>LFJQ01000072.1:0-1231634 GCA_001182835.1 Oropetium thomaeum | reverse complement strand
CCTTGTCGGAAGGCGTTCCCGACCAAGGTCTTGTGCGCCGCGTGGTGTCCGCAGATGCCACCGTGGATGTCTTGCAGCAGCAGCTTTCCCTGCCCGGTTGGGATGCAGCGCTGCAAATCTTGGTGAGGCTTCTTTTGTAGAGTTCCCCATCGATAAGGACAAAGGACTTGGCCCGACGCGCGATGCGTCGAGCTTCCGCCTTGTCCGTGGGGAGTTCCCCTCGGATGAGGCAGTCGAGGTATGGGGTCCTCCAATCGTTTGGAGGGCCGGACCCTGACGTGGATGCTTCATCGACTTCCATGACGTCGGGTCCTGGAGGCGCGGGAGTCGACCCGATCCCTTCACCTGGGGTCGACTCGTTGTCGGCCCCTTTTGGGTCTTTGGGTCGGATCGACGGCTGGTTTTGGTCGTGGGAGAAGACCCCTGGTGGGATCTGGTCCCGACCCGCCGCCATCTTCGCGAGGGAGTCGGCTTCTTCGTTCTGTCGCCTCGGGACATGCTTGAGCTCAAGACCGAAAAACTTGCGTTCGAGCTTGCGTACCTCTTGGCAGTACGCGTCCATGACATCGCTGTGGCAGCTTGACTCCTTCATGACTTGGTCGACGACGAGTTGGGAATCGCCTCGGACCTCGAGACGTCAGATCCCCAACTCGTCGGCGATCTTGAGCCCGTTGATGAGCGCTTCGTATTCCGCCATGTTGTTGGAGGCGGGAAACTGGAGTCGGATTGCGTACCTCATGCGTACTCCCATGGGGGAGACGAAGACGAGTCCGATCCCTGCTCCTGCGCGCATCAACGAGCCGTCGAAGTAGAGGACCCAGTACTCTTGGTCGACGGGGGCAGTGGGGAGCTGGACTTCGGTCCACTCCGCCACGAAGTCGGCCAAGGCCTGGGACTTGATTGCTGTACGGGGGCATATGTAATCCCTTCGCCCATGAGCTCGAGAGCCCACTTCGCGGCCTTCCCCGTCGCGTCGCGGTTTTCGACGACCTCGCGCAAGGGGAAGAGCTGACCACCGTCACCGGGTGTGACTCGAAGTAGTGTCTGAGTTTTCTCTTGGCGAGGACGACGCCATAAAGAATTTTCAGTATCTGGAGATACCGAGTCTTCGTGTCGGACAAGACTTCGCTCACAAAGTAGACGGGGCGTTGAACCTTGAGGGCGTGGCCCTCCTCCCTTCGTTCTACGACCAAAGCAGCGCTGACGACCTGAGTCGTCGCGGCGAGGTAGAGTAGGAGTGGCTCCTTCGGGGTCGGAGGCACCAGGACCGGTGGCTTGGATAGGATAACTTTTATCCTATCGAGAGCCTCCTGTGCCTCGGGAGTCCATTGAAATCGGTCGGATTTCTTCAGGAGCTGGTAAAGCGGGTGAACGCGCTCTCCGAGGCGTGAGATAAAGCGGCTTAGCGCCGCCAAGCACCCGGTCACGCGTTGCACTCCCTTCAAGCTCTGGATCGGACCCATCCGGTTGATGGCTTCGATCTTCTCCGGGTTGGCTTCGATGCCACGCTCGGAGACGATGAATCCGAGCAGCATCCCCCTCGGGACCCCGAAAACACATTTTTCGGGGTTTAGTTTGATGCCGTTTGCTCGGAGCTTGGTGAAGACTCGCTCCAGGTCGTCGACGAGCTGGTCGGTCTTCTTGGACTTGACTACGATGTCGTCCACGTAGGCCTCGACGATGTCTCCGATGAGTTCGTCGAAGGTTCTGATCATGCAGCGCTGATATGTAGCGCCTGCATTCTTCAGTCCGAACGGCATCGTGACGTAGCAGTACGAGCCGAACGGAGTGATGAAGGACGTCGCGAGCTGGTCGGACTCCTTCATCGGGATTTGATGGTACCCGGAGTACGCATCAAGGAAGCATAGGGTTTCGCACCCCGCGGTTGAGTCGACTATCTGATCGATTCGTGGCAAAGGAAACGGATCCTTTGGACACGCTTTGTTGAGACTGGTATAGTCAACGCACATTCTCCATTTCCCGCTCTTTTTTCGTACAAGAACGGGGTTGGCTAACCAGTCGGGGTGATACACTTCCTTGATGAAACCGGCTACCAGGAGTTTGGCGATCTCTTCCCCGATCGCTCTGCGCTTCTCCTCGTCGAAGCGGCGCAGACGTTGCTTGACCGGGCGAGAGCCCGGCTTGATGTGCAGGGCGTGCTCGGCGACTTCTCTCGGAATGCCTGGCATGTCCGAGGGTTTCCACGCGAAGATGTCGATGTTCGCGCGGAGGAAGTCGACGAGCACGCTTTCCTATTTGAGGGAGAGAGCAGTCCCGATCTTCGCCGTCTTGCCGTCGGCGGTGTCGGGGTAGAGCCGGATCTCTTTGACGCCCTCCGCGGGTTCGAAGGATCCAGTGCTGCGGTTGGAGTCGGGCGCGTCCTCGGTGACTTGCTGGCGGATGACAGCGAGTTCCTCCGTCGCCACGGTTGCGTAGGCGAGCTCGCCAGTCTCCGCCTCGCATTGGTAGGCGTGCTGGAAGGACGTCCCGACGGTGATCACCCCCTTCGGCCCAGGTATTTTGAGCTTTAGGTAGGTGTAATTGGGCACGGCCATGAACTTGGCGTAGCATGGCCGTCCCAATATGGCGTGGTAGGATCCGTGGAATCCTACCACCTCGAAGGTGAGAGTCTCCGTCCTGAAATTGGACGGAGTCCCGAAGGTGACGGGCAAATCGATTTGCCCGAGGGGAACAGCTTGTTTCCCAGGAATGACGCCGTGGAAGGGTGCGCCGGTCGGGCGAATGCGCGCCCGGTCGATGCCCATGGCGTCGAGGGTCTCGACGTAGAGGATGTTGAGGCCGCTGCCTCCATCCATAAGCACCTTGGAGAGGCGCTTAGTGCCGACGATCGGGTCTACCACCAACGGGTACTTGCCTGGTTGCGGTACGTGGCTGGGGTGGTCTGACCGGTCGAACGTGATCGGAGACTCCGACCACTTGAGGAACGACGGGACGGCGGGCTCAACTGCGAACACCTCACGGCGCTCCAGCTTGGCCCGACGTCGGCCACCGTGTGGCGCCGGCCCTGAGACGATCATAAGGCAGCCGTCCGTCTCCGGGAAGTTGTCGTCCCCGTCGGCGGCGTCGACGTCGTTGCTGGTGTCATCGGGAGCCTGTCTGGGCTTGCCTTTCGGCTTGCCCTTCTTGGCCTCCTCGGCCAGGAACTTCTTCATCAGCGAACACTCTTTGTATAAGTGTTTTACTGGGAAGGCGTGGTTGGGGCACGGACCGTTCCACTTCTTTTCGAAGTGGTCCGGGATGTCCTCCGTGGGTGCCTTGGCACCCTTGCGATCCGCGGCAGCGACCATCCGTTCTCCGGACGGACGCGGCCGGTTCTTCTTCTTCTTCTTGCTCGGAGGGTCGGAGGAGCCTCCGCCGGCTGTCTCGACCCGCTTACCTTTGGCGTCTTGGGCGCGATCGAAGATCGCACCCACCGCCTCCTCGCCAGAGGCGAAGCTGGTCGCGATGTCCAGCAACTCTCTGGCGGTCCGGGGACTCTTGCGCCCTAGTTCGTGAGGTCACCGATGACATCGGCGTCACCGACGTGCGGCAGTTCGTTGCACTGCCGGAGAAGCGCCGGATGTAATCCCGGAGCGACTCTCCAGGTTTCTGCCGGCAGTTCTTGAGGTCCCAGGGGTTACCTGGGCGGTTGTAAGTCCCCTGGAAGTTTCCAACGAAAACCTCCTTAAGGTCAGACCAGCAAGTGATCTGATTGGCGGGGAGATGCTCGAGCCACGTTCTGGCCGAGTCGGCCAGATACAATGGCAGGTTGCGGATGATGAAGTCGTCATCCTCCGCGCCCCCAGCCCGGCACGCGAGGCGATAGTCCTCGAGCCACAGGCCGGGGTTGGTTTCCCCCGCGTACTTCGGTACGTTGGTCGGGGGTCGGAAACGCCGCGGGAATACTGCGTTCCGAACGTGAGGACTGAAGACCCTCGGTCCCGGGGCGTCCGGGCTAGGGCTTCTATCCTCGTCGTCGTCGTAGCGTCCTCCTCGACGCGGATGACGCGATCGGGAGGTGCCATCGTCGAACTCCAGGCGGCGCCGCCGCGCATCCAGGGTGGCGCGGGCGTCCCTGTTCGTCCCCAGACGACCGCGGACGGAGGCTTTCGCCGTGCCATCCGCTGCTGGGGGAGTCTGGTGGACAGACGTGTTCTGGGCACGTTGTCCACGCAGACGCGACAGCGAGCTCTCAGCTTGCTGCACTGCCGCGTGCTCAAGTAGCGCCTCAACCTCGCGCTGGGCGCGTCGGGCCTCCGGCGTGACAGGCTCAGGGAGGCCCCTGAGCAATGCCGCCGCCGCGGCCAAGTTCTGGCTCGCCCGTGGGAAGCGCGGGCAGCCATCGTCACGACTTGCGACTCGTAAGTCGCGAACGTCAGTGCGGGTGTGTTCACTGGACTCGCTCTGAGCGAGCTCGTGATCAATCGCCGTACGCTGCTGATCCAGCTGACGCTGGACCTCCAGGAGTTCCTCCCTTCGTGCGCGCAGTCGTTCTGACTGCGCGTCACGGGGTGGGGTCCCGTCCTGCGGGCCAGACGATTCCGCAGGGCGCTCGCCCTCTGCAGCGGGAAGATGCTCCGCACGTATCATAAGGCACTCGCGTGAGGGATGATGACTTCCCTCACTGCACTCTGCATCGGAATCTTCGTTTGACGCTCCATCTAGGAGGTCGAAGAGAGACTCGGATGCGCAGCCCACCATGGCCACGAACTCGTTGTTCATGGCGCGTGGAGCTGGGAGCGTCGACGCCCGGGACAATGTGCCAGCGAGAGGCGATACACGCCCGGGGTCAAGCGGGGCAACCGGTGGTGCCGCTGCACCGGCCAGTGCCAGAGCGCCATCTGAGATGGCGACGAAGTCGAGGCTCCCGAAACGCACGTGTGCACCGGGAACCCAGGTGTTTGCGCGGCTAGCCATCCGAACAAAGAGAGGGGTTTGACGAAAACACGCACAAAGAACCCCTACCTGGCGCGCCAACTGTCGGCGTTCGTTGTGGCCGACGAGTAATTAGTATCGTGGAGTGCGTGTTTTGGTTCGGATGGTTCGCGAGAGGACACAAGGATTTATACTGGTTCGGGCAACGTGCCCTACGTCCAGTTCGATGAGGCTGCTCGTGTTACTCGCGACAGTTTGTAGTAGGGGGTTACAAACGGGCGAGAGAGGGACGAACTCCCAAGTCTCTGTGAGGTGTTCTACGTGGGGTGAGATGTCGTGTGTCTTGGACTCGTCTCCCCCCCCCCCCCCCCGTCGTCCTCCCGCCTCCCCCTTTTATTCTGCAAGGAGGGAGGCGGGCGTACAGAGGGTTGGCGCTGGGGAGTGGGCGGCGGCATGGCCGTATGTCCTGTAGGCCGCGCTGTTGATGCTTCAAACTCCGTGCCGGTCGCTGTGGATGACGTCTTCGGAGTGGCCGTGTTGCTTCTTGTCGACGGAGTGGTCCGAGCTGTCGCTCGATGGAGTCCCATCCGCATGGAGAAGCGCCACTGTAGGAGCCGGCTTGATGACGCCGTGGTGATGGCCGTCGCTCCGGGGCGTCCTATCGTACGAGACGGTGAGTCTCTGACAGGGGACTGTTGGGGCGACGCCCACCCCGTGGACGATGCTCGTTGTGCGCATTTACTCTTCCGGGAGCGGTCATCGCCACCGTCCCATCTGGAGTTTGAGCTTATTAATGGCTTGACTGACCCCGGACATCCGTCCCGTCCGGGGTGGTTGGATCGCCCAGTCTTGCCCGTCCCCGGAGGTCGGGCGAGGCGGGACCCTCGTCCGACCCCTCGAGGTCGGGGTCGGGCGAGGGAACTTTTGTCCGACCCCGGAGGTCGGGCGATGCGGAACCCTCGTCCGACCCTCGAGGTCGGGTCGGGCGAGGCGGAACTTTTGTCCGACCTCAGGGGTCGGGCACTTCCCGTCCGGACGTCGGGGTCGGGCGAGACGGAGTAACCTCCCTCGGTGCTTTATACGTAAAGCAGTCGGAGGATCATTAATACCGGTCATCGCCGGTATTGACCCTCAACAAAACCCAATCAATTGTATAAACCACTCTTTTAGGTTGAAAACAAGAATTTAAAAACCTCACTCATGAAATAGAAGTTGGGAAATATAGATGAGGTAAAGTATTGTTGAATTAAAAATTGATTCTTAATCCAAACCCTAATTGTCGAGAAGGATATAACAAGTGGGCCTCCAAAATTTCCACAAAACCCTACCCATATTTTTACATAACAATTAACTACACATTAAAATAGAATTTTGGGGATTTTACCAGAATTTTTAGAAAGGGTTTAAATACTTTTAAAATTCCAACAACTGTAAACCAAATTGAAAATTCAGAGATTTTTAGGAACCGATTCGGTCAAACTTCCTATAAGCAAAGTTGTTCCAAAAAATTCAATTAGCCCACAGAAAAGTTTTCAGAAATTTTGGAGCTCGGGAACCGAGGTTAGCAGTTTTGCTCTTGGGTACTGAAACTTTGCAAGTTAGCCCCTGGAGTCTACGGTTAATTCTGCCGCTAGCCCCTGCCGCTCACTGTTCTTCTTCTACCCCCGTACCGCCCGTACCCGGTTCAGCGCCGATCGACAGAGCCGATGGAACAAGTCGAGCGCACGCTGTCCTTCCACTGCAAACAAGTCGACGGGTCACTCCTGCCCACGCCGCCTCTGCTCCTCGCGCAAGAAAGTCCATCGTTCGTCTTCAATTCCGCCCGCGCTCGCCGCTGCCACCCGTCCGGCCACCGCCCACCGAACCCCCCGCGCCGGCTAAATTCATCACCTTCGGTCGAAATTACCCGCTCCCGACCCTCCTCACCTCTTCTTTATATACTCCAGCACCTATTTCGCACCATTTCAACCCTCAATTTCCCGTCTACACCTCCCTGTGCTCCGACGAGTCGCCGCCGCCACCGGAGGAACGCCATTGCCGCACCTCGGGAATTCTCGATCCACGGTGAGCTGCTCCTCGATTCCGTTTACCAGCGAGACCATTGCACTGCCCTCGTTCCATTTTGACCAGCCTCCCGTGCTGTGCCGGAGCAGAATCGCCGGAACACCGCCGTCCTGTTTTCGTCGGCCAGGGACCTCGCCGGCGGCAGCCAAATCTCAAACTTCGTCATCACGGTAGAACCCTTCTTCGATTCCGTTTACCGGCTAGCTCACCTCACCCTACCTCACCATCGTGACATGGTTCCAGCCCCGGTTCACCGTCGTCGGAGAAGAACGCCCCGCGCCACCGTTCTGCCGCCATTGCCGCCAGATCAACCCCTCGTCGTCAGCTCGATTCCCTTCATCACCGTGGCCTTCACCTTCATCAAATCAGTTCTTTAGGTCGAGGTGAAGCTCTTTGACAACCCCTCCCTCGCCCTAGATCCCCGCACCGGCGAGGAGCTCACCGGAGCCGCCGCCTCCCCTGTCTGGGCACTGTTCCATTGATTTACTGTGCTCTTTTATTTAACCTGAGGATTGCCAAGCGTGTAACAAATCATGGAAAAATCTAAAAATGCCCAACCAAATTTTATTTGAATCCTTGAATAAAGAACTAATTTTCTGTTAAAACACTTTTTATTAAAAGTCCCAGAATTTACAGAATTAATTAGGATGGTATTTTCTGTTTTTGAATTTTAGTTTGAATTACAGAGCAATTCTAGGGCTGCCCTTTGGTACACAAAACCACCATGGTCACACACGTCTCCTGGAGTTTTATGAAGATTTTAGGACCACCAAACTATATGTAACACTTTAACAATACTTCAATTCTGCATACTAAAACACCATTTCTAAAATACATTGTAAAAGTCCTTTTCAGTGGTGGGACCCAAAATGAAAGTTGTAGATCCGAAGCTCAGGAGTACCCTTATAAAATTTCACAATTTATCTCTGAGGTTTACTATGCCATCCTGATTTTATAAGATTGAAAAACAGAAAGTTTGTTGAATTTTTTATAAAATCTAGGAAAATCGTCTAGGCCTCAACCAAAGCTCAAAATGCTTATTTCAGAGAGTACATTCAACTAAAAATAATATTAAGCTATGTTAAAAATTTTCGTTTTTAACCCTAATTAATAGCCGCGGTTAATTAAGCAAGTGGGCCCCACCGAAAAGTGTCGAATCTAACCCTGAACCCTAACTAAGAAAATCTAGTTGGACCTTAATAAAAGCCTTGCAACACATTTCCTTAAGCATTACTACTGCATTTTCATTCTATAGGACCCGACTCAGAAGTCCAGGCGGAGGACGTGAACCCAGGAGAAGCAACCGCCGAAGCTAACTGTTCCTTTGAGTGCACTGACTTTTCTGCAGACCAAGGCAAGCCCCGGTGCACACCTATGTTTTCCAAGTTTTATTTTTATCACTACGAGTGTAGGAATTGTTTGTGCATTAGGTTTCTAGAAAATTGCCGTGAAACCCTAGTTGCATGACTTAATAGGATTCCTACGGTTCAATTGGTAGAGCCATCGATAGGATGCCGTGCTTAAAGAAATAGGCTTCCGGTAGCATTCGAGTAGTATGGAGACTACTCGAGTTTAATCAAAGAAAGATGAAGGATATACGTTGATATGAAAGTGATTAAAACTGAGCACCCTGTCGGGTGCGGTTGCATTGGACAAGTTCGAGGTGTGTACCGAGTGCATACTGGTATATGGGAACCAGGAAACCGATGTAGCTCATCGTGCTTTGTTGGACAGTTGGCCATCCCTTTTTCCGGATGAATGGACCAGTATGGTGGATGAATTCGCTTTTGATTTTCTTGGGCACGTGCTAGTGGGAAAGGCTTGGGGCCGTACAGGGACACAGGGCGTTGCCTGGAGGACCATGTCCTTGGAGGGATGGATATTGAGCCAACACTGTCGCGATGTTGTGAAAGGTAGCCACGTGTGACTCAGTTGAGTGTGCACGTGTCGTGTCATTCGGGTTTCTCCTGCAGGATGTAAATCAATTATAATTGCCGCTCCTCGCGGATAAGAGTAGCACTTGCTCCTTTCTGCCGCAACGATATGGGAATGATTGTTTATGGTGAAGGTGATTAATTACACTCTGTTGTTGTATTGACTATTGATTGTTTAGAATAGTAGCACACTTAGCAAGTATATAATGACTACTGTTAATTTGGCTAAAAATTGAGAATAGACTATAAGTGCTATTTTCGCAATTACCCGGTCAACTCCCACCAAATATACCCTGCATTCTAGGAGTCGGTCATTAGATGGCCACGTTGACGGGTAAGCCTTGCTGAGTATTAGTTGCTCAGGCTTTGTGGATTATTATTTTTTGCAGGTGATTCTTCTAACTTTGGTTGTGGTGGTTGGGAAGGGGATGTACTCTCGGAGTGGACCTTCGAGTGGATTCCCGCTTCACCGACCTATGAAGATTAAGCACCCGTGGGCTGGTGTGCTTAATTGTATCGTCGAGTTATAATTATTAGCTTCCGCTGACTATCGTTGTTTTCGAACTTCGCTTCCGCACTTAAACTATTTGAACCACTCTGTAACATTAAGAATTTGAGTACCCTTTAAATCATTTTACGTGTTCCTGTTAATTATTGTACTGTAACGGTCATTGCTTCGGCAAGTGGCTCCCCAAAATGATCCTGGATGAGCAAACCGTACGATTTATCGGACGGGGTTGCGACAAAAATAGTAAATGCAAATCAACATCATGTTGATACACACCAGTTGGATATTGAAAATCCAAATGATGTGGACGTTCATCAGAATCGCCACATACCCAGCACAGATGTACACACAAATAATAGTGCTGGGACATCGGAAGACCCCAACTCAACCGTCATGGGAAAACACAGTGAGTTAGGAGGGGTAAAAGAAATTTCCACGAACTATATTGATTCTGGAGAATCATTCAATAGAAAGACTACAATTGTCGACATTAATTTCTCCTCCAAGATTGCAAGTGACCTTCAACCAGATCCAGATCCTAAGACCATGGCAGAGTGCATCAAGCGCTCAGATTGGATCAAATGGAAGGAAGCAATCAAGACGGAATTGCTCTCGCTTAAGAAAAGAAAGATATTTACATCAGTAATGCCTACTCCTTGAAATATCTTTCCTGTGGGATATAAATGGGTTTTCATTCGCAAAATGAATGAAAACAACGAGGTGGTGAGATATAAAGCGAGACTTGTAGCACAAGGGTTCACACAAAGACCAGGCATCGATTTTGATGAAACATATTCTCCAGTTATGAGTGGCATAACTTTCTGATATTTAATATCATTGGCAGTACATAAAGGTCTATCCATGCATCTCATAGATGTGGTGACTGCATACCTATATGGGTCACTAGATTTGGGTATTTATATGAAAGTTCCTGAAGGACTTAAAATTTTGAATGAGAATCACAATCGCAACATGTATCGTGTAAAGCTTAAAAAGTCACTCTATGGGTTAAAGCAGTCGGAAAGAATGTGGTACAACCGACTAAAAGAATTCCTTCTTCAGAAGGGTTATTCTAACAATGATGATTGCCCATGTGTGTTCATCAAGAAATCCCTAAATGGATTTTGCATCATCTCGGTGTATATAGATGATCTTAATATCATCGAAAATACGCAAGATATTGATGAAGCACACAATCATCTTAAGACGGAATTCGAGATGAAAGATTTGGATAAAACCAAATTTTTTCTTTGGTCTACAACTTGAGCATCTCCCTTCGGGAGTATTGATACACCAGTCTGCATATGTGTAGAAAATTTTGGAAAAATTCAATATGGACAAGTCTTATCCCTCCAAAACACGTATGGTCGTTCGATCCCTTGATCTAAAGAAAGATCAATTCAGACCTAGGGACGAACATGAAGAGTTATAGGGACCAGAATTCCCATATCTTAGTGTCATTGGAGCACTTATGTATATTACAAATTGCACCAGGCCTGATATTGCATTTGTAGTAAATTTACTAGTTAGACATAGTGCTGCTCCTACTAAACGTCATTGGACGGGAGTAAATATCTTCCGATATCTCCAAGGCACAAAAGATCTTGGTCTATTTTATAGACTTAACCAAGAAAAGACCATAATTGGTTATGCCGATGCTGGCTATTTATCTGATCCCCATAATGGCCGATCACAGACTGGGTTTGTATTTTTACATGGTGGAACAGCTATATCGTGGAAGTCTTCAAAACAAACTTTAGTTGCCACGTCCAAAAATCATTCTGAAATAATTGCATTATTTGAAGCTACATGTGAATGTGTATGGCTCTGCAGAGTGATAAATCACATACAAAATTCATGTGGTATTGGGCCTATCAAGGAGCCAACGATTATCTATGAAGATAATGCAGCTTGTATTGCACAGATATATACGGGTTATATAAAGAGTGATATCACAAAGCATATTACTCCTAAACTATTTTACCCTCATCAGTTACAAGAGAATGGGGAAATAGAGATCTTACAAATAAAGTCTTGTAATAATCTAGCAGATTTATTCATAAAATCTCTACCTACATGATTATTCCAAAAATATGTTAATTGTATAGGTATGAGAAGACTTAGAGACTTGCAATGATCAGGGGGAGTAAGTCCTTGGAGTATAACCCAGTAATGATATTCTTATCATGAATATTGTACTCTTTTTCCTGTTGAGTTTTCCTATCAAGGTTTTTATCATACAGGTTTTAATGAGGCAATATGCATTACAAGTATTAAAGATATATCACATCTTTTCTCCTGATTTTTCCTCTATGGTTCAAGAGGGAGTTTTTTAGGACACATCATAATTTCTCCCATATTATTCCTATATGGTTTTGAAAAGATTATATTAAATTATGATCATCAGATCATAAGCATTGCAGCCTATGAGTTTCTTCTTATCAAAGTTTTTCTCGTATGTGGCTGTGAAGCAATATCAGAATACATTGTATCATTTTCTCCTTATTTTTCCCACTAGGTTTTTAAGGAGTTTTTCACAACATATTATATCACCATACATTTCTCAATATTTTTCCCACAGGATTTTTGGAGAAGTCATTGAATCAATAATTACAAGATATAATTGATCAGGGGGGAGTGTTATAACGCACATGGTGTTAATGATCAATGATCATTAATTATATAATTTGCACATGGGGAACTGCCACCTCAGGGGACACCCCTTCGGAAACCGTCTTTCCGAATGTTTGTGTCTCCCACCTGTTGGCAGAGTATAAAGTGTGGGCTCCCCCTCACTAATCAAGATACAGGACAATCATTCTCTCTACTCCCTGTTGCTCTCGCTCTCTAACATCAGTCATGGGACCCCCCCGTCCGGTTGAATTTTTCGTTCCAACTTGGCTCGTTCTAACTGAGTCGTGAGTCCCGGTTGAATTTCCTAGTACTTTTGAGATCAAATCTCTTATCATGTTTTCATCAGACATAAATTAATCGAACATTATTTATTTCTTTATTGAATCATCAAGGCATACATGTGTGTCACTTATTTAAAGACCTCAGATACACAAATCGACAGTACAGTACAGTATAGTCGCAAACTGTTCATCACAGGTTACGTATTGTAGCTTAACCGAACTGCCGCTGGTTGTAACAGTCGAGGTTGTCGCCGTACCCGACGCCGAGCATGTCGCAGTACCGCTTGTAGTATCCGATGCGGTCCTCGTTGCCGCCGTTGTCGTTGGTGCCCCTGCCGCACTCGAACCCGCCGTTGATGATGTTGGTGATCACGCCGTACCCGGGCACCCGCCCCGCCGCGCTGTCGGTGGCCGACGGCGTCCAGTTGCCGAGGATCACGTCGTGGCTCGACGGCTTGGGCGACTGCGGCGTCATCCAGAACCAGATGGCCGTCTTGAACGAGATTACCGCGTTCGTCGACACCAGGTCAGGGTTGCCCACCAGGTCCGCGTTCAACGCGTTGCCAGCGAGCTGGTAGTTCGACTGCCTGCATGCATGCATGGGTCAGCAGGGAAAAACAATTAGTATGTTGAGTACGTAGTACGTTGACTGACAGTGATAGATTTGTTATCCCGATGGTTCTCACTACGTACTACTCGTATACACATCAACGTGGTACAGTATTTTTCACGACGACCAGCACGTACGTACGTACCCTGTCAGTTGGATCGGTCCCCGTCCGTAGTAGGGAGGAGAGGTGGACTTGTCTATCTCCTCCTTGAAGCAGTAGCCCCACTGGAACTGGTCGGAATTACCTTTTGTTCCTCCTGCGCTCATACACAGAAAAAAACAACAACAACAACAAATGTTCAGCTCCAACGTATCGAGCGAGCAGATCCAGCTACAAACTCAGATTCAGATCGAAGCCAACACACACACATGTACACTTACCGGTGGTCTCGTGGGAGGTCTGGCCGAAGAAGGCCGCGAGCTCGCGCTTGATCTGGTCGGCGCTGCCGCTGGTGCCGAACTGCGGGAAGGAGTTGGCGGCGGTGATGAAGGCGTCGTACGTGTAGAACCCTCTGGCCGGGCACTGCGAGTTGTCGCGGTTCGGCAGCATGCTGTTGTACATGGCCTCCGTGATGACCGACCCCACGCCCTGCGCCGCCGCGCCGCTCGCCGCCACGGCGAGCAGTAGCGCGGCCGCCGCAAGCGCAAACCTCGCCATGTCTGTCTGTCTGTCACTCCCGGGCGGCGATCCGCTTGCTCCCAGTTCGTGCTTACGGGTACTCGAAAGCTTGTGTGTGGGTGTGCATAAGCAGCAGGATTTGCCTCGGTATTTATAGCCGCCATGCTTACGCGTGGCTCGTGGAATAACACCCTGCGTGGCTGCGTCGTCGTAGTTTTTCCACGAGGTTTTGCCCCGGGTCGTGGGGCACATCGATCGTCGCTAGGATTTGGATTTTTCAGCGCGCCACGCATACGCAACGATAATTTCAGCTACTAGAAGATGATGAGACGAGAGAGAGAACGCCTCGTCTCATGCGACTGTGTCTCTCTCTGTGTGGGGAGATACAGAGGAGTATTTGACTCGTCAGGTTGTGGATGAACAGGGGATGCGCGTACGACTCCACATGCGGCCGGCGTCTTGTGCTTGTGCACAGGCACAACCACACACAGAATTCCTCTTGTATGTCAAAGTAAAATTATAGAAAGTTGGGCGTGTCAATATTCCTCTCTTGTATCATACGGCGGTTTGGCCTGTGCTGCACGACTCCCATGCAAATAAGGCAGGAATTTTCAGCCTCCATATTGATATGATCCCGCTCGTTGCGGAGGACAGACAGACAGACAGTACTTGGCCAGCTATAGCGGCTGCTAACCTCCCTGCTGCGGAGGTAAATCAAATGAACTCGTTCATATTTTGATGCAATTAACAGGCTGTGGCTTTGGGGCGGTGGTGCTGGTCAGTCTTGCACAGCGCATGGATTGGGACAAGTCTTCTCCCTTGACCGGCGACTAACGAGTTAGAGAGTCACCATATCCAAATATCACTATATCAGTAGTACTAGTATATGCTCTGTATCGGTTCAGCTGATCCCCTCGCCACCCACATGGCACCGCATCACACGTTCAGATCGTTTTGATTGTTCAAGATCTTATTAATAAACTCCATTTCTAGACGCTTGAGTCCTTGGCTAACCTATCCATTTCGGGTACAAGTACTGTCACTGCCAAAGTCCAATAGCCCACAATTCTGAACAATTCGGCCTGATCTTTTCAAATTGCGTTCTGTATTTTTTAAAAAAAAGTGCTAAGAATTTTAAAAGGCCATATGCTTATTTTTTTCTTAAAAAATATTGAGATGGTATTAAAAGTGTACATATTGAACTTTTAAAATATATGTCAAATAAAAATTTCAATTTATTTTTTTGTAAAAAGATTCATGTTGATATCATTGTGTGAGAAAATATCTAAATTTACAAACAATCATACATTTCCAGAGAAAGTATGGTTACTCATCCCTATAAACACACGCACTTACCCTACGACGACAAACGAATGACTGAGATGACTGTTCTCGAGATTCATAGACACCTCAGTTGTTGATAGGGACATCAACCACCACTAAAAAATAATTAACCGTAAATAAAACACCCGCGTTAAATTTAAAATTTAAACCTTGGACGTCCAACTAGATGTAAACAGAGAATAAAAAGAGCACGTGGTAGTAAGGGCTCACGGTAACATACAAAACTACTCGACGTCTGAAGTTTCAATAATGTCCAGACTGATGTTAGAGTTTGCTTAAACTCAAATTTAATAAATTTAACATGTAGATAACTGCATGTTTTATCCGTATTTTTGTTGTAAATATTCATGTATCTTTGACCTGAGCACAGGACCCTGATTTATTACTAGATCTCATTTAGCATGTTTATCATCCAAGTTTCTCATAAAAACTTGAGAAACCATACCAAAAAGTTTCTGTTGAGAAATAGATGGTACCTAGCAATTCAATTCAAGTTGTAGTTGCTCTTTATTATAGATATTTTTTAAAAATACCTATAGATATTTTGGATTTTAAAACTGCTCTTATTAAAAATTAGTTAGAAATTGCTAAATATAACCACTTTCGTGATTAAGAGTGTTTTCTTGCAGAAACTGAAACCCATCCACACGTCGTCTTGCTTTGCATCGTGCCAGCAGTTTCGCCTGGGGCAATTGGGATTGTTTATTTGGTTTTAATTTGCTCTTAGGCACGATATCTACTGCCCTTGAAAAGCACTGGGAGGCTGGAGCCACACAGCTACAGATGTCACACACTCCTATTACAGTTTTATTAAGCACATGAAGTTCTCTTTGTTACAGCAACCAACTTTGCACGAGCATAAGCGCGCAACAACACCCTCTTATTCGCCATGGCACTACTAGCCACTTATTCGATCGTAACTAACGCTACACATGTATCATTAGTGCCGGCCTTCCGCCGGCGTTCATCCGAACTTCCTCTGGTTGTAGCAGTCGAGGTTGCTCCCGTACCCGACGCCGAGCATGTCGCAGTACCGCTTGTAGAAGCCGACGCGGCTGGCGCCGGAGTCGTTGGGCCCGGCGCCGCACTCCACCCCGCCGTTGATGATGTTGGTGACGACGCCGTAGCCCGCCGGCGAGCGCCCCGCGGCGCGGTCGGCCGCTGACGGCGTCCACCGGCCGGTGATCACGGCGTGGCTCGACGGCTTGGGCGACTGCGCCGTCATCCAGAACCAGATGGCCGTCTTGAAGGAGACCACCGCGTCGGTGGCCACCAGGTTCGGGTTGCCCACCAGGTTCACGCCCAGCGCCTTCCCGGCAGCCTCGTAGTTGTACCGGCTGTACATGTAACGTGTTCGAAAGCGTCAGATGTGTAACGTGTTCTACCAGATAATATTGTTAGATCAGCAGGCAGCTATAGCTACACACGTCTCACTGCTGTACTTTTCAACAAGATTATTCCTCGGGAAAATGATAAAGTGTCGCGTATGTCTTGAGTGCTTACTGAGTCAACTGAATGGGTCCTCGTCCGTAGAACGGTGGATCTGTCTTGCTCTGCTCTTCCTTGAAGCAGTAGCCCCACTGGAACTGGTCGGCAGCACCCCGCGTCCCTCCTACAAATTCCAAAAAAATTAGTAAGGCGCTGACGAAAACGAAAAGAAGAATCGGAGTACAAAATTATCTCCGTTCTCCGTCGCGAGCTACGACGGATGGTGGTGGTGCCGACGACAATCAGACCGTACCGGTAGTCTCATGTGAGGTCTGGCCGAAGAAGGCGGCGAGCTCGCGCTTCCGTGTGGCCAGGTCGCCGGTGGTGCCGAACGACGGGAAGGCTTTCGCGGCGGCGATGAAGGCCTCGTACGTGTAGAACCCCTTGGCCGGGCACGCCGCGTTGTTGCGCTGCTTCAGCATGTTGTCGAACACCGAGCGCGTGATGATCGAGCCCACCCCCTGCTGCGCCGCCGCGCCGCCTGCGAGCAGCAGCAACGCCGCGGCGGCGAACACCGCCGCCGCCGCCGCCGGAAGCCGCCTCGCCATTTTTTTTTTCACCTTGATTGGTACTCCTAGTATTTGCTGAGCCTGTCGTTGCCACTTCGATCAAATTGCCTGCTAATTTGTGAGGCGGCGTCACGTATATATAGCCGCGGAGTAGCAGCCGGCCCGGCAGGAGGTGTGCAGTGCAGCGTGCTTAACTGACCTGAGACGTTAACTTCGGAATTTTATCATGCGCTTTCCACGAGCTATGTTTAGTTTTTATTTTTTTTAAGGAGAGCCTAGCTAAACGTGAATCCAGCTGCCGTGGTGTATGTGTCCATGGGTGGGCGTCGTGTCGTGCATACGGTACGTTCGGTCATGGCGCACGTCCCACTAGCACCATGACTTCCACAGCTAGGTCGTTGGCACTTCCTGCGCACGATCGATGGACGATCCGCGCGCGCCTCTCAGGCCGTCGATGATGAGAACGCGCAGTCGTCCGTAGCGCCGCCGTAGCGGCAAGCGTGACCATGGAAGATTGTCATTTCTGACGCGAGTTGGACGAATCCAATTCCAGCTTGCACCGACCGACGTCGTGGGATGATAGATAAGGTGACGCATTGGACCTGGAATGTGGACGACGGAGTGACTTCCCGATCCAATTCTGATAACACCAACAACAGGGGAAGTGTATCATCTCAGCCCGGAGACAAGGATGATGATGGTGCCCGAGGCAGATACGCAAAAAACATCATCTCAGCAATTCTGTTTTCCACACAGTAAGGCATTGGCATTGAGTCATTGACACCGGTAGTTTACAGCTCAATAATAAAGATTTATTAGCTTATAGGCTAAAGGGCCCCTTTTTGAACAACCAGTTCCGTACCTATATCAAATTTGAACTCCCAAGCAACAGCTGTTAGTCTGTTATATACATGGGCCCAAAAAATTCCAGGACCAATTGTCAAAGAAATGCCAAGCCGATTGGATTGTTTTGACCACTGGTCTCCAGAGAGCATCTTCTCCGGAGGTTTCCTATCTTTCTAACAACACCATATACTGACCATTTTCTACAGGATAAAAGGTTGGAGAATATACTACTGTCTACTGCATAAAGGGTGTTCCTTGCCGGTTCGGTAAAACCGTATTGAAACCGTTGCCTCATCAAAGAGCTATAGGTTACTGTTCACCATTTGTGTCATGCATGGATTCCGGTTTGCTTGCGGGTTTTACCGAACCGACACAGAACAGCCCTGTGTGCATAGCGCGGATCCATGTTTCTATTGGGGATGAGGCTGAAGGTATTTCTCATGGACCTTTGATGCTCCTTTGCCTCTTCTCTTCTAGCTGTGATGCCTCATTCAGCATGTCCACAGCATCACTCTGCATGTTGAGCTTTGATAGTGCAACTGATTGCATGTAGAATGCAGTTGGCCAATCAGGATAGATAATCTGTGCTTGCATTGCGTCACGGAGAGCAGCGTCAGGTTGGTCACACATCAGGTAGCACAGGCTCCGTCTGGCAAGTACGGTTGGTGACACCATCGTTCCCACATCAACAAACTGTGGGAGGAAAAAAAAAACACATGGAAAGGATGAGTCAGCTGCCTTAGAGTGATTTCTAAGAACACTGAGTGCATGTCCTGAAGATAAAGTATTCCTACCTGACTATAACAATCTATTGCTTCCTTAAAATCTTTGTCTCGAAAGGCAAAGTCACCACGTTTCCTTGCATCCAACATATCCCTCATCTGTTGTGTCCATTCTTGAAAAGAAAGCTGTAGCAAAGAAAATGAAAAAAAAAAAAATATTTCATTGGTCCCATGGAACAGAATGATTGGAGCAAGGATGCACTGGTTTTGTTTCATTTACCTCATTGCTACCTTCATCATCCCTGTAATGTATCGTGAAAAGGATTTGATGGATAGCAGTTAAGTCAATCCTGGAACAGGCTTCTCCCATGGGAGAAAGAGGGTGCTGTGGAGTAGGGGGAGCCTGTGGTTCTTCCACAGGCTTGGGAATTCCAAGCATCACATAGGAAGGTACCTGTTGTGCAATAGCAACAATCATCAGTGGCAGTAAAACTTTGTTGGAACCAGTACAGTTTAGAATGAGAATATACTGTTCAGCACCAATAGTAAAACAAATAGCTAGGAATTTGACAAAATGTGTAGCAGTGATGGAGAGCAAGCAAAACATAGAGACGAAGAAACATAAACAATAAGTGATCGAGCATAAAAAATATTAAATCACTGCTCAGATAGCCATACACAGCAATGGTGAAACTGCAATATTAGCACAAAACATGTATGAATGCATTCTCATAGTGCACAATGCTTGCACATTAAATACACTTCTTTCAAAAAGATTGCAACAAACTATGAGAAACAGAGTATAGATATATTTACCTCTTGTTTTGTCTGCAGAGGCTCCAAAATGGAAACTAGTTTTTTTATATCTGGCCGATCTCTAGGTTCGTACTGTAAACACTGAGAAGCAAGGTTCACCAATGTCGTAGCCACCTCTGTTGAGTAATTACCTTCCAAATGTGAATCCATTAGAGCCTGAATATTTCTGGCTCTCATGATATCAAGTGCCTGTTTGAAACAAATGCAGATACCCACTATTACCAGTGTGCACACAATCTTCATAGGTAACATTTGGTTGTATTCTTGGACTACAAAATTGTGAAGGTTTTAGTTTCCACAATGCAGGTTACATAACAAATTCCAGTAATGCTCAAGTGGCATGAGCGAAGGATACACTAAAGATTTCAGGAAAAAGACTGCAAGTTGAATTGCAAGAATGGATATTCTGATTCTTTTTTACTACGCGATAATTAGCCTTTAGTTTTGTATTTGTAGAAATAGGCCTCATATCTAAGGCGGGTGAGGCTGTGTAGCTAGTAACTTACATGGGAAGGAGGTATGCGCTTTCCACTGAGAAGATCAAGGAGTACAGTGCCGAAACTGAATATCACACTTTCTTGAGTAACCCTGCCTAGAAGAACAAAAATTACATAAAAAAATGCTCACTATTCCAAGCGTATCACGCTGTGTCGTTAGGTCACTACCTCACGTCCTCACGCTATTCAGTAATTCCCTTACCAAGTGCACGATATGCACCATTTAAAAGTACGAAATGAACTAGCAAACCACAAATCAGGTAGCCGGTCCTTCAAAAAGGTTACCTATCTAACATTACTAAGAGAAGTCTTCTCATTGTAATAGCAACAACAACATCCATTTCTATCAAATCATCTACCAAGCATTGAGAGAATGGAGGAAACAAAGTTTTCAACAAATATAGAAGAAGAATTTGGTCAAAAAAATATAGAAGAAAGAAGGCAGAAAACAGTTTAACAAAATGAAGTTAGTTTGATAATAGGGATCACTAAAGTCCGAACCAAACTAAACACTTCATAGGCATTAAAGTAAAAAATTACTACCAGAATAAAAAAAAGCACGTACCATTTCTCAGGTATTCAGGAGGTGTATATGCCAGATTCGTGCTATAGCTTTTCCCATCTCTGCTGTTTTTCATTAGACCAAAGCATGAAAGGCGGGGGTCACCATTCTGCAATCAGAAAATTCATAAGACTGTTCTTGCTTACAAATAAGATGATTGGTACAGAGTGACATATTCAACTTGTGGATGAAATCAAGATCATATTACAAAGCCTATTTCATTACACTGTTAACAGAAAACTAGGATCTGTATGGTGTTTCTATGTCCTATTAGTCAGCAAAACAGAGGAGTCAGGTGGAATTTTTTTACAGCTAAACCATCGTTCCAATAAGTGGATGGAATAAACGACAAACAAATGACAACTGGCGTCCCAGCTTTATTTATTTATTAACAAGCAGATATCAAAACTTGCAGTTACAATTTCATTATAATACTAAGAAAAAAGTCTAATTTACTCCCCTGAACTATAGTCAAAGTCTAGATAACCCCCTAAACTTTTTTTTTGGTTTAAAGTACCCCCAAAGTTATGTCATTTGGTTTAACTTACCCCCTAATACAATTTGTATTTTTTATTTTTCTATGGATAAGTGAAATTAAAAGTTAAAATTTTATGTGATGACGGTTCACATCATAATACATGTTAGAAAAATATTGCATAAATTTTTTTCATCATTTTAATAGAGAAGGATATTTAATTGTAAAATAATCATGTGACACAAAATTATATGAAAAATAATGTAAAAAAATTAACTTTTTTTTCTAAATATACATTATGATGTCCCCTACCACCATATAAAATTTCAAATTCAAATTCAGATTGTGTATGAAGAAATAAAAAAGACAAATTTTACTAGGGGGTAAGTTAAACCAAATGACATAATTTTGGGGGTAAAGTAAACCAAGAAAAAAGTTTAGGGGGTTATCTAGACTTTGGCTATAGTTCAGGGGAGTAAATTGAAATCTTTCCTAATACTAATATCTACCTTTCCCTAAAAAAATACTAAAATGATCTTTGCAAAAAAAAAAATCTAATTGGATTGCCAGAAACAATGAAAAACTTTCTAATCTACCTAGCAAAAAAAACTTAGACGCATGGGACATGGTCCTCAACGCAACATAATAGTAAGGTTTGCGTACTACTTCCACTATTATATTCTATTCAACAAACTGCGCCGGTAGCCCTTTTACCTCATCAAATAGGACCCTGTATGCATTTAGGTCATGATATAAAGGCCGTCCTTTGGTGCTGCAATATTCTAATGCTTCAGAAATGTAGCACGCAACCCTCAGGCGCATAGCCCATCCAATAGCCTGGTTTTCCCCTGCACATAAACAAAATCATGCTGAATTTTAGAATAGAAATACTCAACTGTCGTTTCTAATACCTTTGCTTGTTCATATCCACACCATCTGATAAATGAATATTTTGCAGCAAAGTCTGAATTAGGAAAACAAGCGATCATCCCCCGTATCAACTCCCGTATCCACAAATTTCAAAATGTAAATAAATCATTTGTACAATGTCACCGTCTCACAAATTTCAAGATGTCACAAACAACGGCAGCGATAGTACAATCAGAGCAGAGAAATGTCTTTCGCGTACCGAATTCCTCATTTACACACCAGTCACCACAACCCACCTCAATTGCGTAGTGTTTCTTTAGTACCAGAAAGTGCGAAACTTTGAGAAATGATCAAAAGGTACAGGGGACTAAGGAGACGCGATGGATTGCAGAAACACGAAAGGGGACTCACAGTGGAACAGGTGCTTGGCGAGGGTGTCGTTAGGCATAAATTCGGCGACGAGCAGTCGCTCGTCACCATCGCAGCAGTAGCCGATCAGGTTCGCCAGCCTCGGGTGCCGCAAGCCGCCGACCCCCTTCGCCTCCTCCTGCAACCAAATCAACTTCCCGTTAATACCCGGCCTCCCGAGGCCCCGATTCTGCGAAGCAACGAAACCGCGAGAACTCGTCCTCCCCTACCGCGAACTGCTTGGCGTCGGGCCACGCGAGCTTGGCGAACTTCTTCACCGCGATGGTCGCTCCCCCGGGCCTCTTCAGCTGGCCCCTGTAGACGAGGTTGGGTGCCTTCTCGCCGCTTTCAGACACGATGTTTTCGGTCGCGAACCCGCCCGTCGCCGCGCGGAGCTCCGCCAGCGTGAACTCCGCGAACGGCGGGACATCCCCGCCGCCGCCACCGTTGGCGCGACCCGGCGGCGCAGCCTGGTGCGCGTTGAGCGAGAAGGATGGCCGGTGCGGCGGCGCCTTCTGCGCGTGGGGCCCCGCTTCCGGCCCTGCTACCCCCGCCCGCAGGGAGGAGCGGCAGCAACCCATCAAGTGTGAAAGAAAGGTATGCGGCCGTGCGGTTTGGGCCGATCCCTCCTTTTTCGCGGATGCGTCCCACCCGTGTCTGAGCGCGTGGGCGCGGAGAGCCGGAGACAGTCGTTGTAACTTGCTCCGGATTCGTTGCGTTTCGTTCCGTCGTGTTTTATTATATTTTTAAATAAGGTAAATGATATGAGCGAAAATAAAATTATTTGGTGGAATGATGACAACGCTATTAAAGAAAGTTAAGTGCACTAAAAATTCCTAAATTATTCACTGTATCACTTGGACACATAAATTTTTAAAATAATCATTTAGATTTCTAAACTATTTTTGCTCGACATCAGACCAAAGTCTGGTAAAACAAAGTACTGTCCGAACACCAAGACTGCTCGTCAACGAGAGATTTTGTGTTTTGTGGAGGTGTCTTTAGCGACGGCAAGGGAACCTCCGGCCCGAGCAGCGGCCTAGTCCACACGGACTGTTCGTCTTAGCCCGCACGAATCCATCCGAAACGCGTTGAAGCCTCAAAGGCCCTGTACGCAGCCCATCAGGAAGGTCGAGAACCATCTGCTGGGCCCTTATAAGGGCCTCTCGGCTTCCCTTTTGGGTGGGTAGGGGACTACCAGAAGGAACCGGTTGTGCTAAAATAAAAGAAGAAGAAGAAGGAATCGGGACAACGGGCAGAGCAAACCGAACAGCCGAATCGTTTGTACCAGTCCTTTCCGTAATAATTGCCTAAGGTGGATCGCACACAAAAAGAAAACGTAAAATACTGCTGGCGGTGCGCTTAGATCCATATCCACCGCACCACGAGTCTAGTGACGGTTCCAAACGTTAATCACGTGAGAGATGCGATCGGTTTCCTTGGACGGGTCCATGCTCCCATGGTGGATCGCGGTGGGCTCTGAGTTAAAAAGCCTGTGCCTACAGTCGCTCTGGGCCCGTCAATCTATCTCCCCCGTAGGTCCCAAACCACCACGAAGCAAAAAACAAGTGGTTCCACCTTCCCTTCTTCTTGTGAGCATTATCTCTTCTTCCCTTCTTTTTGTGAGCATTATCTCTTCTTCCCTTTCTCCCAACTTTTCTATCGCTTCACGTCGCATCCTTTTGGCATACTAGAAAGTGATTGTCCACATTATACTTTGCCATCATCACTTATAAAATAAGAAAACCATACAAGTACAGAGGAAAATCGCCATGCGATGGGAACAAGATTCCGGACGCGTCGCCATCCAACCAAGCTTTTCTATGTACTATACTAATCTCGCAGCTCGAGCGCCCGTGCTTTCCTGTACGGAACACAAGAAACTGGTAGCTAACCAAACCGGCGTCTCCGTCTTGGTCGACTCCCTCCGGTCCGGTAAGCTAGTATCTGCACACACGCGCTGCTTGGATCTACTACTGCTACTAGCGATTGTTCGAATATCGATCCAAGAGACGCTCAGCTCAAGCGCTCGTCGTCTAAAATGTTTCCGATGATACGCCTCCTGCAGGAGCCCCGTACGTACGTACGTAGGTACGCTGTCCAGAACATGTGGGATGCGTAGCTGACTGACCCCAATCATCTGGGACTGGGACGGACATTCATTCAGACCGCAATATTCCGTCTCGATAGATCACAAAGTACTATCACAAACTAAAGCGTCCCTCCCAATTATTCGCGCCAATTATTTGCGGCAAATTAAAACCACATTGATTCGGCTCATGTGATCATCGATCGCCCCACTATCATCGCGCGACCTCCTCCTCCTTCATCCACTGCATAATGTATCGTCGTTGCGGTAATGCCCAACCGCACCGACGCGCGCGCGCGAACGAGCGAGCAGCACTACTCGTGAGTCATGGCCTCTGTACGTACCGGATAATAATCAGGTTACTTATTACTAGCTCCATTTTTTATTTATTAACTTTTTTTAATATAAATTATATTAAAAATGATCAACGACTAAAAAACGGAGTCAGTACTGGAACGGGATGCGCTATACCGAAAGTGCCCGCCTTTTCTTGCGATTAAGCGACGAACTGTTCAGACGGGCGAGGTTTGGGTAATGGGTAGCTTTCAACCCCTTTTTTCTTCTTAAAGTGCAGTACTCTTCGTGGTTGTGGCGGCTAGCCAACTCAAGATTTTTAATCCATCTCAAGGTTGCTAGGTTGCTAAAATGCTACTAGTACTGCGAGTTTGAATGAATGCAGCTCCGTGTCTAGCACACTAGTACCAGTAGTATTCAGAAAAGCAGCGAGAAAAAGTTTCTTTGCGTTCAGCATGGCATGGGATGGGAAGCAGATCAAATGACTTCGTGAGAAAGGAAACGAAAGTGCTGGATGTCTCTCTCTCTCTCTATCTGATACTGTAGTACGTACCCCTGCTGCCTATGTGCACATGTGAGAGAAAAAGTTGCAGATGCGATGTGCCGATCGATCACATTAACACGAATTAGGCGAACGTCGTTTCGATTCGTCTCTGGACTGGACACACCCGGGCATTGGCACCGTTACAAGACCTGCACAAACAGAGATGCTAACGAAGGCTGCTTAAATGGTGGTGTGCGGGATAATAAGACGTCAACCTCGCTACAACAGGGCAGGGTTGGCGACTGCATCACTGGAAAGCAAGGTTTGTTTGGTCACTCGTCACTCCAGCGTGGCACATTAAACGCTGCAGATACAAGTCCATGCGACACCGGAACCGAACCGAAAAGGAGAAAGGACTCCTTTGGAGAAGCGGCAGAGAGATTAAGACCAAACCTGTCTGTTTCAATCTTACATGCATGCCAGCATGCGCGCCACACAAAAACCAGAGAGCTGACTTGAGACTGAAACAGCATTTTCTTCAATTCACAATCTGGAAACAGAGATCTGATCAATTCGAACATCGAATACATTGCTCTTCTGTTAACAAAAACGGGTTGTGGTTGTGGCTGTGGCCTTTGGGTGTGCAGCTGCACTCTGAAGTTTGAAGCTCGCAAAAAGCAAATCCGGGCAATGAGACGCAGGGGAAGATGACAAGCTCAAAATCAATCAACATGATTTTCATCTAACTCGAACTAATAACCCTTGACAATCCAAGGAACAGTATATACACTATGTACAAGCCACAAACGAATCAAATGGAATCCTGGGCACTACACTACTACTGATCTCGCTGGGGGGGGGGGGGGGGGGTCGGGGGGCGAGAAAAAGAAAAACACTCGGCCGGACCGGCGTCAGAATGTGGGCGTGAGCAGGTTCAGCACGGAGACTCTGGCGTTCACGAGCGCGCGGTACACCTCCTGGCACCCGGTCTCGGCGGCGTCGACGCACTCCTCGAGCCCGCGCACCTTGGCCATGGCCGCCTTCCGCTCCTCCTCCTCCTCGTTGCACGAGTCCTCGAACGACACGGTCCTCCGGCGGCGGAGGAGGTCGGTGACGAGCCACATCGGGCTGGCGGGGGCGCGTGCCGGGGAGTAGGGCGTCGGCGTCCTCGGCGACGGCGCGGCGCTGGCGGCCGACTCGGCCGACGCGGAGGAGATGCCGGCGAAGACCGCGGCGGACGCGGAGGCCACGGCGGCCGTGGCGGCGGCGAAGGCGTCGGCGAGGGTGGTCTCGTCGGACTCGTCGTCGGGCGCGGCGCGGTGCGACAGGTCTCGCGCGGCGGACGCGAGCCGCGACACCTCCCGCGCGGACCGGCGCTGCGCGCGCAGCGCCGCTGCCAGGCGGGACCCGTCGCGGCGGCGCAGCGCGGCGTGCGTCTCGGCGAGGAGCTGCTTCAGCGCGACGAGCGACTCGCGGAAGCAGCCGTTGAGGTCGGCGAGGAGGAGGAGGTCGTCGAGGAGCTGCTCCGTCCACGGCCGCCGCAGCGCGTCCCGCGCCTGCGGGTGGTGGAGCAGGTCGGCCAGACCCGCCAGCACGCGCCCGGCGCGCGCCGCGCCGTCCGACACCCACGCGGGCCCCGTCTGCGCCGGCGCCTCCGCCCACGCCAGCAGCGCACGCGCCGAGTCGTGCAGCGCGGCCGCCAGCGGGTGCAGACGCACGGGCAGGCTCGTCGACCGCACCCGCGCGTACGACAGCTTCTTCGGACGCGCGCAGTCCAGCAGGAACGACGGCGCCACCGACTTGGGCGACGTCAGCGTCGAGAGCGTCCGACGGAAACCCACCGCCATCGCCAAGTTCCGCTGCGGTTGCTCAGCCTCTCGCTTCGCTTCGCTTGCTCTTGCTCCTGCTCGAATGGATGCGGCGGTCGTGGTGACTTGGGTCTGCTGGCGAGCAAAGGGGGAGGCGGTGGGGTCTTTTATAGAGGCGGAGCATTCGTATCCCGGTGTTTGTGTCGTGACGTGGAGAGGGCGAGGGCGAGGGCACGGTAGACTGGTGGAGAGCGGAGCCCGCACGGGTGGGTGCTGTACTGCTGTGAGAGTGGAACACATTTGACTGGGGACTGCGAAGGCTCTACTCTACTGGTGGTTGGCTTGAGGCCGAAGAAAGGTGCTTGCACAGACGGCCATCTTACTGGACAAGATACTGGCTTAAGACTCAACTAGGGAAAGGTGCTACCGACCGCATTTTGAATCTTCGAGTTACTGTTTGAGGATTTGTTTCCTGACGTGGAACATCTTTGGGCGTGATCGAATAAGCTGGCCGTGGCTGTCGCTGGCTGCGGCGGCTGCTGCAGCATCTTCCAATCCAACGATCCAGGTTACAGCTACAGTAGATCTGACGATACACATTATTTTTAACAGCATCAGCAACAGTCTAACAACTGATTCGATCACACCCTTTATCGGGGGCCACCCTTCGTTCTCCCAAGGTCTGTCCATGATTGCTTTGGCTCAAGATAATGAACCTGATCGCATCAGTCATTACTTGTTGATTTGGCTTCGGATGAAGCATGAACAAGCTGTCGTAGCCGCCGCCAAATCAGCCGGTTAATGGATTATTCAAACAACCAATCTCTCGGACTGCTGGTCAAGTAAAGTCATACAGTATCTAGTCCTTAGAAAATTGGTCGCGTATAAATATTCTGAAACTTGTTAATGTATAGTATGGGAGTTCAAGGAGCATGCTGATGCCATAACACTGAGGCGTTCATCATGTATCAATTTTCTACTATGTTGGTGTGCTTTTTATTTCCTGCATTTAGAATTTGGATATTATGTTAGCAGACGAATGAGTTGCTAGCTAGCTTCTAGTAAATAACAAAGCCATAATCATCTCTTTTGAGACCAAGGCTGGACTGATGAAATGCTGGCCTCTCCCTTGCTCATCATCAGAGAGTGTCTCTTCAACATTTGTGCTTTCAGTCATCTTTTGCGCTACTTAATGCCATATGTTGGCCTCTTCATTTGCTCATGAATCATTGAGAGAGTTGGCTCGGTAACGGATTCACTAACATTTCCAATCATAATATACTACCAAACAGGAATGTCATCAACGCACTGTATGGCATTGCAACGCAGACACCAATGATGCTCTGTTGTGTTGGTCGAAATCAGTCACTCTGAGGAACCAAGTAGCAGAGAAAACACAAGGGTCGGCTAAAGTCACTTGGTTTATTAAACTGCGCTCTCGAAAGGGAACTAGTCAGGTGTAGATACCTATACCAGTACATCCAAAAATACGTAAATGAGCCAGCTTGGCACCTGATTTCTTGGCTGTAGCAGGATCCTCCATCCATCGCTAGATCCGCGGCGCACACGTGGCTGTGGTAGGCGCTCGGCGTGCCCGGCGGCCCCAGCGTCGGAGCGCGCAGGGTCCCCCTCCCCCAGCTCGGTCGCGCCCACCCACACCTCGCCTTCCGTGCTCGTGCCGCCAGCCAGCCAGCCAGCCAGCCCGCTCGCCCGCCGGCCGATTGATTGGCACGCCAGTTCGGTCCGCGTCACACCGGCCGCTCGGTGACCTGTATGTAGGCCGCGAATTAAATGGCGCGGCGCGCTGCCCCCCATTCGATCGATCGTCCTCCCTGATCCCATCCACACCAGTCACCACACCCCATCATGGCCTTGTACGTACACTATCGCATTGCATTGCGTTTGCGGGTGGTGGTGGCCCGCGGCGCGCGCGTCCGGCTCCGGTTCTGGCCCCCCGGTTCGGCGAGCACGCGACGGGTGCGCCGCACCCAACACCACCGAATCATTGCCGCCATTGGTCCCCGCCACCGTCGGCGATCGAACACGACGACGACATGCAGATGCACTGCGCGCTCGCGGGACGCGGGCTCTTTTATCTGCTGCTTTTCGCTTAACCCGCTTTTTGATGAGGATGGTTAGGGTGGGATGGCTTGATTGAAGGCTCCCCCGATCCGTCACGTGTCTTCGGTGCGCGCTAGTTTGGTCACGGTGCGGAGACGCGCAGCCCATCTTTTGGCAGGCGGGTCAGGGCAGAACGGGCAGGGCGTGGTACGGATCCATGCCATGCATGCATGGCGTGAGCTGTGAGCATGAACTCAAGAGAAGCCGGTCTGTCCGTGAGGTTTGCGGTTGCGGGGGCGATCATGCATGCATGTTAGCGTGCTTGATCCTAGTTTGCGGCGATCAGAGATGACGCCTCGGTGCACGCATCCATTCACTGTCAGGTATGCACCTACAACTAGAGAAGTTTAGAACTAGGCAGGAACCGGTCTCGCCAATTGAGCCCGCGACCTCTCTCTCTCTCTCTCTCTCCCCCTCCTGCTCCAGACCAGTTCAACTTGAACCACGGCGGTCGGGGTCGCTCGAAAGCCAACTGAGGCAGACAGCAGCAGCAGTAAAAGGTCAAACCTGGCTGGGCAGCTCGGTTCACCGGCATCAGCGGATACGTTTTCAGCGGCCGCCATTCCAAATTGATCACAGGTGAAGCTGTTTTTTTTTTTTTTTTGAAGGAGCGACGGGTGGAAAAACTTTTGAGCTAGTACGACCTGCTGGATGCAGTGACTGATCACGGGGAGTGTAGACGTATCTGGACTCGTCATGGCTCTTTTTTTTCTTTTTTCTTTTGAGAACACAGACCTCGTCATGGCTGACATACTCGTATGATACGATATAGGGGTTTGCTCCAATAGGAGGGATGCAGCCCAGAAATGAAAAGCAATTGCTGCGGAGGGGGACTGAACATGTACGTCAGGGCCAGAGGGAGCCAAATGGGCCAATTAAAATAGAGCACGCAAGTGGGCGACCCAGGTTACATTACGTACCCCCCTTGGAAAATCACCGGGGTCCTCATCAATGAAACCATCCGGTGATTACACTCTTTAATCTGATCTCATGGGTTACTTCAGGTGCTCGGCATTGGATCAGCACGTACGTCATCGGTCAAGCTCTAGCTGGTTCCCGAAAGCAACAGATGCATTGGTTGGTGCCGAAGCAAGTCACGGCCTCACGGTCACGGGCAGGAGATGGGCGCGTGGATTTTTGTTTCTCGTACCGGCCGCGCGCGACGACCTTGTCGCGGGATGGTAGTCGTACTGGGTACGGAGTCAACGGTGGCTCTGCAAGGCTGCAGAGTGTACTAATGAGGTGCATCGTCGCGAGTTTTGCTTTGGTGTACAGTGGTAACTCCAGTACAGTACAGTATATCGAGAGCAGGTCAACCCGTCCTTGTCCACTGCTTCACAAGAACCTGTCGCTGGATTATATAATCCTGATTTTTATGGATTTCTACAATTCAGATTCTAATAGATTAAAATCTCATTCGTTTGGAGGAAGGTATCCTATCAATAGATTCTGACTTTTTTTTCTTAAAATACCCCTGAATTAGTGTCTATTTTATATAACAGATAGTTTAGCTTGTTTTTCATGCATGCATGTCATACATAGTTCAAAGTCCATACAGCATATATATCAAATACATATACGTCCATACACTAAGAGGAATATCTTTATCATTTTCTCATAATAGTCACTATTTCATTACAAACAAAGCATGGGCAAGATTATCCCGGAACTTATTCATGTCTTCATCTTCATCTCCGATATGACCACTCGCACCACTTCCTTGAGCTGAGCAATTCGTTGCAAATGGCACGTAGTTCTCATCGCGGTCACACATATCAAAATCTATGTCAAGCATTGCACTTTCTCGAATAAAATTGTGGAGGGCCATGCATGAAAGTATTATTTTGTTTTGTTTTGATATTGGGTAACCAGGTAAGTCTAATAAATCCGTCACTTCATTTTCAAAACACCAAATGATCTTTCAATGACATTGCAAAGCGATGTGTGTAGAAAATTAAATACCTCTTTCTTTCCACTTGGTCTCGGACCTTGTCGGAATTCTGTTAAATGATACTTGGTCCCCTTATATGGTGCAAGATATCCTGACCGGTTTGGATAGCCCGAGTCCGCGAGATAAAACTTTCCTACATTTTCATCACCACCACCATTTTCATCCATTTCATTACCCATGCTTTCTCCTGGTATTAAAGAGGTTGATCCATCAACTGCAACTTGATGAAACGTCACTTCTAGTTGTTCTAAGCACTCAGGTGGCCCATTTCTAAGCTTTTTTAATTCAGAGTTGCCCTGCAAAATAATAACACATGATTTAAAATAATACGTACAAATGCAAACAATCGTTCAGTTGTATGAGCTGACAAACTAATAAACACAGTACCTTAGTTTCTCGCTCCCACCACTCGTCATCAGCATCAACCGTGCCATTTGCCCAGCCAAGACCTGTATGCGTTTTGAGATAGCACCAAAAGGAATAGAGCCTTCTAAGGGTCTGCAATCTGTTTTTTATCTGTACTCTAGAGTGTCTCAACCCGGTTCAATCATAGTACTTCTTAGCAATGTTCTTATAGGCTCTAGATGTGAAATGACCATTGTTTCTATTTCCAGCATTTATTTCTTCAACACATATGTCACACAAAGCACTTTATTTTCCAAACTCCAGTTAGCCTTGTCATATTGGTCAGCCCTCTGTGATTGATTAGTCATGAATAACACATTCAATCTTGTGAAACACGTACGCTTAAGAACTATTTCAATTAATAATACACAAGCAAATGGTCCATTGATTGTAATAAAAAAAATAATGTATCACTGAGACTGCAACGGTGAACGCTCATGAAGAAGGAATTACAACTTGCTACAAAATCAATAACACTTTAACAAAAAAATGATTATTATGAGTACATTAAAACTTGCTATGACTTCAATAACACCAGAAACAAAATGAATAATATCAGGACATAAATAATAGCATGTTGCCCAAAATTAATAAACAAAAATAGGGAAATAGCTGCTAACCGACGCGTCATCTAGAAAATCTTCATCCTCTTCTCCCGGTCCAACTGCATCTTCCACAAATAAAGGATTGCCAACACTGGGTACAGTACTCGCACGGGCTGTCGGGGAACCACGAGCATTGGTACGTCCTCTAGTATCGTTGATTGGAGGATGAAGAGTTGTAGCACCACCTCTCGCAGCAGCCGCAGAAGTCCGTGGTGGACGCCAGGGTGGTGCAGCCCGAGCTAGAGGCTTCAACCTTGACCCGGACCGAGCTGTTGCACTGGCTGGACCAACCTTGGCGCCTCGTCGGCGTGCGTCACCACGCTTGGCGGCTGCCCAATCTGGAGCACTGAATGTTGGGACTTTAGGAGAACGAAGGATCTCAGCGTATGACTGCAGATCAGGGAAGCTCGATTCCTGCGAGTTCAAGTCAATCGCTTCGAATCCTCTAGCAGGACGATGGGGAGCAAGGGAAATCGTGAGGTTTGGATGAGACTGAGGCCACTCTTGACTGCCAAAGTCCATCGGCGACGCCTCACCGACGATTGGACCAAACGGTTGGGCGTGATTTGGGCTGATGGCGTGCGACGGAAAGGGGAATTTGGGGCACTGAGAAGAACGAGGAGGTGAGGGAGGAGCAGGCGACGACGGAGGGAGGGGCAGCATGGACAGAGGTGCGGCGCTGGAACGACGACCGGAGCCTCCGATGTGGGCGAGCATGAGTTGGAGCCTAGAGCTTTTCTTTTTTGTGGTGCTGAAGAGATAAGAGGGTAGGATTGTCTTTTGGTGGTCTTGTCTGGGAACTATCCGGAAATAACCAGCCACTCGTAGAATTGTGGGATAGCAAGGTTTGAGGACCCAGATTTTTTGATGGTCTAGAATCCTCCCCATTTGATGTCCAGCCAGTTTTTTTTATCCCCTGCGCCCGAAAACCATAGGATTCAAATGGGCCCCAAGTACAGTATTCACTGCCCAGCTGGGGTGCGCAGAACACTTTTCATTAGTATTCCATTCACGACCATGTGAAGGACGACGAGGCCCCCAGTCCCGGACGGCTCCACGTCCGGCATCGTTGCGAAATGGAGATGATTGATACTGCTGTGTTGTCTGGGGGCCGCCGGAGGAAGAAGTCGGCGAGATTCATTTCAGTTTTGTTCGAGCCGGGCCGAGGAAGTTGGAATTAGGAGTTCAGGCCACCGTTGAAGCCAGTGGGCCAAGTACATATTGTCCCCGTCACCTTCCGCGTGTCATCGACTAGACGGGCCGGACTACCAAAACTTAACGAGCAAATGTGGGCCGCAATAGACGCCATCTGCCTATTGGCCAGTCCATTAGTGACGTTCGGCCTCGGAATAATGTTTTTGTTTTCTTTTGAAATCCCGTAATAATGTTTTGGTCGCACAGAACAGACGTGCGTGTAGTAACGATGGATTCGTTCACGGTACGATGAAAAGTAAGGCCCATCCCACGCTCTTACTGATCTGCAGCGGCAGAGTGCTCAGAAAGAAAGGGAAAAAAAATTGATCCGCAGCGGCAGCGAAGCTTTCAAACGTCTATTCTTAGATCTAAAAACGTCATTATAGTTTAAACTAGGTCATCATTGATTACTATCCTAAACCTAGCTAGCGAGCACCACATAATGCGCGCCACTAACAACTCGTCCCTGAAGAAGCCATCGTGTATTGGGCAAGAAGAGTTGACGTAAACAGTTTCTGACTGGGCCCTCTTTGAATCCCTCAAGTTTTTTTAAAACTGGTTTCCAAAGTTGGTAAAAACTGGATTCTTAAAAAGATGCTAGATGTGACAGTTTGGATATTCAGTTTCTTTTTTTCTTTTTAATAAAAATGAGTAAAATGTGGATTTGATCAGCTTCTCGGTTTCTTAAAAAACCAGGAAAAAAAACTAGTATGTTTGGAGTCATTTTTAGTTTTTAGAAACCATATACTAAAAAACTAAATGGATTCAAACAGGACCTGAGCATGTGTATGGTTCGGTTCTAGTTCAGGATGTGGAGGAGAGAAATGAATACTACCATTTCCGGTGGATGTAAGAATCACTCCTTGTGTTCTTAATTAATCGTCGCAATAACGTTGTAACATAACTTTAATCATTGGTCATATTCAAACATTCGACTTAGTGACAAGTAAATTATAATAAAACATATGATATTTATCAAACTTTTTGAAATACAACGACTGACATTTCAGTTGAAAAACAAACATAATCTCTTAATCTGTAACGATTTTGTAAGGGGATGAAGAGAACTTGGGATGGAGTGGAGCAGGAAGATAAGATGAAGTGAAGGGAGGAAGAAGCAGCCGCCTGGTCTCCCTTAGATTCGTGGCTTTGTTTTCATTTGGTTTCAGTTAGGGAGAGGAGATATAAAAAGATTTACTCTGGCCGCGTGACCGCGAGTCCGCAAACTCTTCTCTTCGTAACGACAGCGTCAGTGCACATTCCATTCCATGTCCATGCAAAAGAATGAAACGATGAAAAGAGTGGGCGTGACCGCGTGATGCGCGAGCAAAGTTGGACGCGCTCGTGGTTGACGACCAAAACAATCATGGCATGGCAACAACAACTAACTGAAACCGGCGCTGCCTGTACCCCACAAATCCGCGCGTCGAGCAGCGCACTCTGCACACCCAAGTGGAGAAACCAACAAAACAAAGACTGGTATAAGAAAGATGCACGTTTGACTCTTCCGTCTCGTTCATCATTCGATTTCCATCCATCCAATCAATCCATCCATCCATCCATCTGAAACAGACGGGTGAAGAACAAAAAAGCATCCTCAACAACAACAACGACAACAAAAAACTGTACACTCCCAATGCGGGCTCTTGTGTTGTGTCACTGCCACTCCTGCGTGTCGCAAGGGTAGCACCCTTCCTGCGCGACGTCGGCGATCTGCACCCCGGCATCGTACGTCCGTCCGGCCTCCCACCGGCACGGCAGCACCTCCCGCTCTGCCCACACCCACTTGCCGTCGTAGCCCCCGGTGACCACCAGCCTGAACTGCAGCGGTCCCGGCGGCGCCCGGCGCGTGCTCCACGCCGGCCCGTGGTCCCGCGTCATGAACCGCCAGTTCGACGAGCCTACCTGGTCAAAGAGCAAGCAAACACACACACCGTCACCACCACGTCACTACAACAGGCAGCCTCCTTCGATACGTACGCACGCGCTCTTCGAACGTTTGCTTGCTGTGCTGTGGCTGTGGCCTGTGCCTGTGCCGACCTCGGTTTTCATTCAAACTTTTCGGCTGAAAAAGAAAATAGAAAACATAGGAATTTTGGTTTTACCGTTGCGACGTCGACGGCGACGATGTCGGTCTGGCCGCCCTGGTACAGGAACCTGATGGCCAGGTTGCTCGGCGGCCGGCTCCTCTCCTCCACGCGTACCGACAGGTTGCGGTTCGGGTACTGGCACGGCACCCTGCACGTAGTAGTAATACCGAAATCGATGAGCCATTGCACTCTTCCAAGCAGGAGCAGAGCAAAAGAAAGAGTGACAGCACACCACAGCAGCAAGCAAATGTGCAGCCGAGGAGCGGCAGGCAGGCACCGTACTCGCGCACGGCACCGCGCGCGGAGAGGCAGGGAGTACTTCGTAGGCTAGGCAAATGTGCAACCAACCAACCTCTTGTACTCGACTTCGACGACGCGGCGCTGCCTGAGCATCCGCGCGGCGGTGTCGTCGCCGGCGGGGGCCATGGCCGCGTACGCCGCGCCGCTCAGCACCAGGTCCGTGCGGTTCGGCGCCGCTCGTGGCGCCCGGCCTGTCACCACCACGCGCGCGCCGGCGCCGCTGCAGAGCTCGGCGTCCGTGCACCGCACCTGGTAGCACGCGCCGCAGCCGAGGCCGCGCCGGTACACCGCGGGGCCCGCCGCGGCGGCGAGGAGGCCGCCGCCCAAGGACGCGGCGAGGGAGCCGTACCCGCACGAGTCGGCTGCGCACGTACGTTTTTCCATTAGCAAGCGATCATAGAGAATCAAATCACCGATACAATCCACTACGACACGATCGAAATCAGTAGTAAAATCGAAGCGTGAACGACTATAGAGTAGCTTGGCTTGGCGTACCGTTGAGGCGGGCGAGGGAGGAGGCCTGGTATGTCGCCTTGGACCGGCGCACGCAGCGGTCGCAGCCGTGAGCCGGATGCAACAACAACACGGCGCAGAAAAGCAAGAGCAGGAGATAACGACGGGAAGAGGTGGCTTCCGCCATGGATTCCTTCGATCAAGAACTCGCCGCAGACGACGTGCTCGATCGACCTGAAGCTGAAGTGGATTACTATACTTGGTTGAGACTTGGGAGAGCAGAACAGAACAGGGGATTCCTTGACCGTGGAGGCGCCCGGGCTTTTTATTCCCAACGATGGCGCAGGTTTTGCGAGTAGTAGTAGCTGGGGGTTAACTGGCTGGCACCTAGGAGCAGCCCGTATACGGAAACTTGGAGCGGCCGCAGCAGGAGGAGCAGGACGCAGAATGTTTTTGGGCGACGGCGGCGGACTGGGAGCCCCGCCCGCCCCCCGCGTTGGATAAAAGACGGGCGGGCGCGGGCGGGAGCAGCAGGATGGGGCACGGTTGGGCGGCCACCGACCGCCCGCCCTGGAGCCTGGATACCCTGGACACGCGTGCCACGCCGGGTCCGCGTCAGCGAGGCGCGCGGATGAACTCTCGGCGCGCACCGCCTGCGGGGGCATGCCACGTTGCTGCGGTACCATCACAGCATCAGTAAGAAACCTGGTTCTGTAAGTGCTGCTGGCGCGGCTTCATGAAATCCGTTAGCCCGGAAAGAAAAGACAGCACCTAATCTCGCTGTTTTTCGAATTATGCACGGCTAATTCAATGGCTGGCTGCAGCCATGGCGCTAATTAATCTTTCAATTGCAGCGACGGGCTGTTGGGTTTGAGGATAAACGAGCGGGATTTAAGGAGATATGAACGGGGTATGTAATTCTGTCACACCCGGTTTTATGAGAATAAACCGAGCTCAATCGTGTCTAGGAATTATATCGGACAAGAGACAGAAATAAAGCAGTATAAAGTATTTCACCGTCTTTATTATATAGCTCGAGTCAAAAGTAAAAAAATATATTCACACAAGAGTTAAATGCGACAACGACGGAGCTAGCAGACGAAGGCCCCCATAAAACGCCACAGCAGTCGGGGAACGCCTGCCTAGGAAAAAGAGTCTCCACCGAAGAAGCTGCCTCGGGTGCATCCTCTGAACAGCAAAAATGAACGAATATGTATAGCAAGGGTGAGCATAAATTTTACTCCACAAGTGTAAAAAAATATGACATTAATAGCTCAACAAAAAGAAAAGCTTAAATGATATAAGCAAGAAGCAACATATGTCTAATTACTTTAGCAACCTATTACTAGGTGAATATATCAATGTACACACCGGTGCACAATAACAAATTAGCCACTTGTCAACCATGAGGCTACCCTGCCTTAAACCAAGTCACAGGCTGCCCACTTGCTCCAAGTGTGGAGGAAAAGGGAGAGGGGAGTGCGGGGATCCCGTTTAAAGGGTAGGGAGGCCTAGCGGCACGCATCCCTAGGATGGACGGCGGCGAGCGCTTCGGGAGTCGAATGACGTGCGACGGTTGGCGGTGGCGACGCTTCGCGTGCGAACAGCGATGTGGAGTTGGGCCGTCTCGGCGCGGGATTGTGCCGACGCGGCGCGTGCTGGGCCGCGGTGGCGGGCGCGCTGGTCTAGGCTGGGCTGCTGGCTGGCTGGCTGGCCCAATAAAGGAGAAAGATTTTTCTATAAAATCTAGATTAATTCTAACTAGAACACTTAATTAAACTCTAATCAAGCTGCACTCAGCAATCAATAAAATTTCTAATGCAATCATATTCAGCATGAATGCACATTCGCCTTAATAATCTATAGCAATTTAGTTTATTTAGAAATTAATCTTTTTGCAAAAAGAAAAGTGAGGCACACCACTATGTCTAAGCAAATTTTAATAAAAATTTGAAACCTGGAAATTAGGGTGTTACAAAACCTACCCCCCTTACAAGGAATCTCGCCCTCGAGATTCGGTCGGCTCGGAGAAGAAGTCGGGAAAATCTGCTCTAAGAAAATCCTCACGCTCCCAAGTGGTTTCTTCTTCAGTGTGATGACTCCATTGAACCTTGCACATCCGAATCTTCCGGTTTCTGGTGACCCTCTCCGCAACCTCAAGAATTTTGACCGGGTGTTCTCGATAAGTAAGATCTTCATGGATAAACAGCTCTTCCACAGGTAACTGCTCCCTAGGAATCCGAAGGCATTTCTTCAACTGTGATACATGACACGTCATGCACATCGGCCAATTGAGAAGGTAGCTCAAGCTTGTATGCCACCTCACCACGCTTGCTCAAGATTTTGAACGGGCCAATGTACCTTGGTGCCAACTTTCCCTTGACTTTGAACCGCTTGAGATCCTTCACAGGAGATACCTTGAGGTACACAAAGTCACCAATTTCAAAGGCTAGCTCACGACGCCTATGATCAGCGTAACTCTTCTGACTGGACTGAACTGTCCTTAAGTTCTCCCTGATGAATTGTACTTGTTTTTCTGCAACCCTCAATACTTCTGGCCCAAAGACTTGACTTTCACCGGTTTCACTCCAAAACAACGGAGTCCTGCACTTCCTTCCATACAGAGCTTTGTAGGGTGACATCTTCAAGCTAGCTTGTTAGCTGTTGTTGTAGGAGAACTCTGCATAGGGAAGATTCTTATCCCAACTCTGGCTATTCCTCAAAGTACAAGCCCTCAACATGTCCTCCAGAAACTGATTCACGCTCTCTGTCTACTGTGACACCCCAGGTGTCACCAGGACCTAAATCGGCAACGTAAAACCCTAATCGACAACAATTCACACCAAAAAGCAACACCGATAATGGAAGTAAGTATAATGTTGTTTAAAATACCTCATAGGAGTTCTACAAAAACTTCAATGATCCTCAGAACCCATTTGCCAAGTTCGAAGAATTTCTACCCGCAGTGTCGAAAATTGTATTCGTCAGGCAGAACTCTAACCCTAATGCATGGACCACCAAATTTTCCACAACACCCTAGCTATATTTTTGCATAACAATTAAGTTCACTTCAAAACAGAATTTTAGAAATTTATTCAAGATTTTTGGAGAAGGTTCAAACCCTTTTAAAATTCACACAAACTAAAGTGGACCCATAAATTCAAGAAATTTTGGGAGCTGATTCAGAACTCGAACCCTAAATAAAAAGTGTTCCAAATAATTCCCTGAACATACACAAAAATTTTCATAATTTTCTGAGCTGAGGAGGTGGAGTTTGCAATTTGAACCAGGGGGAGCTGTAGCATTTCTTTTGAATCGACAACAGGGTGACGGGCAACAGTGCCGCCCGCCCCCGTTGCCCAACCGCTGCGCGGCAGAGCCGCCGCTCCCGCCGGCCGGCGCTCCCTTCGGCGCCAAGACTTCAATTCGTTGGACAAGAATCCCGCCAAGATCCTCTCCATTACTCCCTCCCCTCCCTCTCTCGCTCTCTCGTCGCTCCTCCCCGCGCGGCAGTGCCTCTGCGGCAAGCCACCGCCCCCGACGCCCAATCCCGCTGCCATCCCTGTCCACTCGCCCAATTCTCTCCGCAACGACTTAAAAGAGTGCACTGAACCCTCCTCACACTTTCCCCGCGCTCAATTTCACTCCTACGCAAACCTTGCCGTTTTCTGTCACTCGGTGCCACCATCGCCATTGCCGCCGCAGGGGAGCTCACGGTGAGACCATACTTCCGGCCGTTCTCCACTGATCGAACCTTGCCTAAACGACTCCCCTCACCTCGGTGCAGCTCTCAGTTGATCGAATTGCACTTCCATCGCTCCCTCTGACCGGAACACTGCTGTCGACCTCATCGGCAACAGGAGCACCGCCCCAACCCTAATCCGTCGAATTCGTCTTCACGGTACCTTCATTATCCAATTCATTCATCCGGCTGCTTCATCTCATCACTGTGATCGGTTTTGACGAGTGCTCGACCACAGAAACTCACCGGCGACGACAGAACATTTGCGCCGCCGCCAGTTCACCCTTCTGCCGCCAGTTGAGCTCACCGTCGACCTCAATATTCCGGCCATCCCCGCGACCTCTAACCCCGTCAAATAGCTTCACTGCATCACGGTGAGTCTCCTGGACCAATCAATTTCCTTACTCCGCCGTTCCTCCGGTGATTCCATCATTGAGCTTCGGGCAGAGCCGCCACCCCTCGCCGCCGGCCATGCTCCGGCCAATTTCAGTGCTCCTCCCCTTGCTCAACTCACTTGTCAAGTCATTGTGCAGCTCACGGCGCTCTCCTCTCTCCGGAATTTAGCTCATCTCGTCGGGAACCCTTCCTCACCGCCGCCACCACCGACCCCCACGGTGAGCACCCCTCTCCGGTGATGGACCCTCACCATTGTCGTGCTGCCGAGCTTCGCCATAGCTTGTAGATGGTGTAGAGCCAAGGATCAAGCACAGCCGACCACTAATTTTGACTGAATCGGCCGCCGGAGCTCATCGGAGCTCAGCTCCCCTGTTCTGCCCTAAGCACTGTTTCAATTCTATTTTCCTCCAATATTGTCCTGTCTTGTAAACTGCCAAACAAATCACAGAAACCTCCAAAAATTCCAAACTAAAATTTGTTAGAACCCTTGTGAAAATTACTAATTTTCTGTTAAAACACTTTTTAACAAATGACCAAAAATTTGCAGAATTAATTAGAAACACTCCTTTCTGTTTTTGAATTTTAAATTGCATTACAGAGCAATACTAGGTCTAACCTTTGATCTACAAGTACACCATGGCCACACACACCTCCTGGAATTTTACGAAGATTTTTGGAACATGTGATAATATGTAACCCTATTGAATAACTGCAATCTGCCTAGTTAAAATACTATTTTCTAAAATACATTGCAAAAGTCCTATTCAGTGATGAAACCCTAAATAAAAGTTGTAGATTTGAGGCTCATGAGTGACCACATAAAATATTTTAGACTGAATCAAACATTTACTAGGTCATTTCGATTTTACAAGATTGGAAAACAGGAACTTCGATGAATTTTTATAAAATCTAGAAAAATCATCTTGGCACCACCCAAAGCTCAAAGTGCTTAATTCAAAGAGTTCTATCAACTAAAAATAATCTTGAGGTTGAATTAAAACTTTCATCCCAACCCTAATTTTAGGCGTCGAGTAATTAGGGTTAACCCTAATTCTGGGCGTCGCCAAAACGGAACCCTAAATTACTATCGATAAAAGCAACAAGTCTTTTCAATTAAACTTATCCTAATCATACTGCATCATGTAGATTCCGAAGCACGCGAGGTAGCTGCAGAGCCCGACTCCTCCACTCCAGCAGAAGAGATCAACCGCGAAGCCGAAGAACCAGGCAAGCCCCGGTGCACAACCCTGGTTTTAATTTTTCCTTTTTAACTCAGTGTGTCATGCTTGTGCATTAAGTTGTTAGGAGTTGCTTGAAACCTTAGATGCATTGTTTCCCATAGGAGACCCCCCTCGGTAGCTGGTATAGAAACCCCTTAGTATGCTATGCAGGTATTGCCGGTAGAAGTCGAGCAGAGTGGACGCTGCTCGCGAAAGGTAGGATGTTGGATGAAACTACCCTTGGATACATTATGACACCGATGTTGAGTTAACTAAGGAAAGATAAAAGTTTGAGGGTCAGACAGGATACCAATTAGGTCGGCGACTGGACCGGGTCCAGGGTGACCGTAGACTTGTCTGATCCGTGTGGTCCGAGACTGATCGAGTGTTGAACGTACTGGTCGTATGCTGGGTGTAATGGGCCCCAGTAAACCTATGTAGCCTAGTGATTGCAACGTCGAACCTGCCCTACGGTGTCTGACTAGGAGGAGATCTGGGGCGGGCAGCGTGGGAACTCCACAGAAACCGTCTGGGACGTGTTGTCTGGTGGGATGCGGCGCTGCTAAGGCAGACGTAGGAGGGAATTGACGTTGCAGGAGCTGGTGTGAACGGTTGCCACGTGCGAGTCTGGGACATGCACGTGTCGTACGATTAGGTTTTCCCCCTGCAGGGTATAAAAATCGTTTCGAACCGCTGTCGCTCCCAGTTGGTGAGCATGCTCGTGAAACGCACCATATTTTTGCAAATAAGTTGAGATGCAATGAGAATGGTTTGCTGATGATTACTATTACTTTGTCACTGTTATCATGTGTGATTAGACCAGTGCGAATTAAAGTTACATTTTAACTACTTAACTTGTGCTAAAATTGGCCAAGAGTAGTACAGGTTGCGGGTCCGTTTTGCAAATAAACCCACCCCCATCAGCCTTCATATCTAGAGGTCGGCTGTAGTCAGCCTTTTGACGGGTCAGTCTTGTTGAGCTTCTTAGAAGCTCACGCGTTAGCGATATGTGGTTTTCAGGAACCGACGCGCAGAACCAGGACGCTAGCTTCCACTGGGAGGAACCTCACTCCGAGGTAGGGAACCTCCAGTGGGAACTGTGCGAGTCGCCGCAGTAACCTTTGAAGTGGCCAGCAGCATGACGCCCGTGGGCAGGGTGCATGCTTTTGCTTAGATTTTGAGTGTCGGAGTCTGTAATCGAGTCTTCCGCTGCTACGATTTTTTAAACTTTATTGTGCACTCTGAACTCTTGTAAGACTTAAGCTACAATCCAGGAACTAATGTTGTATTAATTTCTTCCTCCTTAAATTATTGCTGTTTATCCTGCCTGTGTTGTATCGTGTGTACGCTCGCTTCGCCGAGCGTTGCCCAACAGGATCCTGGCTTAACGACTGAACGGCTCCGTCCCGAGACGTGGTTCTCTGGGCGGGTCCGCGTCAGCTTGGCATCAGAGCCGTGTTGGGAAACGGTACAACGTTTAAGGCATATTTTCGAAAATCACGTGCGAGTGAGGTACGCGCCCTATTAGTTAATAGGTTATCAGGTGGCAAGCTAACCTAGTGTAGGAGCTAACAAAACCCAGTGTAGATTTACATTTCTGTAACGACGCACCGACGCTAAGGTAAGCAAGGTAAGGTACGCCGCTCGACTGCGGTAAAAGGTCGAGAAATCCCTGTTGCGTCCGCAACAGTAGCGTTCTATACCGTGGTGGTATGGAAGGAGGTACTATGTTCGCCGTAATATAGTACACCCCCTTGCCGTTTAGGGAGAAAAGCGGACCTCTACCGTACGAGGTGTGGGTTACGGACCTGTTGCGAATGCAGACCTTCGCAACAGTGGAGTCTTGTGTCTTTGGCACACAAGAGATGAGTTTGTTCCTCACGACTTCGGTTTTGCGGGACACTCTCATACCTCCGCTGCCTGAGGTAAAGTGCAGTCTGTCGCCGCGCAGGGAAGGTCGGACACGTGATCCCCGTACGTGACCTACTCGGGGCGACCCATATGGCAATGATATGGGTTGATGTCTTTACTTTTGAAATATATCATATTGCAACTGCCTGTGATGCGTTTTCTGCAGGTACGCTAACCTCGGTACCTTTAAGAACGAGTAGTAACGGCTAACTTGAGTGCGATTCTGCCACCGCCTAAGCGTATTTTCTCTTCACTTTGTGAGGACGTATAGGCCGATGTAGGATTGCATTGCATAAAGAAATATTAAAACCCTTCAAACTTATACTAAAACCATCCAGAAGCAAGGATTCCCTCAATAATGGCTAGTACTCATTCGAAAGTTAATTTAAAAACAGTCTGGATACCTTCCTCCTTAGAGATTGCGTGACCTCAACCGAGTCGGAGCAGATTCCTTGCATACCATTGAGCCTTTTTACAGCACTTTCCTCGAGGAGAGGATTGTCTCCTTGACAGGTCAACTAGATGGTAGAGCACCTTGGACAATTCGACCGTTGCTAGTTAGTATCCTTAGTGACCAATTTCGATCACCTCTTTACGCAGGGATGAAAAATATTTTATGTACCGGAAGATTTAGCATGCTTTGAACTTTGTGTCAACATGTGGCTTCTGATCGATAAAATATTGTTCACCTCTGTGATGCAGATGGACGCCAACACGATCGAGCATGGACTCGCGGAGATAGGCGTTGAAGACTCCACCCCTACCTACGTCACCAAGCAATCAGGACGCAAGGGATTCGTGGAGATACTTGGTCAGACCTTGCAGTCACTAGGTTATCCAGAGATCCCTTGGTTTCAGATTCGGGAGTATCGGCAGTATGATCTGCCACGCTGCTCAGCCACGGTTACACTCCCCACACACCCTCAGCAGGCCAACGGAGAGATTTACACCACCACCACCTTCGGTTCGGACAAGACCGAAGCCATTGAGTCAGCTGCTCATCAGGCCCTACTGAGGATATGCGAGAAGCATACAGAAGACTTGGCAGACAAGCCAGCAGCGATGTTCCCCATACGGGACCAGGTCAACCGCACCTGGCACCGTAATGTTAAGAATGCACAGAAGAGGACTTTCAGGGGAGAGATGGACCACGTCACTCCCTTGTTCACATTGAGCCTAGCATTGCTCAACTTGCAAGAGGACACTGCTCTCACCGCCCAGATGGATCGACAAGCTCTGCGTCAGGCTCATGTGGAGATAGCCCAACTCAAGGAGAAGGTACAGAACTTGGAGAGCAGAAACAATGCACTGCGTGCTCGCTGCGACGCGCGTGCTACACGCATTTCTGAGCTGGAGGCGGTTTCTGAGATTAAGACTGCCCAAGTCCACGCTAGGGAGAATGACATCAACATTATGTTGCAGCACATTCACCAGCTAGAGATACTCAGGGATAATGCGATTGTGCTAGCTGAGGACCTCTCCCACGAGAACCATCATCTGCAGCATCAGATCGCGGGACTTTTGGAGGCACAGCAGCCCCCTCCCGCTAACGATGATGCGCCTGAGTCAGAGGTGTCGGATCCCGAAGCTTCAGACCCAGAGCCAGATGAGGAGTAGATCAGAGATGGTTTTACAACGCCAAGTTTAGCTAGATGAGTCGCTTAAGGAGTGCGTTGTGCCTGTCATGGCGATTAGCGTGTGTTCTCGTGAATTTGTCCTAGTGGCGTTGTAACCTTTTGGATGTAAGGGTGGTGATTTGACAGTCTAGAGAACTTGAAGGAACTTATGTACTGTCAATGTTTTGGAAAGGAATGGAGTTTGTTTTTATGAGCTGTCCGTGCCATGCATTTTGACATCCTTTTGTATATATCCAACTATGGTCATGGAGTGAACTGTGCTAATGAGGGCCACTTTTCACCTTCTTTCAGAATGGTGAACACCAGGGCTGGACGCCAAGAGGAGGAAAGCTCCAACCCGCCACCCCCGCCAGCAGAGCCAACTCTAGCCGCGGCCATGGCGGCCATGCTCCAGAGCAGCCAGCAGACCCAAGAAATGCTGCGGACCATCTTGCAAAATAATGGCCAGAATCGTGGCGCAAGGAACCAGAACCAGGACAGCACGTATGCTGATTTCCTGGCCACTCACCCTCCAGAATTCCGCGACGCACGGGAACCAATGGAGGCAGACCAATGGCTTCGCACCACCGAGGCCAAGTTTGGACTACTCCGTTGCTCGGAGAATCAGAAGACGCTGTTCGCAGCCCAGATGCTCCAAGGGCACGCCGGAGCTTGGTGGGCTAACTACCTAGCTACCCTCCCGGAAAACACCCAGGTGCCCTGGACGCAATTTCGGGAGGCATTCCGCGCTCATCACATCCCCGCGGGGCTTATGCAAAGGAAGGCCAAGGAGTTTATGGCCTTGACACAAGGCAACCGCACGGTGCATGATTACTCCCGTGTGTTCAACCAGCTTGCTCTATATGCTCCAGAGCAAGTGGACACGGATGCGAAATGGAAATACCGTTTCATGGAAGGGCTGAACCTCACGCTCCAAGGTCGCTTGGCCTTGAACCAAGGCAGCTCATTCAACGAGCTGGTAAGCAACGCCCTCATCGCCGAAGAGTACTTGGAGAAAGAGCAGCGGGAGAAGAGGCGCGCCAGTAGTGGACCATCAAACGCCCCGCCACCAAAATACCGTCTGGTGTACACTGCACCAGATGGTAGGAAGTACAGAGCGACCCCGCCGCAAGCTTCGTCATTCCGTCCACCGCAGCAGCCATATCGACCTCCGCAGAATCAACAACAGGCTGGCTACCGCGCACCACCGCCACCACAGAGGAACCAGGGTGTCCGCCCACCTCAACAGGGCGCCCGTCCTGGACCAAGCACACCCTGCTTCACCTGCGGGCTACCCGGGCACTTCGCCCGCGAGTGTCCCTCCAACCAGCAGGCTAGGGGCAACCAGCAGGCAAACCCGGGGCAAGGTCAGCAAAGGGGACAAAGGAACACCAGGACTGGTCGGGTGAACCACACCACGGCCGAAGATATTTCTGAAGGAGAGCAAGTACTAGCGGGTATGTTCTCGCTTTCTACCCATTCAGCCTTCGTTCTATTTGATTCCGGTGCCACCCACAATTTTATCAGTAAAAACTTTGTCAAGGGTAAAAGCCTAATCACAGTTCCCCTAGAGCCACCCTTTCTCATAAAATCGCCTGGGGGTAACATATTGTCCAACTATGGCTTAACTGAGGCACCCCTAAAATTTGGAAGCTACATCTATCCTACCTCCTTCATAATCCTAGATGGGCAGGGTATCGACATTATCCTCGGCATGAAATGGATGAAGCACCACAATGCCATCCTTGATATTGCTAACCGTGTAGTCCACTTAACCTCTCCACTTCACGGTTCCGTATCTATAAACCTAGACCATCCTAGATCTGCCCTCAAACAAGTCTGCCATGTCGTCGGAAAAAGTCTGGAAGAAATACCGGTAGTTAAGGAATTCCCTGATGTGTTCCCAGAAGAATTACCTGGCTTACCACCAGACAGAGATGTGGAGTTCCAGATTGAGCTACAGCCAGGCACAGCTCCGATCTCCCGCAGACCGTACAAGATGGCACCTAAGGAGCTGGCAGAGCTGAAGACACAGTTGAAGGAATTGCTGGACAAGGGCTTCATACGGCCCAGTTCCTCGCCTTGGGGATGTCCGGCCTTGTTTGTAAAGAAGAAGGACCAATCCTTGAGGCTATGCGTGGATTACCGCCCCTTGAACGCGGTCACTATCAAGAACAAATACCCACTACCACGCATAGATGCTCTGTTTGATCAGTTGGCTGGAGCAAAGGTTTTCTCTAAAGTCGACCTTCGGTCTGGTTACCATCAGATCAAGATACGTCCCGTGGACATTCCGAAAACGGCTTTCTCCACCAGATATGGACTGTATGAGTACTTGGTGATGTCGTTTGGACTCACTAACGCACCAGCGTACTTCATGTACCTCATGAACTCAGTGTTCATGCCCGAGCTGGATAAGTTTGTAGTGGTGTTCATTGATGACATCCTCGTGTACTCTAAGACGGCCGATGAACATGCTCAGCACCTTCGCATAGTTCTGCAAAGACTCAGAGATCATCAGCTGTACGCCAAATTTAGCAAGTGCGAATTTTGGATTGAGCGTGTTCAGTTTCTGGGTCATGTGGTTTCTGCAGAAGGTATTGCTGTAGATCCAGGAAAGGTGCAAGATGTTGTGGAATGGAAAGCACCCACAACCGTCCACAAGGTGCGAAGTTTCTTGGGATTAGCGGGATATTATCGTCGCTTTATCCCCAGTTTTTCCAAGATTGCTAAACCCATCACAGAGCTGCTCAAGAAGGATCAGAAGTTCAAATGGACGGAAAAGTGCGAAGAAGCTTTTCAGACTTTGAAGAAGCACTTGACCACAGCACCGGTACTCGCCCAACCAGATTTGAGCAAGCCCTTTGACGTATATTGCGATGCGTCGGGCATTGGACTTGGTTGCGTGTTAATGCAAGAAGGGCGGGTAATCGCTTACGCTTCAAGGCAACTCCGTAAGCACGAGCTGAATTATCCCACCCATGACTTGGAGTTGGCAGCTGTGGTATTGGCTCTAAAGGTGTGGAGGCATTATCTATTGGGAAACCTGGTGCACCTCTACACCGACCACAAAAGTCTCAAGTATATCTTCACTCAGAATGAGCTGAACATGAGGCAACGGCGATGGCTAGAGCTAATCAAGGATTATGAAATAGAGATCCATTATCATCCGGGCAAAGCTAACGTGGTTGCAGATGCACTTAGCAGAAACGCCCATTGCCACTACTTAGATCAAGGAGTAGCAACCGAGGAACTAGAGCCAACCGTAAGAATTCTACCTCATGGAGCCCTCTACAACCTAGCCTTAGTGCCAACCCTTAGAGACGAGGTAGCCAAGGCCCAAAAGATTGACAAGGGCATGGAAATGATCAGATTAGGGCTGCGAGAGAAGAAGATGCAGTGCTTCCGAGAAGACGAAGACGGAGTTCTATGGTTCAAGAATCGACTAGTGGTACCCAAGGATCACGAGCTCCGAAGAAAGATTATGGATGAGGCTCACTTATCTAATTACTCTATTCATCCTGGTAGTAACAAGATGTACCAAGATCTGCGAAAGAAATTTTGGTGGACCAGAATGAAGAGAGAAATTGCTCGATACATAGCGGAATGTGACACGTGCCGCAGAGTAAAGACCGACCACCTGAAGGGTGCAGGGTTGTCGCAACCATTGAGCATTCCGTCGTGGAAATGGGAAGATATAAGCATGGATTTCATTGTTGGACTACCCTTGACGGCCCGACAGTTAGATTCAATTTGGGTCATAGTAGACCGTTTGACTAAGACGGCCCACTTCATCCCGGTGTCGACCAGATACACCATGAAGAAGTATGCCCAGTTATACATTGATCGGATAGTCTGTCTGCATGGAGTGCCTAAGACAATCATCTCCGACCGAGGTACCCAGTTTATCGGTCGATTTTGGAAGCAACTACATGAGTCACTGGGAACCCAGCTAATTCATAGCTCAGCTTACCACCCCCAGACAGATGGCCAGACTGAAAGAGTAAACCAAATACTTGAAGACATGCTTCGAGCTTGCGTCTTGGAACATGGAAAAGGATGGGACACTTATCTGTCCTTGGCGGAGTTCTCGTACAACAATAGCTATCAAGCCAGCATCAAGATGTCACCTTTTGAAGCACTGTACGGCCGTAGCTGCAGGACGCCACTCAATTGGTCAGAAGCAGGTGAAAGAATTATTTTGGGACCAGATCTAGTGCAGCAGGCCGAAGAGAAAGTACGAGTCATTCAAGCAAATCTGAAGGCCGCCAAGTCGAGGCAGAAAAGCTATGCAGATCGAAGGCGCAGACCATTAAGATTCGAGGTAGGAGACTACGTTTACCTACGAGTCTCACCCATGAAGGGAGTTCAACGATTCGGGATCAGAGGCAAGTTAGCACCCCGGTATATAGGTCCGTATCCTATCACGGCCGAATGTGGACCAGTGGCATATCAAGTGAAGCTGCCAGAAAGATTGTCGGGGATACACAACGTCTTCCATGTCTCACAATTGAAGAAGTGTCTGAAGGCGCCCGTGGATCAAGTGATTCCAGAAGCGCAAGAGTTGCAACCAGACTTAACTTACCTAGAGCGTCCAATTAAGATATTAGATGAAAAAGAGCGAGTCACTAGAAGACGGACACTCAAGTTTTACAAGGTTCTGTGGAGCAACCACACGGACGACGAGGCCACATGGGAGTCTGCAGAGTTTCTTCGATCCCACTACCCCGAGCTACTCCCAGCCCCATAGGTACCTATGCCTACCCTAACCCTCTGCTTAAATCTCGGGACGCGATTTCTTTTAGGGGGGGAGGCTGTGACACCCCAGGTGTCACCAGGACCTAAATCGGCAACGTAAAACCCTAATCGACAACAATTCACACCAAAAAGCAACACCGATAATGGAAGTAAGTATAATGTTGTTTAAAATACCTCATAGGAGTTCTACAAAAACTTCAATGATCCTCAGAACCCATTTGCCAAGTTCGAAGAATTTCTACCCGCAGTGTCGAAAATTGTATTCGTCAGGCAGAACTCTAACCCTAATGCATGGACCACCAAATTTTCCACAACACCCTAGCTATATTTTTGCATAACAATTAAGTTCACTTCAAAACAGAATTTTAGAAATTTATTCAAGATTTTTGGAGAAGGTTCAAACCCTTTTAAAATTCACACAAACTAAAGTGGACCCATAAATTCAAGAAATTTTGGGAGCTGATTCAGAACTCGAACCCTAAATAAAAAGTGTTCCAAATAATTCCCTGAACATACACAAAAATTTTCATAATTTTCTGAGCTGAGGAGGTGGAGTTTGCAATTTGAACCAGGGGGAGCTGTAGCATTTCTTTTGAATCGACAACAGGGTGACGGGCAACAGTGCCGCCCGCCCCCGTTGCCCAACCGCTGCGCGGCAGAGCCGCCGCTCCCGCCGGCCGGCGCTCCCTTCGGCGCCAAGACTTCAATTCGTTGGACAAGAATCCCGCCAAGATCCTCTCCATTACTCCCTCCCCTCCCTCTCTCGCTCTCTCGTCGCTCCTCCCCGCGCGGCAGTGCCTCTGCGGCAAGCCACCGCCCCCGACGCCCAATCCCGCTGCCATCCCTGTCCACTCGCCCAATTCTCTCCGCAACGACTTAAAAGAGTGCACTGAACCCTCCTCACACTTTCCCCGCGCTCAATTTCACTCCTACGCAAACCTTGCCGTTTTCTGTCACTCGGTGCCACCATCGCCATTGCCGCCGCAGGGGAGCTCACGGTGAGACCATACTTCCGGCCGTTCTCCACTGATCAAACCTTGCCTAAACGACTCCCCTCACCTCGGTGCAGCTCTCAGTTGATCGAATTGCACTTCCATCGCTCCCTCTGACCGGAACACTGCTGTCGACCTCATCGGCAACAGGAGCACCGCCCCAACCCTAATCCGTCGAATTCGTCTTCACGGTACCTTCATTATCCAATTCATTCATCCGGCTGCTTCATCTCATCACTGTGATCGGTTTTGACGAGTGCTCGACCACAGAAACTCACCGGCGACGACAGAACATTTGCGCCGCCGCCAGTTCACCCTTCTGCCGCCAGTTGAGCTCACCGTCGACCTCAATATTCCGGCCATCCCCGCGACCTCTAACCCCGTCAAATAGCTTCACTGCATCACGGTGAGTCTCCTGGACCAATCAATTTCCTTACTCCGCCGTTCCTCCGGTGATTCCATCATTGAGCTTCGGGCAGAGCCGCCACCCCTCGCCGCCGGCCATGCTCCGGCCAATTTCAGTGCTCCTCCCCTTGCTCAACTCACTTGTCAAGTCATTGTGCAGCTCACGGCGCTCTCCTCTCTCCGGAATTTAGCTCATCTCGTCGGGAACCCTTCCTCACCGCCGCCACCACCGACCCCCACGGTGAGCACCCCTCTCCGGTGATGGACCCTCACCATTGTCGTGCTGCCGAGCTTCGCCATAGCTTGTAGATGGTGTAGAGCCAAGGATCAAGCACAGCCGACCACTAATTTTGACTGAATCGGCCGCCGGAGCTCATCGGAGCTCAGCTCCCCTGTTCTGCCCTAAGCACTGTTTCAATTCTATTTTCCTCCAATATTGTCCTGTCTTGTAAACTGCCAAACAAATCACAGAAACCTCCAAAAATTCCAAACTAAAATTTGTTAGAACCCTTGTGAAAATTACTAATTTTCTGTTAAAACACTTTTTAACAAATGACCAAAAATTTGCAGAATTAATTAGAAACACTCCTTTCTGTTTTTGAATTTTAAATTGCATTACAGAGCAATACTAGGTCTAACCTTTGATCTACAAGTACACCATGGCCACACACACCTCCTGGAATTTTACGAAGATTTTTGGAACATGTGATAATATGTAACCCTATTGAATAACTGCAATCTGCCTAGTTAAAATACTATTTTCTAAAATACATTGCAAAAGTCCTATTCAGTGATGAAACCCTAAATAAAAGTTGTAGATTTGAGGCTCATGAGTGACCACATAAAATATTTTAGACTGAATCAAACATTTACTAGGTCATTTCGATTTTACAAGATTGGAAAACAGGAACTTCGATGAATTTTTATAAAATCTAGAAAAATCATCTTGGCACCACCCAAAGCTCAAAGTGCTTAATTCAAAGAGTTCTATCAACTAAAAATAATCTTGAGGTTGAATTAAAACTTTCATCCCAACCCTAATTTTAGGCGTCGAGTAATTAGGGTTAACCCTAATTCTGGGCGTCGCCAAAACGGAACCCTAAATTACTATCGATAAAAGCAACAAGTCTTTTCAATTAAACTTATCCTAATCATACTGCATCATGTAGATTCCGAAGCACGCGAGGTAGCTGCAGAGCCCGACTCCTCCACTCCAGCAGAAGAGATCAACCGCGAAGCCGAAGAACCAGGCAAGCCCCGGTGCACAACCCTGGTTTTAATTTTTCCTTTTTAACTCAGTGTGTCATGCTTGTGCATTAAGTTGTTAGGAGTTGCTTGAAACCTTAGATGCATTGTTTCCCATAGGAGACCCCCCTCGGTAGCTGGTATAGAAACCCCTTAGTATGCTATGCAGGTATTGCCGGTAGAAGTCGAGCAGAGTGGACGCTGCTCGCGAAAGGTAGGATGTTGGATGAAACTACCCTTGGATACATTATGACACCGATGTTGAGTTAACTAAGGAAAGATAAAAGTTTGAGGGTCAGACAGGATACCAATTAGGTCGGCGACTGGACCGGGTCCAGGGTGACCGTAGACTTGTCTGATCCGTGTGGTCCGAGACTGATCGAGTGTTGAACGTACTGGTCGTATGCTGGGTGTAATGGGCCCCAGTAAACCTATGTAGCCTAGTGATTGCAACGTCGAACCTGCCCTACGGTGTCTGACTAGGAGGAGATCTGGGGCGGGCAGCGTGGGAACTCCACAGAAACCGTCTGGGACGTGTTGTCTGGTGGGATGCGGCGCTGCTAAGGCAGACGTAGGAGGGAATTGACGTTGCAGGAGCTGGTGTGAACGGTTGCCACGTGCGAGTCTGGGACATGCACGTGTCGTACGATTAGGTTTTCCCCCTGCAGGGTATAAAAATCGTTTCGAACCGCTGTCGCTCCCAGTTGGTGAGCATGCTCGTGAAACGCACCACATTTTTGCAAATAAGTTGAGATGCAATGAGAATGGTTTGCTGATGATTACTATTACTTTGTCACTGTTATCATGTGTGATTAGACCAGTGCGAATTAAAGTTACATTTTAACTACTTAACTTGTGCTAAAATTGGCCAAGAGTAGTACAGGTTGCGGGTCCGTTTTGCAAATAAACCCACCCCCATCAGCCTTCATATCTAGAGGTCGGCTGTAGTCAGCCTTTTGACGGGTCAGTCTTGTTGAGCTTCTTAGAAGCTCACGCGTTAGCGATATGTGGTTTTCAGGAACCGACGCGCAGAACCAGGACGCTAGCTTCCACTGGGAGGAACCTCACTCCGAGGTAGGGAACCTCCAGTGGGAACTGTGCGAGTCGCCGCAGTAACCTTTGAAGTGGCCAGCAGCATGACGCCCGTGGGCAGGGTGCATGCTTTTGCTTAGATTTTGAGTGTCGGAGTCTGTAATCGAGTCTTCCGCTGCTACGATTTTTTAAACTTTATTGTGCACTCTGAACTCTTGTAAGACTTAAGCTACAATCCAGGAACTAATGTTGTATTAATTTCTTCCTCCTTAAATTATTGCTGTTTATCCTGCCTGTGTTGTATCGTGTGTACGCTCGCTTCGCCGAGCGTTGCCCAACAGGATCCTGGCTTAACGACTGAACGGCTCCGTCCCGAGACGTGGTTCTCTGGGCGGGTCCGCGTCATCTACCCATCTGTCTGATGGTGATAAGCTGAACTAAAATTCAGCTTTGTTCCCAAAGATATCTGCAACTGCTCCCAGAAGCGAGAGGTGAACTGGGTGCCACGATCAGGCACTATCGTCTTGGGTACACCATGCAGGCAGACAATTCTGGACATATACAATTTTGCCAACTCCGCACCATTATAGGAAGTCTTGACAGGAATGAAATGGGCCACCTTAGTCAACCAATCAACAATGACCCAAATAGAATTGTAGCTTGACTGAGTCCGAGGCAACCCCACAATGAAATCCATGGATGTTTCTTCCCACTTCCACTCTGGTATTTTCAATGCCTGAAGCAACCTAGCGGGTCTTTCGTGTTCCCTTTTGACCCTCTGACAAGTGTCACACAAAGCCGCATACTCAGCCACTTCCTGCTTCATACCATACCACCAATTGCGGGTCTTGACATCCTGATACATCTTGGTGCTTCCTGGATGAATGGAGTATCATGAATCATGAGCCTCACGCAGAATCAGCTCTCGAATCTCCTTAATCTTGGGCACACAGATCCTCAATTTGTACCACAGAACTCCCTGATCATCCTCAAAGAATCCTGGAGCTTTACCAATTTTGATCGATCGGTTGAACTCCTGAATCTTCTCATCGCTAAGTTGACCTTTCTTGATGTCATGATCCAGAGTGGAATCTACCTCCATAGTCACAACCTCAGTATTAGAAACCCAACCAAGGTTCATCCGTTCAAACTCCTTGCACAATTCAGAAGGTATCACTCTAGTTAACAACATGCTCACGTGAGATTTCCTGCTCAAAGCATCCGCGACAACATTGGCCTTTCCCGGATGATAGTTTATCCCTAGATCATAATTCTTGATCAGCTCCAACCATCTACGCTGTCTAAGGTTCAGATCTGGCTGAGTGAATATATACTTGAGCCTTTTGTGGTCAGAGTGGATCTCACAATGTTTCCCAATGAGATAGTGCCGCCAAAGCTTAAGAGCATGAACCACAGCTGCCAACTTCAAGTCATGAGTAGGGTAGTTCAGCTCATGCCTTTTCAACTGGCGAGAGGCATAGGCCACCACATGACCCTCCTGCATGAGCACACATTCCAAGCCTCGACGCGATGTGTCGCAGTAAATAGAGAAAGGCTTAGCCATATCAGGCATTACGAGTACAGGAGCTCGCGTCAGCCTATCCTTCAACTCCAGAAAACTTGACTTACAAGCAGAAGTCCATTTGAATTCCTTGTCTAGATCTGTCATTGGCTTGTCAATCCTGGAGAAGCCCTCAATGAAACGGTGATAATATCCTGCCAACCCCAGGAAACTGCGGACCTCAAAGACATTCTTTGGACCATTCCAATTCAACACATCAGTGATTTTTCCAGGATCCACTGACACTCCACCAGCTGAGATCACGTGCCCTAGAAATAATATCTTGTTCAGCCAGAATTCGCACTTTTTGAGCTTTACATAGAGCTGGTTGGCTCGCTGTTTCTGCAAGAGCAAGTGAAGATGCTCCTCATGCTCCTTGTCATTCTTCGAGAACACCAGAATATCATCAATAAACACCAATACAAACTTGTCCAGATACTCCATGAACACGTTGTTCATCAGATACATGAAGTAAGCAGGAGCATTGGTTAGTCCAAATGACATAACCGTGTACTCATACAATCCATACCGAGACACGAAGGCAGTCTTCGGTATGTCTGAAGCTCTAATCTTCAACTGATGATATCCTGATCGGAGGTCAATCTTGGAGAAGATGTAAGCGCCTCTCATTTAGTCAAACAGGTCCTCAATCCTTCGTAGAGGGTACTTGTTTTTGATAGTGGCATCATTTAGTGCACGATAATACACGCACATACGCTGAGTGCCATCTTTCTTGGGCACAAAGATAACTAAAGCACCCCGAGGAGAGGAACTGGGGCGGATGTACCCCTTCTCTAGCAGCTCTTGCAGCTGCTCCTTAAGTTCAGCTAATTGATTAGCATCCATTCTATATGGCCTCTTTGATATAGGAGAAGTACCAGAAACCAACTCAATCACAAATTCAATGTCATGTTCTGGAGGCATACCTGGTAATTCCTCAGGGAAGACATCTGGAAATTCACTAACCACCCTGATACTATCCACCGTATCATCAACTAGAGCATTCAGCACAATAAGATTAGCTGTCCCTTGCTAGTGATGAGAGGTTCTGCCATATACTTCAACTCTGAGCCATCCTCCAAGGTGAGCTTCACTGCCTTTCTGTCACAACAGATAAGCCCCTTGAATTTCTTTAGCTAATCTATGCCAAGAATCACATCGATGCCACGAGAATATAAGACTATCAGGTTTGCAAGAAGATCTACCCCCTTTATGCTAAGATTCACCTTAGGGCATACATGCCTAGCTCTCAGCTCTCCACCAGAAGAATTAACAATCATACCATGCTTAAGCATTGCAATAGGTACGTTATGCTTGGAGACATATGCAGCAGATATGAACGAATGAGAAGCACCAGAATCAAAAAGAACAACTGCAGGAATCCCATTAAGGAGGAACGTTCCAATCACAACATCCGCTGCCTCTTGAGCATCATCCAAGGCAACAAGGTTCACGTGAGCTCGAACCTGGTTCTGCTTGCCCGCAACAGGAGTAGCATTCGCTCCACTTTTCGGAGCAGGAATAGAAGACTAAGTCTGACGCTTCAAGGGACACTTGTTGATGTAATGTCCAACTTGCCCACAGCCAAAGCAAGAGCCACCACTAGAAGGTCCTTGCCCAGAGCCAAACTTTTCTAGAGCCGTAGAAGGGTGAGAAGTCGGGTTGTTGGGACGCTGTGCAGGGCGGTGTGGAGTCTGGAATCCCTGTGGTGGAGGCTGAGCCCTCCACTGAGCACCCTGCTGGCTCGACTGGCCCTGACGGTACTGCTGCCCTTGATAGTACTGCGGGCCCTGGTAGTACTGCTGCCCCTGACGGTACTGCTGACCCTGATAGTATACTGGCACAGGTACGGGGCCCCCATGCGAGGTCTAGAATTGCTGCCTCCCTGCTAAAACTGTGGCTGAGCCTTGTGTGCTTCAGAGAAGGATCCATCTGATGCTGCAAGTTTTCCAAGACAAGAACTGTATCCACCAGCTTTTTACTGGAGTGATCATGAGGCTCTGCCGCGTATGCCAGGTCCAACTGCAGCCCCTTGATAAAATGCTGCTGCTTGTCCGCATCTGTGCTCACTTTAGTCGGAGCATAGTGTGAAAACTGAGTGAATTTGGCCACATACTCCCGAACTGACATCGAGCCCTGCTTCGGCTCCTGGAATTCTCTGCGCTTCATCTTCACCAGCCCACTTGGTACAAAGTTGGACCTGAAGGCATTCTGGAACTCCTGCCAAGTTATGGCACCTGGTGTCTCATGGCTCTCCACAAGACCATCCCGCCATGCAGAAGCAACCCCCTCCAGCTTATGAGAGGTGAAGGGGACCTTCTCTCTATCAGAGACTGGATCACCTGCATTAATGGTGGAGATGATAGTTTAGATAGGGTGGTTTTCATGTTGGATGAAAGGTTTCAAGGGGAAGTAGCGAGTGAACAACTTGATTAATAGGGTCACCTGCAACTTCTTATCAATAGTCCTCAACCAGTCCTCTGCATCCATTAGCTCCACACAATGGGAAAAACTGGGAGGTTTGGTGGCCTGGAAGTCCAACAGCTTGTTCCTTGCCGGTGGCGGCGTTGGAGGAGGAGGTGGTGGTGGTGCCGTCATGTTCTGCTGAACCAACTGCTGGAGCTGAGTCATGTTCTAAGCCAGGCCAGCAAGGATCTGGGTCATCATCTGCTCCTGGGGCGTGGGAGGAGGGGTTGGTGGTTCCTCCTGATGAGCTCCTCTTCTTCCAGCCATCTGTTTTGATATGAAAATGATAGGTTAAGTAATGATTCAACGAGAATAGCTTAAGATCTGATCATGGTAATAGAGACAATGATATAAAAGGACAGATGATATGACAAGAATATAGATAGAAGACACACGAAGAAATGAACGATAAAAGGAAGATAACCCTCCCACTATAAAATAGCTAACAAAGATGTTTCTACAAGACAAGTCTCACATAACATCGCCAAGCAAAAGTCCCAAATCAAGCATAACACCAATCAACAACCAAGCACTCCTACACCTAACACCAAAAGCACACGGCCTAACAGCTAACGTTAACAAAAAAAAATCGCTATAGACTCGACGAGGACTACAGCGCAAAACTCTCTCCCCAAGACAAAGGAACAGCCTACTCTCTCCACACTCAACTCACACTCTAGTGAAGTTGCTCCTTCTACAAAAATTTTACACTGTTCGTGAAGATTTGAAGAAGTTCAACAAGTTTTCACAAAGGGAGTGAATAGGCGAGAGAAAGATAGGAACTTAGGAGAGAAAAGAAAGAATGAGAAGGAGATAGTTTAATAAAACCATTTCGCAATAGTTAAAAATAGCTAGATTTTGAAAATAGGCTTCAAAATAAGACTAAACCTCCTAGTCTAGCGTCATACGCTCGACGTGGCTCTGATACCATTTCTGTCACACTCGGTTTCATGACAATAAATCGAGCTCAAGTGTACCCAGAAATTACATCACACGAGAGACAGAAATATAGCAGTACAAAGTATTCCACCGTCTTTATTACATAGCTCGAGTCAAAAGTACAAAAATGCCACACAAGGGCTAAATGCGACAACGAACAGAGCTAGCGGACGAATGCCCCACAACGCCACAGCAGTCGAACAGGGAAACGCCTGCCTAGGAAGAAGAGTTTCCATCGAAGAAGCCTGCCTCGGGTGCATCCTCTGAACAGCAAAAATTGACGAATGTGTATAGCAAGGGTGAGTACAATTTAAATAAATTATACTGCAAGTGTAGGAAAATATGACATGAATAGCTCAACAAAAAGAAAGGCTTAAATGGTATAACAAGAAGCAACCTATATCTAATTTATATTTTAGCAACCTATTACTAGGTGAATATACCAATGTGCACAACGGTGCACAATGACAAGTTAGCCACTAGTCAACCATGAGGCTACCCTGCCTCAAACCAAGTCACAGGCTACCCACCTGCGCCCTAATGCTAGTTACCCACCAGCACCATTCCGGACCTGTGTACCCCATCAGATCCCAACCAAACCATGCTATCTATTATGGAAGTGTCCATGCCGCTCATGACCGCGAGCGTGGCTATCTAGACAGTTTATAACTCTATAGAGGTGTACAACTGTATCCACAAGTCGGTGATTTCGTCACCCGTCAGTGACTATGTCTCCATGTTACCACACACTTCTTTAGGGGTGAAGCCAAGAGACCACCGCATGATCTTTCGAAAGTTATTCCTAGGCCGCCTGCAATACCGCTAAGGTTTCGCTGGCGTGGAAGCTTCCTGTTTCCACGGCAACCCCCTCTTGCGACATGGGTAGTGTATGTTACCCACATACACATCCCTTGGGTCTGGACTATCCATCCGTACCCTTCCCTTGATCACAGTGGTACAAAGGAATTAACAAACTACTTACTCAAGTTTTTCATATTCAACTTGTGATTTGTGTTGTTGTCATGGTTACGCGTTCCATAAAGCGGTAAGAATGATCCCGAATAGGAACCAACCCATCCCCCATTGGATATTACACAAAACACCTGTGTAAACCCACCTCATCATCCACAACCACCTGCCGGGACGTCCTATGCCATGTTGCTAACAACTAACATCCCCATTGTGGTGCTTAGTTGAAGTTGAGCATTAATCAAGATTAACAATAAAGTTCAGTGTTTAATCATCTCCAAATTATAGCAATACTAAGCATGACCTACCCAATATTAATACCCAACCACAGACAACAAGGTAAATCAGGAAGGACATGACCATATGATTCATATTAACTTGCATGCATTAAAGTGACAGATAGAAAGAATAGGAGCATTATGGTCAAGGACACTTGCCTGGCTCTCTGGTCTGGTAATAGTACTACGGCGGGAAAGGAGGCAGAGGGAAATACTGCTGCTGGTCAAACGATGGCTGTGGGAAGTAGACCTGCGGAGGTGGCGGCTGCTGAACGTACTGACCAAACTCCTGGTCTTGGAAGTTCTACGGGTCGGGTTGTCCTTCTATCACCGGAACACAACATCAAATAAGGTCACAGTCAATAATTAAGAAAACAGTACATCAAACAGGTATAAAATAGTAAATAAACAATTCTAACAGATTCTACTCGAAATGGCGAGAACGTGGCCGTGAGAACCGCTAAAAACGGAGCTAGGGATCAAAAGTTATGAGCTTCTAAAGAAGTGAGGGTAAATCTGCAAAAACAGAGCTACCAGGGATCTATTTATAATTATAGAAATTAAATGTAACCCTACAACAGTACAGAAGGACTAATATGAAAATATCGCTAATGAGAGGGACCTAACTGCAAAATCTACACGGCTGGAATGATTTCCTGATTTTAGCGAATTATTTTTATATTACAAAATTCATGAGCTGGGTCTACGCAACAGGAAAGCGCACGGTCCACGGGTCAGTGGACCCGGCTTACGGTGCGGCGCGGGAGATTTAATCCCCAGCCGTTGGATCTAGATCCGACGGCGCGCGCGAGCGGCGACGCCATGGCCGGCGAGGAGCGGCGCGCATCGATCTCGCGCTAGGGGGCACGATTCTCGACGGCGCGAGTACCAAAGTGAGCGCGGGGCATGGGAATCCTCACCGTGGAGTCAACGGCGACGATCGGCCGGTGGAGGCGGCGCGCGACGGCGTGCGGCGATGATGGGGGTTCGGCGAGGTCGCGGTGGCGGTACAGTGGAAGGCGCGCCCTCGATCCAAGCCTTGACGGAGGAGGTGCGGTGGCGTGAAGGCCGGCGTGGGGTCGGTGCTTGCCGGCGACGACCGACGGCGGCAGGCGACGGTGGCGGGGCTAGGCGGAGCTACGACGGCGGCACGCGGTGGCTACGGTGCTCGCGAGGCGGCGCCAGTGTGGAGGAAAAGGGAGAGGGGAGTGTGCGGATCCCGTTTAAAGAGTAGGGAGGCCTAGCGGCACGCATCCCTAGGATGGATGGTGGCGAGTGCTTCGGGAGTCGAACGGCGCGTGCTGGGCCGCACGGCGCGATGCGGCCCGGCGCGGCGCGGCAGGCCGACTGGACCGTGGTGGCGAGCGCGGTAAGCTGGGCTGGCCGGCTGGCTAGCTGCGCTGCTGGCTGGCTGGCTGGCCCAATAAAGAAGAAAGATTTTCCTACAAAATCTAGATTAATTCTAACTAAAATACTTAATTAAACTCTAATCAAGCTGCACTCAGTAATCAATTAAAATTTCTAATGCAATCATGAATGCACATTCGTCTTAGTAATCTATGGCAATTTAGTTTATTTAGAAATTAATATTTTTATAAAAAAAATGAGGCACACTATGCCTAAGAAAATTTTAATAAAAATTTGAAAACTGAAAATTAGGGTGTTACGTATTGCAGCAGCGGGGCCTCGCATGATGATGTGGAGGGAGCTTATTCAGGCTTATCGCCGCGCGCCAGCGCCACCGTCCACTCACTCGCTGTGGGTTCTCCGAGCCGCCGCTTATGTGGTGGGTTCCTGGCCCGACAACACCCAAGTACTAGTAATTTAAAACGGATTAGATTTCACACTGGTCTCGATCACGACACGTCAGACGTTCCCTTCGTCTCGTACCGTCCCGTTTCCGGATAACTACGTAAGTACTTCGTTGCCTGCATGGAGGTATCCAAATTCGATCAAAACTGCTCGTTTCATGTCGTTTGAGAGGGGGACTTCCATTAATTCGATCATTCGGTGTAGGCCACGCTTATGAAAGGCATGTGCTTACCCAACTATTACTAGAATACTAGCATATGAGGGAGCGGGTGAGTCTAGAAACTAGAAGATATTCGCGTCGTGCGTGTCATCTTGTTTCAGAGGCACTCCATCCTCTCTACTTATTCTGAGGTCCCTTTCGCGTACGGACCACGATGAGCTGGCAAAATATTCTGCTGCTTGGGATTGGGAGGAAACCATGCCGATGGTAATTTTGGTTTTCTTATCCTACTACATGTGTAGTAGTGCGGTAGTGTGTACCGTGTACAAGATTTTTTCTTTGAGTAGCAAGATCATTAGACCAATGAGATAAGTACGTAGCAGAACGGACTGATCCCAACGAATAAGACGGCTGCATTGCGGCTGATTTTCTATCAATCATGAACCAAACGATGAGCTAGTTTGCTGTCATGGCGGGACGCTCGATAGCGTCCCTACAAAAAGGCTTGTGGATAGCCAGGGTCGGTCCTATTTTAAAGGCTTGAGCGAAATTAATTGGATGTCCCTCCTTTTAGTATATATAGATTTTTTTAAAAAAAAATTATTTTAATTACATGTTATCCATAAAAAATCTCTTACAAGCACTCGTAAGATGTAAAAGAAATTAAAAAATCTCTTATAATATGTCCTCGCTACCTACTTTAAAGATCATAACCTTTTATTTTGCTAAGCTTAAGAATCATAATTTCTGAAGTAAGTTTGTTCACCAAATAAGCCAGAAGGTCACTACTCTCTGACATCTCAGGAGAAAACTGCATGAGACCGCTAAAACTTAATCAATCTCACTTATTCTTCTACGCTGAAACTTGTTGAGATATTCAATATATTTGATAATGTTTGAAGGTGCACATAATAGAAGGGGTTTTAAAAAGAAAATAGAGACAACAAATAGTAGTCATAAAAAAATATGCAAAAAAATGACGGTTTAAATTTTCAATGTTTCCCTAATCCTCTTGGTAATACATATTTCAATGTTTGCTTAGGATATTGATATATATGTTTGTCATTTTCTTGTTAAATTACCTATCGTATTTTAAATGCATAACATGAAGATCTACAACTGATATGATGAAAGCTCATACTATAAGGAATAAAATTTGATATGAATTGAAAGCCAACAGGTAAATTACAGAAAACACATATGAACATAATATCAATATATATGGGAAAAATTGATTGCTTATGTGTCGAGGAAGAAAATTATAGGTCCTTGTGTGTTTGGTTTACGTCCTTTTTTTTTTTTTTTGGTGAAGGTAGGGTCTTGTCTCCTGGATATCTTGGGTTGAGTCCTTTGCATATGCATGCCAGTCCTTTTAACGAAAGCATGTTTTGTTCAACCATGTTAAGGAATGTCAACAGAGTATCCAGAGCTTTGCTGCATTTGTTAAAATAATAAGAGCCAACCCTGAAGCCTGTTGATATTTGATCTAATTAACTTCAATATTTCGCTCAAATATATATCCTCTTAATTATACAAACAAATACTCAACGGACCACGTATGCGGAGCTTACTTTTTGAAACTGGAAGGAGCTGTAGTCCATAAAGAACAAGTGAACGACGGCCGGCCATCATCTTCAGTCCATCACGCCGGGCGTCCATGCGTTGTCCGCGGCCACTCGACCAGCTCTAGGATTCTGACCTGCACCCTGCGTTGAGCGCTGACGCGCGTTGAAGCTTGTCATCACGCGACATGGTGTCAACCACTGCCCGTTAACGCGTATACTCCCGCCAATTACTGCTGCTGGGCTGAACGCCCGCCATCAGTCTTGCAGATCAGGATCCTGAATGCTCGAACCCATCCTCCGCTGACTTGGTTCGTCAAACGTTAAACAAATGCGTTGACGTCAACTGCGCCCAGCCGTCCACAGCGTGTCAGCGCACCATGCCGTAACAGTGTAGTACAGTACCTGCGTGTACTTACAGGCCGCTGCCATGCATTCACTGCGCCGTTGACTCCTCCTGTGGCCGCTGCGATTCGTGGGCGGGCGGTTGAGCTTGTCGCCGTTGCCGCGCGGGCACTTTACTCCGGTTCCGGTGGGGTGGGGGCGTGGGGCTCGTCGCCAAGGGCGGCGCGGGGCAGTTTCGCCGGGCGGGCACCTCGGCGCGGCGCCGCAGCTGTGCGATGGCGACGCGTTCCGTGCCCAGCTGCGTGCGGTTTCCGCATACGCTGTGTGCGCGCGTCACCGTCCTTACAGCGCCCGCCCGTTCCATGTTGGCTCGCTGCATGCGCCGCAGCGTGGCACCACCGCCCATCGGCCGTACAGCGCCCGCCCGCCGTCGTTGCTGCGGTTGTTGCCGGGTCGCCTCTCTCACCCCGGCACCGCCTTTGCGTTTGCGTTTGCCCGGAAGGAACGAATCCTCTACGCTGCCGTTGACGTCGACACCCATCAGAGAAAGGGCTGCGGCTGCTACCGCATGACATGATTCGGGTTCTATTCTAGTACTATTGCTGTGTCGAGGTCAGAGTTAACAGGGATATATCTAGCTCTAGCTAGCAGGCTGCACGTCGACACCAACTCTCAAAAATTAGCATTCCTGTTGTTTTAACCGACGGAATATTAGTTGCACGTGATGACTTGCAAATGGAACGGCAGGTTACACTGGACCAATCAGATGCTACGTCTTCATCATGCTTCCGCCGGAGAGACATATATCCCTGGCGTGTGTATTGCTCCCTCCGTTTTGAATTTGGTAGCCTTCCGACAGGGTTTCGCAGCTCATTTCTAGTTGATTTAGTTTTTTTTTAGTAGTACGAAGGTCGGAATATATTCCTTACAAAAAAGAAAAAGAAAAAAGTCAGATATACTACTATTGCGGCGCAGGGGACTATTAGATGGGTTATCACACGGGCCATAGTGCCACATTAAGACCCAGCCCAAGCTCTAAAAAGGAACAACATGAGATCAGCCCAATAGCTAACTAAAACCGAGCAATCTGGTCCAATTAACCCACCAATACTTGTCAACCTTTTTTAAAAAAAAATTCAATATTTTGTAAAATTTATTTCAATATTAAAAGATCATTTCAATATTTTTGTAAAAAAATGTTGACATAATATTGATCAAATTTGGATATAGTACCGCTTAAAATATTGTTAATTTATTTCCTAAGTTCAAATAAAAAAATATGTATCATAGCAAACCTAAGCAACATAATGACTTAAACGGATCCGAAAATAGAGTTACAATTTGGTAGAATTTTTTTTCCGGTTTTGAAAGCAAATTATTTTCTCTCATCTGCCTACACACAGCGGCATCTATTCCATTCATCTTGGTTGCACGGATCTCAACTTAGTCGTGTAGAAAAAACCGCGGAGTCCCTGCGTAAATACATTATTCTAGAGGGTCCAATTACAGAATATCACAATCATCAGCTTTGGTTTTGCGCGAAGATGCAAATAAATCACCAACCATCGCAAATAACCACCAACCAGAGTCTTGAAAAAAAAAAAAGAAAAAAAAACGTGCATCCACCTTTGATCGCGTTTGAGCAGCACAAGCACAAGCACAAGCAAAGAGGTCCCCCGCATATTCCGTGGAATACCTTGGTATAATCCAAACCGAAGTTCTGAAGAGCAACGGCGCCGTTCCTCAAAAGGAAAGGGAGCCTGCCCTGTCATTGCCAGCAGCGAAGGGCAAGGCCTAGAACCTTCTCCACGACGCCTTCACGCGCGCCCGGTCCACACCCCCAGCCGGCCCCACCAGACAGACTCCACGTCACACGACGCATCGAGGCCGTCCGCTACCCCTACCCTGCAACTTTCTGCCGTCAAAGCCTTCTCACGTCACACTCTGTTCATTCTTCTTCTTCTCTCGCAAGTAGAGAGACAGAGGGGAGAGAGAGAGAGAGAGAAAAAAAAAAAAGAACCTCGCAGCTCACGCGGACACGCCAGAACCCAATCGGAGGAGAGGACCCGCGGCCGCCGACGCGACCGGATCGGGGGCTTAGGTTTTGACGGCATGTCGGGCGGCGGAGAGGGCACCGGGAGCGGCGATGGTGGCGAGTCCCCGCCTTCTGCAGCGGCGCCGGGCGCGGTGCTGCACATCCGGTGCGCGAACGGCTCCAAGTTCACGGTGCAGGCCGACCTGGGCGCCACGGTGGGCGCGTTCAAGGAGATCTTGGCCGGGAGCTGCGACGTGCCAGCGCCGCAGCAGCGCCTGATCTACAAGGGCCGCATCCTCAAGGACGAGCAAACCCTAGAAAGCTACGGTGCGTGGCATGATGACTTATAGGCTAAAGAGGTTGCGATAATGTCCTCTTTGGTAGAATTGCACGGTCCGGGGCATGAATTTTGCGGTGTGGTAGTGGGTCTGCGCGGTCCGGGGTGTGGATGCAATGCCTGTTTCTGTTTCAGTAGCTAATGGATGGTTGCTGGATTCTACATTTAGTTTCTCTGTGCTATGCATGCTAGCTTGTAGTAGATTTGCTTGCAAGCAAAAAAGCTTGTGGTAGTCCGCTAGCCGATACACGTGTGATTGCGAGTGTAGCGGCTCAATGGTAACGCATACTGCAAATGTTGATAATTTAAATTGCATATCGGGCTAATAGGCGACGAAAGCGGACACGTCTCTTGTCGCGGCTCGCATATAGTCCAAATTTTCTACTATGTATCTGCATTCGGTAGTATACGTTGTGCATATTTATAAGCAAAGGCAGTTATTTCCCTTGATGGGTTTTGGAAGTCAGGCGAATCTTAGTAAATTAGCTTGTGGTTTCCTTGTGGGGAGTTACGTTACTATTGTTATTGAACTTTTGCTATAGCACACTTGATTATCCAAATATAACATGGGACTGAGTAAATTTTGGTTGTAACCTGTTAATTCACGATGTTTGGATACTTTAAGTTAATCATACTTAGCAACCTTTTCTGTTTAAAAGTAGAGATGTTTCCTGATGGAGAGTTAATTTCGTCGTGTTTCTATAAAGTTCTAGAATTGCCTGGATTTACTTAGTTTGATGGTCAGTGGAAATCATAGTCTCACATATTCGTCACAATCCAATGGCTGATCAAGTGCTAGTAGTACTTCTAAATGAGGGGTTCATATCAGCTACACGTTTTATCTCCTATGAATAACCCTGCCATAGGTTAAATTCATGTCAATTGCCTGGATTTATTTAGTTTGATGGCCCTGTGAATGCTGAACAATTGTGACTTTCAGTTTAAGATTTGTTCTTAGTGTTATAGATTAGTAACTTATTAAGCACTTTAAGTAACTCATTACTCTTGCCTGTATTCTGCAGGAGTTGAGACCGATCATACAATTCACTTGGTGCGTGGTGTTGCCCAGCCAGCTGCATCGAGCACACCTGCTGCCGCTAGCCCCAATCCTTCGACTACTCCTGGCAGTGTCCCAGCAGGTGGCCTGGGAACCATTCCAGGTATTGGTGCTCCAAGATCTGGCAGGCCGTTGGGTATATTTGGGCCAGGATTTCCAGAACTAGATCAAGTTGAACAGCATTTAAGCCAGAACCCCAACTTAATGAGGGAAATAATGAATATGCCAGCGATGCAGAATCTCATGAATAACCCTGAGTTAATACGTAATATGATCATGAACAATCCACAACTGCGTGAGATAATGGATCGGAATCCAGACCTTGCTCACGTGCTCAATGACCCAAGTGTCCTTCGCCAGACCCTTGAAGCAGCTAGAAATCCTGAAATTATGAGAGAGATGATGCGGAACACAGACAGAGCTATGAGCAACATTGAAGCTTCTCCTGAAGGATTCAATATGCTTCGTCGCATGTATGAAACTGTCCAGGAGCCTTTCCTAAATGCAACTACAATGGGCGGGGAAAGCAACACAGCTTCAAACCCATTTGCAGCTCTTCTCGGCAATCAGGGGTCTAATCAACCGAACCAACCTGCAACAAATGCTTCAGCTCCTGGCTCAGAGTCAACAACAGGAATCCCTGCTCCAAATACTAATCCGCTTCCAAACCCCTGGAGCACCAATGGTAGGTTTATCGTACTTTGAGTAGTTTTAAATGCTTACATGTTTTTTATGGCTGTATGTTTTATTATCATTATCGCCCTACTTGTATCAGCAGCTGGGAATGCACAAGGAGCAGCAAGATCAGGTCCTGCTGCCAGTGCAAGAACTGGAGCCACCGGTGGCCTAGGAGGTTTGGGCTCACCAGATTTGACTAGTTTGCTAGGTGGTCTTGCTGGCAATGCAGGGACCGGTACTGCTGCTGGTGGGCTAGGAGGGCTGGGCTCACCAGATTTGGGGAGTATGCTTGGTGGTACACCAGATGCTGCTCTTTTAAATCAGATGTTGCAAAATCCTGCAATGATGCAGATGATGCAAAGCATTATGTCTGACCCACAAACCATGAACCAGGTGCAGCTTGTTCCAATTTGAGCCAATTTTTTCTTGTATGATTATTTTCATCTTGACACTTGGTTGTTCCGCAATTTCTACTTCTCCACAGTTGCTTAACTTCAATCCAAATACCCGTAACCTGATGGAATCAAACACTCAGCTGAGGGAAATGTTTCAGAATCCTGAATTTCTTCGCCAGTTAACATCTCCAGAGACTCTGCAGGTACTTTATGATATGAGCCAGCCTTTAACTAGTGCTGCTGCTTACTAAGACTAATTTATTTTTTTTCCTTCTTTCAGCAATTACTCTCATTTCAGCAGACTTTATTAGGACAGCTTGGTCAACAACAACCTAGCCAGTGAGTATCTTTGGTTGAACATTACCTGAATTTCATCTTTCTTATTATTTATTCTGTGTATCTATGTGTAACAACAGAAATTGTGCTTTGCTATCGTTATGTTTTCCCCGAGCTTCATCTAAGTTTTTAATTTGATTCAGGGGTGGCAACCAAGGTGGTAATGCCACAGGTAATTTCTTGATTGCTTCCATATTTTTTTTTCACTTGGAGCAGTATAGATGTCAGGATCTGAATGTTTTGAATGTGCCTTTTGTGTGTCTCTCTTATGAATTGCTGAGGTGCAGAGCATAAGAACATTATATTTCTTGGTTAACAGTTATCCAAACAGCTGCTTGAATGAGTAGATATGAGGTAATGCATGGATATATGGAAATAGTTTGTGTATGATTTAATACTGTTGCATGCTTATAGATGTGAATGCTGGGAAGCATGTGAACTCTTTAAGTGAATTGTTTTTAGTGTTGAACATGCATGAGCAACTTTTACATCTGCTTTGTGCCATACTTATATAATTTAGTGTACATGAATCCATTGAGGCTGACATCAAGTGAGTTCTCCTTTTCTGAGCAGTGGTAGATGTGCAGCTATGCACCAAGTTTGTACTAGATAAAAAAATAATTGATTCTTTTCCAAACTGAGTAGTGACAATGAAACATTACAGGTATGCAAGGAAATGCTAGTCTTGACACCTTGATGAGCATGCTGAGTGGGCTTGGTTCGGGAGGTGGCTTAGGCGTGCCGAATACTTCCAACGGTAAGTGTACATAACCGAATGGATTTGTCATGCTCACATTCACTCCTATTTCTTAGTTTGAAGTCGTCAATTGTTTTCTTAACCCTGCTCAAATTTTCAGTGCCACCGGAGGAGCTCTATGCAACACAGCTTACTCAGCTCCGAGAAATGGGTTTCATTGATACTGCTGAGAACATTCAAGCCCTGGTCGCTACTGCTGGGAATGTAAATGCTGCAGTGGAGCGCCTTCTTGGGAATCTTGGCCAGTAGTGAAAGCAAGGCAGACACTGCTTGGTCGCCGTTTCGCATATCCTCAAGAGTGTTTTGGCTTGATCTTTTCCTAGCCTAGCCATAGTCCCAAAATTCGAAGGCAGTGTCCATAGTCCGGAGAACAAAATAAACAAGAAGTCAACCAACCATTAACTTTTGCTCTCATACATGGTCGCCATGTCTTTGTTTTTACAGTGTCCTATTTGCAGATTGGATTAATGTACATACATATGGTCGTCGGAATATTACTGCATAGAATATTCTCTAGCCTTTCAACTGTTGATTCCCCATCTATCTGAGTATGATACATGTATCTGATGGTTCTCTCAATGTATTGATGCTTTCTCGTTGGTTGGGGTGGCATACGGATTGCACACATGTTTGATTAGTGAGGCTGCTGGTTTGTGGATTCTTGATCTTGTCTGAACGTCTACTGATCATGCGTTAAGTGACTGCGAATTGCACTGGGCCCGGACAGGTGGGCTTATGCAGTTGGCACTTCTGCTGTTGGGCTCGTGATGTCTCCTCACCATCGAGACTACTCGTTGGGAAAAATATCACCGGGCATGATCGATCAGACGTCAATGTAGTAAACCCTTCATCTGCGATCACTACCTATTACTCCCTCCGGCCTTTATTTTTTTTCTTAATCCTAAAAACTCACCCATAAGTTCGATCTATTTTGAGATTCTTCCCATAAAATGACTTATGGTAAAAACCCATCCACAAGTTTTAGATAAAATCACCCCCCCCCCCCTTCATCTCACATGTATTTTCTAATAATTTATTAAATAAGATTTAAATTTCATAGAAAATTTAAAAAATATTAAAAATATTATTTGATTTCAAATATACGAGAACATGATTTTTGTAAGACAATTCAAAATATTTAAAATTTTAGATCTAGAAAGGTTCCATGAAAGTTAAATGTTTCAAATTAAAATATTTATTGGAAAATTTTGAAAAACTTTAGAATTTCGAAAATTTTAAATTTTAAATCAGAATACTTATTGGAAATTATCAAATTTAAATTTAAATAGTTTTGAATTGCCTTATAAAAATCAAATATTCTTGAAGAATTTAAATCTAATAAATATTTTGAATATTTTTTAAATAAAAACTGTTTATGAAATTTAAATATTACTTAATAAATTATTAGGAAATATATGTGAGATGAGTGGGTGGGGGGAGATTTTGGCTGAAACTTGTGGATGGGTAAGTTTTTGCCACAAATCATCTTATGAGGGAAAATATCAAACTAGGAGCTTATGAGTGGATTTTTGCAATTAACCCTTTTTTTATTACAACATGATCATTAGTTTAAATTTAAAATACCAATCATGTCAACATTTTAAAGCTGGAGGCAAGTATAGTAAACTTGACCAACGGGTACCTGGACACCGCGATTGACTGGATCCTCGGCATGCCGAGCATCCGTCTCAAGGACCTCCCCATCTTCATCAGAACGATGGATCCGGACGACGTCATGGTGAAGTTCGACAGCGGCGAGGCGCAGAACGCGCGCGAGGCCCGCGGTCTCATCTTGAACACGTACGACGCGCTAGAGCAAGACGTGGTCGACGCGCTGCGGCGCGAGTTCTTCCCGCGCGTGTACACCGTCGGCTCGCTCGCCGCGTTCGCGCGCGGCAAGCCCGAGCTGCACGTTATCGGCGGGAACCTCTGGAAGGAAGACGCGGGCTGCCTCGGGTTGCTGGACGCCTGGTTGCCCCGCTCATTCGTGTACGTCAACTTCGGGAGCATAACGGTGATGTCGTGCGTGCAGCTGGCGGAGTTTGCGTGGGGCCTGGCGTTCCTACGGGTCATCAGGCCTGACCTCGTCTCTGACGAGGCCGCCATGCTGCCGGAGGAGTTCGTCCGCGACACCAGGGACAGGGGTCTCCTGGCGAGCTGGTGCCCGCAGGAGCTCGTCCTTTCGCACCCGTCCGTCGGGCTGTTCCTGACGCACTGCAGGTGGAGCTCGATGCTGGAGAGCGTGCGCGCGGGCGTCCCAATACTCTGTTGGCCCTTCTTCACCGAGCAGCCGACCAACTGCTGGTACGTGTGCGCCGAGTGGGGCGTTGGGATCGAGATTGACAGCGACGTGGACAGGGACGAGCTGGCGCGGCTCGTAAGCGAGGCGATGGACGGTGAGAGAGGCAGGGCGATGGCAGTGAAGGCGGCGGCGTGGAAGGAGAGGGCCAAGGAAGCGGTGGGGGAAGGCGGGTCGCTGGGAGTTTTGCTGCTGAAAAAGCTAGACTCCTATCTTTGTTTCTTATATATTCATATACGGCCTCAAAATGCATGATACTTTAGTTCTCTTCGATATTCTAACTTTACCGTACATATTTTTTCATTTTTAATACATCGCTACGTCTCCTATCTTTGTTTCTTATGCATCCGGATTAGGTAGGATCGTTCCAATAATCTGCATTCGTTCATAAAAGTACGCTTGGGGGACAGAAAACGATTTTCATTTTCCAAGAGGCCGTTGCCGACAGGTGGGTCCTAAGGTGCAGGGACAGTAGCAATGACAGGCCAGGCCACCTCTCGCTCCGTCTCTTCTCGCGCGCGCCGCGAGCCCATCGACCAGCTCAAGGTTTAAACCCTAGCCTGAGCAACCGCGGCGCCGCCTCTCCACCGCCGACATCATGGAAACCCTCAAGCGAAAGGCCATGGACGGCCCCGTCGCCGACCATGCTTCACCTCTCAAGGCTCCGCGGGTTTACCCTCCTCCCACTCCCACCCCCGCTCCCGCGGCCACCCTTGGCGCGGCGGAGCCCGTCGCCTGCGTGCATGATGTCTCCTACCCCGAGGGCTACGACCCGTCCGCCCCCGCCTCCCGCGTGCTTGCAGGTGGCCCAGAGGGCTCTGAGCCCGCCAAGACGTTCCCGTTTGAGCTCGACCCCTTTCAATCCGAGGCCATACGCTGTATTGACAACGGCGAGTCTGTGATGGTACGTTCTTCGAATTTGCCCTGCTTTATTCTCGATAGTTTCATAAATCGTCACAGTGCAGCATATTCTGGCGCCCATTTTGCTTTTAATTCAAGCGGTCCATGGACTAAGGATATGAACATTGTTAAATTAGGTTCAGTTTTCTTGTCCATTTTGTTTTTAATCCTAGCGCCCCAGGATTAGGTTAGGAAAGTTATCATATATACTAAGACTAAGCTCTATAGATTTTACTGCTAGATATTGTGTTTTTCATTCTCTTAAAGTTCTCCAGTGCTCACCAAGGGTGTAAAACGTGCACCTAATGGAGAACCTTCAAACCCTCTTTAGTTCCAAAAAAAAAAAAAACTAGTTTTCCAAAAGTGAGGGCAAGTGTGAAAACTTAGTTCATTTTTTTGAACTAAAGAGGTTCAGAGGTGAACCTAATGGATATATAGTTGCACCCCTAGTGCTCACCAACACTACTATCTCTTTTGATTAGTCTGCATTATTGATGATTGCAAATTTGCCTCTCCTATGAGCTGTATGGTATCAGACTATAATTCATAGAAGTGAGATCTTTTTTTTTTTATAATTATTATTATTAAACAGAAACACCTTGTTCTGTTACATGTACGGACAAACCATCTCTTTTTTTTTGTCAGTTAAGTCGTTTGTTTTTCTGTGCTCTGCTTTCTTGGGATTTTCAGGTTTCAGCACATACATCAGCAGGAAAGACAGTGGTCGCGAGTTATGCGATAGCGATGTCATTACGCAATCAGCAGCGGGTCATTTATACATCTCCAATCAAGGCGTTGAGCAATCAAAAGTACAGAGAGTTCAAATCAGAGTTCTCTAGTGTTGGTCTCATGACTGGTGACGTCACAATTGAGCCAAATGCCTCTTGCTTGGTACTAGTTCTTTTGTGTCTCTATTCTTTCAAATCGGTTATTGTATAAATTTATACTTGGCACTTAAAACTCATGCCTTGAAAACGCAGGTCATGACTACAGAAATTTGGCGTAGCATGCAATACAAAGGATCTGAGGTAATGAGGGAAGTCGCTTGGATTATATTTGATGAAGTGCATTACATGCGGGACAGAGAGAGGGGAGTAGTGTGGGAGGAGAGTATAGTAATGGCTCCCAAGAACTCACGGTTCGTTTTCCTCTCAGCAACTGTGCCTAACGCCAAGGAGTTTGCCGATTGGGTAGCTAAGGTTTGTTCTCTCCCTTTTTCTGTTGTCATTCCGGCTTTGTTATCTGAGCAAGCTTTCATGGCTCTTTTCATCTATTTGTTACAAACATTTTCTGCTGCACAACTTTAGCATTCATTTATACTGTACATGATATTTTTTGTTAATATTAGAGCCTTTTTTTTTTCTTCTTCTTATTATTCAGGTACATAAGCAACCCTGTCATATAGTATACACTGACTATCGACCTACACCTCTTCAACACTATGTATTTCCTTCTGGAGGGGACGGACTATACCTGGTAGTTGATGAGAAGGGTAAGTTCAGAGAGGATAGTTTTCAGAAAGCATTGAACGCCCTTGTCCCTGCTAATGACAGTGACAAAAAGAAGGAAAATGGGAAGTGGCAGAAAGCTATCATGGCAGGCAAACCTAGTGAGGAAAGCGACATATTCAAGATGGTGAAAATGATAATTCAACGTCAATACGATCCAGTGATACTTTTCAGCTTTAGCAAGAGGGAATGCGAATTTCTTGCTATGCAGGTTGTTCTTTTTGTAGATATAATTACTCAATTTAAAGAACATGATAGTTCATAAGAAAGATTAAGTTAAATTAGTTGATTTTTCTTACACTACTTGTGTGCTGTAGATGGCTAAGATGGACTTGATTGGTGATGATGAGAAGGAGAACATCGAATTCATTTTTTGGAGTGCTTTGAATTTGCTTTCCGATGATGAGAAAAAGCTCCCTCAGGCAAGTTCCTTGATTAGTTTCTACAGTTGAATGTCTAGTCTCCTCTGGCAATTGTAAATCCTATACTTCTTCCAAGGTCAAGCAAGTATCACATACGGAAATTAACACACTCATGTGTATAGACGATATAGGAATTTTGTATTTATTTGTAATGAACTGGCAGTTCTGTGGACTGTTTTTTGAAGTTGTCACCTTTTAGTTACCATTGTAGTACCTTTTATCATTGTCTTTGTGCCTTTTGGTGAACCTTTAAGTTTTTGTCTTTGTTGCATTAATTGTTTTATGTAATAATGAACTAATGAATCTATAATCCTCTGAAAACTGAGCTGTTGGGTCTTTCTCAGGTTTTAAACATGCTTCCTTTACTGAAAAGGGGCATTGGTGTGCATCATTCTGGTCTGCTGCCCATTTTGAAGGAAGTGATTGAGATACTATTCCAGGAGGGCCTTATCAAGGTTAGCATCGTTTACAACTTGGATAGTATCTCGTGTCGCCATAATTTCTTAGCACCAGCTGTATCCCATAGCTAGAGGTATGTGCTGTATATATATATGCATTTTGGACTCCTGCTTCAAACATAAACTCCATGCCTCAAAAGGGTGAGATAATGGTGCTTGGTTCCCACTAGAGAGCTGCTAATTCTACCCTGTTCAGTTTCTTAATGAAATCGAAAATGTATTTCCAACATATGGGATGCATATTTAAGGTTTATGTAATTCTAAGCATCTATATTCTGTTGCACCGATACATTTTGTTCACCTGAATATTTTTATATATTCTTGGTTTGGATTACTGTGACGTGTACTCTTACATTTTAAAATCCTGCTGAGAATGTGGTGTTATAGTGTTTGTTTGCCACAGAAACGTTCAGTATTGGTTTGAACATGCCTGCAAAGACTGTTGTGTTTACCAATGTGCGAAAGTTCGATGGAGATCGATTCAGATGGTTATCGAGTGGAGAGTACATTCAGATGAGTGGTCGTGCTGGTCGGCGAGGTATTGATCAGCGAGGTATCTGTATACTGATGGTAGATGAGAAAATGGAGCCATCAACTGCCAAAATGATGCTGAAAGGAAGCGCTGATAGTTTGAACAGGTACATATCTTGGATTTGTTGGATGTTTTTCATCTGTAGAACAAATCTTTAATCCAGCCTATCTGAATGGCCTGAGTTGAAAGACTTGAACAATAAGACCTCAGACTGGAACAAGCAGATCACACTAATCTGATGAATTTATTTGTTGATATTGTGCTTAAAATGACTGGTAGCCAGTTCTACACTGATAAGTATTGTAAGATACCTATCCATGCATAATATTGTCTGTTGCATTCTCGCAAAAAGGGAAAAAAAAATGCCTATCCCTTGCATCCTGAAATGCACGATCTGTTTGGTAGTTTTCTAATGTGCATATCTTATTCAGTTCTGTTTGGATCTCACGTGCTACTCTTCTGTTTATTAGTGCTTTCCATCTGAGCTACAACATGTTGTTAAATCAAATGCGCTCTGAGGATGGTGATCCAGAAAAGCTTCTTCGGCATTCATTTTACCAATTTCAGACTGATCGAGCCCTCCCTGATCTTGAGGTTTGTTGATGTTATCTACAATTTCCTTTCTTGTCTCTACAATTTGTGGAAAAATGGAAAATTAAACTCATGCCCCTGAGTGTATGCTCTGAACCAAAAGGTTGTAGGCTTATTAGGCCTAAAACAGAGTATATGAAATGTGATCTCAGTGCTATGTGGCATGACATCTATTTTGATAACAACTGGAAAGGACTTCTATCAGCATGGAGACCAAGCAAAGAATGTCATCAAACTCAAATTGTCAGTCCTTTTCAATTTTTTGCAGAAGCAAATCAAGGAACTGGAATCAGAGAGAAATTCCATGGTTATTGAGGAAGAGGACAGCTTGAAGGATTACTATGATCTTTTGCAGCAGTACAAAAGTTTAAAGAAGGATGTTCATGACATTGTCCTCTCTCCAAAATATGTTCTGCCTTTCTTGCAACCTGGAAGACTTGCCCGTATTCTATATAATACAAATGACTCAACCACCTTCTCTATTGATGAAAATGTGACATGGGGAGTCATAATAAACTTCGAAAAGGTGAAATCTAATGATGAAGGTACAAATCTAAACTGAGGACCTCATTCAATATAATACTCTAGCATGGATTTGCAATCTGTTCACTTGTTTAGGATACGAGCTGAATATTACCTGAATTTGTCGGCAATGCATTCCATGTCAGGATTCATGTACTTATACACTTTGAGTTTGATTGGGAAGCAATAGATCAAACAGCAGATATGCCTGATCACTGTCCACTGTTATGTCCTGATGGTTTTTCATTTGTAGTAGCTTTTTCTTTATTTGTGGCATAAGTTTGTTTCCCCCTTTATCAGTTAATCTAGGCCTCTTAACCATGCTGATGAATTTGTTTGCAGCCAAGTGCCTGCTTTTGTTTTGACTAGGATCTCTAATGAGCAAGACTTCACTCAGTCCAAACATAAATTTTTTTTAATCTACTTATCTACTACCACTATTTTTTTTTGACGTTTTTTAATACAAAATTGCACTAGAAAGCATCAACAGTTAAAAAATGGATGTAGTACAAAACTGGTCTAAACAGCATTATTTTGTTTTCTTTCTACCAGATGTTTTTGTTTATATATACACCTCAATGGAGTTTCTCAAACATAACTTCATCAGCTGGAATTACTGAACTTTTGGCATCATTTACCTGTAACTGTGCATAACCCGTTCCACTTGTTTTTGATTTTTTGTTGCATATCTTGCTTCTCAATTTCTCAACCAGTCGTTCGAGGTTCATCTGGTTTAAATTCCTGGAATGTTTGGATTAGTTATTTGGCTATAATTCTAACTATGCATTTGAAAGTCATTGCTTAACAGTTAACACCTAATAATAAGGAAAAATGACAATTTCTCCTACTCTTTTGTTTCGCTCTTCAGATAGGAGGCCTGAGGACTCTGATTACATAGTTGATGTCCTTACAAGGTGTTCTGTAACTAAGGACATCAGCGGAAAGAAAATTATGAAGATTATTCATTTGAAAGAGCGTGGAGAACCAGTTGTAATTTCGTTGCCGCTTTCACAGGTATTTACTTTGCCACTATCACTAGTGAAGTTTTCATATTGTGACTTTTTAGTTTTTACTCATTGTGAAATGACCCTTCAAATCCTTGGTCAAACTAAATATAACAGATCGATGGACTAAGCAGCATCCGAATGTACATACCTAAGGATCTTTTGCCTGGGGAAGCTAGAGAAAATACCTTGAGGAAAGTTGAAGAAGTGCTTTCAAGATTTGCTAAAGATGGCGTACCTTTATTGGATGCAGAAGAAGATATGAAAGTAAGAAAAAAGCTAATGTGTACACCTTGTTTCTTATATTTATGTAGTTCTAATAGCTACTACTCTTAAAGTGCACGTGGTTCTAATAGCTGCTACTATTTATAGGTGCAATCAAAATCTTTTCGGAAAGCTACGAGAAGAATAGAAGCTCTTGAGAGCTTATTTGAGAAGCATGACATACGCAAGTCTCCACATATCCAACAAAAGCTGAAAGTATTGCATGCTAAGCAAGAATTATCAGCCAAAATAAAGTCCATCAAGAAAACATTGCGATCTTCTACTGCTTTAGCTTTCAAGGATGAGCTCAAGGCCCGGAAAAGAGTTCTCCGCAGGCTGGGGTAAGTTCTGCACTTACAACAATTTTTTTTTATTGTATACTGATTTGGAACGTTTAATGTGAAATGTCAACACTTATAATCCTGTGCTTGCAAAACATACACCATCAATTATGCTGTTGTAATGAATATTTTTTTGGTGTCCATTAGGCATCATGTGTTGCAGTTCAGATTGCCATGTCCAAATCGTCTAGAATAGTTAAGCATAATCAGGGCCATCAGGTGATCTATAGATTTTCATGGTGCCGGTCCATTAGGTGATCCATAGATTATCATGGTGCCGGTCTTGTGTGAATATAGAAGATTTTATCATTTATATCATGAAACCAACCAACCTTCCATTTTTCTCAGATGTGAAAATATGTTTATTTCAGATATGTTACGAGTGATGATGTTGTGGAAGTGAAGGGCAAAGTGGCATGCGAGATAACCACAGCTGATGAGCTAATATTAACCGAGCTACTGTTTACCGGTGGTTTGAAGGATGCTACAGTCGAACAGATAGTGGCGCTGCTTTCTTGCTTCGTTTGGCAGGAGAAGCTCAAGGATGCCCCAAAGCCAAGAGAGGAGCTTGATTTGCTCTTCTACCAGTTGCAGGAGACAGCACGAAGGGTTGCAAATCTTCAGCTCGAATGCAAGGTAGTTTATACTTCTGAGCCACCATACCATGGGTTGATCCATATAATCTTTTGAAAATTATGTGGGCTTTAAATTTCTATGTATAAATTGGAAGGATCTCGATACTGAAGGCTGTCGTTTTGTTCCCACTGATGACAGATCCAAATAGACGTGGAAAGTTTTGTTAATTCTTTCCGGCCTGACATAATGGAAGCCGTATATTCATGGGCCAGGGGGTCAAAATTCTACCAGATCATGGAGATGACCCAAGTGTTTGAAGGAAGCTTAATCAGGGCCATCAGGAGACTCGAGGAGGTTCTGCAACAGCTAATTCTAGCATCCAAGTCCATTGGGGAAATTGAACTTGAAGCAAAACTCGAGGAGGCCGTGAAGAAGATCAAAAGGGACATAGTGTTCGCAGCATCTTTGTACTTGTAACTTGTCTCGATTGTATCTTTATTGGCATGATTAAGCTGCCGGATTCGCTGCGAAACATGAAGCGGTGATGTGGCAGGCAAAATTTTGTTAGGAAGCAGTATAAGTTTAATAGAGGCTCAACATGGTGATGGGAATTGCTATGCTTGTACGAGTGAAATAGCTTAGTTGTTAGTTCAAGGTTGGAAATTTGTTGTATCTGTATACATAGTATCGGATTGAATACTGTAAGTGGCAAGTGAAGAAATCTGCGTTCCAGCGAAATCAAGTAGTATATTGTCAGTGAAAAGGAGCTGAGGTCATGTGCTATCTTTCGAAGATTATTTCAGTGCCCAGGCGATGCCGCGATTCGGGAGCTCCGAACCCCCGGCTGAGTGGCTACCAAGCAAAAACTGGCACAGGCCTAAATGGCAGGCACTGTTGACACAGCTCACTTACTTTTCTTCAAGCACGTAAGTAGATAACTTTACAAGCTTATTTATTCTGATGCACTTTGCAGTCTGCACTCAACCCACAACACCAGGTCGCATTTGCAGTCTGCACTCCAACCCACAACACCAGGTCGCATCGACGACGGAGCGTTTTTCATCACCCTTTATTATTTATTAATTCGGGAAGAACGGCATATGATGTTTCTTCTAGTAGTAGCTAGCTAGCTCGTCGCCGCATCGTCGTGGACGATCACTGGGTGGAGACGCATGAGGTGCAGCCGCATGCCGGTCCGCAGGAGCAGTTGGCCCTCCTGCCCTCCCGGCTGGACGGCGTCATGGCTCGGCCGCACGTGCAAGGGGTGCACTCGCAGTGCTCGCCGCACTGGCACGTCGTGTGCTCCCGCTGGCCGGTCCTCGACGTGCACTTGCAGTCCGTGCCGCCGGGGCAGGGGACGGCGCACCCGCACTTTGTCGTCGCACCCCATGTCCTCTTTCTCTCTCTGGCCGACTGGCGTGCAGTGAGTACTGAGCAGAGAGGAAGAGTGGCAGCGCTGGTGGTGGTGACTGCAGTGCAGGCTGCCCACAGCGCTCGACCGCCGCCTAATATGAAGAGTCCTGAGAGAAGCGGCCGGTCGACAGGTGGGGTACACGCGGACGTTTCGGGATGATACGTGCTGCCCCGGGAACGTACCCAGCGCTTAGGGCGCCGCGTGCCGAGCCTAACCTGCCACTCGTCGTTTCTCGCGTCGTAGACGCAATGGTTTTATCTTTATTTTTATCGTACTAGACGCAATAATAATTTTATCTATTTTTATACTAACTTTTTTCTTGAGATAGCCCACACTTTATTATAGTAATAAGTTAATGGAGCTACGCACGCCATCAGACGGTTCAATAAACCAAACATGTCTTCCCACATCTGCAGATACTGAACTCCTCGCAATGGTATGGACATCACCGTTTGAGCATCTGCCTTCGAGGTGGACGAAATAAACAGAGCTAAAATTGCTTGGTCGAGCCTTAATTTCCCGAACAATATGGCCGTAGCACATTACTCTGAAGCAGGCAGTGGAATTTTCAGTTTTTGGTCCTTAATAAAATCTTTTTTCACATCTAGACCCTCTAGAAAAATATATCCTGAAATGGACCCTTCGAAGTACGCCATGTGATTAGGCGCCGTAAATGACTAGCATGGCGCCAATGGATTTGGCGTTGTAGGTGCCACGTGAATATTACCTTTAACTGACGTGGCAAGGGACAGCGCCAAGCTAATTGGCGCCTTGATACAAACTGCACGGCGCCAAGTGCAGTAGCGCCATGCTGGCTGGTGTTGTATCAGTTTTTACTTGATAATGCATATTTCTAACCTCATTAAAAGATCCAAACGTGGTCTTAGAACGATTTAAAAAATACGCCGATTTGAGGGATCAAAGAAGAGACAGCCAAGAATTGATTTTGATTGGAATCACTCAACGAGATGTAAACGAGATTAAAATAAGTTTCTCCAAACTTGGCTAATTGGTTAGCTTGCTGGAAAAAACAATCAACAGTGGATGCTTTTTCTTTGATTGTTCTAGGTTCTCACAAACAATGGATGCTTATAAAACCGGATTCGAGGCAGAGGGTACGACGCCGAGGCTAACAGTAAGAGGTCCGTCCTAGATAGTCCTAATAGCCTGAACGCGTATGACGGCCGCCTCGGAGAGCAAGCACGAGGTGGACGACGCATCCGGGGTGGAGGTTGCACGCCCGCGCGATCATGCCGTCGGGGAGCTGCCTGCCGGCGAAGACGAGCCGCTGCTGCACGGGCGGGATGCCCTCCAAGCTAGTGCGCGACGCGCTCCTTTATGGCGTACACTTGCTGCTCGAAGTCGACGTCCACCACGATCTCCCTGCCCGTCAGGGTCTTCACCTGATCGCGCCGTTGGTCATGGTCTGACCACTCATCGTCGTCATCGTCGCCGCCGTTTCCTCGTCGTTCTCGGCCATGACGACGTCGACGTCGACAACGTCCAAAGCATCCGTGAAGGCGAAGTCCATACCCTTCAGTTTCTGCGCGAGCGCCGCGACGTCGTCGCCAAACGCGTGGGCCATGGTGGAGAGAGTTGTTGACGAAACTCGCCGCCGCGGGGATCTTTACTTACATATGTCTACGCGTCGATCACCGCCGGCAACAAACTGCTCGCTCCGTGGCAGGCGCGCAAGAATTCCTCCTGCTGGTTTCCTTCAGGTCGTCACCAGCGTGGACTTCTCTACTACTATATAATTTTGTAGCGGTCGTCCGTGCACGGCTTATTCCGTCGGCTCGTCCGTATACGACTTAATCCGTCGGCTCAACATGAAGTCAGATGCAAACCGGAAAAAGAGTTCAAAACGAAAAACTCGAGATAAAAAGAGTCCATGTACAAGACTAAGACAATCGAGGCAAACTCGAGTTCCAAAACTGTAACGAAACGCTTCAGAATCAAAGTCTCTACTATACTACTATATAATTTTGTAACGGTCGTCCGTGCACGGCTTAATCCGTTGGCTCGGCTTAATCCGTCGGCTCGTCCGTACACGGCTTAATCCGTCGGCTCAACGTGAGGTCGGATGCAAACCGGAAAAGGAGTTCAAAACGAAAAACTCGAGATAAAAGGAGTCCATGTACAAGACTAAGACAATCGAGGCAAACTCGAGTTCCAAAACTGTAACGAAACGCTTTAGAATCAAAGGGAGCAAAAACACATGAAAAAATACAAAAGACCAAGGAACTAATCGTAGATTCAGATAGGATCCTTCTGTAGTCGCCGGCTTTCGAGCACGGCACAACAACCGACTGCTCGCGGGCTACAACGGCCGCTGCCCTTCCTGCACGAATTGCCACAACGACGCCGTATACGGAGACTGCTCGCCGGTGCACTGCTGCCGCGCGTCATGGCAGGGCGACACCGACGAAGAGTACTCGCTGGTACATGACCAACGAATTGCTGTTGGCCTGTTGCCAGTGATGCCACAAATGGAGCACACGAGATTGGGATGACGACCAGGAGCGCTACATGGTGAGTCAAAAGAGGAGCCGAGGTGGAAGAAGTTTGTGGAACCGTGTGGATAAAGATACTGCTGGAGGAGCAACGGGTGAACGGATAAGCTCTTGACTATTTTGCAAACAAATCCCTTCTCTTTTTTCTATTATGTTCAAACAGTTCATGTCTTGTACTATATTGCTTGTTTTTTTCAGGAGTACTGTATTACTTAAAGTTGCACCTATAACTTATAGTATTTACAAAAAATTGTATACTTTAAGATTCGATGGGTCGAAGAAGATGTCCGATGCCCAAGGTTTAATCACATATCTACGCTCAATATTTCTAACATCATTACCATTTTTTGCGTGTTTCTGATATTTTATTTTTGCTATTCCGGCTATTTCATCCCTACCTGGACTATTGAGATGAGGTGCGGTGGCATCTACAGCAAAATAGAATAAAATAATCCTACAGGTTAAACCATCATCACATCTACCACATATAATAGCACAAATTAGTAGTTTGTGTTTCTTATATATAAAATTTAGTTTGTCCAAAAAGTAAGAGTAAAATGTATAGCTATAAATTTTATAATTATATTATTTTTCATTACATTATAATATATGAGGCGAAATCGAGAAATCACAAGCTGAAAACCTTGAGAGGGAGGAATCGATGAAAACCTTAACGGCGGGGCGCTCCAGACCGAGGTTGAAAATGATGGCGTTCCCGCGATGGAGTGGACCGGAGGAGGTGTTGTTGCTCTAAAAGCTGAAGGGGGGTGAGGGAAGTCTAGACGCCACGGTGATGGAGCGCAGGGAGCACAGAGTGACACTGTCCACGTGAGGAGGGCAACAGCGGCAATGGCGGCCGGCGTAGTCGCGCGCGGAGGAAGAAAAGAAGTAGGGGAAGCGGCGTTGGTGTGTTGTTGGCTTGCTTGGAGCTTGCTCAAGTATGCGTGCGCACAAGGACTTAAAGAGTCACGCGGCAGGAGCGGCGGGCAAGTGCAGGCGACCGGCAGTGACGATTGGCGGGCGTGAACGGCGTTGCGTGAGTAGGGGAAGAAAAGATGGAGCGGAAGAGGGGAAGGGAGAGAGGAAAGGCGGGATTCCCGACCGGAGATGGGACAGGGCAGGAGAAAAGGAGTGCGCGCCGGCGTCTGCCGCGGCCTACGCCACTGCGGCGCGCCGGTTGGCCGCCGCGGCGATGCGGTAGGCCCTGCACGGAAATCTTTTTTTTTTAAATTATTGCAATATTTCAAACACTCGTCTCTAGATTCAAACAGAAACTATACTTCCTGAGTTTATAAAATTTTAAAAATTTTTGTGGGCACTCGGGACATTAATTGTAACAATTTTTTATTGTAAGAAGTCCTAATTCGACCTCTAAAAACTTTTGTGGATTTTCACTTTAAAACAACTTTGTTTGAATTTTTAAGGATTTAAATATTTTCTAAAAATGCTGATAAAATCTCAAAAATTTTGTTTTGAAGTGACATTAATTGCCATGCAATAACATTATTGTGGTTATATTAAGAATTTGCTGATTTTAGAAAGGTTAGTTGGAATTTTTACCTACTTGACAAAGATTTTGGTACTGAGATCAAAAACTCCTCATTTAACAAAATCATTCAGAAATTCACCAAAATTTTTGTAGAGGTTAAGGGTGATTTTTAACTCAATAGTGACATTGGTTTATATAAGAATATATTTTCTGAGGGTTAATTTCATCAGTGGATTTTAAGTGACATCTAGGGTGTCACAGTAGTAGACACGTTAAGAAAATCAGACATATTATATGTCGTAAGGGAACAGAGAGAGTGAGTCAAAGAGGAGAACTGAGACGGGTAGAATGCTAACAAAAATAATGTATTGTACACTAACATTTTTTTTATTGTCCAATAGACAAAAGTATATAGAGCATAAACTAAAGAGGGTTTAATATTTATAGTAATATGCAAGCTAAACTTTAATTTGTCAATCACATAATTATTTTAACTCCCGTTGCAACGCACGGGCATATTACTAGTATATATTATATACATGGATGACTGCGTCCGGCTTCGTTTCTGCCACCAATTCGGTCCCGGTCACGTACGTATTTCGGCCGAGTCTTGAAAAAAACAAAAAACAAAATAACACTCGGTCTCCGTCACGTACGTATTTGGGCCGAAGACAGGACCGTACCGGCCTGTTGAAAGCAGCATGGGCCTGGACAACAACAGCTAGTATGATTTTGGGGTCCTATGAATAATGCGTGCTGCTAGGATATTCAGAGTAATACTGATTTCATAAGTTTATTAGGGAAACATGAGCGTGCTATGCAAAACAGAACGACATACGTCATTTTTTTTGTAATGGATGGGATATAGGATACTCCCTCCATTTCTTTTTTTTCCTATCGTTATGGATTTTGAATGAGTATTTTAATCATTCGCCTTATTCAATTTTTTTTAAAAAATATTATGTATTTTGGTATGATTTGATTTACGCTAAAATTTTATAAAACATAATTTCTAATTTTACATATTTAAACTAATTATTTGAATAAAATAAAGGGTTAAAGTTGATGGTTAAAGTCAACGGCGACAAAAAAAAGAACGTAAGGAGTATATTACTTCCACATTTGAAACATTCCACGATACCACCAACAATATTAGTGGAGAAGATTTGATTTCAGAGATGTCATTTTTTTATCTTTTTTTATAACATAGTATAAACGCAGATAATCATATATACATATGGATATTCATCCTTATGAACACATGCATGCATACCCTATCCTATGAGCGTCAATAAATAACTGAGCCAGCTATTCTTGAGATATCGAACATGCATATCAAATAATTAACTATAAATACAACATACATATCAAATCTAAAACTTAAATCTGGTTGAGTTGTTCCAACACAAAGCAACTGACCATCTGAGGTAAGGTAAGCTCAAATTTTACCGTTCTAGCTAAGCGCTACGTACCAAATCAAACAAGACACCAAAGCTGAATAAGAAACTGGCAAGACGGTTGTTTAGGTATCTTTTGCAGATCACCACTTACGATCGGCCGAGTTCGATTGTTCTTGTGTGGCATTTTATTACTCGTATCGTAGCATGGTCGTTGTCATGGTTTCGACTAATATACTAGATGCTTTTGCTAGTGAACAAAATGTTCTTTTCAGACGATGGATTTGTCTTGGGTCTTGGGATTAAAGCCCGTTGAAACTTTCTCAAAATTTGACTTGCTTGTGTGTGTATTGCGTTTATAGTTTTGTCCTATGAGACGCACCACCAACTCTTTGTCATCATTCTCAAAACTCCGTTGATACTTCACATAACCTCTGTTGATCGAAAAAGAAAGGACAAATTACCTTTCAACGCAACGCAACACTGTCACAAGAAAAAGAAGGTTGTTCAAGCCGGCCAATGATTGGTATACTTTTGTCCCTACTCCTGCAGTGTCCTGGTCAACAACACTACAAATACTGCATCAACTCGGAAGCAAAAGAAACCCTGAAGAAGAACAATGAAGGTTATAAACACCTTATTACCTTGCTTGCTGCTCGGCTCTCTTGCACTAATAACAACAACAAATGATGCCCTTGCTGCAGCAGCACGGCCTGCTGGAACAACCAGCATCGATGCAGCTGCCATGGCCGTGCAAGAGCTCGACCGCGTCATGTCTCTGCCAGGTCTGCCTGGTCAGCCGAGCTACTCGCCTGCGTTCAGGCAGTATTCGGGTTACATCACAACGGATGAGTACCTTGGCAAGGCACTGTTCTACTGGTTCCTCGAAGCGACGGACATGCCTGAAGAGAAGCCACTGGTCCTGTGGCTAAATGGAGGTTGCTCGCCGACTGCTCGAAGTTCGATGTACTAACATACGATTTGTCAGAAAGATTTGTAGTTTTAATGCGGTATGTGTGCTTTTGCATTGCGCAGGACCTGGCTGCTCGTCCATTGGGTTCGGACAGGCACAAGAGCTTGGACCGTTCCTGGTAAAAAAAGATGTGCCTGAGCTTGAACTCAACCCGTATGCCTGGAATCAAGGTTAAAGAAACTACCAGCATGTCATAGTCCTGTCTTTGACTGCAATAACAACATGGCATCGCTAAACTTACTAGTATCCGATGGTCTTTCAGCTGCCAATTTGCTGTTCCTGGATTCACCAGCAGGTGTTGGATTTTCCTACACGAACACATCCTTTGATAAAGATCCACCGGGTGACAATTCGACAGGTACGTCAAACTGCTATATGTCTGTCTCTGATATTTGACACAAGTATAGATAATTGGAATACTGAATCATCGTCGTCGGCATCCGGCGGTGCAGCACACGGTTCATACACCTTCCTCGTCAGGTGGTTCCAGAGGTTCCCCCAGCATAGAGGGAAGGAGTTCTACATAGCTGGAGAGAGCTATGCAGGTGCAGAAATATTCATTTGCTTGAAGATCTATGTTCATCTTACCTCTGCATTTTGACTTGCCCTTTCTTCTACTTGATACTAGGCCACTACATTCCCCAGCTCGCAAATGTGATCGTTGATGAGAACAAGAAGGCTTACAAGGAAGACTACATAAACTTGAAAGGCATTTTGGTCAGTACTAGTAATAAGTAAAAATTCCTTTGGCAAACAAGGACTCGATCGTAAAATATCAGTACTTTTCTCTTTACTAGATTGGGAACGCTTACATGGATGGGGACACCGATTTGTGGGGGATCGTTGACTCCGCGTGGCACCACGCCATCATCTCTGACAAGCACTACAGCTCCTTCAAGAAGCACTGCAACTTCAGTCTGGAGCAGCTGTCGCCGGAGTGCAACGCGGCCATCAGACAGTTCAGCGCCCTCCAAAACATTATCGATATCTACAGCTTGTACACTGCACGGTGCGAGAGCGGGTACCCGGATTTCAACACGTCCTTCTCGGCGACCAGCAACGGCCGTGTAAGCGCCTCCGATCCGTGGCTGATTTTAGCGTGAGCTTAGTTTCAGTTCTTGTCCATCTCTTTGATTGATCTAACCGAAGTTTTCTCTTTCTTTCATGGCACATTCAACAGCTGCAATTTCTCAAGATGCCAATGGGGTATGACCCATGCACCCAGACGTACGCAACTGAATACTTCAACCGCAAAGATGTGAAGAAGGCTCTGCACGCAAAAACAGTGCATAATCCTTACTCGCTTTGCCGGTAATTTGGGCTCTACATGGTATCAGAATTTTTGTTAATGTTCAGTGTTAGGACTAAATGACTCCTAATGGTAATTGTGTCGTCTTCCTATTGTTGTTTAGCCAGTCGATCAGTGACGCATGGACAGACTCTGACTTAACGGTCGTTCCGGTGGTCAAGAAGCTGGTGGAAGCAGGGCTCCGCGTATGGATTTTCAGGTAAAGTTTTTGGCCGCCTAGATTACATTTAACAATACCGTTCTTGTCGCTTCTTATACTAGCTGTCCAAAACACGTTAATATTGAGACATATACAAAATCTCAGTCACGTAAGAACGAACGAATCTTACATTTTATGCTAATAACACACCAAATATCTTTTGTGATGAACAGTGGTGACACAGATGCGAGAATCCCTACCACTTCAACGAGGTATACACTGAAAAAGCTAGGCCTTCCCATCAAAGACGATTGGTCACCATGGTTCCATCACAAGCAGGTAATGATGTAAAGAGCTGAACAGGTCCACTACGTTGCACAAACTCGGAAGTATATGTGCTACAACGACTAACTGATTTCATATGTCGGCATCTCATATGTCGATGATACGTTTATACTTGTTCTAATAATAATGCATCTCGTTGTATGTGCTCGTTTGTAGGTTGGTGGCTGGACTGTGGTATACGATGGGCTGACATTTGTCACCGTGAGAGGAGCCGGACACACGGTCCCGTCTATCCAGCCCGTGCAAGCGTTCCAGCTCTTCAAGCACTTCCTGGACAACGGAAAACTACCCTCCAAGCCTTTCTAGAAAAAAAAAATCTAAAGAATATCTTTTCAAAATTAGTCATCCCCTTTCATGACAGATCATCTTGGCAAATGAAATGTACCATATCTTTGTTGCCCAATATGCATTTTAAAATTTTGTCAAAGTCAATCTTCTTTAATTTTATCCATTAATAGTGAAACAGTTATAATTTTAATCATGTATAAATAATGTTAATAAATTCATTATAAGACAGACTAGCATAATATATCTCTACTACTTAATAATTTCACTAAGGCCGTGATGTTCAAGAAGCATGAAGTCATCTCGTAAAGTCACCAGACCGGACTCTACAAGATCTAATATAAAACAGGACTTAACATATATTACTGTACAATTATATATATTATTTTTATTTCCGTTATAATGTACGACCATTTTTCTAGTAACAATTTATATTTAAAATAGAGTTTTAACATGGCGTTTTTGGAAGGTACCTCTAGGTACCTCCCTTTTAAATTTATTCTGCCCTTTGTATTAAAAATTAATACCAGACCGACCAATTTATTTTTATAGATATTGATTGTCAAAATTGAAATTGTTTGACTTTGACTAAGCCTAGAAAATACTTATATTGTTGGGTGAAGACAATACATATCATGTTTACATTTTCTACCTTTTGTATATGCCCAAAAAAGATTACTTTAAAGGTTAACTTTGAGCATTCATTTTGTTCAATAAAATACGATAACTATCATAGTTTATCACTAAAGATATTTTTAGCCACTGATTGTACTTTTATATATTTATTGAAACTATTTTGTTAGATAAGATGAATGATCAACGTTGATCTCATAAGGCGATAGCGACAATAATTTTAGAACAGAGTAGTATAAATTTTCTGAATAATTTTTCTGCTAATTGTGTTCGGACTCTGCATTGGTGGTTGAACGCGCTTCACCAGTGACCGCAGACACGTTCGATAATACTACAATCATGCAGATAATCAGACAAAAACAGGAGTATGCATAGATCCACACCACCACAAAGGCTGTTCTTTCTCAGCGATTACAAACGGTAGTGTCATCTATTCTCTTGAGAAACATATTGCAGCAAGGTAGTATAAAAAAGACGATGATCCAATCCAACACTCTTTTTATTATTTTCGGTGTCGGGTAAACATTACAGCAGGGAGCTGGATGGCCCTGGGGAAGAATTAAACCGGCGCCGCTGCCGTCGTCGCTGTCGCGCACGGTCTGATACAGTTGCATTGAAGATAGATGCCGACGCACTTGCCACCGCTGTACCCTTTACCCTCCTGCATGCACACGTCCGCGCAGTGGTCCGAGCTGAAGCATGGCCCTTTGAACTTGCCGCTCGGCACCAGGCACTCGCCAGCATGAACCGGACCTGAACAGACGATGTTGTTTGTAAAATTCTACTACCTCTATTTTTCTTTATTATTGACACTTCAGACATTTAATATTATTTTTAATCACTCATGTTATTTAAAAATTATAATAATATTAAATATTATATTATAATTTGATTTATAATTTAAGATATTTGAACCACACATGATTAATAATTTTATGTGTTGTAAATAATTTTTTAAATAAAATAAATGGTTAAAAATAATATAAAACTCAGTTATGTCAATAATTAAAAAACGGAGGCGACAGTAATTAGCTATATACCGGCGGCCATGACAAGCAGGAGGAGCAGGAGGACGGCTGCAGAAAGCTTCCCCCTTGACGAAGGCTCCATCTCCATGGGTACGGTGAGAGACTTGGTTTTTGGCTTCGGAGAAAAACGGACTGCTGGAGATTTGAACACACACCCCGACTTGAGCTGGAGTAGTATATATAAGATCTGGGAGATGAGAATTAAAGGGAAAACTCTGATGCGCAGCCAGGCGATATTCCAAATCTTTTCTGAAATATAATTTTTTAGTAATATCTTCTATAAATGCCGCGCCTGGCTGGCATATTTAATTCCAAAAACAAAGACACTTTTCTTTGGATGGAAGATTTGGTCATCAATGCTAGGGATGCAGTATAGTCATAATTTAAGAAAGCATTTATAATTTTGTCATGGAGGCCATCACGCTTGTGACCTTGAGTTGCGCCATGCATGAAACCCAGGTCAGCGGTCCGAGCTGAAGTACGACCCCGAAACATTTTGCGAACATTTTGCACACACAGCAATGTTAGCAAGAGCATTATAAACGAGATCACTGATGGAGATTGTGCTGCAACTTTCATATACTCCTATATTATAGTTCTTTGTGTTTGTGCACTAGTAGTACGTACGTACGTACCGTACCGTACCAGAAGCCATAACAAGGATGGAGGACGACCGCTGCAGACAGATTCTTCTCGCTCATTCTGTTATGACTAAAATTTTATATATCTTTCGGTCACATTTTCGAAACAATAAAGATCAACGCATGAAACATTATATTTATGAAACTAGAACAATTTATAATTGAAGCCATAGCATTTAGTTCTTCAGCTGAAACAATAGAACATTTTTAATAAAAAAGATCTAAAAGTTGTTCCAACTAAAGGTACTAAATGTTCTAGCTTCAATTATACAAAGTGTTCTAATAGTATAAATAAAATGTTCCATACGTTGATATTGATTGTTCCAAATATGTGACTGAGACATATAAAATCTCAATCACTTGATAAGGAGCAAATCTCTTTTTATATTGTTCTGTTCTGGGTATGAGAGAAGTGAACCTGGAGTAGATGATGGGGGAATCCATGGTGTTCCTGGTGGCAGTGGCACACTATGTATAGCACACCTTCATGAAGTTACTCCAAATTTATCATTTGTACTCCAGTCCGCTCTATAAGTAAGGCAGACAATAAATTTGTTTGGACTGTTGACTGTTCGATTCATTGCTGCCAAAACAAAGGCAGCTCTTCCGGCATGGTAATGAGGAAGAAACGGGAAATGAGGAGGGGTATGTTTTTTTTCCTCAAAAATTGCACTTTTTGCCCTCATCATATACCCACTTTTTTTAGCAAATAAATAAGAGAACCATCAGAAATTTATATCTACAACTAAATAATTTATCACCTATTAGCTAGAGGTTCTAAACCTGACTTTATATACAACTAACAATTTGTATACAATAACAATTACTACCACTGTCTTTTCATTTTTTAAGTTTGCTGATTTAAAATATTGAACTAAAAAAGTAGAGAGAGTTGCAAGCTAATAACAGTAGAGTTTTGATGTAAAAAAAAATAGCACTAACATCATCTGCAAAGTATCGGCCGTGCACATCTTTCCTTCTGTTCACCTGTGCGTAAGCAAAATTGTAATGGGTTGGCTGATATAGTCCTGACTCCTGAGCACTTTTATTTACTACCCTAAAAAAAAAGCCATTGTTGGGGAAGTCCCTTTTCAAACTTTTTTTTTTTGAAATTGTCCAATTCAATCCCCTCCAAACGTGATGTAAATCATGTGAAGCTAGTCCCACGCCTACGGATTTGTAGCATCTGCCTTTCCTATTAGAACGTACTGTACGCGGTAGTATAAACATGAGTAAACTGTGTTTAGACACTGCGGTGGTGCTTGAACCTGCTTTGCTAGCGACCGTAGGCGGCGCCTCCGGTAATATACCATAATCATGCAGAGCTAATCAGACAAACAAAATATATAGGCACACTACTACAAGCCTGTTCTTTCTCGGCGAGTACATCTTCTCTCGAAAACATTACCGCGATGCATACAACGAATGATCCAACCCAACATTATTCTTATTAGCAAAAGTATTATTTTTTATTAGTATTATTTTTGGTGTCGGGTAAACATTACAAGGGGGCTGGCTGGCCAGGGAAGAATTAAACCGGCGACGGTGCCGTCACTGTCGCGCACGGCGTGATACAGAAGCATTGAAGATAGGCGCCGCGGCACTTGCCGCCGGTGTACCCTTTGCTCTCCTGCATGCACGCTTCCGCGCAGTGATGCGAGTTGATGCAGGCGAACTCATTGAACGTGGCGCTCAGCTTGAAGCACTCGCGAGCATGAACCCGCGGACCTATATATAGAGATCATAGGTTAATTAATGATGTTCCTGCTAAATTCTAATATAATTATTATTAGCTCAGACGACGTACATACCGGCGGCCATGAAGAGCAGGAGGAGGAGGACGACCGCTGCGGAAAGCTTCTCACGTGAAGGTTCCATTTTTATGTTCTGTTCCGGGTCCAAGAGAAATGAACGGGGAGGAGATGATGGGGGGAATCAATGGTGGTGTTCTTGGAGGCACTATATATCACATCTTTAGGAGAAGGATGCTTGTGAAGGCACTCCTAATAGTTTATCAGTTGTACTTCTTTTTTTTTGCGCAATATCGGTTGTACTTCAGTTATTACTGCTCTATAAGTAAGCCAGTCAATAAATTTGTTTCGACTGTTGACTGTTTAATTCTTTACTGCCAAAACAAAGGCAGCTCTTCCGGCATGGTTTGCGGCGAAGAAACGAGAAATGAGGAGGAATAAATTACTTTTAATAAGATAAATTGCACTTTACATCCTCATCTCACATTCGATGGCTAAAGTCTTTTTTGCCCTCATCATACACGCCCACCTTTTTTAGCAAATAAACAAGAAAACCATAAAAAACTTATATCCACAACTAAATCATTAGTCACCTATTAGTTAGAGGTTCCAAATTAACAAATCCTGACCTAAAGTGGAATCGATTTCGAGTCTGTTAAGAGTGAGTGTAATTACGCTACCTATGAGCTCGCAAAATTGGTATGCGAAACATACGACCCACACACTATTGTGTGGCGTACGCAGGTTCTCCATTGTGTGGAGCACAATTAGTTGCTCAAGTTGTAATCGTGCTTCTAAGTAGTAATAAATAAAGCTCTCATTTTATGTATATTAAAAAAAAAACCGGTTTGGTTGTACCACCCCTGCTTATACCACAAGGACGTAAAAAGGCGCCTTTTTTTTTGCCAGAAAAGTTCAGTAGTTTAATTTATTTTATCGCAATGGGCCAGGCAGAACACTACACAGGGTTGGGATTCATCGTCACCATCAGTCACCAGCTAGTTCACCGCTCTATCTCGATCTACTCTAAGTCAAGCCGCGGGAGCCGAGCCGGCGCCGGTGCCAGCGCTGCCGTCTTGCACGGCCTGATGCAGAAGCAATGAGCGGAGGCGCCGGGGCTGCGGCACACGCCACCGGAGGACTACCCCTTCATCTTGCACGCGTACGCGCAGACCCAGTTGACGCACGGCTCCCACGACGCGATACGGGTGAAGCACTGCTGCTGCTCGCTCCCCTCAGCCGACCTCAACTCTGCATATTTACACGCGCGCAGCAAAATTAATCAAGAAAATTAGTACGTATTAATTAGAAGAGGTATCGAAACCATGCATGGATTCCTCCGCTGCATCTTCGTGGTTCATGGATCACGCTACTACGTACCGGATCCGGAGGCCAGAGTCAGGAGTAGTAGGAGGACGGTTGCAGAGAGGAGCGTCGTCTCACACGAAGGTTCCATATCGATCTGCTGTCCCTCTTTAATTATGGTTGGAAGAAAAAATGAATGAACAGGTATGATAGATATGGTGAGGCGAGGTAGTACATGGAGTCTTATATAAGCATTTCTAGGTTCGATCAAATTCAATTTTCTACAACTTTGACCTCTAATTATAAAAAATATATATTATTTAGTCATGTATAAATGATATTAGTGGATTCAACATGCAACTATATATAGGAACTATACATATAGCAGAAAATAATTCTTTCTATATATTGTGAAGTACGGGAAAACAGGAGCTTTTATAGTCGCCTCAAAATAATGAGCCTTCCACAGTTCCAGTCCACCACGAATGAGGTCGATATAATTAATACAAGATGGTCGACAGCCTTCCTTCCCCGTTGCTTCTTCGTCTCTTCGCAGACAATATTTTCTGGTAAATCGTAAGCTTTTTCGTTTGAGATGCATGGATTGTGATAAGATGAAGAGAACCGTACCAAGGCTACACGTTTTTGATATTGCATCGTTGTTTTGACAAAGTATGCTTTCCGTGGTAGCAAGCATGCATACGCTGATTGAGTTAATTCATAGTCGTCAGCTTATTATCTCATATAAATTCATCATATGGCGCCCATCATGTCATTAAAATTTCAGCGCTTCATATCTCTGTGATATCACATTTCGATGGAGACGACCAAAAACAATAAAAGGAACAAAAAATAAGAGCAGCCAAAGGACTAGCAGTTGTATAGCCGATGTTTCAGGCAAACAAGTTATTACAAGAGGCTTGGATTCAAGCCATGGCCTGTAGCACTACCACCCTGATAATCCACATCAGGCCTGACCACCCTGCACCAACGGCGGGCACATGAAGATGCCGTAGCAACGAGGGGCGAAGCCGCGACATTTACCACCAATGAAATTGTCATCGTCCACCGCATAACACGCATCCGAGCACTTAACTTGATCCAAACACCATCCCTTAAACTTCGAACTAAGTTTTGGACACTTGCTTTCGTCTTTAGCAGGCACTATATCTCCGTATGAAAACATGCGCATTCATGCAAAAAAAGACAGACAACACTAGTTAAAGTTAAAGAGACCACAAATATGTGTGTTTGCAACTTCTTTACATAAAAATAAACCATGAATTAATCACATACCGCGAGTAGCCATAACAAGTACAAGGCGGACTATGGTTGCAAGGAGATTCCTCCCCGAAGGATCCATTGCCATATGAGTTTTCCCTCTCTCGGTTCAACTAAACTGATGGAATAAGGATGACGGGTGAGCGAAAGCAAGCGAAAGCATACCCCCACATGACAGGATATATCAGATGATGTGGAAGAGGGGAATTGAATGAACACTCCAAACTCATTGCAGGATAATTGATATACTACAATAACTTTAAGAGACTTGCACCTTTTCAGGCACCTCAAATTATATATATATATATATATATATATATATATATATATATATATCGGCTACATTTTTAGAACAATTAATATCAACATGTGAAACATTTAATTGTAAACCTAGAATAATTTATTACAACTGAAGCTAGAACATTTAATGCTTTAGCGGGAACATTTTCAAATCTTACAGAAAATCTGTGGTAGACAATAATTGTTACTATAATAACTTGCTTCCACAATTAGTAATAACCATGAACAATTACAGCAATTAATGTTATCTTAGAATATACCCCTCCAACTATGATACAAATCTTGCAGTTTCCCTATAGATTGCTATTAAAAAAACTTCTATCGTCTCATATGGTGTTTTGTTTTTTTCTTTTTAGCTGACTACATAATTTACCTAGACATTTTTCTATTGGTTTTTAGTGATATCTACTCACTTCAATTTTGTGGCATTATGAAGTCAGATTTTGTTTTACACATTTTGTTCCATTATTTCAGTATGTTTATTAGCCGATGCCATAGCGTAGTTGGTTCTTGAATCTTGATCTCACCTCATAGTAGTTGAGCTCAATTTTGCAGTGAAATGGTAATGAAAAACGTATTTCTTTTATCTGTGGATAATTTCTATATCTAACCAACATATAGAGTGGTGTTGGAAAATGCCATCATTTTAGCCACCGTATTGTTATTGCAACTGACACCCAAAAACGACACCGAGTAGAAAAGGTAGGAGGTAAAACAAAGCTGTATTGAGGGTGTTGGCTTATCTAGTTTTAGACCGGAGGAAGCAAACACTTAGACTCGAGCAAGAGTTGAGGGAGAGAAGCAAGACCTTTTTTAAACCAATACGATTCGTAAGAAATTTCACTACTTTCAGCCTTAAATTTTGTTTGGGATGACTCGTGCCACGGCCTATGTGGCCTGAGAGCGTGTGAGGTCCACCACCGCTCCAAAGGTCTGCTGCTGCAGTTTCCTTAAACATAAATCCTGCAACTCTTTTTCATTACGGAACTCCTTTTATTATTAGCATGTACAACCACCATTACACACACAAGCAAAATGTTACAGTTATTACAGTGAGCTCAATTATAACCCCTATATATAACGAGTTTTATTATGGTGTTTGGAAGGTACCTCTCGGTACCTCTCCTTTTAAATTAATCTTAACTGTAGATATTAAAAAATTAATAACGGACTCACCTATTTTGATACCGATTCATTACTTTAAGTACCTGTTAGTAAATACCTCTATATTCTTAACCGTCTCTATATTCTTAACCGTTAGATCTGATCAAATGAACGATACTGCTAATTCTAAGCACCGTAACAAACCTCGTATATAGCACCGTGGCCGCCCTGGCCCCCGGGAGTAGGCGCGGTAGGCCCCAACGACGACAACGACAACGGCTTCTTATTGTTATTGCACGGCTCCGAGCAGTAGCACTTACGGTTGGGAAAGTCCATGCACGTACCCCCGGCGTAGTTGTGGCCCGGCCGCTGGGGCGACGCCTCCTTCCTGCACGTCGTCGCGCAAGTGTCCGGCCACAAGCACCATCCATGGTAGGTGCCGCTCTGGTAGTAGCAGTCTTGTTCCGATGAACGCGCGTCGTCGTCACGTCTGGATCCATCCATCGACAAAATAAATTACCAAGGTCACAGAAAGATGATGATGATAATAAGCGAGCGTTTTGCGACTTCTCATATCATACAGCTGATGATGCATGGTGCGCTCACGTACCAGCGGCCACAACGAGCACGAAGACGACGATGACGGCTGCAGAGAGGTTCCTCCCTGAAGGCTCCATTTTGGCTTGAGTTTTCGTCCTCTCTCTCTCTCTCTCTCTCTCTCTCTCTCTCTATCTTTTAGTGAATTTTTTTTTGTTGGATGAGACGATGATATGAGTGTGCAAGCCCGGGGAGTCCCATCGATTTATACCACATGTCAAAAATCAAAAACTGAGGGATGCTAATCTATAGCAGAAAATTAAGATAGGCCTCTCGAAACGGGCTAAAAGTAAGGCTATGAAATTGAGTCAAAAATATAACCCGGCTTTTGCTCGGAGCAAAATGATACTCAAAGCGTCAGCACAAGCTCCGGCAAAAAGTCTGCCTCCTTTTGGACGTCCTGGTGACTGCAAGTGCAAGGGACTATCCTAAACCTGAACTAGGACAAAGGGTTCAAATGGGCCGCCTCTGGCTCAGACGCCGTCATATACAAATAATACAATACAACTACATATTCCCAAAAAAAAAAACAATACAACTACATCCTTTTATAAAGAAAACTTGGCAACTGGAGTGTACATATTCACACAGATAAGTTCATAGCAAATGACAGGAGTCGAGTAATCATTTTAGATCTAGATTCTCCCATATCCAGGAGGGGAAGAACACCTTCCTCCTGATTTGCCTCACACAAGGCAACCACATCCATTCAGGCAAGTGGGATTCCGAAGCAGAATCACCGATCAGCTGTTATAACTCGAATCTTTACCATAACTGGAATGTCGATTGATTGCTCGATTACATTGTGAGCAATCAACGATCGCCTCAACAAAAAATCATTAGCCTACATCCCAACAAAATTTTGAAATGATTCTACAAAACTTATTCTGAGACCTGTATTTCAAGCCTCAAAGAGCGGAGCAAAACTTGTAACGGATCAACAGCAAAGAAAGGAGACTCAACATACAACATAAGTTACGGGGGGAATGCATTCTTCAGGAGCTCAAAAATTACTGGTCAAGAGCTCCCTTCAGCATATGCAACCCCTCCATTGAGATGCTTCTCCGTACTCGGAATCTCGGAACCTCAATTTGAGGGGGTGGATCTGCCGAGAAGCATACGACAACTACAGTTAGGTTATCACAACAGTCTCGTTTCAGCGCTTCTTTGACGAGCTCTTGTGAGCATTTCTCTGGGTCATTGTGTACCATCAGCTCTTTCCTTACCATCGATACGGCACATTGGCTGCTCATCACATCCCAAAGGCCATCACAGCCTATTATCAAGAATTCATCTTCCTCCGTAAGTCTAACCTCCCGAAATTCTGGTTCTGGAGTAAGAGGGCATGCAGAGCCTTTGGACCCTTTCATGTGCCAATCACCAATCGCCCTTGCTACAGACAGCTGCCCATTGAGATAGCCATCAAAGACAGTGCCACCAAGTTTTTCGATTCTGAGCCTTTCAACCTTACAGTTGGGTTTGTGATCTCTTGAGAGTTCAACAGCTCGGCCTCGCTTTCCTAAAACTGCTCGACAATCGCCAGCATTTGCAATAAACAATTTCCTGTACCATTTGAATGAGGTAGGTAAGAGCAAACCTTGAGGTGCCATAGAACATGATATGCATCTATAAGATTGAACTGTATAGGCTGCATCCTTTTTTGTCTTTTAAACTTTTTTAAAAAGGTTGTAGTATATTGAGATTTATCAATCAATGGAGGTTGTAAGGCCACAAGAACAGCTTGTGACAGTACAGCAAAGAAAAGAACCTTATGTGCAGATGTGATATTGGAGGTTGAAGCAATAAATTAGAAGCAACTGATTCATAAATCTGTGAACATGGGTTAATAATTCATTTTTTCCAGTGTTCAGTCGCGTGAAAGCTGGCAACGCTTGCAGCACTGCCAGCCTTTGTTAGATTGTTCTGAACTTTTGGTTTGTTCTGTACTAGAATTGCTTTTGTAGGATTATGCAGTGTAGTAGTAGGGGGGAAAATCTGTTGATTTATTGACTATAGAAAAAAAAGTTGGTTTTTATAAACCGTTGGATCTAGATCCAACGACTCAGAGCGGCAAGTGAAAGGATCCTCAGTTTTTAGGCGTCTGAAAATTAGCAACTCCCTTAATCACTATTTTCTCTTGTAAAGGACTAAGTAACCTCAGCTAAGAAAATCTTTTTTAATGCATTGAGATTTAATAATATTGGGTAATCACTAATAGAAGTGACAACAAATCACGGAAGCAATGTACTGGCAATACAACTCACCTGCCAAATATAAGGACCGTCAATGCAGTGGTCCCAGAATTACGATCAAGCGAATGGGAATCCGCAAGGGCATGGTCAGCCTTTACAAAGGCACTGGTAATTGCCATCTCCATGCTGTTGGGGAAGTGGCAATCATCGGTTATGTACTTCAGTATATTGTTTCGAACAAAAGAGGCAGCATCTGTACCGCCATGGCCATCAAACACCTAAATATTCAGCAAACAAGATATCAAAAGTGTGCTATGTGAAGAACAGTTAAATTTCATCGGACATGGGTATGGAAACTTGTTTCTCAATCACAAAAAAGATTTTCTTCAGTAGTAGCATTTTATTCATTCCCATAAGGTCCAAAAAAGAAAAGAAGATCATAATTGCATTCCCCCTTCTTTTATCTTAGCCGTTTATAACCGTCAATCATTTCCACCATCACGAACACTACTACATACCTGACTAATTATGCGTCTCCAAGGATAAACTACTAAATCAAGAAGGTACGACTGCAACATTATTGCTCTCACCAGAACAAATCATAGAACCATAATGGCCACACATGACAAGATTATTTAACGGGAACAGTTAGCCAGTAGGAGTACTAGTACTTTGCAATCAACCACTGAACCACCAATTTTATGGCAACTAGAAATCCAACTCACCCCATAGAAGGCACCCGGTGCAGGGATGTCTGGTACACGCATCCCGAGGTGCTCGGTAAGGTTGTCAACACAGACATGTTCGTCCTCCATGTACGATTTGGGCCCAATGTCCGCGCAGCTCCCGGATCTGAACACCGGGAGGAAGCCAGGACGTATGTCCGTGGGTGAGATCAAGCTCAGCGTCCCGGAATCCAGCCCCTTGCAGGAAAAAAAAACAAACGGACAGATGTCAATACGGTTTCGTGACAAAAAGGCCTGGGCAAACGAGCTCGAGTGATTGTTGGGCATGGTTCCTTACAAATTCCGCTGAGGCCGCGGCAATGCGCGCGCTGCTGGCGCAGTGGCGCATGGACGTGAGGTGGTGCCGCGGCGGCTTCCCGCCCACCGGCGTGCTGCCGCCGCTGCTACTACCCGGCGGGGTCTCCGGCTCCACTCCCCCGCTCATTTCTCCGTCCGGGTCTCCGCTACTCTGTTTGTGATAAGAGCGAAGCGAGCACACGAAACAAAAGCGGTTCAGAGACGAGATGCAACTTTCGCATTGCTTATTACCGTCCCTGTAACAGAAGAACAGTCAGACAAAAAATTGCGTACTAGTAGTAGTTTATTTTGAAATGCAACTCTTTTTCAATCCGCCACGATTCAGAGGGCTGGGCTCGACAATTTACAGGAAGGAAATCAATGAACATAGATACCAATATCCAGAACATCAAAAACAGGAATGAAATGAAAATTGCTCCGCTCGGCGATGATTGGGGCCCAATAAAACGGGACCGAAACGATGCCATTCTCCGGAAGCTCCGAGCCGTCTGCGTGGGGCAGCTCAACCGGAGAAGACGGGATCCATGCTTTCCAACATTCAAAGGAAAAAAAAATATCCAAAAGTTCCAGGCAAAGATTGGATCAGAGAGGGTGGACAGGAGGAGCGCTCACCGCCGAGCAAAAACTCTCGTCGCCGTTAGGGACTCCGGACGCACGCACGCAGGGTCGGCGGAGGAGGTGGGTGGGTCGCAGCCGGAGGCGCAGGAACGCTGGTGGGTGGGCGATGCGAAAGGAGGGAGGGAGGGAGGGAGCACGGGAAGGGCGTGTGGATTTTTGGGGTGCAGAGCGAGAGAGGGACGGGGGATCAAGCTGGTTTTGGTGCGCCGTCCGTGCCGGGTCGTGTGATTTTTTGATGGATCCCATCCGAGCTGCAGCCTCTGCAGTGTGCAGCTGTGCACGGCCTGGACGTGGAGTGTTCAACGGTGGGCCCCGTCTCTGGTGCGGCTCCGGTGTGCATTCCGTGTCCCTATCGGGGTTCTCTGGTTCGTTTTCCTCGCGTTCGTCTTTCTTTTGCCTTTTGGACCGAGCGATTCTCCGTCGCCGCCAACGGATGGGCATGTGGGTACGTGCCTGTTCTTTCTTGTGGTTCTTCTTTTTGCGACTACGTCTTTTTCGTTCTTAAATTTCTCACGAGATATGTTTTTTGCTCAAGGTTTGTTAAATTTTCAGATGTCTGAATATTAGAAATTCTTCCAATCGACATTCGTATAGTTTTAAAAACTGAAATCTCAGTAAAATTATTGAAGCGTGTTATGTTGGTATAACGCTCCCATCGGTGGACCTCACCTGCCCGTCGAAAAACTACTCAAAAGAAAAGAAAAAAGAAAAAAACAAAACTATGAATCATCTTGAAGTATGTATGTGCGATATGATCGTAAAAGGAGAAAAAGTTCCGAGCGAGTGGATGCTGCACATGCGCGTGCCAATGGCCGAGTGAGTGAGCTAGCTAGACTTTCTACCAGCGCAAGTTCGTCCACTTCCACGGCCCGTTACCTTAGCTTCGGCGTGCTCTGCCGACGTGTAAAAATTTCGGCCAAAAGGCCCTTTTTCACATTCTTGATCGATCGATCGAAGCTTAAAAGGCTCTGCTTTTGTCTGGAGCTGTATTTAGTACCGGTCGATTGGACCCTGACACACATCCAGTGCGTGGAAAAGCCTCTGCCCGCAGCGACCTCGTGTCATCAGAGCTCAGAAACTCGGTCCGGCCGCGACAGGGACGTGAACGGCCCGCGGGTACAGGCAGTGTGCTGTGCTGTGCCTGGCTGGGCAAATCGAAGGAGTCGGAATAATGCAGGGTGCCGCAGAGGACATGGCCCAACAGCTAGGCCAAGTGGGAACGACGGGTCGCTCTCTTCCTTGTCGGCATCGCGTGGCTTCACTGATCAGGTGAACCTGGTGTTGATGCTAGTAGTAGTAGTTAGTCGGTGCCCTTTATTTTTTGCCTTTAAACTGCATGGAAATGGAAGAAGCTGTGCCGAAGCAGCAAATTGCGGTGAGGTTGATCCGAGGACGAGGAAACTTTCCGTGAGTGGAGTGGCGGGGGCCGACTAGCTTCAGCTGGAAAAGAAAACGACGCTGAGAGTGAGGCTACGGCTGCTGCCTAGTGGCGGAGATCGGAGCGCGTCAAGATTTTAATGCTTCCGCTACGTCTGATGGACATTACATTACTGTAGCGTTTAGGTGTCAAAATCAGTACTATTACTACTAGCAACCTGTAATCAATCAAGCCAGAGGGAACCCTGGGTTCCTAAATGCTTGTACTAGTCACTCCCAAGACGTGGATTGTGCAATAGTACTAAAAACAAAGAATTTTGGGCCTGATTTAGGACCGAGGCCGACCGAAAACTAAACCCGGTGGGTTCGTTCAGGTCGGATGCAGCGGGCCGCACTAGGGCCGACAAAAACGGCCTCATCATCAGTCGTACTGTAACAGATATCGTCATCGTCGGCCCAGGCTAAAAGTCAGGCACAGCTGCGCAAGACGCAGGCAGGCAGCAGCTCAGGCTCAGCAGCAACACGCAGCTCCAAACTGTCCGGTCCGTCCACACGGTGCCCCGCGAGCTCCGTCGCATCGCAACCCAGTCAGCCGTCCGCTTCTGAGGTCCCGCCGGCCCGGCTGTTTCCGCATCCATGCGCGAGGGCGTCAGCATGTGCATGTGCCCGTCACGCCCTCGGTGCACGGGCAGTGAGGACGACGGCCACAGGCCCACAGCAGGGCGGTGGAACTCACGGCCGCCGGCGCCGGTGCCAATCTCTTCCCGTAAACTACGCGGGTCCCTAGAAACAGGCTTGGATTTGCCCGTGTCGGGACCGGAGCCCGGCTGCGGTCGGTGCAGGGCAGAGCAGTGGCAGTAGCGCACATGACCCAACGTAACAGGTCTCGCGTGGCTATGCTGCATCTCCATCGGCCAACAAGTTTTCGGGAGGCAGGCTTTACGGGGCCGAACGCCGGAGCGTCGACTTCGGAAGTTCGGAGTTCGGAAGCCCCATCCGGCAGGGCATGGCCGTCCGTCGAGTTGTTTTTGGATGGATTTTTGTACAGAGTGACTATATCTGTACACGGTCGAATACAGCTAACAGCCATTTCTTCGTCTTCCCCTTTGTGTCGACACAACGTACTCTTTTTTTTTTTTACTGTTGATTTTGATCAACAATTTTAATTATTTGTTTTATTTAAAAAAATATAAGAAATTAAATATTATATTAGAATTTAATTTATTATTAAAAAATTTTAAATTCTAATTTTTAATTTTACATATTTAAATTAATTTTTTAAATAATACAAATGATCAAATACAACGACGATAAGAAAAAAATTAAGAAAGTCCGGTACAGAACTATACGTATTACTTAGTAACACTAAGTAGTGGAAGCAATGTTTCCGTTGCAACACCTGGCTCAGTGGAACACATCCGAACGTGACTTTTCTCGGGACGATGACGCGCTGTTTCGTTCTTTTTTCCGATCGCCTGAATCCAATCCACCAAGACATGAGCTAGCGCGATAATCATAGTGTCGTAACATGGAATGATTTAAAACCAAAGCTTGAACAATCCAGATTCCAGAAGCCCGTCTCATTATTTTCCCCGTTATCAGGACTTCAGTGTAGTAGTTACTTCCTTTTCAGCTTTTCTTCCGTTCGGTTCAGACAATCCGAAGTCGTTGTCCGCTTTGCGAGCATGCCATGTTCTTCGGCTAATTAATCATCCTCACTGACGCTGACCAAAAAAAAAAAGAGGTTGGGCTTGCTCGCCGGTGGAGCGACGCGACATCTCCATCGATCCCCACAAAGACGACACACGAGCTGCGTGCTGCTGATTATCTCTTCAATCAGCACACACGGAACCGACAACATTTTATATAAGTTCATGTTAATTTTTATATTTATTTTTGATCATTTGTCTTATTAAAAAACATAATACGATACATGTTATTATTTCTATAATTTCTTTTAACACTTCAAGTATTTAGACCAAATCTATCATATTAGACAAATTTTACGGTAGACGCAAATAGCTGTAAACCGTCTATTTGTATAAATCTCAAGGCACATGACAAATTATTACACTCTAGAATATAATAGTTAATTACCAAATTAAACCTAAATTTGGTACTCTGATTTTTATCTATTGACCCTCACTTTTATTTTTGTTTTTTGTTATCTTTTCTCTTATACTTGATATTTTTCTTTATAAAATCAATGGTCTAAATTTATTATCTTATCTTACACTTTAGAGTACAAAACATTAAAAATAGTCTACCATAAAAGGACTCTCATATTAATAAGACCAACGGTAAAACATGGCGAATGCTTTTCGAAATCACAGGAAAACAAATAGGAGTTGTAATGTCATATCCTTCTTTTACTTAAATTGTCACGGGTTCCCGCTGTGTTTTTCAACGTAAGCCAAAAAAATATCTAACCCTAGGAGGAAATTTTAACCCCCAAGTAGGATGGAGTGAAACACAAATAAAATGCCTCTAAAGATAACAATACCATATATGCATTGTAACGATACACTCCAGCGGGGTAATACTGACATCGGGAGTCTTCCACAGAGAAATCATTGCACTACTTCCACTTCCTAAGCAAGTCAAGAATCCACACACCTTTCTTTCGCAAAAAAAAAAACAAAAAAATCCACACATCATCTAAACAAATACAGTACTTTTTATTCTTTGAGTTATGTATTAAGTATAGGAAAAATTATAAATTATACTAGTTGTCTAATCCACATTTAAGGATGGCAAAGTGAAAGAGCAAGTGTCTCAAATTATTGTGCTGGCGACGTTGAGTTGCAGTGAGGATCTTTTAATTTTTTTTATTTGTTTTAGAAAAGCAACCGAGGATAAATTTAGGATCATATGTTTATGGATGGGCGCGTAGCCGCGTACCTTGTCTATTGTTATGCTTACGCATTATGTACTGTCGCATATCCAACTGGGGCCACGAGTTGAGTAGGGAGGCATGTGGGCCGTACCTGTGAAATGAGATATACGTATCTTTAACGTTCATCATTCATACAAAAGGGACTGTCTCAAGGAGGACGCCACGTGTCCTTTTCAGTAATGCTTAACGAAAGACGCATGATTCGAGTCCAACAACTTTTATCTACCTGTCTTCCACTATGCATGAGAGGAAAAGTACTAGTCCTTCCAATATAAAGGACCGTACGTGAATTAAATTTCTTCATCTATATATTTCCTGTTTTCATACCAATAACTATATTTATGTAAAGATGGAGGTTGTAATAGAATTTTGTACCACCCATTTCTTCCAATATCGAAATTTGTGGATTAGCTTACTGAAGAGGCTAAGATTGGTTTGAAGGGGGTGTGAAAACAAACGAGAAGTTGGAAGCTTGTAAAGTAGTCTAGTACATAAAAAATCACACTTCAAAGTTTTTAAAAATTATAAAAAACTCAATCTAAAAAATGCATACTCCCTCCGGGCTGGAAATAAATGTTGTCCAAAACGAGCTTTATTTCCAGCCCGGAGGGAGTATATATTATGAAGGTTTATAAATTTCAACTTCAAAATGCATCCCATGTGTAAGCCACAAAAAACAACAAATTTAGGTTTTAGATGCACTACATGACTTTTTTTTTGTGTTGTAGAGCATATTAACGCAAGATTTATCCTTTTTGTAATTGCAAGTGGTGGAGTTTGAAAAAGTTAAAAATTTGTGTACCTCTTATAATATAGGTGCAACTTTACATGGTGAGTTGTTTAGAATTTTGAAACTTTGAAATACATTTTGTATATACCTATTAAGTTTTCGACATTTAATTGAATGTCACTATCTGATATGGAGCAGCTTACTTGGCAGATACCAAAATTTGGTGGATGAGACCAAGGATGAAGAAAAAGACCTATTTCACGAAAAAAATGAAGAAAAAGACCTAGAACTAAGGGGTCATTTAGAATGTTGTATTTTCATAGGAATCATACAGAAATTTTATAGGAATCAGTTCAAATGTACTAGGATTTGAAAAAACATTCTGCAATCCAAAGAAAACAAAGGGACCAAGGGCCATTTAATGTAAATAATATTGGAAGTCAAGGACCAAGGCCGAAGAAACAGTGACCGCGGAACATGGGTCGTTTGTCTCCATCCAAGTCGCCTGAACCTCCTTTTTTGTTTTCCATTTTTTTTCAGACTGGTTTGAACTCGATGACGCTCCCAATGCTCATGCTCACCAAATTGGTGCAGTTACGCGGCGACACCGTCTCATCCGCCGCATTTATAACCCCGCCGTCCACCGCCTCACTCTAGCGTGCTGCGAGCGCAGGTAGGGAGGGAGGGAGGATTCTGCAGCGATGGGCGGCGACGGCGGAGCGTGGGGCGGGGACGGGACGAGGTCGCTGGACCAGACGCCGACGTGGGCCGTGGCCGCCGTATGCGCCGTCATCGTCGCCGCCTCCATCCTCCTCGAGGCCAGCCTTCACCATCTCGGCAAGGTTCCCTTATCCGTCTCCCCTTCAAGGGGGACATTTCCGATTTCTCTCTCTCTCTTCGCTTGCCTCCGTTCGTGGATTTTCCGACTTGGCTTGTCTCCTATCCCCCGCTTCGATTGTTGAATGTTGATTCGTTTCTTGTGTTGTTGCTTGTTGCTTCCAGTTGCTCACCAAGCGGAGGAAGATGGCGCTGTTCGAGGCTCTGGAGAAGGTCAAATCAGGTAGTATTACATTCTACTAGCATTCATCCCGGGCCACAAAGATGGCGTTCTCTCCTCTGTCTCGCACCTCTCTCGGCTGAATGGAGGACGAACATTCATTCGTTTTGCGCAGAGCTGATGACTCTGGGGTTCATATCGCTGCTGCTGACGGTGACGGGGAGGTACATATCACGCATCTGCATCCCGGAGGGCGCCGCCAACACCATGCTGCCCTGCAGCTTCTCCTCCCGTGGCTCGGAAGCAAAAGAACCGAAGGAGGGTCACGGTCGGCGGCACCTCTCTGAAGATCCGGCCAACACTTTTGTGTGTCCCCACGTGAGTCACTCTACTCGTGTCGTCGTAGATAATAAGTACTATGTGCATTGCAATTTGTCTCATCCCCATTGTAAAATCTCAGATGCCCTGGTCTCAGGGGTAAAGTAACAGCTGGCTGTCCTTTTCTTCGGATGTATACTTGTGCGAAGAGATGCTATTAATTCATTCGGAACTGTTTCTTCACTTCCGCTTAAAAACTCAAATGGCATTTTGGGCAGGGCATGGTGTCGCTTGTTTCAGCTGAAGCGCTGCACCAGCTGCATATCTTCGTGTTCTTCTTGGCTGTCTTCCATGTTGCCTTCAGCGCTCTTACGATGTCCCTCGGTAGAGCGAAGGTGAGCTGGTTCTCGCTTGGTCTCACAGCTCCATTGTTCTGATTCACCGGTTGAACAAAAGCCGCAAGCTGGCAGTCACTCTGAATCTTTCTATGCAGACGCGGATTTGGAAGTTGTGGGAAAAGGAAACTTGCTCCCTCACCTATGAATTTGTAAATGGTAATAATATATATATATATATATTACTGCTTATTATATTACTTATTCTTATGGGAAATGTGTAACGAGAAGTTATGTACTTCGCGGTTCGCGCTATTTGCTATGCTAAATTTATTGGACATTGTATAGGGTTCAGTTTTTTTTTATTTACTTTTTACAGTTAAGCTGGTTTGGTTTATTTGTTTATTTGCAGTTTGATGTGTCATTGCAGATCCCTCAAAGTTCAGGCTTACTCATCAAACATCTTTTGTGAGGCAACACGCAAGCTGTTGGAGCAAAAGCACAATCCTGCTATATGTTGTAAGTTTCCATGCCACTATTACTTCTTGAGTTCTTGTCATTGTACTGAACCTTGAAAATCAACGGTTTGAAAACCTTGAACAGGTGGCCGGGACTAATAACTGAGCAAGGGACCCATGAAATTAATAATAAATACGTGAAGTAAACTGATCCGAATAAAACTCTATGCTTCTTAGTAATATTGATTAGGGAATAGCAATTGTATACACTTTAAACTAAAATAGATGATTTATTTTGGGAGAAATTGCTGAGGATGTCTAACTAAACTTAAAGCTTCCTATGTTATGTTGGCATACCACAGCTTTTTTTCTATATTCGTAGGTGTACTGTATGAAGTGATGAATTTAGTGGTTTCAAAGCTTAATCTACACTTCTGTTTAAATGTACAATTGCAGGTGAGTTTCTTTAGACAGTTCTTCAGATCTGTTCGTAGGATCGATTACCTTACATTGCGGCATGGTTTCATAGCTGTGAGTACTTTCTAATTCATGACTGATTTCTGGCTTCCTTCTATCAGTTTAGGCGGCTGATAATTTCATCTGTAGGCTCATTTATCTCCGGGAACCAGGTTTAATTTTCGGAAGTACATCAAGAGGTCATTGGAGGATGATTTCAAGACAGTTGTTGGAATTAGGTAAGGGATCATGATGATCTATGGATGCATGAATTACATATTTCACATACTTTCGGGATTAAATTTCAGGCATTTTAAAATGGTGCTTGCATTTACGTAATAGCGAGCCACTTGTTTGCTAATCAAATTCTTGTAAGAATATTTAGAGTCATAGTGATTTGTTTAAATAACATTGAAATCAGATATATTTTGTTTGTTTCATTTTTCAATTATCATCACTTGTTTCATCTGCCTAGTAACTGGATGACTCATTTGCACCATCTGACTATTTTATCAGTCCACCGTTATGGGCTTCTGCTTTGGCTGTCATGCTCTTCAATGTTCATGGTGAGTCATAATCTCAGTCATCTTACCATAAATATATGCTGCCGTATTATCACCTGTAATTATCTCTATGTGCCTATACTTGAAAGCATTATTTGCTTTGAAAGTAAACACTTTGAAATGACAGGCCAGCTCTTGCTTGGAGTTGTGTAATTTGGGACATTATATGCCGCTTGATTTCTAAAGACATTCTGTTAATTTCTTCTGTTTGAATTATTCTTGCTCCAGGATGGCAAAATTTGTTCTGGTTCTCTACAATTCCCCTCATTGTACGTTCTCATTATGTGTTGATATCTTTTGTTAGTGATGACATGTTTTATGTGGCTGCTGCTAACAGTCCTTTCCACTATGTAGGTGATTCTGGCAGTTGGTACAAAGCTTCAGGCTATAATTACTATGATGGCTATTGAAATTACAGACAGGCATACTGTTATTCAAGGAATGCCTGTGGTTAAACTGAGTGATGATCATTTCTGGTTCGGGAAGCCTCGTCTTGTTCTCCATCTCATCAATTTCGCATCATTTCAGGTCAGTGAAGGAGAACATTATAATTATATTCATCTATTAGTCACTTAAACAATCGGTGCAAAGTCTAGAAGCAGAGAGATTGGATGGACCAGCACCATCACCAACTCAGAATTTTAAATGTAGTATAGATATAGATATCTTGACTTATTGGCACAAATTAATGATCAGCAAGTGAAACTAATTCCTTGTATTGAATTGAAACTGAACTCACACGTCTGCCATAAAGATAAAATGATAACAAGCGAATATTCTATTTGCTATACACTTTCTTCATATCTTGTCGTCAATGTTCACTTGACTTGTTGAATTTGAAGTTACAAAGGTTGCTGGAAAATATCTGTGCCACCTTTTCTAATAGCGTGCTTTTTCTTTTTTTCAGAATGCATTTGAAATCACATACTTCTTCTGGATTTGGGTAAGATTGGTTTCAAGATTCTGAAGCATTTTGTATATATTGCATGACAATAAACTATAAATGTTTGTTAATGATCAACATCTATGCAGTATGAATTTGGGTTGAGGTCCTGCTTCCATGACAACTTTGAGCTTATCATTGCAAGAGTCTGCCTTGGGTAAGTACAGTCTTCCTCTGAATTCTCTCTGTAAATAGACTTTACAGCGATCACTTTCTGTTCTTTTTGTAGGGCTATCGTCCAATTTATGTGCAGCTATATTACCCTTCCGCTCTATGCCCTTGTATCTCAGGTAAACCCATAATCAATTTTTAGGAAAGGGAATATGTATTAATATTCCAACCGATGAATGCATATAGCTGTCCATTATTAGAAGCATACCAGTTCCCCTTGTCAAGTTGCTTACTTTTGTTTTGGCCTTCGTGAGGAAAGAAGCTTTTGCGTTTACTATAACTGTATCACTTGGTAGTAGCTGTTGGAATAGGACTTGGAAGACTAAGCGTAAAGGTCTGTTTTTCAGATGGGGTCACAAATGAAAACAACAATCTTTGACGAACAGATGGCAAAGGCCCTGAAGAAATGGCATAAGGCGGTGAAGAAGAAGCAGCGCAAGGAGTCATCGCAGGACCCCTCGTCCAAGACCCAGAGCACAGACGCCACCACAACAGAGGCGAGCCCGCGGCAGCACGAGGTGCCTGTCCGGCTCCTCCACCGGTACAAGACCATCGCGCATGTTGGTGCGACACGGCCGCTGTCCGACTCTGACGGCTCTGACACAGATGACGCTGAGGCGCTGTCGCAGACCAGGCACCTGATACCGCCGACAAAGCAGAGGAGCCTTGATACCAGCCGGGCAGAGGTGTGCATGGACGTCGAGGCGATGCCGCGGGGTGGCATGATGCAAGACAGCTTCTCGTTTCCGATGTTGCCAGGTCACGGTGTGCCGGACAAGTCACCAAAATGAGCAACCTGTTTAGTACGTAGGAGTAATACAGTAGTTATAGTATACTTAGTGGTTGGCTAGCATATATGCAACAATGCTATAGATGATTCAGCTTTGTAGCATAGCAGCTGTAATTGATCTATAAAGTGGTGATCTGGAATAGTATGTCTGTTTGCTAATTCAGGAATCAGGAGGTGATCTGTTAACTAGAGTCTAGAAGAGGCTGGTAGTGCTCTTCTTGTTTTGGTTTGGTAAAAGGCTGGATTGCTACGTTACTTGGACGCATGTGATTTCAATTGTGAAGTCAAGTGAAATCAATGGAGGCTCACTTGGAGGGGAAGTTTTAGTGCACGCCGGCTTACACCTTCAAAGAGAATGATAAGCAACCAGCCAAGCTAAAAGCTGGAATCATCCAGAGGAACATGCATCAACTTCTGCATGAGCTACGAAGTAGATCTTTCCAGTAGTAGGGCTTACTGATCACTGCTTATTTTTTTCAGAAACAGAATTTGTTTCCAGCTATCAGGCTGCTTTCATCGACACCAAATCAGTTTGTATTTCATCCGCAAAAGATTTACTACATGAGTATTGAATTCGTGGGAAAGTACAGTAAATGGATAGGGCCTCTTCAGAATGTAGGATTTTGAAAACACGGGGATAAGTAAAACACAGGATTAGAATTCTGTATCATATCCAATCCTTCAGGATTCTAAAAACTGTTGGAAAATATATCTGATGACTGCTATGTAAGTAAGTTGAACTTTTTCCTAAAGTATATTACTAATGACTACTCCTTACATGTTAGTAATTAAAGTTGTTTTCGACAAGGTGTTGCTTGAACATTGGAAATATAAATTACAAGTAACTTTTAAGTTATTCAGAATGTGAAAATCATATGACTAGATTGTCTTAAAAATACTTTGATAGATTACATGTATCACTTTTTAATATTAATAAAAAGTAGAAGTCAAAATTAAGCTTTTAAGAACGACTTGAAGTACCAATACTGGTTCTAATGGTAACACATTGAACGCCAAAACGAGCTCAACGAGTGAAGAGGCCATTACTCCGTTTGTTACACAGGCCACTTTTTTGGGCCGCAATACTTCACTATTGGGTCTACGGCTTTCCCTTTCCTGAATTCTGATCGCTAGCTCAATTTGGGACGCGCCATTGCCGTACTTGACCAAATGTTATGCGCCTTCCCGCCATCCTCGCCGACTCGCGCCGCCTCCGCCGCGTGGTCTCCTCTCCCGGCGTCACAGCCACAACGCTCGCCCGCGTACACGCCGTCCTCGTCGTCTCCGCTTCCCACCATCTCCTCCCTTGCCTCGCCACCGCCTACGCCCGCGCCGGCGCTCTCGACGCCTCAGAGGCCACGCTCGTCACCCCCGCTGCCTCCGCCTCCCCCTCCTCCATCGCTGCCTGGAACGCGCTCCTCGCTGCGTACTCACGCCGGGGCATCCCAGCAGACGCGCTCCGCGTGTTCCGCGTGCTGCCGGTCGCTGTGCGGCCAGATAGCACCACCTTCACGCTCGCGCTCTCCGCGTGCGCGCGCCTCGGGGATCTCGCCGCCGCGGAGGCCATCAGGGAACGCGCTTTAGCTGGCGGGTATGCGAAAGACATCTTCGTATGCTCGGCACTGCTCCACCTCTACTCGAGATGTGGCGCGATGGACGATGCCGTCAGGGTGTTCGAGGGAATGCCAAGGAAGGACCGTGTCGCCTGGAGCACGATGGTGGCTGGATTTGTAAGTGCTGGGAGGCCAGTGGAGGCACTCGATATGTACAGGATGATGAGAGAGAGTGGCGGGGAGGGCGACGAAGTGATGATGATTGGGGTTTTGCAAGCGTGTGCAGCAGTTGGGGAAGCTCGTGTGGGAGCCTCAGTTCATGGTTACCTCTTGCGTCATGGTATGAGTATGGATGTTGTCACAACTACAAGCCTTGTGGACATGTACGCGAAGAATGGACAGTTTGATGTGGCATCTCGGCTGTTTGGTCTGATGCCCTACAAGAATGCTATCTCATGGAGCGCGCTCATCTCAGGGTTTGCTCAGAATGGGCGTGTAGATGAGGCACTTGACTTGTTCAAAAAGATGCAGACTACCGGGCTTCAGCCTGATCCAGGGGCACTTGTTAGTGCGTTGCTAGCTTGCGCTAATATGGGACTCCTGAAGCTCGGAAAGTCAATACATTGTTTCATGTTGAGGAGGCTTGACCTAGATTGTGTTCAGGGTACAGCAGTCATTGACATGTACTCAAAATGCGGCTCCCTGGCAAGTGCTCAAATGCTTTTCAATAGGGTTGGCTCGAGAGACTTGGTTTTGTGGAATGCAATGATCGCATGCTGTGGCACTCATGGACGTGGTGATGATGCTCTGGCTCTGTTTCAAAGATTGAATGATGCAGGTATAAGGCCTGATGATGCTACGTTTGCTTCTCTTCTGTCAGCCCTAAGCCACTGTGGTCTTGTGGACGAAGGGAAATTCTGGTTTGATCGCATGATCAACGATTTCAATATTCAGCCTGCAGAGAAGCACTATGTCTGTATAATTGATCTGTTAGCACGTTCTGGGCATGTGGAAGAAGCTAATGACCTGCTCTTGTCAATGCCAACTGAACGTACAATTGCGATTTTGGTCGCTCTTCTGTCAGGTTGCTTGAATAACAAGAAGCTTGAGCTTGGAGAAAGTATAGCAGAAAAGATCCTTGAATTGCAGCCTAAGGATGTAGGCATCCTTGCACTGGTCTCAAACCACTATGCCGCTGCAAAGAAGTGGGATAAGGTCAGGCAAGTTAGGAAGCTAATGAAGGACAGCGGCAACAAGAAATTGCCTGGCTACAGCTTGATAGAGGTGCGTGGAACACGCCATACGTTTGTGATGGAAGACCAGAGCCATCCTCAGTATCAGGAAATCCTAAAAATGGTAGCAAAGCTCGATTCTGAGATGAGGAAGATGGGCTATGTTCCAAAAACAGAGTTTGTGTACCACGACCTGGATGAAGACGTGAAGGAGCAGCTCCTCAGTTACCACAGCGAGAGGCTGGCCATCGCCTTTGGTCTTCTGAACACCAGCCCAGGAACGAGGCTTGTGGTCATCAAGAACCTCAGGGTCTGCGGTAATTGCCATGAGGCTATCAAATACATCTCGAAGATTGCAGACCGTGAAATTGTTGTTCGAGATGCGAAACGATTCCACCATTTCAAAGAAGGAACATGCTCCTGTGGAGATTACTGGTGACAGTTAAACTGATGGACTGCACCTATTGGTGCTTGATTTTATTGACTGTTCTGGGCCAGCATAGCGGAATTGTCAGATACTACAAATGAGCCTGATCTGAAGGATATTTGGAAATGCCTGCCATATCCAGTTTTCTCTTGTCTGCTACTCAGCGGATCGTAGTACAATAACGACCCAAACACAACCGCCGCAGTGTCTCCTTGGCAGTCTGACTGAAGCTACCGAGCACTGCTGGTCAGCGGCTCCTTGAGGCCAGCAAATCATATACTAGCCCAGATTGCCGACCTGGGGATTGTTGTTCAGGACGTGGAAGCTGTTCCACCATTTCAAAAATGGACTCGTCTGCCTGTTCTATATCCCTGTAACCTGCCTGTTTTGTGGTATACTACTAGTTTGGAGCGGTTGGCTTAGATGTAGTGATGATTTTTGTTTAGCTGACTACTAGAAGAAAATGTTATTGCCAACAACAGCAACAAGATCGAGAAACTTCTGCTCCACGGGGATAAAACAGAAGGAATAAAACTTCATCATCATCCGTTGAGAGTAAACAAGTTCGAATTGTCCCTTTAGTATTGCAATCCATGTACTGGTCAAGTCTTCCGGATGTTGTGCCGTCTTAGCAATGTATCCGGTGTGTGGACACCGGCTTGTTTATTCGTTCCTTTTTGGTTTATCCACAAACTGTAGGTGGACAATTTGTGTAATGCGTACACTAGTGAATGGCTATATGCATTGATCGTGCCTAGAATATTAGTAATAAATAATATAGTGCTCTTGCTTATTTATTGTTATAAGAAGAAAAAAATCTGCAAAGTCTTCCTCGTCCCGTCCTCTATCACTCAGTTTGGGTTGAGCTCTTATCCGTGCGATCGCGACACTGCGACCGCTCGGGTTCACTCGACCATAAATAAAGGAAAATGCTCTCATAAATAAATAAACCACGGGCGTGCTGGTGCTGGGGGTCGTCCTCGAGTCCCTACTATGTGGGGGGTACCACCGTCGTTTCCGGCACCAACTCCACTACTGGTACTACGCCTCTAACTGCCTACCATGACAGTTGACACTCCCCTCCGTGGAACCGCCCACCGCCGCGCGAGGTCGCCACACGCGTCCGGCGCGCCTTCCCGGCCCCGTCACCAGCCGTCGTCGGTCTCGGTTCGCTACTACCCTGCGTCTGCGTGCTGTGCTGTGGGCGATGGATGATGGATCGACCCAACCGACCGAACGGGGCACGTCGCGGCTGCTCCTTTGGCAAGGCCGTGGGCGGTGTCCCATCGCGCGCGAACGAAAACGACCCGCCCGGCCCCCGGGTCCGGCGCGGCTCGAAGGTCTCGACGAATCTCCCCTGGGACGTGGCCCGCCCGCCGCTGGATAAACGGCGCACACGCCACGCCGTGGTCTAGTCGTGTGTGTGGCGCGACAACGCTTGCCGTCCTCGGCGACCGAAAGAAAAAGGGAAACGACCCCGAGGGAGCCGGACCCTCCTGAACAGCTGCTGACCTGCCCCCCATCCCCATGTGGCATCGCCTTATGCCCTTATCCTACTGGCAAGTTCGGCTGCCTGCTGCCGTCCGCCGCCGATGATTGGGGAACGAACCTTCCTTTTTTTTTCTCTCTCTTCTTTACCCCTGATTCACTGAGGCAGGTGCGGCGGGGTGCGCTCTGCGTTCTGCCTACCACATTGGAACGCGATGGTTTTCGCGTGCTGAGGAAGAAACAGGGGTGTCTCGCTCGACTCTGAAAACGCCCTAAAAATGCAGCATTTGATCCTACGCATGTGCTCCCATGTTGGCTGATTGAAAAAAAAAAAAGAAAAAAGAAAACATCGACACGTCTCGGTGGCGTCTCCTTCCTACTAACCCGGTTCCGCTGCGCGCTTTGCTTTGGTACGTGTGCGCGTATCGATCTGTTGGTGTTCTTTTTTCTCATCTCATCAACACCAAGCATGGGCTCTCGTCTCGTTTCGTTGGGTGCGTGGAGCAGTGCGCTGCGCTTGAGGAAAAATACCTTTTAGCGAGGCAGCCACAGCAGCAGCATCAGCAGCCGATCAACCCTTACAGTCCATTTTGGTAGTGAAATCAAAACGACGGTTTCTGATGGATGATTGTAACCGTCATTGGTGAGCGATCAATTCTAGCGATTTCTCGAAGTGAATTACATTCGTAGCCTATTCTCTTTTTGCATTCTCAGTTCACACTATCTGAGGTTTATAAAAGGCCATTGAGAATGGGAAAACTAAGCGAGAAATTTCCTGGGGATAAAAGACGATGATCTTGTTCAAAATTGTTTTTTATTTTATTTTTTTTCATCAAAGCGCCAAATAGGCGCCCTCCACGACGGGGAAACCCAGAGGGGCAGAACCGTCAAGCGGGGCCGCCTCCGTCCACAGCTCAGGTCGTCGCGCGCGCCCCACCCCCCCAACGCTTCACTCCAACGCTAGCTGCTCCGGGATCATTAACCATTCCAAGTTTTTCCACCCTCCCGAGGCCGGCACCGCACCTCCCCTTTCCGTCCTCTCGCCGCTCCACTTTTACCGAAACGCCCCTTCTCCCTCCCTCCCTCCCGGCCGACGCGGGGGGCTGGCGGCGATGTTCCCGCCGTGGCCGTCGTCGCGGCGCCTGCTCCAGAGCGGCGGCGGCGGCGGCGGCGGCGACGACGTCAGCGGCATGGGCGTGGGCAACCCCAACCGTATCCCCGGCATCCCGCCGGCCGACCCGCCGTCGGGCGTCAACTCCGACGTCGTCGTCATCCTCGCGGCGCTGCTCTGCGCGCTCATCTGCGTCATCGGCCTCGCCGCCGTCGCCCGCTGCGCCCGGTCCAGGCGCCACAGGGCCGCCGCAGGCGCGGACGGCGGGCTCGGCACCCCGACTAGCAGCGCGGCCGACGTGGGGCTCTTTGGCGGCGGCGCCGGCGGCGGTGGAGTCGGACACCACCACGGCGCCGGCACGGCTGGGGTCAGCTTGACGCCGACGCCGACGACGACGACCACCACCACAACGACGACGACGACGACCGCCAAGGGGCTGAAGAAGAAGGCGCTCAAGGCGCTGCCGAAGCTGGCGTACGCGGACGCGGTGGCCGTTGCCGCCGCGGCACGGGGCGCGGCGCCCGGGTCCGCGGACGGGGAGGAAGGCGGGAGGGCGGAGGAGGTGCTGTCGGAGTGCGCCATCTGCCTGTCGGAGTTCGGCGAGCGGGAGGAGGTGCGCGTGATGCCGCAGTGCGGGCACGGGTTCCACGTCGCCTGCGTCGACACCTGGCTGCGCTCCAACTCCTCCTGCCCGTCCTGCCGCCGCCCCATCGTCCTCGACGACCCGACCCCGCCCAAGCGGTGCCGCAAGTGCGACGCCGTCGTCCTGGAGGCCGTCATCGCCTCCTCCTCCTCATCGTCATCCTCCGCCGCCGGCAGCAGCAGCAGCCGTGGCGGCCGGAGCCGTGGCGGCGGGGGGTTCTTGCCGTAGCGTTTCTGACGAGCGGGGCCCCGGCCAAGTCGTGATGTGGTAGTTGAGCTGCTCCCATCTGTCCTGTCCCTGCTCTACATGTCAGTACTCAGGAAAGATCTAAAAGCAGAGTACGTAATAATTAGAAAATGAGATTCTTTTTGGTACAACTTTCTCAGTTCTTCTTCTTGAGCCTTTTTGTGGGCATAGATATCTGTTGCAAACTTCCGTGAATTGTAAAAAGTTGCCGATTGGGTGGAGTAGTTTGTTCGGAGTAGAAGAAGGTTTACTATACTCCTAATTCAGCAGTAGAAGTTGCTGCTTGTCACGCGTGCTTGTCACTGTTCTGCTACTACAGTAGAATTTTATTGCAAAAATTGGAAAATTAGAAGGAAAAAATAAAAAAAGAGGCTAGCGCGATGTTATTGCCTGGATTGGGTACCCCGTCGGATCATCTGGCAAGATGTGATGGGGAATGGGTAGGGGAGCGCTGTCCGAAGCGGAGTGGACGAGTGGTCTGTTTCAGCCAGCGTTAGGTCGCCGGCGGCGATCACCTAAAGCATGTGACGGTGAGGTTTTTGTCTCCCATTGATTACTCGGAAGCAACAGTGGCATCGCCCGACGAACTTTATACTAGATCCTCCTCCCTGCAGCTATTTCCTTGAAACAAAGTGCTGCCTGGTCAGTTCCATCCACATCCCAAAAGTACCCCCTGCAAATCTGAATTTTGAAGTACTATCCGTGATGAACAGGTAGTACATAAATATTTTAACCTCGCTCAATTGGAATTAGATTGGCAGTTTATGCTAATCATGCTGCTGTACCTAGCACGTCCAGATTATATTAGTAGGTAAAGGTAGGTAGCACAGGAGTACCGTGGGAGGACAACCTGTGCAGTGCAGCCAGACCGGGAACGCTCAGGAGCTGCAAGCAAGCAAATCGGCAAAGCAGCGCTTGAGCTCGGTGCACCGTGCCACCGGAACAGGTGAGCTGGCGCAAGAGACGGGCATGTGGCGTTGGTGCGCTGCAAACGGCGATGATGCAACGGAAAAGACGCTGCTCGACTCGATCTTCACCAACCGATCACAATGGCAGCAGGAGTCGGTGTGTGGCGTCAGCTTCCAACTGCCGGCGAGGGGGTGCCCTTCTTGCTGCCTTCATCGTAGTCTCGCTCCGAGGACAGAACGGGGACTGACCGTAGCTACGTCATGCCATGCCTTGTGGAAGTGGAAGTGGCAATATTTGCCCAAGAAAGTTCGTGGATTGGACGTGCTCCGTAGTCTTTGCCTTTGCCAGAGCCACCACACCCTAGTACAATACTTAAAGAACATCTCTAATCAATCTTTAAAATTTTATTCTTAAAATACTATTTAACAAGTTTATAAATAAATATTAAAAATAAAAAACTCATATACTTCAACAAGTTCTAATATAAATTATTAAATCTACTTAAAATATTTATCACGTATGTAATTTTTTTAAATTCAGCCCATATATGAAGTTGTTTTTATCTTTGAGGAGCTCAATTTGATCTCTAAATATAGAAAGTGAGAAGTCTTATTTAGAAATTTACTAAGTTTAGAAACCTAGTATAAAGAACAGTTGAAGAGCTATCTTTTTATTTACTTTTTAAATTTTAGTTTAAGAACTTAATTTAAGGAGTTGTTGGAGTTGCTCTAACACACATTAAAGTTCGTCATAAGTCACCACGCCCACAATCAGTTCCTACTTCTAATCATTTGGTTGGACAACCTTCTTTCTTTCTACCTGCAGTTGCCAAGCAAAAGAGAAGAAAGTTGTACTACTACGAGCATCTTCAACCAGTCCTTCATATTTGACTCTTTATATCCTTGGATAAAGTATCCTTTATCCTATTTTTGTTCTCCATTTTACTGAGATGTCCAACCGATACTCTAAACTGCATCTCTATATCCCACTCACCAATTTTTTTATTAGTATATTGTAACTAACTCAAGGCTCCAACGGCTAGCACTTCAATGGCTCTTTGCTTTTTCTCTATATATGCAGCTGGTCACCGATGCCTCCAGCACAAGTCATTTTCATTTCTCTTCCCTCTAATCGAAATGAGTCGTCGATACCTCCGTTATCTCTGCTACCTTCAAGATTCATCATCGTCGGATGATGACGATGGTGAACTCATCCTTGCCACATTACATGCAGCACACACTCAAGAAGTGGATATGAATACTCCACGATGGGGTGGTTCTGTGCCTGGGCGTTTGTACATTCATCGCGGGAGAGAAGTTGCGCATCAAAATTTGTTCAAGGATTATTTTTCTGAAAATCCAACATACGGACCAAATTTCTTTCGACACAGGTTTGCAATAATTTTTTTCTTGTATTTGTTGATCTTGTAGCCCATATTTTTCTTATCAGTGTTTATTTCCTTAGGTTTCGGATGTCTCGTTCTCTGTATCTTCGTATAATGCAAGCCGTAGAGGGATATGATGATTATTTTGTGCAAAAAAGAGATCGAAATGGACGCCTTGGGTTATCATGTGTGCAAAAGGTTACTGCTGCATTCATGATGCTTAGCCAAGGAATAGCTGCAGATTTTATGGACCATTATCTTAAGATTGGTGAAAGTACTGTAATGGAGAGTCTTAGAAGATTTGTCCGAGCTGTTGTGAAGGTGTTTGGAGATGAGTACCTCAGGTCTCCAAACAACCATGACACTGCTAGATTGCTTGCAATTAATGAGAGAAGAGGTTTTCCTGGAATGCTTGGAAGTATAGATTGTATGCATTGGGCGTGGAAAAATTGTCCTTCCGCCTGGCAAGGTCAGTATACAGGTCATACACGTGAGCCTACAATAATCCTTGAAGCTGTTGCTTCAAAAGATCTTTAGATTTGACATATTTTCTTTGGGTTACCGGGATCTCTTAATGATATAGATGCTCTCCGCCGCTCACATCTTTTTGCAAAGCTAGCTGAAGGAGAGGCACCAGAAGTTAATTACACCATTAATGGTCATAATTATACAATAGGGTATTATCTTACAGATGGAATCTATCCTCAATGGGCTATATTTGTAAAACCCATACGAAGGCCTCGAGACAATAAAGCAAAACATTTTACCACAGTACAAGCAGCAGTTAGAAAGGATGTGGAACGGGCCTTTGGAGTTTTACAAGCACGTTTTGCTATTGTGCGTGGCCCAGCTCGTTTGTGGGATAAACAAACAATAAGAGAAGTTATGACTGCTTGCATCATCATGCATAACATAATCGTTGAAGATGAACGGGATGAAGATAATGATAATGGACCATGACACATAACATCATCATGCTACGACGATGTTAGAGAGGAGGTGAGACCTTCTAGAGCTCCTACACGTGAACTACATGAATTCCTGCAAGCTCGTCGTGATATCAAAGATAGTGTTGTGCATTCTCAACTACAAGAGGATTTAATGGAGCACCTTTGGCAACGTCATGGTCATAAGTAGTCTTTTTTTTTATTGAGGGTACCATCACTAGTTAATTATCATATATTCTGAAGACCTAATAATGATTGATCCAAAAGTACTCTTCATGTTTGAACCATGCATTAATTAATACAACTACCGTCTAGCATATAGGCATTGCAAACAAGTACATGCCACAAACATTATTGCAGCAATTCGAATATGCTTACTCAATCTGCGCCGCCACCAAAGCGTCGAGCAAGTATCTCATGTTGCATTCTCTTGTAGTATTGTTGTTGTACCTCATTCATGCCACTCAAGTCCATAGTGATCACTTTCTCATCCAGTTCTCTTTACTGTAAGTCTATTTTTTTTTCTCCAAAGCCATTTTCTCTTCATGTTTTTGTCTCTCTAAAGCCATGTGCTCGTCAATCCTTTTTTGCTCTAAAGCCATTTTGTCATCAATCCTTTTCACCTCCAAAGCCTTTTTGTCATCAATTCTTTGTTGTTCTAGTGTGAAAAATATATCATCACGCTCTTTTCTTTTTTTTCTCTTTCAAGTCTTTAGACTCTTTTTTCTTACTCCACATAGCTTCCAATGCATCCATGTAAAGTTCTCCTGCTGGAGCAGCATTTTTACCTCGACGCTGTTGCTCTTTGGCCTTCTTCTTACCAGGTGGCCTTGCATCCTTCTGCGGTGAAGTATGGCACTCGCCTTCTGTGTCATGATGGCTTCATTGCTTCCAGGAGTATTTCCCAAGCTTGCACTACTTGATGCCTTCTGATTCTTCTGAGAATAAAAATCTTTCCACTTCTGCTCATGCCGCAATGTATGCCAACAATGCAGCATACTGAAGGACTTTCTTTGGGGGTCTACAACCTTGTACATTTCACATGCGTCCAATACCTACATAGCAGAATATATGTGAGTTAACATCCATGCAATTTTCATTGGTATAACAAAATTAGGAAACATGCATCCACAAAACATACCCTATCTTGCTCGTTCTTTCCACTTTCCATCCTATTTTCAATCTGAGTGTAGCATCCACAAAACCTATTAGTACACTCTAATATGGTGCCCCAACGGCTCATCAAAGATTTCAGAGAACGATCACTTTCAAAAGTCTTTTGCTTGTGGTAGTACTCATAGATTCTCTCCCAATACGTGGATCGATGTTGTTCAGTAGACTGAGCATCGTCCAAGCTAATTTCTAACCATGAGTCACATAGATGCTTGTCCTCCTTTTCAGAAAATTTTTTTGTTCTACTCTTTCGCCCTTTTGCTTGCACAACCGGTGCATCTTAGACAACATGCACTTCTTCAATCTCTTGTTCCTCAAGAGGACTTACAAGCTGGCTATCATTCCACAATGATGGATTGGTACTGTCCACATTGCCGGCACTAGAACTCAAAAATTGTAAAATTAGGTCCATTGCACAATCACCTATAAAAAAGAGTAGTAGACTGAGCATCGTCCAAGCTAATTTCTAACCATGAGTCACATAGATGCTTGTCCTCCTTTTCAGAAAATTTTTTTGTTCTACTTTTTCGCCCTTTTGCTTGCACAACCGGTGCATCTTGGACAACATGCACTTCTTCAATCTCTTGTTCCTCAAGAGGACTTACAAGCTGGCTATCATTCCACAACGATAGATTGGTACTGTCCACATTGCCGGCACTAGAACTTAAAAATTATAAAATTAGGTCCATTGCACAATCACCTATAAAAAAGAGCACTTAGTAGTAGTATAGAGATTGGAGGCAAGATAGAAATAATGGAACAATAGCAGCACAAGAAGCAGTAGTAGCAGGCCAAGCGGTGGCAGCAGCTCGCGGCACCGTCGCAGCAGCTTGCGGACGCAGAGCACGCGAAGCAGAGCAGTAGCCACGAGCAGCACAGGCAGCAGAGCAGCAAGTTTGCGGCCAGCAGAGCGCGGCTTGCAGCTGCAGCAGCAGCTTGCTCCAGCGGTGGGCACGCTGGGGTCTGCGCGTCGGGTGGCCCGGCGACGTTGCTGCCGTGGGATCTCGCGTCTTGCGACCGCAACAACCAACAGCCCTAACTTTCGTCTGGATCTAAAAAACTTCCTCCCTTGTATCCTCCGTCCCTCACAAATCCGGCCAAATCGAGGACCACGAACTCACAAATATTCTTCGTGAATGAGAGGAAGAGGGAAAGGAGGAAGTTTTACCTGCTTGAAGGTGGCGCGGACGGTCGACTCCGGAGCGACAGTTGTTCGATAGCGAGCGAGATAGAATCGCTACTAGTAGCGAGTGGAGGGGAGGAGATGAAGGACTGCACAGTGATGAAAAGTTGGATAAAGAACCGGTTGGAGGGCGTTTTTAGCCTTTGTACTGTAAAAAGAGAGATAGAAAAGTACCGTTTAAAAGATCGGTTGGAGATGCTCTAAGTAGCATACTTCTAGCAAAGCAAGCACTGAAGCCTCAGCTGATCTCCAATTATCACCGCCGTTCCAATATGCTGCGCCGCCAAGCCAATCACTCCTAGGCCTCACATATCTGGAAAGCAGCGAACCAGAGGAGAGGACCGTGTGTGGATTCCCCCCCTCCCCCCCCCCCCCCCCCCCCCCCCCAAAAAAAAAACATTCTTGGACCTAAAAAAGCTCTGGCAACAACTCGGCACCTCGCATATCAATATGGTCCCCCAACCCCAACTGAACGTCAACTTTTTAGTTGGCTCATGAAAAAACCATATATGGAGCCCCGGAGCGAAAAGTTTACTGGAGGTTTTGAAGAAGATCTGCTAACAGGAGCTCTACTTTCTGCCTCCACTACGGATGTTCAGCTGGCAAGAATGAAGAATGAAGAATGAACAAAATTAAGTCAAAATAGAGAGGAGCTAAGAAGACAAAAATCGCAAAAACATAACTGTCACACAGACACTGCTTAGTTACACAGGCAAAAAATTCCAACTGACACAAACACAGAATCTCCAAAGCAAAAACAGATTGACAAGGATATCTACACATCCTAGTTCTGGAAGCCGGCGGCCCACGATCACGATGTAGAGTCGAATTATATATCATCAGGCACGCTGTCCCCACTCCCCACTTCTTTGTCGGTCCAAGCTTCTTGTTCATGGCACCACAATGTTAATTACAGGGAAGTTTGGAAAGCGCAAAGTTACCGCCAGTCACTGGATCTGAGCAGATCAATCGTCCTTGCCTTGCTTCGCTCCGACTGAGAAGAACTCGGTGATGACCTCAAGAGGCATGCCCTTTGTCTCCGGCACCTTCATGAATACAAATACAAGGGCCACCAAGCAGACGACAGCATATATTCCAAAAACACCGGCAAGCCCGATGGAGTTCAGCATCACTGGAAGGGTGTACGTCACGATAATGTCGCCGATCCAGAAAGTTAGGGCACAGATGGCTATGCAGATGCCGCGAACAGTGGTGGGGAAAATCTCAGCACAAAGAATGTTTGGAACAGGTCCAAAACCCATGACAAAGAAGCAGAAATAGATTATGACACTGATCGTGGAGAGTGCAGCATGAACCATGGTTCCAACCTGCACAACGTTGACCAGGACCAAAATTACCAGTGCCACAATCAGGATTGGAATTGTTGCAAGGAGAAGGAACCTGAATGTGAAATAAGGCAAAAGAATGGTTACTTTTTTTAGCTCATGTTACCAAAAGTGCATATAGATACAAAGAAAGCAAGAGCACATGTAACATGATGTCTAACCTCCTTCCAGACATATCCATGAGCCTCATAGCAATACCAATGCTTGGAAGCATCAGTAAGGTTGTCAAGGCACTTATGAGAATAGATGCAGAAGATGAGCTAAGGCCAATGTTCGAAAGAAGAACACCGACACCTGCTTGCTCAAGGATTTGAGGAGTGTAGTAGAGGACACCATTGATACCAGCAAACTGCATCAAAAGATAAGTTAATAACATATACTGATATTTTGTATATCATATTGATGTAAAAATATTACAAAACGGCACTTCAGAATACCAGTTGAAGTGAATGAAAAGTTTTCGCCAAAAAAAAGAAGAAGAAGAAAAGAAAAGTGAATGGAAAGTAAACGTTCATGTTTCCTTCAGGCAAACACACATTAATCATCTTCTTTGACACAAAAAATATGGAGGAGTCCCACACCACTTACCTTGTATCTTATTCGATAGACTACAGTTATTTGTTTCTTATAAATAAACCACACTTATGATTGTCTACTACAGGATGTATAATTGATTCATATTAGGAACTAAATATGTACGGGTGGTATTTGCAGTCTGATCGGCAAAATAATTGTACCCAGATATCCATCCTTTTGATCAGGTTTATTCTTTCTTTGGAAACAGCAAACAGGAGACCCGCCCCATGCTTTTCTTTAAGCTGATCAGGCATTCCCCTTTGCATTTCTTCCACGCACAAAGGGAGTCATTTTTATGAGAAGCGAGTTGTTCTAGGCTAGAGTCATCTCTACCCGATTTAGTCTGACAGCAGATGAACAGAGAAACAATCAAACATCGGTCTATTTCTTTCATTTTAGGGATAAAAAATACCAGTCAGTTGCCTACCATAATCCAGGCTGTTAAAGATGTCTTCATAAGGCCAAAAAGTAAGAACTTAAACTAGAATGTAATAAGCACAAGTGCAGCACATAGCACTAATACAAGAAAAGACGTCACGCCTTTGATGGCCCAAAAGTGGTAACTTGGGTACCTTGCATGCATAGTGCCGAAAATATTGGTATATAGAGGCAGAATTTATTTACCTGCTGCAGGATCTGTATTCCTATGCCAACCAATAGTGCGTGCTTCACGCCAGGTTCAAACAGGTCAGACCATCTTGGACCCTTGGAAACTGCCTCGGATGGATGAACCATTGCAGGACCAGCAGCACGGTGCTCCAACAGATCCTTAGAATAAAGGGCTGGTTGGCTCACAAGAGCTGCAGCCTGGACAAACTCACCACCGGGAGGAACATCCCCTCCTGCTAGCGATAATATAGAACCTCTGTTACCTGTAACCCCCTCCTCATGCAAGTAAATACGTTGGAAGCCACCTTCCTTTTGTCCATCTTCACCTTCTCTCTCAGTCCATTTCCATGCCAACTGCCATCCTCCACCAATGCCCATGCTGCTTACTGCCTCTCCTCCCTGCATACTACTGCCTCTTCCCACAGCAATCTCCTTTCCTTCCACGCTTGTCGTTTGACGAGAAATAAGTGGGCTCTGGAGGTTGTCCTCAATGTCATCTCCACCATGGTCTGAACCATAATCATCACCTTCCCTTTGACTCTCAGCATCCCAGTCAGCTTTAACTTGCTGCTGATCCGCAACACTGAACATGCTGCCAAAGTTGGGAAACATGGTGCTCCGCATGCTCCCCATTATTTCCGGCATCTTTTCATGGACACTTCCAAACAGGGTGACAACCGGATCCACAAGGGGCTTTCCCTGGCTGACCATACTCCCATGCCGAGAGATGAGACCGATCGCGCTTCCAAGCGCACTTTGCCCCCGAACAGGTCGGGCAACCCAAGATACGCCTTCTTCGGGTCCATATAATTTGATCTTTTCTGGATCAGGGACCAGGCCATCATCAGCAAGCTCGTCATCAGGGCCAATTATGTATTCTTCGAAATGTGTGTCTTTCCCAACCCCCAAACCTTCAACAAGAAGAGCCATTTCTCCTGTACAGTTAATCAAGCGTTAGTAATCTTTTTTTTTTAGATGCGTCAAGCGCTAGTAATCATCATAAAGATTGCATATATACTATGACAGCATGGAATTATATCTTACAAAATGTAAACAAACCTGAGACATCTTCCCTTCCCCGCAGCCTTTGCAAAACTCTCTTAGCCTCAGCCATCCTTCCTTTGCTCACAAGCCACCTCGGGGATTCGGGCAAGTAGAAGACAGTCAATGCAAAGTATATAAGCGATGGGATGGATAGAACCCCAAGCATGATCCTCCAATCAGGTTTCGGCATGAGGGACATTCCAAACACCATGCAGTAAGAAAGGAACATCCCTCCTGAACCACTGAACTGTGGCAGCGTGTTCAACAGACCTCTGATATCAGTTGGGGCAGTTTCAGAAATGTATAATGGGACAAGCGTAACAGCCAAACCGATACCGAACCCATCAATGAGCCTTGCTAGGAGCAAGATGTACACGTTTGGCGCCCACAGCATCACCAACCCACTGATAAAGTAGAGTACAGCCGATGAGATGAGCAGAGGCCGCCTACCAACAGAGTCGGCCAGTGCCCCAGAGAACGTTGTAATGACTGTCGCCCCAATGAGTGACATGGCCACGATGAGACCCTCGATGAGGGGCTCACTCTGCAAATTGAATTCCCTTTTTATGTACAAGACTGCACCTGCGAATCGCACGTCAGGTCAACAGAGTCAGAACGGAGTCAAGCTATCGGTATCAAATAATTCTCTTGAAACATTTTGACTTGGATTGCAGATAGAGAGGCCGTGTTATGGTGGATCTATACAACAGGGTTTCGAACAAGATGGGAACGGATTTCGATTGAGGACTTCACCATTGCTTGGTAAATCTAAGATCGTAAAAGAACAAATGAAAAGTTTTACTATATACGCGATTCCACCAAACACATCATGATCTGGACAGGAACCCCAATAATTGCTGCTACTACTACTACTACTACCGAACATGGAACCTTGCTCAGCACACAAAAAGACATCTCCGCGCATCTATACAAAATAAGATTAAAACATTTCCTATCAGAAGTTACCTGCAATCGTCGCATTATCCCAGCCCTGGAGCAAGTTGCCGATGGAGGCCGCGATGGCGACCAGCACAGCGCCCGACATGGCCGGCGAATCTGCTGTCCCTGCACAACGAATAGCAGAGGGCGTCACCACCCATCAGCCTACTGATCTTGCAGCCGTCGAGCAAACAGAAGAGCAAATCGAGCTTGAACGAAGCAGCCTACGCTAGCGAATCGAAGAGGAAAGGCCTCTGGCTTACCCCGCAGCGGCGACCGAGATTTCGGATCCCCGATTGGGCACGAAGCCTTCTTAAAGGACAGCGGCTGGCTCTAGATGGAATCTTGAGAGGTGGTGAGGTGGCGAAACAGGAAGGACGGGGGCAGTTCCGGCCAAAGCCGCAAAGCCTTTTTCTTGCGCCGCGTTGGGATTGGGGGAAGAGGTAGGCAGAGCAGAGCTGCGCAAGCAGCCGCGGTGGCGGAGAGGGATGATGAGTGAGAGTGCGGGTGGGATTTCCTTCCTTCCTGCTTTTGTGACTTGTGAGCGTGATGAGTGTTGAGATTTTCTCTGCTCGCACGCAGATATAGGTATCTACACTAGCTGACACGTGGGCCTGGGCTTATGTGAGTATGGAACCCAACGTTTTGGTGATAGTATTTGCCGTGAGATTTATTTTGGGAATGTTTGATGACAGGTGGGCACAAGCAGGGAGAATTATTGTATGGGGCCGGCGAGCTGCGCGGATCCAACCTTAAACCTCATGTAGGACAACTAGGCATTTGTGTATTTGCCATTCAAATCAAAGAAGGTTTTGGTAAGATTTAATTCATACTTAAGAAGATTAAAATCATATTTAAAATAGGCTTTTCAGCCTTCTAAAACTAAAATCAAGCTGTGCACAAAGGACGTCTTGTTGCATCCAGCTATTAGCTATATAACAAATTTGGATGAAAAGTTCGGCCCTTTGAAAACACTGAAAAATTTTCTATTTCCGCGTTTTTCTGTGAATTTCCTACAAAATTCTTACGTTCCGAAGGGAGTCTTACACAAATGGCTTAGTGAACTTAAGTTGTTGATTTGAATCCTCGTAAAAATTTTGCTGATTTGAGGGTTCAGCTTGCATAGATTTCTTTTATTTAAAAGTCAAATTTCTGAGTCTTTAGGCCCTTTTTGGCAGAGATTCTCGAGGAGTGACTTCACAGAATCAGGAGAAACTACTTTTTTCAGTTCCCAGCCTCTTAGTTCATTTCAGAGAATCACTTTACAGAATCAGTCAAAAATCAATTCTCCTAAAATACAACGTTTGGCAGAGCTTTCCAGATTCTCTCTAAGAATCAGCTCTGTGGAGCTCTGCCAAAGGGGCCTTAATGTCTCATGTGTGAGCATATTGCTTCTTATTGTCATCACAAAGGAAAAATTACTGCTTCTTGTGTTTTCAATTGTTTGGAAGTGAACATGAGATTGTTGGCATGCCCTTCAAGACATTTTGACACGTCTTTTAGGCCTTCGAGACCTCTTCTACGTGAATACTAATAGGACTGCCATATGGATGAGGCATTTATATTTTTTGACAGTTTGCAAAATAATAATGTATCAGAGGAGTATGAATACCATCCGCTTTTCATTGAAACGCATATGAGATGTGTACAACAGTTACCAAAATGGAAAGACAGAACCAGCAAGTTGCTCAACAGAGTGGCCCATTGTTTGCACATATATTGACGTAACAAAGAAGGATTACATAAATAGTCGAGTTGACGGGCCCTACTTGTAAAAATTCTTTGTAATCAAAGATGACGACAATGACGTTTTTTGTCCCACACAGGTATACTACCCTGTGCAATTTCCTATCCAACGCGTCATGATGAATTCATTTAATTTATTCCAAATGGCGCCGTTTCATTGCAACAAAGAACACCGAGGCAATCCACATGTCGCTCTCTCTTCTTTTTCTGATAGATCTGTTATTTATTTTAAATAATGATTTCTGGGTACGCTATCGGTAGTGTAGTCTGTGGTATTGCGCCCACCAGTTCAAGGTCCGGCGTGTCTAGCTAGTGGTCAAATGAATCATCGTTTTCTCGAGAAAGGTATACGGGATAAGTTGGTAGTAGTATAATTAAAATAAATTAGCTAATAATTATTTTAAGAGACACTGGATCAGTATTCTACGAGCGTCCGATTAATAATTACATTAGTTTCTAACAGGCACTGACACGTTCGTATAAGACCACTGCAGGTGTTTACATTCTAGAATTCGAGAACAAACTCAAACTTAGACAGCTTTTCTTTTCTTTTGATTCCACTCCAATTTTTAAAACCTAGCTTGAAAATCTTAAAAGAATCCTATCGTAGTCGATGGACCCATCGATCGATCAATGACGACCCGATCGACGACATGCACCTATGCATGACACCTCTAGATGCCTTCTGCCCTGGCCCAGAGCAAATCTTTTTTTTTCCTCTATCCAGCTTACACTCATGGTGGCTTGAAAGTGGGAAAAATAAATCTAGATAATACAATTGTGAATATAAAAGAAAAAGGAATATAGTTAGATTTTTCTTGCTACTAATGTTATGTTTGTGTTAACGTCATGGTTTGAAATATTTTCAACACAACATTTTTTTTTGATAGAACAACTATCATAATTTGTGTAACCTAAAAAAAAACTATCATAATTGTGAACGTAGTTGTAAACAACATCCTATGTATATATTACGCGTCATCACAAATTATAGTTTTTCACAAGTCACAGCGACTGATGGATAAAACAGTGGCCGAAGAATTTCGGGTGGCGAGCAAATCATGGCGCGTTCCGTAACATAATCGGTTCGTAGGCAGCTTTTTCCGCGGCTTGGTCAGGTTGCTAGCTGCTGCCGCGCGCATGACCACGTCACTGTAACTTAACCAGCCGGCTTGCCCTGGGCATCACAACCCCATCATCCATCCACCCATCCAGTGCAGCTCTCTCGCGGTGCTCGCCTGCTTCGAGTAAGGTCCTTTTACCATTCCTTCGACTCGTTCGTGATACCGGACAAAGAACCGAGTTGGGGCCGTGACGAAGGGCCCACGCCGACGCTGATTTCGCGCGCGTCGCGCCGAAGCGACGGGAGGCATGGGCGCGTCACAGGTGTCGGCACGGGGGGGACGCTCGCGTCGCGCTTCAGATCGACCCCTGGCCGATGAGGCGATGACGCACCCGGCGGGCGTGAGCTGGCGCCGCGCGGGGCGGGCGGGTGAGGACTGAGGAGGCGACGTCCACGGCAGGGCGGGAGCGGGGGGTTAGCGCTGCACGTGTACGCTCTGGACTGGCTGAAATGATTGAGCTGCGGCGGCGCTGGACCTGTGCCGTGACGCCACGGCGGTGTGGGTTCTCGGCTCTGGAGACATCGATCGATCTACCTACCCATCTGCAGGGAGGGAGGGGGAGGACGGAGGGTGAGTGCTCTGGCGCCGTACGCTTCGGCTTCGGCTTCGGTCGAGCCTTCGCTCGCTGAGGCCTGAGTCTGAGCGCGCACGGGACGGGATTCCTGTGCACGCGGGAGTTAGGCGCTGCACGTGCACTAACTAGTATAGTCAGCAAGGTTTATAGTATGCGCATAAGGTTCAGAACCGACCCATTCAAGTCTGCATAGGTAGCGTCCTTCCAGCAGGATCTGCTGCTGCTGGTCAGGATTCAGGAACATGACTCCGTTCGTTTCGGGCACTGATATGCACGGTTTCTTCGTGTGGCACAGATTGCAGAATCGGCGACTTGGCGTGAAACATCTTCAGATTAAAAAAAAAAAAAAAGAATCTCCCTGCGGACGATGGACCCCTGCGGGAGCCAGTATGCGCCCGGCCCGCGACTGAACTTGGGTGGGGGGGGGGGTCATTTTCGAAGAGCCGTACCGAATTTGAGAGCGCAACGTGCACGATTGGAAGGGTGATGCGGAGCTGAGTAGACAGCGTTCTACTCTTCTCGCTCGATTCTGAGCAACCGGAACGGTCAAGGACTACTATAACTGCACAACAGTGACGGTCCCCAGAGAAAAAATAAAATAAACGAAAACCTCTGCCTGCAATAGTGACGTTGCCCAACAAAGTCCACCACAACTGAACTGGCCCGTGCGCACTCGCACAGGCCAGAGAGGCCCAAATTCAGTTCTTCAGCCCATGTATCCCCATCGTTGAACTCGGTCCCAATGCCCATCTGTTGTACATGCGGAAATTTAGACGAACAATGAAATAGAGAATAATGAAAAAAAAAATCTAACTCATCAATCTCGGAAAAAGGACGAAAATAGTGCGCCGCATATACAGCACTTCTATTTTTCCTTCGCCTTAGGTCTCATTTTATAGTTTTGCACATGCCCCGAATAGCTAGTGTCGTGTCGGGATAGTCCTGTACTTATTGAACAAGAACAAAGGATGCCTGCTGGAATTATGCGCATACATGGATGGACTCAGTTGGCTGGGCTTTAGCCTTTAGGGAAGAACCATTCTTTCTTGGGCTTTAGGGAAGAACCAACCATTCTTTCACGTCTAGACGAGTGCTCGTGGTTACACGGGGGCAAACACCACAATCGATATCTCAAATTTTAAAGATCACATAAATAAAATTGACAGAAAATGTAAGCTAGATGCACTCTTTACATGTCGCCATATAAATGCAATTTGAATTTCGGTTCAGTTACTCACATGATCGAAATTCAATGATGGTACTACCGTACTACGCAAACTGATAATACTACTGACTATCGAAAGAGTGAAATGCACAAAGCGACGGTAATTTTTTTAATTTTTTTTTTTAGAAAAAATGTTCACAGGACAAACTGAATCAATGATGGAACTACCGTACTACGCAAACTGATAATTCCGCAAACGCTATTGACATTGTTACTACTCGTACGTATTACACCGCTGGAACCACCTAGAGCTCGAGACGCGCATGCACGTAAGTCCGTGCTCACGCTGCTGTTTGGTGATATGGGAGCGGAGGCATCACGCCTGCCCCCGGGCGCCGATCCGCACGTCCGGGTTGCGCACCGTCTTGAGCCACATCCCGGCGAGCACCCGCGACGACAGGCTCCAGATGACGTCAGGCCGCGGCATCCTCGCCCTAGCCTGCGCCGTCATCGCCGGCGTCCTCCTGCTGCCGGCGCGGTCGAGCCCGTGGGCGAGCATCCACTGCATCGCCGTCAGCTTCTGCCTCTCGGCGCACCAGCTCGCGTTGCCGCCGGGTCCCGACGACGACGGCGGGCTCTTCATCTGGACACCGCCGACGTGGAGGCTCCGCACCTTGAACCTCCCCCCGGCGCCGCCGGAGCCCAGCAGCCTGGCCGACTGCACGACGGCGACCATCGGCGCGCCCACGGCCTCGTATCCCCGCGACGGGTCGCGGAGCTGGACGGCCGCCACGAGCGTGACGCGGCCGTTCTCGAAGCCTCGGGACGACTCGGGCCACTCGTCGTAGGGCACCAGCGAGTCGAACACGCTCGCCTCCCCGGCCGCGGCGCCCACCTCGAACGGCGCGTCCTCGGCGGCCATCTCGGCCTGGATCGCCAGCGCGTCCACGGCCATGGCCTCCAGCTTCTGCAGGGAGAAGGCGAGCACCTCCTCCAGCGTCTCCGGGTCGTCGGCGGTGCTCCAGATGCCGGTCACCACGCGCTCGCACCGGCCCGCGCACGCGGCGGTGGCCATCTTCCGGACCAGCTGCACGGACCGCGCCGCGCTCGAGCTCGCGCCCTCCGTCGTCCGCCGCCCGCTGATCACAGCCTCCGCGATGCCCTCGAACCCCACCTGCTCGGGCGCCTTCCCCGTCAGGTTGTCCATCCCGCCGAGCGACGCCAGCCTGTCGCGCACCTCGTCTGCGTCGCCCACCGCCGCCATGTTGTGGAGCACGTCGAACCCTGTCGCCGCCATGGCGCCCGGCAGCACGAACGGCCTGGACACCTGCATGGCGAGCTTCGGGGGTCCGTCTCTGCTCGCCAGCGGCATGTCGAACGGGTTCATGGACACCAGGAACCCGCCGTCTCGCGTCTGCACCGCCGGGCCGAGGCTCTGCCCCAGGTCCGGCACCACGGGCGGAGGAGCCTCCAGCGCCTTCCTCGGAGACTGCTGGCTTCGTCTCGGCGTGACGGGTTGCTTCAGCTTCCTGTCGTCAGCCGCCGCTTCGAGCTTCCTAAGGAACTCAACCGTCACCATCTCTTCGTCCTCTTCGAGGCGCAGCTGCAGGTTCGCTACCTTCGGCGACTTGCTGGCGCCGTTGGTCATCAACGCCTCGATGGCCTCGATCTGCTCGGCGATGGAGTCGAGCTCGCGCAGCACGTCGCGTTGAGGCTGGTAGTGGACCACCTCTTTGACCGCCTCGACGCCCTTTTCCACCACCTCGTACTCGGGAAGGCTGAACATATCTCCCGCCTCCGAGGCGGAGGTGGCTGCAAGAATCTTTTCGTCGCCGCCGGGCTTCTCAGGTGCCGGCAGAGCCAGAAACGGAGGAGGCCCTGGCACGGCATCTCCGTGCTCGTGGATGCGAAGCTTGTTGACGAGCTGCTTGTACGCTCTCGTGGAAGGCGAGATGGCCGCGTCGCGATCGGATGCCGAAAGCTTGGGCGTCGTACTAACGCTTACAATACTGAAGCTGTCTCTGTTGTGAGCCCTAGCACGGCCAGCTTGGGCGTCCGTCGTCTCCCCCGTCGTCGTCTGCGTGTACAGGCTGAGCCCCGCGTCCTCCATGAGCTGGAACCCGAGCCTGAGGACCAGCTCGCCGCCGGTCGCCTTGCCGGAGAGCGCGAACGTGGCGTCGAACCACCTGACGCGGCGCCCTTTCGAACTCTTCTCGACGGAATCGAGCACGAGCGCGCTCACGTCGACGGCGTGCGTCCCGAGGCGCACGCCGCGCGCCTCGACGGCGACGACGGACACGACGAACCTCCGCGCCTCGAGCCGGAGCGGCTTCCCCGTGCCCTTCCCGCCGGCGAAGTAGAGGCTGCACCTGACGAAGAGCGTCTCGTCGAAGTCGGCGGCCCCGTCGCGCACCCGGCACGGCATGGTCTGCACGGCGCCGGCCCTGGAACCCTCGGCCTTCTGGACGGTGACGGCGAGGCGGTGGCCCTCCATGGCGGCCGGCAGGCCGCGGGCGGCGGCGACCTCGATCGAGAACAGACACCCCGCGCGGCGCATCCGGAGGTGCGAGAGCGCGCGCACCGGCTTCCAGCTCCTCCACGACGACGACCCTGCTGACCTCTCCGTCGTCGTCGAGCTCTTCGTGTTGAAGTCCGGAACGGACGCCGCGTCGGGAACGCTGGAACGCGCCGCGCGCCAGGACGCGCGGCGAGACGACTGCGTCCTCCGGTCGTCCCTTCCGTGCCCGTCGACGATGCGGGGCCCGTCGCGCGCCGCCCCGCCGGCGGAGCGCACGATCGCGAGCGACGACGCGGCGCGCCGGTGGAGGGCGTCCGGCGCGTCGAGGTACTCGGTGAGGCTCATCGTGGCGCCGGAGCTCGGCGGAGGAGGCGTCGTCGTCCCCGCCCCGCCCGATAATCGGGCCATGTTTGTCAACACGCACGAGCTACCCACCGCCGCTGCTGCGGTCGGTCGACGATTGCGACGACGACGCGCTTCCTTGACCTTGAGCTGCTGCTGGAGCAAGAAGATCCCGTGGCGCGCTCGTACTACGCCAGTGTACCGGATCGGTAGCTTTTAACAGTGCCGTGTTGGCGCGAACGCACGCAGACCTACCTACCACCAACCGTCCTCTGATCCTCTCCATCGGACGCCTCCGTTGGCAGGTCGTCGGTTCGATGGACGGCTCGCGATCCCGCCGTGCCGGTCCAATGGCTGTGTGTGGCTTATCCACACGCCACAGGGCACAGAAACACACACACACACACACACACACACACACACAGGGCACACGGAGAGGGAGTGATCGAGTGATGGAACTGAAGCCACGAGACTTTGGGGGGACACGGTGACTAGTGCGTGTGGGCTTCTTGTGACCTCCACGCAAAGTTGATGTGATCCGGCGTAAATGCTCGCGAGAGGGAGATGACGCCGAGGTCCGAACGAAGGCTTTTCCCTTTCCTTGGCGGCGTGTAGCTGGTCTCTGCCACGACAAGAACTACTGGGATGGGGAACGGCCAGCGTGTCGACGAGAACGCGCCGGCGAGCGAGCGAGCGAGCCGAGCGAGCTCGTGTGTGGAGCCAGGGGATCCAAACCAGAAACGCGCCCCCGGTCGCCGTCGTCGCCGCCGACCGAATCGTGCCGAGTCGCGCAAGCGACAGATGCAGGGGGCTCCGTTTAGCCTGCACGTACGGGCGGTAGCAGAGCAGCTACCGCCCCGCCCGGAGACCGGACTGTAGCGGCACGTCGGTACTCGGTCGGCAGGAGATGCACGTTTATTTTCGATCAAATCCGCCGGTTCAGTTTGATGGGAACGTTCGAACCCAACACGACCATGCGTTATTTCTTCGTTTGTTGTGAGGTTGTGAAGCATCATCTAATCCACCACCCGGCACCCGTGTGCCGTGCATTTTCAACGAGAACCACACTTATATCCGCTCGCGAGTCGCGAGTCCTTTCATGGAAAGTCAGCTAGGTATGATCAGCATATTAATTTGTTAGACTTTGCTCACTATGTCAAATATGTGTCATAGCATTTTAGAAAAAAAATAAACTGGTCACGGCGTACCTGCTCGGTGAATTTTGCCAGTCTAGCCCAACCCAGCAATACACAGCATGACTCAAGCCGAACCCCCGCGCAACGAGAAGCCCAACCCATTTAGTACATATTAACCGGCCATATCAGCTCCTTCCTTTCGCAGGGTCATCCAGCGGCCAGCAGCGTTCACCGCATTCCAGTGCTTTGCGCCCACCCACACGGCCACACACGCACACATGCCGCCTCGTCGGCATCGGATCCCCGGCCACAGAACCCACAAAAGTCACGCGGTGGAATGAAGCAGCAGCGTTTTCGCCAGGCAAGGAGCTGGCGGCGGCACTCTCGAAAGCCAAACCACGTCGTCGTCAGCGAGGCCATCCGTCCTGCCATCGAGGGAGAGAGGGTCTGTGGACTCCCGGCACCTGTGCCCACCCGTGTGCGTTGTACTAACTAACTGAATCGACCTACTCTGCTTTTAGTTCCGCGCGGGCGTCGGTCGACTCCTTTGTGCTTTGCTGCATCATCCCTGAAGCAATCTTGCGTGCCAATCCAGTTTCACTTGAGACCAACCAGCAGCTTGCTTAAAAAGAAAAACAGCGGCTTACTCTAATCCCTTCTGATACTTTTTTTTTAGTCTCCTTTGGAACATAGGATACAAAAAACGTAGGAATTAAGGTGGTGCACTTCTCAAATCCCAAAGAGAATGAAAACAAAGGAATAGAGCTTGTCAAACATGAATCATCGTAATTATAGCCCATAAGTGATCTTGTCTGGACAAACACCTAAAACTTATAAATAATTATAATCATATTCAAACATAAGTTATTTTTTATTTATATAACCTTTAAGTGTTTGACAATGATAATCATTTATAAACAATAATCAGTTCATAAAATTAGCTTCATAATCCCTATCAAATGAGTTCTTATTGTTGTTCATGAAAATTATTACTCCTTTCTGTTTCAAATTACTTATTTTTCTAGATTTAACATTTGTCCTAAATTATTTGTCTTTCTTGTTTCTCAATACATCTTTCTCTTCTTCTAATACATCTTTATCTCTATTTTTCTTGTTTTTTTACCTACCTTATTTTCTTTTCTTAATCTTCATATCCAAAGCTAGAAAAATAAGAATTTGAGACGGAAGGAGTAACAAATGTCAAATTATTTTTCTAGCTTTTTCCTTATTGAAACTATCAACTTTGTGACATGAACGCCTCACTTCCTTTCATTAAAGCCGGGCGACGAGTGGCACTACAAGGAATTCACAATGCTACGGGGTCAAAGCGTAGAAGGAAAAAAAGAAAGTCCACGTTGTCGACGTTGGTGGTGATCCATGTGTGCGTCATACCGTTATCTATATACGTAAAAGCAAGGTTTCAAACATCATTTAAACCGCAAAAACCGAATGCGTGAAAACCAAGCGATTTACTATAAAAACCGAACGAAAATCATTTTTGCGACAGTACTTAGTTATGGTTCTTAGAGAAAATCATTCGATTTGAGAAATTAAACTAAAATATTTGAGCGAAAACCACAAAAACCACGTGGTTTTTAACTGTTTTTAAAACCTTGCGTAAAAGAATAAGGAGGAGCAGCGCGTTGGGCTTGGGCACAACCGGACCATGCGCCTAGGTGGCGGCGGTGCGGTGATCTTTTACTTTTTTTTTGGCAAAATTTACCACATGACACTTCAATTTGCTGTCTTTTGCTAGTTCACACTAAGTTTTTACAAATTTGCTGAGTACCATTATAATAACATGCATCTTTGCCCCAACACATCCAAGACAATATAATAGTGTAAGTATGATGAAAGGATAAATTTACCCCTCATGATTGTTGTAAATGTTATATTAACCTAAAAAGAAAATTGAAGGAAGCAGGGATGGCCGGCTAGGCGTTGCTTCCACCTGCCGCTACGCAGTTGCACACTCCGGAATCTGACCAGGACACCAAAAGTCGCTGCCGCGGCTTTCCTCCCCACCTCTCGGGTCTCCAGACCTCCACTCTCCACCCACATACACGCTAAAGGCCACCTCCGACCATGGTGGAGTCCTCGGCTGTGACGAACAGCGACGGGGCTTCAAAGATTGTTGCTGCTTGCCGGCAATGGAGTGATGAAGGATGATGGATTGATGGTGTGTCTTTTATCTAAAAAAAGCTGATGGCGCGTGCAAGAGCTTCAGTGGGTGATGCGCACGAAGTAAGGCGGGCTCGTCCTACAGATCCCAATGCAGCAAGGGTGATGAGACATTGCCGCACGTGTTTGTGGGAGACAGAGAACGTAGATGCGCTGCAGCCTGCACGAGCTCTCGTGTGCTCATCGAAGAGAGCGGCAGTTTTAATTGGGACACAGCTAATCAGCTAGCAGCTAGAGAAGGTTTGGAGCCACAAACGAATCCATGGTGAGGTCCGGCTGTCAACCAAACCGGTTGGGGCATTGGTGGTCATTTTTTAAAGTTTAGCTCATTCAAATCCAAATATACATTATTATATTGTCTTGGATGTGTTCCGGCAAAAGAGCATGTTTTTATAATGGTACTTAGCAAATTTGTAAAAGTTTAGTATGAAGTAGCAAAGGACCGAGAATTGTAGTGTCTCAGGACAAATTTCGCCTTTTTTTTTTTGAGCGAATGGCGGTTCGGTGATCAAACCTGTGCTGTAGCTTTTGGGCTGCATGTGCTTCCTGCCGTTTGCTAAATGGGCTTTCTTGTTTAGCATGGTCCCTTTCAGTAAAAGGCCAACCCGCAGAGCAAGCAATCCCACCACGTCACCGATCCGCAGTTACAAAGTTCCAACCAATTGCAGGTCCCGCGTATCCACCCAAATCTCACCGCTCATCTCACCACATCATCAATCCGAGACGAGCCTCTCCACCGAATCCCATCCATCCACGACCCGCCCACGGATCGCTCTACCCTCGCCTTCCCCTCCTACAAATACCCGCGCGCATCGCCATCGCCTTCGTCCGTCACACAAAAATCCCCAAATCCGTCCGAACCTTCCGCGTCTCCAGCACCACCACGCAGCCATGTCGGGCCGTGGAAAGGGAGGCAAGGGCTTGGGCAAGGGTGGCGCCAAGCGTCACCGCAAGGTGCTCCGCGACAACATCCAGGGCATCACCAAGCCGGCGATCCGGAGGCTGGCGAGGAGGGGCGGCGTGAAGCGCATCTCCGGGCTCATCTACGAGGAGACCCGCGGCGTGCTCAAGATCTTCCTCGAGAACGTCATCCGCGACGCCGTCACCTACACCGAACACGCCCGCCGCAAGACCGTCACCGCCATGGACGTCGTCTACGCGCTCAAGCGCCAGGGACGCACCCTCTACGGATTCGGCGGTTGATCTGGGTCCGCTCGCTCGCGTCTCCTGAGTTGCGTGTTAGGGAAGGTTGCGTGTTGTGGTGTCCTATTATTAGCTGCGTTGCGTGATGTTTGCAGTCGAGTGAATGCTTATTGGAGAATAGGATGCTAATTTATGGATGCAACAGCTACTGATCTGTTCATCTCTGTTTGTTACTAGCAGTTAAAGGATACACGAGAGTAGAATTAATTTTAGAATCGTAAATATTATTATTTGGTTACTCTTGCATTGTCGAGTTGAATGGATCCACCATACTCACAGATCTTAATACACGTGATTAACAGGTAAATCATAAAGAAATAGCAGCACAAATTAGTTGACATAACAGCACTACAGCAGGACAATTTGACATTTCATACAGTATAAGTTTCTTCTCTTCGTACATGTAAGCTTACAAACGAAATCAGCAGCACATCAGGTGTATTTAGCTTCAGTGTCGCTACTGCCCAGTCACTTTCAGATTGCTGAATTTAACTTTGTTCCAAATTATTTGTCATTCTTCTTTTTGATACACCTTTTCATTTTCAACTCTATCTCCATCTCTCTACTAGTTTTCATGTAACGTATTTTTCACTTCACCTTAATTCATGTGCCCAACTTTAACACTGCAACTAAATTGGGACGGAGGGAATCCATAAGTATGACTGTTTTGAAAACACTATTTTTGACAGGTCATACAAATGGAGAACTTAGGCTAATTGACAATGCAAAACAGGGCTGCTTCTGCTTCCTTTCTGATCAGTACAAAATGAGTTCAGTTCAGACAACAGCTCGATTCACAGGAGCAAATATGAACTGAGGACAATTTTACAGTATGCAAACAGTCAGCGATCCATTTATTGCCTGCATGCCAAATATTACTTGACCTAGGGAAGCATGGCTCAGATAACAGAACAATTAAGAGGAAATCAACAGAACACCTAGAGTAACTGCATAGTACATAAGGAGCAAAGGAAAAACTCTGTTCTGCTCGCACTTGAAGATTCTTGGAGCTATTACTCCAAAACAGTAAGGCAATTTCTTAATGAAGTGTACTTCATTTGGCTTTGTTGTTCTATCCAGCTCGTCCTCGAAAGCTCTTGTCCGCCTCTTCCTGAAATCCATATACTCCTAATGAACCCCAGCTACATGACTTTGCTTCCTCTTCTTCCCATAGTCAGTTCCTTTACGCCCAGATCAAGCCAACAACATACAGTACATAGAGAGAGATCACCATGCCCATAGCTTTATTTCATTTGTCTCTCATTTCCCGATGGATTACTAGACACAAACTTCAAATGCAAGATGCAGAACCAAGAACTTGATTACAACATGGCAGTAATATTAAAATAGTATGCCCTTGGGCCTCCATCAAATGGACATATCCCTGAGCATATCAAAAGAATGGGCATGAGATTTTCCGAGTTTTAGTACATGCTTCAATTGACAATCTCGTCCTAAGCTCACATGGTACAACATTAGAAACAGAGGATATGAGCATATGGATTTCCTCAATAATCAATTCAACTTGTCTGCATCAAGCTTCAACCTACATACCTTGCTAGCTCATTATCCTCTTGACTTTGTCTATGCAACTGCACAAACAAGGTATTAGCATGTGTCTGCGCAGAATACTAGCAGGGAGAAGGAAGTAGCAAACCTTTTTGACAAATTAGGAAAGATCCGTTGCACAGCATGAATCAGAATATCACATTGCATGTTCTCCACTGAATTCGTAGACCCATCATCATCTAGCAAGGGGGAAAAAAGAAAACATGTCAACTTGCAAAAGGACTGCAAACTGTAAGATCCATATGTGATAAAACAAAATGCTTCAATGTAATGCACAACGTACCGTGGGGACCTTCAGAAACCGAACCCCCTCCAAGATGGTCTCCAGTTAGCTTGTCCAGTCCATTGTCCTCCACGAACAACCATGTATCCAACAACTGACTAATAAGCTTATGAGCCACTATTGAAGTTTCATCACAGATTTCATTTATTTCTGAACATCTTGAGTTTTTCAAGTGGTTGGCATCGCCAGACTCCTCTGTGTAGTGCTCCATCCCATTACCTCTAGGATCTTCAAACCTTCCACATGATTTCTGAAGTACCTCAGCTGCATTAGAATTAGGATCTTCAGGTTTACTGATATTATGTGTAGCTCCAATAGTTGTAACCCCAGAACAATCTCTCACAAAATCAGCAACGGTAATATTATTGGAACAACAAGGCTCAGGCATCTGCAGTTGCTCTGAGCTTAATTTTAAGTAGTTGGTCTCCGTGATCATGAAATCATTACCCTCATTGCAGCCATCATTTCCTAAGCTAATAAACTCTTCACATGAACATTCATCTGTAGAACAATGCGCTAAAGCTTTGAGGTGACTGCTTAAGTTCAAGACAGCATCTACCTCTGCCTCTATTCTCTCCTCTGTGGAAACAGCTTGATGGCGAGACAACCGGTTTATAAAGGCTACGGCCCGAAGTGCCTCATCGGGCAAATTAACTTCATCACATTCAAATAAACATTCTGTCAAGTAGTTCCTCAAAGCTACTTTAAAATGCATTCTTTGAGCCATAGAATCTTGAACCAGAATGGGCCGTACCAATTTCAGCTTCTCGTGTTTGAGTTTTTGAATTGACCAAATAGCATTCAGGATATTATTCTGCATAAACAAAGTTTCTTTTGGAAAGGGGAAGAACTCAGACTGTGAAATATGTACGCTTCTAAACTTTTGCTTTAGATATAGGTTTACCATTGAAACTGCCTTGGCTAATTTCTTTGGAAGGTAATTACCATCTCTAAGCCCTGTTAAGATCTTGTTGCATCTTTTCCTTACCACATTGACAGCATGAACTCTTTTGGAAACACGAACCACTCGCCCAAAATTTGGGGTACAAGATTTTCCTGTAAGCTTCCTGTTCATTGCAAGAAGAACTTGTGTGGGCATTCCATCAAGATCACCCAAAGCCTGATTGATAGCAGACAAAAGTTCTGCTGAAATGGGTGTAACAAGGCTCACAGAACCAGATTGATAGCTGCGTGGATTTCTAAAGATGTTGAACAACTGATTTGTGATAACTTTGTTCTCCAAGTTGGTCAGGTACGTTGGAAGGTGAGATTTTACCATCTTTTCCATTAGCGTTCTAGAGTTATCAATATTAAACTTGTTGTGGTTGACAATACAAACGACTGAATGAAGTGCTTCATAGCTTAATTTGCTGATTATGCGATGCATGATATCCAGAGATTCTGAACCAAGATCTAAATTTTTCTTTCCATGGAAATCAAAAAGGCGAAGACCATCCTCAACTAAGTGATGGGTGTAGTCATTGCACTCTGAGCTTAAACTTTTCTCGATGGTAGCTCTCACTTTGTTGCAAGATGCCTGGAAATAGAAAAATGGACCCAAAAAGGTACATTTTAGTTACAAGCTCATGGACTATGACAACGCAACAGAAAATGATGTTCTGTAAAATTGGCAAGTCAGGAACTGAGAAAGTGTTCCTCAAAACAGTCGTAGGTATTGCAAATTTAAAGAATATTAATGTAAAAATACAACCGAAGAACAATCATTCCATGATGACAAGAAATACTTTTGAAGTAACACAATGAAATGGAACCATATTTATAATTAAGGATAGACCATACAGAGCAATTGACATAGCACAGACAAAAAAATTTCTAACTAAATAATAGAATGTGCTCTTGAATAAGCAGTTAAGCAATAGGCACTATATTTTATCAAGATGAACTCATTTGATAGACTCCTGACTAGGTTTTATTAAGAAGTATGGATGAATAAAAGGAGCATTGGATTGCTTGACATATCAATTATTTTTTAACAACTTAAAGGCAACAAATGATCATCCATTAACCATCTGTATACTATTAAAGGGAATCAGATAAGCAGGCACCTCCAGACTCACTGGGAAGAACAGCATGTATACATTTATACATAAGGTATAAGTTGAGAATAGCAAAAAATTAGAAAATAAACCACAGTTCTCTCTAAGCATTAATTAAGAGGAAACCATAAACTATAGTTCTTTCTAGAGGACCAAGCAGTTACCTCTTCATTCCTGATATATAATTCAGGCAAGTACCTGCAAAAATCAGAGAAAGAAAATAAATATAATCTCTATTTGACTATAGATATGCTGTCCTTGTAATTTTTGGAAGAATGGAAATGGAGGGAGAGAGACTTGCATGAGAATATTTATCAAAATCATTTTCAGCAAACATCAAATCATTTTTAGGACATGTAAGATGCAAGGGGTGATTAAAAAGGTTATCTCAGCCATAAGCATCAATTTCAGAGCTAAACTTCCCATGACACGGTCCTTCTTATATGTGGTTAGACAGTTCACAGTTCTAAGGATGTAGGGTCCCCTATAGGCACCTAAGAAGCACCAATTCGACAGGATAGGCAACTTATCAATCAGATGTGTCATGTCAAAAACTGAGCATCTTATTCCTTTAAACCTCTGTTCGAGGACCAGCATGGTAGTGAAACTATCAAGAAATAGAGATTCCCAAACAATGAAATAAACTAAATCCATCCTTTTTGCTAAGTTCCATTGATAAGAACCTTATGAGAAAATCTCCAGCTCAGTAGGAGGACTGGAACCATACCGCTACATTCAGTGGGCACAAACCAAGAGGCACGCAAAAGCCTCGTAATCCACTATTGACGTTCCCAGAAGTCGGGTGGGGGAAGATGCACTTACGTTTCTCTCAAAAACTTGGGCCGCTTCACCTTCCTGGGGCGTCCGTCCGGTTTGGATATCATCGACGCCAGCCACCTGCAAATCAATAGGCTCAGGATTGTTGTTGATCAAAGGGCGGAACAACTGAACAGTGAATTGCATTCGATAACGGTAACACCTAGATGTTCACTTGTTCAGAGGTACTACGTCGGAAGGAGAAACCAAATCACACACCTTCGCTTCTTGCCGACTAGGACTTGCTGCCTCGTAAGGAGCGCGCACAGCTTCTTCCCGTCGTCGAATGTGAACTCCATCGCCACTCAGAGGCGGTCCGAGCAATAGGCGAGGTAGGGCAGCCGCCCGCGCGCAGTGGACGAGGATTGCCTCGATGATGGGGGAGGAGAGCTCGGGTCTCCACAAGCGCCGGCCGCAAACTGAGCCGCCGCCAGGTGCTGCGGTGCCGGGGGCCGCGCGAGGATCGCAGGCATCTGACATCCGCGCGCGTCGGTAGGCAGGGTTTGTGGAAGGGATAGAAGGTGGGCTGGTGATGGACTCGTGAGCTGCTTCAACCGATATTGGCCTGCTAGCCATTGGCGGCAATAGGTATGTTTCTGTTGCCCTTAGGGGCATATTTAACCTATGTTGTTTTTTTTGCGAAGCTTTAACCTATGGTTATTAGTAGTCATATCCCCATTTCGAATATTATTAATAAGTTATCTGATTATTTATATATGATCTTTCAAATGACATCTATTTTTATAAAATAAGTATTCTATTTCTTCTCTTGTCTTTATCAACTCTAATGTGATCCTAAAAGTACCCATACTTCATTTTATTCTATTTTTTTATTAGAAGTTAGCCGTATACACGTTACATAACAATGGAACGGTGAGTTCTATATCTAGTTCAATGTGCATTGTGGATTGTTTCATGTAATATTCTTATTCATTTGTTGTTGTTGTTTGAGACATCGTGAATTGTTCTATATGTTGTTTTTATTCAAAGGGTTATATTATTTACTGAAAGTGAGACTCTCATGTCCATAATTGTTGCTTTGAGCGCTGATGATAATAATGACGATGATCAATAAGTTTGAAGAAGGAAAGAGGAGTATACATAGGATGAATTCTAGATTAATCGTGAAAGCTTATAATGTATACAAATTAATTATAAATGACGTTACTCATTGGAAAACCTTAAAAAAAAAACACATTACTCGTTAGAAAGAGAGGTAAATACTTCGAACACCGGCGCCGCCGCACCGACATCTGACATTTGACATTTCTCCCAACAGAAGAGGCACCGCGCCGGTGGTCGCTCCTCTCCGTTGCCCACCCTTTGCCGTTCTGCTGTTCCCATCCCGCCGACTCGCTCCGCCGTTCCACCACCCGCACCCCCACCAACCCACCCCGAGACCGAGACGCCCCTGTAATCCCACGCGACGCTCGCCAGGCAGCCTAATTTGCTCCCGTCTGCCTGTGATCCCAATCCCACGCGACGGACTCAGATCTGGCGGCGGCACCTGTCGCCGAGACGAGCTCAGGGGTGAGCGGGAGCGGCGGGCCATTCGGTCGATGGTTTCGGCCGCGGCGCAGGCGGGCGTCGTCGCGGCGTGCGTGGTGCTGTTCGTCCCTATGGGCCTGGCCGGCTGGCACCTTAGCCGGAACAAGGTGCTCTTCTTCTCCGGCGCGCTTTTCATCTCGCTCGCCGTCGGGGTCCACCTCTCCCCGTACCTCCCCTCCCTGCCGCACCTCCTCGCCGCATCCTTCTTCCTGCCCCACCCGGGCACCGCCTCGTCCGCCCACTCCTCCGGCGCCTCGTCTTGCATCCCGTTCCTACACCGTGTTTCGTGGACGGACGCCGCAGCCGACGGCGCGGGAGGGCGGGTTTGGGCGTGGCCGCCCTCGCTCGCGTCCACCTGCGGCTTCGCGCGGCTCTCCCGCGATGAGGCTTCGCTGCTGCTCAACGGCTCGTGGGTGATGGTGGCCGGGGACTCGCAGGCGCGGCTCCTCGTGCTCGCGCTTCTGCGCCTCCTCCTCGACCCTGCCGCGGCCGCCGCCGCCGAGCCGGACCTCTTCCGACGCCACAGCAACTACCGAGCCGCCGTCCCCGCGCGAGGCATCTCCGTGGACTTCATCTGGGCTCCCTTCGAAAGCAACCTTACACGCCTGCTCCGCGAGGATCTGCGCCTCGCGCCCCGCGTTCCGGACGTGCTCGTACTCGGATCGGGCCTCTGGCACATGCTCCACGTCACGGACGCTGCAAGCTACGGAGACGCCCTGGCGTCCATCGCCGCCGCTGCCAACTCACTCCACTCGCCGCTCCCCGTGCCTCCGCCACATATGTTCTGGCTAGGCCTTCCGCGCCTGGTGAACCACATGCTCAACACTGAAGCCAAAAGAGCTCACATGAATGACACCATGCTGCGTGCCTACGATCGTGAGGTCGACCGGAGGGGTCTCTTGCACGGTGATGGTGGCCCCTGCCTGCTGCTTGATGTGGGGAAGCTCACACGGGGGTGTGAGCAGCAATGCACAGCTGATGGAATGCATTACGACGGCGTGGTGTATGACGCCGTCCTTCAGATCATGCTAAATGCATTGGTGATCGAGTCACAGCAAAGGATTTGAGTGGGTGGGGGTTGTTGAACAGGTTTGCTCCCACCCCATGTTCTTTTAGTCTATTACAATACACGAGTAACTAGAACTTGTTGTGAATTAGGAAGGTTCTTTCGTTGCTTGATCATTTTTGATCTCTTGCAAGGAATCACTCTTCTTTGGCAAACCTTAGATTGTAAAATAGGGACATCTTAGAACCATACTGTTTTTGGTTTAGTGGCAAATCGAGCTTGTTATGCTGTATACTTTTTTTTCTTGGGGAATAACAAAGTTGGTGATTCTGACATGTAGGCAAGAGAGGGGATCATGCAATAGCCAGAACAAAGTCACCATTTCATTTTGGCAATAGAAGGTGTCATGGTTATTTTAAATTCATGAATTTCTATGAATTGTTTCATTTGTGATGATTGATGCTGCCGCCAGCCCACAGATGCATCGAGTTAACAAATTTTATTTAGGGCAAGATCATGAGTAACTTGGTGAACTGGACTCAATTTTACTGTAAATTGGCCTAACATGGCTATATACTTGTCAGCACTAGCTTTAAGATCTGTGTTATCCTGAACCTACAATGCCAAATCAATGTTGTATGCTGAGTAGAATAAACATGGCCTAACGCCTGAACACAGGGTTGATAGGTGTTGCGACCTTACTGTGTTATTATTCCAGTAGTGCAAATGTGTATGTGTGAACTATAAAAGTGAATATCCATTTAGTTTTTGTTCTTCGTTGGGTATGTTTATAGTATTTCACAAGTAATTTGGCTCCAACAGAGCTCCATTGATGTAAACAAGAGAACATTAAGATTCAAAATAATTAAGGAAGAGTTTACTGTGCAGGACTTTGGATTCTATCAGAAGATCATGGTTGATATTTTCTTCGGTTCTCACAAAACTAGTATAAGAAAATATTGCATTTTGTGAACATCCTTGTTATGGTCATACGTCTAAGAAGGCTCCTTGTTAATGACTGATGCAGCTATATCTCTCACACTAAGTGCATCCTTAGTTTAACTCACTCTGTGTCATCAGAAACTGCCAGTCAAATGTATATCAAGCAAGCACTTAACTATTATTGCTTTTCTTTTGTGGACTCTGTTCACTTTTTTTTTTCTTCTCTCAAACGTGCAGGAGAGCTGCGCATGTTTGTATTATAGGGAAAAGATAGTTCCATACAAGCCCCCTCAAACCTGGACCAAAGCAACAGGGGGTTCTGTCCACACTTTAAGCTAACTTAAAAATTCTGTTCACTTTGTTAGAATTGCTGATCCATGGGTAAAATTGTTCATGAGGTGTAAAATGTATCTGTCCTGTACTGCTCTCTATAGTAGTTTGAATCAATCAGTTGCCTTTCCATGTAATATTGTTATACTGAAGGGATGAATTGGAGTTGATAAACTCAAGAAGGTAAAATTACTTAGTATCCTGATTTTTCTCAAGACTCAGAAGTACATCAACCTGGAAGCTAAGCTATTTGTCTCTGTGTAGCACATAAGATTTTGGAATTTCTTGGTAAAAGTACTACATCTGTTGGTAGAGTGAGAGCATGCTGAAGGTTGGTACAAAGAATTCAAAGTCAGGATAGCATCTTCCACAGGTTCGTGTCTTATGCTCTACTTTATTGATAGGCCTTATACTGCTGAACTCATTATTCCCTGTAATTTATTGAAGAAATTGTTTTTTTTTTGGTGACTAAGAGAAGCATGTGATGCTATTTATTATGTAAAACTGAATGTTGACATTAATGAATATTCCAAATATGCGTATTCATGAATAATTGCAATTAGGAAAGATCGGTTGTTTTGTCCATCATTTCCTTGGATCTTCTTTATAGCTAGCATATATTTTTGCTTGTTCAACATGGGCAATATTTTCCATGTTTCTTACTGTATGTGTTAACACTTCCACAGAAGTTGACCCTGAATTTTTCTGGGCTTATTATGAGAACATATGATACGGAACAAGAATTATCTATGCTTTCCATTGAAAAAAATGGACTCTCTTTCTAGCCATTACAAGATCAGCAAGATGGTTCACCAAAACGTGTGATGTTTCATGGAATTATGGATAAACTGTTTCCAATGCTGCAATTATAGTTTCATAACCACTTCACTGCAGGTTTGGTTGACCCTAACCAGTTCAGTCCACACATGATTTTTGATGCAATTTCAAATTTGCTTTGATGGAAGAAATTCGTGTGAGCATGGTCATGCACAAACATAAGCTTGTATTGTTGCAGGATAAAAGATCAAGATGGCGACCAAGATCCACAGCATGCCTTCTATTGACGTTGGCAACTCATTTGGCCATCTCTCTGGCAGTTAAGGAGGCATGCCGACAACTAAGTCCCAAGCTTGCCTACGAGCTACCTTTTTGTCACCTTCTCCTGTTGCAGATGGATTCCTGGAGTTCGTGCGTATCGGAGTGAAGAGTGTGCCCGGGTGAAGGGTGACCTGTTCCACTTGCCTTTGCCTCGACAGCTTCAAGTTATATCTAGGCATCGAATACAAAGTGTCTGCAATTTCATACTAGATGTGTTGCAGCCTTGCAGGTCCACTCGATCCCTTGATCCTTGTATTACATGAAACGGTATTTGATATTCAACTGTTTGATACCTTGATCATTGTATTATCACATACAGCACCATGTCTTAATGTCATTTACGGTGCAGTGTTTGCTTGATGGATCGAAAAATGTCAAATTTTGTTGGAACTTCTTGCTATATTGTGTTGATTTATACTCCATTTGGTTCTAAATTGGTGGACATTATGATAACATTTTAACCAAAAAATGAACTAGAAGTGTTGTCTTAATATCATCAATTTAAAACCGCAGGGGATATATTTCTACTGTAGATTCGTGCATGCTCTAGTAGAGATGAAACATGGAAGGAACGTTTTCAAAAATCGTTTGAATCGAGTGGATCAATTTATGTTCATAGTAATTTAGGACACTCCGCTCTCCACTACAAATAGGGTATGTTTAGCAGCAAGAATCACTTTAATTCAGCTATTGATCACTGGAATCGGTGACAAATTTATACTAAAGTGTTAGCAAGAAAAAAAGAACCCGGAGATAGTAACTTTGTGACAAGTGCCAAATTATTTCAATTTGTGTTACCATCAAGAAATAAGAGAAGGCCGGGATTCCAAAAGATAAAAAAAGAGAGACGGTGGGAATAATATTGTTCTCGTGACAACATTGAGACAAGCAAGGTGGCGGGAAATGTTTTTTTTTTCGTGTGTACGTTGGTAAATTAGAATGAATGTTTAGAAAAAGGGTACCTACAAGTCACATGTTAGTTCAGGATCTAAACACATCTGAGCTAACAATTAATCAGGGCAAAATAAATTTTCATGGTTATCTAAACTAATAATTAGTCAGGTCTATAAACATATATCTGCCTAATTATTAACTGTAACTGACAACTAGTTTTAGTCCATCCATATAAGATCTTAGTCCTTTTTGAATCCTTTGAATTGACATTTTCTTTCTCGAACACTATCAACTAACAATTAATCCGGTGGATCAGGGCCATAGTCACACATTTGCTGCATGAGTGTGCACGATTTATCCGGTGGATCAAACAGGGTCAAAGTCACACAGTTGTTACATGTGTGTACGATTTATGGGCGTCTCTTATCCTCCCTGATGTCCATATGTTTTGCTTCCTAATTTGCGATCTGAGGTTAATTGCAAAATTACCTCACCTTAAGTACGCCTAACAAATGTTGAAAAAAAAGGTGAACATGGTTGTGACTTTGTGAGTTGTGACCATTCAGTATTTCAGTGTGGGTAAAAGGGGTAAAAGAAAGAGAGACCAGACACAAAACAGCTACGTACTACACTCCACTCACAAATTCTGGCACCAGTACAATAACAAACCTAGAAAGAATTTTATCCCCTGCCTTAACTACGCCCCAAAGCCAAATCGCCCCCTCCAATAGCGAAGCAGCGACCCGCCGTGCCCTCGTGCCCGCCGCCGCGCGAAACGCGAAATGCGGCGACCGCGCGACTCCGGCGACTGGAGGAGCGACGACGATCCCGGCGGCTCCCCGAACGGCCTCGACGGCGATGACGAGGAGCGGCACCAGGCGCCGGCGCTGGTGGCGAAGAAGGACGGGCCCGGGGACGCGCTATGGCGGTGGCGGAGCCAGAGCCTCTCCGAGGTGGTGCTGTCGTGGTCCGTTGATCAAATCCTCAACAAGGACATGCTGCGGGACAAGGTGAGAACCAGCAGTCTGCGCGCCCCAGCCTCTTTCCCTCCCCAGTCCCCTCTCTCAACTCAACCGGTGATCCGCGCGGATCCGATGACCCGCGTGAGGTTTTACTCGTCGATGAGAATTCCACCTAAGCCGTTTCAGGTCAAGGCGAGGTCGTTCTCGGTGCCTCCTGCATTGTGCTTTGGTGCCAAATTGGTTGAATTCGTGGATTTCTGCGCCAGCAGTGTGCGTTTACAATCGGTGGGTTCAGTCGTCTGAGCGGGCGTAGAATGTGTCACTGTGGAATATCTGCTGCCCTTGGATGCTTACATTTCGTGCAGCTAGATAAGCATATATTGATATTTTTCTGATCTGATGTCCAAATGTGAACAGGGTCTTAGTGTTATTAGTTGTTAGGACTCTTAATTGATATTTCCCCCACTTACCAAGTTTCTTTTTATGTCAAAATATTTCACTGAATTAACAAAAGGAGTGCAATCCTTCTAATACTCTTTACCTGATTTATGGACTGAGTTTACTGAATATTTGCAAATTCAGCTTGATGGGCTGAGTTTTTGCGAACTGCCATTAAACGAACTTATATATTCATGGAAGGGAATTGTTTTTACAGGTGTCAAAGATACCAGAGACATTTAACAGCATAGAGCAGTACATGACTTCATTTCTGGGGCCACTTTTGGAGGAGATCCGGGGTGATATGTGTTCAAGCATGGAAGACATCTCTGGAGCTCCATATGCAAGTGTGCGATCTGTTGATTCAATGAGGAAGGGGAAGGGATTTTATGAGATCAAGCTTGACAAATGGAGGGGAATATCTAACAATGGCTCTGGGATTGATAGTTACAAGCCGAAAGCAGCAGATGTGCTACTGATTTCAGATACAAAACCGGCAAATCAATCTGATATTCTCAGACAGTCCGAATCTTGTGTCATTGTTTGGGTTACTAAGGTTCATCATGGTAATAAGTTGACAGTCAAGGCATCACGGTGGATGGAAACTGGGAATCATGGAGATGAACGGGCCCAACGGGGTGTTAACAAGTATGATAAGATGTATGCTGAAGGTTTGGACGAATCCTGGCACATTCTGAATCAAGAAGCGATGGCTTCAAAATCAAGCAACTCTTCTGTGCACGATTGTGTACTGAAAGAACCACAGCAAGTTGTGAAGTGCAGTGGCCCACAAAAACAAAATGGGAGTGAGATGTGCGATTCATCTAGGCGATGGTCTTTCTATGCCCTGTACCTGACTAATATGATAACCTATGACCGTGTTTGGGTTGTCCTCCGAAGGGGCTTGACAATGGATTCAAAAATCATTCATAGCATGTTGTCCAGAAACAATTATGTGAGTTTTCCATTTAGAATGTTAGCTTCCATTGCTTTTTTGCAGTGTATATGAGACTATCATTTTGCGATGTTAAATTGCCTATAGTTTTGCATCTGTGGATGATATGCTTTCGATTGTCACATACCATGCCCATTTTGTTATGTATCTTTATAATATGGACATAAAGTGCATTGGTTTGTATTTCATACTGAATGGTGACAATCTTTTTGTGTAGTCACACTCTATTTAACCATATGTTGCAAATTCTCTTTCACTTGTGTCACAAATATGTATCTATTAAACATTGTAATTTACACATTATGACTCCATTGATATATGCATATAAGATCACCAGAGTCTGCTGAAATAATTTGAAAAATTGCTTACAAAACTCAAATTTATCTTCCTTATTGCTGACCAGTTGGTCTAGTTTAACTATGCCTATAGCTTTTGGGTTGGATTTACCTGCCTATCATCATGTTGCCACAATAACTAACCTATTGTTATGCTGCCAAAATTGAATTTAATATCAGGGCGTCATTGATGATTTCAAACTTCCATTTGTTGCTACACTCATTCTTTTGAACTAAATGAATATGATGCATTCTTTTCAAGTCAAGAAACAGATACAATTTTTCTTTCATTGCAACAACTACACTGTTATGTGTTCCTTTTTTTTTTTTCTCAATTCACACTTGAGCACTGATTTCTTCGAATTGATTTTATAGGCACTTGAACATTGTAATTACTGTAGCATTAATTCACATGATGAGATTAAAGGTGATCTCTGTAATTTTAAGTTGAATGACTCACAACTTAATGCAATAGCAAGTTGCGTTTCAGCAAGTCAGTGCCACCACAGATCTTCTGTGGGACTAGTTTGGGGACCACCAGGTACCGGTAAAACTACAACTGTTGCAGTAATGCTGCAATTACTTCTGATTAAGGAACAGAGAACTCTTGCCTGTGCTCCAACTAACATGGCTGTCTTGCAAGTGGCTTCTCGACTTCTTGAGCTAAGTGGGGATTTCTCTCTTGGAGACATTGTTTTATTTGGTAACAAGGATCGGTTGCAAATTGGCAAGGAGCTGTCAAAGATATATTTGGATGATCGTGTGCAGAAGTTATTGAGCTCCTTCAAGGAGTGGAAGCATTGTGTGAATTCTCTTCTAAAATTCTTAATAAATTGCACTTCTCGGTACAAAATGTCCTTAGATATACAGGCGAATAGTGATGCATGCAAGCTTACATTTAAGAAGTATTTTACAAGCAAATTCAGCACTTTAGCCAAGGACATGGTAGCATGTATCGATACATTCAACGATCATTTACCAAGGAGTTCCCTCGGCATGAATTTCGACAGAATAATATTAACAAAAAAATTGGTAGATAAATTGCAGCAGTTTGTGAGCAGTGATGATGTCTCTGATGAACTTCTGTTCACAATATTTATGCCTTCTGAGGAACTTCCTGAGTCTTCTATTAGTCATGAGGACCTGATAGATGATACAGCTGATGGCCTTCATGGTTGTAACACTGATCTCTCTCTAGATAACCCTTTTGACATAAAGTGTCACTGTTTAAAAACCCTGATGGGTCTTTCAAAGATGCGACTTCCTTGTGAAGACAATGACCTTTCAATCAAAGACTTATGTTTGAAACAAGCAAAGCTTATATTTTGCACTGCCTCTGGTTCATATGAGTTGTTCAGACTGCAAAATGTGATGCCTTTAAGCATCCTGGTTATTGATGAGGCAGCACAACTAAAAGAATGTGAATCACTTGTTCCTCTTTTACATCCTGGGATAGAACATGTATTGCTGATTGGAGATGAAAACCAGTTATCGTCACTGGTAAAGAGCAAGGTATGTCTATCATGGGGTCATCTTCGAGTTCAAGTTTTCTATTGTCATATGCTTCTTTTGTTCCAGTTATTATTTTCAAATCTCTGCAGTTGCTCACATTTTCTCCCTGCTCTGAATTTGCTAGATTGCCAAAGATGCTGACTTTGGACGAAGTCTCTATCAGAGACTGTGTGCATTGGGTTACAATAAGCACTTGTTAGAAGTACAATATAGGATGCACCCTTGCATCAGTAAATTTCCAAATGCAAATTTTTATGATAACCGGATTTCAGATGGTCCCATTGTGAAGCAGGAAGGCTATGCCAGGCGCTTTCTCCCTGGTCATATTTTTGGGGCTTATTCGTTCATTCATATTGAAAATGACATGGAGATGCTTGATAATCTTGGTCAGAGTTCCAAAAATATGATTGAGGTTGCTGTAGCAGCTAATATAGTTGAACGACTTGCAAAAGGTACAACTCTAAGGATTGAACTCATATAACATGCTGGAAGAAATAAATATTGAGATGTTTAGATGCTTTGGTGTCTTGATAAAACCTACTTATTGTTTTTTCATAAACTACTCCAACTGGAACTTTTGCATTCTGTCTTGGCATCGTCATTCTGTATCGGTTGTTTTACTGGAAAGAAGTAGCTGATAATAATGTCTTGCATGTTGTGGATCTTTCTGAGCTATGCACTTTAGCATTGTATTGGACTTATGAATATCAGGGCATGACCTCCTTTTGTTACTGGAGTCAAAATATTCTTTTCGAATGAAACATGCATCTTAATTGTTTTAGGCTCAGCTTTAGCTTGCAGCCGTACATGACATGACCCTAGCAGTAATCAGTCTTCACTGCTTACTGGCAAGATCATCAGAAAATGCATTTCTAATTATGTTTAGGTGAGCTTGTTCTGTTTGAAGCTCAACGATATTCTGAAAGTGATACATTGTGCTATAGGCTTCACTTAACTTTCCTTTGTTATGGAACAACTGCAGAATGCTTTGAGAAGAGACAGAAAACCAGTGTTGGCGTAATATCTCCATACACGGCCCAAGTAATAGCATTGCAAGATAAACTTGGAAGAAAATTTGAAAAGCATGAGTTCCTATCTGTCACAGTAAAATCTATCGATGGATTTCAAGGTGGTGAGGAGGACATTATATTGATTTCAACAGTGAGGTCCAATAAAGATGGGAAAGTAGGCTTTCTCTCTGATACGAGGAGAATTAATGTAGCTTTGACAAGAGCAAAGTATGCTATCCTTAATTTATCTTTGACACCCCACACCCACAATAGTTTCAGTTCAATAATTACTATGTTTCTGTCACAGGTACTGCCTTTGGATCCTTGGAAATGGATCCACTTTACTGGCTAGTAATTCAATATGGGCTGAGTTAGTCCATGATTCCAAAAGACGTGGATGTTTCTTTGATGCTTTTGAGGACAAACACTTAGCAGAAGTAGTAAAGGAGCTCGAGCAACGAAAACAAAGAGGACAGGTAATATTGTGGAATGCTTTGTTTTTTTTCTTCGAGAAGTGAATTCTTATTTTGCAAAACTTAATGGCTCCATGTGCCCTACTTTTTAAGCATTTGGTTATTCTTGATAGTTTGTGACCGTACCCTCTTTAACACTATTATATAAATGAAGAAAAACCCCACCTGTACCATCACTTTTGATGCACTCTTCATCTACACCACCGCCTTGTATCCATGACATGGGACCAGACCCTGCATGTCAGTGACTAGCTTGGTGGTATAGATGAAAACCTCTCCCAAAGGTTTGGCATGTATGCAATACAGAGAATTGTTGTGGCATCATAATATTGCATTCATCGGTCTACGTTTAATGATTTCTCTCTCCAGGATACAGATAGGGTTAGCGGCTATGCAAGTGTAAAACCATTTTCTGAGGGTTATTGACCTTGCTGCTCAATGTCCTGCTGGTGGTCCTGATAGCTCCTACTTGCCAATGTTATTAGAGCTCTAACATGTCCTGACACTTGGTCTATTCGGAGCAGCTGGCTGTGGCTTCGGATGCAAGCAAATTGCTGTGGCAGCTGTTTGCTGATCCCCACAGAGATCCGTGCGTGCAGACAAGTAGAAGTACCTTGTTTTGAAGCTTAGAGTCACTGGACAACCCCTTTGCTTCTTTTTTCCCCCATCCAGTTAGGCTGTTTTCGGCAATCGTATAGCGAGAAATGTGAGACATGGTAAAATATTTGTGTACTTGTGTGAAACAAGAGAAGGAAGTGTAGTTGTCTAATAGTTAATCCAAAAGAGTGGTTTTGCGATACTTGTCCTTAGCAGTATGATTCAAAGGCATCACTTAGTTGTTTGCTGCATGTATCATATATACTGCTAAGTCAATTTTTACTGATAAATTTAGCTACCCTAACACAATGCTGCTTCCAAAGTGCCATTTTCTAAAATGCTTATAATTATCCTTTATGCACTTATCAGAGAAATGACTGGGCAAATCATGCAAATGGAGTGTCATCTTGGTCATCAGGGCATGACATTGTGTCCTTCAGGAACAGCCCACCAAGATGTAATCAGCTTCACGCAGATGGCAATGTAAGGAGCATAACCAGGTCTCATGAAAGGGGACCAAATACATGTCAAGCAAACAAATATAATTTTTCAGCTGGTAAAGAGGAAAGGTATGGAACTCACATCCAGCAACAGAAACCCTTTCACAGTGCTGTTTACAATCATCAGTCTAATACAGTGCCTGCTAATGAATATGGGTTGAACAACTACAGAACTTCAAGCAATCAACATGGTTCTCTTGAAGGGTGTAGAAGATCGCCCAGGCAGCATCCTGGGCGTGACCCCCATGGTAGGCTGTATCGTGATCCCTTGTACAGTAGTTCTCAAACAATTAACGAAAGACATACTCTTTCTCGATCAGCTCAGAGGGAAGAATCACGTGGCCGTACTAGTATTCTTGGCACATGGCAACATCCAGGAAGTTACCATAATGGGGAATCACAGATCAGGTCTATTGATCAGGGGTCTCAGAACATGACTGCTTATCCATGCCGGCATAATTCTTTTCAAGAAGGGTTCAATTCATATGAAACCGTTAATTCTGAATTTGGAAGGACAAATGGAGACAGGCGATCCAGCAATCGTCCACCACAAGCACAGTACGGTCAATTTCATGGTTCAGGTGTTGGAAAGCCTTTATGGCGTGAGCGGTATGTTTACCGCCGGATAGAACCTCACCTTCAAGGCCAGAATGTCAACTCTAGAACTTCACTGAACCAACTTCGTGATCCTCATCAGAGAGGGATGAAAAGAGACTGGTGCATAGCAGAATCATCAGATTCACCGCGACAGGACAACAACACAAAAATGAGAACTGAAAGTGCAGGTCAAACTCTTACGCAGGAGCAGCATGGATGTTCTGAAGCTTTGGCCCAGCTACCTACAGCCATTCAAGGAGTTGTGGAAAGAGATGGATGTGAAGCTGAAGCACCAGTTTCACCTAGACCTAGCCATGTCAACAGCTCAGAAGTGATACTGGAAGAGTCGGATCAACCTCACTTTCAGGCGCAGAATGGCAGTTTTGGAGGTGCTTCAGACGAGATCCCTGTTCCTGAGCAGGAAGGGATGGGAATAAACTTCTGCGAAGCAGAAACATCAGATACTCTGGGACAACACGATCATCAGGCTCATCAGGATGGAGGTTCTGGAGCTGCTTGTCACGAACTAAATGTTCCTGAGCAGCTATGGATGGGAACAGACTTATGCGAAACAGAGGCATCAGATGCACCATATCAGGTTCAGGATGGCAGCTCGGAAGCTACTTTATGTGGAGTGCTTCTTCCTGAGCTGAAAAGGAGGATGGAGACAGGTTTATGTGAAGCAGAACAATTAGATAAACCATTTCAGGTTCAAGATGGCAATTCTGAAGCTGCTTCACACTAAATGTCCGCTACTGAGCAGCGAAGGACGGAGACTGACTTGTGTGAAGCAAAAACATCGTCGATACATCCTGATAACGCACTAATAAAAGTGGAAAGTGCAGAACCAGATACCTAGATACATAGGTGGGTTTTTTTTTTCTCTCTCTCTTCCTCCATATAGGTTATATAATCTTGCAATCTTCCTTTTTAGTCCGTATTCTAATTTTGTGTATAATAAGCGTGTAGTGTGTAGCTCTTCTTTTTTGCGCGTGAGCGGTGGATGGAGCAGGAAACCTACCAGCGCTTGTGCAGAATTTGCAGCTGCAAGATAAATATTTTTTGTAACGGGGTAAATATGTGCCACGTTCTGATCGCAATTATTCCTGTTCGTGTGTCAGTCTTAACAGGACCTTGTTTGAGGAATTCTGAGTGTTTCGGGCTATTTTTTTGCCTTATCTGACTGCTACAGCCGCTCTGGGCTAATAATGTCGGGAACGTCGTTTACAAAGTTTCAGGCTGCACGGTCGACAGGCCAGAATCGCTGCAGTAGGTGTTGCTTAATTTTGAACGCAGCTATTCGCGCCGCCAGCTGTGAGCCGTGAGCGGATGCAAGCCAAATGATGCAGCGATACCGATGCTTGGTGAGGAGGCGGGGTGAGGATGCAGCCAGCAACCGCGGGCAACGCCTTGCTTCTGCTCGCGGAGAAACCAGCTCATCAGCTGGACGGAGCGGCGACACTGCTTCAGGGCCTCTGCCTGCCGGCATCAATCGCATGTTCTCGCATGCGTCGAGGCGCCAGCGAGGTACCGACTTGACGGGCCCGACTCCACGCTTGTGTTGCCGTGGTTGCGTGGCTCGCTGGCAGCCAACGAGGCGGGGATAGCGGCGCACCTCATCGGTGAGCAGCAAGCCAGCAACTTGCCGTATTTTTGTCATGACGCTTTTTCCACTGGTCTGTCTATGAAATCTGGATGGAGATTGCCAGACCCCGTCATTTATGTCAAACCGGCACAGAGCACAGGTAAGAGATCTTCCACATATTCTTCTTTATTCTCAAGTATGGCTGCTGCCTCTGGTGGTTTTTTGGGTGCTTCCGGTTATACAGTAGATGTAAACCAATAATGAAAAGTTCCCTTATTACAACATGGATAAGCAGATTCTGACTGCTGAAGGGTGAAAAGGAAAGTAAGTTCTCACCTGTTCCTCTCCTGAAAACACCAGTAGTTCAGCGCAGTTTTAGAAAAAAGAGAAAACAAAAGGCAGGGATGAAAACAACCATGAACATGCGCATGTGAATAAGAATGGCCACGATGTGTACAGATAATGTGCACTAAGAACAAATAGTTACTTATATAAGTTACATCTTTCTAGACCTGTGACTGCACCACACTGCATTTTTACACACAAGCAAACCTGAGATTCTAAAGGCTCCCTCCCTCAAACGAAAGCTGGGCAAGCTTGAAAGCAAGTGTGGCACTTTTCACATCACCTTTCGGTATTTACCAACCGTGCTGTACCAACTATCCATGAGAAACATTTGCCTGTTTCCACAACGGCTGCTGCTGCGCTAATGGATCGGGTGATACTGTGTGATCCCACGTCTTGGTGGCAGTTTCCGTAGGATGAAGAGTACCAGGGCTGAAGGTACAATCTCAACCAGCTGAAACAATGTAGTAGAAATTAGTAAATTGATGATTTTTTTTTGAATGGTATAACACTATAACTGTTTGGCTAATGAAGGCATGAAGCCAACTTCACGTGTGGGGAAAATGTTTCAGAGACGTTGCACGTTTGGACATTGTGCTCCATTGTGGCATTGGATATTTCAACTAATCAACCTCAACATCTATAAATGAACTTGGTAACCTAACCATGCACAGTCAAGTCTACAATCGAAGGTAAAAAAATTCTCTACTGTAGACAAACCATTCAAAAGTGAAACTAAGCAATGTACAACTGAAGAGACTGTACACTCTGAAGTCTAGGTAGTGTTCTGTATCTATCAAAGTATGTTTTTTGAATGCTTATAGAACTATTTTCACAATTGCATTCATTGTAATGCCTTGACTGGATTAGTCACAACATCCAGATAACCAAATTATCATATTAAAATTCTGCATATCTTTATCAATTCAATCTGCAAATGATATATTGCCTCACACTGTAAACATTAGACAGCATTACTAAACAAAAACATACCAAGTAATAGAAGAAGTTCAGGATTGGATGGTTCAGAACATCAAGATCTGCTGCTTTATCAAATGCGTTAAGGCACATCTGCATGATAGCACCAACTAGTCAGAGGGCTCCAAATCGATCATACCATAGACTAAGCAAAGCTACAATGCTTACCATGACGCATCTGATCAAGAAGCAAGAAAAGCAGATGGTAGTAACATAGCCAACCTGCAGTGAGGGATACAGGCATACAACATCACAATATGGTTTTTAAGTAAACCTTTAAAAAGCTCATACCAATAGAACACAGAGGCATACCTCCTGCAATTTTTTGCGCCTTCCTTTTGATTCTACAGGGAAACGCTGCAACATAAGGAATAATCTGCAGAACATAGAACATTTGATGTCAAATCAGTCATAACAATGTGGTCACTGGTCAGCTTTAGATGAGTTACTCTTGGCTGTGGGGCCCGGGAAGTGATCATCTACTTAACCACTAGGCAAAGAGGGAGGATGGACCAGTCTCTTTCTTTCCGCTTTTCTCAATAACATCCCGGCAGGAAAACAGAAACTGTACTGTTTAAGAAAACTAGAGGAGCAGTAAATAGGATTTCTGATCTGGGAATTGCTGGTTCCGCATGGTGATCGTCCGCGGCTAGAAATCAGGTTATAGGGTCAGGGGTAGAAGTTGTACACTGCTAAGATCTGGGGAACTGCTTGCACAATTGTTGACATGGGTTCCCAACCTTTCCATGTGAATTATTAGTCCAATACTCCAGCTTACTACCATCTAAGCAACCTAAGGCATAACTATATTATATCGAGCTGGTGGCATAATAATATCATTATGTTGCACGTGTAAGCACTTGTTACAGAACGCATAGAACAGGCTCAAGCTCCAAACTTAGTAGAGCTATGTCTATATGGCATAGCAAGGAATGTGTTACCTTCCTCCGTAGAGAAGAAAACCAAAAGCAGCAAATAGTGATACACCTGACAAATATTGCACACCATTAGCTTAAAAGATTAAATAACAAGAAATCCAAAATTTGCAATGTGTCCAAACCAACCAAATGAATGAGGGTTTTATATGTGGTTGTCAGTTCTTGACCATTGATAGGTACCACAAAATAAGGTTTTGTGGAAGTGGTTCCCAAAATTTACTTTAGAAAGTCTCTATTACTATTCTCTTGGTAGACAAAATAATGTCGTACAGAAACTACTCTATCTGAAGAAACTTAACCACAGTTCATGACGACCAGGATGCATACATCCATGATTATCCATTTTTAGATAGATTAAATAGAAATATGTACGGATGGATTGATGGAGAAGGGAAAGCAAAGAAGCACTACCTGCAAAGAACATCTTTGACAAGATGACCATAATTCGGACTGGTTTCCACCATAAAATCAGCCACAGAATTATCTGAAATCATATATGCCAAATCATCTTACAGGATCCCAGTAAATGTTCCTGATAGCCATGTCTCAGATAAAAAGGTATATAAAAAGGTACATATAGTATTCCACAAATAGTATTACCAAAATTGCACAAACAGGAAGGTTATGATTATTTATGCAAAGCACAAAAAACATTTTTTGTGTTCCCATAGAAAAAAAAAGACTCGGCAATGACAGCATCTAATTAGTATTGAGGTTCTGACCTAGCCTTTGTTGTGTACCCCACGGCAATCAATATAAGAGAGTACATATGTAACCAATATATTTTCTCTGACTGGGAATAGGAAAGCTTTGATGTCCTAGGAATATAAAAGGTTATTCAAGCCTGTTGCCAGATCGGGGATCTCGGGACCAGCAAAGTGTTCTGTGCTCTTGCACAGGCTTGCATCAGTTGACTAATATATTGTGATGAAGTCAATGTCCATAGCTATAGCTATATAAACTAGCAAATCACACAGTCGTATCGTACAGAATCAGCCACACCATGTATGTTTCTGAAGACAAACTGTATTGCATAAACCACAATGTTAAGCTGGTATGTCACCTGTATTATATAGACCACAGCGTTGATCCAATAGAAAGTTGGTCTAAGCCCATCAGTCGACATTGCACGTGCCTAAAGAATAATTGTGCACATTAACAAAATATTGATGAAACAACACAAAATACAAGAAGTTATAAGTCCACTCTAGTATACCTGGTAATAAATCTCTGCCCAGAAGAGCACCAGAAGGGCGTAAGTGGTGAAGAACGCAAGCCCCGGCATATCAAGAAGCACATGCTGGATTATCTGTGGCACCCCATTGCTTAAGACCATTAGTCAATTACTCCAACGCATTCGTGACACAAAAAGTAATATGACCATTGAATTGGGCCACAAACCTCAGGCTCTACGAGTTGCACATTACACCGTAGCACAAGTACAATGGACCGCACTGCAAGCACATGAAGGCAAAATTCACATAGATCAGTCGACTAAATCAAACAACCAATTTAGCAAAGGAAAGAAAACATCACAAACGCTTTGCTCACCTCCATTCACAAGGAAATTTAGGAAATGGAACACCTTCTGCGTCGTCCAGCCGTACTCCGGGACCCTGCACTCGATTCTGATCAATTGGACCTGCGCGAGACAATAACAACTGCAAATTCAGATTATGTGGAAGTCGACCTCTCGATTTCTTCCCCAACTCCCCAGTTCCATTAAACTTCAGCGCAGGCCGAATGAGACCAGCGCACGCAATTGAGGCCCGCACCAACCGAAACCGGCACAAAAACCGATCTGCTCGCGAAATTCTGGTAGATCAAGCGTGGGGGAGGGCCTTACGAGCGCTATGACGGAGACAAAGCCGTAGAGCACGGCGAGCGTGTGGAAGATGCGGTCCTGCCACAGTGGCGACTCGTTCACGTCGCGCCACCAGTCCACCGCGCCGTTGAGCGCGGCCGCGGCTGTCGTCGAGGCCGCCGTGCCCGCGGCCTCCATCGCCAGCAAGCCCCTCATCGGCGGCTACCAGCCGAGCGCGCAACAGGGAGGGGGTGGGCCGTGGGCGGGGGAGCGAGAAAAAAAAAATAAGGAGGGGAACGGCGAAGGCGTGCGGGTCCTAGGCGCCTGGCGCGGCCAGGCGGCAGCGGCGGCGGCCGAGATCGGGGGCTCGGCTGGGAAGGCGCCTCGAGAGAGGGATGGAATCGCGTAGGTGGTGGATTCGGGGGGCTTCGGTTTCGTCCGCGTGGAGGCGAGAGAGGAAGGAAGGAAGGCGAATGGGATGGAGGCGGAGGAGGAGAGAATGTTCGAGCCCTGGGAAGCCTCGGCTTGCGTGCGCGGCGTGGAGAGGTGAGGTTGAGGCCCCACCGGGAGGTGAGTCCGACGTCCAGGCCACGTAAGCCGGCCGCGGCTCTTTACTCCGTGGAACGTGTCTACCGTCGTACGGAGTCGCGGAGTGGAGGAGGTAGCGGGCGAGGGCGCATGGACCGGGTGCTGGGATGCGTACACCGGACTGGTCCAGCTCGGCGCGATTAGTTTAAACTTTCCGCCGCGCTGGCGCGGCCTGCCTTCTAGTCCAGCGTGCGTACGAGGGCCAGGTATGCCGCGTGGTGCCGTGCGTCGCGATCAGCCTGTGCACATGGCGCGAGTGCAGGCGGGCCATGGAATAATGCGACCAGTTTCCCTCTTTATAAATAATTTTTATAAAAATTTATATAATGTTAAAAAAATTAAAAATTGCAAAAATAAAGGGACCTAAATACAAATATGTATGTTTAATTTTTTTTTAAAATATTCTATAGGAACCAAGAGAAGAAAGTGCTTAATTATAAAATAGAATAATTAGTTTTTCATGACCAATGTGCTCGTCGTTGCTATAAAGCGCACTTCCGCTTGCCGTCACGGTTGCTCTAATTTCTTTGCTATTCAATTTTAAATATTATGTATACATCAATATTACAAGTATGTACATTTTAGTTTTGAGAAAATGAATGTTCCGGAACATTTGAATGGTTATAATGAAACATTTAGGAATTTAAAATATTATATTTATTTTTAAAAATTATTTTTTAAAAAATAAGTACATTATAAGAAACACAATGGTTCAAACAAATTTGAAAACGGAGTTATGATTAGTAGAAAAATTAATTAAAAATTAGATATTAAAAAAATACTTTAACGAATAGGACAACAACACGTGGAGGGACACATGACATTACCAAAAATGACCACATCTATCAAAACTCTAGGGTGGCTCCATTTCCTTTACATTTCAACTATTGTAAATAGAAATAAGGTTCCTTCATATGCTAAGATGAATGGAGAAAATATGAAGAATCATACTGAAAAGCAAACCAACAATGGTTTCTTGAGAGATAAGCCACAAAATTTCGTTGATCTGGAACAACCTGTGAAAAAGGACATCTAGTGCAAAAGGGAAAACGAGTGAAAGACAGGCCAGCTAATATGAGACCTCCGTATGTCAAACCGAAATCTAACATTCAATATGTGGATGGTGAACCTGAAAAGCAAAGTCCAAATGATTATAGCAAGCACAACATCCCTGGACAAATCTGAACACTTGGTTGACAAAGATGTGCCTGGGCCTGTCTCAGTTAGGAGGAGAAAAGCAAAGCCATCAACACCTGTTGATGCTTATCGTGAGGCGCCTAACAAGGAGAAGGTCACAAGCCAGACACCCAGCGGGAAGAATGCTGCTGACCCTGATCACGACGGTAAGGGGACTAATGGTATTGTTGCCAGTGGGAAGAATGCTCATAGAACTCCTAGTAGCCAACCAAAGCACACAGGGAGGAGGAATGGAGATTTGAACCACAACGATGACTATGATATATGTGTTGATGCGGCGTAGGCAACCAGAAGAAGATGACTATATATGGGTTGATGGAGGCCTTGATGAGGAGGAAAGGATGATGGACAAGCTTTTGATGCACTATAGCAAGAAAGGGTTAGATCCAACTAATGGAGCTGCTAATGGCAAATGAAGCGCAAGCAGACCCTCAGCAAATGGTTTTGTTACACACCCCTGGTGGAGCAATCTCCTTACCACCCGTATCTGTTGGCCCTGGTGAGGATGTGAAGGTTCCTGCCCGGTCCACCTCGCTGCAGCCCGACTGTCCTAGGGTTGTAGGAGTGCACCCAAAAATGTCAGATTTTGATGAACTGGCTGCCCGGGTCAATGCTCTGAGGAACACTTGAGGTGAAAAGATGATTGTCTTTGGTTTGCGTACATGTTATACTCACCTTGCAATCCTTCCTCACAACCGTCAACCATTCATTCGTTCTTGATGTGCAGTGTTAAAAGGATTTGCATGTGTACCTATTTCCTATTTCCGATACAGTTCCAGTATAGTATCTTTGGTTATAGGTTTTGCTATGCACCAGGTCTTTGTTCAGAGTAATAGCACAGGTTTGAGGCTTCACACGGTACAGTTGATAGTCATTTCCATTTGTTCATTATCGATTGATAGGAATTTGACTCTAGTTTTCATGCATTGGTACTTGTTAGTTATATTTCATTCTTCCATCACGGGACCATGATGTGGAGATGTATACGTGATGTGGATAACTTTTGTTCAGAGATTATCTTTCTTCTTTTTCACCTATGTCGTTAGTCTCCTTTGAAATGGAGCTGGATCTACAGCTCTTGGCCTGCAACGCACAGTTACATTCCAAATACAGTACAGTAGTATGCGTGTATATTTCTGCCGCGGTAATTAATTTGGAGGACTGTGTCAGATTTAGCTTGATGACTAGGGTCGTGAGTTTAGAAATACTCAGAATTTTTTTTTTGCAAATAGAAATACTCAGAAATTTGAGATGTAGTACTAAGATACAAAAGTAAATACCTGACATTATAATAATCGGATTTATTAGGACTTTCTTTTTGTCAATCTAGTAGTATTTGTTTCCAACGGGACTATACAGAGCCTGGGAGCACAGTAAAAGCAAACTGCTGAAATGGCAGTTCAGCTGAGGTGATCTAGCAGAAGCACCGCATGACGCAGACGACGAGACTTGCGATGCGGTTGTGGCCCTGGGCACCGCCGTCGTGGAGCACGTGGCCCAGGACGAAGCGCTCCAGGCCCCGGTTCCTCGGCAGCGCGCCGGCGCGGTGAAGGATGGATGCCGCCGCGGCCGCCGGCCCGCCCGCCACCGCCACGCACGCCACGAACTGCACCACCGGCCTCAGGAACAAGGGGAGCAGAGCCTGCATGTATGCGGCGGACGTCAGCTCACCATGCTTGATCTCGATCGCGTCAGTCGAGAGACGAAACGCAAGAAGCCAGTCACAGTGTGCCTCACCATGCGTGATCGACGGTCTCTGTCGCAGAAAACCTTGGCAGCAAGCAAGCGAGGAACTGAAGATTCCAAAAATGCTGGTCCCAAAATCTGTAACCAGAAATTCTCTGTACTCAAAGTCTGAAACTCAACCGAAAATAAAATATTAATTGGTCAAGAGATGAGGAGCCGGAATGCTGCGTGTCGCTGGCTCTTGACCAGAGCTGCACTGGCCGAATGCTCCCCTGCCGGAATATACTATATATCCACGGGACGGAGAAGGATGAGCGCTGGCGTGCGTGAAGATGCCCCAGGAGGCGACGAAAATGGTTGGCCGCCCGCGTGGTACCGGGGGCTCACGGGGGCCGTACTACCGACAAGGGACGGAGTGACGGACGGCTCCCACACCTGAGCACCAACCCCGCCGCGCACATGAGCCAATCTCCGTCTCTGCATCCCGCTGCTCCGCGTGCCTTCTTCTCATCGACTTTACTTCTCCGTTTGGAGGTTTCATGTTGACTTTGATCAATACGTAGTAGTACTACCATACAGAAGATGCGCGTGATCAATGCAGTGCTGAAGAGTGCTCAACTTTCTGACTTGGCTACTGAGAGTAAATTTTTTGCGTGTAAGAAACATCTAGCTAGGGAATGAAAACGCACATAAACGGTTGGGAAAAAAAAAAGGTAACCGTTTTCACTCTTATGTTTCAAAAAACAAAAACAGAAAAGTCAGACGATAAATAGTATGTCCAAAACGAACCAATCCAAGCCAAATTTGCGTGTAATGAACATATAGGGATGAAAACGGAGAGATATGGTCGGTTCAAAAACAAACATACCGGAATTTGTGTTGGCATATGAATTTACGAAATGCTGGTATGATTTATACTCTTTATTTTCATCCCGGTCCTCAGGTTTTCCACAAAACAAAAATAAACACAAAAACAAAAACAAAAATGGACTAGACAGAATAAAAAAGACGGTCTGTTCCCACGTCATGGTGCAAAAGTGACTGAAGATCTTGATCCATTATGCAACACATAAAATGCCGGAAAGAATCCGGCCTGGACTGGACGTTTTAGTTCCACCACCACTCTAGGAGCGGTATGGATAATAACAGTGATTCTACTTCAGTTTCTTAAAAAAAATTGACAAACAGTTTTATTAGAAGTGATTCTACACCCCTATCTCAAAAAGTAATTTTCTAATTTGTACTATAAAAGCTAAATACACACACAAAAAAAATAGCTTCTGATGACCTCTATTCACCTCTATATATTAAGAGTCATAAGAGAAGCTGTTTTATCAAATATTTTTATAATATAATCACTTTTTTAAGATGGGCTATTTTTTTAAGGAGGCTGATTTTTTTTTTATAAAAAAGTTGTTTACTAGAAAATGAGAATCTATACAAACATGCCTATAGCGATGAGTACCACAGCATCTTCGGGGGCTGTGACGATCGAATTATCGTCCACAACTTCACGATCCGCTGTGGCAGCTCTCTCCTCTGCTCCGGGAAGAACTGTGTACATTGACATAAACACGTCATCGCCACGCCAAGAAGTCTCAAAAAGAAAAGAAAAAAATTATGGAAGAATGGTATGGTAGTAGTACTTACTTCCTTGCCCGCCGCGAGCAGCTTGCGGACAATGGCTCTGGAGGAGTGGCCGGCCTGCACCATCTCGAGGAGCTGGTGGTCGCGCAGGGCCAGCACCGCAGAGAGGACGCGCTGCAGCGGCGCGGTGGTCTGGAGGATGCAGGCCTCCACCACGAGCGTTCCCAACCCGTCCACGGACAGGCTCACCACGTCCTTAGCGACGCGCGTGGCGATTGCATGCATCTTTGAGACCAGGCTCGGTGATGCCGCACTCCAGGACCTGCCGCAAGAACAAGTTGCTGGACGACCGTGCGTGCCATCATTGTTTCGTTGGCGATTATATATGTTTGTAGAGTTTAAAGTAAATCCTAAACAATTTTAAAACGGAGAAGATGTGTAGTACCTGTACCATGCGGCCTAGCAGAAGAGACATGGCCTCTTTCAGTGCCTGGGTACAGCGATGAAGAAGCGCTGGCGGGGGAGTCCACCAACAATATTGGCGATAGTATCGTCCTCCACGTCCTGGGTAGCGGACATCAGCGCGCTCATCAGGACGGAGGCGTATGCGTCCGACGATGGTTTGTTGGATTGCTGGACCTGTGGATGGGTAAGCTAGGACTGCCGCTGGAACTCGCCGCCATCAAGGTTTTGGCGGTTTGGGGGCAACCTTCGAGGTCGGCGGCGGCCATCATGCTGATACGTACTACAGGTTAGGGCACGATGATTGATTGCGTCGCGTTGGGAGACATTTATGGACGTCCTCCAGAAGCCCAGCCGTGAGCCCATTTAGCTCACGAGCTACAGGGCTAAAACCAGGCACCATGACCAAAATATTTAAATTCGCAACAACAACAACAACAACAAAAAATCACAGTTGCAACAAAATAAAAGATTTTGGCACATAACAAACCATTTTTAAGCGTACCACAATTTGGCTTTTCTTTGTCACGAGACCAATACAATGAGAGAAAGGCATTATGTTGTGTATAAGGGCCCAGAAAACTGTCATCGTCAAAAGCCTGCTGTGCGGGAAACTCTGGGCGCATCATGACCACAACAAGTCGCTAGTTGCGGAGCACTGCCCTGACAGCATCCATAAGTTTCACAATTCCACGCGCTCTCCAGGTTCCGATCCTCTGCCAGCCTCTTGATCCGGGTTGCCAACTCCCTTCTCTGCGTCTGGCACTCCTGTATTCATCACAATTCAATCTGTAGTCGTGACGCTAACATGACATGAAAATGTCCTTACAACTTGTCATTACCTTTTAGCCATTCAAGAGCAGTCTTTCAACAACGTGCTTGGAGTGCTCTCCCCACGTCAACCATCCTTCCGAGGTTGTCGTCGGACAGGCCCAGGAGTGTAACGAGCAAGCGCTCCAGAAGATCACAGGACGAGGTGTCGAGGAAGCTCTATCACTTGTTCTGGCGCTTCGGCGAACATCCCATGCGCCATGGAGTTTTCCGCCCGCAGCAGGCGATCCCGGAACTCCTGCAGCATCGAGGAGTAATGGATGGCGGGCCCGCCTCTGGATGATGGGGAGCCAGCGCCCGTCGGGTGGGGCTGGGAGGAGGGGCGAAATGGCACGGCACTCGCCCTTAACTGGCTCCGGATAGGCGTCACGCCATGGGCACTGGAGAGCAGGCCGTGCTCGCCGTAGTCCGAGACAGGGAGGCCGCCCCTGTTGGTGACGATCCTGGGATGCAAACGCGTGGAACTCTCGCCCTCCTCTGCGGGGAACGGCTGCAGAGGATTCTGAATCCCTTGCTACGCGTCGCCGAGCCGGTGTAGCAGTGAAACCGTCGCCGTCGTCCGACTCCGCATCTGCAGGGGTGAAGGGTCGACGACGACGTGTCCCATTGCTTCGAGAACAGCACCGAAGTCGGAGTCGATATCGTAGGGCGTCTCCTGCTCCGGTGACGTTGAGTAGTAGTCGACGGCGACGAGTCGATTGTTCTGAAGGGCCACACGAAGTTGGGAGGACGAGTCGGAGGAAGCGGTCGCGCGGTCCTTGTTCGGCTCCATGACGATGGAGCAGTGAGCTTGATCAGCCTTTTTTTTTTTTTCTTTTGTGGTGCGGGGCGGGCGGGCGGCGCCTTTTATAGAGGGCTGGCAGCATTTTGAAATGAATGAAATCTTAAAGCTGCGGCAGCGCCCATGGCGGTTCGCCCATCGGCCTTGCCGTCGCCCAACGGTCCTTCGACCATGGAGGCGTGGAGACGGCGGCGCAAGCGCCAACCAGCCCGACCTGAAGGCGGCGGCGCCAGGCGCCCTTTCACTATAGCCTTGACCCTTAGAGTGGTTAGACATGGCTAGAATTGGCCAAAGCGTGCCCATGCAAGCCGGCCAATACAGGCCCCTGGCCTTCTTCCAGAATACAGGCCCAGCGATCATTTTCTGCAAAGAACGAGAACATCGATATGTCCCCAATTAAAAACTTTCAGACAAATACATTTCACATCCATGTGTCATTTAAAATGTGAATAGATCGAATAAACTTCAGAAAAAATTGAATAAATATTTCAAATTTGACCGACATGATCCTGTGGTGCGCCTTGGCAGTGCATTATTCAGCCACGTCTGATTATGCAACATTTTGGTCGGGCAACGTTGAAGTTGAAGGCAAGCGTGTTAGCCAGTGATATTAACGTGGCACAAGTGCCTGCAACATCATCCATAAGAACTTAACGTGGCAGCTTGTGTGACACGCAGTGGCCATGCAGGCAGGAAGCCACGAGCGGTAACACCGAGAGGCAGACAGCGGTCATGCAACCAGCGATGCTAAAGCCAAGTCTCAATAGAGGTTTTACAGACACTAGTTTTAGTGGCGCGCTCAGCTGAGTACCACTCTTATTTGTCCCATTTATTGAATGAGAAGTTGAAAAAACAAACATAACAATGCTACTAAATTCCTTGTCAAGAGATTTTTTAATAAATTTGTTTTTCTTTTATTCTTTATTTGTTTATTGAGCAAACATATCTCGTATTCATCAGTCACCAATACTACACTACTAAGACGGTACTATCCTGTAGTTGCTCGTTGCTCGCTTACGTTCTCTTCCATTGCAGCATTCTTGGCTTTGTAAAACAACAGTTCTTCGATGGTTTAGTACTTCCTGAATAACGCCGTGGGTCTAAAGGTCCTTTGACAATTTATCTCTTGAAGAGGAACCCAGTCCTGAAAAGCAATTGCATCATCAGAGAACTCGGCAGACGAACATTCCCTGGAATACTGGGGAACCAAAGTGACCTGTAGCTCTGCACAAACAACTTTTATGAAGTACGATGAAGAAATATGTCATCGATATTTAGCGACTCACGAATTTAAAAAAGGTAATGCTTGTATTGGGTCGTTAAACGTGCAAACCAAAAGCCATGGAGAAGCTTTTACAAGGGAATAAGAAAATGGAGATTTCCTGATGAGGACATTACCACTAGTCACATGAACCATCCAGAACCAAACAAAGTTTCCACGAAGTCGAGCACAAAACCAGCTACGCCGACCCAAGGATTGATTACATGAAGTCGTGCCAAGAAACTTGAACAACAGGTGAACACGCTCCTTGCTGAATTCAATTCAAGTTCAAATGAGAATTTTATACTACCTAAATGTTCTACATTTGTTTTGCTCAGGTTTAAACATGAGGAGGAGTCAGTTGTACCACCTGAGATGGAGTACACGGAGGAGACAACAGCATACACACAATGTGAACCTGGCCATTGTCTGCTGATGCTCAGGACAAGTTCCGAGGGTCATGCGCACCAGCATGTTGCAAATCCGTGATCTTGTAAGAGAAACGATAGCAATATCTTAGAGGAAATAATGTTAACAATAATTCAATTCTCTCCCACATTCATCTTTCAAGATGATTAATACCATATCATGGTTGTTCTCCATTCCCTCACTATATATGCACGCTTATAGTGATGAGTTTATCTTCATGATGCTCTCTTCACGAGATTTTCTCTTCTTGAGATATATGTAGCGAGGAGTTTCTTCAATGATTTCAATCATGAATTCGGTAGTACCATAATCCATAGCATCAGTATAGGTTTTAGAATGGCCAGCTCTACAATCTATAATTATCCATAGGAATGAGGGAAATGACTTCCATGTCATTCTACCTTGATGATATATATGTAGGCGTCCCCATAATATATCAATTCAATACTTATTTACTTCAAGTAAAATATAACTTCTGATTTGCAACTTCATGTTGCACTCCTGTTTTCTTCAATGCAAATTTATCTGGCATCCATTCAAGGTTCATGCTTGAGTTTAGTGCATGAATATATTGCAACTAGGAATATTGATGATCATGATCATTTTCCTCATGGAAAAAAATGTAAGGCATTAATTCCATGGGCTTTCTCGCCCCCTAATGTCGTCATCAGATCATTTCAGGAGCATATTTACAAATGTATCCCCTATGATGAGCTTCGGAATTGTACCTTCCAGATTGGACCATCTCCACTTGATGTGGGTGCCCATCCATATATGCTATATTGGTGAAAATTCTCCGAAAATTTTGCACACTTATTCTAATTCATATGCTGTGAATTCTAATTCATATGCAGTGAACCAGACATGCTCTATTTTTAATAGAACAAAGATAATGTCCAGTCTCTTTTTATTCTTCACAACAAATATTCAAATAAACAACAAGTTTATAAATGCAAGGAATTTCTTCAAGAAAGTATAATTGCCATTATTCTCATAAGCCAGTTAAAATCCATAAATGCCAAGCTATATTCTCTGCACATGGACACGAGTCCATTCTTTGTATTCCACGTACTGAAACAAATTTGCTATATTTCTCCCCATGATCTGGATCTTCATGGCTCAAAACGGGAATAATGACAGCTTCTATGCATAGTCACAGTATAGATATGGTTGTTGACTCGTATCAAACTGAGGGAGTATCATGCTATTTCTACTAGAATTGCGTAAATGAGTGGCGTGCAAGCCATCTCTATGGGACTAGTGTAAATCTGTAAGCTTATTTTTAGTGGAATGAATGCAAAACCATGCAATGGTTCTTATTCCGTAGAATTTTACATTCGTGCCAACATATTAGTCCAGGAAAGATGCGTAAAATTGAACTAGTCATTCTTCATGAAGATATATGAATTCCTATGGTAAAATAGATTTATAAAAGGCTATACATGTAGCTTTTTACTAATGTCTTTCTCCTCTTTATCCACATCAGCGAAACCTCCCCCTTTTCATGCCAATATTTAACTTCAGGTTAATAAATGCTTCATGCATTGCTCATTATGAACTCATATGGTTGATTAGGAAATACTCTTTCGTATGTACTTCAAATGTACATAGTACTTTGAGTCGGGTGGAAATGATGAAAACTTCATGTTTTTAATAGAGCAAAGTATTCAATACTTAATTATGGATTATGGAGTGATTTTTGAAAACTCAATTATAAAGCGATGTTTTCCATTTGTTCATGTACTTCTAATTTACCTTCGTGGTAAATATTGCATGAAGAACTTCTAGAGATTAATCTACACGATCAATTATTGCTCATGTGGATAATATCACTACATGTGATTACTCTAATAGATACATCAATCATCATATGTTCCAAGCAAAGGATACTTCATGTAACAATAAAATTCAATTACAAGTGAGAATAAAATGCTTCATGCTAAAATCATTCAAGATGCTCGCTTCTTCGAGAAGTTTGCTTAATCCATAAATTCATTACAGATCGGTGATGGAAATGACACTTTGTTTTGGACGGACAACTGGTTGCATGGGTTGTCGCTCGCCACACTCACGCCCCGACTGTTTTCCATGGTCCCGAAAAAGATAAGAAATGGTAGAACTGTCCGGGAGGCACTGCAAAACCTCCAATGGACTCAAGACATCAGAGGGGCTCTGGGTGTGGAGGCTTTTGCGGAGATCTTTGAGCTGGTCAACTTGTTGGAGGATATTCTCTTAATGCAGGACGTCCCTGATGAGCATCGTTGGAGGCTTTTAACAAATGGGAGGTACTCATCTAAATCTGCATATGAGGCCTTTTTCTTTGGTTCAGTTCAGTTTGAGCCATGGGAGCTTATTTCGAAAAGTTAGGCGCCCAAGAAATGTCAATTCTTTATGTGGTTGGCCTCACATAACCGCTGCTGGACCGCGGACAGATTAGCACGTAAAGGATTATCACATCCTTCCTCCTGTGTTTTGTGTGATCAAGTGCCGGAAGACATACAACACATTCTCATTGGCTGCGTGTTCTCACGGCAAATATGGTTCCATCTCTTCAACAGCATAGGGCTATCAGCTCTTGCTCCCGAACCTGAGGACACTTCTTTCACAGCTTGGTGGGTAAAGACGGACAAGCTGGCACCTTTTACTTTCAGAAAAGGGATCAATACGATGATTATATTGGGGTGCTTGGATGATTTGGAAGCAGCGAAATGATGCTGTTTTCAATGGGGCCTCCCCTAGTGTACAAACAACCTTAAAGCTTATTGAGGATGAAGGCCACCTGTGGAGTCTTGCTGGAGCCCGGGAGCTTGCTCGACTCCCGGGTGCAACCAGGTAGGATTGTAGTTTTGGGGGTCGGTCGTGTTTAACCTGTAAAAGGCGTGAATATGACGGGTCTCTTGGGTGTGTGGTGTGTGCGTTTTGTACTTTACGCTGTTTTCTTCTTCTTAATGAAATGATACGCAGCTCTCCTGCGTATTCGAAAAAAAAAATTACAGAATTCAAAAGCTTAATGCACCATAAATTTTAATACTATATAGTCTTTATGCACATCTTCCAATTCATCATTACTAAGGAGATTTCTCTCATGCATGAGATCATCATCCGGAGCTAAATCTTCATGATTGTTGCTCGATCCTTCATGGTCCGTAGTAATGACATATATTGTACAGTTACCAATCTTGTGTGATTGTGTTTTTTCAAGGAGAATTAAGTTGTACACATATGATATCTTCAAGATTAATGTCTAATAATCCCTGATAGCTTCATGCTTGTTAGTGTATTTCCAATATACATTTTCAAGATAACCAACGGCTTAAGTGTTCGACACATAAGATAATGGAGTATCCTGGATTGTATATTGATAATGCTCCATTATGCTTTGGTTTCTAGTTGATCCCAAAGGTTGTGATAGAATACTCCAAGTATTCATGTATCATGATATTCTAACTCATGATACAAAATAACTGTAGCTTCGTGCTACCCACATAGCTTCGTGCTACTAGTGATATTTTGTTGAGCAATATCAAAGTTTTTGTGAAGTATAGTGTTGTTAAAACTTCAAATGTTTCGACAATATTGAACTTCATGTGTCAATATTTATGGTCATATGGAAATATTTGTAATTACCAGAGACCGTTTTGCAATATACTGTACTTACCGGTGTTTCTGCGAGAAATAATGCTTCAATATAATTATTGGTTTATGGAGGGGCCAATCGCAAAAACAGTCAGATATTTTTGAGTTTGTGCTTCGTGGGTCAATATGGGGATTTTCCGGCCCAAAATCATTTAGACTGGCCCAATTGCGAGTTAAGGGTATAAAAGGCACATTTCGGTGGGGAACCCTAATCCCTTCTCACTTTCTTCCTCACTCTCTCCCAGAGCCAACCGCCACTTCTTCCTCTCTTCTTTCTATTCACTTTCTTCTTTGACTAGCTCCGGCTCCAGGGTCTCCATGGCTGCTGTGGCGTGGCCGCCTTAAGGCAGGTGCACGCGGTCGGGCCACCGCCTCCAGGCCGGGGTGCACCTTCAGACCTAGCTGCACTGTCATCCCGCGCATGCGTGGTTGGATGGGCGGAACTGCCGGGCGCAGAACCCGGGCCGAGTCGCTTGGCGCTCATGCTACGCTCAGGACCGCGTCGAGCTGGTCTGGCTGCCGCACTAAGGCTAGGCGAACCGCGCGCCAGCGGTGGCGCTAGGCCGTGCGCGCCGGACAGGCTAGCCTAATCACAGGCCGCCATGCCACGCGCTTGCCGCAATCGGCTTCGTCGAGATGGGCCAGTTCTGACCACGCCGACCAAGTTTCATGCGGGCCGGGCCTCATGTTAGTGCTAAGATGGTCCTCCAAGGTTGTGGCCGGGGGTGCCATGATGGGAACGGAGATTCCGATCTTCCAACAGGTTCTGATAACTAACGATTTGGACGGAGTCGCGACACAAATCGATCTGGCTTCCGAAGGACACGTTCTGAACCCCGCAATCGCAGCACCACGTCTCCTCTGGTTATCACCCGCGTGAATACGGATGACCTCGCCGAGAAGGCTAGTCTTTACCTGCGAATCGAAGAACACAAGAAAGAACGAAGTAGAAAGCAACCAAATTGCAAATGAAGATTAAACTCACAAAGTTGGGGTCTCACAAACCGATGAAACGGCGACACTGTTTTTAACAGAAAAATCTAAGAAAAACCCGAACCCTAATGGTGGGGTCACGGCTAGATATAAAGGAATTGAGGACGTGCAAGTCTCCTGGACGCAACCCTAATGGACTCTAACTCAGTACAAGGCCAACCGACCCAAAATAGGTGTCGCAGCATCCTGGTAGATTCTGGACGGCTCACTGTTTTGGATATTCCTATGGACTCCGAAGGAATTTGGATAAGGGACCAGATTCTTTGGAAAGATAGTCTCGTCCTCTTTCCATGAAGTGGTGGATCGCCTAAAACAGAGTCCGTATGTGACCTGGGCGTCCGTTTTGGTGCAGGCTGCTCCTGGACTCCGAATTGTATTCGAAGTCGACGTGGACTGGGCCTCCGACTTGGTTTGGACGTCCTTGGCCGACTCGTAACTGGTCTCCACTTGTCCTTGTGTCCTCTCCATGATTCCTAATCATAATTAAATCATTAGGTAGTAATCTATTCTCCGAAATATATAACGAAGTCCTTAGGAACGAGTTCACCTCTAGATTAAGTTGCCGTGCAGGAGATCTAGTGATTGGACCTTTATATGTAATAATCGGAGAAGGATTGTGTATATCCATACGTGCGATGTCCTCATCATCCTCCCCCTCTTGAAGCGGAGTTGTCCTCAATTCAAGCTCATCTTCTTCTCCTAAGTATGACTTCAAATCTGAAATGTTAAAAGACGGACTAACCCCGAACTCGGGTGGCAACTCAAGGTTATATGCATTATCATTAATCTTCTCTAAAATCTTAAAAGGACCAGCAGCTCGAGGCATCAATTTAGACTTTCTCAAATCAGGAAACCTATCCTTTCTCAAGTGTAACCAAACAAAATCACTCGGTTGGAGTTTTAAATCTTTTCTACCTTTTGGTACCAGCAATCCTATATTTTTTATTTATTTTTTTAATGTTTTCTTTAGTTTGAGCATGTAACTTAACAAGAAAATCAGCACGCTCCTGAGCATCATTATTTACTCTCTCCCTAGTTGGCATAGCCAAAATATCAATAGGACCATGAGGATTGAAGCCATATACTACCTAAAAAGGACTTCCCTTGGTAGTGGAATGTTCGGCTCGATTGTAAGCGAACTCCACATGTGATAAACATTCTTCCCACATTTTTAGATTGTTCTTCAGAATTGCTCTCAACATGGTGGACAAGGTACGGTTCACTACCTCCGTTTGACCATCAGTGTGGGTGACATATTGTAGAAAACAGGAGCTTGGTATCCAACTTCTTCAACAAAGTGCGCCAAAAGTGATTCAAGAATTTAGCATCGCGATCTAAAATAATAGTAGAAGGCACACCATGCAAACGAACTATCTCTTTGAAAAAGAGGTCATCAATATGAGTAGCATCATTGATCTTATGACGTGGTATAAAGTGTGCCATCTTAGAAAAGCGATCCACAACAACAAAAACGCTATCCCTCCCCCTCTTAGTCCTAGGCAGTCCTAAAATAAAATCAATAGAAATATCCGCCCAAGGAATAGAAAGAACAGGAAGAGGCATGTATAAACCATATGAATTTAAATGACACTTAGCTTTTTGACATGTAGTGCAACGAGCAACAAAGCGCTCTACATCTCGTCTCATCTTTGGCCAAAAGAAATGCGTGGCCAAAACATCTTCTGTCTTCTTGGCACCAAAATGTCCCATCAAACCGCCTTCATGCGCCTCCTGCAACAACAAAAGATGAACTGATCCAACTAGAATGCATAGGCGGTTAGCTCTAAACAAGAATCCATCATTCAGCACATACTTGTTCCATGCATAACCCTCATTACAATGCAGCAACACATCTTTAAAATCAGCATCCAAAGTATATTGTTGTTTAATAGATTCAATGCCAAAGATGTGACAATCAAGCTGGGGCAGCATGGTATAGCGTCTAGATAAAGCATCAGCAATCACATTATCCTTCCTTTTTTTGTGTTTGATGACATAAGGAAAAGATTCAATAAATTCATCCCACTTAGCATGTCTACGGTTGAGATTTGTTCGACTACGAATATGTTTAAGTGACTCATGATCAGAATGAATGATAAACTCTTTAGGCCATAAATAATGTTGCCATGACTCTAAAGAATGAATAAGAGCATACAATTCTTTATCATACGTGGAATAATTAAGAGCAGGACCATTCAACTTCTCACTAAAGTAGGCAACAGGTTTGCCTTCCTACATCAAGACACCACCAATTCCAATTCCGCTAGCATCACATTCAAGCTCAAAAGTCTTACCAAAATCCGAAAGTTGGAGCAATGGTGCGTGTGTAAGCTTGTCCTTCAAAAGAGAAAAAGACTCCTCCTATGATGCCCCCAACGGAAAACAACGCCCTTGTTTGTCAACTCAATCAGCGGCGTCGCGATGTTGCTGAATTCCTTGACGAAACGACGATAAAATCCCGCTAGGCCAAGAAAACTCCGCACGTGCGATACCGTTGTGGGCGTAGGCCAACTGTCAATCGCTTCCACCTTAGCCTTATCAACCTCAATGCCTTGTGGAGTCACAACATGGCCAAGAAAAGATTCTCGATCGATGCAAAAAATGCACTTGTCGAGGTTACCAAACAAACATGCATCACGTAAAGCAGAAAAAAGAGTACTTAGATGATCCATATGTTCAGCCATAGACTTGCTATAAATCAGGATATCATCAAAGTGAACCACCACAAATTTACCAATGAATGAACGTAAAGCTTCATGCATCAATCTCATGAAAGTGCTAGGTGTATTAGTTAAACCAAAAGGCATGGCTAACCACTCATACAACCCAAACTTAGTTTTAAATGCTGTTTTTCATTCATCACCGAGCTTCATTCTAATTTGGTGGTAACCACTACGCAAGTCAATTTTTGTGAAAACTATAGCACCACACAACTCATCAAGCATGTCGTCTAGCCTAGGAATAGGATGACGATACCGTATAGTAATATTGTTTATAGCTCTACAATCTACACACATGCGCCACGAACCATCTTTCTTAGGAACCAAAAGAACAGGAACAACACAAGGACTAAGGCTCTCACATACGTACCTGCGGTCCAAAAGGTCTTGGACTTGGCGCTGAATTTTCTTAGTCTCCTCGGGGTTGGTTCGGTACGCCGCACGGTTCGACAGACTCGCTCTCAAAATCTGGTCAATCTGGTGTTCAATCCCACATATGGGTGGCAGTCCTGTCGGTATCTCATCAGGAAAAACATCGCGAAACTCCTGCAAAAGGTTAGTAACCGCAGGTGGCAATGTGCAAGGTAAATTATCAATAAAAAAATAAAGCATCCTTACATAATAAAGCATAGCATACATTAGTACCATTATAAATTTCAGCAAGGTCAAATTTGGTAGCAAGCATGACAGGAGCTTTCAAAGTTATATCTTTAAATTTTAGGTTTAGCATGAGATTGTTGTTTAGCGTCAGCAGCCCTCTCCCTATCAGATTCAATGATTGCAGCAGGAGTCATAGGTAACAAAGTAATTTTCTTTCCTTTATGCATAAAAGTATACTTATTACTACGACCATGGTGCAAAGCATCGTTATCATGTTTTCAAGGACGACCCAACAAAGAGAGCATGCTTGCATAGTAACAACATCACAATCCACATAATCACTATAAGCACCAAGGGAGAAAGTAACACGACAAGATTGTGTTACCTTATCTTTTCCCAAGTCATTCAACCACTGAATATGGTATGGATGTGGATGTGGCCGTGTGGTCAAGCCAAGCTTCATGACCAAGTCAGAACTGACGAAGTTGTTGCAGCTGCCCCATCAATAATCACCCGTGCTCGCTTATTCTTGGTCACGAACTCAATCTGAAACAAGTTATGACATTGGAGCTGGTCGGTTGAGTTACCTGAGCACTGAGGACCCGCTGGACAACGATGGCTCGAAAGGTAGTGTCGGCGCTGCCAAGGATTAAGGAGTCCGCAGTACCGTCCCCAGCATCAACATCATTATCATCGTCATCTTCTATGTCAGAGGTGCTCGCATAACCTCCATCATCAGTGGTGATGTAGGCTCGTTTACTTGGACAGTCACGCTGCACGTACCCAAGTCCAAGGCAGCGATGACACTGAATGTCAGACATGCGACCCGTGGATGTAGTGGAAGGAGGATTCTTCGCTGGACCCTGCACAGAAGATTTAGAAGAATCTACAGGGCGTGTTGAGGGAGGCTGTGCTGTAGTGCAAGGTCGCTTGCTCGCTGGTGAAGAAGGTGGACGAAACCTTGACGAGGACCGCGTTGCTCCCGTAGATGTAGATGTACTAGGCGTGAAGGAGCGATTGGTTCTTGTCCTCGCTGCTTCCTGTCGTCCCTGCAATTCTTTCTCTGCAAGCATAGCTATGTGTAACAACTGGTTGACAGTGTTAAAGGTTTTATAATCCACAATATCCTGAATGTCACGCCTCAAACCTCCGTAAAAGCGACAAACTTTATCCTCATTATCCTCAACTACCCCACAACGCATCATGCCCTTCTGCAGCTCAGCATAATAATCCTGGACGGAATTAGGACCTTGCTCTAAACGCTGCAGTTTGAGACGCATATCTCGTTGAAAAGAAGGAGGAACAAAATGATCACGCATTGCTGTTTTTAACTCATCCCAAGTAGTAGGTAAATGTCCTACAACACTAGACCAGTCCACCAAATAATAGCAAAGTCCTTAAACTCACTAGTAGCTTGTCGAACCCTATGTTGTTCAGGAATTAGTTGGGAACTAAATTTCTGGTCTATCGTCATCTTCTAATCAAGATTTTTTTCAGCATCATATAACCCAGAGAATGACGGTATGGAAAATTTGACCTTACCAAATGGATCATCATGAGGGCGAGCATGGTGATTGTTGTCGTTACCTCCCATACCGTGACGGTTACGGCGTAGCCGACGACGAAGTTGTGCATCCTGAGTTGCATGTGCATCAACGTTGCCATGGGCATCGTAGATAGTGTCGTTGACGTCGTCATCGTGGTGGTGTCGTTGTTGTCGTTGTCGGGAGGTGGACGCCTCTCCAACGCATCAAGCCCGGTAGAGATGGTGGCTAACTGAGTGGTAAGGCCCTCAAGAGCTGGGCCTATGTTCAGGTCGACAAAATTTTTCGTCACAGCAGCAGTGATCTTCTCATCGATGCCCTCCAGCGCCTTGTCAATTGCTCCCTGCAACTGGCCCTGGCTGACACACTCGTTGAAGTCCGCTGGAACCGTCGAATCCTGACCACCTGACATGATGCAAGAGAGCAAAACACACAGAAGAAGATAGACAAAGGTTATCCCTACGAACTATTGTGTTAGGAAGTTTCAAACCAAGTTCTTGCAAAGATCTAAGTGAACACAAAGCAAAGATACCTGTGAGAAGTGATCCGGCGATTACAGGGTTAAGAATCTGTGCCTGTTCAGAAGGGGTATGTGGAGCTTGGAACCAATATATATGTGAGTGGGACACAAATCAAAAACAGATAGTAATGCTGAATAAGTGTCCAAAATATTGGTCCTAGTTGCTGGTCAGAGGCGTCCTACCACAGTTATGATACATGGACAAAGATATTGTGTAGGAGAAACAACAACAAAAATCAATAGGCAAAGGAAACTCAATTCGGCACAATTTATCAACAAAACTAGGACAAATGGTGTACTAAAATTTTATTTTCTATTTATTTTTTTTGATATTTTTTTCTTGACTCACAGCACAGAAATAGGAATCACAGAAATTTTCAGATCAAACGGACAAAGGGTGTGGCCTATGTAAATTTTTCAATCTGCTTAAAATTTCATGCAGAAACTTCGGACGCCGAAATCTCTATCTTTCGGGCTGATTTTGAGGACTCTGAAAATGCCGAAACCGGCTTTACCGGTCACAACCAAATGCAAAATTTCGTGCCAATCATTTTTGCATATAGAGTTTGCCTAATTTCAGGTTCGTATGCAAAAGTAGAGCTGTTTTAATGAAGGGTGCCCGAATCAGTATACGTATTATCATTGGCAACCGAATCGAATAGTGGCAAATTGAGGGATTCGATGGCGAAAGCTGATGGCAAGGTGAGTAATGATTCTGGGAGTGTGGTGATAATGCTGGGTGATCAAATTATGACAGAGACACTAAATCAGAGCACACAACAACGGATTAGGATGGGATGGGTGGGAAAATTAAAATTGAGACAAAGGGATGACAAGGGTGGCGGAAGCAAGACAAACCGAAGTAAAACACAATCTAAACCAGCAACACGACACAACTAAGGACGTAAACTTAACACTACGAACTCTGAAATTGAAATATGCAAAGGCTAAATAAGGGCTTGGACAGGATATAACCTACGACTACAATTTTTTTTATGGCTATTTTCTTGGTGATAGGATGAAACAAAATAACAGATCTAAGGACTACGAGGGAGAACCTGAGGGAACACCTGAAGCTCTGATACCACTTGATGGGAACGGGGATCCCAATCTTCCAACAGGTTCTGATAACTAACGATTTGGACGGAGTCGCGACACAAATCGATCCGGCTTCCGAAGGACACGTTCCGAACCCCGCAATCGCAGCACCACGTCTCCTCTGGTTATCACCCTCGTGAACACGGATGACCTCGCCGAGAAGGCTAGTCTTTGCCTGCGAATCGAAGAACACAAGGAAGAACGAAGTAGGAAGCAACCAAATTACAGATGAAGATTAAACTCACAAAGTTGGGGTCTCACAAACCGTTGAAACGGCGACACTGATTTTAATAGAAATAATCTAAGTAAAACCCGAATCCTAATGGTGGGGTGACGGCTGGATGTAAAGGAATTGGGGATGTGCAAGTCTCCTGGACGCAACCCTAATGGACTCTAACTCGGTACAAGGTCAACCGGCCCAAAATAGGTGTCGTAGCACCCTGCAAGATTCTGGACGGCTCACTGTTTTGGCGATTCCCATGGATTCCTAAGGAATTTGGACAAGGGACCATATTCGTTGGAAAGATGGTCTCGTCCTATTTCCCTGAAGTGGTGGATCGCCTAAAATTGAGTCCGTATGTGACCTGGCCATCCGTTTTGGTGCAGGCTGCTCTGGACTCCGAATTGGATTCAAAGTCGACGTGGACTGGGCCTCCGACTTGGCTTGGACGTCCTTGGCCGACTCGTAACTGGTCTCCACTTGTCCTTGTGTCCTTTCCATGATTCCTAATCATAATTAAATCATTAGATAGTAATCTATTCTTCGGAATATATAATGGAGTACTTGGGAACGAGCTCACCTCTAGATTAAGTTGCCGGGCACGAGATCTAGTGGTTGGACCTTTATATGTAATAGCTGGAGAAGAATTGTGTGTATCCATACGTGCGGTGTCCTCATCATGCCAACCGCCAGATCTAGGGCCCATTGTGCCTCCGCCCCTTCGTGGCCGGTGCCGAGCCGCCGGATCTTGGGCTCATACACCAGCGGAGGAGGTGGTGCTAGGCCGCCTTTAGGGTTAGGCATTCTTTGTTCTTCATCCGTTGCACCTTTCTTTGCTTTCTTTCTTGCTGGATCTCAATAAACTTTTGGCGCAGGATGGTGCTCCTGGTCCGGACCGTGAGCTTTCATGACCGCGTCCGTGGTGGGGCTTCGTGCTGGCGGCACCTGTGACATAACCCGTAAACAAAGGGGTTAGTCTGACATGATCGACATTGGAGGGTTCTTGCGAAGCAAGAATACAAGCACACCACAAATAAGCATAAGATGATTCAATGATGTGCCAAATATTAATTATTACAATTTAAGTTCAGTTTTCGGGAGCCTGGCTAGCCGTATGCAACATGTTTGCTCCTAATGGCATCATTAGTAGTGTGATTAGCATATATTAGTGGGATTATGGGAATTTTGAAGTTGATTAATATTTAGATCTTAAGGTTCGTGCTGCTACGATACAGTTGTACAAAATATATACTAGATCAACACTTCAATTTTTTTTTGCTTTCATCTCATGCAACAAACAATCAGGAATGCAACCAAACATGTTGCATGCAGCTAGCTAGTGTGTAGATGAAAACAACCAAACCAAGTGAACTTGCATGTATGCAGCCCGGCCAACATGGGCCTAGCTCACTAATACGGGACATGCTTTCAGGATGATACGACAATGAATGAGACCGTAAGTCATTCAAATTGAACTCTCTCACCCACTACCGACTAGGCCTCCATGCCTCCCCAATCCGTCTTCTAAGCCTACTAGAGAAAAGTAACCCGAAGAAATCGAAACCCAAATTAAACCCTCATCCCATAAAAGTTCTGAATTAAAACATCAGCTTTCAGTACTACAGATCGGGCTTTTAGAGATGTCACAGCAGAGATGGGGAAAGCACAACCGTATTTGCCAAAGAATGTAGCGACGGTTCAATCGAAAGCCGTCCCACCTATTTGCCTGAATGGTGCAGTAGCGACGGCTGCGCAACAAACCGTCTGGAGTAAAAGTTATATAGACAACGAATCAAAAGTCGTCTCAATAGGCTCAAGCAATAGAGACGGGTTTATCTAGTAGCGATGTTTCTTTGAAAACCGTCCCTACTGGGCAGCACAAATAGCGAAGGGTTGTAACTATACCGATGGTTTCGGAACACCCGTCCGAATATTTCGTCCTATAGGCACGGCTTTCAATCCTCTGTCCATAAGTGGGCACCTAGAGCGACGACTTTTGTAGCCCATCTCGATAATGGTTATAGCGATGAGTTTCTTCTACCCGTCCACATGTTGTTCGCTTGCAGGCACCAATAGCGACGTCTCCTCACAAACCGTCGCTATTGCCTATTGACGGCCACTAAGTCCCAAATTTGCTGTCACATTTCTCGGAAATAAAGAAGAACTTGAATATCTTACTTGCACTTTTGTTTACAAATAACCTATTTCCACATGTCCTTGGAGTTTTACTGCTTGCAGCTGAGAGAGACCAAAAATACAATAAAAAGGCGTACAAGTGGTAAGATTACAATTAACAGAAAATCCAGATTCTGCCACTTGTCAAGGAAGGCCCACAACATCAGCAAACCGACTCAAAATATCATGAAACACCGCGGGACAGTAATGAGCAACAATCTAGGAGCCAGCTGGACAAAGCTGGGTACCAAATGGTGCCGGCCAGGGTCGGCCAACCCACCTGGTCCGGCCGACCCCTGGGGAGGGCCATCTGGGATCCGAGTCCATCAAAATTTCCTTCGCAAATCTTGGTACATTTTATTGCTGCCCGGATGGATAGAATATTTGGAGAGATGTGCCTAATCCATGATTTTCTTCCGCAGCTCAAAATTCTTCGGTACGACGAGACGGTCGTTGAACCAAAGCCTCCTTCTTCATCAAGGCGAAAACACTTTATTTTGTCGCTGCCTAGTCGAGCGCGGAGCTTTTCCATACCTTTATCCACCTTTTGTGCAGCCACTACTTCCTCGTGGAGAGTAGGAATGAGAGCAAATTATACAAAGCTACATGAGGAAATGATACGGAGGCTTGGCTCATCAGGACTGCAACATGAGGTAGTGGAAGTTGCTTGAGCAGTGATGGCATTGCAGCAAGCTTTGCGACTGAGGGCATCGGCAACAACGTTCGCCTTACCCGGATGATAGTGAATTTCTAACTCATAATCTTTGATCAATTCCAACCACCTTCTTTGCCATATTCAGATCACTTTGAGTAAAAATATACTTCAAACTTTTGTGATCCGTGTATAAACGTACGAGATTTTCCAGAAGATAATGCCTCCATATTTTCAAGGCATAAACAACTGCGGCGAGTTCTAAATCATGTGTAGGATAATTTAGCTCATGGCGTCGCAGCTGCCTTGATCCATAGGCAATGACATGGCCGTTTTGCATCACACACACCCTAGGCCCGTGCCAGAAGCATCACAATATATGTCGAATGGTTTTGTGATATCCGGTTGACCAATACTGAAGCAGTAGTCAAATGCTTCTTGAGAGTTTGGAAAGCCTCATCACAAGCACTACTCCAATAGAATATGACTCCTTTATGCAGCAGCTCGGTCATGGGTTTGGAGATTTTTGAAAAGTTTGGAACGAACCGTCGATAATACCCAGCAAGTCCAAGGAAACTGCGGATATCTTTGACGCATTTTGGAGGCCGTCAATCAAGCACATCTTTCACCTTGCTTGGATCAACCGAGATACCCTCGGCGGAGATCACATGACCAAGGAATTGCACTTCTTGTAGCCAAAATTCGCACTTGCTGAATTTGGCATACAATTTCTGCTCCCTCAGCCTCTGAAGGACAATGCGCAGGTGTTCAGCATGCTCTTTCGCCGACTTGGAATAAATAAGAATGTCGTCAATGAAGACCACGACGAATTTATCCAGCTCGGGCATGAAAACAGAATTCATTAGATACATGAAGTGGGCTGGAGCATTTGTCAATCCGAAAGACATGACAAGGTACTCATAGAGGCCGTACCATGTAGAAAAGGCAGTCTTTGGAATGTCCTCAGGACGAATTTTTATTTGGTGATACCCCGAGCGAAGATCAACTTTGGAAAAGACCTTGGCGCTCACAAGTTGGTCAAATAATATATCGATACGAGGCAAAAGATATTTATTTTTGATGGTGACCGCAATGAACGGTCGATAATTAACAAAGAGCCTCAGGGATTCATCCTTCTTCTTCACAAATATGGCAGGACAGCCCCAAGGAGATGAACTAGGCCGAATAAAACCCTTGTCCAGCAGCTCCTTTAATTGGATTTTCAACTCTGCCAATTCATTCCGAGGCATCCTATACGGCCTTCGAAAGATAGGAGCTGTACCAGGCTGAAGTTCAATCTTGAACTCGATGTTACGATCGGGTGGCAGTCCCGGTAAATCCTACGGAAAGACATCGGGGAATTCACACACGATCGGAATATCCTCCAGCTTCTTACCGGAGACATGACGGAGGCTCAATGAATTTGTGGTGGGTGGGGTGATGTTAAATGATAAAGGACCGTGTACCGGGGAATCTAATTGGATTTCTCATGGAGAAATATGTAGCACGGCATTATAGTACACCATCCACCTCATTCCTAAGATTATATCTATACCATGGTGGTCAAGAACTATGAATTGGGGTTTAAAGATTTTCCCTCCCAAACTTAATGGTGCTTGCTGTACTTTTAATGTGGTTGATATTTTTTCGGCGGGTGATGTGATAAGGTAGGGCGTTTTAGTAATGCTAGTGAGGAGGTTACACCTTTGGACACATGTCCTACTAATAAAATTGTGGGTTGCACCCGAATCAAAAAGGACAAGTACGGAATTTTCCCGAATTGAGAACATACCAGCAAGGACTTGTTCTCCCTCTTGAATTTTCTCGACCGTGGTGTGGTTGACATGGCCCTGCTTCTGTCCGTTTCCAGCAGGTTGAGAGCGGGAATTGATGTTGCTGCGGTGGTTGCCCTGCTGGACATTTCCCTGCGGACGAGGAGGCTGACGGCAATCCTTGCCAAAATGTCCGGGACGTCCGCAGTTGAAACACGGCCTCGGGCCAGTGTTGCCGTACTACTGTGGTGGGCGAGGAGTAGGAGCCGACTGCCTGAAACGGCCAGCTTGAGAGTCAGGTTGCTGGCCCTGACGCGCCACAGGCTGCTGCTGGAAAGACGGGCGATAATTTCCACCCGGTGGCGCTGGAGCTTTGTACCTCTGACCCGTCGGAGAGGTAATAGCCAAACGCTACCTCTGGGGCTGCTGGTTTCCAGAGAGACCTCCGGCGGCGTGCTTACGCTTCTTCTCTTCTTGGTGAGCGCGAGTGGCATTCTCCTGAAGGATAGCGGCGCTCACCAAAGCATTGAAACTGGCACCGTTATGGAGAGCCAGACGATCCCGGAGCTTGGAGTTCAAACCCTTCATGAAACAGCTCCTTTTCTTGGCATCAGTGTCCACATGATGGCCAACATACTGCGGAAGATAATTAAACTTGCGAGTATACTCGTGGATACTCATACTGCCTTGGCGCAAATCTTCAAACTCGCGCATCTTGCGGTGCATGAGACCATCGGGGATATGATGTGCCTGGAAGGCCTCATGGAACTCCATCCATTGGACCTGATGGCCAGCGGGAAGGGCAGCGGTGTAGTTAAACCACCACGCCCTCGCTGCGCCGTGGAATTGCTGCGCCACGAAGAGAGTCTTCTGGTGCTCGGTGCAGCGAAGGAGTTTGAACTTGGACTCAATGCTATGTAGCCAATTATCTGCGTCCAGTGGGTCGGCAGCGTCGGTGAAGGTTGGCGGATGGGGGCCGCGAAATCCCCATAAGTGCACTCTTGAGGAGGTGTAGGGCCACGCGGAGGACCACCCTAACAATTCTACTCAATCAGACTTGCACGAGCTGCTGCTGAGTGGCCATAAACTGTAACGTCCCGCCTCCTCGAGACCGGGCCCGCTTACATCAGGTAGCTTTTTATAGGACACAGGCTGGCCTCATAAACCAACACAAGTCTTTTCTGCCCACATTTATCCTCACTCGTACGCACCCGGGAGTAACTTCCCGGTCGGTCACCCATTCTGAAATTGCTCCAGCCTAAGCACGCTTAACCTCGGAGTTTTCTGGAGCTAGGCTACCGGAAAAGAAGTTGCAACTTATTGATATGAGTATCCTATTAATCCTATTAAGCCCTGGATTGGGGTGTCACATACTCACCCCCTTAAGAGACCGATGTCCTCGTCGGTAAATCCCAAGCCAGGAACGTTCTCTGTTGGCCACGTCCGTGTATCCAGTGCCAGCGCATGTGCCATGCTGTGTGACCACTCTCGATCCACACCAGCCATGCACACCATGCCTGAGCAACTACGACACACACGCCCGTGAAACCGCGAGAGTCGGCTCTGATACCATTATGTAACGTCCCGCCTCCTCGAGACCGGGCTCGCTTACATCAGGTAGCTTTTTATAGGACATAGGCTGGCCTCACAGACCAACACAAGTCTTTTCTGCCCACATTTGTCCTCACTCGTGCGCACCCGGGAGTAACTTTCCGGTCGGTCACCCATCCTGAAATTGCTCCAGGCTAAGCAAGCTTAACCTCGGAGTTTTCTGGAGCTAGACTACCGGAAAAGAAGTTGCAACTTGTTGATATGAGTATCCTATTAATCCTATTAAGCCCTGGATTGGGGTGTCACATAAACTGCTCCCACATCCCCGAAGGTGGAGGTGGTGGTGGAGGAAGATCTGAACCACTAGCATCATGTCCGCTCGATCCACGCGTGCGTCCAGCCATCTGCCATAAAAGAACCTTGCTACCCCATTAGTTGACTATCCTGCCAATGACATTACACATATGTCAACAAAATATATATCAGGTTAAAACAAAACCATCAGATATATAATGGACAGCAAAAATAGATAGCACATAACATGGCACACTTCCATTAAAAGGGAGTTAATGATCGGATACAAGAGGTATTAACACATTACATCCCGAAGGGGCATAGCCACACTATACAAAATTGCGTAGTGACACCAAGTCACTATACTAACATGAGATGTAACCCCTCTACAACCGTTCTAAATCCGAACAAAGAGACGCTACTAGACAATAACGTGTTCGGCGTGGTGGAGCTGAGTCCGAACATTGTGAGCCTCATTCTCCGCCTCAAGCCTTTGCCAGGACATCCATTCGGCTTCGGCTTCCATCTCATTGACTTGCAATTGCAGGTCATCACGCTCACCCTTAAGTTGGGTGATTTGCTGGGTGGTCTGGGTCTCCTGCTCCTGGAGCTGCTGTTGCAACTCTCAATCCTGGCCTTTAAGCCAAGGTTTTTCCTTCCAAGCACTTCCAGCTCTTAGGAAACTTCAAACCACTCATTAAGCATGCCCAGACGACTCTGCTCTTCTTCCACACGGGCCTGCTCGGCCTGATAACGAGCTCGTGCCATGTCCACAAGGTCAGCCTCGAGCTCCTCAATGCGTGCCTTAAGGGCGGCACTGCTATCCACGTCGGAAAGGGCCATCTGTTGAACAATGAAAACAAGTAAATTCTCATTTCCAACCTAAGAGGCGAAAAGTCCTACACGACAACTCATTTTTAACCAATGAGGAATAATGTGCAAGACCTAAAATTGGAAGAATCAACAAGAATGAGATTTTTGAACAGATGTCAAGTTTCTGTTCTAACTATGGCAGCAGAGAGAAAATATACTTTACGGAAAAATGAGGATCAGATTCATATAAACTTTTGAACACAAAAGTTGTAGATATCTTGCACACATTTACAAAGAGTATTTATTGGCCTTTTTACGACAAACGAAGTGGGAATATGGATTTTTTTAGTGACTGTCAATTTACAGTTCAACCAGAAAAACTACAGAATTAGGCGTTAGTCTTAACTCCTAATTTCAAGGGCCTTGCAGGTAGATCAAGACAGAAATCTGACTACCAAAATTGGGGACCATTTTCTCATGCCTCCAAAGAAATTTGGATCACACAAATTGGAGGAATGAATCAAGAGTTATGGCTCGTGCAATCCGGCGGTCCAACCTGGGTGGACTGTCAGCCACATTGGTTTCATCGACCAATAACTGACTATTGGATGAGAAACGGCAAAAGTGATGAATACCAAAGTTGTAGAAAACTTCACAAGATTTCCAAATTGTACTCATTCACCTATTTAGGTCGAAAGACGCAAAAGTTATGAATTTTTTGAAAGATGACTGTTGTGCAAAAAAATTTTCTAGGTAGAGAAATACCTTCCCCCTTAAGAAAGAGGGCTAGGAAAGGATTCAAAGACAGATCCCAGAGATTTTATCAGTCTTTGGAGAGAGAGAACCAAGATGAACACAAGGAAGATGAATTTTAAGTTTTCTTTTCACAGTTACCATTTTAATGTGATTCAACCCATTGAATAAAGTAGAACTTTTAGTACAATGCAATAGGGAAGAGAATGATACGACCTATTCGTTCTCACCAAAAAGAAAATCTAGCACGGTAACCTCGGTAGCACTACCCGTTCTCTCAAGACAAGTCGTTTTCTACACGGTCTACCGATTGTTAGTGTACCTGCAGAAGACCCACCACAGAACAGGTACGCAATATGGCCATGATAGTCACGACTCATGGCAACCAACTGCAACCAGTAACGCCTTGCAGCTAGCGGCCATGAAAAGCATCTCAGGCAAGATGGGTGAACCGGTAACGCGAACACCAAGCGACCGTGAATATTATCCCACGGCAGGACTCCATACCTTCGTTGTAGTTCGTTGGTGCGTCGTTGCAAAAAAATGCACTACGTACCTTCGCATAGTTCGTCGATGCGTCATTACATAAACATAAACTAGCATAAGTAAAATGCATGAATGCAAAGCTAGCTTTGCCACCTTCCTAACTCTAACCTCTAATATGGGCTTTTCTACATCGTACCTCACCGTAGCGTAATTTTTTTGAAAACAAGCCTCGTTAATTAGAGTACTAATCCCCAAAATGCTCTGATACCAGCTGTCACAACCCCGTCCGATATAATCGTATGGTTGCTCATCCAGGATCATTTGAGGTGTCACTTGGCGAAGCAAGCGACCGTACAGTACAATAATTAACAAAGACACGCAAAATATGATTTAAAGGTGTATTAATTTTAAATATTACATCACTGGTTCAGAAATTTCTAGTGTGGAAGCGTAGTTTTGATAACAAAGCGCGAAACAGCGGAACTAAACATCTACAGCTCGACGGTACTATTAAGCACCTCAGCCCGACGGTGCTTAATCCTTAAGGGATGAAGAAGCAAGAACTCACTCGAAGGTCCACTCCGAGGGTGTTTCTCCTTGCTAACAGCCCTGGCCAAAGTTAGAACAATCACCTGCAAAAATAATAATCCACAAACCGTGAGCGACTGCAAGGCTTACCCGTCAACGTTGCCATCTAATGACCAACTCCTAAAATGAAGGTAATATTGGTGGCAGCAAGGAAATTAATTGCAAAAGCAACACTAATAATAAATCCTATTTTCAGATTTTTGCCAAATTTTAAGGATTCATAAACAGTAATAAAATATGCTCCTAATACTAAGCAAACGTGGTTGCAATACAATTTATTGATATCACAATAACAGCTACCCGCCACATAAACCACATTCTCGGCACGATGTGACACAGTGAACAAGTGGATACTCCTAACCGTGAGGGGCGGCGATTATAATCGATGTACATCCTGCAGGACAAACCCGAATGACACGACGCGTGCACACTCCAACGAGTCACACGTGGCCACCTTTCGCTATATCGTAACAGAGTTGGTCCAACATCCATCTCTGCAAGGACATGGTCCTCCAGGCGATACCCTGCATCGCTGTACGGCCCCAAGCCTTTCCCACTAGCAAATGCCCAGAAACAAAATGCGTATTCATCCATCATAACGGTCCATTCACCCGAAAAAAGAGATGGTCAATCGTCCAAACACCACAATGAGCTACGTCGGTTTCCTAGGTCCCATATGCCAGTATGCATTCGGTACACAACTCAATACTTGCCCAGTGGTGCCGACATACGATACCCTTGTTATCTTAATCAGCTTAGCAACATTTATCAACCAGGTAGTGTCGTATTTTATGCCCATTCTTCAAGTGCTAAACATGTGATAATCACCCACATCCCACAAAATTTTAGCTATTGAATGAGTAGTCTCCATCCTACTCATATGTTACCGATACCTAACATTAAGCGTAGCATACTACCGCTTGGCTGTACCAGCTAGATTATCCCATAGGAACTCCTTACTCAGGCTATGCAGCTAGGTGTCAAACAACTCCTCAACGTAATGCACATACAAGACCTACAAACATAGTGATAAAAGTAAAACTTTTTAAAAAAAACAGGTGTGCACCGGGGCTTGCCTCGGTTTGTAGGAGGGTTAGCACAGACACACGAGAAGTCAGCAGCAGAGGAATCCTCTTCGGCTTCAGGGGTCGCCACAGGCTGGAGCAGCTCGGTTCCTATATGAAGAAATGCAGTGTTAACCTCCTTGCACTAATTGATTTCATTCTTGCGGTGATAAAATGTATTAGCACGAGTGTTTGAATGCATGGGTAAGCTTTTAACAAAAGTTAGTTTGTTATTTTCGACCAACACTCGATTTAGAACGTCGGTGGAATGGCTAGATTACCAGAGGTCAGACTGACTGACGCTCGGACGGCAGAGGTGACTCGCTCTACCGGAAGCAAAGGTCGGACGGCTCCGAGATGATGACGACGACGCACCCGATGCATTTGAGGCAATCTCGCGAGAAGAAAGGAAGGACCGGTTAAAGATGGTAAGGACGAGGGCGAAATAGCCGCGACGCGAGAGCCGAGCTCACCTGAGCACGAGGAGAGCCTACTCTGCTTCCGCTTCCACGGTGCCACTCGATAGAAATGGCGGAAAAAGGCGGGGAATCGACCGAGAGAGGATCTAAAGGAGTGCGCGCGAGAGTGTTTGTCCACTTGAAGGTCTCAGCCACCGTCCCTTTATCTCTCAACGGCGAGGCGCGAATTGGCGCGGGTGGCAGCGTCCTAACGCGTATGGCGCCGGTCGTGCGCGTCCCATCCCACAGGAGCGACAACTTGCGACGCGGTAGGAAGCACTGTGGAGTACGGCCGGATACTGTGCGCATCATGCACATTACCTTTTCCGATTTGGGAGGGAGCAGTTGGCATTAATGGCCCAACCGTCTCCGAATACCCTGCCTCGTAGACGGTCGCTGGTCCGCCTAACTTAGTCCGACCACAGGGTCGAACGAGGCGGAACGCAACGCGGTCCGCCCGACCCCTGGAGTGATGGGCTCGAGCGCATGAGCGCTTTGCGGAAGGTCCGATCCGACTTCGAGTGATGGGGTCGGCGCACGAACACTCTACGGAAGAGCCGACCTCTATCGCTGGGGTCGAGCGAAATGGAAGATCCGACCCTTAGCGCTAGGGGTCGAGCGAAGCGGAATGGTCCGACCCTTATCGCTGGGGTCGAGCGAAGCGGAATGGTCTGACCCTCATCGCTAGGGTCGAGTGAAGCGGAAAGGTTCGACCCTTATTGCTGGGGTCGAGCGAAGCAGAAAGGTTCGACCCTTATCGCTGGGGTCGAGCGAAGCGGTCTTGCTCAGTGCTTAAACCGTCGCGCGTTATCTCCTAGCCAGGGTCGACGAATCGGACACAGTCCGACCGCGACGCTTGAAGGGTCCTCCGGAAGATTAGAAAATGAGGTCAACCCGACTCGGGGGTTAACAATGAAGATCTAACTTTGGGAGGGTCTAACGGAACATGATGGAACTTTTGGAGCACGATATACGAGGATTTGAAATTGGAAATTACTTTTAAGTTGACTTCACTTTTGTTTAGTTGGTTTTATTTCTTCTTTTATTAACTTGCACCAAAACAACTAGGTTTCCGATTTGGATCAATTAAATTTATAGACTGCTATCACCCACCATCTTATTTTATTTGATTAACATGGAATTAACTTGAGATGTTACACATTGATATAAGTTACTATAATAATGGTAGTTGAATTGAATATCTCGTTCCAATCTATGTGCAAAACACCCCCAAGATTCTACTATTACTGTATTGTTGATTCCTTGTCATTCTTTCCAATGTAGGATTAGTTCTGCCAAACACAGGGCACATTGACATGTAGGTGCTGGCTACATGACTTCGAGAACGGATCGCTGGTTTCTTGCTTTCTGATGTACTCAATTGTAAAGGAGCGTTCCATCCTCACTAGTGACATGAAGATATTGTGGTTGTGTGCTTAACATTCCTGGTTTGTTGTACACTTTAAGATTGTGCTCGGAATCTTTGTATTGTTGACATTCCTGGTTTTATGCATGTCGTATACTTGTGCGCTTGATATATGCTATGAAACTTTGTGTGATATATGTTGTGTCGCTGATATGACCTCTGGATGCCTACTAGAAAGGAATGATGTGATGGCTATCAGTAGGGACGTGCCGATATATAGTCACTAGCGACAGGGAACGAAAATACGTCAAGCCAGTAAATAGCAACGTAAAAGAAAAGATGTCAGTAAAAGTAGTAGGGATGGGTTCAGAAAGACGTCACGACAAGTGGTAGTGACGGGTTCTGGGAAACGTCTAAAAAAGATCTACAGATGGGTCCTGTGAACCGTCAGTACTGGTTTTAGGGACGGGTTTCATACACCGTCACATGGAGCAATAGGGACGGGTTCCCGGAGATGTCACAAAAACATGTAGGGACGGGTCTCTGTAAACCGTCACAAGCTTCTCTAGGGACGGCTGGCACCCCGTCTGAAGAAATCACAAACTGCCATCTATAAAACTTTGAGACGGTTGTGCCTTAGCCGTCTGAAAAGTTTTCTCCGACGGCTTTCTAGCCCCCTTCTCTGGGATGGCGCCCCATAGCGGACGGTGGAAACCCGTCTCAATAGCCTGACTTTTATTGACGAAAAATTTGGGACGGTTGTGTTTCACTTCTCGACGTTAAAAACCCGTCCCTAAAGCCCTGATTTGTAGTAGTGGTTGTTTTCTGTCAATTGAAAAGGACTAAATCTGACTAAATCTACTGTAACATTAATTGTTAGTAGATTGGTCTTCCCCCAAATGTGCGCACAACTCATTCATGTGTAAATTAGCATATGATCTGTATTTATATATAGGTGTAAACAAAGTGGTGTATGTGCATCTTTGCTCACACATATTAACAGAAGGATCGACCCTCGCTATGCTCTTATAGTGATAAAGTTTCCAAGCAAGCAATGTTCTGTTCTGCAGACATGCCCAGAAAAGTTCTTCACTTGTCACAATATTTTCTTTAGGAATATCTCAGTGTTTTTAAGCTGCAAGTGCCGAGGTGGCTGCTGCGGGTTAGAGGCCATGCATTGTGCATAGCACCCAGGCCGAAGTGGGCTACTTGGATGGGATAGAAAATGTAGTTTGCCACCTGGACGGGACGTACGGCAATCACCCATGGCATCCGAAGTGGGTTGGGCGGGGTTCAATCAACGCCACCGTACCACCATGCATGTGCGCCAGTGGTAGATCGCAAACGATGTGCAGATTGCTAGCCATGCAGTCGAGTGGAGATTTTCGTGCGTTTGTGGCACCGTATGGAAGGACGTAGCAATATAGGTGCCATGGCGACACAGGCTGACTGGCAGGATGTGGCGAGCTGCTAGCGTTCGTTAAGTGTGGATCTATCCTAGACGCAGCGGGTTCTCTCAACTAAGGGGCCCAAGGCAGCCTTCCATGGACCTGCACTTTTGCTCGTGGAAAATGGCAGAGTGATCGCTCGGGGCTATTGCAAGCCGCTGTCGCCGGGCATGGTGAGGGCACCGAGACCGAGCCGTGCGTGCCCCTGCCCATTATACAACACAAAATGTAGCACTCAGTTGCAACGCAGCCGCCGGCGCGGGACCTGCCACCATGCATGCAGCACCTCGAGGTCGCCTATAAATTCCCCCGCATCGTCTTCTTCGTCCTCACAAACTCACTCACCCTTGTTCTTCACTCAAGCAGTCGACTAGGGCCTGGCTAGGATTTAGGCTTTACTGGTATAGGGGAGCGTCTCATGGCGCTCGCCGATCGCTACCTCGTCATCTTGCTAGCGGTGATATTGGCGGCTTCACTTTTCTCGTCCCGCGCAGGTATAATGCACAAACAACTAGTGTATATCAACGTTGGTGTGATCAAGTGACAACTATTTGATATTGAGTCGATTTTTTAAATTTACAACTATTTTCATCAAGTAACAAAAACTATGACTTTTGAGAGAACTTTTGAAGATGATTGTTACTATCTGCGCCTTCTCTAACACAAAACTCTGATTTCGAGAGCTCCCTGCCCGTAAGTTAGGCATTTCCATTTTACTGAACCGTGGGTGATTAACATGTTTCCGTGTTAGTAAGAAGAACCACCGTTTTTTTTTTTTGAAGTAAACTACGGTACGCCAGAAGAGGCGGCCCTGAACATTTTATTAAGGATGCAAGCGCACCATCCAAGATAGTTCTCAAGTTACACTTGAGGGGAGTACAAAAGGAGCTTAATTACATAATATGATTGAAAAAACGCGTTCCCCATCTACGGACATCATCCCTCGTGCCGTGGTGAGTCGCTCGATGTGACCACAGCATGATGGCGCCCGCAGCCTCGCGGATGACTCCGCTTGCTTGAGGTTGATCTCTATCAAATACTTTCGCGTTCCTACTCTTCCAAATGCTCCATATGAGGGAGGCGATTGCTAGGTCTCGGACGCCATCCCGGGGGGCTTGGAGAACATTGTCGTTGTTCCACAAGTCACCGTGAGCGTCGATGACGTTGGTAACTCCCAAACCGGCCCAAATGTCTCTCGCGTGCAGGCAGTGGAGAAGGAGATGATCGTCCGTCTCGGGCTGACCGCAGAATGGGCAAGCATCAGTGTCCAGGATGTTGCAATGATGAAGGTGAGCACGGGTGGGGAGCCTCCCATGGTGGAGCAGCCAAAGAAAGTGCCGGACTTTTGGGGGATCAGGGCGTTCCAAATGTGTCGCGCGCCGGGTCATCAGCTACGCCCTCAAAACGAAGTAAGTAGGCCCGCCGGACCGAGAACGGCTTAGTACTGCCTCTCATGACCCTTCGATCCGCGACATCGGGCTGCAGGCGCGCGCCTCCAAGGGCTGAAACGAGGAGTTCCTTCTCCGAGGAGGCCGCGGAGGAGAGGCACGGAGCAAGGGTGATGATCCAGCCGTCGTTCTAGAGAGCTCGGGCAACGGAGATGTTGGGGCGGTCCGCGTGACTGAAAAGAGCCGGGAGGAGCTCGGCCAGGGGCTTGGGGGCCAATCCAGTGGTCGAGCCAAAAGGCTGTGCGTCGGCCGTTGCCGACATGAACCGAGGTCGAGGCTCAGAACGCTGGGAGCAGGCGCAGTAGGTTAGTCCAGACTGGGGTGTCCAAGCGGTGCGCGTCCCCGAAGTCGTGGTTATGCCTATCTCCCTACATCTGGTGCAGCCAAGCTTGCCACGACGTGCTCGCCTCCTCATGAAGTTTAGCCAGGAACTTCATCATCAAGGAGTCGTTCTGGTCACGCAGACGGCGAACGTCGAGGCCTCCTTTGGATTTAGGGAGCGTCACGGTGCTCCAGGCGACCTTGCATTGGGCTCCAGTTCATCTCTCGTTGCCGGTGCAAACAAAGGACCTCTGCGTCCGCTCCCTGTCATCGATGGAGCCGAGGGGAATTGAGGCCGAGCACATGGCGTAGACAGGGACAGAAGATAGAGTGGCGTTCACCAGGGCCGTTCTACCTGCGGCATTGAGGAGCCGGCCAGCCCAGCCGCTGAGATACCTGTCGTGCTTGGAAATTAAGGGTTGCATATCGGCGAGTCGTAGTTTCATAGTGGAGAGAGGCAGTCCAAGGTAGGATTGGGGGAAGGTTGAGATGGAGCAGCCGAGGCAGTGTGCCATGCGGTTTGCGACGTCCTCGGGAACATTCATGGGGATGAAGGTGCTCTTGTCAAAGTTGATGTGAAGACCGGTGGCGTTTGAGAATTGCAAAAGGATGTCACGGAGGTGAATGATCTGCTGCTCGTCGGCCTTGAGGATGATAAGAGTGTCGTCCGCGTATTGGAGCATGGGACATGGGAGGTCCGGGCAGAGGGGGTGCTCAAGGCGTCCATCTCTGGATGCTTCTTGAACTAGGAGCTGGAGGACATCGGCAACAATGATGAAGAGATATGGCGAGAGAGGGTCGCCCTGTCGTAAGCCTTTTCTGCACTGGAGCCAGTTCCCGGGCACCCTGTTGAGGAGGACAGCTACTTGACTGCTTGAATTGAGGCAGGAGATCCATTGACGCCATTCGACCGAAAAACCTTTTGCGGCGAGGATATCATCAAGGGCCCCCCAATCGACGAAATCAAAAGTCTTCCCGAAGTCTAGCTTGAGCACAACGGTGGGAGCTTTCCTCTTGTGGCAACATTGAACCATTTCAGCAGCATAGATGAAGTTCTCCGCAATGCACCTCCCTTTTAAGAAGCCGGTTTGGTCTGAGTGGACAAGAAGGTGGATGAGTTCCTGAAGCCGCATTGTGAGGACCTTTGACACCGCTTACAGGGGGCAGTTTTGAAGAGAGATTAGTCGGAAGTCTTTGGGATGTCGCACGGTCTCCTTCTTTGGGATCAGCACCATCAGTGCCCGGTTGATGCCGCAGAGGTCGGCCTTGTGCTCGAGGAAGTCCGAGGCCAAACAGAGGAGGTCCTGCTTGACAATGTCCCAGTGACCTTGATAGAATTTTGGGCTGAAGCCGTCGGGCCCCGGTGCGCTGACGCCGCGCATTCCGAAGATGGCAGTCCGGAGTTCAGCGAGGGTGAATGGTTTGCACAACTGGGCGGCCTGGAAACTGTCCAAGGCGTGGCACTGGGTGAGCGCTGGGAGATTAGGGAGATGGGAGCACTGATCTTTGGAGCCCAGCAGATTGCGGTAGAAGTCGAGGAGGAGCTCAGCCTTGCCATCGTGGCTTACCACCGGATTGCCGTCATCGTCTTCAAGTTGACGGATCGAAGCCGAGCGCATGCGGATGGTAGCGCACATGTGGTGGTACTTCGTGTTGTCGTCCCCACCAATGCAATGTCGCACCTTTCCGTGCTGCTTCCAATAGGCGGCGAGCTGGGCCGAGTGACGGTGAGCGGATGTTCTGACAAACTCCCGGAGGGTGATCTCGGCGTGAGTGAGCGGGCAGGCCTCTTCCAGGCATCCAAGCATCTGCATCACCATTTTACAGTTGGCGAGGATGGAGTCAGGGGTGCGGAGGCCAGCCGCCCAGGATTTGATGTCAGCTCTGCACCTTTTGAGGGCCAGGCAGAGGCTCGAACTGGCAGGGAGGTCTGGCCGGGAGGTGGAGACACTTTGCCAGGCGGAGGCGATGACTGGGGTGAGGGAGGGTTGATGAAGCCAATGATTATTGAACCAGAAGAGGGGGGAGCGGGGGATTGAAGTGGTGGCGGTGAGAGTGATGGGGATGTGGTCCGAGAGGGTGGAGGCATAGGAGCTGACGGAGGAGTTAGGGATGGCGAGGCCCCAGGGCACATTGATGAGGAACCGGTCCAGCTTGGCGAGGATGGGGCGTTGCTGGTGATTGAACCAGGTGAATTTTCGGTCGGGGAGCGGTAGGTCTTGGAGATCGAGTTTGTTGATGGCCTCGTTGAAGAGATGAGCCTCGGCAGGGCAGAAGGCATCGTTGGAGCGCTCATCTGGGTCGCGAATTAGGTTGAAATCACCGAGGAGGACCCAGGGATGAGATGAGATCAGGGGGGCCACGTCGCGGATGAGCTCCTCCAGGAACGCCAACTTTCTCAGCAGGAACGCACGGGCCGTAGACGTTCGTCACGAAGAAGCTGAAGCCATCGGCTTTGAAGCGGAGCTCCACCGCGAGGGATCGGGCGGTGCGCGACGCCGCCAACAATTCAAGGGAGGAATCGTCCCAGGCTCAGAGCAAACCTCCCGACGCGCCACAGGATGGGAGGGCTTCCCAGGAATTTGCCAACGCAGGAGGGAGGAAGGTAGCAGCCTTGAACCGATCCATGGCCTGGAGCTTTGTCTCCTGCAAACAAAGAACCGGTGCGGCTGGGGAAGGGCGAGCCACAACTTGGCGCACTTGTCCGCATCATTGATGCCTCGGATATTCCAGGATTGCAATGTTAGTTCTTTGCGTGGTCTAGCCATGGAGAACAAGCAGATAGCGCGGCACACACAAGAGGTTCAGCAGAGCACCGCAGCGACACATAAGGTTCATACAAGCACAAATATCCGAAGCCACAACAGAAGCTAAACTATGGTACCCCTGCAAACTACCATCAGGGCAGAGGACGCAAGCAGGCGAACGCTGCCCACCTGTTAAAGGAAGTTTATATTCCCTTCCTCATATATGTATAGGACTCTTATTTCCTCCCTTCTATATCCGGGACTCTCCCGTTGTATGCTGTACACCGACTATATAATAAACCCGAAGGCCGCCACATTGGGATGCGCAAGTGCTTTCCCAAATACCTCTACGTTTACATGGTATCTTTCGCCGGGTTCTAACCCTAGCCTTCTCCTACCCCATCCGCAGACTCCTCTCTCCACCATGGCCCTCGCGACCTCCGTCGTGGCTGCCATCTCCTCCGTCAACATCAAGAGTCATGTTCCGGTCACCCTCAGCTTCAAGGCCGGCAACTACTCTCGATGGTCGACGTTCTTCACCGTGGCATGCGGCAAGTTCGAGGTCCTCGATCTCATCGGTGACTCGCCAGCGCGCTGCACCGATCCCACCTAGGTCCAGCAGGACTCCATCGTGCGGACTAGGCTCTACACGACCATGGCCGACGACGTCCTCGATGTCTCTATCGAGAACGATCAAACCGCCCGCGAGCTCTGGGTCAAGATCACCGATAACGTCACCGCCAATCGCAACTCCCGCGCCATCCATCTTAGCCAGGAGTTCCACTCCCTCACGCAGGGCTCCTCCACCATCACCGAGTACATCCAACGCCTGAAGGTCTCCGCTGACGCGCTCCACGACGTCGGCCGTCCCGTCCATGAGTCTGATCTCGTCCTCAACGCACTCCGTGGACTCAACGACGACTTCCGCAACGCTGCCGACATCATCGCCCTCACCGATCCGCTGCCCAACTTCGCGCGCACTTGCAATCTGCTCCTCACGCACGAGCAGTCGCGTTCCAAGGGCCGTGCATCGGGGTCCTCTTCCGGCTCTCTCTTCCTGGCGTCTACGTCGGGGGACTCCTCGCGCGCGCCGCCGGCGCAAACTTCCTCGCGTGGGCGCGGGCGCGGACACGGTGGAGGGCGCGGTGGCGGCAGGAACGGCTCGAGTTCCCCAAACCCTAACCGCTCCTCTAGGCCCACTCCCTCCTCGGGCCCATGGGTCTGCATGACCCCGTGGGGTCCCCTGCTAATGGTAGTGGCCCCCGGCTTCCCCACTGGTGGCTTCTCCACACCGCCGCAAGGGCAGGGCCGTGGCCGTGGCACCAGCAACGGTTCCGCCGGCATCCTCGGCTCTCGTCCAGCTCCAGCACCGACGCAGGCCTACACCACCTTTGCCCCAGTCCAGCCGATCTCCGATCCGGTGTGGAACACGTCCGGTCTCATCGCCGCCCTCAACGCCATGCAGAATCCCACCATGGATGATTGGGTGATGGACTCGGGCGCCTCCTCGCACATGGCATCTGACGAAGGTATCTTGTCTACCTCCTCAAACCCGGATCCCTCACTCTCTGTGACGGTCGCCAATGGTGCAACGCTTGCCGTCACACATGTGGGTTCCTCTATTTTATCTACTCCTTTATCCAACTTTCATCCTAACAACATTCTTCTTGTCCCTTCTCTTGTTAAGAACCTTATCTCAGTTCGTCGTTTCACCATTGACAATTCTGTCTCCGTGACCTTTGACCCGTTTGGTTTTTCTGTCAAAGACCTACGCACTAGGAGAACGATTCTTCGCTGCAATAGTGTCGGTGATCTATACACCTTTGGCGCTCGCTCTCCCGACACAGCCGCCGCCCTCCTCACCGCCATCTCCTCCAGTGCGGTATGGCATCGTCGTCTAGGCCATCCTGGCCGCGATGTCCTTGCTATTCTTAATAAATCGGGTCTTATTTCTTGTAATAAAATAGGTAGTAGTCCTCCTTGCCATGCGCTTCAGCTAGGCAAACATGTGCGGCTGCCCTTTGCTAGGTCGTCTTCCTTTAGCAGTGCCCCTTTTCAGCTTATGTTTTGCGACCTCTGGTCATCCCCCATTGTTAGTCCGTCGGGTTATAAATTTTATCTTATCATAGTTGATGATTTTTCTCATTATTTTTGGACCTTCCCCCTTCGTAATAAATCTGACGTTCATGACATGCTCGTTGCCTTTGTGGCCTATGTGCAAAATCAGTTTAATACTAATGTTGGCTCGTTTCAATCTGATAACGGGAGCGAATTTGTCAACCACGTTAATGCTGATTTCTTTCGTCAACATGGCATTTTTCTCCGGCTTACCTGTCCTCATACCTCCCAGCAAAACGGTAAAGCCGAGCGCGCAATTCGCACTACTAATGATGTTGTTCGCACCCTGTTATTTCAGGCCAACATGCCCCCGACCCTCTAGGTCGAAGCCCTCGCTACTGCCACCTACATTCTGAACCGGCGTCCCACCGCCCCTCTTCGGTTCGCTACACCTTTCTCCTGTCTTTTTGGAGCCCCTCCTGACCTTAGTCATCTCCGCGTGTTCGGTTGTCTATGCTATCCTAACTTAGCCGCTACAGCCGACCACAAGTTATCTCCACGTTCTGCAGCCTGCGTGTTCATTGGCTACCCTCTGGAACACAAAGAATATCGCTGCTACAACCCTCTCACTCGGCGAGTAATCACCTCTCGGCACGTCATCTTCGACGAGTCCGTGTTCCCGTTCGCCGTCTCCTCCTCATCACAAAATCCCAACTCCCTGGATTTTCTTCTTACTGACATGTCCTCTAGGACGAACTCTATCTCTATTTTAGGTACCCCAGATGTGGCACCAGACGAGGGCGACGAGCCGCCAGTGACTCGTGTGATTCTCCAGTCACCTGTCACAGTGGCTCCCCTGCCCGCTCCTGCACAGCAACGCGCGGCGCCCGCCGTGCCAGTGCCCTCGCCTGCCGCGCGCTCTGCTGGACCTCGCGCGAAAGCCTCCTCCGTCGCGGCTCCTTACGAGTCTGCGCAGCCACGCGCAGCACCGGTCGCCTCCTCCGTCGCGGATCCTACCGTGTCGCGCGCAGCCTCTCTACCCGCGCAGCTACGCGCGGCACCGGTCTCGCGTGCTGCACCAGGGGCGCCTCCGGCGCCAGCTGCGCCCCACGCCAATCTTCCGCCATGCACGTCCAGCGGTCGTGTTGTGCGGTCGGTGCATCGGCTCAACCTCCACGCCAGTCATGTCGCCGTCTCCCCGATTCCCTCCACTTATCGGGCGGGGCTGACTGATCCTCATTGGCGTCAGGCTATGCAAGATGAGTTTGATGCTCTCATCAGCAATTCTACGTGGACACTTGTACCGAAGCCAGCGGGTGCCAATATTGTCTCAGGCAAGTGGATTTTTAAGCATAAATATCACTCAGATGGTTCGTTGGCTCGTTATAAAGCTCGTTGGGTTGTCCGTGGATACTCTCAGCGTCCTGGTGTTGATTTTGATGAGACATTCAGCCCTGTTGTGAAGCCGGCAACCATTCGTGCAGTGTTGAGCATTACTGTCTCTAAGTCTTGGCCCATCAATCAATGGATGTCAAGAACGCCTTTCTTCATGGCAATCTTTCGAGACTGTCTACTGCCAACAGCCATCCGGTTTTGCTGATCCCTCTCATCCGGACTATGTATGTCTGCTGCAGAAGTCCCTCTACGGTCTCAAGGAAGCCCCTCGTGCATGGTACCAGCGGTTTGCCTCTCATATTCACAATCTGGGCTTCATCTCTTCTGCCTCGGATGCCTCCCTGTTTGTGCTGCAGTCCGACGCAGATCTTGCTTATATTCTTCTCTATGTCGATGACATCATTCTGACAGCTTCCTCCCAGGCACTTCTCCAGGATATTATCAGCCGTCTTCACTCGGAGTTCTCGATGACTGATCTTGGTGATCTCCGCTTCTTCCTAGGTATAGCTGCACATCGCTCTTCTGATGGTCTTCACCTCTCTCAGCGTCAGTATGCCGTCGATCTCCTCCAGCGTGCTGGCATGTCCGAATGCCACGCCACCAGTACACCCGTGGACACAAAGGCCAAGCTGTCTGCGACCGAGGGCGCTCCTGTTGCTGACCCCTCAGAGTACCGGAGTCTTGCTGGGCCACTCCAATACCTCACTCTGACGCGCCCGGACATTGCCTATGCTGTTCACCAAGTGTGCCTCTACATGCATGATCCGAGGGAGCCTCATCTGAATTTGATCAAACGCATCATCCGCTACATCAAAGGCACTCTCGACCTAGGTCTTCATCTGTCCGCCCAGTCCTCACTCACCTCTCTCACAGCCTACTCCGACGCGGATTGGACCGGCTACCCAGACTCTCGGCGCTCCACCTCAGGCTATTGTGTTTATCTTGGTGATAACTTGGTCTCCTGGTCTTCTAAACGGCAAACTATGGTTTCCTGATCCAGCGCCGAGGCCGAATACCGTGCAGTTGCTCATGCGGTCTCCGAGTGTTGTTGTTTCAACAGCTCCTCCAGGATCTTCATCAACCGCTGCAGGACGCCACCGTTGTTTTCTGTGACAACGTCAGTGCGGTCTACATGACGCGCAACCCTGTTCATCATAAACGCACGAAGCATATTGAGATCGACATTCATTTCATGCGTGAGAAGGTTGCCATCGGGCAGGTTCGAGTTCTCCGTGTCCCCTCCAGTCATCAGTTCGCAGACATCATGACCAAGGGCCTCCCAGTTCCTCTCTTTCAAGACTTTCGGTCCAGTCTTTACATTCAGGAGCCTCACGCTACAACTGCGGGGGGGTGTTAAAGGAAGTTTATATTCCCTTCCTCGTATATGTATAGGACTCTTATTTTCTCCCTTGTATATCCGGAACTCTTCCGTTGTATGCTGTATACCAACTATATAATAAACGTGAAGGCCGACACATTGGGTGCGCTCTGCTTTCCCAAATACCTCCAAGTTTAGACCACCTTCGTCGACCTGAGCGCAAAAGTCGATAACGGGGAGCACCGGCACGTTACAACCCGAAGGTGCACGCCAGAGGCAGGGGGTGAAGCAGCCGGCCCACCGCAGGGCCAGCACGTCGGACCAACAAGCCAAACAGGTGCGCGGGATGAGGGGGCGCGCCACCCCTTTGACGCTGCTGGCGGCGACATCAGTCCACCGGCTCGATCGCGGGAGGCAGAGGGGCGATCTGGTCGTCCATGGCGGCGAGGACCTCCTCGGGCACACCACAGCTGCACCCGAGCATCTTCAGGTCTTCAACTGTCCAGGAGGGGGCACGAACGGCGCCGTCGTCAACTGCAGCAGGGTCATCGGAGTCGATCGCAGGGTCTTCTTCGTCTCGGACGGCTTCGTCCGCGCCGCCAGCAGCAGGGGCCTCCGGCTCAGGGGACAGCTCGCCCTCTTTGCGGCGGCGGAGACGGATGGCGAAGCTTTGAAATGTGGTAGTTCTGTTACGAGTAGTTGCAAATATCCCACAGGTTTCTGAAACTTTATTGTTAATGTTTTCTTCGTGCTCTACGCTACAGATTTGGGTTGAACTACGGTACAGATGCGAACAACCTGGCGGACCCGCAGTCGGTGACACAGCTACTGAAGGAGCAGGGCATCACCATTGTGAGGATCTATGACGCCAACCCGCAGGTGCTCAGCTCGCTAGGCAACACCGGGATAAAGGTGATGGTGATGCTCCCCAATGACAACGTGGCGTCCGTGGCGTCCGACCGGTTGAAGGTGCTCCATTGGGTGCGCGACAACGTGGCCAAGTACCACCCTGCGACGCAGATCATCGGCATGGCGGTCGGGAACGAGGTGTTCAAGTCGCGGCCGGACCTGAACTCGAAGCTTGCGCCAGCCATGACTAACGTGCAGTGGGTGCCGGAGAAGCTACGCCTGGCCGACTCCGTGAAGTTGTCCACGCTAATCGACTACTCTGCGGTCACCGACACGTACCCGCCATCATCGGGCAGGTTCGTGAACGCCGTCGCCGAGCCAGTGATGCGGCCCATGCTCGAGTTCCTGAAGCGGACGGGATCGTACCTCTCGATGAACAGACAACAGGAAAGAGGCACTGTAGCGGCACGGGCTAAAAGGCGTAGCGACAGGCCCAGAAGAAGGCCGCTGCTACAAAGCCCAGGCCAGCCCAGGCAAAACATACCATCGCTACAAATAATTAGTAGCGGCGGCCCACCTTACCAGCCGCCGCTACAAACAATTAGTAGCGGCGGCCCACCTTACCAGCCGCCGCTACTAATATCAGCCTTTGTAGCGGCGGCCCATGGTACCAGCTGCTGCTACTAATCTTCTGTAGCGGCGGGCCGTAAAATGGGCCACTGCTACAGTACCGCTCCTGTATATAAGGGCGCCGTCGGGCCGCTCGCTATTCACTGGAACAGTGGTGGCCCGAAAATTTTGAAAAAAACACAAAAATGAGGAGGGAAGTTTTTGAATCTGGTTTTCTTTTTTTTTAGGATTTTGATCTCCTTGGCAAGAGAAAGTGTCTCATAGGGTTATTTTTCCTTGCTCAGTTTTTGAATTCCACCTCCATTTTGGGTTTTGAAGTTTGAATGGATTTATTCAATTTTTGTCAAAATTCGCTTGATTTGAGGAGTTTAAATGTCTTGTAGTTGAAGTTTAAGCACTCAAACTTGATGTGCTTCTATCATGACCTAAAAAATCATCTTTTTCTCTAGTCTCTAAGAGATGTAGTTAATTAGGGCAAGAGAGAGGTAGTTAGGGCAAGAGAGAGGTAGTTAGGGCAAGAGGGATTTTTTCCTTTCTTTTGTGATTAAGTTTATTTGTAGCCTATCTCATTTGCATTTTATGTAGATCTAGATGGTAGAGAGAGATAGGGAAGTAAAATATTTTTTGCCTTTTTTGCAACAAAATTTAATAATGTAACGATTTGAATTTCTTGAATGTAATATTTGATCATTTTTGTCTATTTTAGTGTAGGACTTATTTAAGATGGACATGTTTTGGATGTACGAGGAATGTAGAATAAATCTACCATTTCGCCAAAAAGTCACTTCATTCCTTGAACAAGCCGCACGACATGCACATAGCGAGGAGAAGAGAGATACATTGTCCATGCCGAGACTGCAAGAATCAGATAATGTGGAGGGATACGACTATAATCAAATCACACTTGGTGAGAAGAGGATTTGTTAAGGACTACACGAGGTGGACAAAACATGGTGAAACCCCTGATGAGCCTGAGCCTTTGGACGACCGTGTGGAGGAGCCTGTGGAGCAGCCAGTGAATGAGCCGCAAGTGGAGCAGCCGTTGAACGAGCCAGTTGAGCAGCCGTTGAATGAGCCAGTTTAGGAGCCTATGGGTCAGCCAGTGAATGAGCCGCAAGTGGATCAGCCTGAGTAAGAATATGTTTATTTTGAAGTCGAGGAATTGCTATGCCACATGGAACCGCAAATGTTACTCAGGGCAGGGACAACAAGAGGACTCGACAACTTTAATACAGTGGAGAAGGCATCAAAGGAACCATTGTATGAGAAATCTAAGGGATGTGAGAAAGAATCAATGGTGTTGCGTATGGTCTAAAACTAGTTTCACGGATTTGTTGGAGCTTCTTTCCAAAACGCTCCCGAAGCCAAACTTGTTGCCAAAGTCCACGTACTTTGCTAAGAAGCTGATATCTCCGTTGTCTTTGAGCGTCGAAAAAATTCACGCGTGTCCAAATCATTGCATATTGTATCGAGGGGAGCACAAGGACCTTAACAGCTGTCCAAGGTGCAACCGCAGTCGTTTCAAGAGAACCAACAACTATGATGCAGACACCGTAGTTGGCTGTGGCAAGAAGAAAAACAGGGCGGGCATGAAGAGGAAGAAGAGTACTATTACGGATGACAGTGATGTTACGAAGATTCTTGCCTTAGTCATGTGGTACCTACCCGTTGTTGATCGTATCAGACGCTTGTTTGCCAACCCCAGGGATGCTGCTCTGATGATGTGGCATGCGCGTGAGGGGGATGATAAGATTAGGCATCCTGCCGATGCAACGCAGTGGAAAAAGTTTGACGAGAATCATCCAGAGTTCTCTATGGAGAAAAGAAACATACGGTTTGCATTGAGCACTGACAGGATGAATCCTTTCGGTGAGATGACGAACCTGCACAGCACTTGGCCAGTGATACTATCAGTGTACAACCTTCCATCATGGTTATGTCACAAGCGTAAGTACCTATTGCTGACAACACTTATATCTGGTCCTAAAGAACCTAGCAACGATATAGACGTGTTCTTACAGCCTTTGATGGAAGACATGCAAAAACTATGGCGAGAGGGAGTCCGTATGTGGGATGAGTACAGAAGAGAGTACTTCAAACTCCATGCCATCATTTTTGTCACCATTAGTGATTCCCCGGCACTAAGGATACTATCAGGACAGGTTAAAGGAAAGGCGGGATGCATAGTGTGCATTGATGATACATCCTCTACGTACCTTGAATCATCCCAGAAGACAGTTTACTTGCGGAACCGCTGATTCTTACCGCGGAAACACAAATATTGCGTGATGATGAGACAGTTTGATGGAGATGTTGAAGAGGGTGAAGCTCCTCGGTGATGCATAGGACAGGTCATTTTTGAGCTGGTGAAAAACATCGATGTTGTTCTTGGAAAGCCAGCAAATGGAGTTGCAAAGTTGTTGACGGCCACTAGGTCCTAAATTTGCCGTCAACTTTCTCGGAAATAAAGAAGAAACTCGAATATCTTACTTGCACTTCTGTTTGCAAATAACCTATTTCCACTTGTCCTTGGAGTTTTACTGCTGCAGCTGAGAGAGACCAAAATACAATAAAAAGGCGTTCAAGTGGTAGGATTACAATCAGCAGAAAATCCGGAATCTGCCACGTGCCAAGGAGGGCCCACAATATCAAGAAACCGACACAAAATATCATGAAACACCGCAGGAGAATAATCAGGAGCAATGAAGGAACCAGCTGGCGCAAGCTGGACCCAGGTGGCCCCTCCCCCAGGTCGGCCGACCTAGGGAAGGCGCCATCTGGAGTCTGCCTCTTCTAGTGATTTGTTCCCGCCAATTCCAAGTCGGTGCTGAGGTGCCTCGGAGGATTTCCCGCCAGAATCCACCGCCTTTGAAGACTATAAAAGGAGGGGCAACCCCCCCCCCCCCTTCTCTCAACACACAACAGAAGCATTCCTCTCTCATTTGTTCGGTAGTAGTGCCTCAAGGCTGTGGGAAGTTAGCCTTAGAATAGCTCTACTCTAGTACCCAAGTCCACTTGGAAGATTGGGTAAGACTTGAGGGATATTCCTCCACCTACTTTTGGGTGTTATAATATTGTTCTTGGCTTATTCATATACTTGTAGTGGTACTTTATAATATATCAATGGATATGCCTTGCTCCTCTATTGTCATGTATGATCCATATGTTTATATATGTTCATGCTTTGGTTCATGTTTATGCCATAAACTTGGGGGTTTGGGCTAGTTGATCTATGCTACGGTAGCGGTTCAGGGGCCATCCGGGCTGCTCTTACCTTATTTATCCGGAAAGGTTGGAGTATTATTCAGCAGTGTAGACGTGGTGTCTATACTGAGGGATATCGCTGGATGCGGGGTTGTCCCACGGAGAGGGGATGCGGGGTTGTCGCTGGATGTGCTCGACGCACAAGGCGCGGAAGGCGTGCTCATGATCCGGTACACACAAGATGGCTCCGGAAACTCGGGCCCCGACGAGTCCGAATCAGATGGAGTATGGTCAGAACTGGAAGATCCACATCCTCGGCCACCTCGGACAAAATGAGCGGGGAGTGATGAAGAGGAATACGTCCCTGAAGAGGAGGCTGAGGCTGAGGCTGCCCAGGTAACCACCGACGACGTGGTATCCATGACTCCAATTATGTATCCACAATTTTTTTTTTATGAATTGCACCTTACAAATGTATCATATTTGTTATGTCCTAGCCCAAAAAACGACGACGACATGCCCCTCCACGCTACCGAGATGAACCGATAGCCAATGTGGCCCCTCAACAGCAATCAACAGAGGAGGCTTCTAAAGCCACAACCGAGGGGGCCACCAAGAAACGCAAGCGTGGTGAACGCAATGCGAGTAAGGCAGAAGGTATCTACGATGTGGAGGCACTTGACCCTAAGGACGGGACCCCAGTGGCACCGAAAGGTGTCTACGGAAAATGGAGGAATCGTTGCAGCGTTTTGGTCAGGGACAAATGCAGAATCATCTAGCCCAGGTGGAACAATGTGCCTGCCGATCGTAAGTCGGAAATGTGGAACGAGGTTAAGGAACACATCCACTTCCGAAAAGCTGACATTGCCAGAGCCGAGAGGGCAACAATGAAAGAGCGCGCCGGCATCTTTCGGGACTGGAAGTCCAAGCTGAACTGCGAATATGCCAAAAAGGGTTTAGAGCCTTTCGGTACCTATGGAAACATCACTCGAGATGATTGGGCCACCTTCATTGAGCAGAAAACGAGCGATGAGGCTAAGGAGATGAGTGAAAGGATGAAAGAGCTCAACAGGAAGAACAAGTACAAGCCACGCTTAGGTCCGGCGGGTACAAAGCGAAGGAACCGGAATGGAGAGAGATGGAAAGAAAAAAACCATGCGGAAGGAAAGCCTGATACCTTGGAAGACATCAAGGAGCGTGCAAGGAACTGGGTATATGTTCATTCGACGGTAACAAGCTCCGGGGAGATCATTGTGGACCCGATTGCGCTTCTAGTGGTGGAAGCCTTGAAATATCCGATTAGGGGGAAACAAAAGGCAGGTCTTTTTATATCTAAGTATCACAGGACCAGCTAGAGAAGGCACTGGGTACGGCTGAACATGGAGGGCGGGTACGAGGAGTGTCCTCGTCGGCCTCTTGGAAAGAAGGCTTCTCCAGTTCGTCCTCGGACTACAAGAAGCATACCTTCCACAAGCAAGACATTGAAGACAAAGTTAAAGCAGAATGGAGGAAACAGTTAATGATCTTCGCTAAAGAACATCGAGAAGGCAACATTAGCAGCGACCTCCAGAGCGCTATGAATCTTGCTATGGATGTTGTGTCTCGTGGTACGTCTGGCTCCACGGAATACGTGGAGATCACTAAGGAGACCCCTCGTGAGCTGCATGTGCCATTTGATTACAAGGGAAGACACTGAAGGTTGCGACCGGAAGGGCATTTCCAGGACGTATGATCCACAACAAGGATATTCCTCCAGGTTACATCCGAGTCACTGTTGTTGATATAGTACCAGGATATGAGGACAATGAGCTAGAATGCCCCATATGCGAGGCGGGGATAGAAACTCTTCAAGATGCACGAGGCACTTATATCATGTGGAAAGGTAAAGATGTGGTCTTGACGTCAGGGGAAGCTTCGCCACCCCCGTTGTCCGGTCACGGATCATTCCATGTCAGCCAACCAGGTGCAGAGGATCGAGAGCAAGTTCCACAACCGTCTCCTATGTGGACAGCTGCTTCCGGCAACAGCACCAAGACCCAGAAAGGCGCACCTCATCCTGAAGAGGTACGTCAACCGGAGGTGACTCGGACAGACTGGAGCCCCTCAAGAGCTTCTCCACCCTCGCAAGAGCTTCCTCAGCCTGTAGCCAACGAACTGCCTCAACAACAAGAGAGCCTCCTCCGGCTTCTCATGGCCAAGCTGACAAAAGAAGGGGCCACGGTTCAAGAAGAGTCTCGATCATTTATGCCCCTAATCCCTAGGACTATTACCGCTATTAGAGATGTGGAGAAGGAGGAAGCGCGGAAAGAGGCCGTAAACAAATACTTGGCAGGATGGAGAAATTAGTGGTGTTAGAGCTCCACGCGAAAGGAGGTTGAGATGAAGGATGATATTGTTTATGAGGACCAGGATGATTTTGACTGCGAGACGTTTATCTTCTGCAATCCCCTGGTCCCAAAACTTATGTATTCCAACTTGCCTTGGGAGATGCGGAAGATCCATGATTGGTACATGTAGGCATCAAAAGAAAGGATTGACATGATCACCTGTAAGGTTCCATCGGATATATTCAACGACCAAGGTGAGCAGAATACATTGGGACTATATTTCAGTGATCTTCACGACATGTTTCGGCTCCGAAGGATGGACATCACCTTCATCACCTTGTGGTGCATGTAAGTGCCTACATTATCCATCGTCGTTTTCTAAAACATATTTGAACGTATTTTGTAACAACATTTAAATGATGTCTATTGCTTCTTTTGTAGCATGAATTCGATCGTCCAAAGAAAGGACTGCGATCTGAAGTATTGGAAGGTCGGGTATCTAAACCCGATGTTGATTAATCAATCGACGATCAACCCAAGGATAAATGAGAAAGACCCTTGTTACAAGAACAAGACACCTGAAGAGCTACGCAAATTAAAGGAGGACAAGACACAAGCTTCAAGGACTCAGGTTGCAAAATATATTTTCAAATGTTTCATGACGTGGCAGGATAAGAAAATGATCACTGCCCTCTACAACTTCGAGTAAGTTCGACCACTATCTTCGTCTTCTGCTCTATTTCACGCATAAATGAAACGATAACTAATGTGATTATTGTTGTAGTGACCACTTGATTTGCTTGTGCCTCATGCCCAAATATGGGCATATCGTCGCAGAGCTTGATTATGACAAGAAAAGATACAAGGATATTCTGGGTATCAGAGATTGGTATGTTGTTAATCACAGCTTGTGCACTATGTTTATGTTAATTTTATATCTAACGTTTAACTACTGTTGTTCGAGCAGTGCCTACCAGAACTATGTAGCGGCAGGGGGGGGACACAACCCTAGAAAGCCAAAGCACATGACTTTTCGTAACAAATTCTGGGTAAGACTTGTTGTTTTTATACTCCATCATCCTACTATAGATAGAATTTTGTGATATGTAACGCGTTTCTCCTTCTTGTAGTGCTATAGACAAGTACCAGGCAGTGTTCATTGTGGCTACTATGCATGTTACTACTCGTCTAGCACTTCGTCATACATGGACATTCTCATCGAGTTATCTGAAGAAGAAGTACGTACATTTCAATTCTTGTTCTCTAATCAGTCATTCTATGATACATGATACAAACTCATCTATAAATTAACATACAGAAAGCAAAGAGGAAAGTAGAATGGTGGAAGGCAACACGAGCGAAATTTGAAGCCATTCGACAAGAATTACCCAGCTCCGATGGTCCAACTCATCTGACGACAAACCAAATGTATCAACTTGTGACGCACTTGTGTCGTTTCCTTCTAAGAGAGGTTATCCATCCGAGTGGTAAGTTTTTTGATGCCGATGCCGAATTAGGAAAGAACCATAGGAGGCTTTGTGAGTGGGCTGGTTCGAAACGCCCATACGAGCCTGAAGAACCCAAAGAGAAATTAGAGAACTACGGCTTAGAGCTTGTATGAAACAATGTAATTGGTGTTTTGCATTGGAGTTTGAATGTGACAATTGTATTCATGACTTAATATTTGTAATGACTTGTCTTTGCATGTGACAATGTGGAATATTTGTAAGTATCTGTAAATATATGTGAATCTTTGATTATCTGTGAATTTTTTGTGCTGGATTTAATGTTCTGAAACTAAAAACAATTATTTATTTTTTTCAAAAAAATAAAATAGCGGCGGGTGACAACACAAGCCACCGCTATAGATGTATTCAGTAACGGCGGCTTGTGTTGTCACCCACCGCTGCTGAAGGCCTTTGTAGCGGCGGCTAGTAAGATGAGCCGCCGCTACAAAGGGTTCTGTAGCAGCGGGTGAGCCGGCCTGCCGCTACAAACCCCGATTTGTAGCTTCGGAGGCGTAGCGGCGGCCCGGCCTGCCCGCCGCTGCAGTGCCTTTCGACCCGTTGCTATAGTAGCTCTGTTCTGTTGTGACATCTACCCGTTCTGGGCCTACCACGACGACGCGGACCACATCTCCCTTGACTACGTCCAAGGTAACCCCAACGTGGTCGATCGACACACCGGGCACAAGTACTTAAACCTCCTCGACGCAGCGCACTCCGCCATGGACAGCTGGTCCCCGGCGTGAGGCTGTACGTGACGGAGACTGGGTGGCCGTCGGGCGGGAGGCGGCTGCAGGATGGCAGCGACGACGACGTGTTCACCGTGGACAATGCGCAGGCGTACATCAACAACGTGATCGGCCGCGTGCTGGCCGGCAAGACGGGCACGCCGCTCCACCCCGACGCCGACATGGACATGTACATCTTCTGTTCAACGAGAACCTGAAGGGGAATGGGCCGGACGACATCGAGCAGAACTTTGGCCTTTTTTACCCCAACATGCAGAACGTGTACTCGTTCGACTTCCACGGAGGAGGAAGAGGGTCGACGGAGAGCTGGTGCGTGGCGAACGCCGCGATCGGGGACGGGCGGCTGCAGGCGGCGTTGGACTGGGCCTGCAGCCACGGGGCGCGGATTGCAGTGGCATCCAGCCCGGCGCGTCGTGCTTCCAGCCCAACACCTCGCGCACGCCACGTACGTGTTCAACAGCTACTACCAGCACAACAGCAGGGCTGCCGGGACGTGTGACTTCAACGGCGCCGCCACCGTCGTCTACCAGGCACCAGGTCAGTTCTGCATCTACGGAGTATCCCGTTCGTAATCGTCAAAGATTTTGATCGTGCAAATGTTCAAATGCGTTTGTTTTATCGTGATAGACATGTGTTGGAGCTGGTGCGTGGCGAAGGCCTCCGTCGGTGACGCGTGGCTGCAGGCGGCACTAGAGTACGCGTGCGGCAACGGCGCGGCATGCTTCCAACCAGACACAAGCTTGCGCACGCCTCCTACGCATTCAACAGCTACTACCAAAACAAGGCCGAGCAGCCGGGACTTGCGACTTCAACGCGGCGCGGCCTCCGTCGTCTATCAGCCACAGAGTGAGTTCACGCTCGTCGGCCGCCTCCTCGACTCTTGCAAGCCTATTAATGGACCTTGAGATAATGATGTGACCTAACTGGTGTTTCAAATCCTGTTTTTCAGAGGTCGGAAATTGCGTGCTCCCGCCTCCGAATGCCTGAACTGAACTGCTCCGAATGCCTGAACTGAACTGCTGAGGCTCAGCTCATCAAGAAACAACAGTGAAGTTTGATAAGACACCACCTCCGAATAAATTTACGGGCAGCTCATTGGGCAGTTAGAATGCACGTCAAATAAAAGTATCAAACAATTTCGAACATCACATTTGAGGGTGTAATTTGAAAAATAATTTATGGATAAATAAGTGTAAGTCACGATACGCACGCTTTTGACACCTATATTGAACGACGAATGTTGTTCTTAACTGGCGAACTAGTCGAGTTATTCTCATCCAAATCTGATATCCACCCTGAACTTCGAGATGGATCAGTTTAGTTCCTGAACTTTATACATCATTTCATATCCCGATACCCGACACCATGGTCGCGCACGCCATGTAAGCTTTCAACAGCTACCACCAGAGTCAGAACCGGGCCAGCGCGGTTCGTGTGAGTTCTTAGGGGCTGCCTACATTGTCTACCAAGCACGAGTCCCTGAACTATTCCCCCTTATATAGATCAGTTACACGACGTGATCTTATCACGCCAGGCAAGCGGCTCACTCACTCACCGGTATGTGTGCTCCGCTGTTTTGCCGAGACAGGCATGTGCAACGCACAGACGAGCTGGTACGTGGCGTGCGGCAGTCGGGAACGGGCGGCTACAGGCGGCGCTGGACTGACTGCAGCGACATCCAGCCCGCCGCATCGTGCTACGAGCCCAACACCAAGGCCGCGCACGCGTTCAACAGCTACTACGAGCGTCAGCACCGGGCCAGCGGCTCTTGTGAGTTGTGACTTCGCCGGTGCAGCGTCCGTCGTCTAGGAGGAGCCAAGTGAGTTATTCGCCTCCAAATTGCTGTGAAACAACGTTAACAACAACGTAGGACGTATAAACAAGTAAAACAATACAGATAAAAGTAGAGAGACACGAGATGTAGGAGACATCATAATCTTTATTGATAAACTCGTCAGGTTATAAATAGCGTGTCTCCTAAACTATTTATAGAGGCGTAACCCTACTATGTGTAGGATATGAGCCTAATAAAGTAGCCCACGTAGGCAAGGACTCCTTCTTTTAGAAGGTGGGCCTGGCTCAATACGTGTTTTACAACACTTTTTTGGCCACTTTGTCACGATATGCATGCCTCATTAAAAACTCCTTAAAAACCCAGTGAAAAAAATAGAGCAAATAGTGCACAGCATTCGTTAGATGTATTGCACGTATTGCCTCATTAAAAACCTTATGTGAGAAACCTTCAAATAAAACTCACAAGGGAAAAAGGAGTACAACACATAACCTTCTTGGCTATCATATTTATGACAATTTATTCTTCGATAAGATTTCATCAATAATATGAACTTCATGTTAATGCAATATGATCTTTGCAATTAAGTGATGAATCAATATGCTGCCCCTCACAAAGATAATCCTGAAAATGTCTTATATATAAGCAATGGTAAGAAATATTACTACAATGCTAAGTCTTTCAAGAACTTTATCACAATTCTTCCGACATTGTGGTGAGGATCATGGAGCGATTAATATGCTTCGTGAATATATGAATCAAATTATTACTTACTTGATTTGTGTGCAATACAATCAATATCCTTTCGAGGATAACGTGTTGTGAAACGACGTTAATGACGACGTAGGACGTATAAACGAGTAGAACAACACAGATAAAAGTAGAGAGACACGAAACGTCGGAGACATCATAATCTTTATTGATAAATTCATCAGGTTACAATGACGTGTTTCCTAAACTATTTATAGGGACGTAACCCTACTGCATGTAGAATATTGGCCTGATAAAAATATCCCATATGGGTCAGGACTTTTTCTAGAACGTGGACCTGGCCCAATACGTATTTTACAACACAAATAACCGGAGGGAGGCCACGCGTCGCACTCCCTCCCGCACGCTTGTGCCCACGCGCAAGCCATGCAGTTGCGGGCCCCACATCCCCGCGATGTGGGATGGTTTTTAAACACCTATAGCTTTCAAATCTAATATCAAAATTTAAAATGGTAAAAGTCTGCTTCACTCCCTCGTACAGATAACTCCATAGACTATTATTTGGTTCATTTTTTATCCACTCTTTGAAGAATCAGAGCAGCACTTAACCCCTTCAACCAGTTTTACAATCTCATTTTGCTGATGTGGTAGGGATTAGGACCGGGAATACATTGTCAACGCGACACATGGCACGTTGACGTGGACTAGGGACACGTGGGTTGGGTTACCGTTGTTCTGTCGATTTCATACTGTTGTCCTGCTATGGATCCACCATGCGAAAGGAGTGGGGGAGGAACAGAGGAAAACAGAGGTGCTCGACTAATTCGGCCACGACCCTGTTAGCCATATTGGACTACTAACGTGAAAGTCTTAGATGTCAATTCTGATTCTAATCCCTACCACATCAGCAAAATGGGATTATAAAACTGGTAGAGGGGGTTAAGTGCTCTAATTAATCAAAAGGCGGGTGAAAAATGAACCAAAGGGTAGTCTAGGAGGTTATCTAGACACTGAGTAAACTACGAGGGAGCAAAGTGAACTTTTGTCATTTAAAATCGATTTTACCAATATATTCATTGCGATGAGATCTACAAAACTAGACCCCACTTGACTATATCTCCTAAATGTTTTTTAAAAAATTAAGAACAATAATTAATAAAAGTTCTAAGAATAAAAGTTTCACATATTCAATTAGTTAAGAAAAAAGTTCTAGTACTTAATTGTTTTGAAACAATTGATTTTCACAACTGGAACAATTGAATGTCATTGTTGGAACAATTCAAAATTTTCATCTTATTTTTTTTAAAAAAAACTAAAAAAACAGTAGAACATGTAATTTTCACTACCAGAAGAATTGGCTTTCACTAACAGAACAAATTGACTTTCATTATTGAAACAATGAATTGTGACAAGTTAAGCAATTTTTTTTATTATTGGAACAAGTTAAAATATTAAAGAATAAAAAGTATAAATACTATAATACTTGAGTTTCACTAATGGAACAATGAATATTCACTATTAGAACATTTTTTAAAAAAAATAACATTAAATAAAAAGTACTAGAACAATTACTATTTAATACGGGACTGCTGAAACAATTGACATTCACTACCAGAACATGTGACTTTCATTATTCAAACAATTAGAAGTTTCAAATTTAAATTCAAATAAAAATAAAAATAATCAAAAAACATATTCATGTGACATCTTACTTTATTGCATTAATTTTCAGAAATGTGATTATTCAATCAGAATCAGAAATAAAATTTTGGTTGGAGAGAAAAATAGATAGAAAAGAACGAAAAAGCAAAAAGATGCGTGGACCTGAGTGATGAGAGAGAGAAAGAGGAAGCTGCGCAGGGAGGTGTACGGTGGGTGTTCACACCCTCCCCCTGTTCCGTGTGCGTGGTCCACATGTAAGGATCCATCGCCTCAGCCTCTGTTTGGTTGGGCTCTAACTGAAAAAAAAGTTGTCGTGGACTGTGGGCTGTGGAAAAAGCTGCTGTGGGCTGCGGGCTGTGAAAAAGCTGAAAGCCGTTCGATTAAAAAATGCTGTGAGCTGTGGGCTGTCTGTATATGTAAATTGATCGTAACGTACTCCTTTGTTAACTGATTTTCATTTTAATAGAATTTTTGAGAGAATAAAATTAAACTTGTTAAAAGTTTAGCATTTGTCATTAAGGTTTATCTACATAAATACAATAATAACATTTTACAAAAGATAAATGAGTCTCATAATTATCTTCCCCTTCCTGAAAGCATTTGCTATCCCATCACGAATGTTATTCATGGTTTGCTCATGCTGCCCCTCTGGATCGTCGTCTCCTTGTATGTGTGTTGTAGGCTCTTGAACCAAATAGTCCTCATCAGCATCACACTTGTCGAACTCCTTATCAGACAAATTGTTGTCACGAATAAAATTATGCAATGCCATACAAACTAGAATTATGTGCTTCTGAGTACGAGTATCGAAACTTGGTATGCCCTTTAATATGCGCCACTTTTCCTTTAAGACTCCAAAAGCACGTTCAATGACATTGCGAAGGGGTGAATGTAAGAAATTGAACATCTCGTACTTCCTTTGAGGAGGACCAGAACGATGTCGAAATTCTGGTATATGGTACGTGCTTTCTTTAAAAGGAGCAAGGTACCTTAATCGGTTTGGATAACCAGAGTCCACAAAATAATATTTTCCTATAATACCAAGTCAACATAAATAAAATCAGAATATAATTATTGTAAATATACTAAAGAAATAGCTGTTATACCTGCAGGAGGTCGAGGAAATGATGTAAAGTTTGTTAACGCATGATTGAGAATTCGTGTGTCATGAGCAGAACCCGCCCAACCAGCCACCGCAAAGATGAACCTCATATCAAAGTCACATATGGCTAGTACATTCTGAGAAGTATATCCATGACGACACGTGTGGTTAATCACATCCTCTGCTGGCACTTGAACTGGAATATGAGAACCATCTATGGCTCCAATAGCACCTTTGAAATAAGGCCAAAAACGGTCCTCCTTTACCTTTTCATGGACTGTAGAGAAAGTAAGGTCTCTTGACTTAATATTTTCTTTTGCCAACTTACACAAACACTTCAGTACTTCATGAAACTTCTTATGAATTGTCCATGTGGACCTAGTAAAACGATTTTCAGCTTGTGAAAAAGATTGAAGACCACCAACCATCCATAAAAACATTACCAGTGACTCAATTAAAAATACATTATGAGTTGAAGTCAAACCATAAGATGAGACTAGCAACTCATGAAGTGCCCAAAAAACCTCTGGGGTCATTCGAAACATTTTATAAAAGTATCTTGAACGACCCAAGCACCTTTCAACCCATTGCAGTCCAGTTTCTGGCGTCTCTCTATATTCACCTTTGTACAAATAGCATTGAGTATAATGGTTACCCATTTCACCAATAATAGCAGCATGATGAGACAACTCAGCTAGCAGTTGTAATCCCTTAAGACGTTTGTCATGCAAACTATCCTCGCTACCAGCCATCTACACAAGATATTAACACATCATTATTACCATTTACAATAACGACATGTATGAGCAAGAAGATGACAGTAATAAAAGGTTCTCACAACAAGAAACAAATACTTATTGAGACAAATATCCGCTTACAATAAAAGGTTCTCACAATAAGAAACAAATAGTCATTGAAACAAATAGGTCAAACAACACAGGCAAAAAAATACTTATGAGATCACAACAATGTGTTCTACATGCGCTTCATCGAGTCTTTTTCATGCTCCCTCTGCAGCAAATCAAACCTTCCTTCGTTAGTTTCAAATGAGGTAAGGACCTCCCTAAATTCAGGTTTCATGATAAGAAAAGTGGCTGTGTGCATTAAAGCAGTCTTTTCTTGCACCCCACAATCTTTGACCATCTTCATGGCTGCCGCGATGGTGGGAACTTGATTACTGGGAGCAGCGACGGATGGTGCTTCAACACTTGTGGATATTCTATCCGTTACAGTATCAGTCCTAGAGCATGTATTCTTGTACAATCGAAAGAACGGGCTGTTCTCACCCTTCTCATCAGTAGCTGCAAAACTACCCTTACGTTTCTTTTTCTCTGATTTGGATCTCTTCAAAGCGGTCAACTTGATATCACGAGGTTCTACCTCAGCCACCTGGTCATCACTTGACTCACAAGAGGATAAATTGTCAGGAGAAGATGCATTAGGACCAGTAACATGGATCTTGTCAAACAATATGTGCAAATCATCGATGTACTTTGGTCCTTTCTTTCTGAACCTCACATGGTTGCATTTGATTCCCCTATCAGGATTGTTGCATCTCTGATGAAATTATTTACAAAAAAGTCAGGAAATGATATCACATCATTACAATATAGCTAGAACAAATTTAACCAACTTACAGCAAGATGTTCATCCCACCATTCGTTCGAGCACTCAACGGTTTGTTTTTCCTCGTTCCATCCAAGACCAATGGCACAATTCTTGAACTCCATGAACCATGTAAATTCCTTTTTCATATTGTCCCACTTGTTCTTCAATTTTTTATTTTGGTAACTTCATTCCAGTTTTTTCTTCAATATTAGACATTACATTTTTCCAACCAGTCCTATTGAAAAATCCCAATGGCCTATTCCCAGCTTCAATCTCTTTTACGCAGATCTCAATGAAGTGTTGCACATTTTCATCAGACCAAACTGCCTTATCACTCATTCTTACATCAAGTAAAAAAATTATTTGAAATCAGTTATTGCAGGGATTGAAAAAAGATATTGGATCCTTAGATTAACTCAAATGAAAACCAAATACTGTGGGAAGCTCTCACGCCTGCATCTATCGAGGGTGCAAAAAAAAAATCGAATGCGAATGAGGCAGGGGAGCCGTACCTGGAAGGTGCCGTAGGCTGGATCTGCGGAGGAGCTACGCGGGGGAGACGAGCGGGGGAGAGGACGACCTGCGCGGGGAGCTGCGAGGGGAGCTGCGCGGGGGAGACGAGCGGGGAAGAGGACGACCTGGAGCTGCGCGGGGAGCTCCGGAGGAGGGGCGGCGGGGCCTGCGCGCGGGAGGAGGAGGGGCGGCGCGCGAGGAGGAGGAGGGGCCGGCGCACGGGAGGAGGAGGAGGGGCGGCGCGCGAGGAGGAGGAGGGGCCGGCGCGCGGGAGGAGGAGGGGCGGGGCGCGAGGGACATGCGGAGGATATGCGCGGGGGAGAGGAGCGGGGGAGCGGACGAGCTGCGCGGGGGGAGAGGAGGAAGCAGCGGAAGCTGGGTCGGAGGTGCTGCGGAAGGATAACGTGAGAAAGCAGGTGCGTGTCGGAACGCGGCTGCGCGGCGCGGGGCGTTTGGTCCGCGTTCGGCTGCGGAAACGCCGAACGCAGAACGCTACAGGCCAACCAAACGGGCACTCAGTTATTTTACGTGGTGTTATGATTTTGTTACTCCCCTGTCTACAGGATTCAGAAATTGCGTGCTTCCAGTGAGGGCCTGAACTTAACGAAGAGATAACAGTGCCGTGTGAAGGTTGCGTTGCTGTATACGAATTGTAGAAAAAATAAAAGAAGTCTTACCTACTACGATGGATGAAGCTGGCAAATACTATGACCCCTTTAAACACACCCTAATGTAACATGTTGATCACTAGAATAAATAAGTCATCACCACATATGTTTTTGTGTCTCGAGTTCTTTTTTGATCCCTGAGTCAAGCTATGTTTGAACCATGGTAAAAGGGCAAAACTAATAAGTTTAGTCTTTTATTTTGCCAAATGGATCTAAACATTTGGGCAAAAGAGGGCTAAAGCAAATGGTAAATGACTAAAAAAATTAGGCACCAAAGCCACCCTGAAAGCTGCTAGTGCATGTGCAGACTACGTTTTAGCCCTTATTAGCTCTTGGATCCAAACAACCATTTTAGCCCTTATTAGCTCTTGGATCCAAACAACCAGGGGCTAAAGTTTAGCCCGACACTTTTAGCCCCTAAACTTTTACATATGGCAAATAGATCCAAACAGGCTATTAGGTGCATTTAGGGGGCAGACCAGCACCAGCCTGCCTCAAAGACTAGGGCCAGTCTTTGGGATAATTTACTATATACACGGTGAAATAAGATTTAGAAATTCGAACGTGATCAAGACAGACTTTTGATCCCCACATATGTTTTTATGTCTCGAGTTCTTATTTCATCGTTGAGTGTCACTTGAGATTTAATGAAATAAGATTTAGAAATTCCAACGTGATCAGGACAGACTTTTGATCCCCACATATGTTTTTGTGTCTTGAGTTTTTATTTCATCGTTGAGTGTCACTTGAGATTTAGAAATCCCGACGTGATCAGGACGGACTTTTGATCACTAATTTACAATACAAAATTGGAAACAATTTAAAATAGTTTTCTTAAAAAAGTAATTTCTAAATAGTAGTGGAACAATATTGTGTTTCGCCGTAGCTCTCAAACTCCTCACACGTGTCGCATTTATGATTTATTATCCAATAATAATTTGAAACATCTCTTAAAACAAACATGTTTTGTGACTTAATTAATTTAAAGTTCTAATATCTCTTAAAGTTCCAATATCTCTTAAAACGTGCGTGTGTATTTTAGAAATGTGAAAAAAATTTGAAACATCGTATACTTCTCACGTGGACAGAGACCAGGACGAAGAGGCCACGCGTGAGGACTGCACGCAAAACACGAGCACGTCAACTTGTTGCCTTTAATCATCGCAGGACGGGCAGTTGGGCGCTTGAGAAAACAATCTCAGGTCATTTTCCGCCCATAGGCGTGTTCTTATCCCAACTCTGCGTGCGTGTGTACGCTCGGGGCCGGCCGAGCATTTTCTGACCCGCCCATGGTTTCCACTTCGTGCTGACCAAAATAGTAACGCTGAAAACGTCAAGTGGCGCGTCGCCCGACCACCGACCGTCGTCCGCCCCGGCACAGTCAGCTGCTCCGCAATCAGGGTGAGGGTGTTTGGATCACTAGTGGGAGGACTAAAATTTAGGTCTTAAAATTTTAGTAATTAAAGTTGAGTCCTAGTGAGATGTTTGGATACTTGTCTATATTTTAGTTCTTCAATGTAAAATAACAGATTTGCCCTCATTTCATTATAATAAAGTTGATCACCATACATACAGGAACAAAATATTATAGTTCGGATAATAGCTCAATTATAAAACAGAATAGTATCCTCGCATAGCAAAGAACAAATCCAGCTTATAATCTTCTAAATAAAACGTACGTCAGTTGATCATGAAATGCATTCATGCTTTGATCTTCCTCCCTTGCGTTACTATTCCTTGTTGAAGGTTAAGATGTCGATGTTTCTGGAGAAACATAATTCTTATCATGATCAAAGATATCAAAGTCTCTATCTTCAATTTTACTCTCTCGAATAAAATTATGACGTGTCACGCATGCTATAATTATTTCGCTTTACTTCCTCATCGGATAACTTTAATATTTTCAATAAAATCCTCCACTTCATTTTTAAAACTCCAAATGCCCTCTCTGCATAATATTTTTAGTAATAAATGAACAAAATTAAAGATATTTTTTTATGCAAGATAACACCCAATGATTTGGGTATCCAGAATCAACCGCCTCGAGTTACTGCTCCAGACTGGGAGGGCATGGCACGACTCCGTGCGGCCTCCACCCCGCCCAAGAATTACGTCACAGGTGCCGCCTTGGTTGCTGCTAGCAACCGTGCCGTGGCGAAGAAAAAGTGAGGCGCCCCTCCTATGCCGCCGGCGATGCTTGCCGGCCTCCATGCCGTCGCCGCCCTCGTGGTGCTGCTGCTGCCGCTGCCGCCAGGCGAGGCGGTCACGTGGACTGCCTGCGACAACACCCCGTACGTGGCCAACGGCACGTTCCAAGCCAACCTGAACCTCCTCGCCGCGTCGCTCCCCGGCAATGCCTCCGCCTCGCCGGGGGGATTCGCCAACGCCACCGTCGGCGCGGCGCCCGACCAGGTCAACGGGCTGGCCCTCTGCCGCGGCGACACGAACGCGTCGGCCTGCGCCGCCTGTGTCAGCGCGGCGTTCGGGGACGCGCGGCAGGCTTGCCCACTGGACAGGGGCGTCACCGTCCTCCGCGACGGCTGCCACCTCCAATTCGCCGGCAGGCAGTTCCTCGACTTCCTCAGAGCGGACCAGTGGATCGTCTCCGAACTGGTGTAAGGACGTGTTCGCAGCTCCGGAATTAATTAATTTCGCAATTTTGTGCATCGATTTCGTCCGAATTGTGAGGTGCCTCAATCAAATTCTTGTGTTACCAGTCCGCGGTATGAAACGAGCCCGGGGAATGTCAGCGCCTCGGATGCATGGTTCACGGCCGCCGTCACGGCGATCTTCACCGCCCTGGTGGACAGCGCGGCGGCGGCGAGCAATTCTACGAGGAAGTACTTCGCTACCGCGGAGATGGCCTTCAACCCCAAGATCTACGGGGCCGCACAGTGCACGCCGGACCTGACGCCGGCGCAGTGCCAGGCCTGCCTGCGGTTCCTCCAGGACCAGTCGGAGGCGATTGTGCGGCAGATGGGTGGGCGGTCCCCGTCACACGACGCCGCTGTAGTGTGGTGCTTCCTGAGGTACAGCGTGTCGCCGGTCTACGAGGGCCGAGCGATGCTGCAGCTCGCCGCGCCGCCGGAGCCACCACCGCCGACCACGCCTTCAACTTCTACTCCAGAGTCCGGAACAGGTTAGTGCACTAGTTAATTCTTCATTACCCTAATGAAAGCATTTGTCCGTTCAAATCTCAAGTACCTTCGAAATCCACGAAATCATGTACTAATCCTGATGAGAGGTCCTCACAATGTTCTAACTTCACGTTATCCTAGTTGAGAAATTCATGCGTGTCTATGCAGGGAGGAACAGGATTGTAGCCGGAATCTCGGCCGGCATCGCTGGCTTCGTGGTGTTATTGTTGATTATTTCAGTCTTTCTCTTCCTTCGGTTCAGGTTCAGGCGAAGGATTAAGGCGACACAAAAGGATCGCCGTGAGTAGCATTGTGATTTTTTTTTTATGACCCTGGTTGGTTGGATTTCGTCCTTACGCAACTCTTGTTCTCTGACACCAGCACTGAAGAAGATAGGGAACGCGCAATTCACGGTGTTCGATTTGTCGACATTGCAAGAGGCGACTGAAAACTTCTCAGAGAAGAATAAGCTTGGAGAAGGTGGTTTCGGTACGGTATACAAGGTAAGCAATCGAGAGAACGAGACATGAAACGAATTTGTAGAATATCTTGCCTTGGCTCAAGGATATTTCGCTTCGATCTGTTTCAGGGGATACTCTCTGATGGGGAAGAGATAGCAGTCAAGACACTTTTAGGAAGAACCGGGCACGCAGTGCATCAGATACAAAATGAGGTGCTAGTACTGGCAGAGGTTCAGCACAAGAACCTTGTTAGATTACTGGGATATTGCTCGCGTCAGAATGATACACTGCTTGTTTATGAATACATCAAGAACGGAAGCCTCGACAACGTTCTATTTGGTATTTCACTCTTCATGCACACCTTCAGCTATTTACATAAAGTTTTCCAATGCTCTGTGTCCGTTACTTTTCATAACAAACACCACTGATTATTCGAAGTATGACAGAAGACATAAGAATATAAGATCCATTAACTCAGCTGGGCACTTCAGTATCATCCGATCACTAACAAAAAAAGATAAAAAAAAAACTCTCTCCATTCATTTTTATCTGTCACACTCACACACTTTTCTCAAATTAACTATCATTCTCATTTTTCAAGACACCTTTCTCTATTCCCAACACACCTCTATCTCTATCTCTCTCTTACTCGTTTTCTGCCTACCAACTCTTTCCACTTCTCCTAAATTCTTATGCCAAAGGGTAAAACGACAGATAATTCTGAACAATTCTGAACGGTGGGAGTACTTTTTTGTTAAGTCCGGTTTCCAAACTTTGTATAATAAGAATAGAATAAAAATGGGTCACAAGGATAAGACACTTTGCATTTATGAAATCTTTCACTTCGGTGTTATGCTGCATTGGGCACTGACTGTATTTAACTTTGAGCAACACCTAATATAAGCTGAACATATTTGGTCACAACAGATAACAGTACAGGAAATGCAATCCGATGGGAGGAACAGTACAACATCATTCTTGGAATCGCAAAGGGGATATTGTATCTCCACGAGGACTCAAGCACGAGGATTATCCACCGGGATCTGAAGGCGAATAACATTCTTCTTGATGACGACATGGAACCAAAGATTGCAGACTTTGGGCTGGCGAGGCTACTCGAAGATGGCCACACCCGTACTCAGACAACTGGAGTAGTTGGGACATTGTAAGCCAAGCTCGTGCTATATGAATCTCCATGGCGCGCAATATTGAAAGCATGTCTTTCCAAACCTAGCTAAGCGACTTCTGCACAATATCCTCTGCAGCGGGTACATGGCACCGGAGTACGCAGTGCACGGGCGCGTATCGCCCAAGATCGACATCTTCAGCTTCGGAGTGTTGGTCCTTGAGATCGTGACGAGGAGAAGCAACTGCAGTTCTGACGATCACAGCGCCGTGAATCTCCTGAGTGACGTAAGTGCCTGGGCAAGGTTCGCCTTACTCTGCATCTCCTTTTCAACGATGATTTAACCTGGTGCTGCATGACCTTGTCATAGGTCTGGGATCACTGGACGAGAGGGTCGATATCGCAGATGCTTGACCAATCGCTGGATGGATACGGTCGAAGCCAGGCGTTGCGATGTATCCATGTCGGTCTGCTGTGCGTCCAGGTAGACCCTGACGACAGGCCTGATATATCAACCGCCGTGTTCATGTTAACCAGGGATGGCATGGAGCTTCAGCAGCCAGAGGAGCCCGCATTTTTCTTCGCGAGAGGATCTCCTTCAGCTTCACGGTCAGATCAGAGCAGCTATGTATATGACAGGTCTAGTTTGGAACATGGCATCTCTGTGAACGGGCTTACACTTTCGGAGCCGTACCCTAGATAGGTCCTGATTTCGTTGTGCATACCGTGTTCATGGAATGCAGCTCGGGTATTAGCTAGTTTGGTTAGATTTGTCAAATTGCTCTAGCCCGAAATTAGTGTATTACTGGATTGCGTGCAATGTTGAAGTGCATTGTATTTGTGAATACTGAAATTAGCATGGAAAACTAGTCTTTTACGTAATTCATTTATAAAACTTCCATGTTAATTCTTGGAAAACCTTGAATTAACATGGAAGCTCCAAAATGTGAGCTAACTAGCACATCAGAATTGATGGATATCGTGGACATAGGAGTGGGTGATGGGCGTTGTGGCATGTGGCCTTTGGCCCAGTGTCAGCATATGCATATCCTGAGGGGTAATCAGTAACACGTTGGCTCAAAAATATGTCTCATCGTCCCAAATGATAGGGTGGAAGTTTTTTTTTTCTGCTTCCACTCTGTAAACATGCCAATAAGGAAGCTTTGAAAAGACATGGAGGTGGGCACGAGAGGTCCAGGGTACCTAGAGATATCAAAATTATTGACACTTCAGTCATCTCCAGTTTTTATAAATACCTGCCATTTTCAATTCATAAGATAAACTTTCTCTCTTCTTGATATATCTTTGTATCTTTCTTATTGTTTTTTATGTAACCTTTCTTTTTACCTCGGATTAGTGTCTGCACATAGACCTAAAATGCCTATTAAATTGACATGGAGGCAGTAGTTTTTTCTGAAATTGTTCATAGTTCTAAATCGAGCTGTAATATACCCAAAATATTAACTGACGTAAATCCTGTATTTAATCGATAGAGCTCGCAATGTTAACATTAAAGAAAAGGATCAAATTTGGGCCACACGTTTTGACCAAGGATTCTTGCGCATAGCCTTTTCCTTTTATTTTCCCTCGTACAGGGTTACACTTACAGACACGTACTACTGTCATCTGAAAACAGTGCCGGGCTGCCGTGGCTAACCCTGAAGCGACACCGTGGACACGGCCGTCGCGTTGGGACCGCCTTTCCTGGCGAAAAACGCTGGCTTGGTCGGGGCCTGGAGGGCCACCGTATCGCTTCCCAGCATCATGACGACCGACGACATCGCCGGGCGGGCCGCGGGATCAGCCTGGACGCATAGCAGCCCGATGTGGAAGCACCTCAGCATGTCGCCCTTCGGGAAGTGGCCGTTCATGGAGGGATCCACCAACTCCATCACCGTTTCGGCCTCCCAGTGCTCCCAGACCTGCACGACGGTTCGTAGCCATGAGCCAAAACCAAAATTGAACAGCGGCATAGCGATGAGATTTCAGCTGTTCGGTTTGTACTTACAGTGTTCAAGAGATCTCCGGACTGTTTGGAGTTGTAGTTGTCGTTGTTCTTCCTCCCCGTGATGATCTCCAGCACGATGACGCCGAAGCTGAAGGTGTCCGATTTCACCGAGTAGTTCCCCCGCGTCACGTACTCCGGCGCCATGTACCCACTGTCAAACAAGAAATTCAGGAAAACTTCAATGGGTTTTGCCTTCACAATGAGTTGAGCCTGAACAGAGTTAGAACAGAGTATTGTAGACAGAATCGAAGCAGAGTACTTACTAGGTGCCGACGACACGGCTGGTGACAGCCTGCGTCTGGTCCCGGTTGAAGATCCTGGCGAGGCCGAAGTCCGAGATCTTGGGGTTCATGTTGGCATCGAGCAGGATGTTGCTGGCCTTGAGATCGCGGTGGACGACTCTGAGCTGTGAGTCCTCGTGCAGGTACTGCAGGCCTCGAGCGATGCCGTTGATGATCCGGTACCTCTGCTCCCAGTTCAGCTGCTCACGCCTCTCCCCAATCTCATCAGTGCCGAACAGGATGATGTCCAGGCTCCGGTTGGGGACGAACTCGTAGACGAGCAGCCGCTCCTGCTGCTCCAGGCAGACGCCCACGAGCCTGACCAGGTTCTTGTGCTTCAGCTTGGCTACCAGCGCCAGCTCGTTCTTCAGCTCATCGATGCCCTGCGTCGAGATCTGCGACATCCGCTTCACCGCGACCTCCTCGCCGTCGGGGAGAACGCCCATGTACACCGCACCGAACCCGCCTTCCCCGAGCTTGTTGCTCTCGTCGAAATCTCCGGTCGCCGCTCGCAAGGTGGAGACGTCCATCATCATAGAATCCACCATTTCAGCGTCCTCTGTTTCCGCAGCATGCTTGGGATCTGTTCAATTAAGGATCAATGGACAATCAGCTCAGTTCAAGTCACTCGAAGACGCTGTAAATCAGAGAGTTTGTTACTTGGAACGTACATGGCTTATCCTTTGCCTCTGCAATTGTTCGCCGCCGCCTCCAGAGACAGAGGCAGATGGCAAGGTTGAAGGCCGCCAGGACAGGGAGCAGAACAGCAGGAACCACGACCGGCACATTGAACTTCCTTCCGCGACTTACTAGCCCACCTCCTCCGTCCAGAGTTCGCGGTCGCGGTCCAACAATCGGCGGCACGTTCGGCGCCGGCGCCGGTGCGGCGGGGAAAGGCGACGGCAACCGCACCATGGCCGGCCCGTTGAAGAAGGGCGCGACGTCGTACCTGAAGTTGCAGTTCACCATGGCGAGCCTGCCGTAGATCGCGTTCTCGAAATATTCCATGTTCAAGGAGATCCTCCGCGCCAGGCACCTCCGGCACTGCCTTGGCGTCTGGTCGGGCGTGCACTGCGCCGCGGCGTACAGCCTCGGGAAGTCCTCGCCGAACCCGGCCTCCCCGGTCGCGAACCGGACGGTGGAGTTGCGCGCGGCGTAATCTGAGACGGCATCTACGAGCGCGGCCACCGCGCGGTTGAACTCGGCCGCGCGCGACGTGGCGTTGTGCCCGGACGGGTAGACCATCGGGTCGCCGGACTCGTCGGTGTCGATGTCGGAGAGGACGGGCACGCTGGCGTAGCGGAGGGAGCAGGCGTCGTAGTAGATGCTTCCATCCTTGCTGTACGAGCAGTCGTTCTGCAGGTCCACGAAGGCCTGCGCGAGGCAGCCGGAGCAGGTGCTGGCGTTCACATCGCCGCGGCAGAGCCCTGCCGCCCAGACCCGGTCCGGGGAGCTGCCGGCGCTGGCGGTGGCGAAGAGCCTGCTCGGCGATGCGGTGGCGTTCCCCGGCAGAGTGGCGGCGAGGACGTTCAGGTTGGCCTGGTACCTGCTGTTGCCCGTGAAAAGGTCCGTGCCGCAGACTGGCCACGGGTAGGCCGCGGCGCCGGGTGCGAGTAGCGCGACGGCGACCATGGCGGCGGCCGCCGCGGTCAGGAGGTGGCGGTGATCCATCGTGCGCGCAGTGCGGATTCAGGAGCGGGTGGGCGTATGTGTGTCTTGTGTAGACGCCGAGTGAATTACTAGGGCCCTGTTTGGAGACTATAACCGTGCTAGAGGTTAGACTTAGGCGCTGTTTGTTCGTTTCTTCTCATTAAAATTTTAGCCTCTGTTATACGAAAAATTTAAAAATTAATTTAAAATATTAAATATTAATTTATGAAACTAATTTGATAGATCGAGGTTAATGGACAAGACAAATTTTTTAAATCTAAATAATCTATAATTTAAAAATATCATGCTATAATAAATATCTAATATAAAACACGCTAAAATTTTAGTGCTGGAAACGAACAGCGCGTTAGTTTCTATCTAACTCTAACCCTTGAACTAACTCTAGCACTTGAGGTGTTTGAATGAAAGAGTTAGATTGATAATGAAGACACTTTAGTAATCATTTGGCCCCGGGAATCCCTCTTCCGCCGCCGGCGCTTGCGAGTTGAGGTCCAGGCCAACGCGGGCCGCTCCGTCTGAAGGCTGCGAATCCCATGCGTCGACGGCATCTCCGTCCATCGGGCCTGCGAGCGCGTCGGGCATCGGGATCCGCCAGCGGCCGGAGCGCCGACCAGGCAGAGCGGTGAGCGGCGGCGCTGGCCAGGCAGAGCGAGCGGCGGCGGCCAAAAGCGGGTGCCGACGCGCGTCGGGATCCGTGGCGGCCGGATCGGAGCGTCGGCCAGGCAGCGGCGAGCGGCGGCGCTGCTAGGCAGAGCAAGCGGCGGCGGCCAATAGCGGGTGCGAACGCGCTAGGGACGGCGCCTGGAGGGATCCGGTGCGGCTGTGGATAGCGTTTTGCAGTGGGCCCCACTCAAACTAGCTCAAACTAGCCCAAACTAACCCGAGCTGTTTGGAGAATATAGAGCTAGTTGTGGCCAAACTAACCCAAACTAACTCTAACCCATGGATTCAAACAGAGCCTAGATTGGACCGCGGCGGTATTGCTGACCAGTGGCAGCACCGCAGCAGCGATTGGCGCTGCAAGTTGTGTGCTGTTCGGTTTGGTGGTCCATCTCCTTTGTTTCTAGTTCAGTGGATTTCTCCTTTATTTTAACAACTACTGTAGTATCAGCTGGATTCGATGTTATAATAAACTAAACAGAAAGCAGCATGTGCTGCACTTTTCCTCTCTGTTTTTACTTTTGTTCAATCGCCTGAAATTCTCTGTTCTTTCAATCGACGGCGCGAGCTCGCGCCCGCAGCCATGGCGAGCGGGTGAGGCGGCGGTGGCGGAGCGTAGGTTGACGGGCGGGTGCGTCGCCGGCGAGTGGTTTAATGCGGGCGGGTGCGTCGCGTCGCCGGAGAATCGCCGCCGCTCGCCGGACAATCCATTAACGCGCGTGGGTTTGTACCCTAGGTTCTCCACCGCCTCCCTCCGGCTGTAGAACGACGTGTGCGCCGGCGAGGTCCGATGGTGGTCGGCGAGATCGCGCGCAGGAGAGAGAAAGTGGATCGGGCGGGAGAGACGGGCGGAGGTTGAAGACGATCTTGGACCGTCGGATGAAGAATCAACGGTGGATGAGAATCGACTGAAAAAAATTGGATTTTTTCAGGCGACTGAAAATTTAGCAACACCCCATAGTTATGTGCTTTATTGCTAGGAAAATCACAGTTTGATCTTGAATACGGAAATCATGGAAAGGTTTGGTTTGGCCACAGTTAGCGTGGTTAAAACGGATAAAATCCACTGTGCTACTACTGTACTGCCTTGGTTCTTGTCGATCAGACACCGCGGGTTCAACTGGTGTGGAATATGGCTACGCGATTAGGCTGCGTCACCCGTGGAAGTCTTGGAAGGTGGCTTGGAGCTTCGTCGGTTGTGGCCATCAGAGACCCAAAAAAGAAAAAAAAAAAAACTATTGGCGCTCAAACTGAACCAACTTGACGCACGAGGTTCGTGCAGTCGTGGCTAAATAAAAAGACATCCACCAGTATATGTGCATCGTCTGATCCTCATGCCTAACGCGACAGCTGAGTACTATTATATTGTGGCGTGGAAAGCGCAAGTCTGGACGACTTTGACTCGCAGAGAGCGAGAGTCGTCGTCCGAAAGAGGCAAATGTTCGCTAGTGTTCGACTCGCAGAGAGCGAGAGTCGTCGTCCGAAAGAGGCAAATGTTCGCCGGCGTTCGTTTCCATTCTCTAAATTTTAGATCCGTCATATCGAATGTTTAAATGCTAATAAAATATATTAAACGTAGATAAATAACAAAACCTATTTCATAACCCCCTCTAAATAACGAAACGAATTTTTTAAGCTTAATTAGACTATGATTAAACAACGTGATGCTACAGTAAACATCTTCTAATTAGAGCTTAATTAAGTTTAAAAAATTTGTTTCGTCATTTAAATGAGAGTTATGGAATTGGTTTTATCATTTATTTATGTTTAATATATTTTATTAATATCTAAATATTCGATGTGATACCCACTAAATTTTAGACATGAAAACGAACACCCCCAATATAAATTACTGCAACAAAGAAGATAGTGACACCCACAGACATATGTTCCCGCTCAATACGCGACGATACGCTACAAATCGCAATGGCGATAGCCACACAAAGACCAACAGCTGACCCAGAAGCTAACAGCTTACTCCCTCGGTTTTCTTTTGATTATCATTCTAGCACTTAAATTTTATTTCAAAATAATTATCATTCTCACTTCTACACGTATATTTCTCTCTCTTCATAATACAACTCTATACCTACCTCTCCTCCACGTTCTCAATATATCTCATATTTTTCACCTGTACTTAATTCCTGCATCCATAGGCAGAACGATAATTAAAAGTGAAGGGAGGTAGTAGCTGGGTAGATTGCGTAAAGATGACTCAAATTTCAAAATGTTACAAAGTTATGAAACTTTAAAATTTGAAACTTACATGTTTTAATTGACTCAGTCTTGATGTCAGAAGCTAATCATTAGCCGAAGTAGATTACGGAAAGACGACTCAAGTTCCAAATTTTGCCTCTGAGTCAATATTATGAAACTTTAAAATTTGAAATTTACATGTTTCAGATTTTAGAACATGCTTCTCCTCTCTATTTTTGTTTCCCCCATGTTTGGCTATGATTTGAAGTGGTTTTCTTGTATTGATTCAGTGATAGTTACAAGAGTGGAATACCCCCCTTGAGTGATCACGTATCAAGACCCCACACTTGAGTTTCAAAATCGTGTGATTATTCAACCTTTTCCATTTTCATTTAATCCATTAGAGGGGAATTTGTGTTAAATTGGCACACTAACTTGTGTCATTGTTTAAGTTTGGTTGGATTCAGAGGGATTGAATTTTGATATTTTTTCTTTCTCATTCATGCGCCCTGTAAGAGGTTTCAGCAATGCGTCAGAGCATCCATTAGCTGAGATAAAGCAACAATGTTCTACCATTTTCTAACCCTTCAATATACCTAATGTAACATCTGGTATCTGAGGCAAACAAACAATACCCGATTTGAGTTGATAATTTCGTGTGCTTGTGGACTCCTTTGTGTGGTTCCAATTTGTTCTAATTCCTTGATGCATTTTCCGTCACACTTCAATGCATTTTTATGAACTTTAAATATTTGTATAATGGTATCATTGTATTTGTATGGACCAAATATTTATGGTGCATTTATAAAAAACAATTTTAAAAACTAAGATTGCATTTATAAAAGGATCATTTACATGTTAATCTTTGAATAGGACAATGCTTAACATTCAAGTTACATATAAATTGTTACTCACACCTATTTTATAGATATTTCACAGCTTCCTCACAACTCACAACCATTTTTACCAAACGAGTTTCACAATTTTTCATAGCCCATAGCTCACGATTGCTTTCTCAAAGCTCACAACCCACAACAACTTTTTCCACAGGCATAGTAGAACCAAAAGCACCAAACACACCCTATACTTGTGTCATCGTTTAAGTTTTGTTGAATTCGGAGGTAATTTGATTGAACGCGTCTAGATTAATCAATACAATATTTGCTCCTATCAACAATCCAATTGACATGTACACGCGTGAAGTTTTAACTCTTTTTTATAAAATATAAGATGGGGATTTTGATATATCTTCTTCATTTAATTCGAACCGTTGGATCTTCATTAAATCCAAGGGTTTACATTTTTTTATTTTTTCCCGATTAATATATGTATATAATAGATATAAGATGGGGATTTTTTTATATATGTTATTCGTTTAATTTGAACCGTTAGATCTTCATTAAATTCAAGGATCTACATCTTTTTTTTTCTGATTAACGTGGGAATTTCTAGGACTTTAGAGCGAACGTGGTGGCTCCGTGTTGATCAAATATATATATAATAGATAGATCGGCACCAATACATGCACAACCATAGTTTTATTTTCCGATTGTATGAAGGAAACTTAGCAAGTGGCAAGAATGAGCACCGAAGCACGCTCTTTGCTAAGTAAACTAGAGGGAAAGATATGCTGTTACACGCTTGCTCAGTCCTCATCAGTCACCACGCATAACGTCAGCCCTTCTCTATGATGATGTGGATATGTCGGAATACATGGCAGAGGTGTAACTATTTTGTAAAATTTATAAGTCAACTTTTAATTTCAATTGGTCACAACTTGGAGTGGAGTGGAATCCAACAAGACCATTGTTGGTGTCTCCCGGTGGTCATCACTGTTTCTCTTGAACTAAGTCACCAGTCACCATTGACCATTGCTCCAAAAAAGAAGAGTCACCAGTCACCACTTGGTGGACTCTAACTGATAACCCACTGGCTTGTCTTACATTCAGACTGAGTGATTTTGACGTGAATAAGAGTACAGAGATTTCGTAGCTGATTTTGGTCAACATTAACCTTTTTTTCTTTGTCACGATTGACTATGCGTAGCTCTCGTGCGTGATTTGCCCAGTCCGCTGAAACGGAGTGTTCGGTGTCACTGACGCATGCAGGTCGTATTGTGTATCATGGTAGTCATAGATAGTCTTTCATGATTAATTTTAGAACCGGTACTGGCTAGAGCCTAGAAACAGAGTACTCCTATTATGGAGATAACTGTGTACTCTACATGTTTGGTGTTTTCAAGACTTCAGGGCACAGTACAATCCAAACTATTAGAAAGTAACTGTCCATGGTATTATTAATTGTTGGCGAAAGGTCGGAATAGAAGTACATGAGAAGTTTGAGATTAAGAAAGAAGGTGGTATAAAAAAAAACTAGTTTGGCGACCCGCGCATTTGCGCGTCTAGATTGAATCAATACAATATTTGTTACTATCAACAATCCAATTGACATGTACATGTGTGAAGTTGTAACTGTTTTTTTATAAAATATAAGATGGAGAATTTTTATATATCTTCTTCATTTAATTTGAACCGTTGGATCTTCATTAAATCCAAGGGTCTACATTTTTTCTTATTTTTTCCCGATTAATATATGTATATAATAGATATAAGATGGGGATTTTTTATAGATGTTATACGTTTAATTTGAACCGTTAGATCTTCATTAAATCCAAAGGTCTACATCTTTTCTTTTTTCCGATTAACGCGGGAATTTCCTGGATTTTAGAGCTTCGTTTAATTTGAACCGTTAGATCTCCATTAAATCTAAGGGTCTACACTTTTTCTTTTTTCCGATTAACGTGGGAATTTCTAGGATTTTAGAGCGAACGTGGTGGCTCCGTGTTGGTGAAATATATATATAATAGATATAAACGATAAATCTGGACATTTCGTGATCGAATATTATCGTGTGGATGTATAAGGTTCCCTGTGAGTTTGTATCGGCGTGTCGTTTTCATATTGATATGGCAGCATTCCGGACATTTCCGGCTGTTTCTTCGGTTCAGCCATTCGATGGGAGCACGCAGTTGCCGAACTCTGCACACAGTAGAAAGAAAACAAATATTAGTAAAAGACCAAGACATTTGAAGCGCGGGAAAACTTGGACAACGGCCGAAGAACAAAATTTAACTCACTCGGTGCCTGGTTGACGATGGACCCTGCGCCAGAGAAGTCGCACGTTCCTGGGGCACGGTTCTTGTGCTGGTAGTAGCTATTGAACGCGTACGAGGCATGGGCAACTTTCGTGTTGGGATCAAAGCACGCCCCTCCGGCCTGGATGGCGCTGCAGTCCGCGCCGTTGGCGCAGGCCCAGTCCAGCGCCGTCTGCAACCTTGCGTTGCCGACGGCAGAGTTCGCCACGCACCAGGTTGCTGCCGTCACGCCGCAGGTGTCTACAGATCCCATATTGAAGGAAACTGGTCATTCAGATACCCAACGTAACTAGGACTCAAATTATTACTGCTTGCGACCGGGCAGTAGGTGCTCACTGGCTGGTTGCTGGTTGACGACGGAGCCGGCGCCGGCGAAGTCGCACGTCCCGCGGGCTCGGCCCTTGTTTTGGTAGTAGCTGTTGAATGCGTAGGAGGCGTGGGCCACCATGGTGTTGGGCTGGAAGCACGAGCCGCCGGGCTGGATGGCGCTGCAGTCCGCGCCGTTCGCGCACGCGTAGTCCAGTGCCGTCTTCAGCTGCGCGTCCCCGACACCGGCGTTCGCCACGCACCAGCTCATCGGCTTTATGCCGCACGTGTCTGCGTATGACGGCAAACAACAGAAAAAACACGTGGAATTAAGACCGTACCAGATGTGAACTTGCACTAAGTTTCTCGTCAGAAATGATTTGTGTTAGACGAGCCAGAGTCCGAAGGGACTGGTCTCTCACCTGCTGGTTTCTGGTAGACGACGGAGGCTGCACCGTTGAAGTCGCACGCCCCAGAGAAGCGGTTCTTGTTCTGGTAGTAGCTGTTGACCGCGTAGGAGGCGTGCGCGAGCTTGGTGTCGGGGTCGAAGCACGACCCGCCGGGCTGAATGGCGCTGCAGTCCGCGCCGTGGCCGCACGCGTAGTCCAGCGCCGCCTGCAGCCTCGTGTCCCCGACAGACGGGTTCGCCACGCACCAGCTCATCGGCGCCGGGGGCGGGACTGCCGGCGTCGGGCCGCCGCGGAAGTCGAACTCGTACACCTTGGTCATGTTGGGGTAGAACAGGCCGAAGTTCTGCTCGATGTCGTCGGACCCGGTGCCCTTGTTGTTCTCGTTGAAGAGCTCGAAGATGTACACGTCCATGTCCGCGTCGGGGCGATGCGGCGTGCCCGTCCTGCCGGCCACCACGCGGTTGATGACGTAGTTGATGTACGCCTGCGCGTTGGCCACGGTGGCAGCGTCGTCGCTTCCGTCCCCGGCAGCCAAACGTCGTCCGCCGTGATGGGATCCACCGCGCGACGGGTGGTTGGTCTCTCCGACACTCGACATCACGCCCGGCTTGTCATTGGCGCCCGCCAATAATAAGTCGCTTTCCGAGGAAGCGGAAAAGCCTAGCTTCTCCATGGCGTAGTACGTGGCGTCGAGCTGGGCGTCCAGAAGGCTGTGGTACACGAGGCCGGTCTCGGGGTCTTGAACGCCGGGCTCGTAGTTCCCCAAGGCGTACTCTAGAGGGATCTTACCAGGGTTATCGACGTACGCGAAGTACGGGTATAGGTTCATGGTGAGGTACGAGCCGGTCCGCTGGAGGAGGTCGAGCATGGGCCTCATCACCGGCTCCGCGAGGTCGGGCCGGAACCTGCCCGCGGACGGCGGGAACGACACGTCCACGGCGGAGAACGCGATCGGAGTGGACACCTTCACGTCACCGGCGAGGCCCAGCTGCTCCAGCGCCAACTGCACGTTCTTCATCGCCGGGACGAGCTGCGAGTTCAGGTCCGGCTTCGATAAGGTGAACACCTCGTTCCCGACGGCCACGCCGTTGATCCGCGTCGCGGGTACGTACGCCGCCACGTTGTTCCGCACCCAGTCAAGCGCGACCGACGGGTTCTTGGCGACGTCGGCGACGTTCTCGTTGGGCACCATCACCATGACCTTGATTCCGGTGTTGGCCAGCGACTTGAGCACCGTGGAGTTGGCGTCGTAGATCTTCACCATGGTGATGCTGTTCTGCTTGAGCAGCTGCGTCACCAGCGCTGGGTCCGGCAGGTTTGTTGCCACCCTCCCGTAGTTCACGCCCATCTCGCCCGCCTCTGCAACCATAAGACTACCGATTGAGAAATACACAAGAATTTTTTTTCTTTTTTTTTTTTGGAAACACACAAGAGTTAGTACTGAACATTCTGATTCGTTCCTGTAACTACGGCATACGCGGATACCTGATGTAAGGGACAATAAGAGCAGCGGCAAAGCCGCACTGAGGAGAACGAAGAGGCTGCGAGCGAGCGCCATGCTCTCCTGCGGTGGCAGAGTACCTGGGACACGCACGATGGGATTGGGTGACGGAAGAGTTAAGTGTTCGCCGGGGAATTTATAGCCGGCGGCCGCGATGCTACGAGATGGTGTGTGCATGCTGCGGCTCTGCATGGTGGCGAATGGTCAACATTCAACTTGCACTGCCATTTGCTGGACGTCCGTGCGACTTGGCACGGACTGGTCCAATTCCAAGTCAAGCAGTCAACTATGCGCGACAGTAATGCACTCTGTGCTTTATAGTGATGAGTTTTGATGAACGCCACTTATTACTCTCTCTGCCCAACCTAATACCCACTTCGCCGTGGTCTATTGTTGGTCACTTGATCCATCCCCCGCTACCCCACTACGGATGGGCCTGTAACACAATAGCATTAGAGATTTGCATAAACAAAAAAAGCATACTCCTGTTTCCTTTTATTTGTGATTTTAAGATTCAAAGTTTGTTACCCGATATTGTCGGTAGAAGGCAAGAAAAGATGCGACACTCCATTCAGGAACATGGCGAGCCTAACATACAACTGTTGCACCTCACTCACAGCTCGTTCATTCACTTGCTCATGAACTCGCATCTGGTTCATTTCAAATCTGAAGATAACTAGTTTTTGAGTAAGAGCAAAATGCCCTCGCAGCCTCCAACTTGTCAGGGTTTTGTCATGCATCATTGTTCATGAACTTTAGAGCTACAATTTAAGGTTCTTATATTATCCATGCACCACATGTCTAAAAAGAGTTCAAAAGCCGATCCTTGCCTAATGTGGGGCACCGAGATGAAGTCTTTGTGGACTAAATCATAATATTTCTCTCAATAAATAGCTTAAGCTGACAGAGTTTTATCTTTGACAATTATGTAGTAGAGTGTTAATAGTTGTTTTATTAAAGGGCTGTGCACTTCTCTTGATCTTGAGAGCATGCTATACTTTTTTATATATTTGTTTATATATAGAAGTTTCAGAATATTTACTACGAACAAGAGATTGATTATTGATTGACATGTCATTTCGCTCTTCTTATCCTTTGGGGACGCTCGGAACCAGAAATGTTATTCGCTCATCAAGATTTTTCTTCCGCTACGCGACACATTCCACACGATAATAAGCTGCATGAACGTAAATAACACCATACTGGCATACCCAGCTTGAATCCAGAGAAACGTCAAAAAATGAAGAATTAACACCGCCAAGTCCGTGTGCATTCATACCTAACAGATGACATCATTATTGTGCGGTCCGTATGCATTCATACCTAACAGATGACATCATTATTGTACCTTCCTCACAGGCCACCTTATTATGAGTCGCGTGCATATCTTACAACAGTGTCCATGTCTTCTTCATCATCTTGGATAAACCTTCCATACAGGACACTCGTGAGTCGGCATCTCCGACTTGACTCCATGACGTTTGTTTCTTGCCCGCATTTTCCACAATTTTTCAACTCCTTGTGGAAAAGAAGTTTGCACGTACATGCCAAATAATGCCGTACCAAACTTTCTCTCTTGCATGATTCGAACTGTTAAAGTATAAGTGGATTGTTTTTTTTTCCATCAGCTTAACCTTTTAGATGAACTAGTTAAATGCATAAAACTCAATACAAACATATCAACATATACGAGGGTAGGGCGCAGTAGTCGCACAGCTGCAGCTGCGCTCATCGCGCCGCGCAGGGAGGCTGTACTCCCAGATGAGGCGTCTCCGGTCCACACGCCACCGATACCCACTGACACGGAAAACGACGAAGCTACCGAGTCCGTCCAGCTCACCAGCAGGGACCGCCGGGCCTGGCAGCGCACCAGGAAACGAATCAGGGCGATCGGTGCATGCATCTTTGATTGGCGTCACGTAGCGATCATCCGCACACGGCACACTAGCACACCCCCATTGTCTATTTGCCTTAGTACAGACGCACGCCGTACCAAGTAGCGAGTGCCGGCCCCTGTACACATGCCAGTATGATATGGGCCAAGTCCATGGCTGCACCTTCCCAATAGGGCCAACTTGTTCATCGACCACATTCAGCCGCAGCCTTCCGCGGACCCTCGTGCGAGCTAACCAACGGCGACTTGACTCCACGGCCACGTTCCTAGTGTGCTACTTTCCAAATCTAATACAAATCACTTGGTTAATTTCTTCTCATGGGCAATAGGGTTACAACTTACAATGGTGCCTTTCGGTGGGGTTGCAACGATCCTATACGTTAGATCCATCAAACGGGAGGCGGAAAAGACAGTCTTGTTCAGTCCACTAGCTAGAGTTGGTGCATAACAACCAGCATATGCCAACGACCACAAGTTTGTCGAGTCTGCGCGACAACTGCACATATGGCAACACTCAGATTAGTCGGTCAATAAGCAATCAAAGATTTAACGCCTACCATATGGATTATGAGAGTGTTATCTCAACAACACACGGTGGGATGCTAAAGAAAAGAGATACAAATCATATGGATCATGCGTGCATGTTTTTGGCAAACAAATTAATTACTAGGCAAACTTGCCTTTTGAGTCTTGGATAGGTTTTTGTACTTTAAGTTTGTGGTGCTCTATCCAACATTAGTGGCATATGTGTTCCATATGAGTCTGACGCACTGGTCATACCTGTAAAGGATCAGAAGTATGCGAAAGACGTTGCCTCTCTAAGGAGGTCGTTGGTCATTATACAGTCAGGCCAAACTTGGCATATAAATTACAAGGCACGAGTCCTACTCGTATATAACAGAAGCTCGGTACAATCATAACAAACCAACACACGGTTACAACAGGTAAACATGTATCCTAACTATATCTACTAACAATATATGTTACATTAATTGAACAACCTAAGTATCGGCTTAGTAAAACTTCAATACTACGTAACTACGGTATTCATGTGTGTATTAAATTGAGCAAATTCATGCTTCTTCATGTTCTCATCCTATAACTTGTGACTTGCTACATTCGCATGGATGTAAGACAAAATGTAAACTATTTTGTTACGATAAGGAGAGAAGCAGCATGCATGTTAATGCCATTTTTGATTATGTCTTAACAAACACTTGTTGACTTGTGGTGATAATGCACACCACAACTTATAGATTGCTGCGATAATATGGTGCACACAAACTTAAATTTAGCGATTTTCATGTTCTGAATCACAGTGACTTGTGACTTCGAACAAGTGACCGTAACATGGTATAGTTGCAAGACGTTTTTTTTTTGTCACCTATTTTTCGACACACTTGAATTATTTTGAAATAATCATGAAGGGAGTAGTACAATGTTCATGATATAACTCTAATCCTAAGTTTGAAAATAATCATGATATAACCGAGCAACGACTCGTCATTCATCCATGGACACTTCAGCATTTAGTTTTTCCTCCTCGGGTTTTGGTGACCAACACCATCATATCTATGACAAAATCCTATCATTAAACTATTTTAATTGGGAAACTAGTTTGATATCCTTGCCTTGTTTCCACCAATCAATCAGAATCATCATCTTGCATCACTTTGTTGTCTTCTCTTTCGGATGATGGAAATACTATAATAATGTTCCATAGAAAAGTATATTAATATCAGTGTTTGCTATTAGGGAAACTATATTAGCTATACTATTCTTCACTTTCAAGAAAGCCACAATACAACCAAACGCATTATTCATGTAAATCGAGTGGCATTAGAAATCATCAAACCAGCAACATTGATGAACAAAATAGGACGAAGAAATGATAGAAAAGAAGAAGAAGAACATCTCGTCCCTGCTGGCTCATTTGGGTAGTACACCAACAACAAAATCAAGGAACTCCGAGTGTTGTGGTTACAAGCCCAAACAAACACTTCGGGGCCCGCCAGAGGGGACCTCCGGAAGGAGGAACTTTCGGACGAGCCAGATTGGGGAGGAACTAAGCTACCAAGTACGTAGATCAAATGAAAACAGAAGAGGTGTCCCGAAGGTACCACTTTCGGGACACCCTAAGATTATATTTCTGGAGCTGTCAACACAACTCGTTCTAATCAACCTGTTCTATTTGTACCGAAAGGTTCGTACAGAAGGATGTCACCAACCAACCCCTCCCTAGGACGGGTAGGGGGTATTTGTAGCTCCATACCCACCTGACTAGAATTTTACATCTTTATACATCACAGACTATGTACCGTAAGGGCAAAGGTGTAAACTAATACTCTTCTGATACACCTTTTGGGACCTGACTTCTGAGACCCACCTCCGTACCTTTCGGGGTGAGACTTCTGGAACCCACCTCTGTGGACAGAATTCCGGGACCTACCTCCTTATCTTCCGTAGGCAGTCTTCCGGAACCTACCTCCGCACCTTCCCGAGGTAGACTTCCGGGACCTACCCCATAGCTTCCGGAGGCAGACTTCCGGGACCTACCTCCGTACCTTCTGAAGGCAGACTTCTGGAACCTACCTCCGAACCTTTCGGAGGCAGACTCCCATCCTTAGTGGGCCTTCTTGGACTTCAGTAAGTGTGGGCCTTCGTGTCGAAAAGTGTCCTGAGGTGGGCTTCCCCCAACAACGAGGGTTGTCCTTGACCCGGGCGCAAAACCTTCCTCCGGCTTTGGTTATTTCCGTGGAAATCGGTTGACCTCAAGCGCGGCTTCCCCAGGTCCTTGACCCATGATTGGCTATCCGTCACAAACTTAAATTTAGCGATTTTCGTGTTCTGAATCACGTGACTCGTGACTTGGAACAAGTGACCGTAACATGGTACAGTTGCAAGACATGTTTTTTCGTCACCTATTTTTTGACACACTTGAATTATTTTGAAATAATCATGAAGGGAGTAGTACAATGTTCCTGATATAACTCTTAAATTTTTTAAGTTTCACAAGAGAATATCCTAAGCTTTTTTCTTCTTGTGCAATACGTAAGACATGTCAAAACTTTTGGCGTCACAAACGCACGTGCCTTCCCCTGTGTCGCTGTATATGCCAGTATGGTATATGGGCCAAGTCCATGACTGCACCTTCCCAATATAAGGGCAACTTGTTCATCGACCACATTCTGCCACCGCCTTCCTCGGACCCTCGTCCGGGCTAACCAACGGAGTCTTGACTCCACGGCCACGTCATTTATTTCTTAGGCAATGGAATGATTACATTCCGGCCTTTGGAGTACTGCACATAGCCTTACGGCCTCTGCGTGACTGTTTGAAGGTAGTATATGGATATACAAATTTATGATTCAAAGTTATACCCCTTCATTATACAAAAGAACATTATTAATAACTTAAGCAAAATATCACGTTTCTATTTTTAATTCAGATTTTAAGGATGCATGCCTATTTTCCGTAGTGTTAGACGTAATGTGAGAAATATCAAGGTGTAGAGGTTCAAAGTCGCACATGATTATCAAATTTAAAAAGTTGCTTGGCTTATTTGTATACGAAATTTAAAAAGTTCCATGGCGTGTGAGCGTCGGGCTGGGGACCACGGCAATGAATATTTATGCCGGTCATGGATGGCGTTTTAATAGTAGACTTTATCCTCCATGATTGATATACTGGTCTTATTTGTAATAATCGAACAAAAACCCGGGCCGCGTGCTTTGCAGAGGCCGGAAGCAACTGTTTTCATTGTCTAAAAGAAATTTATATATGAAACCTCCTTTAAGCTTGTTTTTTCTCTTTTTTTTCTGGTTTATCTATTTCTAGTCTAAACCTATAACTGCAACTGCAAGTAGGGGCAGTATATATATTCAAATCATGATATATTCATGCGAAATATCATATATTTATAGATTACTAATATTGTGTTCATAATAAAAGAGTCGCTATCATAATAAGCAATATGGCCTCTTAAGGAGCTTACCTGCATTGTTCTTTTATGAATCTTTATGTTAGTTACGGGAGTGGGCTATAGAATTCAATATATTTATACTCCACAATACGATCTCTTATGGAGTATGTCAATGATTGTCAAATTTAAGCATGAACCACATACATACGTACCTTGATTATGAGACTCCACAAAATGCTGATGCGGAAATGCAACCAAACTGATCAAAATTTCTAACTTGAGGGCTTGAGGCCATGCTGCCATCATTTTCCAACATATTTTTCTGAATATAAATATTGTAGAACACAAATAGATATACATGTCGTTAGAACTGGTGGATGGAGGCCTTGTTCTGTTCTGTCATGCATGCATGCATGCGAGCGTGATTTCACATGTGTGTTGCCGGTCATTGTATTTTGCTCAGTGATGATTTCACGAAACGGCGACTCTTGTTGCTGATTATTGTGTTTAGCACTTCAGCGTCTCCTGCCTCCATCAATGCCACGACGCCCGCGGCGCATGGCGGTCATAGCATTGTTCCCGGTGTCAGGTTGCACAACGTGATTAATCTCCTCTAATCTAGATCCGAATTGGATGTGTCCTGATGGAATTGAATCCATGTTTTTTCCAATAAAAAGGAGGCCTACTGTTGTAAATTTAATTTATCTATTTTTGTGGATGGTAGTCGGACATGGATTAATTGGTTTCATCTGGACCATTAAATTTTCATAAAATCCAAGGGTTCATGTCTTCTCTTTTTCTTCGATTAATGTGGTAATTTCGTGGCCTTGAGAGCGAACGTGGTGACTTCTTTAACCTTCTATTATAAAGATAATAGATAGTACCAAAGGTTGCTACTATTCAACAGCCTTTGTGATCACTTGTTGAAAAAGTGAACTCGACTAAATGAATAATATAACGACAATCTTCCCGTCAACTATGAAGATAGGTGTCTACCGCGCGCTCGAAGCGAGGTAGAATAAGAGCATGCCACAACTTGACATCCTACCGGTCTTATGTAACGGAACCTCCGCTACCTTAGATCTGCAACAGGCAGATCCGGCCAACACCTCATCGACGGGAGTCATCGTACTCACCGCAGGTTAATGGAGAATACCACATTGACATGTGATCCTGTTAACCTCGGATCACGACTGCACCACCATCGAGGCCACATTATCGTGGCCATCTTCAAAAGTTAGGGAAGAAGTAGCATGGGAGGGAGCCACTAGAGCCCACGCCCGTGCTAGATCTACGCACTCATGCGCCGACGCTAACTGTCGCCTGTGCCTCCACGAGAAGAGGAGCTTCCAGAGGCCGCGTCCACGCTAGATCCACGCGCGCATGCGCCGTCGGCTCCGTGCCCCCACGAAGGCGAGCTACCGTAGCCCGCGCCTGCACTAGATTCATGCGCGCATGCGTCGTCACGGGCCGACACCTCCGTGCCCCCACTTGCAGCAAGGTTGGCAGCCATCTGAATTGCTGCTCGTACACGACGATGCATCATGCTAATCTCGCCGCTGACACAGCATGCATGACGCAACATCCAGTGCTGGCCTCAACCGTGGAAGAGGTGAGCTCCATAGGGATTATGGAGAGTGTGGTCAAATGCTACAGAGAAAAGAGATACACATCATATATGGATCATACGTGTGTGTTTTGGCCAAACAAATTAACAACTAGACAAACATGGATTTTTGGGCTTATTAGATATATTGTTGTACTTTGGGTGACGCTCTTTGTAACAATAGCGTCATATGTTATCCACATGAGTCTGGGGCACTGGTCATATTTGTCGCATCAACTGAAAAGCCCAAGTATCGGCTTAGTGAAACTTTAATACCGCATCACTAATATATTTATGTGTGTATTAAATTGAGCGAATCCATGCTTCTTCATGTTCTGAATCCTATATTCACATAGATGTAATTGAAAACATTTAAATTATCTTGTTATGATAAAGAGAAAAGTAGCATGCACTTAGTGCCATACTTCAGTCGTGTCCTGACAGACACTTGTGATGACACCAGAACTTGTAGAAGGGATAGATGAATGCATGTAGTATTAAAACATAGCCCAAGTAATATATTTCTACTATACAAGATCACCCAAACATAATTTCACAATTTATGTGTCATCAATCGCATGACTCATGACTTGCGACAAGTGACCGTAACATGGTATCACTACGGGAAACACGCGTTTGCCGAGTGTTTGGCCGTTATGCCGAGTGCTTTTTATCGGGCACTCGGCAAACATCTTGTTCGCCGAGTGCCTGACACGGAGCACTCGGCAAACACGTTGCACTCGGCATTCACCCCTGTTTGCCGAGTGCCAGCCGCCTCACACTCGGCAAACGTGGAGACAACACTCGGCAAACACGAGCACTCGGCAAACGGGATAAAAATACACTCGGCAAACATGTAGCACATGGTGACAAGGCACGTGCCGTGCGCATGCGCCTCCCGGCGCCGTTGACCGATGATCGCCAGCGTTTTGCCGAGTGTAATTGATTGTTTTATTACTCATTGAAGTGTTGGAGGATGGATGACCGTGAGTGGATGTACACGGGCCGCCCAAGTAAGAGGGACATGACTAAGGAGTGGATTGACAAGTCTAGTGCTTTCTTGAAGAAAGCATTTGCAAATATTAAAGGGAAGCCTCGTCGAACTTGGTGTCCATGTGCAGTTTGTGCAAACGGTAGACGACAAACAAGGAGTGTCATGGGTAAACATCTCGTCAACAATGGATTTATGAGCAAGTATACCCGGTGGACCCACCATGGTGAGGGACGTCGTGAGAGAGACGATGTCGTGAGGCAACACATCGAGGCTTTTGATGCTGATGGCGGGGTAGCAAACATGTTAGAAGACTATGAAAAGCACGTATTGAGGAGGAGCCGGAGCCAACTGCAAAGGCGTATTACCAAATGTTGGAGGCGGCACAGGCACCCCTTCACGGGCATACAAAGGTTTCTCAACTGGATGCCATTGCGCGCCTGATGGCCGTAAAGTCCCAATTTAGCCTGAGTCATGCTTGTTTCGATGATATGTTGACAGTATTTGGCAGCCTGCTTCCAGAAGGCCACTTGTTGCCAAAGAACATGTACGAGGCACAGAAGGTACTTCGTGCACTCGAGATGCCATATGAGCAGATTCATGCTTGTCCAAACGGATGCGTCTTATCCAGGAAGCTACATGAAAATGCAACCCACTATCCCACGTGTAAATCCTCTTGGTTCCTGGAGGTAGAATCTGCCGACGGTGAGAAGAGGCAGCTCAAGGTCCCCGCGAAAATCCTACGGTACCTACCGTTCCTACCGAGGATCCAACGTCTCTTCATGACTGAGGACACCGCGAAACAGATGACATGACACAAGACTGGAATTCGATACAATCCTGATAAGCTTGTACATCCGTCAGATGCCGAGTCCTGGAAATATTTTGATTCCAAGCATGCTGAAAAAGCTGAGGAGGCTCGGAATGTACGTGTGGCCCATGCAACAGATGGGTTCAATCCTTATGGAATGGGGGCTGCGCAATACACTTGTTGGCCCGTGTTCGTCATACCCCACAATCTGCCCCCCGGTGTCCTTTTTCAGCGACAGAACATATTCTTGTCGTTGATAATTCCTGGACACCCTGGGAATAAGATGGGTGTGTACATGGAGCCTCTAATTGATGAATTGGAGCGTGCTTGGGAGGAAGGGGTCCTGACATACGATCGAGCTACGAGGACAAACTTCACAATGCATGTTTGGTATCACTACTCTCTCCATAACTTCTTGGCATATGGGAAATTTAGCGGATGGTGTGTTCACGGGAAGATGCCATGCCCAGTATGCAAGGTAGCCGTGAAGTTCATTTGGTTGAAGAAGGGTGGGAAGTATTCTTCGTTTGCCCAGCACCGGCAATTTCTCCCTCTTGAGCATGCATTCAGAAGTGACATAAAGAGATTTAGGAAAGGTGTTGAAGTTACCGCGCCCGATGACAGGTGCTGAGGTGCGTGCTATGTTAGATGCTCTCATGCCCGATGGAGAAGGTGGTGATTTCGTGGGATATGGTGAGTTACATGCCTGGACTCATATCCTCGGGATTGTATAGGCTTTCCTATATGGACGACATTCTTCTACCACATAACATTGACGCAATGCACACAAAAAAGAATATTGGCGAGACAAATTATGTAACACTCATGGGCAATCCTGAAAAGACAAGGGACAATGTTAAGGCAAGAGTGGATCAAGCGGAGTTATGTGATAGACCAAAGCTAAACATGACACCTCCTACAACAGGCAAGTCATGGAGGAAGCCTAAGGCCGATTTTGTCCTGACGTCAAAAAAAGGAAGGAAGTACTGGAATGGTTCCAAACGTTAATGTTCCCTGATGGTTTTGCATCGAATCCGAGGAGGGGAGTGAACTTAGCTACAGGGCGAACCAATGAGTGGAAGAGTCATCACTACCACATTTGGCTTGAGATGCTTCAGCCGGTGATGGTTCGAGGCTATGTTCCTGATCATGTGTGGAAAGTGCTGGCAGAGCTGAGCTATTTTTTCCGCACCCTTTGTGCTATGGAGTTATCGAAGACCCTGATTGACGACATGGAAAAATTGGCGCCAATTTTGCTATGTATGTTGGAGAAGATCTTTCCACCCGGCTTCTTCACTGCGATGCAACACATTATTCTGCACCTTCCGTACAAGGCACGAATGGGTGGGCCTGTGCAGAACCGTTGGTGCTATTCAATTGAGAGATGTCTAAAGGTTCTTCGAACGAAATGTAAAAATAAATGTAAAATTGAAGCTTCCATGGCAGAGGCATACATTCTCGAGGAGGTGTCAAATTTCACCACAAAATACTATGCTGACAACCTTCCAAGCGTGCATAATCCACCCCCGCGTTACAATGCGGGCGAAAATGATTCCACTCTCAGCCTTTTTCAAGGACAACTCGGAAAGGCAAGTGGATGGAAGCCCAAGAACTTGAGACATGAAGAGTGGCGCAGAATCATGCTTTACGTATTGACCAACCTTTCCGAAGTCCAGCCGTACATTAAGTAAGTTTCTACCAACCTTGTTCTTCTCGAGTACTCACTCTTCTGCATCCAACCCTCTTGTTCCTTGTTAGTACAGGAAATTTTTGCGTCAATTCTGGCGTCGCTCGCGGGAACCTACACTAAATGACGCTGATACCCTACTCAGTGAGGGGGCCGGAAATGGCACCCCCGTTTTCATTTGTTGCTTCAAACAATAGGGCCAAAATGATCCGTCCATGAACGCCGAGTTGAGATTGGTGGCCAATGGTTGTAACTATAAGGTCAGGTCATTTAATGGTTACGACGTCAACGGCTATCGCTTTCACACAACAAGCTACGACCTGAGTCATCCCAATCGAAGAACCACAAATACCGGAGTTTATACGCCCGGCGATGACGGGGTCGAGTACTATGGAAGAGTTGAATAAATATACGAGCTCACGTTTGAGGGTTCCAAACCCCTTCATCCTGTCATTTTCAAATGCCATTGGTTTAATCCAGATGAAGTGAGACGGACTCCTAATCTTGGTCTAGTTGAAATTCGACAGTCATCTGTCTATGCAGGAGATGATGTCTATATCGTTGCTCAATAGGCCACGCAAGTTTACTACATCCCGTACCCGTGTCAAACCGATGAGAATCTCATAGGTTGGGATGTTGTGTACAAGGTCAGGCCACATGCTAAACTACCTGTCCCAATCGATGCCGATTACAGCATATACACAAACACAGATGAAGTAGAGTTTTTTCAAGAAGATGGCCTAGAAGGGAGATTTGAGATAGACTTGACCGATTTGTTTGGAATGGAAGTAGACAATGAAAATGAAAGTGTTGTTGATGAGGACGATGAAGATGAGATTGACAATGCGAAGGACTTACAATTACTTGAGCGATTACAAATAGGAGATGACAGTGCTGACGACATTCCTCCTGTTGACGACATTCCTCCTTCGGACCTCGGACATGATTATCTCAACATGGATGAGGATGATGATGTCACAAATGGTCCAACTAACATACCTCCCGATGAGGATGATTATTTTTAATACAAGTATGTTCCGTACTAATTAAATTACTATTTGTAATATTATGCTATTTCGATTTCAGTTTTGTTTATTTTTCATATCTTTTTTACATGTATGCTGATTGGTTTACTCTTAATAATTGCAGGTGATTCGACAAAATGTTGGGTGGTGGCGGTCTCAAGAAAAGTTTGTCCGCAATCTACGACAAGGCGAGGAGGACGGTTGGTGGCTCCGGGAGTAGTGGAGGAAACACATCACATTTATTGAATATTCACGAGTGTAATGGTTCGGTACATGCAGGATTTCTTCAGGTGCGACCCAGGAACCGAGGCAGATGCAGCGTGGGTGTGTAACGTCCCGCCTCCTCGAGGCCGGGCCCGCTTAGATCAGGTGGTCTTTTATAGGACGTAGGCTGGCCTCACAGACCAACACAAGTCTTTTCTGCCCACATTTGTCCTCACTCGTGCGCACCCGGGAGTAACTTCCCGGTCGGTCACCCATCCTGAAATTGTTCCATGCCAAGCACGTTTAACCTCGGAGTTTTCTAGAGCTAGGCTACCGGAAAAGAAGTTACAACTTATTGATATGAGTATCCTATTGATCCTATTAAACCCGGGATTGGGGTGTCACATACTTACCCCTTAAGAGATCGACGTCCCCGTCGGTCAATCCCAAGCTAGGAACGTTCTGTGTTGGCCACGTCCGTGTATCCAGTGCCAGCGCATGTGCCATGCCATGCTGTGTGACCACTCTTGATCCACACCAGCCATGCACACCATGCCTGCGCAACTGCGATACATGCGCCCGTGAAACCGCGAGAGTCGGCTCTGATACCATTATGTAACGTCCCGCCTCCTCGAGACCGGGCCCGCTTACATCAGGTAGCTTTTTATAGGACGTAGGCTGGCCTCACAGACCAACACAAGTCTTTTCTGCCCATATTTGTCCTCACTCGTGCGCACCTGGGAGTAACTTTCCGGTCGGTCACCCATCCTGAAATTGTTCCAGGCCAAACACGCTTAACCTCGGAGCTTTCTAGAGCTAGGCTACCGGAAAAGAAGTTGTAACTTGTTGATATGAGTATCCTATTAATCCTATTAAGCCCTAGATTGGGGTGTCACAGGGTGACACGTGCATCGTGTCAAAAACTCGTGACGGACATGCTCTACGAGGCGCGCAAACAGGCCGTCATCGACTACAACGCCGTCAAGAACCATACAAGGGTCACAAAGCAGGAGGCGTGCAATATGCAGCTGACCCGCGAGGAATACATGGAGGTAATACGAAGAATACTAATTGTAGACATTACTGTTTTGTTGACCTTCTTATATGCCATATACTTCTTACCATGTAGGTGATGCCGGACTGGTGTGATGACGTGTGCTGGAAGGAGTTCGTGGACGAGTAGCTAAGCGATGCCTACCAGGAGAAGCACAATCTACAACGGGAACGACGTTTGATGATGGATGGTGCTTCCCACCATCAGGGCAGTAGCAGCCTCCACGAGTATCAACAGAGATACGTATGTCAATGCTCAAATTCTTTATGCTAATGCTCAATTGTTATTTTCTTATCATTTTGTTACTTTTCTCAGAATGCGGCTCATCCTGGCGAGGACAGCAACACATACCAAGCCTATGCTCTGGCCCACAAGGGCAAGGCGACGTCCGCCATCCAGTTCAACCCGGAGGACCCGCTCGAGGCGTACAGCAATCCCTCTATCCACAGCCGCCTCAGTTCGTACTCAGACATGGCAAAGCAGGTCTATGGGCCAGAGTACGACCCGAGCGCACACGACCTCGATGGAGAGGTTGTCATAAGGGTAGGAGGAGGCAAGAAGCATGGGCGGTACTATCTCGGGGACGGCGTGATCGACATGGCTAGTACTCCTAGTCTCTCCCAGATTCGGGCACGGAGCACTGGCAGTGACCCGGGCATACTCCCACGACCGAGCCAGTCGTACTCCTCCATGCAGGTAATTTCAGTTACATTCATTGCCTAAACATCCTCATATTGCTACTTTGTCACTTCAGGTTAATATTGCATTGAATATTGATTGCAGGCCCGGCTAGAAGCAGAGACGAGGAGACGAGAGGAGATGGAGGCGACGGTGCAGCAGCTGCGAGAAGAGAAGGAGAGGGCGCGACAAGCGCGAGAACAGCAGCGAGAAGAGCAGCGGCTAGAGGCGCTGGAGCAGCAGAGGCGGGTCGAGCAGCTGATGCTCGATCAACAGAGGCACAACCAGGAGCAGATGGCGGAGTTCATGAGGTACATCCAAAGTCTTTCTAGGCCGAATCCTCTGTCGATGCCTACACCGACCCCCTGGGTTCCGCCACAGATGATGCCACCAATGATGCCGCCACAGATGCTGCCACCGATTGGTTATTCTCCTGTAAGTCTCTTGACTAGCTTTCAATACTTAGAGAAACTTAGAAACTTAGAAACATAGAAAATCTTAGAAACTTAGAAACATAGAAACTTAGATACTAACGTAGAGACTCAGAGATCCTAGAGAAACATACCTAACTTAGAAACCAACTCTCTTTTTCCTTCCAGACTGCTCCTGGATCAGCGGCGTCGAATGATGTGGCGCAAGACGACCAAGATCTGTCGCAACTTCACCATCCGCGCGGCCCTCTATTCCCTCCTCACTGAACTTGTATATTTGTGAAGTTTGTGATGCGAGTTTGTGAAGTTGAACTACTTGTGATGTTTGTGGACATATTTGTGAAGTTGAACTATTTATGATGGTTATTTATGGATATTTGTGATGTTGAATGATTTGTGAGGTTTATTTGAGGCTTTACTGTTGTCAAATGATATATGTGAAATGCCTGAGATGTATATATATGAAATGATATATATTGCGAATGAAAAAGCTGAAAATAACCAAAAAAAAAAATTCTGGAAGGTCATTTCGCTGAGCGTAAAAAGTGACACTCCGCGAAATAACCATAGTTCGTCGAGTGCCACGTCACAGACACTCGGCGAATAACCATAGTTCGCCGAGTGCCAGTGGTCCAGGCACTCGGCGACTATTTATAGTTTGTCGAGTGTCGGCCTCAAGGCACTCGGCAAATATTAATTAGTCACCGAGTGCTTTGACACTCGGCGAACTGGCAATGACGGTGATGGCCGGGCGCCGTTGCCCGCGCCGTCATGTGCTTGCAGTTTCCCGAGTGCCTTTCCGGCATTCGGCAAACGTTCGCCGAGTGCCCAATAAAAGGCACTCGGCAAACATACTTCCCCGAGTGTCGTTCGCCGAGTGCAAACACTTGGTGAAGGCTTTGTCGAGTGCTTTCGGGCCTTCGCCGAGTTTTCCTTGCACTCGGCGAATAAGGCGTTCCCATAGTGTATTGCTGCAAGACAACATGTATAATTTGTCACCTGTTTTTGACACATTTGAATTATTTTGAAATAAGCGCGAAAGGGCTACTTCGCCGTTCATGATATAATTCTAAATAATTTTTTAATGTCACAAAAAATTCTAATTTTTCACTCTAATCTGAGGAGCTTTCACTACAAGAAATATACTGGTTCTAAGACCTATGGATTTCGTTTTACTGACCCTTTTTCTATTTTGGGATGGAGTTGGGGACTTCATAGTTTGAAAAGAAAGAATAATCCTGATTATTGATGATTTATTCGGTACACAGAAGTGATGGGGCCTTGTCAATTCTCAAACGAACTTCACCGTTGTTTCTTGAGTTCAACCGGCCAGAATTTCTTACCTCTGCAAAACAGGATTTCAAACACCAGCAGTAAGGTCACTACTTTTCTCAAGATCCATACATGGGAAGAAGAGGAGACGGCCGACGAGGGTGAAGTCACTTTACTAAGGCTGGTGAACGACAGAGCCGGCACCGCCGTGGAAGTCGAACTCGTACACCTTCGTCATGTCCGGCGGGCAGAACAGGCCGAAATATTGCTCGACGTCGTCTGGCCCTTGGCCCTTCAGGTTCTCGTCGAACAGGGCGAAGATGTAGATGTCCATGTTGCCGTTTGGGCGGTACGGGGTGCCCGTCTGGCCGGACAGCACACGGTTGATGAGGTAGTTGTTGTATGCCTTGGCGTTGTCTACCGTCGCTGGTTGGAATCCATCGCCACCGGCCTCCAAACGGCTCTCGCTTCCGCGTAGAAATTTATTCCCGCGTTTGACTTTCCCTCTCCACGCCCACCTAGACTCCGTCCATTTTGTCTTGGTGGTACCCTGGTTCGTGGCTTTACTCGCACTCTGCCTGGAAATGAGAACATCAATGTTAGTCACATTTGTTCCCCCCAATAAAAAGTCACATTTTAGGAACCCGGAAAACAGACAGTAATATTTATTGTGGAGAGAATCGATCGTGACATTTAAGATCTCAATGCGACTCACTTGTTGAGATGTCCCGTCAAGTTTTTGACGGCGTAGTACGTGGCGTCCAGGAGGCTGTGATAGACGAGGCCAGTGTTTGTGTCCTGCACGCCGGTCTCGTAGTTCCCCAGCGCGTACTCGAGGGGGATGTCCTCTGGGTCATCGGCGTAGGCGAAAACGGATATGGGTTCGTGGAGAGGTACGACCCCGTCTGCTGCGGAAACTGGAGCATGGACTTCATCACCGACTCCGCGATATCGTCCCAGAACTTTGCCGACGACGGCGGGGACGTGTCCTTGAGCGCGGTGAAGGCGATCGGCGAGGACACCTTCACGGCGTCGGCGAGGCCCAGCTGCGCCAGCCCCAGCTGCACGTTGGTCATGGCCTGGACGAGCTGCCTCGTCAGCTCCGGGCTCTGCTGGAACACCTCGTTCCCGATGGCCACGCCGTTGATCAGCGTGGCGGGGTAGTGGTCGGACACGTTGCACTATGCCCAGTTGAGCGCGTAAGACAGGCTCGCGGCAGTGGCCATCGGTGTTCTCATATATATATATATATAGAGAGAGAGGGTAGTGCTATTCTACACCTAGAGTGTAGGATAGTTATTCTACACCAAGCACGAAAATACTGAACGAAACATGCGAAAACTACTGAATTTCTTTCAGTAATTATTTTTTCTCGAGTCTAATGCTTCAGTAATTATCGTTCGGTAAAAAATTACTGAAATTTGATTCAGTAGTTTCACTTTGGTGTAGAATAATAGCCAACACCTAGGGTGTCGAATAGCATTTCATATATATATATATATATATTTGATACCCAGGGTACTGAATAGTATTCAGTACCCGGGTCCAAACACCGCACCAGCCTCCCTCCCACCTAGCGCACCAGAGCCAGGTCGCACTCGCACCCACACGCAACCATGCCCAGCCGAACTGATTAACGAAACTTACGGTACCCCAAATTTTGCCTAGGGCCCGAACACTTCTGTTCGGCCCAGAGCAAGAGTTCGGTCCACAGTCGGGGGACACGGGAAGGCTTCTAGAACAAGGCAAGCTTGCCGGACACGGCAGTTAGACATAGAAACAATCGAACACTAGAGTTTGTATAGATTACGTGTTCGGCATCGTAGAAGGAAAGCCTGGACTCCGACTCGAGTCCTGAGTCGGTTGTCCAGCAGTATAAATATGTAACCCCCTCTCCAGCAAAGAAGAGGAGAATTCTAGCGCACAAAGAGCCCTAGAAGCGAATCACAGAATCAACACGACAATACTGGACGTAGGGCTATTATCCTTCGGGAGGCCTGAACCAGTCTAAATCCGCGTGCCCTCGATTGATCTCGACACAAGCGATAGTTCCGTTCCATTCCAAAGTATTCCGTACACAGAGCGACGACAGAGGCGAGCCAGGTAGGGAGCTTGCGCTGAGATCCGTCGAGTCAACATGTCGGGTGATCGAATCGGCAAGTTCTCGCCGGGGTCGGACTTCGTGTTCGGTTCTCTGGCGTTCCAAGCCATGAAGACGGTGAGTTGAAGCTGATCGACATCAAGCCGCAAGTCGACGAAAAGCCAAAAGTGACGATCTCCTTTGGCTTGCCCTCGGACTGGCAATCCTGCATTGCCAGGGACCATGAGAGGTGCCAGGAGGAAGTCATCGACATACTGACCAGAGTGTGCCTTGACCTCGACTACGACCCCGTTCAAGAAGCCCGGCGCCACGTCAGCAGGACAAATCAGAAAGCGCGGACGATCTACATGGCAGGAAGGGGTACTCACTCAGCCTTCGAGACCATCGGCGAGAGTGCTGGGTCCTCTGCGTCCTCGACCTCCCGCAGCGGAGATAGACGTAAAGAGGCTGAACGCCCGCTGGTGGTGACACCGGCAAACCTAAGCCCGCTCTTCGACACAGCGTGTCTGAACACCGTCCTGACATCGATCAAACGGTTGTCCAAGCACAACCAAGCTCTGGCTCTACTTGCCGATCAGGCGATGGTGATCGCTCGTAACATGGGCGTCCCTCTCGAGGACCAACATCGGGAGGAACATAGCCTGACAGTCACGTTAGGAAGACGGCCGCGACCGGAGGGAGAGCTGGGGCAAGAACGACCTACGAAGAACCTTAAGCAAGGCCAGAAGCAAGGATGGTGATCGGCATAATCACAGGGGGTGTGACGATGACCGAGACCGACAATCAAGCGGCCTCCATGACGATAACCGATCACACCGAGAACCATCGCGTCGGGACGACGATCATCAACGTCATCGATCACCGCGAAGGGACGATGGCCACACGCGCCGGTCAGGCACCCACGGGCCACGACTCCAGTCAGTGGTGGTGGTACTGCGCACGTTCAAAGCTCTCGGAAGAGAGTTCTTGGACGTCCAGTATCCAACCCCGTTCAAGCCATCGACTACGGAGAAGTACGATGGGAGTGCGAACCTGCAAGGAGATCCAGAAGCTTGCCGGCATGATGACCACCCTCAGCCGGTTTATCTCCAAGTCTGGTGAACATGGCATGCCTTTCCACAAGATGCTTCGGAAGAACGACTCCTTCCAGTGGGACGAGCAGGCAGATGCTGCCTTCAGGGACCTGAAGGAGTATCTGAAGAGTATGCCTACACTCAAGCCGCCGAACCCTAGAGAGGATCTGTGGCTCTACGTATCTGCCAAAGAAGACGTCGTCAGCACCGTCCTCACGGTTGAGAGGAAGTCGGACCAGGGGCTCCAGCAGTTCCCTGTCTACTTCGTCAGCGAGATCTTAAAGGACGCCATGACGAGATATCCGATGGCACAGAAGTTGCTCTACGCTATCGTGATGACATCAAGGAAGCTGAAGCAGTACTTCTTGGCTCATCCGATCAAGGTGGTCACCGATCGACCTCTACGTATGGTACTGCACAGCAAGGATGCCATCGGCCGCATATCTCAGTGGTCGGTCGAGCTGGGCCAGTACCAAGTAGATTTTGTCCCGAGAAGGCAATCAAGGCTCAAGCGCTAGCAGACTTCCTTGCGGAGTGGACTGACGCCGATCACCGAGGAGCGGAAGACAGGAGGATCATTGGGTCATGTACTTCGACGGTTCATACACCCTCAAGGGGGCTAGAGCCGAAGTGGTACTGATCTCTCCGAAAGGGAAGACTACAAAATACGCCATCCAGTTGGATTTCCCAGCCACGAACAACGTCGCCGAATATGAAGGCCTGGTCCAGGGGCTCCGCATAGCCAAGTCCCTAGGCATCAAGCGGTTGTTGATCAAGGGAGATTCCCAACTGGTGGCAAAGCAAGTACAGAAGGAGTACTAGTGCCTCGACGAGCGGATGGCGAGCTACTTGGCGGAAGTTAGGAAGATGGAGAAGCACTTCGACGGGTTCAAGGTCCGTTATGTGCCGCAACTGGACAATCGAGATGGAGATCAGCTAGCCTAGGTAGCATCCTCGAGGGCTCCGGTCCCACACGACGTGATCTTGGAACGACTCCAAACACCATCGGTAGCGCAAGCGGACAAGGGGCTGCCCCCAACTGAAGGTCCAACGGTGATGCTCATCGACGGAGCAGAAGAGGCGCCGGAGGCGGAAGAAGACTGGAGGCTACCGATCAGGGCCTACCTTGAACATGAGATGCCCGCAGGAGGTGACGACCCCGACTTACAGCGTTTACCACGCAAAGCTCGAGTATATACCCTCATAAGCGGCGATCTGTTCAAGAGGGGCGTCAACGGCATGATGATGAAGTGCATCCTGCGATCAGAAGGACTTCGGCTACTCGGCGATGTCGAGGACTTACCCTATGGGTATACACAGCTCGATAGATCGGACAATGAAGATATGGAGGGTATGACCGGTCGGGAGGACCCACAGAATGGAGTCCGACCGATATGGGGTACTAGCAGGACCAGAAGATCGCTAAGGAAACCGAGGCGAGTTGATTGACCGAGATATTGCAGCTTGGCGCCCAAGGAAAGTACAAGACCGGCCGAATAGGACTCTGTTTCGTTAAGGAAACAGAGAGATAAAATTTCCTATTAGCTGGAAATATGTAACTGACTATGTTTTAGCATGTAACCGACTAGGTTTCAGCATGTAACCCTGCCTCCCCGGATATATAAGGAGGGGCAGGGACCCCCCCAGAGAATAAGGAGAAATCAGATCGAAACAATTGGCAATACAAGACATACAGGACGTAGGGTTATTACTCTCATCGAGGGGGCCCGAACCTGTCTAAATCCTCGTGTGTTCTGTGTTGCACCATCAAGTTCTTGTCTCGTCAGGGGCCGTTTAAGTTTACTGCCGGCATATTCCTCGACAGTTGGCGTGCCAGGAAGGGGCTCCTGACGAGTTCCTCCGTCAAGCTTGATGGCTTCCACGTTCAACGCGGTCTTCGTTCCCGGCTTCAAGATCCGCTTCGGGACCTACAACTTCGAAGCAGATTTTGCCGGAAAGCTTCACATGGTCGATAACGGATCCGATCTGGCCGCGGCTCCCGTAGCGCGATCACCAGAACCGATCTCGACCACTCTGACGGGTTCCGCCGAGTCTAGCGCTGCCGTTTCCACGGCGCGAACACATAGATCGGTCGGATTCCCTTTTGGCCTCAAGAATCAGGCCGAGATCATGATGGCAGCCCAGTTTAGGGCACCTCGTGACGCAAAACCGATCTCAACCACCCCGACGGGTTCCGCCGAGTCTAGCGCTGCCACTTCCACGGCGCGAACACCTAGATCGGTCGGATTCCCTTTTGGCCTCAAGAATGAGGCCGAGATCATGATGGCAGCCCAGTTTAGGGCGCCTCGTGACACAATCAGCTGCCGACCACCGCGCTGGTCGGACGAGAGCTCTGATGATGACTCAGAGCCTCCTTTGTTCGTCATGATGGTCGCACCCGGAGAGATCCACCGGAGACCTCCAATTAACCGACGCGCGGCAACAGAAGGAGATAGAGGATGCCGAGCGCGCGAGCGCAAGCTGACGGCGCCCTCGGCATGCCGTGCGAGACTCCGAACTACAACAATGATCAAAGCCAGGATAGTCAGGGCACTCCCAACCATCATCGCCAAAGAGGAAGCCGTGGGGGACGAGGTCGTGGAGGAGCTGGCAGAGTCCTTAACATGGATTCCTTGGAGGCCACGCTAGAGGGAGAACGTGTCTACACGACCCCGATAAACAACATCATGGGGGCGAAGACCATACTGACCGCCATGATGGACACTCCAGAGGATCAGCAACCTCCACAGCTCAGGAGAGTCCTGGTCATGATCAATGCTGCAACGCTTCAATCTCAAGCCGAAATTCAGGAGAGTTCGCATCGGTCGAGCAAGGAGCCATCTGAGGCCGCCTCCTCCGGGGGAAGAGCGCCGAGACAGACCCCCATCGCCGATGCTTATGATCGCAACCCCAGGCACGACCTGCGGGGTCATATCAATCAAAACAAGGATGCTAGGCAAGACCTGATCGGCGGCCACCTTCGGCGGACAGAGAGCGAGCGACGTCGTGAAGAGCAAGAATGGCGTAGGGAGGGTCAGGTTGACGACCGACCTCGGTACCTCAAGTGGCATGAGGGCAGGCACGGTGACGACCGCCACCACGACTGCCGCAACTGCCACAACGACCGCCATGACCGCTGCAACGACCTCCTAGACCGCAGCAGCGACCGTCGCAATGAGCGCGATCGAACCCCGCCGCGCAGTCCAGGTCAGCAACGTTCCCCACTGCGATAGGAGCGCCGCCGGGACAAGTCGCCTATGGAGCCTAGCGACGACAGCGGCCGCCGCCGTCACCACGATGACCGTCACCACCGCCGCCGCCGTCGCACCCCAACCCCGCCTCGCCGGAGCCGCTACCACGACGACGAAGATGAATTCTCAGGAATTCTGGCCTATTCTCGTGATCTACGCATCTGCCAATGGCCCAAGAACTTCAAGCCGGTGGGAATCGACAAGTACGACAGCAAGACCGACCCGACAGAGTGGATCCGCCTCTACTCGACCGCCATCGGTTCGGCGGGGGGCGACTCCTACGTCATGGCCAATTACTTGCCGGTCTGCTTGGATTCGGCCGGAAGGTTCTGGCTAAACTCCCTCCCAAGGGAATCCATCAACTCCTGGGGCGAGTTAACCAAGAAATTTGTTTCCAACTTTCAAGCCACTTGTGAGAAGCCAGGGAGCCACTTCGACCTCTCGCGAGTTCGCCAGAAGCCCGATGAGCCGCTCAGAGACTACATCAGGCGTTTCTGCGCTAAAAAGACTACCATCCCCAGCGTCCCCCAGCAGGTCATCTCGGCCTTCCAGGCTGGCCTTCGGAGCGACGAGCTGGTGATTGAAATCGGTCGGTGCAACCACGACCTTAATCTTACCGTGGCAGAGTGCTTCGACATCACCGACAAGTACGCATCGGGCGAATCCGCGTTGAGGAACATCCGAGGTGGCAACAGGAAGGAGCGCCAGCGAGACAACGCTGAGCAGCCGAACCCCAAGAACAACAACAACAACAAGCGGAAGGCTGACAAGATGGTCGCCGCCGTGGGACAGTCGAACGACCGGTCAGCACCTCCTAAGAAGGGGTCGAGTCATCGTGTATCCTTTGAAGATTTGCTGGATGGCCCATGTATGATTCATAATGGGAGCCATAAAGCAAGAGAGTGCTTAAGTCTCAAGGCCTTCGCTACAGCAGCCATGAAAGCAGCGCCTACCCGACTGCCGAAGGACAAAGACAATGAAAAGAAAGATGAAGACAAAGAGGGAGACGACGGATTTCAGGACGTTGAGAAGGAGGTCAGCTGCATCTTCGGTGGCCCGGATGCGTACTCCTCCAAGTGCAAGCAGAAGCTCGCATTCAGAGAGGTCGATGCCGTCGCCCCGGCGGCGCCGGAGTATCTGCGCTGATCAGAGGTCCCCATCACCTTTGACCGGTCAGACCATCCCGATCATGTCCCTCGACCGGGACGTTACCCTCTGGTGTTGGCGCCGACCGTCAACAAAGTGCGATTGAAGAAAACGTTCGTTGATGGCAGCAGTTGCCTGGACATACTCTTCGTGAAGACCCTCCCCGAGCTCGGACTCACGGTCCAAGACCTCGAGCCAAGCTCCTCCTCCTTCCACGGTATCATACCTAGGAGGAGTAGTTACCCATTGGGGCAGGTCACGTTGCCGGTCACCTTTGGGACAAGGGAAAACTTCAGGACCGAGAGCATCACCTTCCAAGTGGCGGACATCAATTCTGCTTACCATGCCATCCTCGGGCGGCCGGCCATCGCCAAGTTCATGGCGGTCCCACATTACCCTTACCTGATGATGAAGATGCCAGGACCCAAGGGGGTAATCTCCCTGCGCACCGATGTCAAGACCGCCTTCGCGTGTGATCTTCACAGCGGCGAGCTCGCCGGGCAAGTTGAATCGAAGATCGAGCGTGATGACATCAAGCAGGCTGCTGAGACTATCCAAGCGATGGTAGAAGCGCTGACCGGGGAGTTGCCGTCCAAGAAAGCTGCTAAAGAGAAATTCAAGACAGACCAGGTGGCTTCCAAGACAATTCCGCTCGACTCTGCAGATCCTTCCAAGGTCAGCCACATTGGGTCCGACCTAGGGGATAAATAGGAAAGCGCGATCACTCTTTTCCTCCAGGAAAATAGGGACATCTTCGCATGGCAACCTTCTGATATGCTGGGAGTCCCTAGGGAGAAGATTGAGCACGCACTTAAGGTGCGTCCAGACGCCAAGCCTGTCAAGCAACGACTCCGGGGGTTCGCTCAAGACCGCAAGGAGGCTATTAAAAAGGAAATAACTAGGTTATTAGCTGCTAAGTTCATTAGCGAGGTGTATCATCTAGACTGGTTGGCTAATCCAGTCCTTGTACCTAAGAAAAATAAAGAGTTAAGGATGTGTGTCGATTATACTGATCTCAACAAAGCATGTCCTAAGGATCCCTTCGCGCTGCCTCGGATCGACCAAGTTGTTGATTCGACCGCTGGCTGTGAGCTCCTCTGTTTCTGGACGCCTACTCTGGCTACCACCAGATTCCGCTCAAGATTGAAGATCAGATTAAGACATCATTCATCACCCCCTTTGGTGCTTACTGCTATACAACCATGCCGTTCGGTCTGAAGAACGCTGGCGCGACTTACCAACGCAGTATGCAACGCTGTCTCGACTCGCAGATCGGTCAGAACGCTGAAGCATACGTCGACGACGTGGTGGTGAAGTCCCGAAAGGCTGAAGATCTCCTCTCTGACCTGGCAGAGATCTTCAACAACCTCAGGAACTTCTCCATGAAACTCAACCCGCAGAAGTGCGTCTTTGGTGTTCGCTCGGGCAAGTTGCTAGGTTACCTAGTATCTTGGCGAGGAATTGAGGCGAACCCAGGGAAGATTCAAACTATCTTGGCTATGAACCCGCCTCGATCTCAGAAAGATGTTCAAAAGCTGACCGGCTGCATGGCTGCGCTGAGCCGCTTCATCTCGAGACTGTTGGAATACCTTGATTCAACACCGGCGATCGCCGTCGCCGAAGAACACACAGAACACACGCGAGAACACTTGGATTTCTTGGTCACTGCGTTCTTCCTCTTCTGTTCCTTCATTCTCTGGTAATATAGAGTAAAGACGCGGCCACGGAAGTGGCCTGGACGCGCGACATGCCCACTCCCGTGCATGCCGCTCCAACGATGCCATGCGGCCGCTCGCCACGGCGCGCACGACTTGAACACCCGCACGAACGCCGCGTGCGGGCGCAAGACCCAGGCAGCGGCTAACAAACTCCTACCGCCTCTGCCCCTATTACAAACCGAATTCAAATTACATCAAAATTCAAACATCCGCACAAGTTTATTCTAACAATTCTCTGCCTAAACCTTGTGCGCCTAAGCCAAATCGACGACGCCGATCCTTTCCCTCATCTCCTGGAACTTAACTCGCGCGAGTGGCTTCGTCAGAATGTCCGCCAGTTGATCATCCTTCCGAGTGAACTCCAATGCGATTCTTCCTTCCGCTGCGCACTCTCTGATGAAGTGGTACCGTATCCTGATGTGCTTGCTTCGGCCATGGTAGACAGGGTTCTTGATCAAATCGATTGCCGACTTGTTATCAACCTTGAGGAGCGGAGCCTTCGCTGATGCGCCCACAATTTCAGTCAGCAATCCAGCCAGCCACACCGCCTGGCACGCCGACGACGACGACGCCATGTACTCTGCTTCACAGGATGAGAGCGCCATGGACTTCTGCTTCTGCGACTGCCAGGTGACTGGGCTCCGCCTAAGATAGAACAAGATGCCCGAGGTGCTTCGGCTGTCGTCCATGTCCCCGGCGAGATCACTGTCGCTGAACCCCTGCAGCCAGAGCTGTTTGCTTCTCCCTTCCTGTACACCACACCATACTCCACTGTCCCGGAAACATAGCAGAGGATATGCTTGACCGCAGCTCGATGATCCGCGTGCGGCTCCGCCATGAACCGGCACTCATAACTCACGGCAAAAGCCAAATCTGGACGCGTATTTATCAGATACCTCAGTGCTCCGACGATGCTGCAGAATTCTGTGGCGTCCACCAGGGGCTCCTTGCTGTTCTTCACCAACTTCAGCTTGGCCTCCATGGGAATTTGGCACGGATTGCAATCCGCCATTCCCGTCTTCTCCAGCAAGCGCTGCGCGTACGCCGTCTGCCACAGCTTGATGCATCCCGCCTCCTGCCGCACCTCAATTCCCAGGTAGTAGCTGAGCAATCCCAGATCGCTCATATGGAATCGGTGCAGCATCTCTTGCTTGAATATTTTGATGTCGTTGTCCAGTGCGCCGGCGATCAGCAGGTCGTCGACGTAGACTCCCACCACGAGCGGCCTGTCCGCGGTGTGGCTGGTGTAGACAGCGTGCTCGTGGTCACTGCGCGTGAACCCGAGCGCCGTCAGCGACTAGTGAAGCTTCGAGTACCAGGCGCGAGGTGCTTGCCACAGGCCCTACAGAGCCTTCCTCAGCTTCAATACTTGCTCTGCTTCCCCGACGGCGAACCCTGGCGGCTGGCGCACGTAGACTTCTTCTTCCAGATCGCCATTAAAGAAGGCCGACTTCACATCCATGTGATGAACCTTCCACCCTTTGTGCGCCGCCACCGCAAGTATGAGCCGGACCGATTCCATGCGCGCCACCGGTGCAAAGACCTCCTCGAAGTCGATCCCCTGTTTCTGCACGAAGCCCTTCGCCACCAGTCGTGCTTTGTGCTTGACGACGATCCCCTTCTCATCCTTCTTAGCCTTGTACACCCATTTCAGGCCAATGGCTTTGCAGCCGGCCGGAAGACCAGAGAGCTCCCAGGTGTTGTTCTCCTCAATTGACTTGAGCTCGTCGATCATTGCCGCCCGCCAGTGTGGCTCTCCTGCTGCTTCCTCCCAGCACGCAGGTTCTTCTGCGCTCACCACATTCAGCTCCTAGATCACGCCTCGCTCCGCCAGACCAGGCACCGCCGCTCCTCCCAGAATGTTGTCCAGCTTGCGGAAGTGAATGGGCCCATCTTCATCTTCATCGGCGTCGAGGTCAGGGACAGAGCCTGGTGGCGATGCGAACTCGAGTGGGGCACGCGAGGGTGTTCTTCTTTCGCCCATACCTGCCTCCCCCTGGACCTGACCTGCGCCGCTATCATGACCCTCCTTGCCGCCGTACTGCGTGATCACAAACCTCGGCTCGTCGCGCTTCACGTCACCGTCCTCGCCCCAATCCCACTGGGCGTCCTCGTCGAACACGACATCCCGGGTCACGTGCACGCGCTGAGTGCGTGGATCATATGCGCGATATGCCTTGGACCCGGGTTCGTATCCAACGAACACCATCTTTGTTCCACGGTCTTCCAATTTCGTCAGATTTGGCCTTGTGTTTTTGACGTAGATGACGCAGGCGAAAGTGTGCAGGTGATGAACCGTCAGCTTCTTCCCGTGGAGGGCCTCGAACGGCGTCATCCCCTGCACACTCTTAGTCGGGCACCAATTCAGCAGATAGATGGCGGTGGCCACCGCCTCGCCCCAGAAGTAGTTAGGCGTCCTCTTCACCTTCATCATGCTTCGTGCCGCCGCCACCACCGACTGGTTTTGCCACTCCACCACGCCGTTCTGTTGCGGTGAATACGGCGCGGTGAGCTGACGTTGGATGCCTGACTCCACACATTCCCTCAGGAACGCGGCTGAGGTGAACTCGCCACCCCGGTCTGTGCGTAGACAGGACAACTTCTGACCACTCCGCGCCTCTGCTTCTGCTTGTATGCGCCGAATCACCGCCGGCGCACAGTCCTTGGAGGAGAGCAACTCCGCGCACATATACCAGCTGTAATTGTCCACCATCAACAAGAAATACTTCTTACCACTCTGGGTCGTGGGGGAGATCGGTCCACAGAGATCTCCGTGAACAAGTTCCAGCGGCCTACTGGCGCAATACAGCGCCTTCGTCGGGAACGGAGTCCGCTGCTGCTTGCCCACCATGCATCCGGCGCAGAGCTGGTCCACCTGAGTGATGGGCGGTAACCCACGCACCCACTCCCCTTCCGCCATCCGTCGCAGGGCCGGGAAACTGAGGTGTCCTAGTCTTGCGTGCCAGCGCCACGCCTGTTCTTTGCCTTTCGCCAGTAGGCACACTGGGCGCGCCAATGTGGCGACCAGAATGTACAGGCGGTTTGCCGCCCGTGGGATCTTGGCCACCAGCCTCCCTTGCGCATCAGAAATCCGCATCATGCCGCCGGGCACTAGCGCCTGGAAGCCGAGTTCGTCGAGCTGCCCGACGCTGATGATGTTGGTGCAGAGCTTGGGGATGTAGTAGACTCCATCGAAGGCACGGTGTTCCCTTGACTTGGCGCTGAAGAGTACGGTGCCGCGCCCTTCGATCTGCACCACCGATCCATCCGCAAATTTCACCGTGCCACACACGCTGGTGTCGAGCTCGGCGAAGGCGGAGCGTGTGCCGGTCATGTGGTTAGTAGCCCCAGTGTCCACCACCCAGCGGCCTGCATCATTCTCCATACCACCGCCCAGCTCCGCAAACACCTTTTCCTCCACCAGATGTACCTTCTCTGACTGGATCTCCGCCGGCGGCCATAAGGTTGGGAGCGCGTTGTCGCCGGCATGACTCTGGTCCAAGGCTGCCAACATAAACGCCCCCTCCTCTTCTTCAATCGAGTAGTTTTGGGCCTCCCTCTTCTGCTTGGCCCGGCATTCCTTGGCCCAGTGGCCTTGCTTGCTGCAGTTCCGACAGACGACCCTTGGGCTGGGCCATCTTGGATTCTCTGGACGGATGTCACGTCCAGCCGCGCCCCCGCCTCCGTGATTTCTTCCTCGTCCGTGGCCTCTGCCACGGCTGCCGCCACCACGGCCGCCGGAGCTCGAGCCATCTTGTTCCCTAGTTTTGAGGCGGGCCATCCACTCCTCTTCCGTGAGAAGCAGACGACCGCCCCCGTCGACGCCGCTGAGGTCGGGCCCTTCTTCCTTTCTTCCACCGTGCGCAGTCTCCCGGTGACCTCCTCTATTGAAATCGAGCTCAGATCGAGCAAGGTCTCAATCGAGATGGCCACCTGCTCGAGGTAATCGGGGACCACATTGAGCATCTTCTTCACCACTTCCTTGTCCGTCACCTCTTCACCTAGGACACGCAACTGGTTTGCCAAATTTGTGGCCCGGAGGGCGAAATCCTCAACGCACTCACCTGGTTTGAAGCAAAGTTCCTGGAGATCCTTCCGCAGGTTCTCAGCGTTCACCTCCCTGACCCGATCGGCCCCAACCCGAACTGCCCGGATCGAATCCCAGGCGTCCTTCGCGGTGGCCTTGGCCGCGAGTCCCGCGTGCATTTCAGGCGGTACCGCACTGAGGATCAAGGTCAGGGCATTCCGATCGGAATCGTAGTTGCCATGACCGTCTCTGATCACCTCCTAGAGATGCGCGCCTGAAGATGAACCTTCATCACGAGGGACCACTCGGTGTAGTTCGTCCGTGTCAGCATGGGGAGGGGGGCCCCGGAGGTTCTCTTCTCGATTAAGCGCTCAACCACCCGCCCGTCGCCATGGTGGCGTGGCCGACGTCGTGGCGGGGATGGCGACTCCTCCCGCCGATCCCGCGATGTAGACTTGTCCCCCCCTTCTCGTCCGCCAGTCGACATGGTCGCTAGAAACGTTGCTGGCTCTGATACCACATGTTGGAATACCTTGGTTCAACACCGGCGATCACCGTCGCTGGAGAACACACACGAGAACACTTGGATTTCTTGGTCACTGCGTTCTTCCTCTTCTGTTCCTTCATTCTCTAGTTTTCTAGAGTAAAGACGCGGCCACCAAAGTGGCCTCGACGCACGACATGCCCGCTCCCGTGCATGCCGCTCCAACGATGCCATGCGGCCGCTCGCCACGGCGCGCACGAATCGGACGCCCGCACGAAAGCCGCGTGCAGGCGCAAGCCCCGGGCAGCGGCTAACAAACTCCTACCGCCTCTGCCCCTATTACAAATCGAATTCAAATTACAACGAAATTCAAACATCCGCACAAGTTTATTCCAACAGAGACTAGGTATTAGGGGTCTGCCCTTTTTCAGACTGCTCAAGAAGCAAGACAAGTTTCAATGAACTGCAGAGGCGCAGGTGGCGTTCGATAGACTTACCTGAGTAGTCCTCCGGTCCTCGTTCCGCCCGACCCCGACGAAGTCATCCAGCTGTACATATCCGCTACTACTCACGTGGTGAGCATAGTCTTGGCGGTCGATCGACGGGAGGAGGGACATGTTCAGAAGGTTCAGCACCCGATCTACTTTGTCAGCGAAGTCCTGACAGACTCCAAGGTGCGTTATTTTCAGATACAGAAACTTATTTTTCCATATTCATCACTTCTCGGAAACTCAAGCACTACTTCCAAGCTCATCCGATCGAGGTGAAGACCGGTTTCGCCCTCGGTGATGTACTGGCAAACCGAGAAGCGACCAGCCAAATAGCCAAGTGGGCGGTTGAATTGGGTCAATATGATATCACCTTCACATCGCGTACTGCAATCAAGGGTCAAGCCCTTGCTGATTTCTCTCCGAGTGGTTAGAAACACAGATCCCGCAGGAGATTCAAGACCTAGAGTACCGGGAGATGTACTTTGACGGGTCCCTGCAGCTTCAAGGCGTAGGGGCTGGGGTTCTGCTCCTCACTCCGCAAAAGGAGCCGCTCAAGTACGTCCTACAGATGAATTTCAGAGCATCTAACAACGCGGCGGAGTATGAGGCTCTTCTCCACGGGCTTCGGGTAGCAGCTTCGCTCGCGCCAAGAGACTTGACGTATACGGCGACTCCGCGCTGGTCATCAACCAGATCAATAAGGATTGGTCGTGCGTTGATGATACTATGGCTGCGTATTGCCAAGAAGTCAGGAAACTCGAGAACAAGTTCGACGGTCTCCGTTTCACGCATGTACTGCGCGATAAGAATTCCGCTGCAGACGAGCTCTCTAAGCTCGGGTCATCACGGCGACCGGTTCCCCCGGATGTGTTTCTGCACATCATGGACAAGCCATCGGTCAAGCCCAAAGAGCAGACCGCCCCAGACACGGCTCCGACCACCGTCGGTGCGGCTCCGACCGCCCAGGCGGAGGTCCCGACCGATGACAATGCTCAAGAGCTCCAATTTATGATGATTGACACTGATTGGCGCACTTCGTTCATCGATTACCTTCGTTCGGGAGCTCTACCGACCGACAAGACCGAGCAGCGGCGCCTTGAAGTCAAGGCCAGAGCATATTTGTTGGTCGAAGGCGAACTCTATCGACGCGGAGGTGCCAATGTCCTTTTGAAGTGTGTCTCAACGACCGATGGGATTGACCTACTCGAAGAGATACATAGCGGAATTTGTGGGAATCATGCATCAGCGAAATCGTTGGTGGCTAAGGTCTTCCGGCAAGGGTTCTATTGGCCTACGGCGGTCGACGACGCGGCGTCAGTGGTCAGGAAGTGCGAAGGCTGTCAATTCTTCGCTCGACAGACTCACGTTCCTGCCCATGAATTGCGCATGATCCCAATGACTTGGCCTTTCGCGACATGGGGGCTGGACATTGTCGGACCATTTAAGAAGGCTCCAGGGGGCTTCACTCACCTGTTTGTCGCCATCGACAAGTTCACCAAGTGGGTTGAGGCGGAAGCTGTGACCAAGACTACATCACAGAAAGCGGTCAAGTTCCTCCAGAACATCTTCGTCCGCTTCGGCACTCCACGTTGCATCATCACGCTTTTTCTTTTTTGCATGGGAAAAGGTGGACTTGGGAGCTTAATGCATAAATGGCAAAATAACAAGATGCACACACCAGGAAAAATGCCTCATTGTCAATCACGCCAAGTGACTATCACCATTACTCCATTGGGTTCTTGTGTCACTAGGACGTTTTCACAAGTATTGGCATGAAATAGTTGTTTCAAAATATGATTCCAACCTACATTACGAGAAAAACATTGATTGGTGATGATATTTTTCATTACAAATGCTCACACCACTGATGTCGTGATGACAAAACAAATTGTCACTAGTCGGGCGTCAGTGATCATGACTGGCAAGAACATTAGTATTGTCGTCATAAAATTTAGCGAAATTTAAGCCTTGTCACTAATAAGTGACACCCTAGTATTGTCTTCTCCATAAAAAAAAAAAGAACTCACCTTGGCATGAGCAAATCCAACGTGGCGTTGACATGATAGCGAAGTCGGTGAAAACTATGGTTCAAGAATATTTTATCACAAACTACTTTCCGTAGACACTACAAGAAATATGACCTTCTACGACGATTACAGTATGACATTTAGTTAAAACGTCGTGGAGCAGTCAATTTTACGACGATCCATTCACTTCAGCGACAAACAATTCCAGTGCGTCATAAAAAGCAGTGAGAAATCGTCGCAAACTAAGCCAATGTCATATTGTGACGAACGGTTGTCCGTCGCGAGAAGCCAACTAGAAACGTCATAATTTTATGAAACTAATAAAGCATTGTAACTAAGGTCTTTCCAACTCATTAGGTTTTTCTTATTGTATAAAATAAAACAAGATATTTTTGTCATTAATTTATTTCCTCTTGGATGCTTTGCATAAAAAGGGGGAAATTGATTTAATATATAAGAATATAAAAACATAAAGAATTATGTTTTAGACAATTAAATATTATTATTATTATTATTATTATTATTATTATTATTATTATTATTATTATTATTGTTGTTGTTGTTGTTGTTGTTGTTGTTGTTGTCGTCGTCGTCGTCGTCGTCGTCGTCGTTGTTGTTGTTGCTGCAGCACTCATGACATATAATTTCGACGGAAAATTTAAAATGGATGTAATTTAGATAAAATAAAAGTATCATGACGCACTCATGAAAATTTTGTGTCTCATCATTCAATAAAGTTTTTTTTAGATATAAGTTTTAGAAAATAAAAATAAACTCTGTCATCATTCAATAATGTTTTATTTTTTAGATATAAGTTTTAGAAAATAAAAATAAACTATGTCAGATGAAATGGCGACATAATTTCTTATTTGTATTAGATGTAGACCGAAAAAGATAAATTGAAACTATCGCTTTGCTATGGGCTGAATCAAACCCATCTAAATCAACATATCAGCCCAACCAATCTCATAAAAAAAAAATTAAGCCGCGCTCGGTCCATTTGAGCCTAGTACAACCTACCTTTTGTTTTTTTTTTTTTTTTTCCTGTATCGGAGCCATCCACAACCAGGCAGAACACAGCCCACCACGGAAAAAAAATTACAAAATACGACTTCTGGGGATCGAACCTGCGACCTCAGGCAAACGTTCGTTAGGACTTACCACGACCCCAAACGCTGAGTTATGAGGACGAGACTACTATACCCCAACCATAATGTTTCTCATCGTGACCAAGAACTCATGAATAGTGTGATCTTTGTCTATTTGATCTAGGATTAAATTTTAAAACATGTATTTCTCCCTCGTAAAGACTCCAAATTCGATGGTTCTTTTTTCAGAATTTCTCTAAATTCATATTCTTTCATTTTCAAACATTTGTTTTGTATGCTAATTCCGATTTATTGAATGTTTCCCACATCACTTGTTTTCTTCACAAAGTAAAGACTAAAAATATACTCTTTATATATAAGAATAAGTAATGTAACTTCATACTTCCTAATATTATGATAAAAATAAGTTAACTACCAAATTTGAGGTGCATATGAGTTCAAAAATGTTCTAAGGTAAGCAAATTTCATTGTTTGACTTAAGTTATATGAAACTTTTGTGATTGATGTATCCATTTGTGAAGAGCGTATATCTAAACTCTATGAAAGTCATCCCAATTTTTTAGGATAAGTTTAGGATCCTAACTCATGTCGTATTGTCAGTTTTTAGAATTTTTTGACAAAAATTTTATTTATTACAATTATTTTGTTATAGTTTCATGTTTAAAATTTGAGTTATCAATAGAAAATATTTGACTTTTTCACTTATCTATGGAACAAGTGGTATTATGCAAATTGCAGATCAATATATAATTTTTGTGTGTTTGTTTGAATCCTATTCAAGGTACATGTAGTTCAATTTCTAATTAGTTTCGATAAACGTGTAGAAATTTATTTAAACTGTGTAAAATAGTAAATCGGCTTTATAATTTTCTAAAATCCTACAAAACAGTACAAATATAGTATATATTATTGTAAAATGTTTTGAAATGCATCAGATAATGATATTTATATTTTTCTGTACAAGTATCATTTAGTTTGTTGAAAATAAAATAATAAATGTTAATGGGCCGAACCGCCCCAATTCAGCCCAAACATTCAAACCGGTAGGCCCGATCTGAAACTATGTCGCCCTCAACCGTTGGATATGCATATGAACGGTTGATGTCCATTACTGTTCGGTCGCCTCTATATATAATCTGAAACCCTAACCCGACTGACGCTGGCTCGGAAGTATTTGTTGTTGTACCTCAAAGAATACGCAGCACAAGAACAGTTGCAGAGGCACTCATGAATAATAGTTGGCCGGTAGACATCCAAGGAGGTTTATGTATGGTTGGACAATATAGCTGTTTCATGCTAGCAAAAATTATTCAAGACATAGCTCTGACCCTGGAGGAAGATCACCACACATGAAAGTTGGAGGCTTCTGGAAAATTTTCAACCCGATCCGCTTATCATGGTTTCTTCGACGATTCCATCATATTCGAACCATGGCAGAGGATTTGGAAAACATGGGCACCTAGGAAGTGCAAGATATTTCTTTGGCTGACAATCTGCAATAGGTGTTGGACAGCGGATCGTTTGCAAAAGTGTGGGCTAGAACACCCTGACTGGTGTGTTTTGTGTGACCAGGAAGAGGAAAAGGCGCAGCACATTCTCATTTCCTGTGTCTTTGCCCGTCAATTCTGGTATGAGATCTTTGCTCCGCTTGGTCTCGATGATAGAAAGCCAGGACAACATGATCATAACTTTGCAAAATGGTGGCGAAAGGCCAGTAAGCGCACCCCGAGAGAGAGAAAAGGGTTCAACTCTATGGTCGTTCTAGGTGCATGGATGCTATGGAAACACCGCAATGCGGGGCTATTCGAGCACTCTACACCAAACATCAACTTACTGGTCCGAATGTTAAAAGAAGAGGCTCACCTTTGGAGTCTCGCAGGGGCGGGGGCTTAGGGCCCTTGGCACTTGGTAACAGCTTAAGTGAGAAGTTTTGGTGTTAGTTGTGGTCAGGTCTCTTTGTTTAGTTGAGTTTTATATTTAGTACAACATCATCATGTAAAACAACCCCTCACAGCTCGGTCCAGGGTGAGGTGGTGAAGTTTGTAAGGGACCGTTCCTTCCTCTCTTAATGCAATGATACACAGCTCTCCTGCGTATTCTAAAAAAAAATGCAATACAGTACATGTAAGAGTTTGGCTCCATATATACAAAGTGTTGACACAGCTATATGTATTTGGAAGTTGTAGATTTTTTCATTTTTATTCTTTGTATAGTGAAACAAAGGGTATGAGGTTTTATATATCATCCAGTAACATATTTGTTGGCAAAGACATGAAATTCTAGAAATAGAGGATCACATCGATATTTTAGGAAATGAATAATGCTGTTTCCAGAGTTTATATATGTTCATTTCGTGTTGATTCTATTGGTGCCAGTGCCTGATATTTATCTCGCTAATTTGAAAAGCATCAAAAGTATGTTATTATTTTTTCATCACGATCGCGAATATCTCTATGGATACAATCTCCAATGACGAATTCATGTTCCAGACTCTGACGTGCCTCCTCAGGATGTAGTTCCCAAAAATGCAACCAGTAAGTTCCCGGAACACATTCCTTTTTTTGTTTAAATCTAAATCAGTTGACCTCGCGAAATGAAGGGTATATATCCTTGTAATTGTTGTGATCAAACGGCAGCATGGCTGCCTTCAGACATTGATAATGTTTCCTTGAGCCAGGACTTCTAAGGAAGCACGCAGTTTCCAATCTCTGCATTGGACAGTGGAACGTAAACAGCAGTGAGGATGCCATGTCCTTACCCCACGACTGGACAGAAGTGCCAAAGTTTGAAATAACTCATTCGGTGCTTGGAAGATGACGGAACCGGCCCCGGCGAAGTCGCACGTCCCCGGCGCACGGCGGTTCCGCTGGTAGTAGCTGTAGAACGCGTAGGAGGCGTGCGCGACCTTCGTGTTGGGCTCAAAGCACTTCGCACCGGGCTGGATGGCGCTGCAGTCGGCCCCGTGTCCGCACGCGAAATCCAGCGCCGGTTGCAGCCGATCGTCCCCGACAGCCGCATTTGCCACGCACCAGGTCGCGTTCGGGTCACAGATTTCTGTACAGGGTAGAGACAGAGCACACCAACCAGCGAGTGAGATCATGAGGTTGCCAAAAGTCCAAAGCTCACGTACCAGTTCTGGGGCCGGGCAGGTTTTGTAGAGAAAAACAAAATGTGCAGGCACCGAAGCCGCGTGAACTCACCATCCGGTTCCTGGAACACGACGGAAGCCACGCCGGCGAAGTCGCACGTCCCCGGCGCGCGGTGGTTGCGCTGGTAGTAGCTGTTGACCGCGAACAAGGCGTGCGCGAGCTTCGTGTTGGGCTCGAAGCACACCGCGCCGGGCTCGATGGCGCCGCAGTCCGCGCCGGGTCCGCACGCGAAGTCCAAAGCGTCCTGCAGCCTCTGGTCCCCGACCGCGGCGTTCGCCACGCACCAGCTTGGCCTGTTCCCTTCGTGGAAGTCGAACTCGTATACTTTGGTCATGTTCGGGTAGAACAGGCCGAAGTTCTGCTCGACGTCGTCCGGCCCATCAACCTGGTTGTTCTCGTTGAAGAGCGCGAAGATGTACACGTCCATGTCGGCGTCGGGGCGGTGCGGGGTGCCCGTATTGCCGGACAGCACGCGGTTGATGACGTAGTTGTTGTACGTCGCGGTGTTGGCCACGGTGGCCGCGTCGCTTCCGTCCCCGGCCTGCAAGCGTTTGCCGTGGTGGGGGGTACCGCGCGACGGGTGCCCTGTCTCCCCGACGGTCGTGCGCACCTCCACCTTGCCCTTGCCAAGCGCCAAGTCGTTTACCCGCGAGGAAGCCGAGAAGCCCAGCTTCTCCATGGCGTAGTACGTGGCGTCGAGCTGCGCGTCCAGGAGGCTGTGGTACACGAGTCCGGTCCAGGGGTCTTGCACGCCGGGCTCGTAGTGGCCCAGCGCGTACTCGAGGGGGATTTGGCCGGGATTATCGACGTAGGCGAAGTACGGGTATAGGTTCATGGTGAGGTACGAGCCGGTCCGCTGGAGGAGGTCGAGCATGGGCCTCATCACCGCCTCCGCGAGGTCGGGCGGACGGCGGGAACGACACGTCCACGGCGGAGAACGCAATCGGCGTGGACACCTTCACGGCGCCGGCAAGGCCCAGCCGCTCCAGCGCCGCCTGCACGTTGCTCATAGCCGGGACGAGTTGCATCGTCAGGTCCGGCCTGGAGGCGAACACCTCGTTCCCGACGGCCACGCCGTGGATTTGCGTGGCGGGCAGGAAGGGCGCAACGTTGTTCCGCACCCAGTCGAGCGCGAACGAAGGAGACCTCGCCGCGTCGGCCACGTTCTCGTTGGGCACCATCACCATGACCTTGATGCCAGTGTTGGCCAGCGACCTCAACACCTCCGGCTTCGCGTCGTAGATCCTCACCATGGTGATGCCGTTGTCCTTGAGCAGCCGTAGTTCACCCCCATCTCGCCCGCTTCTACAATCCACAAAGGAACGAAGCAATTTTTAGCTGCAATAATAAATTGCACCTGCAAATGCATAATTCAATCTCAAAAAGGTACTTTTGAGGTTTACCTGCAGGGGGGAAGATCAGTAGTGGCAATGCGGCGCCGAAGACAAAGACAAGGAGGCGGGTGATGAGCGCCATGCTCTTCCACACAGTGTCGAGTAGCCGGCGCAGAAGGACAAGTGAGTGAGGATCCCGCCAAGGGATCGCGTGAATTTATAGCCCGCAACAAGGTTAGCGTTCAAGCGGCGCATGGAGCCCGCGACTACGGTGGCTTCGATGTAGGTTCATCGTCAGTCACCAATTTGCCGTTTTCTCTAGCTCGTGTGCAAGTGGTTCCACCGAAGCATGAACCTTTTGGTCAACTAGTGTCCCCTAGTGGCATCACTTGCGTACATTGTATACCGTCACACCGTACTGATGACCGATGAGCAGTCTGAACACTGAAGGAGATGACCCATGAATAATCCCTTTTTCCAAGATGACTCTCGCCAGCGACGACCTAGCTCGATCCTGATCCACCAATCCACAAAGCTGTGTTCTCAATAATTTGCACATTTTTGGTCCCATTGGCCAGCTTATGATAATGATAGCTCATCAAAACACAAAGCTGTTTCTCAATATTTTGCACATTTTTCGAGCCAATTGGCCGGCATAAGATAACGGTAGCTATCGTTTTGTATTTCTCTTGGGGTTGCGTTGTAGTACTTATTATGTTATATACGTACACTTGCATGGTCATGTTAGGTTGCATACGTACACTTGCATTGTCATGCTATATACGTTGCGTTGTAGTGGCAACAATGCAGCGCCGAGGACGAAGACATTGTGTACGTTGTATACCGTCACCCGTACAGACGACTGATGTGATGAGTAGTCTGAACTCTAGATAAGCCAGCCACGAATCTCTTTCTCCAGCATGATGAGCGCTGAGCGGCCATTGACGACGACCTGGCTCGATCCCGATCCACCAATCTAAAATGTTGTTTCTGAATAGTTAGCAGATTCAAAACCAATTGGCCGGCTTAAGACAATGATAACTCAACTCTTTCGTTTGATAGCATTTCTCTTGGTGCCAATGTATGCGTACACATTCACTCGAAAAAAAAAAAACGTATGCATACACTTGCATTATCATGTTAGGTAACGGGTCTCGTTCACAAAATAAGCATATCTTATTTAGTCAAGTCGTGGGAAGGACGGCAGATTGGAATAACTATAAACGTTGCTAAATGATGGAGACTGATGACATGCGCTCAATATTTCGCTTTCAGTGTTCATCGCCGGTCGATCATACCGAGAAAGTGATCTCCCGAAGCAATCGAAGTCACGAACATGACTTCTAAGACTACTCCAAACAAATATAGTGGGGTATGTCAACTTGATACAACACACACCACTGCAGTACACGCTATTGGGGCATTTTCTATTCAGCGGTCATCATTGTTTGTTATGGCGCGCTTGTCCCCAACACAGCATGGAAGCGCAGCGTGATCGCACGGAGGAAGGAGTGGGGTAGGAAAAAAACAAAAGAGTTGACGTCATCGCACTAGTACACAAATCCTCTGTAGAGGCGGGCAAAATCGTGCAGCAGTGACGGGCAAAGTGCCCGCCACAGACTCCACGCCACTGCTAATGAGAGGTCAGCAGTGGCGAGCCGGATGCCCGCCACTGCAGTGAGCTCTGAAAAGAAAAAAAAAAAAAGAGCCCAGTGGCGGGCGCATGATGTCAGCGCGCCCGCCACTGGAAGGCCACAAAAGACAAAAAAAGAACACTCCAGGCCAGGCCCAAAACGGCCCAACCAGAGAAACCCTAGCGGCCAGCGACGTCGCGCCGCCGCGCCGCCGCGCCGACTCCTTGCTGCCCAGATCTGTCGCAGCTTGTGGTCGCCGAGGACGAAGGAGGTCGGTCCGCGCCGCCACGAAGCCGGATCCTCGCGAGGACGGACAGATCCGCGTTGCCGTCGCGAGGACGGACCCGAAGACGAAGGCACCCTTGCCGCTGTTGTCGGATCCGCGCCAGGAGGAGCTCGAGGTTGGAGATGTGCTTGCCGCCGCCGCTCCTGATCCGTTGGCCGCGCTCGCGCTCCGGGCTGCCGTGGTTGGCCGCGCTCACCGGCTTGCCCGCGGAGGAACCGCTCGACCTCGCCGGCTTGCTCGCGCTCGGGGCACCGCGGAGGAACCGCTCGACGGCGACGCGGGCGACCTCGTCGCCCCCGTGCGCCGGCGAGAGGGACCTCTATGGCTGCCGTGCGCCGGCGAGAGGGAAGCTCCTCGTCGGCCTCAACTCCTTGCGTGCTCGTGAGTGCAGGGAGAGAGGAGAGGTGGGGCGGCGCTCGGCACCTATGTGTAGGGAGAGAGGAGAGGTGGGGGGCGGCGCTCGGCGCCTGAGTCAAGGGAGAGAGGAGAGGTGGGGGGCGGCGCTCGGCACCTGAGTCAAGGGAGAGAGGAGAGACGGGGGCGGCGGTTGAGCGAGGGAATGAGGGAGGGAGAGGAGAGGGGTAGTGTTTCCACTATATTTATACGAAGGTGTGAGGTGGGGTCGGCCGCTGAGTCCTTTGGGCCTTTGATGGACCTTGGTTCGTAGATTGGGCTGTAGTGGCAGGCCGCTGACATCAGCAGCCCGTCACTACTGCGAAAATTAGTATTGGCAGGCTACTGACAGCGTGCTTGCCACTACAGCGGAAAATAGTAGCGGCGGACATGGATGACGTTATCAATGCCCGTCGCTACTGTTTTTGGATCGATGACGTCAGCAACGACCGCCAGTACTGCGGTCGCTATAGTGGCGCACGTGCTGCGACGTCATCATCAAGCCCGCTCTAGTGGCGGACCTCAGGGTGCATGTCACTACTGTAAAAAGTGATCCATCACTACAGAAGGTTTTTGTACTAGTGTCGCATGCAACTCTATTTTTCAAACTTTAAACTATTTTATAAATCAAAACGAGAGTCCATATTCAATACCGATTACACTCCTGCGTTCATTGTGAAGAAAATCTTCGAAACTACATCCCACTTGACTATGTTTTGAACTTTTTTAAATATATTTTATTTTTTCAGCATTTTCTGCACTGTGTCGGTAAATGTTAAACCAACATGTTACTGTTATTTTCAACATTTTTAATTTTTTTTAATATTTTTCGAAATGTTGATTGATATTTATCTTCTTCAGTCAACATTTTTCAAAATGTTGACCGACCTTTTCAATATTTTTTTATTGTTCGGTCAATATTTCCGAAATGTTGATGCGAACTTTTTTTAATCTGAACATTTTCGAAATGTTGATGCGAACTTTTTTTTAGATCTGAACATTTTCGAAATGTTGACGCAAACTTTTTTTAATCTGAACATTTTCTTCCTTCTTCCTCTTCTTTTTCTTCCTCCTTCTTCCTTCTTCCTCTTCTTCTTCTTCCTCCTTCTCCTTCTTCTTTTTTCCTTCCTTCCTCTTCTTCTTCTTCTTGCTTCGTTCCTTCCTTCCTTCTTCTTCTCCTTTCATCTAACGCGGCGGAAGAAGAAGACTTGTCCCCGCTACCTACCGAAAAAGAAAACCTACCGGTTCCCTTAAGCACCAACGGCAGATAGCCATGTAGCGCTGACCGCTACCTAGTTTCCCCCGTTATTGGGCCCTGCAATAGAAGTTACCTTCACGTTCGTGCACTCATCACATGCCACTTTCTCCACGGTCGCACTGAACTTGGCGCGATCTGCATGGTGCAGGAGTGGCAAGCTCGATGCTTCTGGCGGCTGGCATCCGGAACGCCGCTAACGACTGTCGCCGCATTCGGCGGAACCTCAACGCGCTAAGTTGCGTTAGCTCGGTGACGAGGATCGAAGCTATCTCGACGCCAGCGCCTGGCCAACGTGTGGGCCGCGAGCAGCGTGCAGGCAGCAGAGTGGCAAGAGCGATGACGTGGCTGGTGCGACCGTACGAGCGCCGGGCTAGTGTGTGAGATAGAAAAACGATATGGGTATGAATCTCAGCTACAAGATTGATTAGGTTCGGGAACGGCAATTCTTCCTCCATTCACTGGACAAGCCGGATTCAGCTCTGTTTGCGCCTGCCTCTTCTGCGAGAAGACTCCGTTATATTACCGGATACTACTCCGTCCGCCCCTAAATGTAAGGGATTCTAGGTTTGATCAGAGTCAAACTTGCTTAACTTTGACTGTTAATATCTATAAAGCTAATCACTTCAAACAAAAAAAAATGTATCATGAAAATATTTTTCATGATGAATCTATTAGTGTCATTTGAACTTTATCAATACTTCGCAATCTTATGCTATTGATAGTCAAAGTTTAAATAATTGAAGGTCAACATTTTTAAAATCTCTTATATTTTGGAACAGAGAGAGTACTCAGTACGGGCCGTTACATGGTCATTCCTATGCTGCCCAAGACGGGCCGACGTATCGTGGGTTGGGCTTCTTCCTCCACTAGATGCCAGGTCCATTTGTTGACGGGCCACCTCCCTGTCCCTTCTTCCTAGTATCTCCCTTGGCGCCTTTGTCGTCACTCATCACCATATCGCTTCAGCTAAATCAGCTCCGCGAGGAGAGCTTCACTTAAGCGGTCATCCCCCACGGCTTCAGAAAAGCGTAGCTTGAGTTCTTCAGTATCCTCCCATGTATGTAGCCATAGAGGGTGACCAAGATGACCATTGAAGTGAACACCAGAGGTTGGTGACGGAATAGGAATTTTCTGAGAATATTTGATGGTGAAGAACGAAAGGATCCCCTGCCTTATGGGGAAAATAGTGTAGAGATCCATAATTACGGTGTTTACTGTGATATTTTCTGAATTAAACGAATACATAGATAAACAAGAATTTCCAATAGTATAGCGATACTAAGGTAAAACAATGAAAATAAAAAATTGCTTGGTCAGAAATTCAATTCAGGAATCTTTTTTAAAGAGTCTTGCATAGTAAGTTTGAGAAAGCATGTTCCAAATGCTATATCAAAAGAATTCTACTTGCAACGTACTTTTATCGTGGGTTAAAATAAGAAAAAACAACAGGCTTCCTGAATAACCAATATAAAACATAGTCTGTAAATCTAATGCTGAACAAATATAAATTTGCTTATATTTGCTCTTCAATATTACAAGTCCGTGCAACTGCACAGGTCGATACGCTAGTATTCATAACTGTAGTATATATCCATAGATGAGATGGGCACGTTCGGATAAATGCTGAGCCTAAACTCACTCAGCAAATAGTGTAGACCAGCAATCACACACCCTAACACTAAGACAGAGTCGCCCTACAAAAAAAAAAAAACACTACAGTATGACAGTCGCCGATTAGTCTATGTGGCGCTATTGATTGCCATTGCCAGTGGTCCGACTTTGTGTTTCATCGCGTTGTATGTGTGGGAGTGTGGGAACATATGTCGGGTGTTAGCTCTCACAGACGACGACTCTCGGCGAGTCAAGAGTTCTTGGCAGTATTCCATGACGCAATTCTATTCCTTCAACGTCTAATACGGAGTCGTCGCATTAGGCACGATGAGGTCATGACTCATGAGGATCAGGATCAGACAATACGTACGCATTTTGGTGGATGTTCTGTTTTTTCTCCATGCCTCTACGACCTCGTGCGCCAAGTTGCTTGCAAATTGGCCGCCAATTGTTTTTCGTGCGGCTGATGGCGACAGCCGAGAACGAAGCTCCAAGCCACCTTCTGAGACTTCCTTTGCTTCCATATCTGATCTAGTTGACCGGACCAAATAATGTCGAGTCAAGCGCCCTTGTGATCCGACGTGAACCAAATAAGCTAAAGAACATGTCTCCCTTCCTGTAGTTTTTAAGAAAACGGATTTTAGAAACTAGAGAGCCTCCAAATAAGTTTGTTTCTAGTCCGATTTCTGAACACCGATTTTTCTGTTTCTCAAAAACCACAAAGCAACCTCACCCTGGATCAAACAATATTTGCTTGACAAATGACATGTTAAACTTTGATAATCCGCCTCCCTTCTTTAAGAATGAATAGATGAGTCATTAAATCCAAAAGAAAAACTATAGATCGGGTCTTAGGAAATCAGTCCAAAACACCGCCAGGTAGTTTTTTTTTTAAGAAACCAGTTTCAAAAACTCAAGTTAAACCAACTTTTAAGAAACCAGAGTGGATGGAAAGCACCTACAATATAGTTTCGCATGGCTTCTTCATCATCCATCTCTACACTGTAACTGGAATAGAATGCATATCATTCCTTTTAGATAAGTTCTTTTTTAAAAAAAATAAAAGATAACTTTCAAAGGAGCTGGAGCACCGAGAAGCCCTAGCGAACAGGGCGTAAGTCATTTTTTATTTTGTATATCTCATTTGCTTACAGAAACAACAGCTTAATTCGCTTTTTCCAACTACAGTGGACGGAGTGATTATCTTTTACGAAGAAAAATTGACCTGTTTCCAAAATAGCATGCACTTTTTATCATGGGCACATCGAACCCAGCCTGGAATCGTACAATACAAACATAAGAGGTTGCTGCTGCTGCTAGTGGTCAGCGTTCCCGCGTGGATCGTGCGCGCCACAACGACAACTAATTCACGGCGCGTCTACATAAGCTGACTCTACCCTTCCACTCACCGGGACTGAGCACAATGGGTCTCTTGGCCGCCATCCTCGCCGTCGCGCTGCTCGCGCCCGCCGCCGAGAGCGTCCCGTGGACGATGTGCGGCACGACCAGCACCTTCGATCCCAACAGCACGTTCGCGGCCAATTTCAACCGCATCGCCGCCACGCTGCCCACCAACGCCTCCGCGTCCCGGGACCTCTACGCCACCGCCGTCGCCGGCGCCGTCCCGGACCGGGTCTGGGCCATGGCGCTGTGCCGCCCCGACGTGAACGCGACGGACTGCAATGCCTGCCTGGCCCAGGCGTTCAGAGATGTGCAGGGGTCCTGCTCCTTGAACAAGGACGGTAGCATCTACTACAACCAGTGCACGCTCCACTACTCCGACGTGCACACGCTGCCCTCCGACGACTCCGGCCCGATCACCGACTCTACGGGGGTCCTCAACCAAGGCAACGTCACCTCCGACCCGGCCGCGTACAACCGGGCCCTGGCCGCGCTGCTCAACGCCACCGCCGACCACGCCGCGTTCAACTCCACGCGCAGGTTCGCCACCGGGGAGGCCGACTCAGGCGACCCGGAGTTCCCCAAGCTGTACTCTGTGGCTCAGTGCCCGCCGGACCAGCCACCGGCGGTGTGCAGGAGGTGCCTCGCCCGGATTATCGCGGCCAACTGGTGGATGTTTCAGGGGCATATCGGATTCAGGCAGCTCTGGGTCAACTGCACCTACCGGTTCGAGACCAGTCCCTTCTACAACGGGCCGGCGATGGTGCGGCTCGCGTCACCGAGCTCTGGAGCGCCGGCGCCGGCGCCGGCCTTTCAGACGCCGGCAGTGGGCGGAGGAGGTGAGTTGTTAATGCGTTCAACTATTTTTCTCTTTTGACTGACATCGCAGAACTAGCACGAGCACGGTCCAAGCTAATGGATCGCGTGTTGACTGAAATCCGAATTATCTAGTAGTGATCATCTAGTGCGCGCGAGTGCGAGGGCGATGATTGATTACAAATGATTATAGTCATATGAAAATAAAATAAGTCATCTTCCAACTACTATTTGTGGATAATCTTGGGAGATCACTTTCATGCGCTAACCACATCTGTCCAGCACTAAGGACCACTTGGTCGATTCCGATTTCCACAATCGTTACCTCTGTTTGTGCAGAAATCTCAGTTACTGGCACATGGGAGAGAAGCCCAAGTTCACTCCGTTTCTGCCGAAATTTCTTAATTTTAACATTTAATTTCTGTGATATTTGCTCACACATTCATCGATTCACAGGAGGGAGAAAGTACAACGTCGCTGGTGTGGTTCTCGCCGTCGTGCTGGCCGTTCTAGCAGCGCTGAACCTTGTCGCCTGCCTCTGTTTCTGGAGGCGGCGGCAGCAAATTGCAGAGGCGAAGAAGCCATGTACATTCCTGCCGAATTCTCTGATTTCGCAGCACGAAAGGTCTTTTTAAGTGACTAGAAGATTTCTGATGTTTTCCTTTCTCACTTGAACAGATCCCAAGTACTCTGCCGAAACAGAGGACGGAGAAATGGTGGACTCGATGATGATGGACGTCTCCACCCTTCGAACGGCGACCGGGGACTTCGACGAGAGCAACAAGCTCGGGGAAGGCGGGTCCGGTGCGGTGTACAAGGGTGTCCTCCCCGACGGCGAGGAGGTAGCAGTGAAGCGGCTGTCGCAGAGCTCGACGCAGGGCGTGGACGAGCTGAAGAACGAGCTGGCGCTGGTGGCCAAGCTGAAGCACAAGAACCTGGTCAGGCTGGTCGGCGTCTGCCTGGAGCAGCAGGAGCGGCTGCTCGTCTACGAGTTCGTCCCCAACCGGAGCCTGGATATCATCCTGTTCGGCACTGATGAGATTGGGGAGAGGCGTGAGCAGCTGGACTGGGAGCAGAGGTATCGGATCATCAACGGCATCGCTCGGGGCCTGCAGTATCTCCACGAGGACTCGCAGCTCAGAGTCGTCCACCGTGATCTCAAGGCCAGCAACATCCTGCTCGACGCCAACATGAACCCAAAGATCTCCGACTTCGGCCTCGCCAGGATCTTCAACCGGGACCAGACGCAGGCCGTCACCAGCCGCGTTGTCGGCACCTAGTAAGTACTTACTCTGCTTCGATTCTGTCTACGATGCTCTGTTCTAACTCTGTTCAGGCTCAGATTATGGTGAAGGCAAAACCCATTGAAGTTTTCCTGAATTTGTCGTTTGACAGTGGGTACATGGCGCCGGAGTACGTGATGCGGGGGAACTACTCGGTGAAGTCGGACGCCTACAGCTTCGGCGTCATCGTGCTGGAGATCGTCACGGGGAGGAAGAACAACGACAGCTACGACTCCAAACAATCCGGGGATCTGCTGAACACTGTGAGTACAACTCAACGCCTGAAATCATCATTGCTGTGCCGCTTTACAATTTGGGTTTTGGCTCATGGCTACGAACCAACGTGCAGGTCTGGGAGCACTGGGAGGCCGGGACGGTGCTGGAGTTGGTGGACCCGTCCATGAACGGCAGCTTCCCGGAGGGTGACCTGCTGAGGTGCTTCCACATCGGGCTGCTCTGCGTCCAGGCAGATCCGGCGGTCCGGCCGGTGATGTCGTCTGTCCTGATGATGCTCGGCACAGACACGGTCAACCTCCATGTCCCGTCTAAGCCGGGGTTCTTTGTCAGGAACAATGGTGACAACACGACCGTGTCGACGGCAGCGTCGGTGCAGGGTTAGCCATCCTGGCAATGTAATGTTTTCAGTTGATAGTACATAGATAATGGATCGAGTAGAAATGGGTGGTTCGTGTTTCTGTGTGGCTCAGGCCACACGGCGCGATGCGCAGAAACATTTGCCCGGGTTTGTCTTATTTTGAGGTGGTTTGCGCTTAAATTGTAACCATAAATAAAAGAAAAGGGCCCAATTTCTATTCAAAATGGATAGGGCTCAAAAGCAGTGGCATAGCAAGGCTATCAGAGTTGAAAAAGTACAAAGGAGGAGCATCTGAATTATGAGGTTTATTTTTATAAATAAAAACATACGAGTCAACAGGTCACATTCCTGTTGACAGAACTTTAACGTGCTACCTATCCAATCATACTTACAACAACAGTAATAGCGGCTTACATAATTCAGTATTCTTACCCTGTATAAATTAAACCATCTCCACCCCACTTGACACAGGTCACGGCATTAGTGTGACCTGTAAGGTTAATAACACACTTCCTCGTGGTAATGTCCCAAATGCGTGCATCACCATCCTTGCTTGCGCTCACAAAGCGGCGGGACGGAGCTTGCAAATGAACTGGCTCCCATGAAACAGCAGTAATCCATTTCCTGTGTCCCTATTTTGTAATGGGCCGTAAAGAGTGATCACCAGATATACTTAGAAAGAAAGTTCTAAAATTGTATGATATAAAAATGTTTCTTTTTACCAATCCAAGTTTAAAAGTTTAATCTATTGAAGAAGGAGGAAAAAAAACTTTGTGATAGTCTTCTTTGATTATCATCTACTTACATTTTCAAAAACATCCATGTTCAACAAATAAGGCAGTCAGGACTACCAGTTACAAACATAAACTAACTACTGAATTCCTCGGACATAAACTACCATGTTCAGCAACTAACAGTATAACACGGAATTTCCGTGGTTCATCATCACGGAACTTCCGTGGATCATTAACTTGTACACTTCCAACGGCTCTTTTTGGACCCACCGCTATATAAACCCCTCTCTCACCCCATGAGAGAGGTGACACACTTCAAACTCAGATCCACTTCGTGTTCAGCTCCAAGGCTCTCTCCCTCTCTCATTTCCAAAATCCAATCCACTTTGAGAGGCATCCAAGCAAGTCCAAGCAAGAAATCCATTCCCAAGCATTTGAGCATCGCGATTCCCTCACTCACAAGCATATACACTTGTTACTCTTGGGGATTCATCCCCTAGACGGCTAGGTGTCGCCCAAAGAGCTCCCAATCCGTGTGGTGAGCCTTGGAAAGTTTGTAAAGGAGTGATTCACCTCCGCAAGGGAAAGAATCAAGAGCTAGAAGAAAAACCAAGCTTGAACTTTGTGGTCGCTTGGTGAGAACTAGGGTTGAAAGGAACCCGGCTCTTTGTGAGCTTCTCAACGGAGACGTAAGGACTCCTTTGTGGAGGGCCTAAACTTCGGAAACAAATCCCGTGTCTCCTTTGTGCTTGTTCTTGTTCATTTACTTATTGTGCTCATATTGTTGCTATTTACTTATTTAGCCCGATCTACTTGCTGCTTGTGTTGTGAGCTAACCCTGCAGGATTTGAGCTTCATATCATATTAGCTTCACTTCTATTCAAGTAGAATCTTTCAATCTCATTTCAATTCCGCATTTCATTTGAGATTGATTAGAGTCAGGTAAACTTTTCGTATCCACGGAAATTCCATCCCACGAAAATTCCGTGGCTTCAACCACGGAAGTTCCGTGTTGCACTGATCTGTGTTGTTAAGTTTTGAATTTCAAGTTTTAATAGGTCGTTGCCTATTCACCCCCCCCCTCTAGGCAACTTTCAACAACTACTAACTTAATTCAACCCCCAGAAAATCAACGGTGAGATTTGATTTTACCACCTTGCACTATTAAGTGATAAAAAGCACCGTAAAACTGACTCCACACTTAAAACTGCATATATTATGGGACAGAGGGAGTATGTGCCAAGCTGAATAGAGAGCTCCTCATCTCCTACACTACATCCGGTCAAGCCTTTAGTAACACTATTATGTGTTGCTAGATGTAGAAAAAAGTATTACTGGGGCCTATTGTAACACATTTTATAAGTGATCTTTGTTCTAGTGTTACTTGAGCAAGGTTTGTAGTAGCACATATATGTGTTACTACTTACAATTAAAAGTGATACAAATAAATCATATTATAGGGTGTGTTCGTTTCCACCCTCTAAATTTTAGCTGCTGTCATATCAAAGATTTAAAAATTAATTTAAAATATTAAACATTAATTATTTACGAAACTAATTTGATAGATTGATGATAATGGACGAGACAGCTAATCTGTCAAATTAGTTTCATAAATAATCAATGTTAATATTTTAAATTAATTTTTAAATCTTCGCATGTGACAGCCTCTAAAATTTAGAAGGTGGAAACGAATACACCCATAGCACATGTGTGTGTTACTACCTGTAAGAAAATATGATACAAGCAATATCTATTGTAAAACGCATATGGCAACTTGTCCTCCTGATATGGAGTAAATTCATAATGAGCCCTTGTCCGAGGTATCTTAATATATCTAAAACGCGTGCGTTTCCATACAAATTAGCCATGCCACATCACCTGAGTAATATTAGTCGTCGGATCTCTTTTCAGAAACACATGAACCATTGATCTGCATGTGCCCTTCTTGAAACAATAAATTAACCCGCAGTCCACCCTCACCTCCTCCGTGTTTTTTTATCTAGATCCCACCGGAACTCTAATTCGGTTTCCGGACCTTCCCCCACCCCTTCTCTAAAATTGTTCATCTAGGCCCTTCCAGAACTGTAATTCAGTTTTTAGTCCTTCAACTAGTCCTCTTTTATCTTTCTTCTAGATCCTTCACCAAAATTGATATTTGTTTCTGCTCCTTCCATTACTCTTAAGTGATCATATGACATTTAAAAAATAATAATTCACATGACACTATCCTGTAGCGTGAGATATTGTTGCTAGCTACTACATTGTACATATACATATGAGTATTATTTTAAATCAGAATAAATAATATATGTTAAATTATCAACACAATGAGGTGATAATCACTCTTCTTAAGATATGTGGTACAACAACGAGTATGCACATATATTGTACAGGTCCTATATTTTAGTATACCCAAAAGATATAATTCAAGATGACAAACTTAGATCCAGCATAATTTTATGCTGAACTAAATCCATTTCTATGACTCATTTACTTGCTATATACTGTATCAATTACTTCCTTTTAATTATATATAACATTCTATCACAATCTCCAAGAAAATAGCTATACAAATGCAAGTCTTAATTTTAAGTATGGTAAATATAATTAATAATTTATGCAACACTACTGAAAAGTCGCTCACTCGCATGTTGCTACGAAACAATTGATATAGAAATTAACTTGAGTGCTTTATAATCATGTAGTTGCTTTCACAAATAAATAATTAATAGATCTTACACCAACCTATGTACAAAAATATATGCCACTCTTCATTTTTACATGTCTTCAATACATGTGTCTATGTAAGTCAGATTTCATTTTAGCTTTCCGGGGCAACTTATATATCCAGGATCATACCGAAGACAAATCAGAAAAAAAGAAGCATAAACAACGACATAAACCACATAGTAGTTCTTTTTTCCCTCGCAGCTCATTAACATATAGGAGTAGTTGTTTTTATGCTATATTTACAAGCATTTTTTACGTAGCACCGTCTTTACGGTTAGTAATAATTAGCTTTTTGTATGTGTTTTCTATAGGATTGAATATCTTTGTAACTACCGCTGCTAAAATAACGGTGGTGGCAACAACAGAGGCACCAAAAAATAATAAAAAATAAAATGCATGCGCGGCAAAGCCGCGCAAAAATTCTAGTTCAAGTGATGAAGCGTACGAAACACAAACGAGAGAGAACTGTACATTGTGGAGCAGGTGATTAACGATCTCCTGGAGCTGCGGCGGGCCAACGTTGTGCGGGAGGTACAGTGGCGCGCCGAGAGGTGTTCCCCTTCAGGACTAACGAGCTGGCACATGACGCTAGCGTCGCCGCTTTCGTGGTCCATCGTAATTCAACTCAAATCACTGCACCAGACACAAAATAGGGTTATTAATCAATCATCAGAGGCAGTCGGTTTCTAAAAACTAGGCTCTCACTTTCTTAGAAGTCAATAATGTGGTTCAACCTATGTTAAGGTGCAACCAGTCAACTAGAGATGAAATATATATAGCAATTAATATTGCAATGTGACAATTCGATTTCTTCTAAGTTGTAGAAAACGATACATGTACAATGTCCGAAAACAATTTCTACTGGAACCATGTTTATTTATGGTTAAGGCATAATGGTTTTACTGTGTACTATTTTGTTTGTAGAGTGCAAACTGAGTTTGTATGAATTTTGAAGTCTTGAGATGTGTACAAGTCCAAGAATTTGACCGTACCTTGATGTGTAGGTAAATCTAGTTTGACATGGGCGTCATGCCTGCACATAACTTGGTTTTCAACCTCAAGTCTAAATGCGACTTACATTTAAAAGAAAACGATACAATTGGCTAAATAGAAATAATTCCACTCATAATCAGCATCAATGACAACAAAGAATGACGAACACTCCTTTCAGCTGCCCGTGCAAATCGTCTAAGAGAGGTACGCATAGTCGATCATGGATATGCCAAATTTGACTAGATCAGCACATGACAGATAGAAGGAAGAAAGTGTTGTATTGTCCATTTCAAAATCACTTCTGCTAATCACCTCACCAATGAAAAGGAAGACTGGTATAAGAGCTGAGCTGGAAGATAGTTATTTCTTTTTTCTTAGATAAAAGGTTTTACCCCAGATTTATAGAAACCACAAGGCCCAACAGAAATACGGGAAGTTCAAGGTGAAAGTAACAAATACAGACCAACGGCTCCCAACAACACCATTGCACTAGAGATTTTCTTTCAGTATCTCTCAGTCACACTTTGTGTTAGCGCAAAGACTCGTCCACACACCAAAAGCACCTGGATGTGCGGATCGCGAACAGATCGAATAGTTCAAGCCGATCTAGCATGATGAACATGGAGGCCTGACCAGATGTGCAGGGCAGCCTGGCCGGGTTGGCAAGGCAATCTGGCCGGGTTATGTAGGGCGGCCTGGTCGCCTAAGCAAGGTGGCAAGACCTGCCTCGACAGGGTTCCGACGAGAAATCCTTCGAACAATCGCCCGGGAAGGACCCCGACTTGGGGCGAGCATGCTCTAGGTTGTTCTAGCATCAGCAGGTGAGCTAGAACGTTTTCAATCACCATCGGGATGAAGGAAGAACATAAATTAGGGTTGAAAAAGTAGGGCAAAGGGACAAGAGATGAAAAAGTGAAAAGATAAAAGAAAATATGTTTTTTCTCGTCGATTGGATGGTACTGAATTGGTCGTGGTCCCTTATATATATAGGGTGGTGAGGTCTTGTCCCGTGTAGGACTCGCAAAACTTGCCAACTTTGATTTGGAAAGTCGAAACAGATTCAAAAACTATTCAGGACGGCCTGACCGCCTTGACTTAAAATCTAGAACTTCCTAAATTTCATATCATTTGCATATGGATTCCAATTTGGCAAATGAAATATGTACGACTATCTACTCAACGAGCCTTACTCATTGGTGAAGTCAAATTGGCCATTTGAGAAAAAAAATTCAGGCTGGTCAGGCCGGGTTAGCAGGGCGGCCTGGTCGGGTGGTGAGCTAGCATTTAGGTCCTGGCCAATTTCGGTTGCTAACAACATAAAACTTGGGCTAACTCACTCGCGATGTGGACTTATTAAAAGTATTAACTGTCTAAAAGTTGTCTGAAGCGGTGCCATGCAGTCCCTCTTTCGTGTTAATTTACACATGGAAGAGCCCCATCCGTGGCACATACAGCTAATCTTACTTGGCATATAAGTCAAGTCTATCTATTCTTGCCTCTAGAGTTACATATTTCAACAAACTGAGCTGGTGAAATCCCTTTCAAACAAGATATGGATGAAACGTTGCATATAAGTCGTGTGTGAAATGGCGGCCACTGGTAAACACCCTCTCAACAGGGTACAGTTCCGTGGTCTTGTTCATTCATTCGGAGATGTGGAGTCCAGCGCCTGCAAGTGGTGCCAGTATTCCAACAAACCCATAAGACCAAACTGACTTCAACAGGCCTCCAAAATTTAGACCCATTACATCGATATTTAGATGCTAATAAAATATATTAAATATAGATAAATAACTAAACCCATTTCATAACCCCCTCTAAATGACGAGAGAATTTTTTAAGCCTAATTAGACTATGATTAGACAATATGATGCTACAGTAAATATCTTCTAATTAGAGCTTAAATAGGCTTAAAAAATTCGTCTCGTCATTTAGATGGGGGGTTATGAAATTGGTTTTATTATTTATCTACGTTTAATATATTTTATTAGTATCTATACGTTCGATGTGACACCTCTAAAATTTAGACAGCTAGATCCGAACACACGTTTAATATATCGGAGAAGACTAATATCTGACCATATAGGGTATAGGGTCGTCCGTGGCTCCTGGGATACGGTAACCAGTAATATCCCCGCTAGGACGGCCGCAACCAAAATCCTTCTTCCGGTCGGCACGGAGCAAGTGTGAAAGCATATATTTCCCATCGATTAAGCATTGACCAGGAGTGTGCTTCACAGCTTATCGCTCTTACTAGTACTACTACTTGCTAATTCTAACTTGGCACATTGCTTGACAAAATGAAGTTGTGGTCGTTGGCATGTACTGGTGGTGCTGACTATTGGACGGATGGAACACCACATTTCTCTCAGCCACTAAGGGCCTGTTTGTTTGAGATTATAATCCACCCAGATTATATAATTTGGATTATATAATCCATGAGGCAAACAAACAGGCAGCTTATTTGGTTAGTGTGGAGGTTCGGTACCCAACCTGATTAACTGAATGGGTCTAAGGGACCCAACCGCACAACACGACCGGACTATGTCCGCTTCGCCCGACCCTGACCCAAGGTACAACGCGCGACGGCTTAAGTACGTAGACGGAAGCCGCCTCGCCAGACCTTCGGGGTCGGCGACAGGGGTCGGGGCTCCCGTAGCGTGCCCACGCGCCCGAACCTATCGCTCGGGGGTCGGACGAACCACGACGAGTTCCGCCTCGCCCGACCTCCGGGGTCGGGAGCCGGACGAATCGCGATGAGTCCCGCCTCGCCCGACCTCCGGGGTCGGGAGTCGGGCGAACCACAACGAGTTCCGCCTCGCCAGACCTCTGGGGTCGGGAGTCGGACGAACCGCGATGAGTTCCGTCTCGCCCGACCTCATCGCTCGGGGGTCGAGCGAACCACGACGAGCTCCGCCTCGTCCGACCTCCGGGGTCGGACAGAGCTAGGCAGACCAGCGACCTCGGACGAGACGGGGAGTCCGGAGACGGTTGGTCCATTAATGGCACCTGCTCTCGCTCCTCACCAGATAAAGGTCACGACCGCTCAGGCAAGTGGGTAATAAATGAGCACGACGCGCACAGTGACCGGACACCCGTCACAGTGTTTCCTACTCCCGTCAAGAACCATCCCTCCGGTGGGATGGGACGCACACGACCGGCAGCCCATACGCGCCAGAGCGGTGGAGCCAACGCCAATCCACCGACCACCGACGATGACCATCCCTCCGTACCAACAGGGCGCTGCGATAGACGGGAGCAACGCCAGTGACATCATCCACAGCGGAGGACTCGCAGTCCATCAGCAACCGGTGCTCGAGATGGGAGCCGGCGGCGGAGAACCCTACCGATGGCTTCTTCCTCCTTCCTTCTCACCTTGTAACCCAAGCCGCGTTCCTTGGGGTATAAAAGGAACGAGGCTTGGACCTCTTAGCACAAGCTGTCTTCCCCTTTTGTGACCCCTTACTACAAACAAAGCAAGCAACACGAGCAGCTCGTAGAATTGGACGTAGGGCACGTTGCCCGAACCAGTATAATCCCTTGTGTCTTCTTGCGAACCATCCGATCCTTAAAACGCGCATCTCTCGATAATCACTAGTCGGTGATATCGAACACCGACAGTTGGCGCGCCAGGTAGGGGCTTAGCGCGTTTTCGGCGATCATTCGTTCGGGCTCGGATGGCCAACCATGCCAGAGAATGGGCTCCCGGCACGCTTGTCCGCTTCGAGAGCCTTAGCTTCACTGCTACGAAGTAAGGCGGCCTGGTGCCGGCTGATGCGTCAGCCCCGCCAACCTGCGCTTCCGATTCACGTCGTTCATCGCCCGTACCGACGGATGATATAATTGACGGGGCCACGACTTCCCGCGCGGTTCCACGCCGTAACCTGGACATCACGAACATCGAGTTCGTCGAGATGACAGGCTACGCGCCAGAGTCCTTCTTCGACCTGCTCGACGAAGCGTCGAGCGGTGACCCCGACGCGGAATACAGCGAGGGGAGTCACGATCCCTCCCGTGAGTGCCTCATGACGCGACAAGAGGACATCCCCGCCGCGGAGGACGAACGCCCTGTGATCCCCGCCAGCACGGAGGGCGCAACCGATGCGTCGGACGTGCTGCCAGAGCAACTACGAATACGGAGGGAAGAGCTCCAAGAGGAAAAACGCCAGATGGAGCAGGAACAAGCGGAAATCGAGCGTGAACTCGCTCGATACGAATCCGGCGGACACGCTCGTCTCAGGGCGCGCGATGTCCACCGAAGAATCACCGAAGGCGACGGTGGTTGCCCACACTTCCCCCGGGCAAGTCAGAACCTCGCCGCGGCAACGGCATTGCTTCGGGGGCTCCCTGAGCCCGCCACGCCTGAGGCTCGACGTGCTCAACGCCAAGTTGAGGCACTACTCGAGCGCGCGGCGGTGCAGCAGGCGGAAAGCTCGCTGACACGGCGTCTCGGTTTTCGACACGGTTCGGACACCCGGGACGTGTCTGTTCGCCAAACGCCTCCTGCAGCGGACGGGGCTTCGAAAGCCTACGTCCGTGACCACCTGGGGGCAAACAGCAACGTTCACCGCATCCTGGAGGCACGAAGGCGCCAGCCAGGAAGCGAGAACATAGCAAGCCAGGCTCGCCACCCGAGACGAGGGGGGCGCAACGACCATAATGAGGACAGGAGCCCAAGTCCAAACGCTCTGGGGCCACGCGTCTTCTGTCCTCGTGTCCGAAACGCTGCTTTCCCACAGCATTTTCGGCCCCCAACCAACGTGTCGAAGTACGCGGGGGAAACCAACCCGAGTCTCTGGCTCGAGGATTATCGTCTCGCCTGTTGAGCCGGGGGCGCGGATGATGATTGCTTCATCATCCGCAACCTGCCGCTGTACTTGGCCGACTCAGCCAGGACGTGGCTCGAGCACCTCCCTGCTGATCAGATCGTGAGTTGGTCCGATCTAAAGCAGATCTCGTAGGGAACTTCCAAGGGACCTACGCATGCCCGGACAACCCCTGGGACCTCAAGAACTGCCGGCAGAGGCCGGGAGAAATACTCCGGGAGTACGTACGACGATTCTCCCGGCAGTGCAACGAGCTACCGGGGCTCGGTGATGCCGACGTCATCGGTGCGTTTCTGTCCGGGACGACTTGTCGGTCCCTAGTCCACAAGCTAGGACGTAAGGGTCCCCGAACGGCCAAGGAACTGCTGGACATTACGACCAGTCATGCCTCTGGCGAAGAGGCAGTTGGCGCGATCTTCCGTTACGCCCCGGAGGCCAAGGGCAAACGCGACGAGGCGGCCAGCGAAGGCCCCTCCGACCGCCCAAACAAAAAGAAGAAGAATAAGCAGCGCATGCTTGGCAAGCAGACGATCGCTGCCGCCGACCATAAGGAGGCCAAGTGGTCGGCGGCCGACACGCCCGACTACTTCGAGGTCTCTGCAGTCTCACTGCACCAAATTTACTGTCATACTTAGAAAACAAGTTAGCCAATTCAGAATGAACAGTGATGAAGTAATCTGAATAATCAGTATCAATTAAATCAGAAAGGACTTTCAAAGCATTTGTCAAGCCAATGAACTTAGCTCTAGGATCAAGTACAAATGCAAATGAATACAATAGATGAATACTCTCCCAGTACTTGAGGTACTTTTTCTTCATGGGAACAACAACATTTCTCAACAATCTGTCATGCTCAAAGTCCTTTAATTGACCAGCAATCTCAATAAGTTGATGTATAACTTGAGGAGAAGTTGAATAATAAACACCAGATAGAATAACAGTTGCATCATAAAATACTTGAAGAAAAGAACAAACAATTTCAACAATGTACCAATCATCAGGTGTCAGCAAGGTCACTGCATGGACCTGCTGGTACTGAGAATTGATGAAAACTGAGAATGTACTCCTATTTGGAATGATGTGCTTGAGCATTAAATAGGTAGAATTCCACCTCACATCTATATCTAACTGAAACTTCCTTGGTCGAACCCCAAGTGCAAGACAATAAGTCTTATAAGCAGCAATGCGTTGATTAGAGGAGTTCATAAAAGAAATAGCAGTTTTAAAAAATTCAACAACAGGCTTCAAACGTTTCAAACCAGATTTTACAATCAGGTTAATGATATGACAAGCACACCTCTGATGCAATAGCAGAGAGCCAACATAACCAGAAAACAAAGGCGACAGAATGTCCATAGCATTGCCATTGGCAGAGGCATTGTCAAGAGTAACAGAAATGACTTTATCAGACAAGCCATAATCAGAAATGACAGCAGAAACACGTTCAGCAATATTAACACCAGAATACGAAACATCAATAAGGCTCATACCAAGAACTCTTTTTCCAACATCCAATCAGCATTGACAAAATGAGCAACAACACTAAGGTAATCCTCCTCAGCATTACCAGACAAAATGTCAGAAGTAATTGCAACAGAAGAGACAGTAGACTGCAAGCATTGCATCAAAAGAGCACGACGTTCTTTGAAAACCTTAACACAATCTCTAGTAGTAGTTTGTCTAGAAACAGGTCGAAATCTAGGGTTATGAGCACGCAGGATATAACGTTCAAAAGCATCAGAAGCACCAATACTAAGTGGCATATCTAAAGCAACAATCAAACGACAGAGCTCCTCACGAGCAACCTCAGGATTGTAATCCCAACAAGCAATCGTGCCATCAGCATTAAACTGAATCCTAGTTTATATCTGAGAAGCATGTTGAGCTTTAGAAAGACAAGATAATCGATGCCGAAGTAAATGGCCAGTGCCACCTGTAGATTTAGAGGTGAGAACAGTTTTGCAATGCTTACAACAAGCTCCTGACCTGACTTGCTCACCATTAACCACCTTGTAGACGTCATCGAAGTCGTCCCACGCCGTAGATGTCCTCTTCCTGCCTTTCTTGACACAGGGAACAGCAGTGCTTGCGGTACTGCAAGTAGCCATCCCCGTCTCCGACGTGGAACTGTCCATCTCCATCGCCGGAGGAGGAGGGGATCCTGTCGGAGGAGGAGTGGATCCCAGGGGAGGAGTGGATCCTATCGGGGGAGGAGTGGATCCAGAGCCCGCAGCGACCCTATCACCGACCGCGACGACACTCGCCGAGCCCCGTGCCACGCCCCTACCATCCCTCGCGGAGCCCGCCGCCACGCCCCTCGCTGAGCCTGCCGCGCCCCCAAACAATAGGTGTCGTGCCGCTGGAATAGCTTCGTCACTCGGCGGTGCCAAGGGCATGACGGCGAATGGGCACTGCACGGATCTAGAGTTTGGGGTGGACAAGAGGAGGGAGATCTTGTCGGGAACGGGCAGCGGGAACTCGCGCTGGCAACAGGTGACAGGCACAAGGCTCGAGCGGCGTCGAAATAGCCGAGAACTGGACGGTAGAGGAGAGGTGGAGAGGAGAGGATGAGAGACTGAGAGAGTGCGGCGGGTGGAGAAGAGGAGGGAGTTCTCGCCGGGAACGGGTACTGGGAGCTCGCGTCGGCGACGAGTGATAGCACAAGGCTCGAGCGGCGCTCAAGCAGCCAGAGCGGCCGGGATCTGGACGGGACGGGAGGTGGAGAGGAGAGGACGAGAGACCGAGAAAGTGCGGCGAGTGGCAGAGGGACGGAGAGCTATAGGTTTCAGGCGACCCAGAGAGGAGAGGACGAGAGAGACCAAGAAAGTGCGGTGACCGGCGGATGAGCTAGGGTTCAGGCGACCCGGAGAGAAGAGGACGAGAGAGACCGAGAAAGTGCGGCGGGTGACGGGGTGACTGGTGAGCTAGGGTTGAGGGAGCGGACCCCGACCAGGCCGAGGTCGGTTATGTATCCGTTGTTATGTGGGCTTCATTTCGTGTCTGGGCCTGTTTTCGTGCCGGGCTACAACGTGCCGTTCGCGGGCCAAACTGGGCCGACCGTAAATGTGCCGTGCCCGTGCCTCCCGCTGGGCGCCCCCCGGCCCATGGCACGGCACGTATTATTTCATGGGCCGGCACGGCACGAAATTGAACCGGGTCGTGCCGTGCTTGGGTCGGGCCATTTTTTTCGTGCTTCGGGTCGTGAATTTCGTGCCGGGCCGTTTGGCCAAGACTAGATGTAGCCATTACGTGAAGCCAAGCACATTAGGAATGACGTGTTTGGCGGAGAATGTATCCATGAGGTGGAGAACCGACGTGTCGTGAGGAAAGTGAGGCCACGAAGTCCCGAATGACCAGGTTAGCCTATTTTCTTTACATTTCAACTTTTGACTATATAATATATATTGTACTCCAGTTTCTATTCGGACTTGTACGCTTCGGGAATTTCTGGGTTTAAATTTTCATCTACATAAACAACTATGGTTTTGAGTAAATAAAATCGAATTAGGGGGAAAGAAAACATGGGCAATAAAACTTAAGATGGGGATGGGGCTCCTTGATAGTAATACTATGGGACAAGAAAGGACGGGCAAAGGAGGCCGAAAACTGGTAGCTTGAGCAGGCCCGCACTGAAGGGTGGTCACATGATCCGGCAGGCGGCATTGACGTCGTCGTTGGCGATGGGATCGGTGCCACGCGCGACGCATGCGGCTGTGTCCGTGTCGGTTGTGTCCGTGACGGCGGTAGTTGTAGCTGTCGCGGCGGTAGGTTGCTGTTTGGATACCCATGAATCCATGATGATCAGATGCCTCCGATCGTACGGGCTGCACAACTTGTTGCATTTTCATTTCTATTTTTTTTTTAGAATATCCGATGTATCAATTGGACGGCCATTATTAAGCCCAAATACAAACACCTTCAGGAATGGCCTACCGAGAGGACTCACCGCCCCACTAAGGGCCCATTGCATTCATGCTAAGTGGGAGAAGAATGCGGCCTCATCAAGCCCAGCTCACCAAACTCTCCGCTCCGGACGACACGTCGCTCCCGCACCGTCTCATTCTCACAGTCTCACCTCACCATCGTACGCCACAGTCCACTGTCTTCTTCCCCCAAACCCCGTGCCACTTTCCCCACCCACCCGTCGCGTCACCGGCCGCACAGCACCGCACCGCACCCCTCGCAGCCGTCGCGATGCTTCCCTACTCTGCCGGCGACCACCGGCGCTCCCCACCGCATCGCGTGGCGTTCTCGTCCTCCCTCTCCCCCTCCGCAGCGCCCTTCCCCGCCGCCGATCCAGCGCCCTCCGGCCCCAGCTGCGATCTCCCCACCGCGCCGTCCGTCTACACCGCGGCGGCTGGCGATTGGGGCAACGCGTCGTGGATAGAGCCTCCTGTGAGCTACATGTCTCCCGTCGCCCCTCCCGCTGCAGCTACGCCGGTGTATAAAGGTAAACCCCTCTCCTCCGTGGCTTCTGTATCGAATTCGAGGGCTGTCACGCTAGTCACGTGTGATCGGTGGATGATATAGATGCGGTTTTGGATTCTGTTTAACTTTTGTGCGTAGGATTCATGTGATCTTTAGGTGAGAGTACTGTGGATCGATCCCAAGGTCATACAAATATAATACTATGCAGAATCAAACCCATTAGCTCTTTCTCTGTGATGGGTGGGTGGCAGAAGGGATTATGCTAGCATTGCTAGTAAGATTTTTTTTTTTTGGGTTTACTTTACTTCAGTCTATTGAAATGTAACAAATTTCAGTCCATGGGTATCGGATGACCGCTGGGCTTTGGATTGTCGGTTTCCCATGTTCCTCCATGGCCGTTGAGCTTAGAGAAGATTTAGGTGAGGGAGGTAAGCCAGGTGGCCGCAGGCTGTAGAGGACTGGCGGTAGCCAGTTCAGGTCAGGGCATCACTGCTGCCGGATAAGCTTGGCAGCGGCGGCGTAGACGCATGGAGGTGGGGGTAGGTGGGGAGTGCGATTGACGATGATGTGGAGAGAGAGGAAGGGTGGTTCATCTGGAGGTAGAAGAAAACACTGTATCTATTGGATCAAAATCGAAGGGCTAGGATTAATCATCTGAAGGAAAGTGATTTTTCATTCAATTATCAGGCCCTAAAAAGACCCCGAAAATTATACATATTAGCATCTAAGAATGCTGCTTATAAGGAAAAATGTTTGACAGTAGTGACATAAAGTTTGTGCTTCATGGCGTCAAATGATAATAAGGGTTAAGAGTTCCTCTATAGATACACATGCTTGCTTTTATATTACTCTTGCGCATAAACATGTTTTTCTATAGGTTATACAATACACATGTCATTTGATTACCATTCAGAGTACACAGCTATTTGTGGCATTGTGTTTTTATCTTTTTGACAATGTTGCCATATTCTAGATGGTGGGCCTCATAGTACTCCTTATGGCATATACTCAAGGACCCAATACGGTGACTTTCCAGGGCTACAATCAATAAGATCAGAGAGCTCAATTTTCTTAAGTGAGAAACATCCAGGAACTTGCCAAGAAAGTCCAAAGGTCCTCTCTAATGGTGTTGGACCATCAGTTTTTAATCAGCAACAGAACTCTGTTGTGAGTAAATTGCTCGATCATTCGGGTGCAGAAGGCACAGGACCATATCCCCCACGGCAAGATTTGAATCAGTATCCTTTTGGTTCTTCATATGACAATTACATGACTCAGCTTTCATCGTGTTCAATGGATACGCAGCCTCACATCTTGTCTGCACAGTATGTCAATTCATCTGAAATGGCCAAAAGGACACCTCCGGTGATGAATTGTACAACTGGTGAAAGCTCATTCACCTCTTCTTCATATATCAATCCATGTAGAATTAATCTTGATTATTTTGATTGTGTGTGGAATGAGCAAAAAGATGTTGGATACCAAACTACCGATAAGCAGTATGGGAAATGGAGCAATTCCTTGGATGTTACGGCAACAGCAGGGAACTATCCACTCAATCCTCTCGGAAAGAACTGCCTTGATGTTGAGCGTTTGGAAAATGGGAGGCACATGCATGAGTCTTCTGAAACAAAACATGATACAGGGAATTTTATTTCCAAATTTTCTTCCTCTGAGATTGGATTTGTTCAGCCTCGTGAATTTTCATCTGAACTGCTTGAGGTTAATAACACCTCTGTTGACTCACCATGTTGGAAGGGCACACCAGCAACTTGCCCATCTCCATTTGCTATCGTGGAAAATAAAGATTCACCTCATACGACGACAGGAACAGTAGGCTACAACAGCTCTTACCAAAGCCAGAAGGCTCCTGAGTTGAACTTTGTGTATCCTGCACGATTCCCTGAACACAATGAAGTGTCAGGTTCTGAAAATAATATTGCAAAGGTGTTTACATTACCTGTGAGATTTGAAAACTTCAATGATCTTGGGGTACCACCTTTCAGAGTTTATGATGATTTCACTGGTAATGCTTCTTATTCGCCCAATAAACAACATACTGGAACCTGCTATGATCATGTAGAAGATTCTAAGAATGTGATAACTTTAAATCAAGGCAAAAGTTCTTGTCCTGCCAGCAAAGCCGAAATTTTAGATGAACGTAGTGGCAGTTATACAGGAAGCATGACTGAAGCAGTTAATAATAAAGGCTCAAATCCTATTGTTAGTAGTACTAAATTTCATGTTGGCAATTTAACAAGTGGAAACCCACATGGAAATAGTTATTCTGCAGCTATTGTTGAAGAAGAAAGCACACAGAAAAGAGGTGAAGACCCTTCTCTGTCTTCTCCAGGTGCCGAGGGGAATATGCTGAATATGTCTTCTGACTCTAGCACTCGGGCAATATTTTTGAAACTAATGCACAATTTGTCGGTAGCACTTATATCAACTTGCAAGGATGGTTCTGTGTTCCCAGATGAGGAAGAGGAGATTCTACAATCAGTGATTCAAAATCTTACAACAGCTAGTTCGAAAAGAAGCAAGGTATCATCTCATATTGCTTTTTTGTGATGCGTTTGCGTATTGCTTTCTTATAGTATTCAGATTTTCTTTTTGTTGACACTAATCATAGCAAGGTATTGCTTTTATGTGATGCATTTTCATATTGTTTATTTATTGTACTCAGATTTTCTGTTTGTTGACACTAATCATAATATAATATATACAAAGAAATAGGCATATTGACCCCTTTTACCAGTCACCTGTGCTATTGTGTTTTCTATATATACTAAATTGAGTAGTGATGTTTATTTCTAGCTTTTCTTATTTTGATGTTTCTTTAATCTCCTGCAAGATTGAACAAAAAACTGACGATGGCTTGAGCAACTCTAGTCAGATGAAATTCAAAAACATTAATCGTGTGAACAACAGCTTTTGGATGGCAATGCATGAACACTCAACATCAGAGAATGATTTAGAATTTAAGGCTGCTGTTTCACAGGTAGCTTCAGCAAGTATTTGGAATAAATTATTCTGCTTATTAATTTGGTATAATATAGCATATTTTCCTCTAAAGCATATGCTTATACATTACTCCGTATAATTTTATTTTCAGCTTGTTTCTGCTCTCCCTGAGGATAAGATTCATGATGACACTAAAGTTTCTGAGGCATCAATATACAAAAAATTGTGGATTGAAGCAGAAGCTTCAGCATGTAAACTCAAATATGAGCTTCAACTTGCTCGTATGAAGCAGCTTGCGACAATGAAAGGTCACAACAACACACTGAAAGGTAATATATTCAAATGTTTCTTGGATTATCCATATACTCAATACTTCCTTTATTATTCATATGCAAATATTTTTTAGATTTACATATTCTTTGTTGGGTCAATGCAGTTTCCTACTCATCGGAAGGCAGTAAAAGTTCTGACACATCCATAACCAGTAACAAACCACAAAACCTGGTCAAAGAGAGCACTGCACCTTTGCAGCATCAGGGAGGAGATAGTGGTAACAGGCAATCACCTATTGTAAGTAGGTGCACTGTCAATTGTGATGATGATGTGTTTGCTCGATGGAAAGTTTTGCAGTCCCGCACCGATAATGTTACCTCTTTTCGAGGATTTGACTGTGAGGGGCAGGAGCAGCAAGAGGCAAACAAGAAACGATGTGAAGTTGAACGTGCTGCTATGGCTAGACTGATAGCTTTGAATTCCCGTAATGACAATTTATCCTCTCTGAATTGGAAAAGTATGTCAGATGCAAAAACAAATGGAGCAGATGATGCTGTTATGGCCACACTGAGAATTTTGGAGTCCCGTTCTAATAATGTAACATTTTTAGGCCAGGAAAATGGCAAGCAACAGGACAATGCAGGCACAAATAGAGAGGATGTTGTTGATGATGCTGTTATGGCCAGGCTGAGAATTCTGAAGTCCCGTTCTGACAATGTAACCTCAATGTTTGATGTCAGCAAGGAGCATGAAGAAGCAAGTGATGATCAGTTGAACAGGGATGAAGTTGAGGTTATGTCCAGTAGGCACATTATCAATGATAAGCAAAGTGCAAAGCTTGTGCAGTCTTTTGATTTGGTAAGCCACTTGGAAAGAAGCGATAAAAGTGGTAGCTTAGACTTTGTTGATGGGTCCTGTGCTAGGGAGAACAACAAAACAAATGTCTCAAATGTAGCTAGTCCCAAGGAGTGTGACACTCCATCTGAAGAAACGAGCAACAAAGATGCTGTCCAGGATGAGGATGGCCTTAGCGGAAATCAAATGTGGGCTGAAGGTGCAGGGGACTCTAATGTTTGTGCTGGAGGATCTCAAGAAGTCCACTTGGCCTCCGCCCCAGTTCAGGAGCATGGAAGTTCACCACCGGAGTGGGAGCATGTGCTGAAGGAGAACTTCTTTCATCCAGGCAAATAGGCAACCGACTCTAGATGCATACCAAAAGCAGCTATCTGAGGTCATGTTGCCAAAAAGTTGATCCTTATTATTGTACATATGCTATTGTGTGTTGTCAAGAAACTGCCTAATCCTTGATGCGTGTAAGTGTAAGTACACAGTGCGGGTTATCTGTTCTAGCATCTATGCAGGTGCTATCTATCGGAGACAAACTTATGTGCTGGATGTTGCAATAATTATTGTACATATACTTGCTCCCAGCAAATGTGAATCTCCGGGTGTTGAAGTCTGTGTTTGTGTCTGACGTTCCTTGAATCATTGTGGACCATCTTCTTTGGTGGATCCTCTTCACTCTGTTTTTGTTTCGGTTTCTTTGGGTGCATTGCATTCCTCGTCCCTTGAATCATGGTGTGATAGCTTAATCCAATAATTTAGTTCACTAGAATTCTGTTATGGGTGTGGTGGGGCATTTTGATCCATTTTTGACTTGTGAGGCTGGATCCTACTCTGCATCAGTGAGATGCTGTCTGTGGCCACACTGTGAGTAGATGAGCCAAAAATAAACAACGACTGGAAGGCTGGAAGGTCTGAAAAATCCAGCAATGCACAAGGACCGATGCTCGTACTCTGCTGGATCCGAGATCGATCGAAGAGCATGCATGCATGCGCGTTGTGCAGAGAGGGACGCAGCGGCAGCAAAGCATGTCCGCCGGTCCGGGGAAAAGAGAGAGAGAGAGAGAGAGAGAGAGAGAAGTGGCAGTGGTAAGCGTTGTGCAGGGATCGGAGGTCTGCAGGTTGCGCTTGCGCCCACCTGCATGCGGCTGCGATCCGCACAGGCGCACAGGACAGGAGAAGAGAGGGCCGGCCGGCATGCCGAGGGAGAAGGGAGGGCGGCAGGCAGGACACGAAGCAGGCTTTTGTGCTTCGTCGCTGTCGCCACTCGTGAGCGCGCGCGGTGATCGATGCGAGATGACGACGCGCTGCGGGGCGGGCGGGGGATGCTGGTCCTGTCTCCTGTGCTGTGCTGGCACTTGTGGCTTGGCCTTGCTTGGTGGGTGCCTGGGCGCGGCCACCACCGCGCCCACAGAAACATGGCGTGGTGGTACGATACTAGATCGATCGTCTAGCCGCGGCCGCCGTCGTATTGGTAGCGATCGACAAGTCCGCGCGGAAGCGTCTCGTGTGGCTCCTGTGTTTGGAGTGTGCTGCCGCGCGTGGCGTTGGGATGGGAACCTGGGGACGCTGGCTGGCTCGGGCTGTACTACTAAAGAAGGCGCGGCAGCGTTGTGAGTGTGAGATTGGGTGGGTGCCCCGTGCCCGTGCCCCTGCCCTGTCCCGCGACGGCTCCCACCAGCTGGTGCATGCCGGCCGCCGTACTGCCCTCTCGCTCTGCCGGTTGGGCTTAGTTAGGCCACACCACGGCGGCCGGCGCAGCGTGAACAGCGCGGAGTGGACCGGCCGGCCGTCTCACGCGATCGAACCCGGCAGCAAGGGGGGTGGGGCGACGACGCAATGACGGATACTAATGCAGGGGACCTGGCTGCACACGATCGGGGATCGATCAGAACACCCCACGGCCGGTACTGCGTAGTAGTAGTACTTCGTCCGCGTTCTTCTTGGGATTTTTTTTTTTCCCGTTTCTTGCTTACGTTGATCTTGTGATTACTGGATACCATACGAGGCGCAGTAATCCCCAGTGTGTCGTCGTCAGATCACAGCAACTTTGGTAGCCGGCCCGCTTGCAGCTAGTAGATTGATCTGAATTGATGCGATACACTCGTCGACCATTGGTCTAATTACCAAGTAATCCAGCTACGATCTACTGCTCCAGTCGGTGGTATGTAGTAGGAGTTGCATGCCGATTGCAGCATAAAACCAGCTAGCTAGCTAGTGTTTTACTAAAGAGAGTGAGTGACCTACGGAGCTAGCTATATACTAGGAGGGACTAGCAGGTAACGAGTCCGCCGAGAGCCGTGCAGGCGATGCAACCAGGTCCAGGAGAGATGGGCTTCGGCCTAGCTAGTTACCCTCTTGCCGCGCTGTAGTATGGCGAAGTCGGTCCCGCATTCGAAATCGGACGAAAACAACACATCCGATCCGACGAGGCACGCGCAAAAGAAAGGGCCATCTCATCTCACCTCTTTTTTTTTTTGGGAGGTACTAAATCTCATCTGACTTCTTCGATTCGTTCCATAATGAACAACGACAAACGCAGATAAAAAGAAAAGGAAAAAAAAAAACTCTGCACGATCAAGAAGGTTCGATATCTCATTGCCGTACCAGAGACGTTGTAGTGAGCGATCTTCCTGTGTAATTGGCTGATTCGGCTCTCGCTGTAGCTTAACTGTATACTAGTACATCTGTTTTTTTATTGCTGACATTTACTGGTGCAAATAATTTGAACTAGTATATAGAAGTGTCAAATGGTTAAAACTTAAAAGACGAAGAGAGTATATGTTTGTAACTAGCCGCTGGTGTGTACTCAAGGTTCAGAGAGGAGACTGACCACCAGCAGACTTCATTTTACGCACAACATTGTTCAGTCTGAATTAAAGTGTCTTCAGTTCACCAATTAGACACGATTACGATCGAAAAGACTTGACCTCCGATCAGTATGCACAGTACATCACCATCAGAATCCGATCGATATATATATATATATATATATATATATATATATATATATATATATATCCTGCCAAGACTATTGACAAAATTGCAAGTAGCACCAGTACCTTCGACCTCTCCATCCTGCTTTCTTCACCGCAAAGTGATTTCAACACCCGGGGGGTGCTGCTGCTGTGATGCGTCGCCTTCACCGAGGGGTCCCCCCTACTAGTCACCTTTGATTAACGACGGCCAATTACTAAATGCATGCCCTAGCAGTCTAGTCTAGCTGATGCACGGCTGGCATGGGTACCTAGCTAGCTCTCCCCCCACCCATCCATCCATGGCGATCGACACGCAGCGGCACGCATCACGGGGACCTCTTGATCTTTTCTTATATAGCTTCTTTCTTCACGGACGACGGACCTCTCTTATTAATCACAGTAATATATCAATGTACTTATTATTATGTTAAGACGCACACAGAAGCTACCTTCTACCTCTCTCTCGGAGAGCTGCTGCTGCTGCTAGATTGGTACAAAAAGCTTGCGTTGCATCCACAGTCGAAATACTTACACTGCAAAGATTGCATGAACGATTCTAAAAAAAAAAAAAACATGGACAAATAATGGTACATGTTGTCATATCTACTACTATCATGCCGAAATTAATTAAGGCGCGACAAATAATTATGTAATATATGCATTGAAAAAGAGGAGAACAGCTTCTCTCGATACATACCAGTCTCATCTATTCTCTATACTAATATTAGTGTGGATACCTTTCATATTCATGAAGAAAATTATTTGCATTTTATGCATGATAAAAACAGAATCGAAATTACTGGCTTTGGAATTTACATCAAGGTCGACGACATACGAGAAGGCCTGGCATGATAAGAAATTAAAGTGAAGAATACAACGTTCTGCTTCATATAGTATCTGATATTACAAGCCTAGCTAAAAGGAATGTGTACAGATCGAGCAAGTATAACAGCTTCGTCTGATCTTCAGAGTTAAGAAAAAAGCTGCACCACCCTTCAATTAAATTAGCAAATCCCTACCACTTTTCCTTTTCCCTCGCTTTGCATGTGCAGACTATGTGTTTTCACCTTGTTTAACCATGGATTACACATGCACGCTATGATCATCACCGCATGGTTCAATATCATCTCCGATCATTAATGATTGCAGGTATCGGTAGTTGTCCAGAACCAGCTGATACCCTATTACTATACGTTTCATCAAAAAAAATAAAAAACCCTACTACTGTATGCTCTTTCTCTATGTGTTATATCCCCAAAAGAAAAACATGTGCGCATGTATATATACAGTGGTCTGGAGAACGAAACTACTACTAGCTCATACAGTATCATAAAGGTCTTCTTGAGATCTTGGAGCAGCTACCGCTGCCAAAAACGTAATGGTCATGTCTTATCATTACAACACATACATCTACTTGAAGCCAAGCTAGCTTTATCATTCAAAGCTAGCTCATTTGAGACTGCAGAAAATAGCATGGATACACAGTTTAGCACTGTTTGCCTTCATCTCCGCATATTGTCCACATCCGCCAATTAATTTCAGCATCAGAGTTTCAGCTCTCTCCCTCTCTCTCATACACACATACAGAGTTAGCATGCAGCCGGTGGCAATAACGCCATATGCTAGTACGACGACGATGAAATCCGGTGGCCGGGGCCGGCCGGTCCCCCACGGAATCTGCTGGTCTTGGACTGTGCAAGCTGATGAGGCCATTTAGGATTATGAAAATGCCACATGATGATCTTATTAGCTTATGTCCACGCGCCACGCTCGCGGACCCGATTATTTTTAAAAGGAACTGCGTCTGCATTGATCTTTAGTTTCAGCCGGGACCTCTATATGACCCACTTGCGCGAACCGATCACGCGCCCATATTGCTTCCTCTGAGGCTAGCTCTGCACCGGTCAAAGTATCTCAAGTGTTCGACCAATCCAAATGAAGTGCAAGCTGTTTCTACGAAGGAAAGGATCTCTATGTGTGTGTGGCTCAATCAGTGCATGCATCTAGAGATCCATTTGGTTTGCAAAGTGCCGAAAAGAGTAAGCAAGCCACTTATTAAGAATTAATTCTTTATTTTTTATCTTTTTTTTATTAAAGCGACAATTGCACTATTTTAAGGCTAAGTGCACATCTGACCATGCCTTTTAGGGTTTTTGTGTATACCACCATTTTTTTTTAAAAAAAAAGATGAACATATTTACATTGACCCTGTTACAAAAAACGGGAATTGAGTTTTTGTAACATATGTATATATATCACAATTAAGGTCAATTTAAATATGTTCATCTGAAAAACCAGGATCAAGAACAAAAACCCTAAAAAACGGTAAGACGTAAAGTTTTTTTTTCCGAAAAACAGAGTAGGATTCCTATAGTTGTCCGTTTTTAAAAGTCCAATAATAAACATCCACATTCTTCTACAGACCTGTTGTATACTGAAGATTCTTTGTATCTTTATTTACAACGGACCGTACCTCAATACAAAATGCGTGCATGCAAATACAATACGCGAAGCATAGCAATCAGTTTTGGCGGGTATAGTACAAATGGGATATTTCTATTCCTGTAGATCTGTAGTATTGCAGAGAATTCCATAGTATATGGGTACTGTACACCACATGCATGTCGTAGTTGCTACTAGGCGCTGCCCATAAAATACAGTACTTCTCTTTAGCCAGGGGCCCAATCACGAGCCTTTAGTTTATTGCTCACATGAACACGTAGATAGGGGAATGCACTAAACAAAGCCAAGATGTGTGCATCTTGTTCAAAAGTGGCATAAACTATTAATGTTGTTTTTGGCCCGCAGCTAATGGCAGCACGACAACATCGTATAATCATCATTGCTTATATCTGGCGCCCCTGCCACATCTTCTTCAAATAAATTAATATATTCATCAAACCACCAGAGTTATATTGTGGGTGTTACTGACAACAAATATATTGAGTAGGAAGATTATCGAAACAATGTGACTTATAAAGCTGTATTTGAATATAAAAATATTAACCTATTACTATTACAGGGAAATGCTAATACAGAACTGGTTGAGAATTGCATCGCGTAAGTATCTAGGCAATCTCGAATCTAGCCAACCGGAACATATCTTGTTAATTAGAATGCAAGACTACATTATTTATGCACAGTGCTAGTTTGACACATATCATTCTTTTTGGATTTGCTTTCTTCCATCGACAGAGATCGCCTATTGAGATTTCAGTCAATGGGAAGAGTATAAGCAATGGTGGACGGGGACGGGGAACTTTCATTATTGTTGCATGACTTAGAGAAGGCTTGAAGGAGGTAGGCCGGACACAAACAGAAGTGGTGATGAAACAACAGGGAAGAGACGTCGGATGGCAAAAGGGGCGGGAAAAAAAACACATCGGTGGGCGATGGTGGTGATGAAACTGGGGTTTATTATACATTTGACCCTTCTGAAATAAAAGTTTTATGAATAACCCCTTCAAATCTGTATTTGTAGAATCTGATTCTTTTTGGTCACGTCAATACATTTGGCGTGATACATCTATACGGTCACGTCAAATTCACAGGAATGACCAAATGACACGTATGAAAAAGAGGCTCGATATATATATTTATTAGACATAGCACTAAGTCACGTCAAATTGCTTGCATGGCGTGACTCAAACGTAAGTCACGCCAATCTGATCGGCGTGACTCACATGGACCAGATTCTGAAAATACTGGTATGGAGAGGTCAATTGTAAAATATTAGTTTTGGAAGAGCCAAACTATATAAAAAAATTCTGAACCTGGTGCCAGAGAAGCCGCCAGGGGCGAGCAGGTCTGCGGTGCATGGTAGGGTGCGGCGAGCAGACATGTTTTTTTGTATATAGCAACTAACTACCTTTTGCTTTTTTGTTTTGCGAGAACACATGGATATACCATATTGATTGACTTCCAACGCAGGAAAGAACCACACACCCACCACGTCGAAAGTGGCCGTTCTTATACTTTAATCAATTCTCTAATTTGACATCGTTTTCAGTCAGCACGATTACAAACATTATTTCATTAGTACTCTTGGAGATTGCAATCTCTAATCAATGAAACGAGGGAGGGAGAAATCGATCAGGCATAGAAAAAAAAAAAGGTTAAGTCCCTGTGTTGGCTGTTGCGGCAGCTGATGATGATTCGGTACAGATATTTTTTCCCCCCATATTGGTCTGCATCCCATTATGTTGGCAAGTGTCAACACGCAATTGTTGAATGACTGCAGCCAATGCAATCGAGATCATATTCCCATCCTCCATCCGAATGGAGCGGGATGGAGGGCCGGAGATTCCAATAGGTTGAGAGTGACGTTGCTCACATGCAAGAGCTCTCAAACCCTATCATCTGTAGCTCTTGAGCCCCACATACCTCTCGATCTCTTTCTAGCTCCCACCGGCGCGGTCTTAGCAAGCTAGATGCCCCCCTTCATCGTCTTCCTTAAGAAACCTAGCTGGCTAGTGTTCCCAACCTTTCCCCTTCGTTTCAGCAATCTCATGTACACTCTGTTGCCTACTCTACAGCCTACACACATATACAGTCCCTTTGCTGAAAATCTCACGAACCAGATACACCACCAAGGCACCTCCTCCATCTATCATCCCAAGGAATCTAGCTCTAGCTAGCTCACCTTTCTTCTCTCTGGAGTCTGGATCACCAATCCTATCACAAGAACGAAAAGAGCACTCCGCCATATCTCTTGCAGCCAGTCATCTGCAAATCCTACTACTTCCGCTAGCCATCAGCTCTCTGTTCTGTGTTCTCCATATAATATTGAGCATCTGATGAGACAACCCTAAACTAAACCCCTGGCTCTTCAAAAAAAATCTAAGAGTAGTAGGATATAGTACTACTGTTACATGCATCCCAGCACATCTCCTCCTCCCCTGAATTAGCATACTAGTCAAAGTCAACAGCTACAGCAGCCGGAGCAGCCAGCCTGAGAGAGAGCCAGCCGATCGAGGAGGGAAGGAGCCCATCCCCATGGAGTTCGCGCCATTTATGACGGCGCGCGGCGGCGGCGCAGAGGAGTCTGAGATGGGTCGAGGCGGCGGCGTGGCGTGGGTGGAGAGGGAGCATATGTTCGAGAAGGTTGTGACTCCGAGCGACGTGGGGAAGCTGAACCGCCTGGTCATCCCCAAGCAGCATGCGGAGAGGTACTTCCCTGCGCTCGGCTCGGCGGTGCCGGCGCCGCCGGCGGCGAGCAGCGAAGGCAAGGGGCTGGTGCTCAGCTTCGAGGACCGGGCGGGGAAGGCGTGGCGGTTCCGGTACTCGTACTGGAACAGCAGCCAGAGCTACGTGATGACCAAGGGCTGGAGCCGCTTCGTCAAGGAGAAGAGCCTCGGCGCCGGGGACACCGTCGCATTCGCGCGCGGCGCCGCGGGGGACGCCGCCTCGCGCGGGCGCTTCTTCATCGACTTCCGCCGGCGCCGCCAGGGCGCCGCGTTCCTGCAACCGCCGCAGCGCCTGCCGCTCCCGTCCGTGCCCGTCTGCCGCCCGTGGCAGCAGGACTACAGCTACAGCACATCATACGCCGCCGCTCCGGCGCTGCCCAGCGGGCATGTGCTGTTCCTCCGGCCCCAAATGCCGGCCGCCGTGGTGCTCACGTCCGTGCCCGTGCGCGTCGCGGCTTCCGCGGTGGAGGCGACAACAAGGTCGAAGCGGGTCCGCCTGTTCGGGGTGAACCTGGACACTGCTCCGCCGGTCATGGAGGATGATGACGCCAGAGTCACCCGGACGACATCGACGCTTCTGCAGCTTCCTTCGCCGTCGTCATCAACTTCCTCGTCGACGGCAGGCAAGGATATGTGCTCTTTGGATCTTGGACTGTGAAGGTGAAGCCAGCCAATCCAAGAGATTGTCACGCGCGGAGCCACTGACACGCGAATTGATCAAGTCATCAAGAGGCAATGTTGGGAGCAGCTGGTGTATAGCTCCGATCCAGTACGTACTGCATCGATCTTCATGCGTAGCTGTTGACGGATTACTATTCTTGGTGATTTCTTGCTCGTATTAATTCACTCAATTGCTTTGCTTGTTAGCTAATGTGTGTTCCCTCTTTCCTTCTTCTTTCCCCTCTTCAAGACTATTTCGAGAACATCATAATTCGGTCACTGTAATTGTAAATACACTCTAGATGTACGACCAAGTTCAGTAAAGAACTGCTATCTGCATATGATAACAAGTAGTAGTCCCCAATGTGTGTTTGTAGTATCTATTTTCAGCATGCATATTATTTAGGCTTAATTTCTTGAAACAGTCTCTGGATAGTAAAGGTTATAAGGCTCTCCTCCCAAAGCAAGGAAACAGAGAGGCAGTTATTGGATAACACAATCAGGTCAGATGTTCAGACCCTACTAGCTAGCCTTTCATGTGGCTATATCTACACTTCTGAACCACGGCTCTGCAACTATTATCCCTGCTTGGTTCTTGTGCAATTCTTTCTCTGTTGGCTGCTGCACTGCATCTGATATTCTGATCGACTTCTCCGCTTCTGTTGCTGCATATATGCATGCTGCAGCTCTCTATGCCTGCAAAAGTTCAAGACTCATAAGAAATCCTGTTGCTCACAATTGTCGCCCACGGGAAGATATTTTGACCTGTTTTCGCACAGGTTCAATATCCGGAGAATACTATGTTAGGCAGTTGTTTCCTAAACAGTTCTAAATGGTAGTTTAAACATGTTTAAATCGTAGATGGAGGGTACTCCTGTTGGAGTAAACAGTTTTTAGCCCGATTCAACGGCCGTTCAAACCGAGTTTAATTAGCTAAACAATGGGTAATGTTAACCATTTACTGTTTAGTAAAACACTGATTTTAATTACGTGAGCAAGGGTGCCAATATGATTTTGTACATTGAATTCAGGAGTAGGAAGATCTACAAAGGTTCATGGTATTACAATATTTTCTTGATTCGAGTGCATACTAGGAATAATATGCATGCATTTTCAACATTTGGAATTGGGTATCATTCATATATGTTGTCTTTTCGAAGTGTCTCCAATCAAAACTAGATATACAAAAATTAAATTTGTGCATGAAAAATAAGATGTGTTACTATTACCAAAGGAACTCATCAATAATTAAATTCATGACTTAAAAAAATATATTAGATATATGAAAAGAATCAATTGAATAGTTGACTGAAACAGATGTATTATATCGTCATTATACCTCAAAAGTAGGCCTGCTCCTTAATTATGTCACTCCTTGTAGCTGTTCTTCCTTTATCTTGTGGCTGCCAAAGAAATGTAACTTCTTTTTGGGTTAAGATTTTTAAGGACTGGGCCTCCAACCATGCCCACACTAGGAGTCTACTAAAAACGACACACACACACACACACACACGATAGTAGGGTAAATTTATCAGTAGTATTTCTCTTTGGCTAGATGTGCATGCTAGCTCTAGGCACATCATCTCTTCTGTATATAATCCTAACAATAACATTTTAAGAAAAGAGGGAATAAATTTCACATCAGTATTGAAATAGAACGCAGAGAAGAGTGGTGATGAGCATAGATAGTGTTGCGATATTTACTACTTCTAGAATAATATTGTCCTGAATGCATGCATACTTATATCCTTGCGTATAGAAATGCTCCCGTGATACAAAAATGCAAATAGTAATTGTAGTCTAGCTTGAAAAACTTATTACTTCTGGCAAGTGGCAACAACAACCATGGCCACTTGATCCCTATGCTTGGCCCTAAGTAGCTAGGCTAGGCTACTTAAAGTAGAAGTGTCGCATGCTTGTCAAAGTGTCGTAATATATTGGGATCAAATGGGGGGGGCTCGCTCTCATAATAAAGCAACCGCTCAAATTGCAACGGGAGACTCTCTTGTGGACCATTCATTCTTTTGAGATAAACTTTTAGTGAATAAAGAAGATAACAAAGCATATTGCCAATGAACAAAAGATCAACTTTGACTATCTATCTCCTGAAAGAAGAGATGCATTCCACAAAGATTGAAAAGAGTGAAAAAGATTGGTTGTATAAAAAATGAGAAGGAAAGATATAGAGATTTAAATTAAGATGTATTGAAAGAAAGAAATGTGTATTGAAAAGTGGGAATATCAAATAATAGGAAAATTTGAGGACTTTAGAATGATATTTAGTTTGAGAAGGGGAAGTATTTTGTTGTGACCTGTTCAAGGATACATTGTTGTGTTTGTTTTGCCATTCAGTTACAGTTAGTACAGTTCTCCCTCAATAGAAATCAATGTTCCAAACTTGATCAGTGATCTCGGTTGTGCTTGGTGGGCTAAATGCATCTGCATGCAAGGTACAGACGTGGTCCCACCGGCCAGTGAGAGCACGCACAGTAGCATGCATGCTGTAACGGCGGCAGACGCGTGGCAGTGCCAGAGTGTGCAGCAGCCTCTCATTCTCTTTTACACCCACCTTTCACCTGTGACGCCATTAATTCTGCGCAAGTCACAAACCAAAACCACTCTCTGGCTGATATTCGGGCCCATCGTATTGTCTGTCCCACGTGTCAGGTCGCAAGAGTACGACGTCGAGTGGCGGAGGCTTTCGTCGAGACAAAGCTTGGCACCGTTGCAGTGCCCAGAGCCGGCCCCGATCCCTTCGGACCTTGTCATTACTGCACACCATGCGACGTTTGGATCAGAGACCCGGCCTGTCTTCCTTCTGCCAGGCTCATTCCTCGAGATCGGAAAATTCTACGACGTGCATCGCTGCGCGCGCTCTGCAACCTGCAATGGCGGCTCAGCTCCGATCGGGCTCCGTCCCCACAGGCCAGGCCCACAGGGAGATTAGATGGAAAGAGCCACGGCCCACGGCGACCGACCATGCGTATGCAGGCAGCATGATGGCTTTTCCTATAACAACGGTTTTGCCTGCCTCCTAAGGGCTGTGGGCACTTGCCCTTTGATACATCCAACTTCGTCTTTAATTATTTTAGCTGAGCCTAGAGGTGTGGGTATAGATGCAACAAGTGGGATGCTGCAGTGCGATAGGAGAAATAATTATTGCGGTTTCGATTCATGTCGCGATCGATTGTCGGCAGCGCCTACAACAATTTACGCGTGCCGTGTGTGATGGTTTTGTTGCAAGAGCCGAGTAAAGAGTTCTTCACACGTGTTTATCTTTCTTGAGGTGATAGAGTATCACGATCGACGATGGCAACATTTCGTAGAGGTTAGGATGTTTATATTTTCCTACTTATAGTTTGAGAAGAAGACAAAACAATTATTTAATATTTAGAATCCTAGATTAAAGTTGAAGTGTTGTGCTATGCGTTGACGTGGCGTGTCGTGTGAGTAGTCATATCGAGTCAGAGATCGAACCCAAACCCTAACCAAAATTTAAGGACTAAATTGGACCTTTTAAAAGTTAAAGCACAAAACAGAGCTTCAAACGCTATCGTTTATGGCCATATGGATTATTTCGCCATATGAGAATATACGACTTCATGAATATGGTGACGGAAAATAAAATTTGAACATAGGGAATATTTATTATCATACTTTTTAAAATAAGAGGTATGATTATTTTTTTATGTTTAATATGGTGATAATATTTCAAGAATGGAGGGAGGACTGACGGTCACGGAGGAGCGGGGACCGCTACTACAAACTGGACTGGACCAAGGAAAGTTAAATGGGCTCTAATCATGGAACTGCTCGCGGATGACCTCGGCATGTCTTCGGCATGCCAACAAGGAAGCATGACATGCATGCATCATTGAAAAGGCTGCAGTTCGTTATGCATGCCGCTGCAGCCTGCAAGATATGTGACCGCTGCCATTTGCTGATCAAAAGTCATACCTTGTCTTAGTAACTCAGCCGGTAGTACGTACGTAGGATATATGCTGCGTGAACACGCCTGAACTACATAAACGAATCATCGTTGTTGTTGTTTTTTTTTTTTTTTGAAGTGAATAGGTAGGGGAGTACCCTACTTGTTTTGTATTAATTTTCATAAGGCGTATATGTATATGTACAAGGCTGTAAGCCCAAAAGAAAATCCCTACTAAATCAATCGGCAAAACTATTGCATAACCAATCTTCCAACAAAAACCTTTGCGTTAGATCTGGTTTTCAAAACCACTAGCTGCATCTCTCCTTGAAGTGCAATTTTCAGGTTGCAAGGGAACATTGTGCATGATCAAACAAATAATTCTATTCCGGTGGCATGAGATGGACCACGCACCAACAATTAAGAGCTCCCAGAAAAATATGAGAAACAAAACATCGCTAGCTAGTGAAAAAATTCAACTTTTTTTCAAATGATTATTTCCATTTTCATAGTACATATGATGCTGCTTTTGGTCCATCCTAAATCTGTTTCATGTCATTTTCCCTATATTAGTACTCCATCCATTCTTAAATTGTTTTTTATAGAACCGTTTCTTAAATTGTTGTTGTTAGGACAATCTTAATTCAATTTTAAACTAGACATCTGTTAGTATGGAGCGATTAGGTAGGACTGCCTACCATCACTGTTGCCTGCATTATGTACACGAAATAGGAAGGACAAAAGAACAAACTGAGGGACAGATCAGTTTTCCTGTCACCGTTTTCCTGGTGGTGTTGAAAAGATGTGTGTTGTTTCTTATCTAATGGGTAGATAAATATATGTATGAAATTTAAACTTAATTCAGAAGCATTTTTTCGTTAAATTTAATCGTGCTCTTGTCTAATAAGTAGGTAAATACATATTCAGGTCATTGTTACATTATCTCATATCTCATTTTCTAATTTTTTCATTGAGATAATCAGATAGCCAATATAGCTCTCATTAGACAAGTAAATCGAACATCAAAAGAGCCTTTAATATGATACCATGGTCCATCAAGGGAGTTCCCTATAAGAGGCCCCATCTCATGCTTGAGGCCTCTGAAAGAGGGTTCATTCTCCATATAAGCCCATACTGGTCTATGAACCCAACGAGACAGGTAAATTGGAATTTTTGTAAGAACTTTGGGCCCATATTTTGATGGTGAAATACCATCAAGAGTACGTCAGAGTTTACCTCAGTGATCTTCAGATGAACTATGGCAGGATTAAATCTAACAGCTAGTAGCCCAGTGTACCTCTCATTGTAGAAAACAATTTGCTTTCTTATTAACAACCATTTGGCACACGAGCACCTGCTCCTAGTTACAGTTTCTCTCACAAGAGGAGCACCTCTAGTGGGGGTAAAGAAAAGAATACAGATCAATCAGCCAAAGAATACAGAGTTCTCTTGGCACAAACCATACACGCACAGTACCTCAGTACACGGCGTCACATACAGGTCACAACAAATAATCTACAGCTATCATGTCCAGCCCAAATCAATCCAATCTACAAATCCAACGACGACGTCGTGCAATGCCCTTCCTATTGGGCTCTCCACATGAAGTGTTGGCTTGTTACGCGACTCTGCAGTTGGCCCGGATCTTGCCTTTGCTGCCGGTGAGAACGCCGACGGAACCCATCTTGACCATGGCGGCGGCGAAGTCGCTCTGGAACGTGGCCGGGTCGTTGGCGTAGGCGACCACCTGCACGGCCGTGTTCTTGTCGCCGAGCAGCGCCTGGTCCGACGAGAGCAGGCCGCGGTTGGCCATGACGCCCTTGAAGAAGCCCTCGTCGAAAGCGTTGGGGGAGACGACGTCCATGGGCACGAGCGGGTCCCCTCCCTGCGGGCACTGCCGCGCCAGCTGCGCCACGTACGCCGGGTCCATGGTGGGGTCCTGCCCCGCCGTCGTACCCGACCGGGACAGCCGGCCGCTGAACGAACTGCAGTGCGACACGCCGATGGTGTGCGCGCCGGAGAGGGTGACCATGTCCTTCTGGGTCAGGCCCTTGGACGCGAAGATCTGCGTCAGCTGCGGGACGGTCCCCGACGGCGGAGGCAGGTTCCCGTTCGTCTCCGACGCGCGCGAGGTGGAGCCGTCCCGGCGGCCCGCTGGCACCTGGTACGCGTTCCCGCCGGCCTGTCGATCCAAACAACAAGATGGAGAATAATTCCGTCAGCACGAGACAATGGCGTACGTGCTAAGCATGACATGGGGCCATATGCAGCATCGAGTTCTCTCCTGGCATGGATGCAGATCCCGGCATCATGTGGTGCGGTCTTAGTGTGTGCGTCAAAAAGTGTGGTACTGTGGGGTCAGATAATAAGCTTTTAGTAATCCAATACTACGTGATAGCCCAGCCTTTAGATTCCAGATTTCATATGATCATGTCTGGTTGTTGTTGTTTTAACAAATAAAAAAAAAAGGTTCGCTGCAAGGTTGCTGCTACTTTGATCTGGTGGTTCTAGTTCTAGCACCACCGTCCACACTCATGACACTACTAAAGCGAGAGCAACTAACAATGCTGCTTCGCAGCTGAGTCTGAGTGCGAGCTTAAGCAGGGCAGCGAAATTGATTGGTGAGACTCACCATTGCGATGCTGTCCCTGGCCGCGAACGCGAGTATGTCCGCGCACGAGACGACGCCGAAGCATGCCTGCTCGACGCGCGCCTTGATGCGGTCGATGACCTCGAAGCCGCGGAGGCTGGTGTTGGGCCCGGCGTCCTTCTCCGCGGTGTTACCCTTGGTGGAGTCGATCAGCACGGACCCGTCGCACCCCTGCATGCGCGCGAGAGACGACACAGAAACACACGGTGAGCGCACCAATTGGAACGCCGTGAATCAGGGGTGCTGGATAGGATCGGAGCTCTCTGTTAATTTGACGGTGAGTGGTGGCAGGCGACTGACCCTGACGAAGCAGTCGTGGAAGTGGAGCCGGAGCAGGCCGGCGGCGAGGCCCGGGTTGGCCGTCACCGCCTTACTGACCTCCTGCTGCACGATGATCTCGGCGGCCGGGCACGAGTTGTCGTAGAACCCGACCTGCAGCTGCGCGCGCAGCCCCGTCGCCATCGTCAGCACGGCCAGAACCGCAGCCTGCAGGTAGCAGCAGTGCACCGTGCCGCCGCCTCTCCTCCGCACCTCCATCCTCGTGCCACTCACTCTCGTTACGGCAGCACTAGCAGAGCTAACTCCCACGCTTTTATACCCGCGCTTTGGTGGCAGGAAAGCAAGCACGCTGATCACTAGCTATATGCTTCTCAGTTAAGCAAGGCGAAGCACTGAGCTGATGAGAGCGAAGTGTGCGTGCTTAATATAGTAGTAGCACACTAGTATAATATAACAATGTGGCGGTAGAGAGCAGGGTTTAGGGGAATCTCGATAGGGCCCGGGCCGAGCGAGCGTGCCATATGCAGGGCATGTGCAGAAGGGATAGGTTGGTAGAGACGGAAAGCCGGGGTGCCAATTGGGGGCCGGCCTTTTCCTGGCTTTCTCTGCCATGTTTTTGTTTATCTGTTTTTTGATATAAACACCTTCTTTCTGCCATGATTGGAGGCGATCGACGCCACGGTACAAAGCGCGAGGCAACGAGATCTGGCGGCGCGCCAATGGTTTACTTTACCCTGCAGTACATGGAGCGGCGGACAAGTGGACATAGCCATATGTTGGCAGGGCGCTGTGCCATTTGTGTGAATCGTGGTGAAAGAGACACCGTCTCTCTTCTCTCGCGGCGTCGTTGGAGTCATCTGATCACGCTGGCTACAACATGTGGACCGATGACGACGACGACTGATGTTGACGCGATGGACCGTGATGTCCTTTTCTTGCAGCTGCATTACAAAATTAGCGTGGTGTGGGTGTTTGGCCTTCTTTGCTGCTATAACTGAGGACTGCGGTCGTAAGTGTGTGTGACCTGTGCTCTGAATCTGAGTGAAACGGTAGTCGTAGGCTGGTAGCCCTGTCCCTCCTGTAACACCGAAATGGGAAATTATTTCCGGGAGAAGCAACTCGGCGCGCGGCCCAATTGTTAGTAGAATCAACCGATCGATCAGCACCTTTTCTCTGTTTATAGCTGTGCATATATATACAGATATCTCTGCTTCCTGAATTTAACAGGGCATCTGATACTGAAGGAACATGGTGACGTCATATCCTGATTCCTGACAGCCAAGTATGATTTTTTTTTTCCCAAATGCTTCACAGCTTGAAAGAAACCCAACAGGGAGGATAGGATCGGAACGAGCATATATGATTGACCCCATCTGCAGAAACAGTTTCATGATGATCGCTTAGCTTTGCTACTTATTAGTATTACCATAACAAAATGCATGATCCCTACTACTCTACTGCTCTCATGATGTGCATAGCGAAAGCAGAAAACGCTGCTGTGTCTGTGCGATGCTCGCTGCTCGATTGGCTGACGACGAGTCAAAGAAGATTCGTCCGCCACATTGTTGCCGAGTTGCACCTGCATTATTTTACTAGTAGTTAAGTAATTAGCCACGGCCACGATGATCAGTACAGAATTCAGGCTCAAGATTCTTATGTGTGTCTACGATATGAAAACAGGGCAAGTTTTATAATGTAGTTGCAGAAAGATAATACCGTTGTTCACGCAAGTTGGTGTGGCTTCACATCCAGCAGAAGACGGTTTAAGAAAAAAAAAGAGGAATTAGCTAGTAAACACTGACTGACCCTGAGAGCTGGAACTCTGTCGGATCGGAGCCGCACATGGACGACGTCGTGTTTGGTAGAGCTCTGAAGCGAGTCTTGACAAGCAGATTCGTCGTCGTTGGTGCTGCTGCGGACCCTTGTCGTCCGGGTTGTTTTGATTTGATCGCCGAGATCTTCGGCGCCGAGCGGGCGTGACCAGGCAGTCCAATAATCCTCTCGTGTTCCTGTCCTGGAACACTTCTGTAAACCAAGATCTCCGACGGCAAATATGAACGCGGTTTGTTTTGCTACTTGGTTGATTGATTGATTGGTCCCGTCCCGATGGCTGGCAGGCTTGCAGCAGGCAACAGTGCTGTTGCTTTTTGATCGTCGCCATCCGTCCTCTTCTTTTCAATTCGTGACCTTTTCTTTATCTGGGAACATCTTGCAACCTGGCATAACCAGTTTTGTATTGTAAGCGGAGGCATCGAGCGAAAAAAGGCTTCGAGTCGGGGCCTGCCTCGGCGTTCCTCTGTTTGCCAGGAGCATGGGCAAAGCGCGAACGCGCGTACGCGTTCGGTGGCCAAAGCGGCTGCTTTCCAGCAACAGCGGGGAGGAGAGGAGATGTCGCTGCCTTTACAGAAACATGTAGCTACCTAGCCTCTTAAAACAGTTGGTGCTTGTTCACACCGTCAAAAAGCTCAATCTGCCGCGCCGCCGCCGCGCCGCACCAGAAAACAAGGCAGTGGAGCGAGGCCTTGCGTTTTGCTTAGTGATATGGATTCGATATGAACCTAGGTTTCGGCCCAGAAACATTATCTTCATGTTTCTGTTTCAAGTTGGTCGTCTTTCCATCCCAATTCCCTTATCTTCATGTGCTGCAAACAAGCTAAACTTACCAGACCCAAATTTACCAGCGTCAATTTGAAGCTAAGATTGCAAAAAAAGAAAGAAAGTAAAAGGCTCATTAAGAAAAAAGAAAAATTGAAAAGGTCTCCTTGAAGAATAAATACGTGATAATATTTTATGATTATTTTTATAAAAGAAAATATAGATGTAGACTCTCACATGCACGCTGACATCATCACCTTTACGAGCGCCTTCAAAAACACTAGATCGGTTGATCTTGAGATTCAAAAAATCACCATAGACTCTTCTGTTGTTGATAGGGACATCGGTTAGTAATGAAATAATAATTAGCCATAAATATAACGATCATGCTGAGTTTGAGACACAAAATATGTGTAGTATTTATGATAGTCGTAACGAGATAGAAGCGAAATGATAAAATATGTTATTTGTGTTTTTATTCCTCTGTCAATATTTGCCAAAATGATCAACATATTCTGGGACAAAAGCAGTTCTACGTCAGAGTGTAATGTTTATTCGTTTGTCAACAAAAAGGTCTTGAACCTGAATGGTAGAAAGCACGATATATTGCCGATAGCGGAGATGAGATGCAAAGGGTACACACCCGAAAATTGAGGAACTTCAAAAAAAAAGAAGAAAAAAATACACTGTATCCAACAACAAAAAATAATCATCCCGAAAAAAAGGAAACAAATTCAATCGTGCGTTGCTCAGACTCGAGCCCCATCGACATTTGCCGCGCTCCGTGCCGCTTATCTGCGTGGAGTGGAGATAATAAGAATGCTCGTCACGTCCTGACCCTTCTGCAGCTGACGCGGACTTTGCCCGGGTTGGTGCCACGGACGGCACCCATCTTGACCATGGCGGCCGCGAAGCTGCTCTTGAACCAGTCCGGGTTATCCCGCCACTGCCGGACCTTCCCGGCCGTGCGCGGCGAGTTGAGCGCGGCGTCGGACTCGATGGCGGTGCGGTTGGCGAGCACGTTGGCGAAGAAGCTGGAGTCGAACGCGAACTGGCTGCCGTCGTCCAGCGGCGCGCGGTTGCCTGGGTTGAAGTTGCACTTGCTCCGCAGCCCGTTCCGGTACGCCGCGTCCATCCCTTTGTCCTGGTCGCTCGTCAGACGGTACCCGAACGTGCCGCAGCGCGCCAAGCCCACCGTGTGCGCGCCCGACAGGACCACCATGTCGTCCAGCGACAGGCCCTTGCGGTAGAAGTACTGCGCGAGCAAGTCCACGTTCCGCTGGTTCGAGGGCGGCAGGTCGCCCGTCTGGCTCGCCCGCGACACCGTGCCGTCCGGCCTGCCGGCGGGGACGGCGTAGCCTAGGCCGCCGCTCTGTCGTCGTTAATTAGGGCGCGCGGAACGCGTTAGAGAGTTTTTGGAGAGGAGGTAACTAGTGTTGTTTGTTATATACGAGTATTCATGTGATTACCAGCTTGACGCTGTCCCTGGCGGCGAACGCCAAGATGTCGGCGCACGTGACGGTCTCCTTGCACGTGGCCTCGAGCCTCGCCTTGATCTTGTCGACGAGCTCGTACCCGCGCAGGCTCAGGTTCGGCTGCGCGTTCTTCTCCGCCTGCCCGTCGGCAGCATCCAGCAGCACCGACGCGTCGCAGCCCTGGTGCGAGAACACACGGTCGTTCCGATGATAAGCGAAAAATCCACTGCGGGAACGAACCGATACGGGCTAATATAACAAGACACACGTACATTGACGAAGCAGTCGTGGAAGTGCAGCCGGATGAGGCTGGCCAGGATGGACCTGTCGACGGACGCCGCCTTCTGGACCTCGTCGAAGACGATGGACTCCACGGCGCGGCACGTCTGGTTGTAGTACCCGACCCGGAGAGTCTGCGCATCGGCGGCGCGAGAAGAAGCCTGCAGGAACAGCAGGCCGGCAACGACGACGACAATGAACCCGGCTCCCTTCCCCATTGCCATCCCGGGCGCTCGTGCAACCGTGTTGGCTCTAAGCTATGGATCGGAGGTGCACGATTGGCAACGACCACGGTGCGGTGTATATGTGTATATATATATATGTATATGTATATATACGAAGACGGAGGAGCAGGGGAGATGCAGAAATGTGTAGGATGTCCAATTGAGGGGCGCACGTACTGGAAACGGGAGGACATCTATAGTGGCGCCGTGCTGTCACGTACTACTCCGTATGCGTTCTTCCGTGTTACTTACTACTATACTAATGAACGACGCGCTGCATATATTAGTATCAAAAAGGAATTGTGAACCGGTGATCGTCATCCAGACGTGCCTCCGTGTTAGTACATGCCAACTGACAGGACGAAATTTTGAACATTCTGGCAAAAAAGTAAACGCAGATCGGGAGACACAATAATTAGGAATACTGCGCCTTAAAAGGGAAAATTGGTTATCTATTCTTCCAAATATTTTAGAGCGAATACCCTCGGCTCTATATTTTAACTTCTGATCAAGTTGAAACTGACGGATACTTGGCTGAGGTCCTAGCACCTATAGAGGTCATTGACCCGTTTCCAGAATTTGTGTCTCTTCAGGATTATGATTTTTCATAGAAGTACCAGAGTATTGCGCTCTTTATTTTCATAGGAAAATATTTGTCGATTCACTTGTAGGCTGGAACGACCTAAAGACAATATCCGTCCTCGGATAATTTACAAATTATTGGTGGCTTGGCCATACATTGAGTGAGAATTAAATTAGATGCTATATAGAAATACATTACAGAAAGCACAACTGAGTAGCAGTCTATCTTCAGACTTCAAATGTACTTCTCTTGAGTTCAATGAGCACGCAAATTTTATCCCAGGTTAGCCGCTGATCAAGTCTTGATAGAACTCCGAGGCCTTCTTAAACAAAGCATCTCTGAAACACATTACACAGTTACACACACTGTGGTAGCACGTTAAACCAAAGGAGTTATCTAGGTTGCTTGTGTAAAATAAAACAACTTAAACATGATATATCAATACAATTAAAGAGTAACCAGATCAATCTACGGAAGAGGCCATCACTGAATTTCATTCCAGGTATTCTAGATTGAGGATTTCATTTCGCAGTTCCATATCCTACGGTTGACACACATGGCTTTACGGGAGCGTGGAAATGTTCAGAATTTGCTATAATGCAACTCATACTCCTTAATTAACACTATACATATTACGTCCTCCTAGTCATTACTTGTCATGATGTATCTATCTTGTGGTAGGCTGGATAAAACAGTTGTGTTTCGTTACCTATCAGGCTTGAAGATCAGGTTCTTGTACGCAAACCACTGTATCAGAGAGGAACATCAAAAGGTTAACTCGGCATATGAATAAAACAAAAGGGTAATGCTAAAAAGGACCCGTGTGTATACAGGCAAATCTGGACATGTTATACAACGTTGGCTTGCAACCAACAAAATTCATATCAATCTTAATTTTTAACTCATGTGGATCTTACCCCACTGTAGAAAAATCCAACTGTCTCCATCACGCCTGGAACCATGGGGAGCCTATCGATCGACTGCACCAAGGTGACATCAAAATTAGAAAAATTCAGAAGCTTCCTCTAACAGAAAGGATATAAAGAGAGAGACGTTGTGGGTACTGACCGATACGACAGCACCGGCGCTCCACATCCCGAGTATGGCAGCCAGGGCTACCGTGGTCACCGTGTACTTGTTCTGGATCATGTCCCACTGAACACACAAGCAACGCCATGGACTTAGGTATGGATCAAGAGAGCGAGAACAAGACTACCACCCTCATGCCCGCCGGACACATATTGTTACCTCCTGTTTCAAGGCGCCGACGAACTCGGTGACCTTCTCGGTGCCGGCCAGAGGCGCCGCCGACGGCTCCCCACCAGCGGCCATGGACACCGACGGCTCCCCAGCGGCCATGGACACCACGTTCCTCGGCAGCCTCTTGCCTGAAAACAAGATGCATCATGCGGCCACGTTACAAACAGAGCACTGAGTGTGCGCCGCGGCACATGCGCCAAGCTCAAGTATAGGCCATGCACTGATGCACTCACAGGGCAGGCCTTGCGACGACGACGCGATGCCGAGGCCAGGCAGCGGCGGCAGCGCGGGGACCCCGAGCCCGACGGGGCGCGCGGCGGCCTGCTTGTTGCCCTCGCTGGTTACGGCGGGCGAGGCCGCGACGGCGCGGGCGCCTACGCCCGTGGCGGGGGTGGTCGGGGCCATATGGCTGGCTGGCTGCACGAAGCAGGCGCGCGCGGTGTGCGTACTGCACTGAGCTAGCCGGTTGGAACTGCCGTGTCAGTCGATTGACGTGGAGGGCGTGGGGCACGTACGGCGGGGGACGGCAAAGGCTAATAATATTCACTGCGCGCGCGCCACGACGGTGAGCAGCACTCCAAGTTCCGACGGCCGGTGTGACGACGTGGCCGGATAAAAAGGTTGAGCACGCGTGCACCGGGCGCCACATGTTCTGTGGTTAAATGATAAGGTCGGCGGGGTTGGATTTCCCGTATGCCGTCTGGTCGGCGCCCGGGGATGTCTCTGTTTGCGGCGATCAAATTTCCTGGCCTTGGATTAGAGCATCTCCATTCTGGAATCAAATTCCCTCCCATTGAAATAGAATGCCACTCGTCCTTACATTATTTTTTTCATACTAGTAAAAAAAAACTCGTTTCTAATTAATAGGATCTCTAACTTCCTCCTATCTCTTGCCTTTCGCCTTGTATGACAAACTTTGCCATGCTAATCATCACCATTCAATGCGCTATTGATGTTATGGTAAAATTATTCCGTGTTTTATTTTTCTCATAAATAGCTTGAATTAATCACTTCTTAATTCATGTGGGTAGCGTTGATTCAAGAATCAACGGTGACGATTACGCACGACAAAGCTTGTCTTACAAGAAGAAACTTAGAGGATACAAAATCCATGGAAAGTGACCATATGAATTTGAATAATTTTCATCAAAATTTTAGAAAAATGTTTGATGCCCCTAAAATTCAAATTAAGTTTCAGACTAGCCCTCTCAAAAGAAGTTATGAAGAGTTGAAAAAATTGTGCATAGGAAACGGTGATGAGAGATAGAATATTAGAGGTAGAGATGTATTGGAAAATAAAAAGAAAGGTATATGGGGAAAATGAGAATAATAAGAATTGAGAAAACTGAGCTGGTTAATGTGTCAACATTTTGGGATAGAGGGAGTTTATGAATATATGATAGTATAGGGTGAGCAATATTTTCTATTGACCATGTTTGTTTCGTAGTTCATCTCATGACTCGTGAAGCAGGAGCTTGTGATATTCGTTCGCACGGACTTTTTTTTTTCTTGAGCATTATTCCTTCGCATGGATGAGGGAAAAGGAAGTGTGGCTGGGCCGCGATGGCCTATGGTCATTTGTCTGGGCTTTAGTCACCAGGCCGATGACTTGGACCCCTTAAGAATCTGGACTAAAAGCACTACCGTTTGATCCCTTTACCTCGACAGCCCAAAATGGGTCGACGAAACCCGAATGGAGAAGGCCGGCAGCGTGGTCAGCCATTTTGCAGAGAAATCGCTTTCTCTGCAAGCCAGGTCGCCAGCAACCGCCGCCAGGAAATGGAGTCGAAGGAGCGTGTCGCGGCGGCGGCCGTGGACGCGGTCGAGTTAGTGCTCGGCAACGATGACCTCCTCGTGGAGATCCTCGTACGCCTGGGCTCGCCGACCTGGCTTGTACGCGCCGCGGTCGTCTGCACGCGCTGGCTCCGCCGTGCTTCGGACCCCACCGTCCTCCGTCGCTTCCGATCACTCCACCCTCCTAGCGTCCTCGCCGTCCGCGTCTTCTCGGATCTGACAGTCCCGTTGCACCCGCCCGATGATCTCATCGGCGCTTGGCTCCAAGCGTTTCTGACCCTAGCCCACTGCGCTCGCCCGTCTGCGACATCCGCAACGGCCGCCTGCTCATGGAGCTCCCCGACCGCGACCCTGCCGAGTACCCCACCTACGTCGTCAGGAGCCTGCTTCGCACTGCACGGGACAAGCCAGTCCCCTCGCCGCCTAGAATAATGTGCAACATCTCGATGAGCTGCAGCTGCCACATGAACATTCTTAAGCTCCTCGAGGACAGCGATAAAGACGTGTCCTGCTTGTGCATAGATCTGAAATACAGTGATGAGGTATTCGGTGCCGTGTACTCGGTCCTGCGATCTGGTGTCTGGAGCGTCCCACGATCCTTGGCAACAGAGCTCCGGCAGGATCTGATGGATACTATTGAAGCTCAAAAGTTGCTTGTGGGCACCAAGTACTATGTGATGACCACCCTAGGATACATTCTTGGGTTGGACTTGGACACTGCGCGCTTCTTCAGGGTCCAGCTCCCAGATGAAGCTCTGAGCAGAAACGCCAAGTTTTCAGGTGGGCTGCATTTCAAACTCTACCTGGTTGATGCAAAGGGGCTGCAGCTTCGCATCTAGCATGGTGACAGACTGACGGTGCAGGGCAGTGAGTGTTGGTGGATGCCATCTCTGTGCGTGAGGCATGCGGTCATCTTAAGGTCCGGATATGGAAACTGTATGGTGGACGCTCTCCTCCTGTTAAGGTTATTGCGGTCACGGACAATGCTGAATTTGTGATCTTCGTGCTGGTGGCCAGTGGGGTTGTTTGTTGTATGCAGGTGGGCAACAGGGTTGTGGAAAACATTGCTGTGGAGTCGCTGCAAAAGCATACCGGTATTGTCCGTCCAGTTACAATGCCTTGGCCTCCCATCTTTCCAGTGGATAAAGCAAATCAAAAGTAGTTATCCTTCAAATGTTTGCTCTTAAGACCTCTGCTAGTTCAGTTAGGAGTATGTCGTCTTCTGAACTCTGATTGAGTAGTTCATTAATGTGCTTTATATCGTTTAGCACTTTCAGCCTTTTGATACATATGTTGGCACTGTTCCTACAATTTATCTGATGACTTATCTTCTGCATCAATCAAGTGACTTTGATTAGGTACAAGTAATATTTATGGATTGGCACTTTCAGCCTTTTGATCTGCATATGTTGGCACTGTTCCTACAATTTATCTTATGACTTCTTGTCCATCTATCAAGTAACTTAGATTAGGCAAAAGTAATATTTATGGATTGTTTTCTAGGAACCTTGAAAACAAGAACTCATCTCTTTTGCTCCATAAAAATCTCCATAAACTTTTATGAGTGCTTGTTTTCTTTGTTATAGCCTTATAATAAGCACATGGTGTGCTGCATTGATTTAATAAACGGTTGTATTGTTATCTTCTGAATGTATACACGTGAAATCAATAATGTAGAAAATCATATCCGAAATACTGTTTCCCTAGTATATAAAGTTGTGGGGACTGGGGAACGAAACTTTACAGATAAGGACAGTTTGGCATGTCACAAACTTCTACCACTCAAATTAGCTACGGAACGCTTCCTCTCAAAAGCTGTAGGGCACTTGGAAGGCTATGAAACTTAACTTGGTAGGGCGTCTTTTCCTATCGTTTTCTGGTCTTACCTAGGAATTTGAGGCTTAGGGAATTAGCTAGGAAACGCTTCCTCTTAATTTAAGGGTTCTTTTTTTTTTGGAGATGGGGAATTAGAGGATTCTGGTACTGTCTCCAAACAAATTTTTGCTATATCTTGTAAGCAGGCACTGTGTACATGTCTGATCTGTAGCTCAGCCGGATTTTCAGAGCTTTATGTTCGTGGCTGTTAGGTGGGCACCGCAATTCGCAATGGCCTCCATTCCTCGGCTTGTTTTCGAGCAGAGGAATGATGGATAACTATAATTCGAAGTTCGGTAATGTTAGCCCATCTACTAGTATACTCGGCCTATGAACAAAAAAGATATGAAAAAATTAGTCAAAAAGCGTGAATTATATATGAGGCGCACACTACATGTTCCATTAACCTTTGATGAAGACATAATATATTTCATGGTTCTTGTGACAATGTGACTTGCAAAACTACAACTCATTATATTTCTTTTACTCTTGCTGTGATCTCTGCGATGTTCTCTCAAGATGCATGATATAGAGTAGTATGGCTCTAGCTAGAAAATCACTAGGCACTGTTTAAGTTCTGGCCTAGATAGTGTCCCGCAGAATAATGCTAATTAAGTCGATTATTGTAATTTGCACACAAATAATGCATCCCCGTCCAGATCGATCCTCGTCGTCTCAATTTGTTCTGAAGAGCTCGAGGCAGTGCTCTTGGTCGAGGTTCCTGCTCCAGAACTTGTTGTAGTACTCGTCGTACGTGTAGTTCCTGTACACGGCTGGCGTGTCCTCGGTGACGAGCTTCTGGGCGGGTCCGAGCACGACGCCGTTGCACGGGCAGAGGAACGAGGCCACGGACACGCGCTCCCTGTCGGAGTTGACGACGGCGCGGTGCCACACGCTGCGGTACGCACCGTTGCTGAGCGCCTGCAGCTGGTCGCCGATGTTGACGACCAGCGCGCCGGGCTGCGGGTTGACGGCGACCCACCGGCCGGCGGCGTTGAGCACCTGCAGGCCGGCCACCTCCTCGTCCATGAGCAGGATGGTGAGCGCGTTGGGGTCCGTGTGCGCGGGCAGCCCGTACGTGAGCTCCGGCGCCGGGCACGGCGGGTAGAAGTTCACGGCCATGTGCTGCTCCTGCTCGCCCAGCGTCTCGCGGATGTAACCGGCGTCCAGACCCAGGCTCTCCGAGATCGCCTCGTACAGCCTGAACCCGAGCGCCCGCACCTCCTTGCAGTACGTGCTCATCGTCTCCCTGAACACAGCAGTGATGTCAGGATCAATTCACGTTCACACTCTAGATAAATGCTTCTTTCGTTTCTAAAGTGTTATAGTTACAATAACAACTTTAATTTGCTTTACTAGAATAATAACAATAATAATAACTTAAAAATAAAAGGTAGTAAAAATATTAGTAATTTGCAAATAAGTACTACTGTACTTGTCAAGGGTATCCTGCACGATCTGCAACTGACTGAGACGTGTTACTGCAAGGGGAATCAAAACAAATCGACAGAAATGACATGGCTGGAGAGATAATTCTCGAGGACATGCGTGTTGTTGTCACAATGTTTTCCACGCAGACGATCCTTTTCCTGCGCCGCTCGTGATTTTTGTTTCGCCGTGCTCCGCAGATCCCTCGTCCACAGGAGATTGCGCCAACTTTTGCCGGTGCTCCATAAGAGGAAAAAACAAAGGAGATGTATGTGGCTGCGGGCGGCGGCTGGTCGGACTGCATGCTTGATCGCTAAACCGTGTGGAACCGGAGTTACTGGACCACCGGAAAACATCGATGTGTGCCGAGAAAAAGAGAAAAAGAAAAAAAAGCATCGGCTGACGCATCGGAGCACATGGCGGGGTCGTGCGCGCGCAGCGGCAAACACACAGACACAGCGGTCGAAATCGTCGTCCACCCGCGGCGCCATGAATCACGTGGTTTTGTTCGGTTGTCTCTATGTCACGTTCCCACCAATCTCTGCAGAGTCAGGAATTGAACATGACAGGAGCACAACCTATTTAAGCATGGTTATGAGACTAATCATGCTATGAACATAATAACTAAAGCAGATCAGTAAAAGATTAATCAAGTGTGACGTTTTCCGTAGAGTATTAAACTAGCAATTCATTTGTTACCAGGTTATTTGCAATGTTCTGAAGCAAGTAAATTTCGACTCACTATCACGTAGTACTAGCCAATATCACATTTAGAGTTCGAGTTAGGCGGCACTTTTTTTTTTTTTTTTTTGGGTTCTGGTGCGTGTAGGAACTTCAAGAAGGTCTAGTGTATCTCAAAAGGAGGCAATGTGAGATGCCTGATCTGTCGACCTTCACATGCATGCATCTATACTAAATGGAACTAGACAAGCTCAAACACTCTAGGTCCAAGGAAATTATCTTGTTCTAAAACGAAAGCGAGATCCGTTGACTGCTGTACAGTCAAGCTGCCCAAAACGGTCGAGGTTTCGTCTTTCTTTCTTCCTTAAAAACAATAGTCCGTCCAGCTACTCTGAACTGAGATCGACTCAGAAGTGGAGGAGCTAAAGATTTTCGAGTCACAACTGTTTTCAACAACAGAAAAAACATTGCACCAAAACATAGTCTCGACTTCAAGATAAATTTATTGAATACACACACACACACAAAATACTACATTAAGCAATTACTTTTCCATATTCAAATGAATTTTCCATTCCGAATATTTTTTTAAAAAAAGTGATTTTGTATTCTTGTAACTAATGTAGCAGTTAATATATACCTAGTGTAATGAATTTATAAATGTTAATGCGAGTTTTCATATTTTTTGTCATATATACGTAAAATAAACTTTTTTCTACTAGGACATATAATAAACTTTTAAAAAATGATTTTAAATTCACGTAGCCAATGTACCAGTTAATATATACTTATGTGAGTTTTCATTTTTTTTGTCATATAAAAATAAAAGTTTTCCACTGGCGCATATAATAAAAACTTAAGACACTAAAATAGGGATACCCAAACGTCAAATCCTAGGATCCCTCCCCCGCCCCCCTAAAGTTGGAAAAAAATTCTGTACGGGAGGGCCGCACGCGTCACCAGTGCGGCCCCCTCCCGGATCGTCGCCGCGTGTCCACCCTGAAGCATCGGACGCACTGCGCTTTAGCAGCTGCCAAACAAGGATGCGCAGCTCGCTTGATGGCTCCAGATAGGCAGCTTGGCTCTCAGGTACGCGGCTCGTAAGCCGGAAGCAACGGAAGAGAGAGAAGCAACAAACTGCAGGGCTGCCGCTGCGACGTGCCGACGCCCTAGTTTCCGACTGGACGGGACGTCCAGCCCTGCCCAAGTTTGCAACGAGCAACGGCGGTGCCCTTTTCAGCAGCATCGCGAGATTGAGAATCCATGAAAGAAAATTATATGGGCAAGCAGCGAAGACAGTAGCAGGTGGGGAACTAGCAGCAACGCGAGATTGAGGAGCGGCTGCAGCGCTGCTTGGGGGAGACAGCGGCGGGCGGAGCCGCGGCCGCGCAGATGGAGAGATGGCGGCAGTTAATTGATACGGGGATTGGGATTGGGACATCGCCTGGCGTAGGAGCTGAGCCGACTGAGCTGCGCATCCGCGCGTCCACATTTCTAGAAGCCGCCTAGCGGCGAGCGTCCGATCGTCAAAGCTTAAAACGCGGCAGACATCAGAGGTGGGGCCGCACTGGTGTGGCTGTGCGACCCTGCCGCACCTAATTTTTTTCCCTAAAGTTGACCTCGCACATGTTCTAGTACAATATAATTTTTCCCCAGTGGCAGTGCGGCAATGCATACAACAAAACCTGAAGTAATGCATTCCTTAAAGCCCTAAATGTCCAATATATATCGACATCAAGTGTTCCGCAGCTGGAATTATGTCATATGGGCCTAAATATGCATAAACAATTTATTACCATTCTTGCAATTTTTTTGTTAAAAAAAGAAATCAAGCAAGGCGTACAGAGGAGAAGAAACGGAAGGGCCTAAATATATTGGACGTACTTGAAGTCGGGTGGGTTGGACGGCCAGTCCGGGACGAACTGTTCGAGCGGGTGGCAGTGCAGGCGGAGGTAGTCGCGCCAGTTGTGCACCGTCTCCTTGCGTACGTTGAAGCTGGTGGACAGGCGTATCTTCCTGGCCGGGTCGTCGGAGTAGAGCTTCGCCTTCTCCTCCGGGGGCAGCCGGAAGAACTCCCGCGCCACGGCCATCACCACCGCGATGAGCCCGGGGTCAATCCCGTGGTTCAGCACCTGCGTTTATTATTTATTTCAGCCGATCGATCGAGTATACTAGTTGTCGTAGAGCGAAATTGTTCCCGAATGATGATCGGCATGGCACGTTTCCGTTCCGCCAGTGATTTGATGATCATCATCAATTCGTTCCCCACCTGGAAGAAGCCGTGCGAGCGGCACGCGTCGCCGATGGCGGAGACGACGGCGGCGCGGTCGGGGCACGCGAGGTCGACGACGGGGATGCGCGCGCCGGCGACGACGACCTCGCCGAGGCGCGGCCGCTGCGACTCCGGCCGCACGTACCGCACCGGCACCGTGTCGTGCACGGTCGTCGAGAGGAGCTGCGGCTCCGCCATGATAATATACGCTCGCGCGCGAGGGCGCGCACGGTGCGTCTCGATGGCACGCGAAGAAGATCGCCACCGCGCCGCTGCTGGCTGGCTTATTACTAAGTTTTTCTTCGCCATGCCTCGTCGTCTCGCCCTCTTATAGACAGCCAGCGTGGGCGCGTGCTGGTGGGTCCCGGGCGTCAGACGCGGCGCCGAGAGGGCTGCAGGAATTTGAGGCCTCTTGACTCCGTTTAGTTAGTCTTTGCTCAGCCGCGTGTGCGTCAGCAGCGGGGCGGCCGTGGACGTCACTCTTCGCCGGCCGCGTGGCACGATCAGAAGCGTGGACCCGTGGACACGATTGCGGCGGAGGCAACTTGCCGGATCAGGCGTCGGCGGGCCGTTCGTTTGTGCCCGTTGCTGAGCCAGCGATCCACCACCACCATGTGAAGGTTGGGGAGATCTCTCTCTCTTCTCTCTTTGTCGTGGTCGTGGTGCTCGTCTGACAGATCACTGAATCTGAACAGCTAGTAACAGAGTATTAGATCGCCTGGTTCTCTGCTCCTCTGGTTTCGCAATGGTGGTGGTATTGCACGAACTGCGGTTGATCTCTTCTCAGCTGCTTGCGCTGGTAACACAACGGACCGGGGGAACTACAAAGTGCACGCTTTTCTCAAAGTCAGAGCTGGGGGTCCTCCAAGGAGTGCAACAAAGGAGTTGAGTACCCATCGTCTTCTCCTACATCAGAAACATAAGCTGCGACTGCTTGCTATTATGGGAGAATTCTGCGGTTTCTGATTCCTTTGTGAATCAGGTGTCGTCGTCGGAAACTTGAGCATCAGGTTGATCTCAACTTAACCTCCTTTTATTGCGGTGGTGATCGGAGGAGTTTGAGTCTTAGAAATTACGGAATGTTTTGTGCAAACTAACAGCTGCTGCAGGTTTGAGGTTTATGTTTTCTTCGTTTATCCCCTTTATTAAGAATAGAGCCAAATTCCTTTTTTTTTCCTCTAAAAAAAGGGGAGGAGGAGCACCCCCGCCATATATTGCTGCTGAATGTGGTGGTCCATCGCCCATCGGCCAACATCTCTGAACTGAACTGTATATCCATGGCGGCAATGGAATTTGGGTTCAAAGGTGGACAAAGTGAGGAACGAACTCGGATGGGACCTATCCAGTCCAGCCATTGTCTGGCTCACGTTTCCAATCCATGTTTTTGGAAGGAATCAAAACCCAAAAGGGTCCATCGATTTCGATGCTCTTCGAAGCTGAAACCGAGTGACGAGCACTGAAATCGTAGTACTAGAATTTTCCACTGCTGTGAACTAGTGGGAAGATTTTTAAGACCGTTATTATTACGTATTACTGACACGGACACGGAGAGGCAGCCCAAAAGTGAAAAACTCCCCAATCATAGTACAGTACTAGTACGAGTAGTAGCTTAATGGAGTCTGCTCTATTCTATCGATGCAATGCAATAGGCACTGTCTTCATCATTTAAAAATCAAAGGGACCTAATGGAGGAGCAAAAATATTTATCAGCAGATCTAATGAGTAGGTAGGTATGACCCCGTGATTCACGAATAATCGCGTTCGATGCCGTCATGCATCTAATCGAACGGTGACGACGACGCCCCGTCTCTGCTCTGCAACAGCAAGATTCTCGCACGGTCAGTACTACAAGGAAGCAGAGTGAGTGTACGAATAGATCGCACTAATCTACTAACTGCTACTGATGAAGGTATAAAGGTTTGCGATCGCAGCCTGGCGGTTTCCGGTGGCGGTTAAGGGCGCAGGTGATGATTGAGTGAGCACGCAGGCGTAACGTGGAGCGGAGCTGCCACTTGGTTGTACTGCTGCATTGCGACGAAAACGAGAGTTACTAGACAAACTCTCTTCTTTTTGATAATTATTACTACTGGTGGCTGGTGCTGCTGCAGTTTTCAAATACAAGTCGCTGCATAGTCTAATGCAAAAGAAGGAGCCAAATAAGGACTGCGCGTTCTGGTAGTAGGAATAAGAAAAACGGCGAAGAAGTGACCCCCACCGTAGCTTCTGGGTGGTCCAGAACTAGTCGTCCATTTCGTCGCTAAATTGTCTATGCAAAATCAGCGATCCTAGTAAGCACAGGCACATGGAAGTACCACTACATGCATGAACCTGTCGTGTGCAGTTCAGCCGCGCAGGGCGGGCTGCATTCAGCAGCGTGAGGCGAACACTTGTATGTACCCCCGCCGTTCCGCGGACCTCCCGGCCCTCCCGACCCGAGATGAGACCCCGCTGCGCACGCACGTCGCCGTGGATCATCAGCCGTCCCGTCGTCCTCGACAACGACAAGGCAAAAGCTGGCAGGCAAATTTAAACTGTGTTGACACGTTCCTCGCACTCCGGTCAGTCGCCGCGCCGGACTCAAACGGGTGGATGCTAGCCGGAGCCGGACGACGACGGCTCTGGCCGAGCGCCCGAGTCGCGTCGTCGCTGCTGGAGTTGAACGGGTCGCCAGCCAGCCAGGCCAGCGCCGCCAGATGTGGCCGGGCCCGGGCGGCCGAGGACCGTCGTCATGACTCGTGAGCACTGGGCAGAGCAGTCCGTGACCATGAGTGATGGATCAGAAGCGCGTGCATGCGTACACGGGCCGACGGGTCGTTACCATCACATCACAGGTCTCTCCTCCGCTTCTTCTTCAATCTTTCCCTGGCCTGGCCACACTCGCTGCTTGTTGACGACTGCCGTGACGTTTACCGAACTGAGCTCTCGGTGAGTCCCACGTGAACTCTTTTCTCTCTCTCTTTTTTTTTTCTTGTTGCGATAAAAAAGGGAGCATACGTCAACTCACCGTGTCTGCCAATGAATCTAAATTTTTTACTATTACCATATAGCACTCCGTATTACAACAGATGCCTCAAAATTCACTGCGGAAATCACGCCGGTTGACGCGCAGACTTTTCCGGGGGAAGCACATGACGACGCGTTTCTGGCGGTGGAGAGGAAAAGCATCAACCGCGGGCTAATTCCATCGTACTACTCTCTTGGTCCGAATTTATTTTCTTCGTCCAGCTCTGGTAGGAAAACTATGAAAATGAGAATAAGGAGGGTGAGAAAGATAGAGTTTTATTAAGATATATTAAAAAAAAGAAAAATATATTGAAAGACGAGATAAACAAATAAAATAAGAAATTATAATTCTTAATGAATAAGTAAATTGAGACTAAGAGAGTACCAAATTCTGAGCGCTCTTTGTTTTTATGAGAATTTTTTTTTTGACTGATTTTGAGAGTGAACGGCTTCTTTATTAACCAAATACTGTAGGGTTTTATTTGCGAAATTATTGACCAAATAGTTAGAACTGCAGTACTACGACTATACTACCTTAGAAGCTATTAGAACCATTGCCCATGAATGACTTTTTTTTTAACTGAATCAACACACTGCGCACACTTCTCGCCTCTCGCGATCAGAGGCTAGACTACAACCGACACCGATGCACCAATGATTTCATCATACCCGTAAACAGTGGCCACGATTTTACTAGTGTCGTATTAGGTGATACTCTTTTTACTCTAAGGATCTGTTGAAGGTGACGCTCGGCGACAGCGCTAACGTCTAAAATACGTAATGTACTACCACTTGTTTCCAGGACTTGAAAGCAAGTCAAACTAAATTTTGATTTTTGAGTTGCATGATTGCATTACCACTGATGACACGCATATGCTTGCATAATTGTGTTACTAATACCATAGTACTTTATTCGTTTTTTTTAAAAAACTAGCTGTCCACTTCGTCTGTTCTTTGACGTCACCATGGTTACTCTCAGCTTACATCACACCCTGACTGTTTTTTTTTAATCGAACATTACACCCAGACTGGTGTCAGCAGCGAGGAGTATAGGAGTCATGTTCTTAAAGTGGGCCTGGTATCACAAAGGCACGTACGTGGGCTGCAAATGACTTAAGCCCAATAGATGGTTGTGATGGGATAATGCTCGGGCCACGCGGAACGGAGTGAAGACAACAATAGGTCAGATGTAAGCCCATCGCAGCAGCCAGTCGCATAACACGTAAACAACCACACCGTTTTTCGAAGGGCTCCACAGATCCTTACGCCGACCACGGCTACACAAAACCTAGAGACTCTGTCACTCTCACCTGGGACTGGGGAGCATCGAACGTGGCATTTAGCCAGATATATAAAATAACACCAAGGACAACGACACACATCTATAATCAGTCTCCAAGCAGCAAACCCTTACTCTGCATCACAGCCAGAATAGGCCAGATGCGGCAAATTTGAGACAACATCCAAAACCAGGCTTCTGAATTTTCAGTTCTATATGTAAGGATTACCAAGTAACAGAAGTTTGGTTGCATGGCATCTTTTTTCTTTTAGTGTCTTTACATGACATCTTTCAAGCCGAATTGCTTGTTTATAAAAAGTAAAATCACTGGATGCGACCCCGGGCTTGATCCATTCAGAGAGCTTATTCCTGTGACTGACCTGTAATGGAAAACTGCTTGGAGATATCTTGCACCTGGCCGCATGATCGAACCGGTTGGTTCAACCCGAGTCCCGGTTGGAGGGGCGCTCGCTGCCGGGTAATCCTATGTATAACTCGGTCACAACATCCGCGTTGTCGTTGCTCGGCGTCGGAACGTCACGCAGCTGTGGTGGCTGGATACAGTTCTTCAGAGCGGGAACAGCCAGGTGTGCCTGAAGGTTGTGCTGCTGCAGCCACATAACAAACCAAACGACAGAGATAACTATTTAGCTAGACATGACATGTTTGCGGTGAGTTTTATGCTTTCTTGTTCATAAAATATCATGTACTTCACGGTTCCCAACATTTTTCCTGATGATATAGGGGTCTGCTTGTTTACCTTTTCACGTAATTCTTTGTTTTTGTTGACCAAGTTCCTCTCCTGGTGGGAGATGCAAGAAACAAATAGCAAAGAGTTAGGAATTTGTAGCTGTAGACTTTCAGGATACTAAATGGATAAGGATTATACATTACCTTCTCCTTCAGTTTGGCTATCTGTTGTTCCAGCAGTTCAGTCTGTCAGCACAAAACAGGTTTGCATGTCAACTTGGGGTAACTAACATCATCAGATTTCCAACAATGTAGTGTATTTCAATGCCCCTTTTTAAGAACGATAATGCATGTCAACTTGGGTAAACTGCAGCTCCATCGTTCTATATTACATTGCAGGCTTATTATACTAATAAAGGAACGTTCGATCGTGTTCAGAAGTAGTAGCTAGATGACCTTCTTTCCTCTGATGATGTGGAGGCTCTTCTCCAGTTTAACCTCCAAACTGTACAGTTCTTCAATAGAGCATTGCTCTAAACTTTCACCCAAAAATTTCCTGCACCTCATATGATAAATAAGAGGAACGGTTGATATTTTTCTATATGGGGACTAATACCGATAAACTTTAGGAAAATACGTGATTTACCTTTTGGATTTTTCAAGGGCTTCAATTTTAGTTGCCAAACTCAAGGCATCTGATTTGACTTGCTGCATTTCAGATGGTAGAATATTAGAAGTGTGCCATCATATAATTTATCAATATGTATGTTGTAGGTCCTCATTTTAGACTAGTTTTATTTGAGGATCACTGGATCGGTCTGTATCAAAATACTTGCTCTACCATATTTTAGGTACTATTGATGTACATCGATATAACAATTCTTATGTTATGCTCACATTCACCTCAGTGATCTCAACAAAAGTTTATGTCAAAGAAAAATAGACATGGTTCCTGATTTTCTATTAGCGTATCACCAAACTTCATTGGTTGTTCACATCGCAGGAGGTCACCAGTCTTGTGCTAATAGACACCATGTTCTACAACCGGCAGTTTTATTTTGTAAAAACAACATATATATTGTCATCAAATTAGCTTTATTATGCGTAAGCGGCAGATAAGACTATTATAGCAGAGATCGTCACCTGTATGTCTTTTTGCACGGTCTTGTTATTGACCATTTCCTTTGTGTATGTCTTATAACGATCAATTGTTTTCTGGATGCTGAAGACAAAAGAAGCAAACTGTAAATTTGAACATAAATACTGGCAACATGATACATGTTTTTCACCGAACTTTGGTATTATTCAGTGCTTTTATATATATCATAAGCATATAAATCAAAAAAATTTTAATACTAAAACAAACCGTTTTATCATAAACATGTCTTCTTTCTAGACATAATAAAATTAATATAAAGATATCAGTTAACTTTCAGGTATGGCTTGAACATTGCTCATATGGTCTGCAAGGGCAAGTCAGCACTAGAGAGTACCCAAGGTAACATTCCAATGTACGACAAATGTAGAGCAATCCAAACTAGAATTTAGAAACCTATTATTTAGACAACTAATAATTATAGTTTCATCACAAAGTGGTATGTTGCACATCTTAGTATGCTTTTATCCAATGTTAGCATAATAACAACATATGTTTAACCATGCGCGGTTTCGAGAAGAACGCCAAAATGGAGTCCATAGAAAGTGATTGGGAGCTTTATATATTATTGATTTGAAATATTATTTAAATGAAAGTCCTTTCTCATATAAACTAGAAAAAAGAAACACCAATATCCACATAGCAGATCAAGAAAGTGAATTTGTAATTTTCAAGAGATTAAAGCTACATTGAAATACCAGAAATTTAAAATCCTCAACTAAAAAAACAGTTTACATTCACAGCTAACAAAACGATCCTGATTTTGAGATAAAACCACCTGGCTAGATGGAGTTACCATGGAGTGAGAATTAGAGAAAGTCGTAAGGATCTGCCGTCAATAGGAAATACAGACAACAAAATGATAATTGCACATGTGATTAAAGAGGTAGAAAGCTAACAATCAAGGAAGCACATCACACAACAATAAATCTAGTTGAACATTGAATTAAAATTGGTCCTAACAAAAAAAATTAAAACATCAGAAATATTCCCTAACTACGGTTGATTTAAATAAAAAAGGAAGAGATTGAAAGAAATATGTACAAGAATAAATTCCATTATCACATGTTTGACTCTAAAAAAAGTTGGCACCTCTCTAATTTAATGATACATAAACTAGACGTACCAAAGGAACAACTTACACGTTGCAACCAAAAGACAGATTTGTTTTGGAATGTGGACATTATCTGAACGAAATTCAAAGTTTTAACTTTTAAAACAAGCTATACTGAATACTTTACACAACTGTAGCTCGAACACTTTATGACTTTATATTTTCCCTCTTGGTTATGTTGTGATAACTGTAAGAATACCACTAATGTGCTGGTATTCAAGGAGATGAGAATAAATTCTAACAAAAGTTATGTCAGGCAGAATCGATATGCAAGGTAGTGCATAGAAAACCATAACTGTTATCATCTAAAAGTAACCCATATATGAAAATCGTATTTACAGTCAATAGTGACATGTTCAGCATGTGTAGAATGTTGTTGGGAAAATAACAAAGAAAGTGACACTATCTGTGGTACGTACCAGTTCCATTTCAAAATGAAGGAAAGGGAATACTGATGGTTTATGATTCCAACAAACAGAGGAAAGAGTGTACGCAATGGAATATCAACAGTGAACCATATACGCAATATATCCACAGATTTTGTCAACATACTCCCTCCGATTTTAATTTATTGACGTTGGTCTAAGTCACCTTTCAACTAAACGGCGACTATGAAAAAAGATCGGATGTAGTAAATATGAGCAGGGTCCGTCCCATGAATGACGAGGAGCGTTTGAATATCTATAATATTGTTGCGTGGGCAAAGCTGTTTCATAATAGCTGAAGAGTCAAGGCTCTCTGATAGTTAAGTTGAATATCAACTACTTAACTGAACATCACCTAAATCTCAGATCTTACCGACAACCAGATACAGTTTGTTGTCAAGTACTAGTACACACGATCTGCATGCTCATAGGAAACCAAAAAGACTCAGAATTTTCAGGTGAATGTTTTGGGACGCACTTAATTTCCAAGGTAAACACGCAAATCTATACATTGTGCAGCTAATCAGAAACTTATTGTGCTTAATCTCCTAGCAAAACAAAGCAGATCTCTCAGTGTAAAGGGTGTTCAGGTCAGGCCTGTTTGTCATAGAACCAAAAGTGGAAATCTTGTTAAAAGAACAATATCGCATGTAATTATTCACTCAAATGACACCAATAAAACTCGGTTCAAACAAAACGAAACGAACCAGAAACAAACAAGAAACCACAGATTCTGGCAGTGCAAACTGTAGCCAACGTCACCGCTAAATGACCGAGAGCCATACCGCTGATGGACTACGGAGCGACGGGACTGGAGATACTATACTTTTACCAAGAAAGCGCGTTGGAGATGCAAGCAGTGAAGCACAGCAAATCGACCGGACGACACAGGACGGTGCTTCTCCATTTGCGGTTGCTGTTCGCGGTCATGGACGTCCGTCCACGCAACTGCTGAGCACGCCGGCCGGCCCTGCCTCTTTCTCCACTCACCCTCCATCCTATTTGGCCGCGCATTAAATCCGGCCCTGTGCATCGGTCAGCCTCCATGTACGATGTGTCCTAGGCATTTCTCAAACTTTAATCGCCTTCGTCTGCCCCGCCTGCTGCTTGCAGCCACAGGCAGTCCTGCAGTGTATCGAATGGGAGGAAAGATGGAGCAGCGAGAAAGATTAAAGATGATGGGGGAACAGTAGCAAGGGAAACTGGGAAAGAGCAAAGAAAAGCGGAGAGGGGGGACGGGCAGCTGACTTGCGGCGCGTGGACGGTTCCGTACAGATATTTTCGGGAGGCTGGAGCAGGTGCTACAGGAGTTCGGGGCTTCCAATAATAGCAACCACGGCACTCAGAAGACGGGTGCGCTTGGCGGGTGCATTCGACGGGGACGAAAACGAAGCGCCCGTATAGAGAAAAACTAAAGTCGAACTCGAGAGCACCACTAAAATTCCAGAACCGAGCCGTATATATGGCAAATTTTTCAACAGAAGAAAAGCTGAAACCAGCGCTTACAGTAGCGAAGCTAGTGCAGCGTCCAAGCGCGATATCGACAAAAAAAAAAACGGAACGGAACGCGGTTTGATTTGCAAATCAGCAGAACAGAATGATTCGTGCGTAAGGACGAGGCGAGAGAAAAAAAAAAAGGCGACGAAACGGGGAACGCACCTAGCGGCGCTGGCGAACTCGTAGACCTTGCCGCGCGGAGAGAAGACGATGAGCGCGACCTCGGCATCGCAGAGGACGGAGAGCTCGAACGCCTTCTTGAGCAGCCCGTTGCGGCGCTTGGAGAAGGTGACCTGCCGGCTCGTGGCGTTCTCAATCCGCTTCATCTCCGTCTTCCTTCGCACCATCCTCCTCCTTCCTGTTCCGATCCGCGCCTCCCGGTCCGGAAACGGAAATCCGACCCAATCCTCGATCGAGCACTCCCTCCCTAAATACACGAGGACACAGCGACGATGCCCAACAAACCAAAAAGAGAAGAAACAGTGAGGTGGGGATATTAAAACCCGAGCGGATCAGGACAAGAACAAAGCTAGGCAGATCTGGGAGGGGAGGGCGCTCACCAAAAATGGCAAAGGGAGGAGGCAAAAGCGGGCAGGCGGTGTGCCTAGTGGTGGGCTAGCCGCACGGCCGCCTCGCCGCGGGTTTCCTTTCTAGTGCTCTCCCGCGCCCGCCCGATTGCGTTGCGTGGAACTAACTGCACTACTGCAGACGCACACGGCGGATTTATAGCACTGGGGGTGGAGGGAAGATGATTGACCCGGTTACGCGTAAGCGGAGGCGGAGGAGCCCGCCGTTTCGTGGACGGGGGGCAGCAGCTTGTGGAGGAGGCGAGTCGTGTGGTCCGGTCCGGCCGCGTGGAGGTGGAAAGTGGGCATCGCGTAGGCCAAATAAAGAAGGCAATCGAGCGAGGGGTTTACCCTCTCGGGGAAAACTGGGCAGGGCCCCAAGCACCCGGCGCGGTAGTGCGGTCGCCATTGGCCGTCGCCGTCGGTGCGCGGAAAGTGACGTGCCGGTGCCGCAGCTAGCCTTCCGAGGACGAAGTGGAAGAGCTGAGGAGGAGGTGCCGGATTGGGGGGATCGATAATCGGATCGGCTCGGGGCTTGGGCGGGCGGCTGCCGAAACTAGCAGGTGTGCGATTTCGGATTGGCGGCCGGTTGGGGCTCGGAGAAGGGAAACAAATTGGGTGTACCCTGGGTACACCGTGCAGCTGGTGCGACCCCCAGCGCGATGCATGCCGCGTGGACAGCCCCTACATCGTACGGGTGCGCGCAACAACGCTCAGACGGAAGCCGAAACAGACACACGGCTCGGCTCGTCGATCGGGCCTTGAACCTTAGCGCCTGGAATACAAGACGTCTAATTGATCGGTCCTTGAACCCTAGACTAGACCAGTGAGGCGGTTGCACGCCGTCGCCGTCACTGCCGATTCCATGGATGAATCAACAGCCACCATGGGAGGCATTAGAGGCCTAGAAAACATGACGGCATCTTCTTCAGCCATGGAGGATTTACGTGCTGATGCTGGTGATCATCTTGAAGATAAACAATGGATATCAGAGGTCAGTTATCTGCATGATTAGATCACCGTGCCTTTTCTTCTTTGTTTGCCTTTTGACATATAGTGTGTATATATCACAGAATACCATGGGAGTAGAGACCAACGATACAATTTCACATACGTCTGGATCAGTGGAGATTCAAGGACCTAATGAGGTGAAAAAATAATTAAGTTACACAATATATATGTATAAGATATATGATATTTTTGTTTATTGTTAGTACACCTTCAAATGAAAATCTATATGTACAGGAGATGGTTCATAGAGCTAGGCAAAACTTCATCACTCCTGAGGTTGGAATGACTTTTGAATCTGAGGAAAAGGCTTATGACATGTACAACACCTATGCCGGCAAGGTTGGGTTCAGTGTTAGAAAGAGCAAGATGAAGCGCCGCAAAGATAATAGTATATGTCAGAAATACTTTGTTTGCAGTAGCCAAGGACATCGGGAAAATGAGTCCTCACAAAAGGACATTACAAGGACGGATTGTGATGCTCGTATCCAATTTAGTGTCAGCAAAGAGGGGATTTGGAGAGTGCAAAAGGTTGTACAACAGCACAATCATTATCTTGCTAGTCCAAATAAGGCACACAAGCTAAGGTCCCAAAGAAAGGTTATAGAGGCAGACAGGAAATTAATTGGGCAGATACGGGAAGCTGGAATGAAGCCAGCCCAAGTTTTTGAGTTCATGAAGGAGTTTTATGGAGGAGAAGAGAACATACCATTTTCTAAGATGGATTGCAATAATGAGATTGGTCAAGAGCGAAGACAATATTTAGAAGCCAACGATGCACAAACACTATCTGAATATCTGAGAAATAAACAGTTACAGGATCCTACATTTTTTCATGCAGTTCAGGTAGACCCGGAAGATGGTCGTATAGCAAATTTCTTTTGGGCAGATGGTCAGTCTATCATGGATTATAAATGCTTTGGTGATGCTGTGTCCTTTGACACCACATTTAAAACTAATAAGTTTGAAATGCCTTTTGCTCCTATTCTTGGCTGCAACCATCACAAGCAAACAATAATTTTTGGGTGTGCACTTCTATTTAATGAAAGTACTGATTCATTTGTTTGGCTTTTTGAAACCTTTCTAACGGCAATGTCAGGAAAGCACCCCAGCACAATTTTTACAGATCAAGACGCGGCTATGGCAGGAGCAGCTGCTTATGTATTCCCAAATACAAGCCACCGTCTTTGTTTATGGCACATTTGCTTAAATGCTGCTAAACATCTTAGTCATGTAATTCATGAGGCAGAGAAGAAAGGTAACAAGTTTCTAACAGATTTCAAATATTGTGTGTACGAAGACAGGTCAGAGGCTTACTTCATAGAGAGCTGGAATGAATTGTTGGCTAAATACAACCTCGAGAATAACCAATGGATGGCAAACCTATATGCTTTGAGGGCAAAATGGGCTGCGGTGTACCGTGAATCTTTTACAGCAGACATGAACTCAACCCAAAGAAGTGAAGGTATGAATAATGTCTTCAAGAAAAGATTTCGTAGGAAACTTGGTCTTTCGGAACTCCTTATAGAATGTGAAAAGGTTGCAGTTAGTCTTCGTGCAAATGAATTAGATGCTGATTTTCAGTCACGTCGAAAGAACCCGGTTCCATACATTTCAAATCTGCCAATGTTGAATACTGCTGCTGAATCATATACAAGACGAATGTATTCAGAGTTTGAAGAAGAATTTAAGAGACAATTTACATTGTCTTGTGATTTCATGGAAGCTACGGGGTCAACCTTGACATTCTTTGTTAAGTATATGGAGTCTAACCGTGGAGCAACAGTAGTGTTGAACACTGAAGATTCCACCATTAGATGCTCTTGCCGGATGTTTGAATCCATAGGTATGTGCTATTTACATTTTATTTATACATTGTAAATTGTAATATAGTTAGTAACTGGCCAGTATATTTTATAGGTCTATTGTGCAAGCATGCTCTTAGAGTCTTCAATATGAATAGAGTATACAATCTACCATCACAATATATACTGCCTAGATGGAAAAATATGCGAAAACAGGATTTTATATTGAGAAACAAGGAACTGAGAAGGGTGATCTGAAGACACATGCAGCACTTATATCTCGACAGGCCACATCTCTTGCACTGAAGTGTTCATCGTCACAAGAACTTCTTGATAAATTGCAGAAAGCCATACATAACTTGAACTTCGAAGCTGATACTTATCTAAGTGAGATGCATGAAAAATCCACTGAAGTTCCTGCAGTTCCAGTTGAAAGTGTCCGAGATGCATTAAATGGTGTAATATCATTTAGAATTCCTCAGGTAATAAAAGGTCCAAAGAGTACACGGTTTAAAAATATTGTTGAAAAGAAGTCATTAGGGAAGAAGAAAAAGGGTGCTCATAAGAAAGGTACTGACCTGACCAATACCTTTTGCTTATGTCCATATATTATTTAGAAAAAAACATGATTATCATATATATTTCATTGTAGGAGAAGATCTGGGAAATACTAATGTTGACACAAGAGATGAATATGCTGATCCAAACCAAATAACTGTAAGACATCATCATATGTATATATTTTATTCCCTTACAAGCATGGTTTCTGAACACTTTCTTATGCTATATATAACAGAATTCTAATACTGAGCCATCTTCATCCATGGATGTTCGTTTCCTGCAAGGTGGATATGCAAATTCCACACTAACAGACTTCAATTTAATTGCAAATCCTTCTACAATGACTGCTCCATACATACAAGGAGGATACACAAGCCTGTTAATGGGAATTGATCAAGATGCTACAATGCAAACTGCTGTTAAGAAGTTACACTTTGACGGAGTGCAAAATCAATAATCTATGTAATTTTGTTCCTTTTGCTGTTAGGACCTCTGTTTTACTCTCAATAGGAGCCTTACAGTTACAGACTTTGCTCCAAATAGGAGCCTCACAAACTTTGCTTTTTCATTATTCAGAACAATGCATTCAGAAAAGAACAATGAGATTGTTCAGACATCCAATCCATTGGTGACTTTAAAACATCTAAATATTACAATTGTAGCCAACAGATTCAGTAGAGAGATATGTCACATGCTAGATATTTACATGTTCTAACTCATGCGTCATGACATGTACTAGAATATCTTATTGAATTAAACAGGCAAGCCTAACCTATTTACAATTACTACCACTAAGCATAAGCACTGCTCCCCACTTCAAATCAGCACCACCGGAATCTTCAAGCTTGAAGCATCTCAGTTTTTTTTTCCTAGGTGGAGACTGAGCCAGGCCATTCTACTTCCTGCACTTGCATTCTTGCAATGAACTCAACAATGATACAATTCTTGACAACCTCTGTCATTCTGAGATTCATGCACACTTCCAAACTGCAAGCTATTTTAGCAGCCATCAGGATGGATACAACAGTTTAGGACACGAATCAGCAAGGCGGCTAGATGAAATATACCTGATCCAAATCGAAGGGGTCTGCGCGGCGGACGGCGAGGGCACCCACGAAGAGGCCCAAGTCGCCAAGAGGACGGCACAAACCTCCGGCCGCGGCTGATGACCCCGCCATCGCTGGGGCGCGACCAGACCCCAGGTACCCGTCGGATCATGGCCTCGAACCGCGCCCGCACGGACCCCGGACCCGGCGTCCTCACGGAAGAACAGCGGCGGCGTCTCCCTCTCCGGCGTCTCCTTCTTTGCCCGTCCTTTCGGAGGAGATTTGGTCGATGTGAAATCGAGCTGGTCTGCGACGATGAGCCGAGCGTGACGTCTTGTATTCCAGGCGAAGCTGGTGAGGATCGACGAGCCAAGCCGTGTGTCTGTTTCGGCTTCCGTCTGAGCGTTGTTGCGCGCACCCGTACGATGTAGGGGCTGTCCACGCGGCATGCATCGCGCTGGGGGTCGCACCAGCTGCACGGTGTACCCAGGGTACACCCAATTTGTTTCCCGGAGAAGCGGGATTGAGGTCTCTGTGTTGATCGCAGACCGTAGAATTTAAATGTGAAAATTTGAGGAGTCGTTTGTTCGTCTAGATTCTAGAGTTTAGTGATTATTATATTAAATAATTTTTAGTGATAGAGATGTAAATACGTGTGTTATAATCTGATAAAAGCCAGTCTAGATCGACTTATGAATTGTGAAATTTAAAGATCTATATTATGGAATCTAAAAATAAAATCTAATTTTTTGTTTCAGCTTCTTCTTATATAATCTAAATTGTGGAACAAGGGGAGAAACAAAGAGGCTCTGACGAAACGCAAGAGGCTCTGACGAAACGCAAATGGATTCTTCTGATACTCGTCACAATGACGAGGCGCCGTTGGTTCAGCGTCCTACGGCATTCCCAAGCACACCCCGCAAAGGGCCCCGTGTCATTGAGAGTTCGTTCGTCTGACGAGCGTCAAACGAACCACTTCCTAAGTAAACACGGTTTTCGATTGAGTGCGGTCATGTAAAAAAACAGTCGCGCGCTTAGACTTTTGTTAGACACTCTGAGTCAAAGAGCGCCACAAAGTTTAAGAATCCCCAATATTTTAGACAAGACTAAAACAGGAACAACTATGCACGTCAACCGATTCAATTATAAAACAGTATATTACGATCAAAGAATATAGGAGTTGTATATGAACCATTCATCGTAAAATTAACCATGGAAACAAATGAAAATTAGAAGTAAAATTATCTATGACAAATACAACAAGTAAAGTTATAGACAAACCGAGTGACGTGAAACTTCGATTGTGTCCAGACGATCTAGACAATTATTATATTTTCCTATCGATATTTTTCTGATATGATTTCTTAATCTTTTCAAGATCAACTCATTTGAATATGTGCTTCAAAAATTAACCAAACGAGACAAATTAACAAATTACTGTGCATTGGGAATAAAGTGAACTTGTGTGTGTTTGTGAGTGAGAAAGAGTTGTGTTAAATTGTTGCTAGCTAAAGCCGGCCAGTGTTTTTTCCCATAAAAAATCACGCACAAAAATTACTAACGTCGGAGTTTACAAGGCCTAACGCACAATCTAACGTTTAGAACGCTGAATAGAGCAGTACTTACTACATAGCCATATTTGCACAAGCAAACCGTCATTCAAGCTGGCTGATAATAACTGTCTTCAGCAAATCAGGGAATGGTTATAAGCTGGCCACACCTACTCACCTTTGCCCAACGCCATATACCGGCCAGATTTCTGCCGAGGTTCCGTCTGCGTCAGCCTATCGAACATCTCCTCGCGACCCTCATCGTACTCGTGAACAATTTTTCACTGAAAGTTTATCTACTGTTTCGCCTGGCCCACATGTCAATTGGAGGCAGTAGCACTGTCTGTGTATTGCTGGTCTAAGAGTACTCTCTCCGATATATATAAAAAAAGTATTTTAGGACACTAATATGAATTTCAAAATATAATTTTAACTTCAATTTTTAATAAAAATAATTATTATTAAGTAACATATATATATTTATAAATATATTTTAAAATAAGTCTAATTATATAATTTTTATATTTTTTAATATAATAAATTAAAAATTATTAATAATTTGTATTTATAATGTTTGATCAAAACTTTGTTCTAAATTATATTATTTTTTTTTACACCAGGAGTATCAGCATAGGGCGGCATAGCTAGTTGGACTATGGACCATGATGCCAATCCCGGGAAGAGAGGGGCCCGCGGGTGTGTACGAGGGTTGTGAGTCGGTCAGTCTCTTCCAGGCGTAGCTATCGTACGGACGGGGTCGCACTGATGGCGACACGTAAGCGTGAATGGCTCACCTCGATCGTGGTTTGCGAGCCACTCGCTGGTTGGGTTGTGGACCGTGAGACTTTTTACGTGCCAGGACGGTACGAGGGAGGGACGTCTCGTCAATACGAAATTGCCATAATTTCCTTACATACTTATTCATTTTTTTTATTGCTATCGTTTAGGACAACTAAAATGATCTAACATTGAACTAAAGAGTAATTAGTTATGAGTCAATCTGCCGTAAATGTTGTGGCCTGTGATCAAATCAGTCGAAATAGAGCTGTTTCGGCTGTTTTATAGAGAGTGAAAGAGTCAAATCAACCAAAACAACATTGTTTTAACTGATTCGATCACATTTATTATTATCCATCCGAAGGAAACATATTTTTTTTTAAATAGTAGAACGTCTTTATCGGAAAGCTATTGGAATAAACAAAGAGATCCGAGTGTAGGCTCTTACTGTGCACCTAGTGCACTCAGAGTTATTGCAACCATTATCCCTTAAAGAATAAATCCTAAAAACGTATCACTTGTTTGCATGGCATTGTTCTTAAACTTTTATTGATTCATGTTATATTATCTTTATATTTCTAGTTTTCTAAATACTCTAGTCTCTAAAAAAATCTAAGATGCGCCTTCAAAATCATGTCGAGAAGCTTAAAGGATATCATTTGAACTTGAAGAAGCCTAAACAGTTTGCTAAATATATATAAACTCTCTCCTTCTCATAATATTTGACACTTTAGCCATCTGAACTTTTTTCAAAATACTTCGACACTCTCGTTTCCCGATGCACATTTTCTCATTTCTAATACATTTCTATTTTTATCTTTCTCATCTTTGTTTTCTGCGCACCTACCTATACCAACTATTCGTAATTCTCGTACCCACTTCCAAAACATCATCTATTATGAGACGAACAGAGTTTGAATTAAAATTCTTCTTAAGAGGCTAGTTTGAAACTTAAATTTGAATGGCCATTCCAATGACATTATTTACATATAAAAATATTAAAGATCCAAGCCCGCTATGTGTGCCTGGATCTGAGCTCCTTTGATTACAAACAAGTTGCAACCAAAATTACAAACAAGTTGGGACCCAAAAAGCATGTCATTCGCTACAAGTCTCTGAAAAAGGCAACCTGAATCATCATGACATGTATTATATTGTACCTCATTGCAATATGTCTTGAAACATTCCCTCTGACGTCCCTATTTATTGGTTTTGGGCAAGTTGCTTATTTGTGGGCTGTCTTCCTTTTTGCTGGTAGGCAATATAAAATCGACAGACAAAAAGGCTTTAAATTATTTGTGAAATATATATAATGAGTTGTTTAGACAAAATAACAGATAGTATGATCATACTCTCTATTGCACGCTAGTATAATATAGATGCTAATTCATTAATAAAGAGTCAAATCAAATAGCCTCTTCAGTCAAAAAATATCACAGAGAGTTGATGATGTTAAGGCATTTTGTTGCTGTTGTATCTCTAGATGCCATGGTTATCGAGGGTCGATACCAGATGTGATTAGCATTAACGATCCGCGGTCTTAACAGCACAAAGGAGGCGAAACAATCTCCGCCTCGCCCGACCTCCCCGAATAGGGGTCGGATTTCCCACAACTTGACCGATGCGCTCGACCTCACCGCGTCGGGGTCGGGAGACAGCACGAGGCTCCGCCTCGCCCAACCCCAGGATCGGACGAACCGCCTACCACGCCACGGATAGGCAGGACGGTGGTGGTTGGACAATAAATACATGTAACTCCCACGTCTATAGATAGGTGAGGATAACGACTACTCAAGCAAGTGGCAGAGTAAATATGCACGACGCACACCGGCCGAAGAACTGTCACCGTTCCGACGACACATGACCAAGCCCACTCCCCTACTGGGATGGGACATTCGTGAGTAACAACCCGACGGGCGTGAGGACGATGAAGACCGACACCGCTCCGCCGGCCCCCGTCAAAAGTCATCCTCCCATAGAGATGGGACACTCCAGATTGACGGGCACTCCCGATCGGAGGGGCGCCACCATACCGATGACGCCATCCGCAGCAACAACCCCGGAACCTAGGGAGCGCCGGCGAGCTTGACTTAGAGCGTACGGCCACAACCACCAGTCCACAGTCTCTCTCTCTCTCTCTCTCCCACCAAACATCCCACGTCTCACCCCTTGCAGTATAAAAGGGGAAGACCGGGATTTCGCAAGGACGGACAAAAAAAAAACCGCTCAACCACGCACCTTCATTCACCTAGAGCCTTGGATACCGTCCCTCTCTCGCCCGTTTGTAATCCCCTGCTACAAACAGTGCAAGTAACACGAACAGCTCGAGACTGGACGTAGGGCACGATTGCCTGAACCAGTATAAATCCTTGTGTCCTCTTGCGAACCATCTGATCTCAAAACGCGCATCCCACGATAATCACTAGCCGGTGGTAACGAGCACCGACAATGGTCTTTCTAGGTTATCCTATTTCAATTGTTCTCTTTCTTGGTATCTGTAGAAAAACAGTTTCGCTAGCCTAAAAATGTTGTCAAAGATATTAAAGAAATCTATAAAAACCGTACCACCACATATTCAACCCTAACAGCAAAAAAGCATACCTTTTCTTTTTTTCAAAGGGGGGGGGGGGGGGGCTTACTAGGTTAGTTTACCTTTTTCGTCGTTGTGGGACTACCAGCGAGATCTTGAGATCTACCAATATGAAAATGTACAGATGCGTCATTTGTAAGTTTAACTTGAGTCATAATAATAATATTTAATTAGTAATATATCATCGTAGACAGATCGATAACTGTCGAATGATGAACATCACAAACCTGATAGTACAAAAAAACAATCACAGAGTCATCAGATTGCGCATCGATCATCATACCTTTATGTTTTTCTTTTCGAATAGTTTGCAGTTGTCCCATATTGATAGCTAGATAAACATGCATCACTGACATGTGAGTCTACTACCATTTATCGTCCTACTTGTCAGTGGTAAAACGTCTCGATATAGAAAGTCGCGGTGGAAAAGTCTGTCAAATTCACGTGCATCCTCCTAAACAATGAGCCTTGTAATTTTTTTGCCTACCGTTGGTTTGCTCTTGAGCTTGTTGCGTGGGAGCGTGAAAAAACCTCTGCGGACAACTACTTTCGAGATTTGTAGTAAGAGGCAGCTTAGAATAGGTGTGAGTGGATTTGTGGTCCATACAATTATGGTAAGTCTTCGTACTCCTAACTAAAGGTTTTTGCCTGATAGTAGTACCTAACGGGCCAGCAGCGCTCGTGGCTTTTGAAGACCCGCTCCGGTCGGGAAGTCGCACGGGAGCAAGCGACGATTGGCTCTTTGAAGCGACCTCTCCCACTCTGTTTTGGGCGCCGAGAAACCGTATGCATTTTTTGGCGAGCCGACCGGCATACAGTGCTGCAGTAAAGCTTACTACCTTGGTCCTTGGGGGCAAATGGCACCCGTATTCTGTAGTACTATGCAAAATGTTTTAATCAGATCGGACGTGAGTACGAGCGAGCTGCGGCAGTAGTGATGATGAAGATAGAGCAGAGATGGCATTATGTGTAGTATAAGCAATCTCTCATTTCTGTGTTGGAATGGCATAGTAGCGTGACAAGTTAATCATGTCAAGTATACTACAACTATTATTATTAAATAAGTACGTACTATTAGCTCGCATCACTATAAACCATTATATTAGTAGTAGTACTTCACAAGTGGGTACTATTTAAGTGGATTTTTTTTTGTGCACTGTCATCAGTGACATTGGTACTGCATTCTGCAGTGGGTAAACATCTTCAACGTCCTACCACGATTTTTTTCTGTTTTCAGGGGGATCCTGCAAAAACAGTGCAGTAGCACTACCCCGTAGTAGAAGCCATGCCACACACTACAAATAGTATAGTAGGGAACAAGTTTTCGCCTTGTGGGTTTCTGGTGCTTCTGGGTGTTGTTATCTCAAAATCCGTTGAGCTCTCGCCGGTCTCTGTCTACTTCCTCGAGGCGGAATAAAACAAAGAGGACGGAGAAGGGAATTTTTTTTAAAAAAAAACAGCTCACCAGAATTGAAAGGAAAACAGGGATACGGGCGCGCGCCGCCCGAATTATTCTCCTTCCACGGGTACGTTAGTTAGCGGCGAGCCGTCATCCTCCGGCCGGGGACGGCTAGCGCGCGGCTCCATTCTGATACTCTGGGGAGTACTTACTCTGTTTCTTTTTACCTGTCATCATTAATTTTTATCTGAAATTTTAATTGTGTCTTACTCAAAAAATTAATTTATATATATAAAATTAAAAAATTTTAGTAATAAATCAAATTCTAACAAAACATTCGATAATTCTCATTTTATTTGAATAAGACGAAAGTTAATAGTGATCGAAAAAAAGGAACAAGTACTTACACGAGGGATCAGGGAGAGAGAGAGAGAGAGAGAGAGAGAGAGAGAGGTGGCTTTTTGTCAAATGGAAGCAGCAGCGAACTGCAGATCGATGCCGCTGATACTCCGTAGGGTGAGATGATATCGGTCTCCACCGCCGCTACACAGCTCTTTTAATTTCAGCCGGATGAGTGCGCGCAAACTTGTTTTCTAGCTTTCGTCTAGGTAGCGTTTAGTGTCCTGATCCAGTTTGCTAGTTAATTACGAGTTACGATACGACTGATCGACTTCAAGAGGGGGCCTCTCCTGCCTCGATCAACAGCTTCTCTATTGCCTGATGGGAAGATAGCCGCGAGTCTACATTCACATGCCATGTTTGTGCTTGTCCCGGGCTCCCCTATCATTATCAGCTCAGCTTCAGGCTTCACCGGTTGCAGTTACAGTTATCTAGCAACCTCCTACAGTTTGTGAGCGACCTAGTTTGATCCCTTCGGAAAGAACCAAATCATAAACTTGGAAGAACCAGTGCGCATGCCAACTACGACCAAGTACCAAGCTAATAAATTATCGGTCGATTCCTAGCGAATCTATACTTTAAGCGGAGACGTCGCAGTTCAGTTGCCAAGTTGGCTGGCAACACATTCAGACAGCCGTGCGTGGCGCTGAATCAGCAGCAGTGTGTGTGGATTTTTCAAAGGGATCGCACACACGGAACTGCAACGGTTCCCCACACAAGACACACACACACACACATTGGAGTATATGGAAGAGGTGTCTGCAAAACTACATTGTGCAAAATAAAAAAATATTTTTCAACTTTTCACATAGTTTAATTTATGAAATAAATAAGTTTCTCAATAAAAATTATTAAGAAATAGAGAAAATATATACTTTCTGAAAAGGTTTTTAAGTTGTAATTTATCAGTGAAATAAAAAAAATTGAGAAATATTATTTCTCCCCTCCCCGGCCTAGTGTGTTGTACTAGCAAATAACCAAGTTATTATACTGTGGGTTGTCTTGTAACCAATTTTGCCTCTCTAAAATGTGCTGATTGCGAACCGCTTAATTGGTACTCGCTCCGGTTTTTTTAATGTCATCTATGACTTCTTACATATCCAACTTGACTATTCATGATATTTTAAAAAATAAGTTAATTTATTACTAAATATATTTTAATCATATCTTATAGGTTTATATATTTGAACACTTTGTTAATAAAATAACTGATCAAAGTTGATATAAGATGTCAATGATGATAATTAAAAAAGAGAACAGATGGAGTAGTTCATTTGGATCAGATTGTTTAGAGACTTAGAGCTAATGAGCTATGAGTGATCCACATGTTGATCCTTGGATATTCGTGTTGGCCGCGTGGGCATGACAAGATGGACAAGCTATATACAGAGACTGAAATTAGCAAAAGGCAGAATGATATTCAAGATTGGCTTTCGCATCGAACAACCCAGCAGGAAAAAACAAAAACCCAGCAGGAGTTAGGGCCCAAGACAACCCATCACCACCAGTGACACAGGCCTACAATTTACTACAGTTCAGCAGAAATAAAAGGCTGTCCTAAAAAATGCAGAAATAAAAGGCTGCACTGCAAGTTGTTTCAGCAGCAGCGATTATTCGCATATCACTTCATGAGCTTCCAGACCATTTTAAAAGGCCTTCTTTGGATGGAAGTAATTACGTAGAAATTTTGTAGGATTCTACTTTCTAAAGATTTTTTTCCCCCATAAGCTCTTTGGATCAAAGGAATGCAAAGGGAAAATTTCCTATGGAGTCCATTCCTAAAAGGCCATTTCATAGGAAAATAAGAATGGGGTATGAGCTCATGAAAAATTTCCTACCGAGAAAAACGAGTGTGCATATTGTTAGTAGAATTGTTGTTAACGTAGGCTCTAAACAGCACTAGTACGTATGTGTTGTGTCATTAATCATTGGAAATACTTAGAACAAAGACGAATCAATCTAGTGTTTTGTACATACTTTGCTTGAGATTATTTGTAGAGCATAAAAGCATTTGATGCTGCATGGACATACTAGTGGATACATATAAATGCAATGGAATTGTTGTTGTTTAACTAGCAAATCACTAATTAGTTCAATTCAAAATTCTTATGATTTTTCTTAGTGGTGCCAAAGGGCTTCTCTTTTTCATTTCTAGGTTTTTTCACCTCAAATTCTATAATTTTCTATTCTACGATCCAAAGAAGCTCTAAACAAACATACATCAAAGTGACTTTTATTTTCAGTGAAGCACTTACACCTACCTCCACTTCAAGAATTAACAATAGATATTTTGTACAATATACAACTCATAAACAAATATCGAAATTTCACAATGTCTAGGACGGGAAAAAAACAGAGATTAAGTGTCCCACTGACAATACCGTACTTTAACAATGTGCCGTCTCTTCCTTGCAAAAAAAAAAAAATGTGTCGTCTCATGTATAATATTTTTTCCCCAACAAACGCATTGTAGACTTGATTTGCTTTCCCCTCACCCATCTAAAAAAAGGGCCTTTCAATTATTACAAAATACGCGACCGCCGAATAATGTACATAACCACCGACATATGGGACCGGAGACCTCACCTCCAATCGTCAATCGTCAATGCCAAGAATAATGGAAAATAAATAAAAGGGAAAGAGGCAGTTCGTCTCCGACTTCGAAGACTCCCCAATCGCCACAAACCCTCCCAAGGAGAGCAGCCAGCTACCGCCGCCGCCGTAGGCCATGTCGGGTGGGATTGCGCGCGGCCGCCTGGCGGAGGAGCGCAAAGCCTGGCGCAAGAATCATCCTCACGTCTGTGCCTGCCTACCGACCCGCCTGCCACAGCCGCTGCCACTCGATTCGTGTCCTGATCTGATTCTCTTCGTGTCCTGCAGGGTTTCGTGGCAAGGCCGGAGACTCTGGCCGATGGATCGGCCAACCTCATGATCTGGAACTGCACCATACCCGGCAAGCAAGGGGTAAGCGCCCGTTCTGTCCGATTCGATCCCGTTCAATTCGCGGGGCATACATGGGGTTTGTTGAAGATATTGCTCTGTTGGGTCATACGTGTAGGGAATTTTAGCTTCTGGGCCTGCTGTATACTAAATTACTAGTAATTGATTGGTGGTGCGATGCGGGCGCCCTTTTGCAGGTCGATCATGTGAGATAAATTTAGATTTGATTTGAGTAGTCTATATAATATCAAGAACACGCGGTCCATTTCAACTTATCAATTTGTTTGGTGCTTTGTTAGTATGAACCATGTGTTCCACTTCTTGTTGATTGTGTGCTTATCAATTTGTTTGGTGCTTGGTTAGTATGAACCATGTGTTCCGCTTCTTTTTGATTGTCTGCAATCTAGGAGAGTTACTAGGACTTGAGGTATGCTTTCAGTTTTACCTTTATCATGCTCATGGTAGGCGGAAATCAATTTCAACAAGCAAATGCTGCACGAAATGAATCATTTGCTACCAAATGATATGAGCAAAGTTAATAAATTGACAGTTCATAGACTGACACACATACTAGATAACCAAAATTACTGTTCTTGATCATGCAAATCAAAACCCAACAAGTGGAACCTTATTTGTACACAGTGCACCCGTGGTACTTTGACCAAAATTTCATAGAAATAGAGATGGAAATATATACTCACCCATGAGAACCTCCCCTCTTGGTACTTACTGTTCGCGCGTGCTAGATGAGAATCAAGTGGGTTGAGCTTCAGCAACCTGGGAGCACCAACTGTTCCCCATTCGCCCAGCAAATCCTGTCTTTTCTTTCCCATCCTTATCAATGAAAATGGTGCAAATAGTATCAGATAAGTGTCAGTTGTCCCCAATATCCACTTCCCATCATAAGTTACATACACATGAGTAATTGGCAAACCCAGTCCAGGGAATGCTATCTTGGCCATCCTCATTGAGCTTGTCGAATACAAGCAGATCTTTCCATCTAATGAGCCAACTACAATAGATCCATAACCAGCAGATACAATCACATGGAGTTGTAGGAGTTCTAATACATCTGGATTCTGGCACTACCAGAATTCAGTTTGATTATTGTTTCCCTAGGACTAAAGACATGTACTCTCAAAAAAAAAAGGACTAAAGACGTGTGCTTAAGTTGCTTGTGTAATTTACCCATGTTTCTAAGTTAGGAAAATCATTGGGTTTAAGGAGGGTATGTATAAATGATACAGATCTATTATGCTTTATGATGATCCTTGCACTAGCTGATGGGTTTGTTTTAAGAGTTGAAATTATATATCACATCCTAATCAGTAGTTCTTCACTAGGAATTCTGTGTCGTACCATTTTCCTTTGCTGTAGAAATCTTGCATATTGTGTTTCTGGTGAAATGTTGTTTCTCCATGCTGTGTATCCTGATTTGATACAGTTTGTCAAAAAAGAAAAACAAAAAAAGAGAAAATGAACCTTAAACATTGAGTAAAGTTATCGTACTTGATTAACCTTTGTTTGATGTACTTTCTAATATAATTTATTTCAGTTCTGACATTTCAAATGATGAGCGATCATACTTTCTAAACCTTACATACTTTAATTTTTTCTAGCCATATATTCAATCCAGCGAGATCGAATGTTGCTATAGCGTGGTTTTACTTACTATACAATTATTATATGCAGACCGATTGGGAAGGGGGGTACTACCCTCTGACCCTTCATTTCAGTGAGGACTACCCTAGCAAACCTCCCAAGTGCAAGTTCCCACAGGGTTTTTTCCACCCAAATGTATATCCCTCGGGAACAGTTTGTCTATCGATTCTCAATGAGGACAGTGTAAGAATTCAATCTATTTCATGAGTTTTTGTTTTGCTCTAAGCTCGTTTTATAATTTTCTGTTCTCTTTTACAATTTTAGGGTTGGAGACCTGCTATCACGGTCAAGCAGATTCTAGTTGGAATACAGGACCTTCTTGATCAGCCCAATCCAGCTGATCCTGCTCAAACTGATGGTTACCATCTTTTCATACAGGTTAGACAGAAAAAGTTCTGCAAGATTCTGCTGATATTAATTTTCGTTGTCTATTGATCAGCTTTTCTTTGTTTCTGAAAAAACAAAATTGCAGGATCCAGCAGAATACAAGAGACGTGTTCGGCTGCAGGCCAAGCAGTATCCTGCTCTGGTCTGAGGATGTTGGCATACAAGAGCAATCCATGATCCATTCTGCACTTCTTAGTAGTGTGACATTTCAAAATTATACATCTGCATATGGATTTGACTAGATATAATTATGTACCCTGGAGAATGGTCCAGTGTAAACTTCGACCTTTTGTGATGTTTGATCTGGCACTCGCTTAACAAAATTTGGTTCCTTAACTTCTGTAAGTGCTGGAGTGATTGTTATGTTGATGACAATCTGCTGAAATGTTTGTTGTGTCAATAATGTCTTCAAGATGCTCGCTCGTATGTTACTATCAACATCTAGATTTCCTCCTTTTCTGTAATGTTGCTAATTTGTAAATACACAAGTGGATTGAAAGAAGATGTCCGGCCCTTGGAAATTGGAATATCTGTGATTTCATGGTTGGTACTGGTAAATCATTTTGCCACGATTTTATGCATGCTCTGGTTCTCTCTGATTGAGATGAACGTTAAACTCTGATCTAACTCTGGTACAAGTATTGCTTGTTTCAAGGACAAGGGGATTTAGATCCAATTTTGTAAGTTTGTGGTCGCATTTCGTATCAGCCACGCTAAGCGTCAAATCCTCTGCTCGTCATTTATACATTGTCAACGCGCGACATGCCCGAGCACCGTAATGGACGAAATAACAATTCAGCAGCCCGCAAAGCAGAGCCCTCCTCGTTATCACGGGCCCTGCGGACTTCTGCTACGGTCCATTTGCCCCTCAGCTCAAGAGAAGTTTACCCGGGCCTCGTACGTGAGCCCGACTGACCAGTCCGCCGGCGTGACTTTGGTGGCGACGATGATCTGCCCCGTGGTGTAGGATGTGAGCTTGAAGCTGAGCGCCTGGCCGCCGAGCTGCGCGAAGGCCTGGTACGAGGCGCCCCAATTGTGGCTCATGCGGGTCCACACGGTACTGTTGCCGCTCTTCACCCACATATCGCCGACGTCGCCGGCGCCGGCCACGTTCGTCACGTACGCCAGCAGCCAGTACCCGTTCCCCTGGAGCGCGAACCGGAGCCCGCCTTTCCTCACGCACGGCACCCTGTGTGTAACACAACAGGAACGGCGTGCATGGTCAGTCGGCGCGAATAATGAATGGCAAGTCGGTGGTTCAGGTGAACGAGAGCACCAGCGATCGAGCACCGTACCTGCGGTACATGACGGGCACGATGCCGGCGCGCCACTCGGCCATCTTCATGAAGGCCGGCTTGGCGAGGTCGAAGTGGGTGCGGGGCGGGTTGCACCAGCCGCCGTAGTTGGAGTCCTGCGCCCAGTTGGGCGGGCACAGGTTGGTCGCCGTCACCGTGATCACCGGCGAGCCCCTGTAGCACGACGGCGAGCCCGTGCACCGGATCTGGTAGCACGTGCCGCACCCGTACCCGTCCTGGAACAGCGTCGTGCTCAGCGCCGCCGTGTCGGTCCCGTACCCGGTGCTGTACAGGTTGCCGTATCCGCAGGCGCCGCCTGCACCCACCCAAAATATGTAAAGCTAAGCGAATTGCCAACAGAGGCCGGTAGCACCTGTGCCGACGATCGATTTGAATGAAAAAAAAAATGCTAGTAGTTACCCATGGTCTCCGCCGCGGTCTCGTCGCCGTAGAATGTGGCGTGCGCCGAAGTCCACTGCATCGCCCTGAACCTGGCGTTCGCAGGGACGGCCATGCTCGCGACAGAAATGAAAAGGGCCAAGGCGACAGCGGATAGAGACGCCATTGCTGTGGTTTGGCTGAGCGTCTCTGCTCCTGAAAATAACGGTGTTCCCTTCTTTAGTACTTGAGCTCTGCACGAGCAAGTGTATTTTTCTGCCCTTGCAATATTTGGAGAAGAGCGCATTGTTCAGAACTTCGCGGCAGCAACGTGCCTGCACATCAGCGGACAGTGGACCTTTGTTTGTACGGTGCAAACGTGCGGGCAAGAAACAGAGCTGCAGCTCTGTTGTTCTATCCGTTATTGTAGGTACAGCTTAGTGATTATCTCTTGCAAATGTCTTCTGATCACATTGTCAGCGTCTACAACATGCGCCGTCCTTCCTTCGCCAAAAAAAAAAAAGAAAAATGTGCCGTCCTTTTAGATTAGGGATCGCTCTGAGTGTGGAATATGATTAGTTATGGGGTAGGCAGTATGGTGGACACGACGACCTACAAATTCTTGAAAAAGAAATTCCTTTGTAAACTAATTTCCGATATTCACGTGTCTGATAGGTCATCGACTTTTATTGTTGATTTCATCTCGAAAAAAGTGCAACATTCTTTAGGGCTTCTTAGGATTGAAGGGTTTTGATATTTATCCATAAAAAAATTCATACAGGAGCCCTTTGGAACAAAAGATTCAGCATGTAAAATTCCAATGGAATACCTTGTTCCATAGGTATTTTGGAGGATTTCTAACATGAGGTCCAGTCTCATAGATAGATTTATTTTGTGTCTAGTTTTGTAATCTAATAGAAACCTACCTTCTTTTCTAATCAAATGATGATAACTCCTATGTTCAAAAGAAGGTCTTATCATCATTAGATGGTGCCATTTATATTCCCTAGGATTAAACGTGATGGGCACTTTAATCCTGTATTTTCTGTTCTTTCATTTTGAGAATCCTATGTTTCAAAAAGGTCTTATCATGGACACAGTGCATTGAATGATGTCATAAATATTCCTAATCGTCTGACCTTAGACATGTAGAGAATTCGTTTCTAGGTCGGTCGCAACATCAAGGGCTTCAGGCTCTTAGAAACCCTTTTTAGTGGAACTATTTCCCACTTCCCAGTTCTAAATTCTGCAGTTATTGAAGCTAAGGTGCTGGGACCCCCTACCGATAGCATGACTTGGCTCTGTTCTTCCGACAGAGTGGGCATTGTCGAGGCGTGATCGTCTTTCCTGGTTTTCTTTATGGTTAACTGTAACTACTTTGATCGCTTGAAAGTTCAGATGCTTTAGGAAAATAAGTTTTCATCTCGGATTTGAATGTAAAGCACACTTCACACATGTACAATGCTCACATCTAAATATCTAACCCACCGGTCCAGATGGACGGGGGCAACGCGCAAGTGCATGTTTTACAACACACCTGAAACGTGATTACGAAAACACTAGTATAAAAGCATTAACCAGCCAGGCAGCCAGCAGAGCAGAGCGTCCTGCGTACCACAGCTCCTGCAATTTTCTGCTGCAAAACGGCACACCTGAAGTACATGTTCAAGAGAAGTTGACGCGGGCCTGGTAGGTGAGTCCGAGGCACCAGTTGGCCGGCACGACGTCGCTGGCGACGATGGTCTGCCCGGTGGTATAGGAGGTGAGCTTGAAGCTGAGCGCGTGGCCGCCGAGCTGCGCGAAGGCCTGGAACGCGGCGCCCCAGTTGTGGCTCATGCGGATCCACTCCGCCTCGCCGCAGCGCCTGACCCACATCTCGCCGACGTCGCCCGCGCCGCCGACATTGATGACAAACGCGATCAGCCAGTACGGGTTCCCCTGCAGCGCGAACCGCAGGCCGCCCTTCCGCACGCACGGCACCCGGCGGTACATGACGGGCACGATGCCGGCGCGCCAGAACGCCATCTTCATGAACGCCGGCTTCGAGAGGTCGAAGTGGGTGCGCGGCGGGTTGCACCAGCCGCCGTTGTTGGAGTCCTGCGCCCAGTTCGGCGGGCACAGGTTCGTCGCCGTCACCGTGATCACGGGAGAGCCCCGGTAGCACCACGGCGAGCCCGTGCACCGCATCTGGTAGCACGTGCCGCACCCGTACCCGTCCTTGAACAGCACCGTGCTCAGCGCCGCCGTGTCGGTCCCGTACCCCGTGGCGTAAAGGTTGCCGTACCCGCACGCGCCGCCCATCGTCTCCGCCGCGGTCTCGTCGCCGTAGAACGTCGCGTGCGCCGGAGTCCACTGCATCGCCCTGAACCTGGCGTCTGCAGAGATGGCCATGCTGGCGAGGGAGATGACGAGGGCCACGACGACGGTGGATGCAGACGCCGCCATTGCTCTATGATTTTCTTATTTTTTTCCTTGCTTTTTGGTGTTCTTGCTTGAGCTTTGTTGCAGGCTAAGGGGCGAGACGTGTGTATATATAGTGTGACTCCACAAGCACGGGACGGATAGAGACCAGAGTGCTGCTGGTAGAGTGGTTGGTAGTTGCTGATGATTGGGAACGGCGAACAAAGCATTGTTCACGACGTGCGCGCACACACGCGCAAATCATGGAGATTTGTACGGTGCACTACGTGCGGGCAAGAAACCGAGCTGTACTCTGTTATTCTATCCGTTTTACTTATTTCAGTTTATTAGTGTACGGCTGATTAAAACTATTGCAATTGTGCCTTCTGATCAAAACACTCTTTTATCCTTTCAGATTGGGTTGGGGAGAATGTTTTGTATAGTTTACTTGCAGTGCAATAGACAATATGGTTGACATGCAGACCGATAAGGTTTTAAAAAAGATTTCTTTCTGTTGAACCTGTTAAATTATGCAGCGCTGATAAATATAGTCAACTTATGTTTGTTGTATCGGGTTCGGTCACAGCTAGCGTTGAAACCAAACAATTTGTATAAATGGATTTCATCTTGATACTTTTCCAGTGGCCTAAAATAAAGGTTAGAAGTCCATCTTCACACACTACCACTCAGGTGTACAAATTTTTAAAATTCTAGGCTCTTTTATTTTCTTTCTGACCAGAAAAAATTACACAGTTATTTTTCCCTGTCTTATTAGTAACTGTTCATTTCATTTTCAGTCATCATAACTTTTTGTGAATCGATCATCCAAATAATTTTTACCAATGATTTCTTCTAAACTGTCGATGTACTACTAACAAATTGTTGTTAATCTTGTCCAATTAAAAATGTTGGCATGACTTCAATCAATTGTACCTGTACATATTTTCTTCTGTGTACGAGAAAGATCACTCTGGGAACTTGTGGCGAGATAAAATTCAGAAGTCATTGGCACTTCAAAATTGTTGAAACATGCATGCCCAACTTACCACTTCAAACTTTTGTATTAGAGCTAGTACTTAAACTTTTGTCTTTTTTTTTTCAAAAGTTTTCTTGGACTAATCATTTGGATTTAGTTGTTTGACTTTGTAGAAGATTCTTTTCAGTTTATTTGTAGATCGTTTTTTGGTCGAAATAGCATTGGTTTCCAGATAGTCTAATGGTTTGTTCAGCCATATCGATGTACAGAAGTTAGTTTCACACTCGTAGGAATTTTTGAACTTGCAGAACAAAAATATTATTTACGTAGTAAATAGCTAGGCGCTCCCAAGCCCAACAAAGAAGCAAATTATTATTATTATGTTTCTTTGGAGAATTAGTCATGCGCTCATCGATCCCCTCATTTTATTCCTAGGAAATACTATCTCTGAAAAACAGAGGGCCAAGGATCAATACCACACCAGCTCAAGACTCATCTAAAACACGGAAGGAAATCAAAAGCAAAGCGGAGACTGGAGACAGGTTACAGTTTCGCCACGCTACCACACTCAAAAACTATTTGCTACTTGCTAGTCTCTTTCCTTTGGTTGCCACATCCAACTTCATCATGAAGTATGCCTCATGCTTCATGGTTATGTAAAATTTTACCTATACCCGTATCCGACATGAGGCGGGTACGGCTGATCAAAGCGCGACATCTGCTGCATCGGAGGCACTGACATCGTGCCCAAGTTCCCGTCCCTCTTGTCCAGCTCCACCTTGTGCTGTGTCTGAATCACAAGTAGCATTTACAGTGTCACAAAGTATTCAAGTGCCACAGAATGGGATCACCTGAGAGGTCGAAGTGTGAGAGTGAGAGCGCGATTAGTACTTACCTGCATACATGAGCAAACCCTGCACACACACGGAACAGAGCACAAGGTTAATTAATTAACTAACAGGAAAGGAAAAGGTAATAATTTATCAATTATGATACTATGAAACTTTTCCGAAAAAGGGAAACAGGGACTTGGGAGAAGGGGCCTCACGTCCAGTAGACCATGTTAGACATGCAGGAGATGAGGTTGGCAACCTCCGAGAGCTCGCTGTTGCCGACGATGCAAGCGACCAGGGAGCAGATGCAGGCGAGTTGTTGGAGGAGAAACATGAAGCTCTGCAGGAGTAGTTTTTATTAGCCGTGTCAGGTTCCTGAAGAGAGATAGTACTAGTACTAGTAGTATCATTGATGAAGATGAGAAGACGAGGCGAGAGGAATATTATACGATGATGCAGTTGTCGCACTGCGTTGTCTGGATGTTGAACTCGTCCTGCAGCAAGAACCGGGTGGATGCCACCGAGTTGCCGAAGCAGCAGAACACCTGAAAGAAAAAAAAAAAATAGCAACGGTCAGCTGAATCTGTTCGGCTTTCAGTGTACAGCTGCATGGTCAGATCTTTGATCGTCGTGCTCGTGCAGACGAGACGGACAATGCACCTGTTCACAGGAAAAGAAAAGGAAGGAGAGAAACGGAGATTAGAAGAAGAAGCAAAAATATGCGGATTATTTACCTCAGTCGCAAGGCAGATCTCTGGACACTGGCTCTCCCCACACTTGCCGCTGCACGGCATGTACCCGGCGCAGCAGACGTATCTGCAAGCCAACAAATGGAAGGAGGTTCAGCAGTACCCCATGGGGACATGGTAGAAGAAACAACACGCTACAGCACAGATTCATTCTACCTTGACATGTCATTGTAGAGGGCGCGTCTTCGCAGCATGTAGGACACGCACGGGCCACTGTACAACAAGTAAAAAAAGGGTTGAGCAAATCTGAAATAGTACTAAGCGATTCCGTTTTTTTTTCAGATAGAGAGAGAGAGAGAGAGGGAGAGAGGTCCAGAAACTTGAAGCAGAGCAACCCTCCTCCTACTCACCACCACAGAGACAGGCAGCACCCTGCAGAACCGAGAGAAACAAATTTGGCATCAGTTTTCACCGAGATCACAGTCACAAAGGCGGTCAAGACCACCCAGATGGATATGATGGATGATACGCACACGGGAGGTCCGCCGTGACGGCGTTGGTGAGGTCGGTGTGCCAGACGTTGCGGTAGCTCTGCCGCAGCTGCATCTTCTCTATCATCGCCTCCGACCCCGCCATATCTCGCCTCGCGCGCCGCCCGCGACCACCTCTTGCCTCTTGCTCTTCTTCCCCTCGCGCGCACGCCGGCGAACGAACGGCGCAGAGGGAGAGGTCGATAGAGAGAGAGGGGTATAGCACGGCACGGCCACGAACGTTTTTGCTTAGGCTGGCTGCTCTGCTGATTTTAATGGCCCGCGCATTCCATCTTCGGTAACGTTCCCGGAGCTGGCTGTTGGCTGCCGGTCCTTGGAAGCTTCGACCGGTCCACCGCGACGACCCAAACAACCCAAGGGCGGCTGCTGTCTGGCGAGAACCGTTCCTTTGGTGGATGGGGCGAGTGCGGAAGAAGCTGGCGGGAAAAGTCCGTGCAATTGCGCGTCCAGCCGAGGACCAAGGTGCCGGCGCGATGCCGGGCAGCGAGGGGTTACGGCTAGTGTCTTTCTTGTTCTTGCCCAAAAAATTCTTTCTACGCTACTCTACTCAGAATGTCTGGTTAGAGTTCGTCTTATTAGCGTGTTCCGAACGGAGGTCGTCAGGTCAAGAGTGGAGTAACTAAGTGCACCACTGAATGTCCAAATGGAGCACCGGATGATGGACTAATTAAGTGGCGCCTCCTGCCGATCGTGTGAGTGATCCACCTAGTGGAATGGAATACAAATCACGACGCTGGACAAAATGATGTTCTTCCAGCCACATGCAATACCTTGTTCGACACGCCGGTACTAACTAGGACTAGGACTAGGAGGAATATTACGCACATGCTTGGGCCTAAATCCCAAAATTGATCTCCTTGCCAAAAATTACTGCTGTGTGCATGGGCTCGCAGCTGGACCCAAGTCATTGGTACGCCATTCTTGGCCCAGCTATACAGCGCAAGGCTGGCCTGTTAGACATCTAATACTGCCCGTAAAGAAAAAAAAGGAAATGCTAATTTTTAATCATTTGAAATTTGAGTTCGTTTCAATCAATATTCAAAGCCCTTCGATGCTATTCTTTGATTTCAATTAACTGAAAATTAGACACTCTCCAAAAATAAAATCATTTCTTTTTCTTTTTTTTGAGAATAATAAAACGTTTCTAATACAGTGGTTCACCTATTTCACATTAATTCACCCCTCATTTTTCCTTCTCTTTCATGACTGACAAGTCGCGCCTTACAGAGACAAGCAAATTGCTTTGTTGTTATCTAGCAAAAGCTAATTAATTTAAGCTGGCATAAAATGCTCTTCTCCGGCGTGTACTAAGTAGTACCAGCTGGTTCCGATCATCGAAGTGCACAAAAACAAACACTCCGTACTCAACTACTCATCATGCAGTACTTAGCTATTCTTTTATGGATCATGTAGTATACTAGTTGTTAGTATATATACGTACCATAAACAAAAATGAAAATGAACCCAAGACTATCATCGGCTGGCCTAGGCACGAACGAAACGACGTGTCTAATCCAGGGTGTACGAAATATCGTACGTACCTTTGTCGTCCTCATAAAAAACGTACGGACTATTCGAGAACCAAATCCGAAACCCCAACTCCGGCTCGATAACGTCTTGTTCTTGTCAAGGCGGCAATAATTAAGGGCACTTGCGGCTTCGCTTGCTTTGCTGCTTCAGTTTTGTCGATTGGTTGGCTTGGACTGGTGGTTCACTCTGGTTCTTCATATCGTCGAGCGACCAGGTCTTGCCAGCAACAGCAACCTGGGAGATGAACTGTTTTTTTTTTTTTTTTTAAGAGCGCAGCAGAGCATGATTGATCACGGTCGAATAAAACAGTACTACTAGGAGGAGCGCAGCGAACAGGCAGCTGGATGATCTCAATTGGCTTCTCTCTGTTAGCGGTTACTGGGAAAGTAGGAAGCGCTCCACCTGGCTCCTGCTCCTGAGCTCTAGAAGAAGCAGAGAGAAAGAGCTCGGATAGGTACTAACCCGACCCGACTGCTGGACGCCGCCGTGCCGCTCGCACACGATCGCCATGTGGTTCGCGCCCCCTGAAATAATCTGTTTTTGCTTGGCCGGTTGGGCTGGGGCCTCTCGTCGGCGTCGCGTAGTTTACGTTACTACGCACGTACCACATGGCCGCCGTGTGGCCGCCCGGGATTGCACCGGCCAGGTTGCCGTCATCGGAAACTTGATCGTGACAGCAACCACAATCATTCACTGGAGAGGAAGAACGGGGCTGCAAAAGTTGAGCTTTGTTTGTTGTAATAACTTCTTGGCCTGAACCTGAGGACGCAGCTGGTAGTAGTACTGTAACATTCATGGAAGAAAAAGTAAAAAATACGGCTGCTAGTTTTGGGTGACAGTAACTTTTGGGGTCAGGGCAGCACTTGTCAGTATTGGTTGTTGCGGTGGACCGAGTCCGGAGTCTCTCCGGAGACCACGACCAGGGCCACGATGACGACGACGAGTCCGACTTGGACGGAAACTAGGAACCCGTTCCGGTTCCCACTCACACACGCTAGTAATACCCTCCCGCGTCCAGGTCAGCCCAGGTCCGAGGCTGCGCCGCGTACTAGTACGTGCGTTCTCGCGCGGCTGAGGAGAGGCAGAGGCCTTTTTAAGGCGGTTGCCGTTCGCGCCGGTGAGCAAGTCAAACCAAGCTCGCGACGCCACCTCCCGCCTCCCGCGCGACAGCGCCGGGACACGACACGACACGGCACAGAACCGAAGCGTCCTTCTCGACTCAACCGTCCGGTCCGTCCGTCGTCCTCAACGCGGCGAAGCAAACGGATGAGATCCGCCTCCTCCTCCTCCTCCTCCTCGGCAATCCACTTCGCTTACAAGACTCCGGCACCCAACCCCACTACTACCGCCTGATCATAACTGGACAACTGCGGCGCGGGCGAGGTGTCCTGTCCGCCATCGGTTCGGCCCGGCGGGCGATGATAGTAATGGAGACGAAGAGGTTGTTACCGCTGACGCAGAAGCACGCGCTTCTGCACGGCGGCGGGGGCGGCGGGGGCGAGCGGATGATGTGGGCGCAGCGGCCGTGGCGGTGGGCCAAGACGGCCTTCTTCCTCGCCGCGATGCTCGCCTCGCTCCTGCTAGTCTGCGCGCCGCCGCTGCTCGTCGTGCTCCTCGACCTCGCGCTCCCGCCCGCGCTCTTCTCCGCGACCCTCTGCGGCTCCGCGCACGCGGCGGGGTCGCCGTCGCTCGCCTCGGCCGCGCTAGCGCAGGCGCGCGCGTTCGACTTCCGGTCCTCGCTCGTCGACCTGCCCGCCGTTTCCGCCGCACGCGCCTCGCTCATCTTCCGTGAGTGTGTTCTCCAGAAGTCCCCTATACAGCTAGCTCAGCTTCGACTTGGATTTTGAGTCCATCTTCTCAGACCTTAATTCAACTGAACTGATCGTGTTGCGTTGTTGTGGCAGTGGTGTACGTGCTGTTCGGGGGAGGCGCGGCATACCTGTGGACGGTCGTGGCGTGCGCCGCGGCGTCCGCGTGCTACGCGCTGGCCAAGGTCGCGGTCGTGCTACCTCGCCACGCCGCCGCGACGCCGGCGACGTCTAACAACGACGCGCGCGCCGGCGCCGCCGGCTCGGAGGCCATGATCCTGATGTCGGTGGCGCTCGCCGCCGCGCACATCGCCGTGGCGTACCGGACCAGCTGCCGCGAGCGCCGCCGCCTGCTCGTCTACAGGATCGACGTTGAAGCGGTCAGTAATATCAGATCCTCTTCCCTTTCCTGCGAATTGCCGCGAAAAACTTACACGCCTGACTGCGCCGCGCAAACACGCTACGGAAACGGGATATCGAATCTCTCTCTCTTTTCTTCTTTTTTGCGAGTCCAACAGCATCGTAACAGCAGCCCATGATTATGATGCCCAGCCCTCGAATAATCCAGGCATTTCTGTTGGGTTCGTCCACACCCCTATTCGTCCTGCTTTCTTTCGGTCACAAAAGAAGAGGAGGAAATTAGATTCGCGCGCATAGTCATTACCGCGTTGGCTGAGTTATTTAGACAAAAAAAGTTCAGACATGCCAGTTGCACACTCTGCTACTAGCAGATCAGATAAGGATGGCTGATGGCTGCACTTGAAAAGTACAGTACCTTAGAGTATACTACAGTACTTATTACTTTGATTATTAACTTTATAGTATTATCGAAAAAAAAGAGGCCTTACCGACTATAGTTGTTTTATGATGTTGCAGGTCAGGCTAAAAGGAGGTCATCAGACGCCCAAAGGCCTGAAGCAATGTAGCGTCTGACACTCTGCCCTCAGGCTTTTCAACCGGTACTAGGAAGTGTTTCTAGTGTGGCATCAGCGTACACCTAGGCGTCCGGATGATTTGTTGTAGAGGCAAATTTTTGGTTGTTCATTTGTTGTTCTTCGTTGTGTGCCGTGCGCTACGACGCTTTATACCCACGGTCACTGTCTCAAGTGAAGGTAAATACTTGTAAATACCAGTACAAGTCAGTTGTGCTTAGTCAGTCAGTCCGGCCTCCTGCATGCGAGCGATGATGATGATGCAGGACGAGCCGTGTTCAACGCAGCTCTGTCTGTTGTGTGTTCAAATTCAACTGCAGTTGTCATTCTAGAATTTCAGTTTCTTCTTTCTGAAGAATAGTCATGCTTAACCAACCACGTACGTATGAATTCAGAGAAACTTCTTCGTTGCCACCATAAAGATACATCATACAGGTGGTCAATGGTGTTCCACTGCGGCCCCCTAACATTTCAGACCAAGTTAATTCAAGAATTTTCTTGTTTTTGAAAGCGGCGTCTTTTTTTCTGAAGCCACCAAACTGATGCTTCTAGAATACCATAAGGTCTTATCCTGTCTGAACAAGTTTCTGAAACTGCGATTTCAGATACAAGCTTACTTTGGAGGTACTGTCAGTTCAGAGAAACTTGGATTTCACCGATGAAGTCTCACAAGGAAACATGGACTGGAAACACATAGGTCAACTAATGGAGGGTGACTGGGTGTGCTCCCCCGCCTCCTCAGAACTGAGACCAAGCCAGACCAGGACAAAATTGCAAGGAGACTTGATTCTGAAACCACGAAACTCCTCACTCAGGTTATGAACGTCGAGCTAACAATTAATCAACGCAATACCATTTTCATGGGATTTACAAGAGAATTAGGGAGATTTTACATTACAGAGCTCTAGCGCCCCTGTTTATAGTGGCCCACAATGTAACCATGTAGTGCTAGTAATTTGGAAGTTGAAGTTGCGCTTAAAAATAAATTTTTTGATAGTATTTAATTACTTAAAGAGTTAGACCCGTGACAATAGCTGTTTATTTATCAGTAGCTTTTCAGCAGCTTTAAAAGTAAGCTGGTTTTTTTTTTTTATCATCGATATGCTGCTTTGGTAAGAAGCTGAAGGTGTACCGAACATCAGTGTCATAGGCTGGATACAAGGTGCGATGGCTTTAGATGACCTGGAAGGAAGCACCTATCCAAATGTTGCTGGCCCGGATAAGAAGTCTGGCCCAAGCCTAACAAGAATTGGGCCCAACGAAGACTTCCTTTCCGATCTCTCACTCTCTCTTCTTTCCAAACTGGACGAAAAGTCTATGGGGAGCGAGTCTATGGAGTGCCGTCACCTTCATTCCCATATACGAAGGCAACGGATACAAAGAGAGAGAGGGAAACACGCGCACACACGCGCACACCCACGCGCGCCCACACACACACACACACACACACACACAGCTTCCAGTTCACGACCGTGCGCAACTTTCAGAGCGTGCAACTGGTACAGTAGCACAATAATAGCACTGTCGTTGGTTTGGTCGTTTAATACTACTTGGCTGTTCCACGAGTTGACTGACGAACAGTAGGTTTCAGCGTATGGTATATACTACAGCAAAACGTCACGTACGGGTACGGCGCCTCATCAGGGTTCAGTCTCTGAGATTCTGACCGTTCATCAGTTTTTGTTGACATGATGATTTGGAACCACGAGCTGATCAATTAACTCCAGTGCAGCTGGGTAAAAAACGAACCCTGGTAGTTTGATTTGTGTCTTTTGCCTCTTATTATTAGCTTGATTTCTTTTGCCTTTGATCGGGAAGAAAGCCAACGCGCGCACCTGCACTACCTTAATTTTGCACTCGCAATGTGAGTGAATCTGAGTGTATCCAAATAGAGCATTGGTTACCGACGTTACTACGCACTCAATCAGGTTTGGAGATGAAGCAACGCAATCAAGGGGAGAGATGCACGACCGCGACGTAGGCGCAGACGCGCATAGAATCTGGGCCCGCTCGTGGTCCCACCACCTTTTCTATAGGCCGTTTTTTAATGGCGATTAGTTGGTGGCCGTGTGGACCATTAATTCTTCTCCTCTGGGCACCACGGCGGGGAGAGCGCGCCACCACACAGCCAGAGCCCAGAGCCCAGAGCCCAGAGCCAGCCAGGTCGACAGCTATGATTTGATCGATCTCGCTCGCGGCCTCTCTCGACCTGGTGCCCGCTGCTGCCGACGTCCGTATTATAACGCTGCACTCAGCTGAGCTGCCGACGTCGTCCGTGCTGCTAGGTAGGTACGCCTTGCACCACGTTTGTCGAGTGCCGGTAGTAGCATCAGAGAGCAGGGGCGCGCGCTCACCGGCCGTCGTCGATGGCGCTCTTGACGCGTCAACCACCACCTGCCATAGCCCGGCCGGCCGAGCTGCTGCTACTACTACTTACTCATCGATCGGTCGGGCCACGCTTAACGCCGGGCTCTCTCGGCATCGTCTCGCAAACCACACGATCGAGCACACAACACCATCGATAGATATTACCACCCGACTGTTGACTCTTCGCCGAAAAGCAGTATATGGCCCTGCGTTCTCCATTGCGGCAACGCGCCAGGGTACGTCGCGCGTCGCCGTCGCCTTTGCTTCTGAGCTTCTCTTCCGTTCCCTTCCCTCTCTCTTGTGTTGGTTCGCTCGGTGCGCGCGGCCCGCACTTTGCTTGCATTTAGAAAAAAACTTTCCCCCAGCTCCTCGCGCTCGCCACTTCCTTCTCATTCTCCAGTGTGTGACGACACCCGCGAAGATAGATACAGCCGTCGTCGTCGGAGCACGTAATAAGATGGCGCACTACCATCTGGGCCTAGCGTCGTCGTACGCTGACTACTTCACGGCGGGCGGCGGCGGTGACGACGACGCCGCCGTGGCGACTGTCGTCGTGCCGGAGGAGGCGGTGGACGCGCGGGTCGATGGGGATCGCTACATCATCTACGGCCACCACCACCAGCAGCAAAGGGCCGATGAGGCGCTGTTCGTCCCGGTCACAGAGACGATGGGGGCGCACAGCAGCGAGCAGAAGGCCGCGTTCGGCGGCGTCCACTTCGTCGACCTCGGCGAGCACGTACACCACCGGCAGCAACAGCTTGGACGAAACCATTCGACGACGACCTTGACGCTCCGCGAGCCGGCGGACGCCTCCTCGCCGTCCTCGTCGTTGCTGATGGTGCACCAGCCGCAACGACAGCTCGGTGGCGGCGCGCGTCATCGAAACCACCACTGGCGCCAGGCGTGGCCGCAGGAGCAGGAGCAGCACCAGCAGGGCCCGCGCGGCTCAAGGTTCCTGCTCCCGACGCAGCAGCTCCTGCACGAATTTTGCAGCCTCCCCGTGGAAAGAGATGCTGCGGCTTCGTCCAAGGCCCCGCCCGCGAACGTGGACGACGCCACCTCGGCGGCCCCGTCGGCGCGGATCCAGGCCATGGACGCCGCCGAGCTGCAGAGGCTCAAGGCCAAGCTCTACACCATGATCGACGAGGTCAGTCAGCATCATCTATTTACTCACGAACGACTCACCCCATACCCTGTAGGCTGTAGTACCTCCTTGGAAATCTAAGAAGCGCTGCAGCGCGCGGGCAAGGCAACAAGTGGGTGTTCAATTATGGCCTGGCCCTCCTGGGACTGGGACGAGTACAAAGCACAGCGAGACACGCTCTGCCATTCTGGGGCCTCACCCCTCCGATTTTGGAAACCACCATTCCTTCGCCTTGATGCAGCATGCAGCAGCCGCAGGAAGCTAGGCATCCCGTGAAAGCCTGGCCAAGAGCCCATGACCCGGGGCCAGTAGAGCTGCAGGGCAGCTACCTTTTTGGCCGCTGCCCATCTCTTGCTCCACCGTCGTATTGATTTTTTCCTGATTGCCATTCCTACGTTGAGGGTAGTAAATTGTACAGTAGATTTCATGGTAGGTGGAGTGGCGGAGCTTGGTCGTTGCAGAGTTCCATTCGCTATGAAGCCAGCAAGCAGCAGCAGTGCTCTAGCCAAAAGTCATGTGCATCGTTCGCGACAGTAGAAAAACCACAGTATCATCACTGTAGCACGCTGCAATTCTTTAGTAGATGCTTTTGCAGCTACTGTTACATTGTCACCAAACCAGATGGGCGAAAGATGCGCAAATCGAATACAAAAAAAAAGAGTGATCTACTCATTAAACACTCTATCTTAATTAGCTTCTTTACTTGCAAGGTGTTTGATCTCTGCTGTTCCAGGTGGACCGGAGGTACAGGAGGTACCGCGAGCAGATGTGGGCGGTGGCGGGGTCCTTTGAGGCGATAGCCGGAGCGCAGGCGGCCGCGGCGTACTCGAGGCTGGCGTCTCGCACGATCTCGCGGCACTTCCGGACCCTGAGGGACGGCGTGGCGGCTCAGGTGGAGGCGGTGCGCAGGGCGCTCGGCGAGAAGGACACGGGCGCGGCGGGCGTACCCAACATGCGGGAGACGACGCCGAGGCTGCGGGCGCTCGACCAGTGCCTGAGGCAGAACAGGGCGTATTACCTGGCCGGCGGCGTGCTCGATAGCCAGCCGTGGCGGCCGCAGCGCGGGCTGCCGGAGCGCGCCGTCTCCATCCTACGGGCCTGGCTCTTCGAGCACTTCCTGCACCCGTAATGGCTCATCATACTCTCTTTAAATTTCTTTTTGCACGAATAGCTAGTATTACCATGATTTGCTTCTGTTGATGATTAAAGTGAAAAATATGACGTGCAACACTATATCGTACAAATGCAATTAACATTTCTTCTTTTGATCAATAATTAATGGGTTCACATAAAAAAAGGACAAAATAAATTAGTCGCTATATATATATATATATATATATATATATATATATATATATATATATATATATATTATATATATATATATATATATATATATAAGAACTAAGGCTAGACTCATACACTTCAAGCGCAATAGTGGTTCTCATTTCCCTTCCTGAAATTGTTTTATCGAAGAACTAAGAATAGACTAATACACTTGAACGGCAATAATGGTTCTCATTATTCCTTATTGTTTTAGCATATAGTAGCTAGAGCTAGTGTCGGCGTTCGTTGTGGCCGACGAGTAATTAGTATTGTGGAGTGCGTGTTTTGGTTCGGATGGTTCGCGAGAGGACACAAGGATTTATACTGGTTCGGGCAACGTGCCCTACGTCCAGTTCGATGAGGCTGCTCGTGTTACTCGCGACAGTTTGTAGAAGGGGGTTACAAACGGGCGAGAGAGGGACGAGCTCCCAAGTCTCTGGTGTTCTACGTGTGGTGGGCGGTTATGTTCGCGTGTAGCCTGATGTTCCGCTTCTTTCCGTCGTTCTCCCGCCTCCCCCTTTTATACTGCAAGGAGGGAGGTGGGCGTACAAAGAGTTGGCGCAAAGGTGTGGGCGGCGGCATGGCCGGGTGTCCTGTAGGCCGCGCTGTTGATGCTTCAAACTCCGTGCCGGTCGCTGTGGATGACGTCGCAGGCATGGTGGTGCTTTTCCGGTCGGTGGCGCCACAGGGATGGCCGTCAACGAGGGACGTCCCTTCGGCATGGTCGGTCGTCCTCCGACGAGGGGTCGGAGGAGAGGAGGACTGGTCGCCATTAGCTCCGTACCCGGTCGAAATGTCGATCGTAGCCGTCCCGTCTTGTCAGAAGGGATGGGCTTTGACGGGGGTCGTTCGCATAGTGACGGCCTCGCCGTCACTGTGCGACGTGGGCGGTTAGCGCCCACTTGCGCGGGGGGCTTCGGTAGCCACGAGAGTAGTTGAGCTTTTATTACTCTACTACTCAGTACCAACCGCCTTCGTTGCGGTGGGCAGTGCTCCCGACCCCTAAGGGTCGGGGGGGAGCGATTCGCCCGACCCCTGAGGTCGGGCGAGGCGGACTCTAGCACGGACTCCCGACCCCGTCACGGCGAGGTCGGGCGCATGAGTCGAGCGGCAAATGGTCCGACCCCGGTTGAAGGGGTCGGGCGAGGCGGACCTGTCCGTGGGCCCGAGCCGCCGTACGCGTATCGTGGTGTTGAGGTCAGGCGAGACGGAGATCGCTCGGTGCTTTATACGTAAAACAGTCGGAGGATCATTAATACCGGTCATCGCCGGTATTGACCCTCAACAGTAGCCCCCGAGTGAGGTCCGACCCCCCACATAAGAGGGGTCGGGCGTCGCTCTAATCGGAGGTGGCTGTAGAAGCGTTTCTACCGGTAAGGGGCGCGCGAGCGCGCACCTTACAGGTGTAGCCCCCGAGCGAGGTCTGATCCCTTCTTGGGATCGGGCGTCGCTTAAGTCGGGAGGAAGAGCGATCGTGGTGATCCCTTATTTATGCTGTAAGGGGCACGCGCGAGCGCGCACCTTGCAGGTGTAGCCCCCGAGCGAGGTCTGATCCCTTATCGGGATCAGGCGTCGCTTAAGTCGGCAAGAAGGAATTTTCGTTCGCGAGAGCGAACTCATCCTTGGGACTTAAGGTTCTGCGACCCCGCGTTGGGTCTCTCTTTGCGATTCCGTCCCCGAGTCCTCTGCTCGTCGCAGCGACCGGTCGGGGGTCGGTTCGTCTTTGTATCGTGCCTCCAGCGCGTCCGTTCGCCGGACGAGGAGGTTGAGCCGAGCCACGCCTTACCTCAATGGCCGAGGCGTGACGCTCATCGAGCTGCTAACGGGTAAGTTCAAGTGGAGCCCCGGGATCCCTTCGGGGGGATCCCAGCCGAACCGGCTGGCGGTTGACCCCAATATTCCTAGTCGCCGTCCCACGTGGTTCTCAGATGCCGTTCGATAGGCTTCCGAGGGCTCGTTGCCTCTCTGCGGGGAGATACCCGTGGGTCGGATCGGACCGGGACTCGAACGCGAATCGTGATGCCCCTGGGCGGTCGACCGCCTGGGGGTACTGGCCGCTAGCGGACCCATCACTTTTCACCCCTCACTCTGTTTACGCCCTGAGCGGCTGTCGAACCCATCCGCTGGGCCAGCCTTCGAACTCTTTGGGCCGTCGGGGCGTGTTTCAGCCCATGTGTTTTTCTTACCTGAGCGGGCCCGGCCCGATAAGTCGAACCGTCGCTCGGTACCGCGGGGGTACCAGAGCTGGCCCAGCCCGATAAGTCGAAGCGTCGCCCGCCGGCGCGCGGTGGCGCTCGATCTGTCAAAGCCTGCAGGCGTCAGCAATAAAACGTGACGAGACGTTTACCTGTCTCACCTGGCGCGGGAGTGAATGGAGCGCGCTGCTCGAGGGGGAGCGTCGCGGGAATCGTCGCCTCGGCCGAGCTTATATAAACGTACCACGGGCTCCGTTCGTCTTCACTCAAGTCTTTTGCCTCTTCGAGTTCCCGCTGTCTTGCGCGCTTAGCCCCCAAGCCTTTTCGCCGTCTCCGATTCTCACCGCTTCCCGAATCCTCCGCTTCGGTCCATCTCGTTAGATAGCAATGGCGTCGTGGTTGAGGTCCGACATGCGTGGAAACCGCCTCCAGGGCCTGGTGAAGCGCGGCCTTCTCCGCGCGCGCACGGCGGCGATGGAGTGGCAGGTCCCGGGCGACGAGACGGTGCCATCCCCGCCGGATGGCTACACTGTCTCGTTCGCGCCGTTCCATGAACGGGGCTTCGGCGTCCCCGCGCACCGATTTCTCCGGGGGCTGCTGCACTATTACAACATCGAGCTGCAGCACCTCAACCCCAACGGGATCCAGCACGTCGCCCTTTTCGTGGCGTTGTGCGAGGGATTCCTGGGGATCGAGCCCCACTTCGACCTCTGGCGGCATTTCTTCGCCGTCAGTCTGGTGAAGGCGGAGCACGGACCGGCGCCGATCGGGTGCGCCGGTATCCACCTCCGCGGCAACCGCGCTGCCGACTACGTCTCCGTGAAGCTGAAGAGCTCCCACAGGTGCTGGCATGGTCAATGGTTCTATCTTAAGAACGATACCGCCGGTCCCCTGCCGGAGTTCACGGGGCGGGTCTTCGCGCGGGCGCCGGAGTCCTGGAGATGGGGTGCTCCGAAGAAGGAGCAGACGATGCTGGACGGCCTCCTCGCGGCCATCGCGCAGCTGAAGGAGGCGGGCGTGCGCGGCGCCGGGGTCATCGCGGAGTACCACGCCCGCCGCGTCCTCCCGCTGGTGGCCCGCCCACTCCGTCTAGACCAGGTGGGGCCCGGCGTGGACGCGGAGGGGTCGGTGATGGCGGGAGCCCCCCCCTCCGAGTCGGAGCTCAAGCAGCGCCTGAAGGAGACCCTCGCCCCGGAGGAGGCCGACGTCGACTTGGACGACCATCCTCGGGCCCTTCCGTGGCCCGGGAGCGTCCAAATTGTAAGTTCTCCCCATCCTTAGCTTGTAGATCGTCTTTTTTCTCTTTTTTTTTAGAGTCGATATTGACTATTTTGATGTGTGCCAGGAGGGCCTGGTCTTCCGCCGATCCCTCGTCCCCGTCCCGGAGGACGCCGCGACCAGGGAGGCGAACCGCCTCGCCGCCGAGGAGCAGAAGCGGCGGAAGGACGCCGCGAAGGCGAAGAAGGCGGCGAGGCTGGAGAGGCGGGGTCGCCGCCAGGGGTCGGACGACGACGACGACGACGATGACGACGACGACGAGGAGGAGGAGGAGGAGGAAGGGACGGTCGGCCCCCGCCAGGGGGAGCCGGGGCCGAGCGGGTCGCGCCCGCCGGCCCAAGTATTGACATTGGAGCCCCCGAAGTTGAAACCTCAGGGGTCGAGCGGGCCGCGCCCGCTGGTGGAAGAGAGGAGGCCCGAGGCTCGGAGGCCGGAGGCCTCGGGGTCGGGCTCCCAGGGTCCGACCGCAACGCGCCCACAGAGGGAGCCACCGAGGTCCGAGCCTCGGGGGTCGGAGGCGACGTCGAGTCGCGCCCCGGCCGTGCCCGCCGCGGGGTCTGCGACAGCGGGAGCGGCGCTAAGGACGCCGACGCCGGCGGGGCCGTCGGCCGGCACGCCCCCGAGCGGGAGGGCGGCGCCCACGGCTGCCCCGGGGAGCCGGCGGCAGCGCGGGCGAGCGAGAAGCGCCCCCGCCCTTCGGAGGGGCAGTCGGATCCGACCCCCAAGCGTCGTCGGGGGATGGCCACAGGGTAAGTAGTTTTGATTCTTTCTTTCTTTTCTTTAAGCGTCCTGCTCACCACCGCTCGCTCGTTGTGCAGGGTCGGAGGGATGGTCCTGGCGTTGGCCACGGCGCCCAAGAAGGCGCTTGCGCGGCGCCCGTCCGCCGGTGCGCCAAGGGCCGGCGACGCGGAGTCATCGGCGGCTGGTGAGGCCAGGGCGGTGGAGCCCCCGCGCGCGGTGGCGACGGCCGTCGAGGCGGCGCGGCCCGCGGAGCAGGAGGTGGCGGCGGCGGAGCCGGTGCGGGCGGAGGCGATGGTGGTGGCGCCGCGGGAGGCGCCAGAGGGTGCGGGCGCCAGCGGGCCTGTGGCTGCCATGGTGCCAACGGCCCCCGTGGCCGAGGGGTCGGCGTCGGGGGGCGCCGCGGTGGGGTCCGTAGACCAGGCCCTCCAAGAGGAGCTTTCGGAGATGGTCGCATTGGACAGCATCGCGGCGTCACTCCGACATCGCCTCTCGAGGGGTCTCCGGAGGCGCCAGGCGCTCGAGCGGCAGCTTGTCGCTGCTTGCGGCGCGGCGGCGGATGCCCAGACCCGGGAGGAGTCCGCGGTCGGCCGACTCCGGGGGGCGGAGGAGGAGACCCGCGTTTTGAGGGAGGAGCTGGAGTCCGCCCACCAGGCTCGCGACGCCGTCACCGTGGTGGCGGTGGAGAGGAGCCAGCAGGTGGGCGGGCTTCGGGCGGTGCTTCGGAAGGAGAGGGAGGCGAGGGTGGAGGCCGAGGGCGTGGCCGCCGACCTGGGAGCGGAGCTGTCCGACGCCCGGACAGCGGTGAAGAAGCTTCAAAAGGCGGTGGCGGGTATGTGGTACCCTTTCTCCTTTGCTCTTTTTAGCTTTCTTTTCCTTAGGCAGCGTGGTCTGACCATCGGACGATGTGTGCAGCGCTCACGGAGCAGGTGGAGGAGCGCGCACGGGAGGCGTCAAGGGAGGCACTCCGCCGAGGCGTCCACCGGGCGTTCGCTATCGCCCGGTCTCATTATTCCAGCATCGCGCTGGACTTAATGAGTCATGGGTTCGCGCCTGGGTACACCGACGCGGAGCTGGACGAGATTGAAGATGAAGTCGCCCCCTTGGCGCACGCTCTGGCGGCGAGGATAGAGGGGGAGGATCGCCCCCCAACCCCGGAGCGCGAGAGGCCCCCGACTCCAGAGCAGGAGCGGACCCCCGCCCCCGAGGAGTAGGAGTAGATTAGTTAGTATGTATCTAGGGTGTCCGAGGCCGAAGCGCCCGGACAGCTTGTAAAAACTAGTGTTTGTATCACAAGTGATTTTGACCTCGGCGGCCCGTTTCCTTATCACTTGCGTGAAAAAGCGCTCAGTCCCTCACTCGTCCGTTTATGTGTCCCCAGAGAATCGTAGGTCGTAGACAGGATCGACACTTAGTTTTTGCCGGTGAGCGACGTTGCCGTAGCCTTTCGCAGGCGGTAGGCGTTTCGCAGTCCGACCGACTCGACTTCGTGTTTCTCCTATCCGCGACCTATCTTCTCTGAGTCTTAAACGTTAGGTGGGGGGCCGAGGCTCGGTGCAAAACGTAAGTCGCGGATAGGATCGGTCGTTAGCTTGACTGGTGAGCGTTGTGGCCATAGCCCCCGTGGGCTCGTTAGCACTTTCGCGGTCCGACCAGTTCGATCTCAAGCTTTCCTATCTTTGACTTACTTGTTTTTGCACAAGTTTTTTGAAAACATGCGAGGGTCGGGTCGCGCACGTATTGCACGTGGAATACATGCGCGCACCTTGCAGGTGTTGAGCCCCCGAGCGTGGTTGGACCCCTGCGCAGCAGGGGTCGGACGCTGCTCGGGGGGTGCGGAAAACAGACAAGCTACGAGTTTTAGGGATAGAAACGACGTAGCTGTTCGATGTTCCAGGCGTTGTTGAACTCTTGTCCGTCCGCGGTCTGCAGCTTGTAGGTGCCGGGTCGGAGAACCTTGGCGACAATGTAAGGCCCCTCCCACGGCGGCGATAACTTGTGTCGTCCTTGGCTGCTGGTGACGCGACGAAGGACGAGGTCGCCGACGTTGAACGCTCGCTCCCGCACGTTCCTTCCATGGTACCGGCGTAGTGCTTGCTGGTACTTGGCGGATCGGAGGAGCGCCACGTCTCGGGCCTCGTCGAGCTGATCCATCGCGTCTTCGAGGGACGTCTGGTTCCCTTGGTCGTCGTACGCCTTCACCCTCGGAGCACCGTAGTCGAGATCGGTTGGTAGGACGGCTTCGGAGCCGTATACCATGAAGAAAGGGGTAAACCCCGTGGCCCGACTAGGGGTCGTCCGCAGGCTCCAGAGTACGGCAGGGAGCTCGGCTGCCCACCGACCGCTGAATTGCTTCAGGCGGTTGTGGATCCGAGGCTTCAATCCCTGCAAAATCATACCGTTTGCGCGCTCGACCTGCCCGTTCGTCCGGGGGTGCGCTACGGCTGACCAATCGACACGGATATGGTAGTCGTCGCAGAATTTAAGGAATCGCTTTCCTGTGAACTGCGTACCGTTATCCGTGATGATGGAGTTTGGTACTCCAAAGCGGTGAATGATGTCGAGGAAGAATTCGACCGCTTCTTCTGGTCGGATCCTTGCAACCGGTCGGGCTTCGATCCATTTGGTGAACTTGTCGACGGCCACCAAAAGATGGGTGTAGCCCCCGGGTGCTTTCTTGAGTGGTCCGACCAGGTCGAGTCCCCAGACCGCGAATGGCCATGTGACGGGGATGTTCTGCAGCGCCTGTGCCGGCAGGTGGGTCTGCCGGGCATAGAACTGGCAGCCTTGGCAGGTGCGCACGATATGCGCAGCGTCGTTGACGGCTGTTGGCCAGTAGAATCCTTGTCGGAAGGCGTTCCCGACCAAGGTCTTGTGCGCCGCGTGGTGTCCGCAGACCCCACCGTGGATGTCTTGCAGCAGCAGCTTTCCCTGTTCAGTCGGGATGCAGCGCTGTAAAATCTTGGTGAGGCTTCTTTTGTAGAGTTCCCCATTGATAATGACAAAGGACTTGGCTCGACGCGCGATGCGTCGAGCTTCCGTCCTGTCTGTGGGGAGTTCCCCTCGGACGAGGCAGTCGAGGTATGGGGTCCTCCAATCGTTCGGAGGGCCCGACCCTGATGCGGGTGCCTCGTCTATCTCCATAACGTCGGGTCCTGGAGGTGCGGGAGTCGATCCGACCCTTTCGCCTGGGGTCGGCTCGTTGCCGACCCCTTTTGGGTCTTTGAGTCGGATCGACGGTTGGCTTTGGTCGTGGGAGAAGACCCCTGGCGGGATCTGATCCCGACCCGCCGCCATTTTCGCGAGGGAGTCAGCTTCCTCGTTCTGCCGCCTCGGGACATGTTTGAGTTCGAGACCGAAGAACTTGTGTTCGAGCTTGCGTACCTCTTGGCAGTACGCGTCCATGACATCGCTGTGGCAGCTTGACTCCTTCATGACTTGGTCGACGACGAGTTGGGAGTCGCCTCGAACTTCGAGACGTCGGATCCCCAACTCGTCGGCGATCTTGAGCCCGTTGATGAGCGCTTCGTATTCCGCCATGTTGTTGGAGGCGGGAAACTGGAGTCGGATTGCATACCTCATGCGTACCCCCATGGGGGAGACGAGGACGAGTCCGACCCCTGCTCCTGCGCGCATCAACGAGCCGTCGAAGTAGAGGACCCAGTACTCTTGGTCGACGGGGGCAGTGGGGAGCTGGACCTCGGTCCACTCCGCCACGAAGTCGGCCAAGGCCTGGGACTTGATCGCTGTATGAGGGGCGTACGTGATTCCCTCGCCCATGAGCTCGAGAGCCCATTTCGCGGCCTTCCCCGTTGCGTCGCGGTTTTCGACGACCTCACGCAAGGGGGAAGAGGTGACCACCGTTACCGGGTGCGACTCGAAGTAGTGTCTGAGCTTTCTCTTGGCGAGGACGACGCCGTAAAGAATTTTCAGTATCTGGAGATACCGAGTCTTTGTGTCAGACAAGACTTCGCTCACGAAGTAGACGGGGCGTTGAACCTTGAGGGCGTGGCCCTCCTCCCTTCGCTCTACGACCAAAGCAGCGCTGACGACCTGAGTCGTCGCGGCGAGGTAGAGTAGGAGTGGCTCTTTCGGGGTCGGGGGCACCAGGACCGGTGGCTTGGACAGGATAACTTTTATCCTATCGAGAGCCTCCTGTGCCTCGGGTGTCCATTGAAATCGGTCGGATTTCTTCAGGAGCTGGTAAAGCGGGTGAACGCGCTCTCCGAGGCGTGAGATAAAACGGCTTAGCGCCGCCAAGCACCCGGTCACGCGTTGCACTCCCTTCAAGTTCTGGATCGGACCCATCCGGTTGATGGCTTCGATCTTCTCCGGGTTGGCTTCGATGCCACGCTCGGAGACGATGAATCCGAGCAGCATCCCCCTAGGGACCCCGAAAACACATTTTTCGGGGTTGAGTTTGATGCCGTTTGCTCGGAGCTTGGTGAAGACGCGTTCCAGGTCGTCGACGAGCTGGTCGGTCTTCTTGGACTTGACTACGATGTCGTCCACATAGGCTTCGACGATGTCTCCGATGAGCTCGTCGAAGGTTCTGATCATGCAGCGCTGATACGTAGCGCCTGCATTCTTCAGTCCGAACGGCATCGTGACGTAGCAGTACGAGCCGAACGGCGTGATGAAGGACGTCGCGAGCTGGTCGGACTCTTTCATCGGGATTTGATGGTACCAGGAGTACGCATCAAGGAAGCATAGGGTTTCGCACCCCGCGGTTGAGTCGACTATCTGATCGATTCGTGGCAAAGGAAACGGATCCTTTGGACACGCTTTGTTGAGACTGGTATAGTCAACGCACATTCTCCATTTGCCGCTCTTTTTTCGTACAAGAACGGGGTTGGCTAACCAGTCGGGGTGATACACTTCCTTGATGAAGCCGGCTACCAGGAGTTTGGCGATCTCTTCCCCGATCGCTCTGCGCTTCTCTTCGTCAAAGCGGCGCAGGCGTTGCTTGACCGGGCGAGAACCCGGCCTGATGTGCAGGGCATGCTCGGCGACTTCTCTCGGAATGCCTGGCATGTCCGAGGGTTTCCACGCGAAGATGTCGATGTTCGCGCGGAGGAAGTCGACGAGCACGCTTTCCTATTTGGGGGAGAGGGAAGTCCCGATCTTCGCCGTCTTGCCGTCGGCGTTGTCGGGGCAGAGTTGGATCTCTTTGACGCCCTCCGCGGGCTCAAAGGACCCAGCGCTGCGGTTGGAGTCGGGGGCGTCCTCGGTGACGTGCTGACGGATGACGGCGAGCTCCTCCGTCGCCACGGTGGCAGAGGCGAGCTCACCAGTCTCCGCCTCGCATTGGTAGGCGTGCTGGAAGGACGTCCCGACGGTGATCACCCCCTTCGGCCCAGGTATTTTGAGCTTGAGGTAGGTGTAATTGGGTACGGCCATAAACTTGGCGTAGCATGGCCGTCCCAGTATGGCGTGGTAGGATCCGTGGAATCCTACCACCTCGAAGGTGAGAGTCTCCGTTCTGAAATTGGACGGAGTCCTGAAAGTGACGGGCAAATCGATTTGCCCGAGAGGGATAGCTTGTTTCCTAGGGACGACGCCATGGAAGGGTGCACCGATCGGGCGAATGCGCGCCCGGTCGATGCCCATGGCGTCGAGGGTCTCGACGTAGAGGATGTTGAGGCCGCTGCCTCCATCCATAAGCACCTTGGAGAGGCGCTTGGTGCCGATGATAGGGTCTACCACCAACGGGTACTTGCCTGGTTGCGGTACGTGGCTGGGGTGGTCTGACCGGTCGAACGTGATCGGAGACTCCGACCACTTGAGGAACGACGGGACGGCGGGCTCAGCTGCGAACACCTCACGGCGCTCCAGCTTGGCCCGACGTCGGCCACCGTGTGGCGCCAGCCCAGAGACGATCATAAGGCAGCCGTCCGTCTCCGGGAAGTTGTCGTCGCCGTCGGCGGCGTCGACGTCGTTGCTGGTGTCATCGGGAGCCTGTCTGGGCTTGCCTTTCGGCTTGCCCTTCTTTGCCTCCTCGGCCAGGAACTTCTTCATCAGCGAACACTCTTTGTATCACTGGGAAGGCGTGGTTGGGGCACGGCCCGTTCCACTTCTTTTCGAAGTGGTCCGGGGTGTCCTCCGTGGGTGCCTTGGCACCCTTGCGATCCGCGGCAGCGACCATCCGTTCTCCGGACGGACGCGGCCGGTTCTTCTTCTTTTTCTTGCTCGGGGGGTCGGAGGAGCCTCCGCCGGCTGTCTCGACCCGCTTACCTTTGGCGTCTTGGGCGCGATCGAAGATCGCACCCACCGCCTCCTTGCCAGAGGCAAAGCTGGTCGCGATGTCCAGCAACTCTCTGGCGGTCCGGGGACTCTTGCGCCCTAGTTCGTGAACTAGGGAGCGACAGGTCGTCCCGGACAAGAATGCGCCGATGACATCGGCGTCACCGACGTCTGGCAGCTCATTGCATTGCCGGGAGAAGCGCCGGATGTAATCCCGGAGCGACTCTCCCGGTTTCTGCCGGCAGTTCTTGAGGTCCCAGGGGTTTCCCGGGCGGTTGTAAGTCCCCTGGAAGTTTCCAACGAAAACCTCCTTGAGGTCGGACCAGCAAGTAATCTGGTTGGCGGGGAGATGCTCGAGCCACGTCCTGGCCGAATCGGCCAGATACAGTGGCAAGTTGCGGATGATGAAATCGTCATCCTCCGCGCCCCCAGCCCGGCATGCAAGGCGATAGTCCTCGAGGCACAGGCCAGGGTTGGTTTCCCCCGCGTACTTTGGCACGTTGGCCGGGGGTCGGAAGCGCCGCGGAAATGGCGCACTCCGAATGTGAGGAATGAAGACCCTTGGCCCCGGAGCGTCCGGGCTAGGGCTTCGATCCTCATCGTTGTCGTAGCGTCCCCCTCGACGCGGATGACGCGATCGGGAGGTGCCATCGTCGAACTCCAGGTGGCGCCGCCGCGCATCTAGGGTGGCGCGGGCGTCCCTGTTCGTCCCCAGACGACCGCGGACGGAGGCTTTCGCCGTGCCATCCGCTGCTGGGGGAGTCTGGTGGACAGACGTGTTCTGGGCATGTTGTCCACGCAGACGCGACAGCGAGCTCTCAGCTTGCTGCACTGCCGCGCGCTCAAGTAGCGCCTCAGCCTCGCGCTGGGCGCGTCGGGCTTCCGGCGTGACAGGCTCAGGGAGGCCCCTGAGCAATGCCGCCGCCGCGGCCAGGTTCTGGCTCGCCCGTGGGAAGCGCGGGCGGCCATCGTCACGACTTGCGACTCGTAAGTCGTCAGTGCGGGTGTGTTCACTGGACTCGCTCTGAGCGAGCTCGTGATCAATCACCGCACGCTCCTGATCCAGCTGACGCTGGACCTCCAGGAGTTCCTCCCTCCGTGCGCGCAGTCGTTCTGACTGCACGTCACGGGGTGGGGTCCCGTCCTGCGGGCCAGAAGGCTCCGCAGGGCGTTCGCCCTCCGCAGCGGGAAGATCTCCTACTCGTATCATGAGGCACTCTCGTGAGGGGTGGCGACTCCCCTCAATGCACCCCGCGTCGGAGCCTTCGCTCGACGCTCCATCCAGGAGGTCGAAGAAAGACTCGGACGCGCAGCCCACCATAGCCACGAACTCGTTGTTCGTGGTGCATGGAGCTGGGAGCGTTGACGCCCGGGACATCATGCCATCGAGAGGCGATGCACGCCCGGGGTCAAGCGAGGCAACTGGTGGTGCCGCTGCACCGGCCAGTGCCAAAGCGCCATCGGAGATGGCGACGAAATCGAGGCTCCCGAAACGCACGTGTGTGCCGGGAACCCAGGTGGTTGCGCGGCTAGCCATCCGAACAAAGAGAGGGGTTTGACGAAAACACGCACAAAGAACCCCTACCTGGCGCGCCAACTGTCGGCGTTCGTTGTGGCCGACGAGTAATTAGTATCGTGGAGTGCGTGTTTTGGTTCGGATGGTTCGCGAGAGGACACAAGGATTTATACTGGTTCGGGTAACATGCCCTACGTCCAGTTCGATGAGGCTGCTCGTGTTACTCGCGACAGTTTGTAGAAGGGGGTTACAAACGGGCGAGAGAGGGACGAGCTCCCAAGTCTCTGGTGTTCTACGTGTGGTGGGCGGTTATGTTCGCGTGTAGCCTGATGTTCCGCTTCATTCGGTCGTTCTCCCGCCTCCCCCTTTTATACTGCAAGGAGGGAGGTGGGCGTACAAAGAGTTGGCGCAAAGGTGTGGGCGGCGGCATGGCCGGGTGTCCTGTAGGCCGCGCTGTTGATGCTTCAAACTCCGTGCCGGTCGCTGTGGATGACGTCGCAGGCATGGCGGTGCTTTTCCAGTCGGTGGCGCCACAGGGATGGCTGTCAACGAGGGACGTCCCTTCGGCATGGTCGGTCGTCCTCTGATGAGGGGTCGGAGGAGAGGAGGACTGGTCGCCATTAGCTCCGTACCCGGTCGAAATGTCGATCGTAGCCGTCCCGTCTTGTCAGAAGGGATGGGCTTTGACGGGGGTCGTTCGCATAGTGACGGCCTCGCCGTCACTGTGCGACGTGGGCGGTTAGCGCCCACTTGCGCGGGGGGCTTCGGTAGCCACGAGAGTAGTTGAGCTTTTATTACTCAACTACTCAGTACCAACCGCCTTCGTTGCGGTGGGCAGTGCTCCCGACCCCTAAGGGTCGGGGGGGAGCGATTCGCCCGACCCCTGAGGTCGGGCGAGGCGGACTCTAGCACGGACTCCCGACCCCGTCACGGCGAGGTCGGGCGCATGAGTCGAGCGGCAAATGGTCCGACCCCGGTTGAAGGGGTCGGGCGAGGCGGACCTGTCCGTGGGCCCGAGCCGCCGTACGCGTATCGTGGTGTTGAGGTCGGGCGAGACGGAGATCGCTCGGTGCTTTATACGTAAAGCAGTCGGAGGATCATTAATACCGGTCATCGCCGGTATTGTCGCAGGTGGCTAGCCGCGCAACCACCTGGGCAGTGCAGCAAGCTGAGAGCTCGCTGTCGCGTCTGCGTGGACAACGTGCCCAGAACACGTCTGTCCACCAGACTCCCCCAGCAGCGGATGGCACGGCGAAAGCCTCCGTCCGCGGTCGTCTGGGGACGAACAGGGACGCCCGCGCCACCCTGGATGCGCGGCGGCGCCGCGTGGAGTTCGACGATGACACCTCCCGATCGCGTCATCCGCGTCGAGGGGGACGCTACGACAACGATGAGGATCGAAGCCCTAGCCCGGACGCTCCGGGGCCAAGGGTCTTCAGTCCTCACATTCGGAGTGCGCCATTTCCGCGGCGCTTCCGACCCCCGGCCAACGTGCCAAAGTACGCGGGGGAAACCAACCCTGGCCTGTGCCTCGAGGACTATCGCCTTGCATGCCGGGCTGGGGGCGCGGAGGATGACGATTTCATCATCCGCAACTTGCCACTGTATCTGGCCGATTCGGCCAGGACGTGGCTCGAGCATCTCCCCGCCAACCAGATTACTTGCTGGTCCGACCTCAAGGAGGTTTTCGTTGGAAACTTCCAGGGGACTTACAACCGCCCGGGAAACCCCTGGGACCTCAAGAACTGCCGGCAGAAACCAGGAGAGTCGCTCCGGGATTACATCCGGCGCTTCTCCCGGCAATGCAATGAGCTGCCAGACGTCGGTGACGCCGATGTCATCGGCGCATTCTTGTCCGGGACGACCTGTCGCTCCCTAGTTCACGAACTAGGGCGCAAGAGTCCCCGGACCGCCAGAGAGTTGCTGGACATCGCGACCAGCTTTGCCTCTGGCGAGGAGGCGGTGGGTGCGATCTTCGATCGCGCCCAAGACGCCAAAGGTAAGCGGGTCGAGACAGCCGGCGGAGGCTCCTCCGACCCCCCGAGCAAGAAAAAGAAGAAGAACCGGCCGCGTCCGTCCGGAGAACGGATGGTCGCTGCCGCGGATCGCAAGGGTGCCAAGGCACCCACGGAGGACACCCCGGACCACTTCGAAAAGAAGTGGAACGGGCCGTGCCCCAACCACGCCTTCCCAGTGATACAAAGAGTGTTCGCTGATGAAGAAGTTCCTGGCCGAGGAGGCAAAGAAGGGCAAGCCGAAAGGCAAGCCCAGACAGGCTCCCGATGACACCAGCAACGACGTCGACGCCGCCGACGGCGACGACAACTTTCCGGAGACGGACGGCTGCCTTATGATCGTCTCTGGGCCGGCGCCACACGGTGGCCGACGTCGGGCCAAGCTGGAGCGCCGTGAGGTGTTCGCAGCTGAGCCCGCCGTCCCGTCGTTCCTCAAGTGGTCGGAGTCTCCGATCACGTTCGGCCGGTCAGACCACCCCAGCCACGTACCGCAACCAGGCAAGTACCCGTTGGTGGTAGACCCTATCATCGGCACCAAGCGCCTCTCCAAGGTGCTTATGGATGGAGGCAGCGGCCTCAACATCCTCTACGTCGAGACCCTCGACGCCATGGGCATCGACCGGGCGCGCATTCGCCCGACCGGTGCACCCTTCCATGGCGTCGTCCCTGGGAAACAAGCTATCCCTCTCGGGCAAATCGATTTGCCCGTCACTTTCGGGACTCCGTCCAATTTCAGAACGGAGACTCTCACCTTCGAGGTGGTAGGATTCCACGGATCCTACCACGCCATACTGGGACGGCCATGCTACGCCAAGTTCATGGCCGTACCCAATTACACCTACCTCAAGCTCAAAATACCTGGGCCGAAGGGGGTGATCACCGTCGGGACGTCCTTCCAGCACGCCTACCAATGCGAGGCGGAGACTGGTGAGCTCGCCTCTGCCACCGTGGCGACGGAGGAGCTCGCCGTCATCCGTCAGCACGTCACCGAGGACGCCCCCGACTCCAACCGCAGCGCTGGGTCCTTTGAGCCCGCGGAGGGCGTCAAAGAGATCCAACTCTGCCCCGACAACGCCGACGGCAAGACGGCGAAGATCGGAACTTCCCTCTCCCCCAAATAGGAAAGCGTGCTCGTCGACTTCCTCCGCGCGAACATCGACATCTTCGCGTGGAAACCCTCGGACATGCCAGGCATTCCGAGAGAAGTCGCCGAGCATGCCCTGCACATCAGGCCGGGTTCTCGCCCGGTCAAGCAACGCCTGCGCCGCTTTGACGAAGAGAAGCGCAGAGCGATCGGGGAAGAGATCGCCAAACTCCTGGTAGCCGGCTTCATCAAGGAAGTGTATCACCCCGACTGGTTAGCCAACCCCGTTCTTGTACGAAAAAAGAGCGGCAAATGGAGAATGTGCGTTGACTATACCAGTCTCAACAAAGCGTGTCCAAAGGATCCGTTTCCTTTGCCACGAATCGATCAGATAGTTGACTCAACCGCGGGGTGCGAAACCCTATGCTTCCTTGATGCGTACTCCTGGTACCATCAAATCCCGATGAAAGAGTCCGACCAGCTCGCGACGTCCTTCATCACGCCGTTCGGCTCGTACTGCTACGTCACGATGCCGTTCGGACTGAAGAATGCAGGCGCTACGTATCAGCGCTGCATGATCAGAACCTTCGACGAGCTCATCGGAGACATCGTCGAAGCCTATGTGGACGACATCGTAGTCAAGTCCAAGAAGACCGACCAGCTCGTCGACGACCTGGAACGCGTCTTCACCAAGCTCCGAGCAAACGGCATCAAACTCAACCCCGAAAAATGTGTTTTCGGGGTCCCGAGGGGGATGCTGCTCGGATTCATCGTCTCCGAGCGTGGCATCGAAGCCAACCCGGAGAAGATCGAAGCCATCAACCGGATGGGTCCGATCCAGAACTTGAAGGGAGTGCAACGCGTGACCGGGTGCTTGGCGGCGCTAAGCCGTTTTATCTCACGCCTCGGAGAGCGCGTTCACCCGCTTTACCAGCTCCTGAAGAAATCCGACCGATTTCAATGGACACCCGAGGCACAGGAGGCTCTCGATAGGATAAAAGTTATCCTGTCCAAGCCACCGGTCCTGGTGCCCCCGACCCCGAAAGAGCCACTCCTACTCTACCTCGCCGCGACGACTCAGGTCGTCAGCGCTGCTTTGGTCGTAGAGCGAAGGGAGGAGGGCCACGCCCTCAAGGTTCAACGCCCCGTCTACTTCGTGAGCGAAGTCTTGTCTGACACAAAGACTCGGTATCTCCAGATACTGAAAATTCTTTACGGCGTCGTCCTCGCCAAGAGAAAGCTCAGACACTACTTCGAGTCGCACCCGGTAACGGTGGTCACCTCTTCCCCCTTGCGTGAGGTCGTCGAAAACCGCGACGCAACGGGGAAGGCCGCGAAATGGGCTCTCGAGCTCATGGGCGAGGGAATCACGTACGCCCCTCATACAGCGATCAAGTCCCAGGCCTTGGCCGGCTTCGTGGCGGAGTGGACCGAGGTCCAGCTCCCCACTGCCCCCGTCGACCAAGAGTACTGGGTCCTCTACTTCGACGGCTCGTTGATGCGCGCAGGAGCAGGGGTCGGACTCGTCCTCGTCTCCCCCATGGGGGTACGCATGAGGTATGCAATCCGACTCCAGTTTCCCGCCTCCAACAACATGGCGGAATACGAAGCGCTCATCAACGGGCTCAAGATCGCCGACGAGTTGGGGATCCGACGTCTCGAAGTTCGAGGCGACTCCCAACTCGTCGTCGACCAAGTCATGAAGGAGTCAAGCTGCCACAGCGATGTCATGGACGCGTACTGCCAAGAGGTACGCAAGCTCGAACACAAGTTCTTCGGTCTCGAACTCAAACATGTCCCGAGGCGGCAGAACGAGGAAGCTGACTCCCTCGCGAAAATGGCGGCGGGTCGGGATCAGATCCCGCCAGGGGTCTTCTCCCACGACCAAAGCCAACCGTCGATCCGACTCAAAGACCCAAAAGGGGTCGGCAACGAGCCGACCCCAGGCGAAAGGGTCGGATCGACTCCCGCACCTCCAGGACCCGACGTTATGGAGATAGACGAGGCACCCGCATCAGGGTCGGGCCCTCCGAACGATTGGAGGACCCCATACCTCGACTGCCTCGTCCGAGGGGAACTCCCCACAGACAGGACGGAAGCTCGACGCATCGCGCGTCGAGCCAAGTCCTTTGTCATTATCAATGGGGAACTCTACAAAAGAAGCCTCACCAAGATTTTACAGCGCTGCATCCCGACTGAACAGGGAAAGCTGCTGCTGCAAGACATCCACGGTGGGGTCTGCGGACACCACGCGGCGCACAAGACCTTGGTCGGGAACGCCTTCCGACAAGGATTCTACTGGCCAACAGCCGTCAACGACGCTGCGCATATTGTGCGCACCTGCCAAGGCTGCCAGTTCTACGCCCGGCAGACCCACCTGCCGGCACAGGCGCTGCAGAACATCCCCGTCACATGGCCATTCGCGGTCTGGGGACTCGACCTGGTCGGACCACTCAAGAAAGCACCCGGGGGCTACACCCATCTTTTGGTGGCCGTCGACAAGTTCACCAAATGGATCGAAGCCCGACCGGTTGCAAGGATCCGACCAGAAGAAGCGGTCGAATTCTTCCTCGACATCATTCACCGCTTTGGAGTACCAAACTCCATCATCACGGATAACGGTACGCAGTTCACAGGAAAGCGATTCCTTAAATTCTGCGACGACTACCATATCCGTGTCGATTGGGCAGCCGTAGCGCACCCCCGGACGAACGGGCAGGTCGAGCGCGCAAACGGTATGATTTTGCAGGGATTGAAGCCTCGGATCCACAACCGCCTGAAGCAATTCAGCGGTCGGTGGGCAGCCGAGCTCCCTGCCGTACTCTGGAGCCTGCGGACGACCCCTAGTCGGGCCACGGGGTTTACCCCTTTCTTCATGGTATACGGCTCCGAAGCCGTCCTACCAACCGATCTCGACTACGGTGCTCCGAGGGTGAAGGCGTACGACGACCAAGGGAACCAGACGTCCCTCGAAGACGCGATGGATCAGCTCGACGAGGCCCGAGACGTGGCGCTCCTCCGATCCGCCAAGTACCAGCAAGCACTACGCCGGTACCATGGAAGGAACGTGCGGGAGCGAGCGTTCAACGTCGGCGACCTCGTCCTTCGTCGCGTCACCAGCAGCCAAGGACGACACAAGTTATCGCCGCCGTGGGAGGGGCCTTACATTGTCGCCAAGGTTCTCCGACCCGGCACCTACAAGCTGCAGACCGCGGACGGACAAGAGTTCAACAACGCCTGGAACATCGAACAGCTACGTCGTTTCTATCCCTAAAACTCGTAGCTTGTCTGTTTTCCGCACCCCCCGAGCAGCGTCCGACCCCTGCTGCGCAGGGGTCCAACCACGCTCGGGGGCTCAACACCTGCAAGGTGCGCGCATGTATTCCACGTGCAATACGTGCGCGACCCGACCCTCGCATGTTTTCAAAAAACTTGTGCAAAAACAAGTAAGTCAAAGATAGGAAAGCTTGAGATCGAACTGGTCGGACCGCGAAAGTGCTAACGAGCCCACGGGGGCTATGGCCACAACGCTCACCAGTCAAGCTAACGACCGATCCTATCCGCGACTTACGTTTTGCACCGAGCCTCGGCCCCCCACCTAACGTTTAAGACTCAGAGAAGATAGGTCGCGGATAGGAGAAACACGAAGTCGAGTCGGTCGGACTGCGAAACGCCTACCGCCTGCGAAAGGCTACGGCAACGTCGCTCACCGGCAAAAACTAAGTGTCGATCCTGTCTACGACCTACGATTCTCTGGGGACACATAAACGGACGAGTGAGGGACTGAGCGCTTTTTCACGCAAGTGATAAGGAAACGGGCCGCCGAGGTCAAAATCACTTGTGATACAAACACTTGTTTTTACAAGCTGTCCGGGCGCTTCGGCCTCGGACACCCTAGATACATACTAACTAATCTACTCCTACTCCTCGGGGGCGGGGGTCCGCTCCTGCTCTGGAGTCGGGGGCCTCTCGCGCTCCGGGGTTGGGGGGCGATCCTCCCCCTCTATCCTCGCCGCCAGAGCGTGCGCCAAGGGGGCGACTTCATCTTCAATCTCGTCCAGCTCCGCGTCGGTGTACCCAGGCGCGAACCCCTGACTCATTAAGTCCAGCGCGATGCTGGAATAATGAGACCGGGCGATAGCGAACGCCCGGTGGACGCCTCGGCGGAGTGCCTCCCTTGACGCCTCCCGTGCGCGCTCCTCCACCTGCTCCGTGAGCGCTGCACACATCGTCCGATGGTCAGACCACGCTGCCTAAGGAAAAGAAAGCTAAAAAGAGCAAAGGAGAAAGGGTACCACATACCCGCCACCGCCTTTTGAAGCTTCTTCACCGCTGTCCGGGCGTCGGACAGCTCCGCTCCCAGGTCGGCGGCCACGCCCTCGGCCTCCACCCTCGCCTCCCTCTCCTTCCGAAGCACCGCCCGAAGCCCGCCCACCTGCTGGCTCCTCTCCACCGCCACCACGGTGACGGCGTCGCGAGCCTGGTGGGCGGACTCCAGCTCCTCCCTCAAAACGCGGGTCTCCTCCTCCGCCCCCCGGAGTCGGCCGACCGCGGACTCCTCCCGGGTCTGGGCATCCGCCGCCGCGCCGCAAGCAGCGACAAGCTGCCGCTCGAGCGCCTGGCGCCTCCGGAGACCCCTCGAGAGGCGATGTCGGAGTGACGCCGCGATGCTGTCCAATGCGACCATCTCCGAAAGCTCCTCTTGGAGGGCCTGGTCTACGGACCCCACCGCGGCGCCCCCCGACGCCGACCCCTCGGCCACGGGGGCCGTTGGCACCATGGCAGCCACAGGCCCGCTGGCGCCCGCACCCTCTGGCGCCTCCCGTGGCGCCCACCATCGCCTCCGCCCGCACCGGCTCCGCCGCCGCCACCTCCTGCTCCGCGGGCCGCGCCGCCTCGACGGCCGTCGCCACCGCGCGCGGGGGCTCCACCGCCCTGGCCTCACCAGCCGCCGATGACTCCGCGTCGCCGGCCCTTGGCGCACCGGCGGACGGGCGCCGCGCAAGCGCCTTCTTGGGCGCCGTGGCCAACGCCAGGACCATCCCTCCGACCCTGCACAACGAGCGAGCGGCGGTGAGCAGGACGCTTAAAGAAAAGAAAGAAAGAATCAAAACTACTTACCCTGTGGCCATCCCCCGACGACGCTTGGGGGTCGGATCCGACTGCCCCTCCGAAGGGCGGGGGCGCTTCTCGCTCGCCCGCGCTGCCGCCGGCTCCCCCGGGGCAGCCGTGGGCGCCGCCCTCCCGCTCGGGGGCGTGCCGGCCGACGGCCCCGCCGGCGTCGGCGTCCTTAGCGCCGCTCCCGCTGTCGCAGACCCCGCGGCGGGCACGGCCGGGGCGCGACTCGACGTCGCCTCCGACCCCCGAGGCTCGGACCTCGGTGGCTCCCTCTGTGGGCGCGTTGCGGTCGGACCCTGGGAGCCCGACCCCGAGGCCTCCGGCCTCCGAGCCTCGGGCCTCCTCTCTTCCACCAGCGGGCGCGGCCCGCTCGACCCCTGAGGTTTCAACTTCGGGGGCTCCAATGTCAATACTTGGGCCGGCGGGCGCGACCCGCTCGGCCCCGGCTCCCCCTGGCGGGGGCCGACCGTCCCTTCCTCCTCCTCCTCCTCCTCGTCGTCGTCGTCATCGTCGTCGTCGTCGTCGTCCGACCCCTGGCGGCGACCCCGCCTCTCCAGCCTCGCCGCCTTCTTCGCCTTCGCGGCGTCCTTCCGCCGCTTCTGCTCCTCGGCGGCGAGGCGGTTCGCCTCCCTGGTCGCGGCGTCCTCCGGGACGGGGACGAGGGATCGGCGGAAGACCAGGCCCTCCTGGCACACATCAAAATAGTCAATATCGACTCTAAAAAAAAAGAGAAAAAAGACGATCTACAAGCTAAGGATGGGGAGAACTTACAATTTGGACGCTCCCGGGCCACGGAAGGGCCCGAGGATGGTCGTCCAAGTCGACGTCGGCCTCCTCCGGGGCGAGGGTCTCCTTCAGGCGCTGCTTGAGCTCCGACTCGGAGGGGGGGGCTCCCGCCATCACCGACCCCTCCGCGTCCACGCCGGGCCCCACCTGGTCTAGACGGAGTGGGCGGGCCACCAGCGGGAGGACGCGGCGGGCGTGGTACTCCGCGATGACCCCGGCGCCGCGCACGCCCGCCTCCTTCAGCTGCGCGATGGCCGCGAGGAGGCCGTCCAGCATCGTCTGCTCCTTCTTCGGAGCACCCCATCTCCAGGACTCCGGCGCCCGCGCGAAGACCCGCCCCGTGAACTCCGGCAGGGGACCGGCGGTATCGTTCTTAAGATAGAACCATTGACCATGCCAGCACCTGTGGGAGCTCTTCAGCTTCACGGAGACGTAGTCGGCAGCGCGGTTGCCGCGGAGGTGGATACCGGCGCACCCGATCGGCGCCGGTCCGTGCTCCGCCTTCACCAGACTGACGGCGAAGAAATGCCGCTAGAGGTCGAAGTGGGGCTCGATCCCCAGGAATCCCTCGCACAACGCCACGAAAAGGGCGACGTGCTGGATCCCGTTGGGGTTGAGGTGCTGCAGCTCGATGTTGTAATAGTGCAGCAGCCCCCGGAGAAATCGGTGCGCGGGGACGCCGAAGCCCCGTTCATGGAACGGCGCGAACGAGACAGTGTAGCCATCCGGCGGGGATGGCACCGTCTCGTCGCCCGGGACCTGCCACTCCATCGCCGCCGTGCGCGCGCGGAGAAGGCCGCGCTTCACCAGGCCCTGGAGGCGGTTTCCACGCACGTCGGACCTCAACCACGACGCCATTGCTATCTAACGAGATGGACCGAAGCGGAGGATTCGGGAAGCGGTGAGAATCGGAGACGGCGAAAAGGCTTGGGGGCTAAGCGCGCAAGACAGCGGGAACTCGAAGAGGCAAAAGACTTGAGTGAAGACGAACGGAGCCCGTGGTACGTTTATATAAGCTCGGCCGAGGCGACGATTCCCGCGACGCTCCCCCTCGAGCAGCGCGCTCCATTCACTCCCGCGCCAGGTGAGACAGGTAAACGTCTCGTCACGTTTTATTGCTGACGCCTGCAGGCTTCGACAGATCGAGCGCCACCGCGCGCCGGCGGGCGACGCTTCGACTTATCGGGCTGGGCCAGCTCTGGTACCCCCGCGGTACCGAGCGACGGTTCGACTTATCGGGCCGGGCCCGCTCAGGTAAGAAAAACACATGGGCTGAAACACGCCCCGACGGCCCAAAGAGTTCGAAGGCTGGCCCAGCGGATGGGTTCGACAGCCGCTCAGGGCGTAAACAGAGTGAGGGGTGAAAAGTGATGGGTCCGCTAGCGGCCAGTACCCCCAGGCGGTCGACCGCCCAGGGGCATCACGATTCGCGTTCGAGTCCCGGTCCGATCCGACCCACGGGTATCTCCCCGCGGAGAGGCAACGAGCCCTCGGAAGCCTATCGAACGGCATCTGAGAACCACGTGGGACGGCGACTAGGAATATTGGGGTCAACCGCCAGCCGGTTCGGCTGGGATCCCCCCGAAGGGATCCCGGGGCTCCACTTGAACTTACCCGTTAGCAGCTCGATGAGCGTCACGCCTCGGCCATCGAGGTAAGGCGTGGCTCGGTTCAACCTCCTCGTCCGGCGAACGGACGCGCTGGAGGCGCGATACAAAGACGAACCGACCCCCGACCGGTCGCTGCGACGAGCAGAGGACTCGGGGACGGAATCGCAGAGACCCAACGCGGGGTCGCAGAACCTTAAGTCCCAAGGATGAGTTCGCTCTCGCGAACGAAAATTCCTTCTTGCCGACTTAAGCGACGCCTGATCCCGATAAGGGATCAGACCTCGCTCGGGGGCTACACCTGCAAGGTGCGCGCTCGCGCGCGCCCCTTACAGCATAAATAAGGGATCACCACGATCGCTCTTCCTCCCGACTTAAGCGACGCCCGATCCCAAGAAGGGATCAGACCTCGCTCGGGGGCTACACCTGTAAGGTGCGCGCTCGCGCGCGCCCCTTACCGGTAGAAACGCTTCTACAGCCACCTCCGATTAGAGCGACGCCCGACCCCTCTTATGTGGGGGGTCGGACCTCACTCGGGGGCTACTGTTGAGGGTCAATACCGGCGATGACCGGTATTAATGATCCTCCGACTGTTTTACGTATAAAGCACCGAGCGATCTCCGTCTCGCCTGACCTCAACACCACGATACGCGTACGGCGGCTCGGGCCCACGGACAGGTCCGCCTCGCCCGACCCCTTCAACCGGGGTCGGACCATTTGCCGCTCGACTCATGCGCCCGACCTCGCCGTGACGGGGTCGGGAGTCCGTGCTAGAGTCCGCCTCGCCAGACCTCAGGGGTCGGGCGAATCGCTCCCCCCCGACCCTTAGGGGTCGGGAGCACTGCCCACCGCAACGAAGGCGGTTGGTACTGAGTAGTTGAGTAATAAAAGCTCAACTACTCTCGTGGCTACCGAAGCCCCCCGCGCAAGTGGGCGCTAACCGCCCACGTCGCACAGTGACGGCGAGGCCGTCACTATGCGAACGACCCCCGTCAAAGCCCATCCCTTCTGACAAGACGGGACGGCTACGATCGACATTTCGACCGGGTACGGAGCTAATGGCGACCAGTCCTCCTCTCCTCCGACCCCTCGTCGGAGGACGACCGACCATGCCGAAGGGACGTCCCTCGTTGACGGCCATCCCTGTGGCGCCACCGACCGGAAAAGCACCGCCATGCCTGCGACGTCATCCACAGCGACCGGCACGGAGTTTGAAGCATCAACAGCGCGGCCTACAGGACACCCGGCCATGCCGCCGCCCACACCTTTGCGCCAACTCTTTGTACGCCCACCTCCCTCCTTGCAGTATAAAAGGGGGAGGCGGGAGAACGACGGAAAGAAGCGGAACATCAGGCTACACGCGAACATAACCGCCCACCACACGTAGAACACCAGAGACTTGGGAGCTCGTCCCTCTCTCGCCCGTTTGTAACCCCCTTCTACAAACTGTCGCGAGTAACACGAGCAGCCTCATCGAACTGGACGTAGGGCACGTTGCCCGAACCAGTATAAATCCTTGTGTCCTCTCGCGAACCATCCGAACCAAAACACGCACTCCACGATACTAATTACTCGTCGGCCACAACGAACGCCGACACTTATCGCCGTTGACTTTAACCGAAAACTTTAACCGTTTGTCTTATTTTAAAAATTAGTTTAAATATATAAAATTAAAAGTTAATATTAAAAACCCGTTAGTACTAAATCAAATCGTAACGAAACATTTAATATTTCTTATACTTTTTTGAATAAGACGAATAGTTAAAGTTATTAGTCAAAGCCAACGGCGACACGAAAATTAAGAACGGAGGGAGTATTTAGTTATATATTTCTGTTAAACCAGTTACTTATGCTTACTTTCTTGTTGCCGGTTAAAGTACACCCAGATCTAATTATTGTCAAACACAGTAAGAAGTGAGCTTTTTCTTCCTGGTTCAATCATACAAAAGGCTTAGCCTGGGGTTAATTCAATGCATGTTTATGATACAGGGACCCTGTCATATCGATCAAGATGTGACTTTGTCCAATAGAGCAACCAGACTAGTACTCTTCATTTGCCAAAAAATGAATATATTGTTGTTCCAGTACTGTTACAATGTCTACATCAAATACCATATACAGATTTGGCTTGCATATATATCCTATGATGAGCGATGGAAAACAAACTGACGCCCTAGTTTTGGCTTCTCTCTTCATCCAGGTATCCAAGCGACGTGGATAAGCGCATTCTGGCGCACCAGACGGGCCTATCACGCAGCCAAGTAAGTATATGCATATGCTTCCTTCTTCTGCCTTGTGCTCTTGAGTTCTCTATATCACCGCAAACCATCTAGATTAATAATTTGTATAGTAAAATTAAGAAATAATATAATAACTTAGCATGCCATAGACACGCAAGGTCATACAAGGGATCATAAAGTTTAACAATGGCACGGATAAACTAAAATTGTGGTTTGTACTTTTATTGAAACATGAACAAAATGACTGGAGAAAAAGAAATTTAAATCCACACAGACACTTTCTCTAGGTCCAATAATTTTTAGAACTAGAGATGGCTAGCATTGAGAATTTTATAAATAAATCCAGCTAAAAAAAATCTTAAAACCTTGAGCTATCAAATAATAGGGCCTTTTCTATAACCATCTGGCAGCCATTAGCTCCAATAACTAACCAACAACGCACAAAATTTGTAACCAGCTGATATCCATAATTAGCTTCCGAGATTATCAATCACATCATAATCATTAATTGCCGGGCTGTGCATCACTGGCTCTGGCTGAAAAGAAAAAAAAGCTCCACACACGCGCGTCGGCGCTGGCGGTGTGCCCATCGATCGGGTACCACGTCCGAGTCGCGCGCGCGTGTCTGTCGGCATCTCCTGGCTCACGTCGCATGAAAAGGATCTAACAAACAACCGCTGCTAACTCTTGCGTGCCCACCGCGTGCTGCACATTCTCGATCTGCAGGTCTCTAACTGGTTCATCAACGCGAGGGTGAGGCTGTGGAAACCCATGGTGGAGGAGATGTACGCGGCGGAGGAGGTGACGACGACGACGAAGGACGACCTCCTGGCCGTGGAGGCCTGCTGCAGTACCGGAACGAACGTCGTCGTCAGCAGCAGCTACCCTAATCGTCCTGCTTGCTACACGTCGGCGGAGGGGCGGCGGTGGGCGCGTGGCGAAGCCAAGGAGGGCGGCGATGAGGACGACGACGACGGCGGCAGTGGCGGCGAGATGAAGCCGACGCCGGCGCAGCTGATGGTGGTCCACGACCACGACGACGCGGGGTCGCTGGCCTCCGTCGTGAGCATCGGCAGCAGGGACCGGCAGCGGAACCTCAACTTTGGCGTGACGACGACGATGGACCACCTCGGCTTCGGTGCGTACGACGACGTGGCCGACGAAGGGCAGGGGTTCGTTGGCGGTGGCGGCGTGTCTCTCACGCTTGGGCTGCAGCACGTCGTCGCCGACCCGAACCGCTGTGTTAACGTCGCGTTCGCCGCCCCTGCCCCGACGGCGGCGGCTGCGCACAGCGAGTTCATGTTCTTGGCCGGCGGCGGCGGCGGCGCTGAACAGCAGCATATGGGCGTCGCCGGTGGCGTGTACTCGAGCAGCCACCACTTCGGTGCCAGCGTGGACGACGGCGACACAGGAATGAGAATAATGACCGCCGAGAAGACGAACACGCATCATCAGGGCGCGAGCGCCACTACCGGGTTCCAGCTCCTGCATGACCTGGCCGGCTGATATCATGGCATTGCGACCACCGAGCAGTGACGGAGACGGAAGGTGGTTTCAGTTTTCGTGTTGACGACGGGCATGTGCCAACGGCAGCGACGCGCGCTGGTGTACGCCGCGCGACTTGGATTTTTGTAGCGTCTAGATGCATGCGTCTTCCTTTCATTTCTTGGCATTGGCAAGATGTGCCTGAACTGAGTGCGTCTATATCCATGTATGGATCGATCGGATCCCTCTCCAGTCAGTCCCATGTGTGCCTTCCTAGTGTACATCGCAACTCGCTCAATTGGACCTTATTTTAGCAGTGGCAAGGGAGTGAGACAGGGAGACCCCCTATCTTCTTTCTCTTCAACGTTGCTGCAGATTCCTTGGCTAAAATGGTAGCAAATGCACAGCAGAATGGGCTCCTAGTAGGATTGGTTCCTCAATATATACCAAATAGGATAGTGGCCTTACAATACGCAGATGACACAATTATGTGCCTCCAAGATGACAAAGAAATGACAATGAATCTCAAGATCATGCTATACTATTATGAAGCCATGTCTGGATTAAAAATCAATTTTCAGAAAAGTGAAGTTTTAATGATCCAACATGATAACAGTAAAACTTTGTTTTATGCTGACCTCTTTGATTGTGCCATTGGAGAATGGCCACTCAAATACCTCGGTGTGCCTGTGTCACACTCGAGACTACATGTAGTAGACTGGATGCCTATAGAAAGTAAACTTGAAAAAAGACTAGATGGATGGCAAGGAGGTTCTCTAACCTTGGGTGGAAGACAAATTTTAATCAATTCTAGTCTGTCCAGTATTCCCAGCTACCACATGTCCATGTATCTCATCCCAAAAACTAACCTGGAAAGAATGGACAAAATTAGAAGAAGATTCTTTTGGCAGGGAGGGAGCATGAAGAAAAAAATATCACCTAATCAAATGGGCGAAAATCTGTAAACCAAAAAAGATAGGGGGGTTAGGAATCAAAATCTTAGAAAGATGAATATTAGCCTCTTGGTCAAATGGTGGTGGAAATTGGAAAATGAACAGGGGCTATGGCAAACAATAGTTAGACAAAAATATGTCAAAACTCAATGTATATCCCAGATCAAACATAAACAAACTGACTCTATTTGGTATGACCTTTTAAAGGTTAGAGGATTTTTTATCTGCAAGGAAGAGTGATCATACTAGGAAAAGGGCTGAACACAGACTTCTAGAGTGATAAATGGTGTGGGGAGTTTTTCTCTTTGTGATAAATTCCCAAACCTATACGAGATATGCAATGAAAGGAAGTCCTCTGTTGCATCCCTTCATACTAGAAGATGGGCTCTTTCCTTCAGGTGATGGCTAACTGAACCATTGCAAATAGAGCTCACAAAACTGAAGGATATACTGGCGGCGGTCTGCATCTCTCAAGAATAGGACAGAGCAAAATGGAGCCTAGATAAAACTGGTAAATACACGGTTAAATCAATGTATGAGCAGTTGTTTCATCTAGATATTAACCAACCAAATAAAACTTTGTGGAAGGTCAAAATCCCCCTGAAGGTTAAGATCTTTTTATGGCTCACATGACAAGGGGTCATACTAACCAAAGACAACTTGCGTAGAAGAAAGTGGAAAGGTGACAAGAAATGTGCGTTCTGTGATGAGGATGAATCGATCCAACACCTTTTCTTCCAGTATACCGTTGTCAACTATGTTTGGAGTCTAATAGCTTTCTCCATCGGTGCAAATTGTAGACCAGAATCAATACCTCAGTTTGAGGTGTAAGTTAAACACTTCTTACCTGGAGCTAAGCAATTCCATGTAGTCGGGTTACCTTTGTTGTTTTGGGCTACATGGAAAATACGCAATAAGTTCTGTTTTGAGAAGAAAATAATACGATCACTACGGAGATCGTCTGTTATATGTGTGTTTTTTTGTGATACTGGGCAGGGCTGCAGAAGGAAGTGGACCGTGAACTGCTGGAAGCTGGAACTACAACGATGTAACAAAATGCAGTACGTCTTCAGCCGCGTCAAGATAGAGAAGATAAAGACGGAGCTCAAGCAATGGTGGCGATGTGATGACTTGCTGGTGGCCCATAAGCTGGATTTAGGGGTGTTGACATATGGGTGCATCACCAGTTTCATTTTTTGTGTTTTTCTTTGTAACCTGCACCTTGGTTTACTTGCTAGCTACTTTGTCTCGTAACTTGGTGGAAGACTGGTTGTAATTTCATTACTTTTGAAGTAATGAAATTCCGAAGCGGTTGCTCTGTCATGGAGAAAACATCGCAACTCGCTGGGTCATCACCTGAAGCTGGCCATGTGGACAGTCCGCGGTGACCGCCACATGGCCGCCACCGCCCCAGCGTCCGGGTCGCACTTGCATCGCAGCTGCTCGAGCTTCACGACGCCGCACCATGAGGAAGTAAATGACGATCACGCACACCATATCGCGAAGACTAGTTGGATTCGTACTCGTACATTTGTGTGATTCATATTCGTATGTGTGTGTCTTACGTGACTTTACCACGCTCTACTTCAGCATAAACATTTTGCCCTCAGTAAAATTAATAAGTAGTAGAGATATATATTGATGATTGATGATTTTGTGACATACAATAAATAGATCTTTATTATATTAAAGTCCGACACTTGATCAATGATATTGTAACACGAAGTTGGCTCTAGTGTGATTTCGTATGTCAAAATCATGGGATGAACCTTTGGGTAGCTACCACTTACAGCACCAATATATTTAGCAACCTAACATGGGTACGGACGACCGTTTTCCTCACCCACGCGGATGCTCGCATTGACATAGCACATCCAAACGCAACCTTGCTTAATACTCGTCTGTTTTTTCTGATGTTGTCGTTCAGACAACAACGCCTAGTTCTTTTTCAACCTAAACCTCATGTCTGAAATGACATGATTTTATGGATGGAGGAGTATTTATCTCTATCTCTTCTCTACCCTTAAAAGCACGAGTTGCCTCATTCATATAATACCTTTGTTTTCAAGTTGTTGTTGCTGTTGATTTCTGATAATATTAACCATTCATCTTATTTAAAAAATTAATAGTAACTAAAAAAATAAAAGCTAAGATTAAAAGATTCAAAATTATTTAGTGATAAATCAAATTATAATAAAATATATTATGTCTTTATATAATTTTTAATTAGATGAACGGTCAAAATTAACGATCAAAATCAACAATAAATTTAATTTATGATGGAGGGAGTACATCAAATCTAACGGCTGTAAAACTCCCACCCAAACTTATAAATAGAAGCACACAAGCTTCTATGGTTTTCTTTTTAAAGAAAATACTGTAAAGGCTAAAAGAGGGGGTGTTAGATTTGAGAAATAAAATAGAACGGAATAAATTGACAGTGCGATTTAAAAGAGGATGAATTTTGAAGAAAGTTGACTAAAGTACAAAGTTTAAATAAAATTTAGAATAAGTTTTAAAATAAAAAGAATCAAAGTTATAAAAATTACTTAAACAGTTGACTTTCATTATTGGAATATTCGAGTAATTATGATGGAACATTTAGGAATTCAATTTTAATTTTAATCTTTAAATTTGAATTTTTGAAAAAGTATATCATGTGGGATCTCAGTTTATTGATTAATAGTAAGGAACACGATGTTTCAAATGGATTCGAAAGTAGAGGTACGGTTTAATCGAAAAATCGATTTGAAATCTGCATATCAATTTTTTCCCAATAAATACCATAGCGACGCGTGGCAGGACAGGTGTCGTAACGGTAAAGAGGCACAAAGGTTGAATTAATGTGGTGCTCCCAAAGCTATGCCAGTTGAAGCTTGTATTTTCCCGATAAATAACATAGCGACACGTGGCAGGATAGTTGTCGTAACGGTAAAGAGCCACAAGGGCTGAATTAATGTGGTGCTCCCAAAGCTATGCCGGTTGAAGCTTGTAATATATATTGGAGAAGTTTACTTTTGTAGCTCACTGATACTTATTCTTCAATAATAATGGATCCATGTTGTCTCTCGGCTGGTCGTCAACACTGTAGGAGATTTGCTCCAAAATTAAAGGATTTTATAGATATGACGTTGGTTCTTTGTGTTAGGACATAAGTCACCTTGTTTGAAGTTCGTAGTTCCGTAACCTCTAAGTATGATTTTTGATAATTTTTACATTTTCAACTTTTAACCCATTTTCACCTGCAACCAACTAGTGCTCGTAGTTCTGAGTTGCAACTAGTGGGTGCTCCTCCGTGTTGCCTCTGTTTTTGGGAACGAGGTAATTGGTGGTATGCAACCTTGTAACTACTTTAAGGTGGTTGGTACTGATGGAGAGCAATATTCCTCTAACCCTTCCCAAGTTTCTATGCTTGCAACTCCTCTCATTTAAAACATTTTATGAAAAGAGGTCCACATCTACGATCTATGTCAGATTTAGATTTTATAGAATAAAATTAATTACTGTGATCTACACTAATAAAAAGGACTCAACAAAAGACCAGCAACTATAAATTCAAGAATTTATGGAGCTAGGGATGATCAACCCATATAATTATCAGACCTGAAGTTCTGAAAACGATGTTAAAGCACCAAATGAGAAAGGTATACCGCATACAATTGACATTCAATTCAAACTCAAGTAAATTTCTCACTACAGGACTCACTAATCTTCTGAAGTCATAATTGTTTTCACGTTCAGCTACAAAGTATCTTGCTTTCTCAGCTTGAAAACATTGGCAGAATCAAGTGCCTCTGTGGAGTTCATCCAAGTCTGCTCTTACCTCCATCAAATTAAGTGCCTTCCATTGCAGCACCGAATTCACATCTCCCAACTTCTTTGCCAAGTCTTGGTTCTTTATCTGCTCATCTACCACCATTCCAGTATTCATTTCAATTGCTTCAGGTATTCTATTTTCCTAGTGCAAACAATGGAACAAAAAAAGGTTAAATTCCCACAACAAATAGTGTTATAGTTTTCAATGTAGTGAGGATTTTTTACCTCTAAATCCAATATCTGCTGACTCAGAAGGCTAGAGCTTTGAAAACATGCACACATGGAATCTCCATCATCTGAGAAACCAGATGGCTGATTGAAAATCGTTGTTTCTTTGGTTTGTCTGAATGTCTTCTCGAGTGTAGGAATTTCTGGAGCAAGGTAGTTTTTTGTTCGAAATGTTGAAATAGATGGCATTGGTATCACTAACAAGTTTGTCACAGGTCCTATTGTTAAAAAACAATTCAGAAAAACAACAATATATTGTGAGAATGGATACCATGTATCAGGAGCACAAATTTATTCTAGAACACTCACCCATTTTGTTATCTAACTTCCTAACAATATTCCATGTTGTTGTGTGCCAGATAAAAACAGTATAGTCCATTGATCCAGAAACCATCCATACTCCTTCAGAACTAAATGCTAGTGCACTAACTGGAGCCCTGTTAAACAAGCCCTATTAGTGCAGAAACAACTCCAAATTTAGATAATAACAGAGTTAAAAGCAGCTTGTTGACATGTAAACCTCATAATTTTCTATAAGCATGTTTATCATCTGAATGTCAACATTGCCTTTAAGTATATCGGGGTGTCCACTACTGAAATCATTATTGATTTGTGTGGATAAGCAACTTTTGCCATCTCTATGAATTCTGATTACCCTTTTTTATTCATGAACTCTAACTACTTATATAATTAAATAACCATAGCCCAGGTGGCTGTCCATTTATGATCTGAAAAAGTTAATGTAACATACTCACGTGTGTCCAAATAGCACTTGACAATCATCCTTGGAAATATTTAAGGCCGAGCGTTGTGTTCCAAAACTATACAATCCAGTGACATATATTGCAGTATCACCAGCTCCACAAACCAGTAGTTGTTCCAAAGGATCGATGGCAATCGTAATAATCGGACTAGAGAGTGCCAGCACACAAAGTAATCTTTCGGACATAATTTCTGTAACCTATAAAGGCAACAGTCAATTTTGTCAATTGCAATATCAAATTTGTTGTTAAGTGATTACATGAGTAATGTAAATCCTCTATGAAGTATTGGTCAAATTCCATTCCTAACTTGAGTTTCAAAAGCAGTTGTATTGTTCGGATTAACATCATAATGCGTCTTCTACGGTTGACTATGTCAACATCTATAACTGAACTTATGCAACATTCTACAATTGTTTAGTAGTATTCTGATATATTGTTGATTGTAATAAGAAGCATTGCATGTAGGTTGGAATATTAATCAATATATTCCCTTAAAAAAAAAAAACAATCCCGAGGTATTGGTCAGCAGCAGCACAGGTGTGAAAGCATTCGAAACTAGGGCTGGAGGCATAAGAAATCTCACTACAAAATATCCTTTATTTTTGAAAAACATGGATGTGGGTGCGAAGTTGCAAACAACATGATGAGTTGAAGGGTGTGTAGTGTTGGTTATGTGCCCAGGAGACAACCAGATTGGATTCGTATGTTGAGCTTGAGCCATTCGTGAGGGATTAAAGCATTAATGAATACAACCTCGAAGCCTATTAGTGGGTCTATATACGTAGAGACGATGCTCGCTAATCCACTAGTTCAAAACCCTAGCAACCATATCCAATCTATCTCCCACAAAACCCTGGCCATGACGTCGGCGCTAGCACACCGTGCACATTGTTCCAACCCTGTACATGTGGATTTGGCGAGGAGGTACTGTTGTTGCTGCTGTGGCGTTAGAGGGATGGACTGCGAGGGGATGCTGATTGGCCAAGGAGCATATGATCGACTACATTGGACCGTGCTGATCCAACTTTTCTTCCACTGCGCCTACAGTCTAGTAATAACTATTCATGATCGCCTACTTGCTTGGTTTCCTAGTTCAACGTGGTCAAAAGTTTTTGCTAGTCTAGCCTACCCGTTCTCCTTCACATGGTGAGTCAAAGAGCACAAGTGCTGTATCTTGATGAGATGCACAAACCTTGCTACTTCCATCAAGTGAGCTAGTTATCAGTATTGGACAAGGAGCTCCTAAAATTGTTAGAATGCCAGTTATTGAGGCCTTATGCTCAATTGTGTAACATAACTTGGGCCAGGCTTTTATAGCTCCAGGGGCTTGGGATTCTTCAGTTTGAAATAAGCTGCAAACTCACATTGAAAAGACAAAAGGAAAATCAAAATTTGAAATATTGAATTATCCATCTGGTACTAAATCCATGGATTAGAAAGAACCTGATCATGCACCACACATGCACAGTGCCATCTTCAGAGCCAACAATGACAAGAGAACTATCCTGAGAGAAGCATAAACATCTTATGGCATTTTTATGTGCCCTCCATCTTTTTAATAATGCTCCACTTGCAACCTGAAGATAGTAGTGTTTGAATGGAGCAAGGCGTCATGTTACACATGCTCAAGTGGATGTTTGATCACTAAAACCGTCAGGGAGTGTATAATTCAATCTTTTAATTGACTATCAAGCAAGCAAATATTTCATCACATTATTTTCATGATTATACTAGAATAGTAGTTGCAAACCATTTTTCTTTGATTAAGTACATACACCATATATGTTCTGAGATTAGATACAAACCAAGTCCAAACAATTTTTTTGGGGGGGAACAAGTCCAAACAGTTGTTGCACATTTTTCGTTAACACGACGGCGATTTAATTTCTATTTAAGAGATTCCAAAACACAGTGTTATGTTTAATATTCCAGGACAAAGGTAACAAAAAGACTGAAGTAGATACCTCCCAAATGTATGCATTGCCTGAATGAGCTCCAGCAATTAGGTAGATACCATCTTTTGAGCAAGCAATAGGTCCAACGGCCTCTCCTATGCTACTTTTATGGCTTTCCTGGATCTGAGCAAGAAAATAAAATTAGAAAACTACGAGATACAATGTATTAACAAGCTTTATATCAATAATAATGTATAGTCCTTCCTCTAACCTGTGAGATTTGGAATGAGCAGAATGCGATGGTGTTTTAGTAGCAGGAGTTTACCCGTAACCTGCATTTGATATCGTCCCATGCAAATCCTATGAAAATCTAGCATGCCTATATATGAATATCACCTAATTTCATTTTATGGAGCCACAACAACAAAACAAATCTGTCGGGGAAAGACCGACCTCATGGTATTACTGGTAGAAAAAGCTCCATTGGAGCCCTGTGGAACCCCCTTCGCAGCATGAGGGTCTACTGTCCACTACCTCCTATCGATAAAACCTTATATCCATTCTTTGGGCCCAGCCTATACACAACCATCATCTCGTGTGCACAAACCAACAACCGTTCGATTTTTTTAATCCTAACCCAAAGATTCATTCCCACTCAGAGTCAAATCTAAAATGTTCTACCTGAAAAGTGCTAAATTTGCACAAAGTTAACCATCTACAAAGAGGTAGGAACTTAATAACATATTAAGATTGTGGAGATTGGGAGATGCGCCGTGACTTTCTGTTGGATCGAAGTTAACATAATCACGACGTACCTTGTTGAGATCCCAGAAATAGATGGCACCTCCGAAGATTGGTTGGTTCTTAACCGACTGAGATGCAGCAACGAAACGTCCAGGAATATAAGCAAGACCCGATGGAGGCGCAAGACAATCACACACGTGTGAAATCTCTCGCCCTGTGTTGATGTCAAAGAGTGGTGCTGCCTTACAATCTTCACCGCCTACCACCAACACCACCTCTTTTCCTCCCACCATTCTTCAATCTTCTTTGGGGAATGGATCTGGATCGTACTTAGGAAGGAAAACGAAGAATATAGTAAAATGTTTTGGTAGAGTACAAGAAAGGGGGAAAGGTTGATAACAGCAATTGGAAACTGCCTAAAGTTTTGAAACTGAACTGACCCTTTTAGTGGTAACAGAAAAGGAAAGAGGCAATGGTGTTTTTGCCCCTGCTTTGCCTTCTAATTATGATTTTAGCCCTCCTCTTCAGGGTGTACGATTCTCCCCCCCCCCCCCCCCCCCCCCCCCCCCTCCAAAAACAAACGCAAAGCTTACCCCAACTCGGCGAGAGCCATTTAAGGTGTTAAATCTAGTGTAAAAAGACTGAAATGCAGCAAATGTCCTTGTGATTTTGCCACTAATTTTTAATAGTTTGAATTTTACCATTGTTTTGTATCAACCGTTATAACTTGTAAGAGACTTGAGATGTATTTTGATAACAAAAACTTGAAATATTTATATACACTAGAGTCAGTGAATGCCATTGCTTTTGGAGATGCGTATTAATGGGTATTGATTTGCCACATACAAAAAAGGTTGTAATATCTCTGTCATTTGATTCATCAAAAGCTTTTATCATTGGATTCATCAAAAGCTTTTACCATTGGAATCATCAAAATTCTATTCCCAACTCAAAGACCATATAGCAACAAAAAAATCAAAGAGCGCAGATGCATTACATCGTTAACTATCTATCATTTGCAATTCATGCATTGACGCTGGTGATAGCTCGTAAAGGGGCGCGGCAGCAGGCTCCACAGCGGTGGAAGCCCGGAGCGCGCACGGGTGGGAGTGAGAGGCACGGCGACGGTACCTGGAGCGTGCGTGAGTCGAAGGCATGGCCACGGCACGTTGAGTCAAGCTGCGGCCTTGTTCTCCTCGGCGGGCGGTCGACGTGGGCGCGGCGGTGGCGGTGAGCTCCTCGGACACGGCGGGGGGCTCCACGGGTGCGGCCATCGGCGCGGAGTCCTCGCGTGTAGCCCGGTCGCACCGCCCCTTCCTTCTCAAGCGAGTCAAGCCTCTCGTCCCCGAGGAGGCGCGCCGCCACACTTCACCCAAACGGCACAACACCGGTCACCGACACAGGTAGAGAGAGGTTGAGGGTAGCGTTGCCCTTTTCCTGCTTGCCTAAATCGTTCCGTTTCGTGTTAAAGAAAAAGAAAACATTCCCGTTTGCTGGCAACTCCAAATAAAAATATGCAAACAACATTTGCATTTAAGGTCACGTTTGGATCTGGGTAACTAATTATTAGTCCATCTATTAGCTCGGTGTTTAGATGTCAATTTAAAATACTAAATATAAACTAATTATATAATATGTGTTAATTATTGAGTACAACCTATCAACCCTGCAGAACGTCATGGACCCGCACTGCTCTCTGTTTTGGCAAAGCTATGTAAGTTGGTGATTTTATGTTTCAGATATTGCCATATAAAAGTTGATGTATTATTTTTATGTAGAAACCACATTTACATTGTTATTTTAAAATAAATATCATGCACATGTCTACTCCCTGGTTCAGCTTACTGATTTTTTGAATGCAATTTTGTTAGGATAATAGGAGCGGTTTTACTAATGAACTGCCCTGCATTCTATACCTTTCTGATTGAGTTTATACATTTTCTGAGTTTCGTAGGTGTCTGAAGGACATGTGTAACCTGAGGTCGTGTGGGTTTGCCTCGAATGATCCTTTCCAGGTGTGAGCTTCGAGCATTGGGTTTGTAATTTTTATTTATTGGTTCACGAGCTCAGGTATGAAATCTTTACCGCAGGTTCATGGTCTGTAGTGCAGAGTCAGCTTTTGGTGAGTTGAAGTTCATAGTGCATGACTGAGCTGAAGAATATTTCTGTGAATATGTAGAACCCATATTTTAGTAAACCTTCCCTTGTTGACGCATGTTGTCCCTGGTACAATATGGAATGTAATAATTTAACGTTTTACTTGGAGATATCATCAAATGAAAGGTAAAAAAAAATACACCTAGATACATCAGCGTTATCTGTTCTTCCCAACAAGATTGCAACTGCACTTGGAGGCATTGAATGTTCTAACAAAAAAAAAATCTTCCTTCAATAGTAATATCTGTTTTTCATTCTTCATTTTACAAATCAGAAATTGCCACTACATGTCTATATATGTTTAGCATGTCAAGATTTAAAATTGGAAGGCTCATTATCTGAAGCCAGTTGCCTGTCATGAGAAGGAATTGGGTATGTTTCACAGCAAATTTCTGCTATTTTTGACAGCACCTCCTATTTCTCCTATTGTTATACTGAACATATTAATACTCTCTGTAGGTGTTAGTAACTAGAACATCAGCTATTATATCTTTTTATTTTAGTTACATAGAAAATGAAACTCTGTGAAAGAACTAAGCCTTCTATATTTTCAGTTCTGAAAATTAATAATGTTATATCATTCCACTTTTAACCAAATACTCAATTAGAGATAACTGTATCAGTTTTATATGGTTAGGTTCAAAATCAAGCAATATCTTATATCTTAGCTCCCTGGCTAACCCTATCCTTCTTCAAATTTCAAGGAATGATGCATTTGATCTGTTGCTAGGTGCAGAATTAGGAGCATGCTTCTGTTAATGTTAAATGTGCATCATGGGTGCAGCCTCATCCCCCCAAGATATGCATTGTAGCTTTGATGATTCTTGGCCAGATTAAAGAAATAGATAAATTAAGAGTGATTGTAAGTTGTAACATAGATATGTTGCATGTATATTTTCGATTGTGCATCAAAATAATTATTGTTTTAAAAAGTATGAAATGTTAATTTTCACATAAATCGTAGGGCGTAACTTATGATCTTAGTTTCAGTTTATTTAAAAAAAATTGAAATTGAGGGATGCACAGAATGATAGGTGGTCATGAGCCATCATACAAGCAGATAGTCTTGGATCATGTTGCTTATAGGTAGGTGTGATTGATTTTGATTTTTTTTTTCCTGGATTAGTACATTCATAGGTGGTCTATTTTAATGGTACAAACGAGCTATTGTTTCTCACTGCAGATTTTTCAGCACTGCCCCTCCAGTTGTGATCACAAATATACAGGTAATTAATTTGCTTGATAAGGTTATGCCAACTGCAGTGAAATTAGAAAATGCATTGTGGTGAACATTGAAGATTAGGTAGATTGGTACGTACTAAGTCTTTTAATAGCTAATCTGTTATAAACTCATTTAGGAGCTAATCTGTTTTGACAAACTATATTTGAGTGGCTTCTAAAATATTAGTCTATAATAGAGCAACGTCATCCTGAATTTGATGATTAAGCTTTACAGTAGCACATCAATCGTTGTCTACCTACCTTGATTTATTCCCTCTGATTGATCTTTACTTGTAGGTAGTGGTGAGAACAGAAGTAGCAGTGGTGGAGCTCGAAGATGCAGTTTTAGACTGTTCAATGAACCGAAGATGCAGTTCATGCTGATCTATTTACTCGATCAGCGACAGTGATAACTGTTCAACTACTAATTGCCTAGACATTTAAACATAGCTGAAATTGTTGCTGCAGGATTGCGTATATAATCAGTTCACTGAATCATGATTGTGTATATTCGTTGAACTGATACACAATCTTTTTGTATATTTGTTGCCTAGACATTTAGGAATCCTTATTTACGTTCAATCAACATTTTAATTGCCTGTGTCGCATGCCCATGTCGACTGGTCCATTCATCTTGACTGGCTTGTTCATTACTACAAGCATGCATGCAATGCTTGTAGCACAATTCTCTCTCTCTCGAGAATTTAAAACTTTGCTTGCTCTTTTATATGCTCTAAGCACTTGATTTTCTAAAAATGAATTCATGTGTAAATTTATCAAAGATAATAGATATAGTGCTCTCTGTTCTATACTTATTTGACACCTGAAATTATTATGTAAAGAAATGTTTTGGTGGGGCTCAGACAAAGATAGGTAACAAATTATCGACATCATTTTAGTGTTTTGTTTGGTAAATAGATCATGCAATGAGTTGACGGGTAGTTCAGTTCCATTTTTTGTTTCACAAAATGCACTACAATAACTTTATTAGTTAACTGGAATGTATCCTTCCCCTTGAAAAGGCTGATATGTGAATCAGTATATTCTTTCTCGATAAAAAATACATCTAGGTAGATCATAAATCATAACAAGGAATACATTTTTTTTTTACTTGTGTTTGGTTGAATCAGATAGTATTGGTAAAGTGTTTTCAGTTATCCTTTTCTCTTCTCATAGAATCTTTGTTTTATGCTTTACACGACACAATTTACAAATAAGTTTCACGTTGTGACAGAATCACGCATGCGTGCCGCACTTGCCAAGCTACTATTTGTGCTAATTATTGAGTACAACCTATTAATTCTTATTAGTTTATGATTAGTTAAAAATGTGCAATAGTAAATATTAGCTATTCATGTTTGGATCCCGGTGACTAATTATTATCCATCTATTAGCCCGGTGTTTAAATGTCAATTTGAAATACTAACTATAAATTAATTACAAAAGTAATTGTATAATCTGTGCTAATTGTTTAGTACAACCCATTAATCCTAATTAGTTCATGATTAGTCAAAAATGTATAATTAGGATCAATGAATTCTTCTTGTCAATTAGTCAGGATTACTAATTAATTTATAATTAGTTCTTTTTTTTAGTCATTCTAATTAGCATCCAAATATTGGACTAATAATTAGTCACTCCGGTAGGGCCTTAATTTCTGGTTGGTTCAATTCAATTGCTGAAACCCGATTCGTGGAAACAGTTTTTGAATCCAACGATCCAAATGGAAATGAGTTAGGAGAGTTGAGTTTGGATGTATATCCATGCTCTGTTTTTTGGATTCCAAATTTTGCATTTGACTTTTGACAAATGAAACGTGAAACAGTATATGCACAGAGACAGAGGATGAAACGTGGATATCCAGGCGGCAACAGTATACGAACCAGGAGGGCAACACACTAGTGGCAAAGAGGATGGAAGGAGGATCCAAGAAAGGCGATGCCGCCATTGACTAGGCCGCGGAAGAAAAGAAATCTTCGTTTCTTCTCCATGCAAACAGGCATGCATGGCGTCCTCTGACGCAGCTCTCGGTAACGAACAAAACGACCAGCCGCTGAATTAACCACTTCGTTATATTAAACCAGAGCACCATTAGCACACTAACCTCTTTTAGCACATCCCTCCATCCATCTGCCGTTGCGGTCAGCCTCGATCCGCCAAGAGTGCACGCGACGGGCGGCATTGGCATGAAGGGAGGAGGGGCCGGCGAGAAGCATCACAGCAAGGAGGCCAATGCCGCCGTGTACGGCGGCAAGGCCAGGCTCTCTTTGCTCTACGGGCTCCTCCTGTACGTCATCCTGCCGGTGCTGGTGGTGTATTTCGTCGTCATCGCCGCCTCGCCGTTCTACAACCCCCGGTGCTCGCCGGAGGGTAACGCCTTTTTTCAAGATACAACGACAAAACTAGTGGTGGCCAAGAGGCCCAACATTTCTTTGGGGGCCGCGTCGAACAACGTTTCATCGTCTTCGCCTCCGCCTCCTCCCCCGCCTCCTCCAGTGGTGGCGAAGCCGAGGCTGACGGCGGAGGAGTCGCCGACCGGGCTGCGCCACATCGTGTTCGGCATCGGCGCGTCGGCGTCGCTGTGGGAGAGCCGGAAGGAGTACATCAAGCTGTGGTGGCGGCCGGGTCGGATGCGCGGGTTCGTGTGGATGGACAAGCCCGTGGGCGAGTACTACGCCAAGAGCTCCCGCACGGGTCTTCCCGCCATCATGACGAGCTCCGACACGTCCAAGTTCCCGTACACCCACGGCGCCGGCAGCCGTTCCGCGCTTCGGATCTCGCGCATCGTGTCGGAGACGTTCCGGCTGGGCCTCCCCGGCGTGCGTTGGTTCGTGATGGGCGACGACGACACGGTGTTCCTGCCGGAGAACCTGGTGCACGTTCTGTCGCGGTACGACCACCGTCAGCCGTACTACATCGGGTCGCCGTCGGAGAGCCACATCCAGAACCTGATCTTCTCGTACGGCATGGCGTTCGGCGGCGGCGGGTTCGCCATCAGCCGCGCGCTGGCGGAGGAGCTGGCCAAGATGCAGGACGGTTGCCTGCACCGGTACCCGGCGCTGTACGGCAGCGACGACCGCATCCACGCGTGCATGTCGGAGCTGGGCGTCCCGCTCACGCGCCACCCGGGGTTCCACCAGTGCGACCTGTGGGGCGACGTGCTGGGCATGCTGGGCGCGCACCCCGTCGCGCCGCTCGTCACGCTGCACCACCTCGACTTCCTCGAGCCCGTGTTCCCGGCCACGCCGTCGCGCGCCGGCGCGCTGCGAAGGCTCTTCGACGGGCCCGTGCGCCTCGACTCCGCCGCCGTGGCGCAGCAGTCGGTCTGCTACGACCGCGCGCACCAGTGGACTGTGTCCGTGTCGTGGGGCTTCGCCGTCATGGTGGTGCGCGGGGTCGTGTCGCCGCGCGAGATGGAGACGCCCGTGCGCACCTTCCTCAACTGGTACAGGCGCGCCGACTACACGGCGTACTCGTTCAACACTCGGCCCGTCGCGCGGCAGCCGTGCCAGAAGCCGCACGTCTACTACATGCGGTCCTCGCGGATGGACCGGCGCCGGAACACCACTGTGACGGAGTACGAGCGGCACCGCACGCCGCAGCCCACCTGCCGGTGGCGCATCGCCGACCCCGCAGCGCTGCTCGACAGCATCGTCGTGCTCAAGAAGCGCGACCCCGACCTCTGGAAGCGGGTAAGCTTCTCGTCTCGCTTATTCACTCAAATCAAATACCGGTTTGTTCACTCGATCAAAAAAATAAAAATAATCACCTACCTGGTAACCTGGAATGTGCAGTCGCCCAGGAGGAACTGCTGCAAAGTGGTGTCGTCGCCCAAGAAGGGCAAGGACCGGTCGATGACAATCGACGTCGGCCAGTGCAGGGAAGGCGAGTTCGCCAAAGTTTAATTTTCTAGGTCAGTGTGTCCATAATCGCGCAACTCTCAAATCTTCACCTGCAGAATCATTTCATTTGCTAATCTTGGTCTGCCTCGGCCTGGCCTGAACTTTTGGCATGTAATTTGTAAATGCAGTGGGATCGCATCGTTTAGAAGGGGAAACACAGGAATTAGTGGCGGCAGAGCAGAGAAGAGGAACTGAGGTCCTGGAAGAAACAGAGACAAAGAACCAAGTTTACCATGCGCCGGTCGTAGAACCAGCTAATAGCTCATTGATTGGTTCCTGGCCCAGATCTGACCATGGCAGCAGCAGCTCGATCGTGTGCGTGTAGAAGAATGCCGCAAAGGCCCATTCTAATCTAGTGTAAGATCAGAAGATGAGGATATGCTTAATTAACTCTTTTATATCTTAGTGTGTCATGGCCATTTGATTTCTCAGATACTCTGTAGTCTGTACTTAGTATGCTGGATGCCATGTCATATTTTTTGCCCACGGGGCGTTTGGTGAGTTCTCTTCTGATCTGCACACCCGTCTGGTACTCTGGTGTTGCCAGTGGTAGAAATGGCTGTTGTTAATTAAGCGATCGTGTCGAATGAAAAAAAAAAAACTATACGAAATTGATAATTAGAGTTCACATTTTCAATACCTGATGCAGCTTTCCAGAATCTGTTTTTTTTTCACATTTTGAAATAGATTTTTTTTTTAGCGAATCAAATTTTGAAATAGATGATTGGAGTGACAGGATACAGCCTCACGGGCTGAGGGAAATGGTAAAGTCAGTTGTCCTCACGGCGTCAGGCGTCACGGCTCGAAAAAGTGGTCAGCCTGTATACAGCCCGAACGCCCTCAGCCCATAATCCCTCAGGCCGACCTACCGAACTACTCCGCCGTCGGTCTCCGCCTCCGCTTCTGCCCTTCCTCCCTCCCTCTGCTCTCCGCCGTGCAGCACGCCGCACGGGCGGCAGAGGTGCAGGTGGGCACCCGACAGAGGCTTCGTCTTCGTGAGTGCTGCGCTTCCTGCTCTAGGTAGGAGCCCAGCTCTGCTCCCCAATATTCTCTTCCCTGCGTGAGGGCGGCCCGCGAGGGCGAGGGCTGGAAGGTGATCCCCGACGCTCTGCTGGCTCTAAGTAGGGCGGCTGCCCTACGTCGCCCTATTGCTCGGTCCGCCTCTGCTGCTCACTGAAGCCATAAACCTGACCGGAGCAATCTTGGCTGCAAGAGGCAATGGTATGCTGGTCTGAATTAGAGGATAGCTGATCCCGACATGCCGTACCATATATGGGTGTAAATGCAATTCTAACCAAATTAAGGTGCAGGATGTTAAAGGTCTCGACCCTGATAAGTTGGAGAGCAGGCTCTATGTCGGAAATCTGGACTTCAGGATATCAGAGTAGGTTATCCCTTGTGTATTTTAGACTTTTTGTTGCATACCAATTTCAGTGTTCACCCTTGGTTTGTGCAATCTGACTATGTGGTGTGACTTTTCAGGTCCGATCTTATCAAGATGTTTTCCCCCTTCGGAAAGGTTATGGCCGAGGATTTCCTGTGGCACACACGAGGCCCAAAGCGAGGCCAGCCCCGGGGTTACGCCTTCGTTCAATACACCACTAAAGAGGTAAGAGTAGTACTGTTTTTCCATGGTAAATGACACCGTTCTGGTATTCTCTCTCACTATGCAACATGAAGTAAGCACGCAGGAAGCTCAATTGGCAAAGGAGAAGATGAATGGCAAATTTATCTGCGGACGTCCAATGACTGTTCAACTGGCTAGTGAGAAATATGCTCTGGGTTCTAGTAATTCACAGAAGGCAATGAAAGACAAGAAGCTTTCAGTTGATTCAGCAGGCAAATCAGGGCAGACTGATCGCGCTACGAAGATAGCTGCTATAAAAAACAAATTGAAATCTCTGGAGGGAGAGGGATGCAGCGCAAAAAGACCAAGACTGAAGTGTGATGACTTGCAATGCACCGAGGATCACTCTGATAAGAAGTTTTGAAGTGAGTTATTTTGTCTTCGGAAGTTTGGTAGCGTGTACACTCTTATGTTGGTGACACTTTTAAGCAGCTTCCATTCTACAATTTTAGCTAGCAAGTTAGTCAAAGTCTCATGTGTAACATTCCGCACCATATGTCGCACTTGTGTATCAATTACCTGTTTCTGGCTAATTGGTCGTTGATAATGTAATCATTATGATGATATATTGTCTTGATACTGATAGTCTCTTGGCTCGTGAGCTTTAGTTCATTAATTTCACTATTTATGTTCTTGTCCATGCTATACTACCCAAAGTCCCAAACAATATGGGTATGTATCAATATCAATATTCAATAAGGTGCATAAAATTACACATCTCAAAAGCATTTATCCCAATTATCAATCATTTCACATTCAACAGTAACTGGTATATAGTTGCTCTGTCTAATATGTCCTTATGTTTTAGCAAGAACTGGCAAGCCAATAACTGAATGGCAGCAATGGTCCTTCATGTCTCTATCTGGAATATGCATTTCTTATCATGAAATCATTTAGATAGCTTGTGTCCTCTATCCTGTTAGGACTCGGTGGTTCTTATGATATCATCCAAATACTGTGCTGGAGCACAAAGTTTGTAGCAGCACTGAATTATATCGTCTTGGTTTTTGTAAAAAAGTTTGTTAACTTAAAAGATTGTGAAGATGCTGTGGCCCACAGATCACTGAATAGATGATTGATAATATCAACTAATTTTCTAGTTGTAATCAATAATTTGAGGTGGTAGGCAAGTAGGGAGTGTAGGCTGTTGATTTTCCACTTGCAGACTACTGTTGTTGTCCTGCTAAGGTTACTTACAGTTCAACTGGTCCTCCTTAAAATACTGAGAGTTGTCTCTTCATAAACTGGGATGCTTATATCATACATAAAGTGCCCTATACATTACCTAACATAGTAGGTAATCTGGATGCTGATATAATAGACTAAGAGTTTCTAGCATTACTTGATGCCTAAGAGAGGATAATCTCATTAAAAAGGAGTTTGGGATGTTAGCAGTAGTTAAGTAAAGCTTTCATTCATGCATGCCTTGTCATGAAATCATTTAGATAGCTATTGTGTAAATTTGCCTCAGCACTGAATTATTAACCTTGTCGTTTCTTTTTCTTTAAAAAGGTGTTTTAAAAGATTGTGAAGATGCCGCGGACCCAAAGAATGGAAAATTGAGTATTGAAAATATCACCCCATTTTCTATTGATCATAAAACAAAATTGAAGTAGATATGACACACGTGTCAGAACCTTCATTCACTTTTTAGTCCCTTCCCTTTTTTACCTTCCGTTGTTTCTTTTGTCAATCACTTGTGTTTGGGTGCTTCACGTTTATTTTTTTCTTTACCTTTGGTTTATTGGGATTTTGTTTTTTATCTTTTCTCTTCTTTGTTTTTCTTTGTGTCTTATTTGTCTTAGAACTCGTAGGTTTTATCTCTAACCTACTCTAACTTGTTGGGACTAAAAGGCTTGGTTATTGTTGTATCAAAATATTTGATGGCACAGTAGGATCTTGGTCACAACACAACTACAAGGAGCTCTCTTAACGGAAGCAGTTGTTACCGTAGCTTACTGTGGTCATCCCTTTTTAAGCAGTTGGTACGTTTGAATTTCCTCTTGGACTCAATCCTGCTGCTAGAGTTTTCTAGGTTGGCTAGTTTCTCTGTAATATTTCCTTTCATTTTTTTTTTCTTCCTTCCAGTTCCCACAGTTTTCTTGTTTTTGAGGTTGTTTAGGTGAGTTGCTATTGCGCTTGTACCTTTCGTTCTTTTAAATCCATGCCAATTAGAGAGTGCAGGTCCTCTTTGAAATGCTGAAATTTGTCTCCTAGACATTACTTAACAAAGTATTCAACCGGGATGCTGCTAATATGCATTGGCACTACCTGAGGGAGGGTTAACATGGTGTACAGGATATTAGCAACAGTTTCACTTGTAGAATCATAAATTTGCACGAGAATCCTGCACTAGGTGTATAATTTACAACATTTGATGATTCATATATGGCATACAGTTGGTTTCATTTACTTATGTATTGTTTGATTAGTCTTAGCTCAGGGCCTCTGTATGCATATTCAAATACTCTTAGTCAGCTCGTGATCTTTCTTTTGCCAACTGAACTCATGTCATTGCTTCAGAGGGAGTCAAAACCAGTGCTTATTTCATTGACTAGAGGTCTACAGCACAGCACTACACCCTACGTATTAACAAATTGATGAGGTCTAGATCAAAGACCTACAGGCTACTGTACCTAGGTGTCGTTAATGCAGTTCCCTAATATGGTTACAGAGACCATTGTCCCATGTTCAAGGGTCTTGAACATTGTTTTATTCAGTCCAGGTTCATGGAACTCCACTTAATTTCCGTTCAGAATCTGAACCTGTTTCCCTGGGCAGCATACACATCTCCTGCTCTACCGTTTGTATATTGGCCGTTGCTGCTTAAACCGGGCGACACGACGAGGATAATACTAATAACCGAATAAGAGATGCTTTGCAGTTGCAGCAGCTTGAAGAGACAGGCTTCGCATGTGAGGACCACAGATCTTGCATGATCCTACCCGTAACCATAGATTATCTATCTTCCAATAATTGTTAACGCATCAACGTGCTAGATCTGTGTGATCTGATTTAGCTTTGAGTGCTGTTCCATCTGGAAGACTGAACGAAGTTTTGGATGTAGGACGTGACATGGGGGAGAAGAGAGATGCCTTTTGCAGAAATAATGCTGTCCCGGTGTTTTTGTCCAGATTATCTCACCCACCGGACTAATCCCCGTATTATTGCTGCCAACGTTGATGAGCTTGTCTTTGGCAGGTTTGGACGATGTTATTAGTAGTGTGTTTTGAGGATTTTTTTTTTAGTATAGTGTATTTGTCGTCTGTCTGCTCCTGTACGACACGACCAACCTTGCCTGTTCGATGTCATCGTCTTCTGTTCTAACCTCAACAGTGACTCAGTTCATTCATCCCATTCTTCTAGAGCAAATTTAGATTAACCAAATTCGGTATGAGTACCGGGTATACGTATTTATTTAACATGGTGAACCTGAAGTTTCGTGGGTTAATACTGGAGAAACACTGAACTTGTTGGCACAAATACTGCAGAAATCGCACAAAGTCGAAAAGGGAAAGAGCAGTATCTACGAGTTGGGACCGTGAAAAGCACGGTTTGGAAGGGAGCTCTTTGGCGAGCGAACAACAGTGGAAGAGGAGGCGGGGACACGGCACCAAACGCCCTGTTCCTTGACGTCAACGAGTTTGTTCTCTTCCTCACTCACTCACCGGTTCGCGTCGCGCCCCACATTGACGCGCGCGCCCGCGGGGACCGGGGACCCGCCCTGTCTCCCTCCTCGCCTCTATATTTTCCCCGTCGCGCCACTAGCTCGGCGCTCATCGCCTCGGCCTGCTCAGACAGACACCCAACACGAACCTTACCAAAGGCCTGTCACTCTTTCTCGCCACCGTGCGCTGCTCTCGCTCCATGGAGAAGGCCTCGCCGTCTCGCAGCGAAAGCTTCTCCCGCGGCGGATGGCTCACCAGGTCCAAGCAGGCGCGGGTGGCGCCATCGTCCTTGGAGCGCCTCGACGCCATCGTCGACGCGTGCCTCGGCGAGTCGTTCAACAGCTCCACCGCTTCATTCATCGACATGGACCCCGCGGAGGACCTCTTCTCCATGCGGTGGACGTCGTCGTCGGACGACGCCGCCTTATTCGATTTCGGCCTCCTGCCGCTGACGGACACCGACCTCCCCTGCGAGCTGAGCGGCATTGCCCGTTACGACGTCGTCTCTTCTGAGGCCTCGTCGCCCGTGTTCCACTCGGCGCAGAGCACGCCTGCCTCTGCCGTGTTCAGCGGCTCGCGTCATCACTCACCATCAGGCGCCAACAACAGGCCGAGGAGGACGGCGCCGCTCCTGGCGACGAGGAGGCTGCTGCTCAGGTACCTGCGATTCCTCGTGCCGCTGTGCCGGAAGGCTCGGACGCTCTCCGCGCGGTCCGGCTCCAGCGGAGGCAGGGCTCTGGCCGCGACCGCAACTCCGGCGCGGCGCTCCACGTCCAGCGTGGTGCCCGAGCCCTGGTGCCACGGCAACGCCGACACCGCCGTGCGCGACGCCATCCTCTACTGCAAGAAGTCCTTCACGGCTCGTGCTGAATACTGAGGAACTGCTGAAAATTTTGGTTCTGGGCACACCTGCAAGATTACTTACTTGACAGCAAATCAGAGAGAGAGAGAGAGAGAGAGAGAGACGGATATACTGTGTTATTTAGGTCTTTTTGTTTTTGGCCCTTTAAAAATTTGATTTCGGACTGTACACGCAGTACAGCTTACACGTTGATGAATACTCTGCCCATGGTCCATCACTTGACCTTGTGAGCCGATATAGTTATCACAGTACAATAGAAGAGATGACCTTTTTTTCTGATTTCGGTACTCTGCTTTTATCATGGCTATATGTAACTGCAAGCAGTGATGCTGTCTATACTCTAGTATTCTCTTTTTTTTTAAAAAAAAATGAAAGATTTGTATTTCGCTAATCTGTCTGTCATTGCTGTATGTGCAATATCTTACAGTATGGCATCAAACAAAGCTACAACACCAAAAGAATTTTGTTCAAAAACAAATTAAAGTTGTCCGGATCCAATAATTTGATGAATTGATCTCTGGTCGTTTAGTTCTCATTGGTGTGCCACTGCGATAAATGAGATGCTTGCTTGCATAAAATGATTTTCATCTAGCAGTTATGTTTTCTCAAAGCAAAAAAAAAGAGTATGTTTCTTTTGATCATCTATTTAGCAAGCAAAAAATTGTCAGAATTAATATTTAACAAGAAAAATTAGAGAGTTTCAAATGTAAGCTAGATGTTTTGTGTGTAGATTGAAATGATCACAATGTTTCTTCTCAAACCTTAGGTTCTTCCTGGGTCGATCGTCGAGGCTATTATACATCATTCCTTTGTCACATGTATGTGTACGTTGTCTTCGAAAAATTGGCATAATAAACTAGTACGTAGATAGTAGGACGCTTCTGATTTAATTTCTTGAAAATTTCATATTATCTTAAGATCATAAACTATTCCGTAGGCAAAACTGATCGGTCTGAAGTAAAAACAAATGGAGGAAGTATTTACTGTTGAAAGATATACACTACCTCTGTAGTATTTCTTTTTGTTGTCGTTAGGACGCAAAGTTTGTTCTACGGAGGCGTGGTACTGGGTAGTAGTAGTGTGACAGTTACATAGTAGTACTACTTGACTAGGAAATACAGTAGTAATAGCAGGATGTAACGACTGGATAACAGGGTGCTGTCGATCCTTACGTCAACAGCACTGATTGGTGCCTCTACCTCTCTATGGATCGATCATCGATGCACACACATCACCACTAGCTAGGGTTTAGGAATACGATACGATCGAAGCTGAGCCTGATCAGCCGTCAATCATCAGCTAAGCTACGTTCGTTGCCGATGGCCGGTCACCTGTCACAACTCACACACCAGTGGCATACGACAAGGCCAGCGCGGAAAATCATTGTCTTCCGGCGCGACTTGATCGGCGCGCGGGCGGGGTCGGAGCGTGGACACGCATGCAGGCGCCTCGCTTCCTCCTCTCTGCGGCTCGAGCTCTGGTCGGTCCTTGTCCGCCGCGCTGCCGATACAATGGCCGAACGAATCTGTGCGCGCGCCTGCAGTGAGAAAGAACAGCGTGGTTATTTATTCCCCAGCAATTCGCCAACGGCGGGCTCAACACGCGTCCGGGGGCCCGTTAATCCGTCGATGTGACGGCCTGATCTTGAGGCCGCCGGATGGATGGGAGCCGGGGTTGTCGTATCGGCCCGGCTCCCGACCCGGCGGCGACAAGCGTTCGAGGACGGGCGCGCGAGTCTGCGCTTTCCTTTTTGCCGTTTTCTGGCTCGCGGTCGTGGGCTGCGTGGTGGTGTGCAGACGCCGCCGGATCGTGTCGTCGCGCGCGGCCAAATCCCAAATGGAGTGGAGGCGGAGCTAGGTGAGGTGGTGCGGCTCGGACTCGGACGACGGGCCCTCACGTGTGTATGGGTGTTGGGGCGGCGGTCGTTTGTTAGCACATGGATGACGACGGACGATGTGCCGGAAGGAGGAAGGAAGTCCTTATTATTGGGTTTGTGTTGTGGGCTGAGGCGCAACATAAGTAGCAAGGAACGTGGCCGCTGGGCCGCGCACCAGGCGGCCGGGCCGGCCCGTCTTTCCCCCCTCCACGCAGCAAGCGCATCCGGCCTGCGTGCTCTCTTCTGACGATTCAACCTCATTTGCATTGTAGAGAAAATCAAAGCTTACACCAACGATTGGTATTGCTACATACATTTGTACAGGCGTACTTACTAAAATTTATCGGGTGTGACTTCCCCCGACCCCCCAAGGATGGGGGTTTGCATGTTTGATTGAGTTCATGGATCTGATTATGAAATTGTGTTACAATAGTTTATTTTTAGAAAATATTTTATGTATTTATAAGCTGTCACTTATGTATATAATCTGTTTTCTTATGTTTTCAGTGTTTTGCTAAGCGTCCAAGTGAAAATAAGTTATGGACACATCAAATGTGCCGATCAGTTATGTTAATCAGTTTGGCTTCTTTTTAAGCCTATGAGTTTCTCTGAGATTCTCTGTGTATCAATATGTTGAATGAATGAAAAACTATCCATTACCCTTGAAAAAAGAAGAATACAAAACTCAGAGATTGAACCCTGCGTCGACTACCTCTGTTACCCCATCTGTAAAAAAAAAATGTAATATTAGTACTACGTTTGGTTAAAATCAAACAACTTTTATTTGAACTATAATAGCTAAAACATTTATAATCCTTAGCCAATTATAAATTGTGTTGTTTGATTAATCATAAAACTGACTACCATACTATATAATTCTTCATATTTAGAATAATTTATTTCAAGATTAAATTATTAGTTAACTTTTTAAAATAATTAATTTAATAAAAACTATAAATATTTATATGTTTTATATGCCCACCAAATATGTTAGGGTAGAGGCAACGTCGTCATGTTTATTGGGCAACGTACTAATATATACACTTAAATAATAATACATGTTATCAATGAGAGAAATGGAATTCTTAAAAAGCTCATCAATAAAAAATTGTCGTAATTGTAAAAATTATCCCTTTCATTTTCTAAAGATTCATTTATTTTTCTACGCTATGACGTGAAAGAATCATTGTAGTTGTAAAACTTATTTATTCCGTTTTTCAATTATTGCTACTACTATAGGACAACAACTTTATTCTTCTCTGAATTAGAATCGTTATTGAAAATAAAACGATTCGAAAACGAAACTTACTGATCGTTATACGCCGATTATACCATCAATGGTGGTGGGACGACAAAACAAATAAAAACCGCCGCCCCTCTAAAACGCGGCTTCGCCACTGCTCCGCTTAACGGTGCTCGAATGCCTCGTTTCAGCCAAAAAAAGAAAAAAAAAAGAAAAGAAAATCATCTGAACTTTTGTGCTTGGCCCTCAGCAGCAGCCCCACAGAAGCACACACCCACAGGACAGGCGCACACACAGCGAGCGAGCATTCCTGCTTTCCCCATCCAGCTCCAGCCAGCGGGCACATCTCCCCGCCGCCACCACCTGCTGCAGCGAGCTCATCTCCCCTCATCCTGCCCAAGGGGATCCTCCGCCCCTCAGCCGGCCGCGGCAGCATCGCTGCTCCGCTGTACTCCCGGTGGAGCCGAGATCCGTCCGGACGCGGACTGCTTCCCGTTCCCTCGTTGGTGAGTAATCCGAGCTTGCTTGAGTAGATTCCGCTCTTGCTCCAATGCGTTGGTTCTCCTGTTCTCGGCCGAACATGACGGCTCGTCTTCTTCTCCGTTCCGTTCGATTAGCTGCCGCGGCAGTGCGGTAGTGCACTGGTGCCCAATGCCCATGCTCCCTTCGAGATTAGGTTCCCTCTTTTTCTTCAGCAAACATGCGAAATCGGCACTGGTTGCCTTCATAGGGCATCTTGGTACTCGATTGAGGTTCTGATGAAGTTCGTTTTCCAAGGAAAAGGTAGGGGTTCAACTGAAAGCCCAAGCTCCCATGCTTGGCAGTAGGCACAGTAGTTTGCATTTTATTTGAGTAGCTAGTAGTGGAGGGTTTCCTTTGTTTCCGCCTCAATGGCTACGTTGAGATGGGCGAAGTTACTTAACCACATGTTTGGTTGTGTTCAGTAAGAATGCTACTTTCACATTGGTTGTTTCCTTTGTGAGTATGATTCCTTTTACATATATGTGTACAGTCTTCTCAGTATTATACTGTTTTGCTGCAGTGCTGCTATCCCTGGTGATCCCACAAGTAGATCTCTTGGAAAGTGATTGAACCAGAGATATTGATGCATAGTCTCATGCATGCACTTACTTCTTCGGCCTAGAAGAAATGGAGAGTTCCAGCTCTGGTTCTTTGGCCCAGGGTGAGTATCTATTTTCCACATTTATGTTGTTTGGAGGAGTTCTTTGTACATAAGAATATATAGATCTTAAACCTGTAGTTTCATAGAGGCATGCTTCAAATTCCAGGATACACTGAAGCTCAATTAATAATTTACTCGAATAGTTAGTGATATTCATTATTACTTTTGTGCTAACTTCGAAAATGTTTCAAATTGCAGTAGATTTAAGACAAATTAAACTTGATTAACAACTTATTGCAACCATCAGTGATGTTGATTATAACCTAACAAATATGATCACGGGCATGTTATATAATGCTAGATAATGAACAGCAACAACAAAGTGTTCTAGTCCCAAGCAAGTTGAGGTCTGCTAGAGATGAAACCCATACTAACAACATTTCTTGTACGAAATGAGGTAAAATTTATTGTGATTATTAATGGTTATATTGGACATGTTACTATGTTAATTATTGGTTAGTTTTAGCAATCTTGATAATTACCTGTTTGTTTTAGCAATCTCATTATGTAAACATACAAAGTGTATTATTATGATTGTTGACTCGTACGTCATACGTGATGCTGAAAGCTACATTGCATTGCAGGTACGGTGTATCATTGGCTTGTTTTGTTTGCGGTTTGGCTTTGTAGCAGCCAGCATGTTCTATCTCAGAAAACAACACTTGAACCAAAAGACAAGTTCCTTTTGTCTGACCCACCTATTGGTCTCTTTGATCCAATAGATATTTCACCTTCTGTTCTTCCACGCAACCCTAACCCAGTCGAGCCACTATCACCAATGTATCCAAACTACACATCCTATGATCCAATCTTGACTGGGAAGTGCCACGTAAATTTTTCTGCACTCTCTTATATTATGGAAAAAACAGCATCTGATTGCTCTATTCCTCTAGCGCCATTAGTTGCTGATGTTATATGTTGCCCCCAAGTAAACAGTTTGATGCATATTTTCCAATCTGCATATGGAAGTGGAAACGACACACTTGTTCTAAACCAGGCTTCAGCAAATGCTTGTTTCTCTGACGTTATGAGCATGCTTGCAAGCAAAGGGGCAAACACCAATATCCCTCAGTTATGTACCCTGAGGCCATCAAATCTTACTGATGCTTCTTGTCCTGTGAAGGATATTAGCTCATTTGAGAAGATAGTTAATGTCAGTAAACTCCTAGATGCATGCAGCAATGTGGACCCATTGAAAGAATGTTGTCGGCCAGTTTGTCAACCTGCAATAGCGGAAGCAGCTATTCACATATCCTCGGGTGGGGCAAACATGTTCGGAAGTTCTAGCATACCTGGTAGCGCTGCTGGTATAGATGTTGTTAGCGACTGCAAAGGGGTAGTTCAGGCCTGGCTATCTATGAAGCTTTCATCAGAAGACGCGAACAGTGCTTTCAGAGTTTTATCTGGTTGCAAGGTGAACAAAGGTATGTGATGTCACACTCAAGAGAAAGAAAAAATGGTCTATTTTGTCAATTTTTTCCTAGCATGACTACTGCATGGTCAGCTCTGTAAATTTTGGTATTACTATGCACAGCACTGAATGAATTGACTGATTCTTGTTCAAAATGGTGTAGTTTGTCCTCTGGAGTTTGACGAACCTTCTTCAGTCGTAAAGGCATGTGGCAAGACTTCTTCTTCGACAGCATCATGCTGTGCAGCACTGCATTCTTATATTGGAACTAGGCAGAAGCAAATTTTTGTCACCAATCTGCAAGCAATTAACTGTGCAACAATGTTTGGATCAACACTACAAAAAGCTGGTGTAGTCGATAATATTTATGAGCTTTGTGAGATAGACTTGAAGGATTTCAGCCTGCAAGGTATTGCTGAAACCATAACAACTTATGCTCAATAGCTGATTTATTTTAAAACTCTTTATAATTTCTTTGATTTCTTTTGCATGACTTAATTGGAGCAGCTTTTGGACAGCAAGGTCAGTATCAATCAATCAATCATCTTTATTGGTCTTGATCCAGATTGCTCTAATTCCATGCTTATTTCAATCTTCTTTGTTGTAGGCTGTCTCCTTCGGAGCTTACCTACGGATATTTCATTTGACAACACTACTGGCATCAGCTTTACTTGTGATTTGAGTGACAACATTGCAGCGCCGTGGCCTTCCTCATCCTCTGTCCAATCCTTGTCACTTTGTGCTCCAGGTAGGAGCAACTGATTTCTTATTTATGGGTTCTTACCCATTTCATTCTTCTTAGTATCAGCTTTCCTGCATTTCCGAGAAAAAGAAAACTGATTTCTTATTTGGGTCCCTTCAGAACCGCTGCATGATTTTTATCTTATTTCTTTTGATACATGGTCGTAACCACACTGGATTCTGTTTTGGTTTCAGAAATGTCATTACCTGCATTGCCCGTCGAACCTATGTCTGGAAGCTCAGGTACTTTATTTACATTTGTTGCCGAGTCAATTTACTGTTCTTTCTTTTATTAGCAAACTGAAATTGTGTCTGATGGCAGTGGGTACGGCCAGAACTGGGATTGGGGTTTTGCTGTCTCTTGTGTTTTTCACCACGACAATCTCCCTCTGAGGAAATAGTGACCCAGGAGCTTCCCACCATCGTATTTTTCCGCTCTGTGCAGGCCCTCTTGTAAATTGAATGGCATTACATTCTTGTAAATGAGCCTTCCCCTCCGTCCCTTTTTGTCCAGTGGATAGAACCACTATGTTAGAGAGGACTGTTGTACCATTTTGGGTTTGAACTGGTAGAAACAGTTAGGTCTGAACGTGAGCTTAACGATGCTTACTGAATGGTTAGCGAAAATGAGACCTACTTCACCCGTTGAAGGTAGAGCTCAGAATGAGTATTCCTTGATAGCTGCGCAGCTTTCAACTGTTACTCTGAAATGCACCTGGTAATCATTGGCTAGACTCCTGAAACTTCTACAGCGTACAGAAAGTCTAGGTACTGGTACGAATAAATACGTCATGTAAAATTGTTTGAACTAAACAGCTTGTAACAACGCTCGTTAGCACAATAAACCTGGCTGTCTTAAGTGCCACTTATGCAGTGGCCTTAGGGTACAGATTAGACGTTAGTCACACAAGATACTATAAGCAGCATGGTTTGTGCATAACAGTTTTTGAACGAATATCAAATTTTACACCACATTCAATGGAACAACAGTTTTCGGAGAAATGATAGCTAATGTTACACTACAGATCCAATTCAACAGTTCAGGTCTGCTACCTCATCTACAACCGTGTTGATTGTTCTGTTGAATTTTGCCGTCGCAGTGGAGATCCATCATCAGTATCCTGCGAGGGGGTTGACCCACTCGATGAAGGCTTTGCGCCAGCTGCAACTATGTTCTTGAACCAAGCTCCCTGGAAAGTAGGGTTGCCTCTGTTTTGGTTGCTGTTACCCGGGGACTCTGGTGCAGATTGATTTTTTGAAGCAAGGCCTGCCATGAATCTGTATGCTACTCTACTGGCATTAACGATTTCTGTTTTAGCCTGCCTGAACTGCAAACATAAATTAACAACCAGGAAAACAAATCATTTTACAAAAAAAAAACTCAATATGTCAAATGCAACACAGAATGCTAATGACAAAGCAGTCTACTAACAAAAACGCATTCCATCTTATTGAAATGCCCTGCTAATAAACATATAACAGGTTGTCATTCATGTGGCAAAGAAAATAAAAACATTGACGGCGCCTCATTTGAGAGTAAACTAGATATCTAAAATATGAGCAGCAGCAAACAAATATTGGGAACATGGAAGAATCATGATTTCAGTCAGGGAATGCTATGCAAGTCAGCGCTGATCATTGTCGCTACAATACCATGTTTAAAATTGTTACTCTTCACTGCAATGTGCCACTAGAATGCCGCACAGGTTCAGGTAACAGATGCTGTCACAAAAAGTTCAATGACACAACACAGAAACATCTCAAACTTAAGAAGTAATGTTTAAATATATATTATAACTTAACTAGGAACGTCCATACCATGCCATGCAGTAATCCTGTACATATGGTGAATGAAAGTGAAAAACTAAGGAGATCGTAAACTATACATACCTTAACTGCTGCATTCTCAGCAACAACTGCAGCAGTGTCACCAGCATTAGCAAAACGATTAACCCAACCTGCGAGGGCATAAAGACTCAAATTAAGCTCCTCGCAAAAAAAAAAAAGGACTCAAATTAAGCCATTTCCAATCCAAGCAGGAACACTACTGTATAAGACTGGTGCATCCGTAGAAATAGAATGTTCATTAATCCGACATCATGACCTAAACAGGTAGCATCCAGCACACACAGTCAAGCTTATAACCATCATACAAGTAATAGCAATATGCTCCAACTTTGAATCATGCTTCTAACAGGACACATCAATCAGTTCCATATACTAGCCGTGTCTCCCTAAGCTTCAAGAGTGAGTGAACACGAGTTTATATATTCATACTTCAGAAGTAGCAAGCTCCTAAATCCACAATTCATCCCACGCAATATGCTTTCTCTGAACTTTTAAGGTCACAAGTCAACGATTCTCATGTCTCCAGTTTGTTACTCTGTTTCCACAGCTAGTTTATCTAGTAGTAGTAATAAACTAAAATCTGCATCTGAGTCAATACGATGACATGAAGCGTTCTTTACACTCAAGAATCGGTACACAAAGAACAAGAAGCACCGACAGCGACCGGTAGTACGCGCTGCGCAGCTAGTACACACTACACCAGTGAGAAGAAGATGATGATGATGCCTTGTTTACCTGGAAGCTTGGGGGCGCCGAGCCTCTCACAGAACACGTCGCAGAAATGGTTGCAATTCCTGGCGAGGAGATCGTACGAGTGGCCCGGCCACTCGCGGCTGAGCTCTCGCAGGATCCGGTTCACCTGGGCGACGCTGCAGTCCGTCTCGCCGAGGACGATGCGCTCGCGGTAGGTGTACATGGGGTTCTTCCCCACGGGGCAGCTGAACACGCCGCTCCCGGTCTCGCAGAACCCGAACGACCACTCCTCCTCGCCATAGACCTGCGGAGCCGACGGAGATTTAGGGATCTGGGGGGACCGGGATCCGAGGCGGACGGGAAGGCGAGGAGGAGGACGGGAAGGGAAGGCGAACCTGGATGGCGCTGTGGAAGATGCCGCCGAGGCCGATGCGGTCCTTGAAGATGCGGTTGATCTGGAGGATGGTGTTGTTGGTCTTCTCCGAATCGCTGTTCGTCACGTCGTACACGTGGAGCACCACCTCCTGCATCGCCGCAACCAACGCCTCCGCCCGTCTCCCCCGCTCCGCTCCCCTCCTTCTCCGGCGGCGGTGCGATGGGGCCTGGGGAGACGGGAAAGGGACGGGACGGGGGGGATCGAACGAAGGAAGCGTCGGCGCGTGGGTGAGTCTGCGGTGTCGCTTGCAGTTGCAGGAGACGCTGGTGGTGCTGTCCAGCACGGGTCGGGTCCCCTCTCTGGCCTTATCGGTCCTGGGCTCGGGCGAGACCCTTTGAAGATGCGTCACCGACGGGTGGGCCCGGACCAACAGTTTTCCATTTCCCATTGGTGTCCGTTACAGGCGGCGTGGCGAGCGAGCGAGCGAGAACGGGTGCCGACCATGTCCGGCGAGGAATTTCGCAACGAATTTGTAAAACTTCGTGTCAAGATTCCTCTTCTCGAAATGGCGGACGCGAATGAAACTCCTTCTAGTTTTTCCAAAGTGCAAGAGCCCCCTTTGGGATTTTTTCCCGTTATGACATCCGTGTCGCAGGGGCTCTTCGTCTCTGCTGACGAAGAACTGATATCAGACCGGATGGATAATCCAGCTACCAAAGCTAGACGAGACGAGGATAGTGTGTACAGTATACTAGCACAGCTGAGCTGTCTGCTTACCAAAGCCAGACGGGGGGAAGTCAAACCGATCTGTCGCGTCCTCCGAGAAGCTCGCATCTCTCCTCGTGTCGGAATGCTAGTACACTATCATATCATGCACTCCAGGTGCAGAAATGTTGGTTAAACGGTAAGCTGGGAAGACCGTGCATCCTTCATCCTTCCGTGGTCTTCGCTTCACTCGTCACCAGGCTTGATCGTCACTCGAATCACCTCAGCTATTTGTGCTGCTACTAGTTGAACTACACTACAAGTAATGGACCTTTGTGGCACGCGCGAATTTGATCAAGCTTCTCCTTCACGTTCGTTTATCTGACGACGTACGTCCATGGCGCTCCTACTCCATCCTCTGCTCACCGTGCTCTGCCTCTTCGTTCACCATTGCCTTCTCTGCTCTTCTTCCGCCGACGTCGACTTCGTCTACGACGGTTTCCAGAGCGCCGGCGGCAACCTTAGGCTGGACGGCTCGGCGTCTGTCCTGGACGGGGGCGCGCTCCGGCTCACCGACGACAAGCGCCACATCACGGGCCGCGCCTTCTTCGACCCGCCGGTGCCGGGCCGCACCGCCGGGGGGGACGCCGTTGTCGTCTCCTTCAGCACTGTCTTCGTGTTCCAGATCGTGACCGCCGGCAGGCGCGGCGGGGACGGGATGGCCTTCGTCGTCGCGGCGTCCAAGGCAGCGAGCCCGGACTCCAACCACGTATTCGCCGTCGAGTTCGACACGGCTGACGGCGACAACCGCGTCGGCGTCGACCTGAGCAGCAACAGCCTCGTGTCCAACGTGTCGGAACCAGCCGCGTACTTCGCGGGCGACGATGGCAGGAGGAGGGTCTCGGTTCCGCTCGAGAGCGCGGAGCCGATCCAGGCGTGGGTGGACTTCGACGGCCACACCAAGACCCTCAACGTCACCATCGCCCCCGTCTCCGTGGCAATGGCAACCCGTCGTCCTCGCCGGCCTCTCATATCGCGCGCCGTCGACCTCCTGCCCGTCTTCAACAACACGGACACGTACGTCGGCTTCTCCGCGCCGACGGGGAAGCAGGCGAGCTCGCACTACGTCCTCGCATGGAGCTTTCGTACCGGGACCGGCGGAGTCGCGGCCGCGCAGTCCATCGATCTCTCGCGGCTGCCGCGAGTCCCAAACCCGCCGGCTCCTCCGCTCTCCAGATCCGCGGTCGTCAAGATCGTCTCCCTTTCTTCCGCGGCCACGCTCGTCGCTCTCGTCGCGGCGGTCGTCGTCGCGCTCTGGCTGCGGCAGAGGGCGGCCGTCGCCGAGACGCTCGAGGAGTGGGAGCTGGAGCACCCGCACAGGTTCGCGTACGAGGAGCTCTACAGGGCGACCAAGGGGTTCAGGAGCAGCGAGCTGCTCGGCGGCGGCGGATTCGGCAAGGTGTACCGAGGCGTGCTCCACGGCGACGACGTGGTGGCCGTCAAGCGGGTCTCGAGCGCCAGAGCAGGCGGGACGCAGGGGGTGCGCGAGTTCGTCGCCGAGGTGTCGAGCCTCGGCCGCCTGCGGCACCGCAACCTGGTCGAGCTGCGCGGGTGGTGCAAGCGCGGGCACGATCTGATCCTGGTGTACGAGTACATGCCCAACGGCAGCCTCGACGCGCGCCTGTTCGGCCGCGGCGGTGAGCCCCCGCTGACGTGGGAGCGGCGCGTCGGGATCCTCCGGGGCGTTGCCGCGGGGCTGGCGTACCTGCACGAGGAGTGGGGGGAGCAGGTGGTGGTGCACGGCGACGTGAAGCCCAGCAACGTGCTGCTAGGGGCCGACATGGGCGCGCGGCTCGGCGACTTCGGCCTCGCGCGGCTCTGCGATCGCGGCGGCGCGGACCCTGCCACCACGCGTGTCGTCGGGACGCTGGGGTACATGTCGCCGGAGATCCTCGGGACCGGCAGGGCCACCACGGCCACCGATGTGTTCGCATTCGGCGTGCTGCTCCTCGAGGTGGCCTGCGGGCGCAGACCGTTCGACCCCGTCACGGACGTCCACCTGCTGCGCTGGGTCCGGGAGCTCGGCGTCAAGGGCGAACTGGTGCACGCCGTGGACGAGAGGCTTCGAGGGTGCTACGACCACGAGGGGGCGAAGCTGGTGCTGTGGCTGGGTCTCCTGTGCAGCCAGACGCGTCCGGAGGCTAGGCCTCACATGCGCCAAGTTTGCCAGTACCTGGACGGCGGCAAGGTGGACGAGGAAGCCATGAACGTCATCACTGACACCAACGACTCCATCGACTTCGGGTCGTTGGCGTCCCTGACATGGTCATCGTGCGCCACAATGTCCACGGGCTCCTTACAGGATGGCCGGTGATTATTGCTGATCCCACACATCAGCTTCTACTCCAGTCCACGGAGTGCATGTCTCGTTGAATACCCTATAGGTTGGATCAGGTGCTTATTAGCCTAATATACTGTGCAAAATATAAAGATACGAACCTTTTAGATTGGGTCACTCTAGTTTCATTGAACCAACATTCTGAGAACACATAGACCTGCAACTTTCAATCCATCAATTGTCGCACAGTAGCAAGCATTATACTAACAAGTTTGAGATCATAACGTTGAGAGAGATGTCAGCTCAGATATACACGGCCGTTCATGTAACTGACCACAAGTTACAAGCTTAGATACATAAGAATAGTTCGCAAAATCAAGCGGTATAATACAAAGCCTGGTTGTAGGCCATCGAAAAAGGAATACAAAGGTTTCCTTCTGACAGGTCTAAGACAATTGCTACACCAACAATTATCCACATCCGTTGGCCCAACAAGTAGCGTAAAAATAATGATGCACAAATCACGAATGTTGCATCCCCAGCAGCTAGAGATCTTCAGTGGGCTTCAGCGGATTAATTATTCTGCAATCATATAAAGCCTACGAAGTAGGCTGCATGAGACTCAACACTATGAATTGAAATGTGCAGATTACAATATGAATTAGCTGAGCAAGAATGAACCAAGGAAATATACATTCAAAATGGACCGCGTTGTAAAAAGTTATTACCAGACAAAAATTCAGAATAACAGACCACACCATATTAGTTCGTGTGGACTTTGTCTATGATTTAAATTTTCCAGTTTTCCCAGTAATAGCATGTTATAAAGCATATGGTCTTAGTGATAAACACATTTGCTTTCAAAACAACAACCAATATATAGAATCTCAAGCTAGACACCATGTAAAATCCTCAAGGAAATTTGTTAATATTGATTCTTTTTTTCTGGGGGGTGGGGGGTGGAGACTGTAAATATCCATTCAGAACAGTCATATAAGACTAGGAGACCCATTGTTTTCGACCAGCAATTTTCAGATTGAACAAACATAATACAAACCTTGGATCTTAGTATGGAGGACCCGGGTTAAATGCTAAAGACTCCCTCCAGATGAGTTCTTTTATATGTGCTTCAGTAAATGAAGGTTGCTCAAAATCAAAGCTGAAAGGTGCAGGGCAGGTAGGTTCTTCATTGATATCATGAAGAGAAGCCAAGTAGGGGTGATGCAGAGCCTCATCAACTGTATAAAAGAAAGGGCATTAAGTTTAAGGATAGTAAAGCCAAAGTTCAATGCATTGGTTTGCACAATGTCCGATACCAGTGATTCGTCTGCTTGGATCAAATACAAGCATTTTCTCTAACAGATCAACAGCACCATCAGACATGTTGCGGAAGCGCAAGCGAAAGTCCTGCCTTGGGTACTGTGGTAGTTGTCTCATGTATCTTCGAGCATTATCACTTCGTAGAAATCCCAAGCTGGCATCGTCTGGTGACCCTATCAGCTTTTGGAATGAAAAAAAAGGCATGCTTAATATTGATTCATTTAAGGGAAATTGGCACAATTAATCCTATCTGAGAAAAATTACCTCAGTGATTAATTTTAGTTGCTGGATGTAATCCCTCCCAGGAAACAGGGGTTGGCGAGTAACAATTTCACCTAGTATGCATCCAACTGACCAGACATCAATTGCAGCAGTATACTGCGAACAGTTCAACAGCAACTCTGGTGCCCGGTACCAACGAGTGACCACATACTCTGTCATGAGATCAGTCTCTGATGTGGTCCTTGCAAGTCCAAAGTCCGCAATCTTGAGGTCACAATTCGCATTTAAGAACAAATTGCTTGGCTTCAGGTCGCGGTGCAATACATTAGCTGAATGCACATATTTGAGCCCTCGTAGCAGCTGATATAAGAAGTACTGCATGGAAAAAATATGGAATATATCATGGAATTTTTTGGTGGGACAATAATGTTTTTGGTGGGAGACAGTAAAAGCATTGTTATTGTAGGACACTGTCCTGAGTGACATATTTTTTGGCAGTGCATTTTATTAGTGTCATATAGCAAAATTTCTATATCATTGTTCCTAGACTCAAATGAAGAAAAGATGCAGCACATCATTACGAACAGAATAGCAGGATACTACACAATTCTCTTTATTGGGCGCAAGCAATATTTGTCTAGATCATAATTTCATTGGCCAAAATTCTACCAGAAGCTGGAGGAGGCAACAGAGCAACAGACCTGGCAATGATCATCAGTGAGCGGCTGATTTGAGCGTATGATCTGATGGAGATCTGTATCCATCAACTCTGTAACAAGGTACACATCAGTAAAATTCTCTTTAGTAGGTGGCCGTATTATGTCCTTTATGGCAATGATCTGCGACCACATGATACAAAAAGCTATCAGAAAAATTAAACCACAAGAATTTTGTAGAAGCATATAGCATCGTTCAAACACATGCACACACACACAAAAAAAAATTTCTGCTATTTTAAAAAATTGGAAATATATCAATAGTAGAAGCATGCTGAAGAGACATTTGTGGTGTATAGCCAACTTGTGGGGCTAACTGAACCCCACGGTCTTTGTGTATTCCTGAATCATAACTGAACGGTTATGGAGCATTCACAAGCTCTCCTGCCTGTTTGAGAAGAAATTAAGAGTGGTCCCAAATGCTAGGATTCACTGTACTACATAGAATCTATGAAAAAGCATAAGAAGTGCATTTTTTTAACTAGAAGAAATGCATCTTTAGAGGGGGAGAGGGGGGGGGGGGTCGTATACATAATGTTGCGGGTATTTTTCCCTGCAAATTTGCAACACGCTTTACAACTGAAAATATTAGCAGTACTATAAGTGGCTAAAAATACCTAGCATGTTTAGAATGAACAAATAAGGTAATCCTTAAAGCCATGTATACAACAAACTATGTAGTATGTTTTGAATGAACAAATAAGGTAAATCCTTAAAGCCATGTACTTTATGCACTAAATACGTATCATATTCACTAGGAATGGTCCAAAGGCAAACCACAACGCATCAAACATACGTTCTCATGGTCCATGTGACGAAGCAGCTTTATCTCTCTCAGCGTCCGCTTGGCGTCGATGTGGTTATCGAAGGCATTGCCAATCTTCTTGATCGCAACCTCCTCCTTCGTCTCCGAGTTGACAGCCGCGCTGCAAAGGGGGGGAACACACTCGTGAGCATATATGTATATCCGTATCTACCCAGGCCAACTCACTTCACCATAAATTCGTGCCTAAAGCGTCGAGGCCGCACCGAATCTACACGCGCGCGCGCCCGAGTAGTAGGCACTAGGCAGAGAAAACAAAAACAGAGATAGCAAGCCCGATTCGAGGCCACCCGCGGCTCGGGTGGGGCGAGAGCAGGGGAGGGAGCGCACCAGACAATGCCGTAGGCGCCGCGGCCGATGGGGCGGATGGGCGGGGCGTACTTGGCGGAGACCTCGAAGAGGTTGCCGTACACGTTGTACAGCACGTAGCGGCCGTCGTGCGTCAGCATCCCCTTGATCTGCGCTCCGCCGCCGCCGGAGGAGGAATCCATGGCTTCGTCGGCGGCCTCGTCGCTCAGCTCGGGGGAGGGGGGGCAGGGAAGGGGATGGGGGAGCGCTAGGGTTGGTGTTCGTGGTGGCCGCTTGACGAGCGACTAGTCGTTGATTTGTTGGGGACTCGGCTGGACTCGACTCTGGTGGAGAAGCTTCCCTCTTTTTGACTCGGGAGGGAGGGGCGGCGACCTGGCAGTGAGGACGACGGATGGATTTGGGAGCGCGACGAGGAAGAGCGCGTGCTGCAGCCTGCAGAGAGAGGTATTTTCTCAGTGGTTTCTTCGTCATTTCTATTCAACTCCCTTTTTATATATTTTTTTTGTCCTAAAAGGTCCAGCAATTTCCTCACTTGTTTTTTCTTCTTTTTTTGAGAAAAAAATATAATCCTTTACATTTCTGTGTCCGTGTGATTTATGATGCATTTTCATGGAACTAGTATGAAATCTGTAAAAAGATTCTTATAGTAAGAAATATGGAGAATATTCTTGCAAAAAAAATGGACAGTAGAAATAAATGATGATCTTTATTTGTCTCTAGTACCATTAGATTGATTTACTGAAACCGAAAATTGATGATGTTGGATTGGAATGATACACGTATGCCTAGAAGGTTCCAGCTTGCCAAGAAGTTCTGAGTATGTCAATTAAGCAAGCAGCATTTAAAAACAGGATGGGAGTAGTAGCTAATCGAAGTCAAATAGTGTTCTTGAGCTGATGTACTAAGGAAAAGCAGAGCATGCCTCATTCGTTAGTAGTACAGTACATACGTAGCATTAAGCTCACTTGCTTATCATATGCCAACAAGTCAAACATGGAGAAAACTAAAGAAGCGTTATAGTCACTGCTGACTCACCAGCGCGCACGTCATAAATGGCGGGAGCAGCATCGCTTACAAAACATCAATCCCTGACCTTTCTGATCTTTATTGTTAGCATCCATTCCTAGTACTCAATCTGGCAGAAAACATTTCTTTTCATTCTTTGTTATTTTGAGAAGCACTGAACTTAATAAGCGAGTACTGTACTATTGTAGTAGTACTGTATTATAGAAAGCTTTCAACAATCTCTGACCTTACTTTCATTCGTTTGAAAGAAAAAACAAAATCTTTCAAAGATTAAAAAAGAACCTGATCTGACCTTACTATAGGAGCCGCATGTTTCTTCCACACTGTAGTACCCGTCAAGGTCACCGTCAAGACTCTCACTCAATACGAATGAGGATGAGGTTTGGGTTTGTGTGAAAGCTCCAGTGGCCGGGACCCCAAGCAATCTGAAACCGACGCGGCCTGCTGGCTGCATGCAGCTGCACCTTGTCGTTCATCTCACCACTTGAGGTCATTCAGCTCTTTGTCGTTCGTCATCGTGGCGGACTTCTTGTCATTATGTATTAGGTTAGAAGATCGAGAGCGCCTTATCAAATCTAGAGCTAAATTATACTCCTATGAGATACACGAGTAAGTAGGTCAATTGCAGAAAAAGGTAATGTACATTATAAAATCCGGTGTTCGATCGTATACTCTACTCGTATTCATCCTCTAGAAGGTTCAAGTTGAAGTCGACGTGTACGGCTAGTTTTTCTAGAACTGCAGATTGTCACTTTTTAAATAGGACTCTTTTTAATACCTTATCAAAATACTAGGACTCACATAATTTTAAGATATTTATTCGAATAAGACTCTTTTGTTTAAAAAAACTAGCAGAAAACTAAGATTTCTAGCAGTAAATGTTGTTAAAATTGATGAAGTTTGATCAAAGAAAAATTGATGAAAATTTACTCGCCTATAACTCAAACAGACGCAATTAAATTTACTTTCCACGATACTTTTGCCGGTCATTTTTTTTTCACCAAGTTTTTCACTTCTAGAATAGTATTAGTTCATATTTTTGTTCTAAAATTTTCAAATCTTAATTATTACAAACCAGAAAAACGTGCAGTCAGTAAACTAGAAAAACCAAATGGCTTACTGATCAATTTTGTTTGAATTTTATTTTTGCATTTCATCCGGTTTCTGTCTGATTTTTCCGGTCTTTGGTGTGTGGCCCAGTTTTTATTTTTGCATTTCATCCCATTTTTGTCTGATTTTTCTGGTCTTTGACGAAACCGGTGTGTGGCCCGGTTTTTGGGCTCAAACGGTAAGTGAAGCCTTGATCAAAATTCGATGATGCCTAGCGCGAAGGGCATGTCATGCAGTTTAGTGATCTGCGCATCTCTAATTCAGCCATGCAGTTCAGTTGAATGAGTATCTTGAGATGACGCGGGTGGAGTTAAAGCGTTATTGAATCTTTAGCTTTCAAATACTATATCTCATGTGTCTTGCAGCTTTGGATCTGGTATGTGTGCTTTGGACTGTATTAATTATATCTTTTCTAGAAGAACATTATTGTTTGAGCGTTGTTTCATTTTTCTATCGACTTCACTATATTTAGTATTTTTTTATGAAAGGATTTTTTCTCAAATGAACGCAATACAGACGTAGACACTCATATATAGTCTGTCTCTGAACGAATAATTAGTCGTAAATGCAACACCCGTATCAAATCTAAGATTTTAACCCGGGTCGGTTAGTTCCACCACAAGGAACCTAAACATCTGAGCTAAGCTCAGTTTGCTTTTATTAAAGGACTTGTTATTATTAATTAATACTCCATCCTTTTTTTTACGTGTGTCATCATTAACTTTGAACAAAAACTTTGACCGTTCGTCTTATTTAAAAATTTATTCAAATATATAAAATTAAAAATTATGATTCAAAAACTTTGAGTAATAAATTAATCCTAACAAAATATTTGATATTTATCATAAAGACGAATGCTTAAAATTATTAGTTAAAATCAACAGCGATAAAAAAAAAAAGAACGGAGGGAGTAGTTTACATCCTAGCTACTTCATGCATGGAGCGCGCGCTGGACTTAGGTCGGCTCATACTACACAATCACACTTTGGCAGGGTGTAACCCAAGATCCTTTGGAAGACGATTGGAAGAGGTTCGCATACTCTTTCTGTGTTGTTAGTTACGTTCGTGATATGCATCGAACTATCGCTGTAGTTCATCCAGTAGACACAGTTTGGCTCCAACCCAAGGCTGGTAGCAGAAGAGGCGGTGGCCGCATGAAGTCCAGACCACAGCAAGGCTCTATCATGACCGATTTCATGTACCTGGCGCCATCGTTTGCCCTCCGCGACGTCCAGCTTGTAAAGGGCAAACGTCGCCATCGTTATTGTTTGGTCGTGATGAAGGAATAGAGCTTACCCTTGCAAGGCACAAGGCTGCACATAACGATCTTGTTCGAAGTAACCGGTTGGGTGCCCACGTCGTAATCGTATTTGGTCCACTGGGCGTCTCTTCCACCGATACGGCAGTACCAAAGGGTAGTCTCGGTGGGGTGAAGAACGACGACCACCATTATGCAGCGCTCCTCCTCCTCCCCGCCGTCGATGGCATTGTTGTCAGAGGACAAGGGGCACTCAAACCTAGCTTCTGGGAAGAGGGTCAGGAAAGTGTGGCAACTCGATCTGCTCCAGAGTATGGGGATTACTCAGGAACGTGTGGAGATTAATGGGATCCGATGCCAGTGTCCATGCTCCTTGCCAGGTAAGAGAAAACCCTCATGTCGCTCCCCAATGCCTCGATGGTGCGCGTGTGGCACTCGCCTTTGGAGTCGAGCAGCACGGTGCGTCCCGCTTGGTTTATCGCACCAGGATCAAGGACAAGGCACGGCGCCATAGGCAGCAGACGACGGCTGGACCTGGTCGACGACGCATCCTTCTCCTCCATCTTGAAAGGGTAGCCTCGGTGGGGTGAAGAACTTTTTAATTGATGATGATGCGTCCACGGGCGGCGTTGTTAAATAGGTCTGCTGGGTACGGAGAGGAGACGGAATCGGAGCCACGCCAACCCTTCGCGCCGTGGAACTAGAACTCCGACTCCGAATCGCCGCCGAGTTCATCACGGTCTTACACCTGTCCGTATCCACCAGGGAATCTTGCCTCCACCAGATAATCGGAGATGATAAAATAGGTATACGGTAGTTTACTCCTATTTCAATTAAATACTCACTCCGTTTTAAAATAGAGTTTGTTTTAGATAAGATGTTAGTCAATATTAAAAATATAATCATAAATAACTTTTAATTTATTAAGGTTTAAATTATAAAAATCATATTAATAGATTTGTCTTAAAATATATTTTAAGAAAAATATACATGCACCATTTTTGAATAAATATTTTCATAAATAATAAAAATTAAAGTTATGTTTTAAAGATCACGTTCTTATCCTAAACGAACTCTATTTTGAAACGGAAGAGTAAAAAATAAACTTATTGCATGAAGCCTGTTGTTCTGTAACAAGGTTAATCTACTACGTATAAGCCCAGTAAGCCCTGATAATTGAAATGGTCGAAATGGGCCGAGATTCGAGTCAGGTACGATTGTTTCCATCTTCGAAATGCTGCAGAACACTACAGTAGTTCTCTGTTGCATTTAAAAACTAAGAATGATTCATTGACGGTCAGGAAATATACTCCAGCCTATAATAACATCAACGCTGCATGGTCCCGTTGATCGATCAAATTAATGCTCGTGTCAATAGTTCATAATCGCTTCCTGTTGTTGCCCTTGCCCCCAGAAGAAACCCTGGCTACTTGGTCTGGCTCTGGCCGACCTGCACGGCCGGTTCGTCCACCCCCCCTCCGTCGCCCCTTCAATCAGCGGGCGGGGGCACCGGCGTCGAACGACGTCTTCGCCGGCTCTTCGTCGGCCGCTTCGCCGGCGATCGATTCCCGGCGCCGGCATACAGCCGCCGGAGCGGCTTCTGTCCTCCTCTTCTCCTTGGGGTTGAGCAGGGACGCCCACATCGCGAGCTGCACCTGCTGCCGAGTCGTCGCCATGTCGCTCAACTCGCCGCGCTCGTAGGACCGTTCCCGCTTCGCAGGCTCGCGCACCAGCTCCTCCTCAAAGGCGCTGCCAGCACGCTGTGCGCGCCGGTTTGTGCGCCATGTAGCCCGACGCAGCGCAGCTCCTTGCCAGCAGCCTGCGGCAGCACGAGCGACGACATCGCCTCCTGCGGTGGCGCAGCAGAGTGCGAGGAGCGCCGCGACGACGGCGACGGCGGCACCGGTGGTGGAAGCGAAGACGCGCCAGAATGGCTGTCCAACCACGAGCGACGCGGGCAGGGCAGTTCACGTCGACGGTGGTTCTAATGCGCTGCCGGTCCGGAGCGGTTTTTACGGACGGCCGGTTACGGTTTTAATTTATAAAAAAATTATAAATTTAAAAAGTTATTACAAATCATAAATCGTTTGGTAAACCATAAAAATCACTCAGTAAACCATAAAAACTGTTCGGTAAATTATTAAAACCATTTTGTAAATTATAACTTTCAAAAACGGCGGCAGAAACCGTTAAAACCGACGATAAACCGTAAAACCAATCGATAAACCGTAAAACCGCTTAGTTCTCATTTTGATTTCATGCAAATTTATATTTCATCATTTAAACAGTTTTAGAGCGGTTTTAACAGTTTTTATAAAACCGATCCCGAACAGTTTGTACGGTACAAACGATTTTGCGAACCTTGCTGGTGATGTGCATGTGACTGATCTACTGCCGTTTGTGCTGTACTACCTCTCGCTCTCAATAGTCTCTTGGGTAAGCCCCCACAAGCAAGTACTACTAAATATATCTAAGCTGTCTTTGCCAGATTCATGTTACTTGTCGTCGCAGGATCATCATCTTGTGATCTGAATCCTTGTCTTAACACGGACCCAATTAATTATCTGTACAATCCGCAGGTGCTTATGATAGTGAGGAGGCAGCTGCTCGTGCGTATGACCTTGCAGCTCTGAAATACTGGGGCCCTGAAACACTGCTCAATTTCCCTGTAAGTTCATGCTCCAAGAAAACAAACTGTTGTCATACTGTTAGAAGAATTAATTATTTGTTCCTTATGGGCAAGTTTGACATTTGTGGTGTTAAAAATAAAATAACAAATGCAGCGTTCCCCACTATTTATGGATGACCAAACAGACTAAAAAAAAAAAGTCGAGCAAAATTGTTCTTTTGCTGTTCGCTTGTGACATTAAGTAATTAAGATGACATTGGCAATGAATTCAGAACCATGTCGGCATGTTTATGTAGTAGGATCCAGACAAGACCTGACTTGAATGTGGCCGTCGCAATTAGCAGTAACTGTCCCTCAAAGTTGGTTGTTCGCAAGCATGTTATGATGTTAACCAACAATTAAAACGAAGTTACTGCTATTGGAGAGTCAACTAAATGATGGGTTGTTTATACAGGTGGAAGACTGCGCGAACGAGAGACAGGAGATGGAAGGAGTGTCTCGGGTGGAGTACCTGGCTGCCCTCCATCGATGGTTGTGAGAACGAACAAGCCATGTTATGAACACTTTCAATAAACTAGTACAACGATCGTGCTAATGTTAAAAAAAAATTTTAATAACAAAATAATATAATATCTTTCACAAGAAGATAAATTATATATCTATAAGTTAATTGAATCATTAGCACAATGACTACTATAAATTTTGATAACCAACAATACACCATTTCAATTTCTTACAACATTTATGACTCGCATGCTTTCAACATTGGTGCTATTTTTGGCATAACAACACCATGTACTGCATCAGACTACAATAACTGTGATTAACACATAATCATCAATTAAAACATGCATCTCAAATAGGAAAAGAAAAAATAACCTAATGTTAACAGTATGATAACAGATATGCCTTTGAACCGTTGGATAAATCACTTAACTGCCTTAAGAAATAAGGATTTAAATTCATCTAATTATTAGTTAGTAAGGACGAAGTGTCGTTAGGTAAAAAATAGAAGGAAAACAATAATCATATCACGTAGATGCTTGCATAAACTATATAACTTTTTTTTGAAGATACATGCTTTTTTAAATTAAGAGTAATATATACAATTTTATGAAAATAGAAAAAAATAAATAAAAAATTATCAGCAACCAAAATATCATAGATATGCTTTCACATGTTCTGTCTGTATCATTCAAATCACTAAAGTTAAATTTACACTAATCTACAAACTAAATTTTTTTTCTTAATATATGTTTGAATCCATTTACAAAGTTCTCATCTTGCAACCTATCTGTGTTTAAAACTGAACTAAGACAATGAACCTATATAAAATATAAAATTAAGTAATGTTATGTATATGGATCTCAGCAACGAATTACGGAAGAGCCAATTACAATGCGACAATGACTTCATCGGGGTTGACCTTCTGGTGTGACTCATACTTGTGTGGTACTCAATGTAAATTGTGACCTATACCATAAACAAATTTTCATCTGTTATACCATGATCAAATTAAGCATGCAAACTTTGAGTTGATGATGGCGCTCAGGAGGGATTGAGAATGTAAAGCCTCAATTGAAGCTGGCGGGCAAGGCAGGGGCAATCAGGGCAGGCGTCGGTGTCGATGGTGGTCTGGTGGGGTGGTGGGCCATGAAGGTGGGCAGGTCAGGCATCAGCAGCGATCGGGCGGGGCAGGCGTTGGGCTGTCCGTCAGCGGCGGCGGCAGTCGGGCAGGACGGGCACTCGGAAATCAAGGAGTGAATGAAGGCACGACGGCGGTGGCGGTCGGGTAGTCGCTCAGGCGGCTGACGAACTGCAGGGTGCGGCTGCTAGATCTGGGTCAGCGGTGACCGGCAAGGGCATGCGTCAGCGTAGGTGGTCAGGCGAGGCGGGTGCTCGGCGTTCGGATCGTGAAGGCGCAGCGGCGGTGGCAGGGTAATGTTGTGGTGGCGATGGTCTAGTCGGGCGGTCCGTGATCGGCATGAAGGCGGTGGCGCGGGCGCTGTGTTTGAAGGAGATAAAAGAAAAGTTACAAATTTACTAAAAGTTGTAGGGGGCTGGCATATGAGTTGAAAGAAAGATATGGAAGTTCGTGCCCTACGATCCGACTAAAGGATGGTAATTATCGATTTAAGACGTTAGATTTGAGTGAGGACCTTTTTTACCGTAATTATGAGGATCTAATTAAGAAAAGTGAATTAATTATAAAAGGATGGGTTTAAAATGAAGTCGGTGGTCTATTATAGCAGTAAAGAAAAGATAAAGATAAAGATTCAGACCCAGACCCAGAAATATGCTTAAAAATATTTATATATTAGAACGAAGAAAGTGCTGCAGCATAAGAGATTTCAACACGTGGCCGTACTGATGGGCGATAGTAATGAGCACCGTGAAAAGCCAAATCTTAACGCAGGTGAGGATGAAAACAAAGACAAGACTACAATTTACCACCAGATTAATCGAATCACACTTGCTCTCCCGTCAATTCTCACTACTGATAACTGGATAACAAAAGAAGGAACCATTCAACACAGAACCAGGATAGGTAAACAGTCGCAAGTTGACACCAGATATGAGTGAATACATAGTCCTCAACCCCACACATGGAGTACTATCAATTCTGTCTCGATTACCTTAGATAATTTAATTCAGAGGCTACAATAAAATATGGTAAAAAAGGGATACAACACAAAGCTTATAAATTATGGAAAGAGCACTGCTTCAAAACTTGGGAGAGACCTTAGAGGTAGAAACTTTGCCTGAAAATTTATATCTAGGTTTTAGCCTTCTAAACTCTGCCGGCCCTGTTAAGGCTCACCATGCGTCCCCCGCCATCACCACCTCTCGCCGAACCATACTGATTGCGACCCTTTCCATCCTGGAACCGCGAGCTACCGTAGCCCCCACGGGAACCCTGGCCTCCTCTGTCCCTCAGATACCCTCCACCCTGTCCAGAGGCTCCACCTCTGCCACCCGCATGCCCAAACCGATTACCACCCTGCCGCCCTTGAGAGGAAACAAAGTTCTCCTGCCACTTGCCCAAGTTAGATGGGTCCTGACCATCACCCCTGCGCCTGGGTGGTACCCCCTCAAGAGTACCTCCAGTTCTGGCCTCATATGCCCTCTCATTGCTCTCCACAAGGACTGAGAGTTTATCTGCCATCTGGAAGAGTAATCCCTGGAGCCTAGTTTGATCAACACTGTGGAAAACAATGCACTTTGTTGGCTGGTCCCAGCTGGCATGAAGCTCTTCTTGCATCATCATCTTGCTAACGATGCTGTGGGCATGTTGCTCACTAAGGTCAAACATGGTAGTGAGCTGGTCAAGGCTCAAGGACTCATAGCAAGATGAGTATGAGAACAGATAAGTTCTCAGGGCTTCCTCCTTGATCTTAAGCTCCAGCATCTCAAGAACTTCCTCCTTGTTCCTCAAAAGCTTCCAGATTTCAAGTGAACTTATTACACTGGAGGCCTTTTGATAATCACCCTTGTTGAGAGCTCTCGTGGCAGCCATCACATGATCCCTCACATTCTCTGGAGGGCCAACAAAAGTCTGCCTTTCACTCACTTCAAGAAGCCTGCGGAATGTTTTGCTCATAGGCCTCCGCTTATCGTAAGTACTAGCAGCCATATTGGGGACCTCAATCAGCATTGCACAAATCAGGTGTGTGGCTTCCAGCAGTTCAAGATTTATATGCATATGGTACGGCATCTGCCTTCTCCTCTCAAGCCTTTCCTGCAGGAATTAGAGAAGCTACATTATTAGCAAAGAAAATCACAAGAGCAAACTGCATCTTTATCTAGTTTAAGATTTTAGTTCAATGAAAACAATATATAGACTGCACTATACTCCAATAAAAGCCAGTTACTACATCTGCGCAACCGAATAAAAAAGTATCCCACTGGGAGAATGAACAAAAATATTGTCGTAGCTAATGGAACTATGATGACAAAAAGCATGTCAAAATTATGTGTGAGAAGATTAACAAAAGCAGACATGATTAATAAACAAATAAACAACTACAAATTGTGGAAGATGGAATATTTAATTAGAAGTGGAACTTGCAGTGATGGACTTCCATCTATAAATATTTTGTGTTGGAGGCCATGTATGATTAACAGCCAAGCATGCAGCAATTACATGAAAGTGAGTTGCGTGTGAAGATTTACCTGTTCCGGAGTTTTTTCGTGGTAGCGGCTTTGTTGCACTCCTTGTGCAAGCAATTCTTTCACCCTCCCAGTAGAGTATAGCTCAGTCAGACAACCATGAGCTTCAGTTATCAAACCAGCCTTGAAAGCACATAAACCCAGCTGGGCCATGACTCTATTGAATAATATCTGCGATGATATGTCCATGAGTTGGACTCCATCTTGCAAATGACTCATTAAAAGCAGGTCACGAGCCACTGAAAATTCATCAGAAATTGCGTGATGATATATGTCGCACAGCATGGCACGGGCTTTAGTTCTTTCATCTCCGTACTTGTAAATCAAGGACATCAATCCATCCATCAAAGTTCTTCCACTCTCTGGGAATGTTGGCTTCCTGGGAACAACCTCAGGAATCACAATGAATGGTTGTGGTCCCCTGTTGTCATCCGCTGCTTCGTGCTCGTCACCATCCTCAGCATCATCATCCTCCGCACTGTCCTCAGTCTGCTCTGCCAGCTTTCTCATTGCATCATAAACTTCTTGAGGTTTGTAGTAGACTAGTTCAACATGACGCAATGCAACTTTAGCAGCAGCTTTGAGATTCCCAACTCTTTCCAGGTAATCTTGGACATTTTGTGCAACCACCAAAAACAGGGGTTCATCCCTAAGCCTCATAACATAATCTTTGGTATAAGGATCAGTGCACTGTAAGGTCTTAAAAAATTCAGAGTCCAGTCTCTCCAGGAACGCAACAAGATCACCAGTAACATGGATTGTTCCATTGTAGTCTGCACCTTTCTGAGTTTCCTTCTCATCAGGCTCCATTGTGGTGTCTACCACAATATTAGTATATTGCTGGAGTATATCGAGGACAACTAGCATATTGTCGACACACTTCTTCCACATGTTGACTGGCATATGACCAAGTAAGCTAGGGTTGACATCAAACTGTGCAGAAATCACATGAAAAAGGATTTCTAGCTTCTGAGCAGGTGTTTTTGCCACACGGGTCAAAAATGTTAGCTGCTCGACACGCTCAATTCTTCCAGTACCTTTCTTTCCCCTTGATGCTACAATCTCCTTGAGCTTCTTATCAACAATATCCCATGTGATTTCACTTGGATCCTTTGAGAGCTGCTTTTCCATAGTATCTTTCTTGGTGATCTTTGTCCACTTTCCATCATTTTTATCATCACCATCTGATTCATCATCTGATTCCGTAGCCATTTTTTCAGGATCCTCAATCTCCGGATCACTATCGTCTTCATCATCATCAGTATCCTTGTCATCTGCATCATCCTCTTCATAGCTCTCTGGATGCTCTCTGCAATTCTGGATCTGGTCTTCATACTGCTTGTTATTTTTCTTAAGCTTTTGTTTCATTGCATTGAGTGCTTTTGCATTGCTGCTGCTCATCTTCTTCTTGGCCTCCTTGTTAGCAAGTGCTTCAGCAAGAAAGTCCTCCAGCATCACAAGAGCCTTGATATACATCCTTGGAACTTCGGTAGACTCGTTAACACGAGTAACCTTCTCAAGATGCTTGTTAAGCTTTTCAAAGCTCTCTTGCAAGCTAACCCAATCATTAATCTTCATGGCGTTGCGCATCTGATCAACAATAGATTTCATCTCTTCATTCCGTTTGTCCTTCAAGGAGCGAACCACACGGTGTCCAGAATCAGACTCATCACTATCATCATCTCCAGTCTGCAGATAGCGGTTCTGGATTCCAGACTGTCTATTATCATCACGACCTCTGTTATCATCACTATCACTACCCTGTTCTGACTCAATTTCTTCCTCCTCTTCAGAGTCGCTGTCTCCCTGAAGAAAGGAGGAGCCAACCAGTAAGTTTTAGTTCTTAGTTCGTATGATCAATGATGACATTGTATCTATGGCTACAGTATGGATATAATGAATATTCTGGAATGTTGGGGTCTTTGCAAGAGAGAGGAAATACCTGTCCCCAGAAACGCGATGCCATGGCTGATGCTTGTTTCTGCTTAAAACGGGCTCAAGCTCTGCACTGTGTACAGATACAACATGAATTAAAATCAGGAAAAAAACAATAGCAATTAGCATGCAAACTGCATTTCAACTGCAGATAGAGATGGAAGAAAAGCCAAACAATCCTTAGGAACGAATTTACAATAAAATCTTAGAAGCATGACTAGTAGTCTTAAAAAAAAAAGAACAAAATGTTTCAGAAGCATATATTTGTGAAAAAAGAACTCGTGAACCACTAACTGCAGCAGTGGGGCTGTATTTTTGCTTCCTGAAAGAATGTAACAGTCAGCCCTGTTTGGATACAAAACAGGATGCAAAGTATTTTTGGAGTATTCAAGAAATGCTACAGTTTCGTAAAAATATATTTGGTTTTCCAAAGTTGCTAGGCGTTTGGATACTATAAACCTTGCAGTTTCTAAAACCATGGTTTTGTCAAAATTGTAGAATTTTTGGGACTTTTAGATTTTAGAAACTCCACTCATGACCTGTTTTTACTAAACAATAATATTTTGTGATACCAGTTTTCAAAAACTAAGTGATCCAAACAGGCCCTAAATGTGAAAGGAAATGAACGAATAAACTTGGACATGTACTTAGATAGTATTTGCCAAGCTAAAAAGCAGAATGAATAGCTAATATATTAAAATGCATGCATTATTTTAAAATGTCAATCCACATCATCATCAAAATATAAACAGTTCAATCCCCCATCAGAAGAATAGAAACCGTCTCATTATGTAAAATTCACATCTAGGTCCTTCTAGAATACAGTAAACATGTCTTACAATCGAGTTCTCCCACCGCCCCATTCTCCTCTTCGTCTTCCTCTCAATCGAATCCCCACCAAGAGAGAGAGAGATAAATAAATGCTGCCATGGAGGTCCGAGACAAGGGAGAGCGTTCTCCCTGCCTCATATGGCTCCTACCTTCCAGGCGTACAGGGTTGGCATCCCCATCCCATCACTGCTGCTCTCCTCCACTCGGGCAGCCGGCTTGCTACTTCTGCTTCCCTGGTATGGTTGTCCATTCCTACGCCGGCCCTTTGCAGCAATACGATCTTCGATCTGCCCTATATAATCGCTTGCACTCAAACATGGATGAGTAGCATAGGCCACGGGCACTTGGCTATGCCTTAGCATGGCTGTTTCTGAGCCATTGGAGAAGCACGACCACAGGATTCTAGCTAAGTTTGATGCACACGCACACGCTTTTCCTTATTCATATTATCAGCTATGGCTATAAAGTCAACGTTAAGGTATATATACCTTTAACCTTTTTCCTTTTGTGAATTATCGTAGCCAAATGCAATGCCCACCAAGTGTTTTCAAAATGTCCATTCTACGAACATGCCATGCCTAATTACATATTTCACCAATGCATTGTTGAATATTAACTAACCCAATAGAAATTGAACAATTGTTTTCCATGTTACCACTTCTTTAATTCTCCTAATATAAATAATAGAACAAGTAATGTGACCGTCATAAATAGTGCATGCATGATTTTTTTGGTTGGTTAGTTTTTTCTTTTATGGTGTTTCATCTTTGGTCTTCTTTGTTGTTCTTTGGATCTTGTTTGTATGGATTCTCAGGTTTCATCTCTAGCCTACCCCAACTTGTTTGGGACAAAGGCTTGGTTGTTGTTGTTGTATAACTTTTTTGTTCACAAATATTTTCATACAAGAAAAAAAGGCTTAATTGCAAATCCCATTCTATAAGGTACCTTTGGTTTGATATTCCCTCCCATAAGCTAGTTTGTTGCAAACACTCCCCCCCCCCCCCACCCCCACCCCCACATAGTACTAAACTTTTACCTAATAAATTATTAAATTTTATATACTCTTGGGAAAAAATCAAAATATTTATTAGAAAAACATTCAAAAAATTATTAGATTTTGAATCTACTAGAAAATTTGATTTTCATGGGCCAATTCAAAAGTATTCGAATTTCAATTTGGAAATCCAACATAAATTTTCCAAAAGAAAATCAAATGTTAGGATTTATGTCTTTGGAATTTCAGAAAATTTTTAATTGTCACATGAAAATTTAAAATATATGTCTTTGGCATATGTTAAATTGTCCCATGAAAATTTAAAATATATGTTTTGAAAATTTCCAACTTCCAAATTTTTAAATTTGTTGAATTGTTTCATGAAAATAAAATATTCTAGTAGATTTAAAATAAAAAAATATTTAAAATTTCCCCGTGAGAATATAAAATCTAATAAATTATTGAAAAAAAAAGATTAGTACCATGTGGGGTAAGTTGGGGGGCGGGGGCGGGGTGGGGGGAGATTTAGGCTAAAAGTTATGGTTGGATGGGTATTTGCAACAAACTAACTTACGGAGGGAATACCAAACCAAAGGTAGGTTATGGGGTGGGATTTGCAATTAAGCCAGAAAAAAAATTCTTATAGTTTCTTCACATGTGTTAGAATCTAGGCAAATAATCTTGATGAGATTCACAAGATAAGTGAACTTATGTTTATTCTCAAAGTTTTAACATGAAAGAGATGCTGATGAAATATTTTGCCGTTATGACAAGATTTGAGATACAAACAAGATGAAACAAACCCCAACCCCACATATGCGATGTTTTCGTTATTTCTCATAATGCATTCATCAGAGGCGGACCGGCCAATAGGGCGAGGTAGGGCAGCCACCATACCTAACAACAACGGAAAGAAACGCTCCTCCCCTCGATGGGGATGAAACCTCCCCGTCCCCGTCCACGGGCAAAACCCTATTCGGCCCCCGGGCTGGGATCGACCCGTCCCCGCTACAGCTAGCCTAGATATCAACTCCGCAAGGAGGGAGGAGTATTCGAGGGTTGGGGAGAAAAGGCCAGCTCTCACCTTCCGTCGAAGCTGGACGAGGACTAACACGAGCCAAGGTAGTAGGCTTGTGCAGCAGAGTGCCCTGTTCCGGCCGCGCGTGCTTGCTCGGAGTCGGTATCGTCGCCGCCGCCAGCAAAGTACGGCTGAGAGAAGGGAGGGGCGCAGAGACGGCGGAACCGGATCCACTGCTCGTGAGGCTGGATCCCAACCGTGGGCTCCTATCTTTCATACGATGATCTTTGGAGTCGACAGCGGCCCATCGGCCCAGTAACGCGAACGCAGGCGGGAAGCCGAAGGAAGCCTATCTTTTCTGGGCACCAGGGTGTAAAGATGGAATTACCAGGACGGGATTTAAAAATACAAAACTGAACTTCCAAAATGGAAAAGTTTCTTTATAATCACAGGAATAGCTTACTTTTACTCTCTCCGATTTTAAATATTGACACCGTTACATCAACTTTAATCATTCGTCTTATTCAAAAATGTATGATAAATATTGTATAAATTTAGTTATGATTTACTTTGTCGCAGAGAAATTTAAAGTAAGGCTTGTGATTTTACAGATTTGAATTATTTTTTGAAATAAGACAAATTATTAAAGTTAATGTTAGAAATCAACGATGTCAATATTTTAAAACAAGAGGAAATACATCTCAAAGCATTTGCAACTTTTCGTTCTGTTGAGCAGAAAGCCCTAGCTGGAGGTGCATAATACTGAAATTATTCAATGCCCGTATGCCCTGTTAAGTGACCCGTTAGGCTCGATATTCAGATAACGAAATTTTGCAAACGTAAATAGTTTCATCTAAGTAGCCCGATAGGCCATAACCAAATATAGCACTCATTACTTCGTTTCACCAGCACGGAAAATACTAGAGTTCATGATCCAAGATAACCCATGTTCAGAAAGCAGTGCAGAGAGCAACTACAGTTCACTGGGTCAGACCAATCAAGAGTTAAGACTGGTTTAAAACGTGCAGCAAACTTGACAATCAGTAATAGTTAAGTTCTGACATGTAAAGACTGCTCATGTTTCTCCATCTTTAACAACAAGGAGCAGATAGTCCTTCCCAAAAAAAAGAAGCAGATTTAGATTAGGTAGAACAATTTTTTTTTCAAGTAATCGATTAGGCAGAACATGGAAGGGGAATACAAATCGAGACTACATCATACTATCAGAATCCATTAACAAGTGCATCTGCCATAATGGATGAAGATCAAGGGATGATCATATAGCATCACCGATACTGTAAGAACTTGTCCACTCATCAGTTTATTTATTGTATCTGTCGTTGGGGAAGAAACCACGCGACATCGAAGCATCCGCTCACTCGATCTTGGGTGAGGCGATGGCGATGTGAGTCTCATATGCCAGCTGCGCCGCCAAGAGATCAACCACGGCGGTGCCAACCGACTTGAACACGGTGATCTCGTCGTCGTCGCGCCGCCCCTGCACGGTACCGGCGGCCAGCTCCGCGAGCGTCCCGACCACGTCCTCCCTCCGCAGCACTCCACGCTGGACCGCGCCAACCAGCTCCCCAGCCTCCTCCATCGCGGCCTCGAAGTCGATGAACACCCTGCCGCGCCGCAGCGCCTCGTCGTCGCACTCCCGCATCGCCGGCGTGAACGACCCCACCAGGTCCAGGTGCGCACCGGGCCGCAGCAGCTCCCCGCGCACGATCGGCTCCAGCGATCCCGTCGCGCAGCTCACGACGTCCGCCGCTGCGACGGCGTCATCCATGCGGTCCGCCTCCTCGACGGCGAGCCCCGGGTGAGACTCCCGGAGACTGGCGACGAGGGCCGCGGACTTGGCCCTGGTCCGGTTCCAGACGAGGACGCGGGAGATGGAGGGGAGCGCGGCGAGGTGGGCCTCCGCGAGGTAAGGCGCGAGCGCGCCGGCGCCAGCGAGCGCGAGCGTTGTCGGCGGACGCATCGGGGAGGCGAGGAGGGAAGCGGCGAGCGCGGAGACCGCAGCCGTGCGGCGGAGCGTGAGCGCCGATCCCTCGATGGATGCGAGCGGCGCCCCCGTGGCGGAGCTGAAGAGGGAGACGGCCGCGTGGACGGAGGGGAGGCGCGGGGAGTTGGACGGGAAGGAGGTGACTGCCTTGAGCGCGAGGTAGGGCAGCGACGGGTGCGCGCACCAGGAGGGCATGAGGAGGAGTGCGGCCGACGGCGCCGTGGGGAGTGGGAAGGAGACGCGCTGCGGGCAGTGGATGCCGGCGGAGAGCTCGGGGTGGGCCAGGCCGGCTCGGAGGTGCGAGATCAGGGACGGGAACGGGAGCAGCGAGTGGAGCGCCGCCGCGTCGATGTAGACGAACGGGTGTGACGCCGGCGCGGCCATGCTTCCTCTGCTCTGCCGGTTTGGGGATGAAATGTAGGCAAAGCCAGTTGCAATGGGTTTTACACTGTGAAGATCAGTGACGCATAAATGGAATGGACAAACCGTTCTGACCGGATTGACTCGGAAGTTGGAACGAACTTTACACTTCTGACCGGATTGACTCAAAAAATGGAACGAAGATTTGCGTGATTTGGACTTACTCAGAAACAGTTCAAACCCAGAAATTTCATATGAACTCCCGAACAAATCTAAGGAATTTCTCTCTTCTTTTTTTTTATCATCATTGACTTTAACCAATATCTTTGATCATTTATTTTATTTAAAAAAGTATAAGAAATATCAAATATTTTGTTAGAATTTAATTTATTACTGATGATTTTTAAATTTTAATTTTTAATTTTACATATTTAAACTAATTTTTGAATAAGACGAGCGGTTAAAATTTTTATCAAAATCAATGACGATAAAATAAAAAGAAACGGAGGAAGTACTATTAATGCTTTATCATTATAAGAAGCAAAGTCTGTTGCCCAACTTCATTTGTAAAACTGGCCATATGGTACCTATGATACCCATGATACTATAGAATTAAAAAAATATCATAAGAACAATCTAAGTGGTGCATTTACTTGGATATCTAAAAGTCCCTCAGTTAAGGACAATTCTACTCAGATTTATTTAGATCAATTACAGAGTTAAGAAGCAAACTTACCATCTAATTGACTTACAAATGCTCTCTGGGCACAACAAAAGTTCAGCCTTGTTCATCTAAGAAAGAAAAACAATGTTTATAGTCCATCCCTGACTCCCCCCGCTGTAACTAATACCACACACACACACACAGAAAAGAAAAATCAAACTTACAGTTCATTGATTCTCACTCCCCAACTGCATAGATTCATCACTTGAACATTATATGATTATAAACTTACCATTAAATATAACTACAACATCAAGATCATTACTTAAAGATCATAGTAAACAACTTTTTTGTCCGAATCATTCGCTTTCAATTACTAGAGAGTAGGTATTTTGATTCGCTCTACAACGAATCAGAGTCAAAACAAATTTTCTGTGTTCTCAGTTCATCATCAGGTGTCGTGGTACATAGATCGAATCCATCACAATTGAAAAGTCAAGAGAATAGTAGGAAGCTGAAGCAATCACAGGGAAAGCAAAATGGCCAGAAAAAAGAGAAGAAATTATACAGGGATGAGGTCGAAGAGGCAGGGGAGACGACGGGGATGAGGAAGAGTGGAATCAAGCACCGCAACGCAGAGCTTATTGGTTTCAATCAGCCATAATATTCAACTGGAATTGAAAGGTGGATTGAGGAGGGGGTCAAAGGCTCAACCATTTGGTCGGTTCGTGGGATGTGTATCCCACGCGGAGCGGAGGCGGGGGTCATTTGTTGTGGTACATTGGCGGCGGGGGATCGCAGTCGCAGCTGGGCGAGCGTCGTGTGAGTCGGCTTCCCAAACGCGCCTCCACTCCACTTTCCTTAATCAATGGATGGCAAATTTCGTTGACGGCCCTGGAACCGGGAAGCAGGTCCGGCAGAGATCAAGGAAAGTTTCAGCAGTCAATCTCATCACGACGGATCTCGCATTTATTGCCGCGGGCGTGGCAGAGGCACGGCGACGCATGTAGCCCATCGCCTGCAGCCTGCTATATATACGTACGTACGGTCGCGGCCGCCGGAGTTGTAATTAACCCAAGGAGGCAGAGCAGAGCAGAGGTCGTCGATCGTCGCGATGCCGCTGCGCAAGGTCTCCATAGCGCTGATCCCGAACCGCCGGCTGCGTGCAACCACGTTCGCGAAGCGGAAGACGGGGCTGACGAAGAAGGCGAGCGAGCTCGCCACGCTGTGCGGGGTACGCGTCGCCGTCGTCTGCGCCGCCGCGGACGCCGAGGGCGGCGCACTTGCACCGGTAGTGTGGGAGTCCGAGGCGGGCGTCCTCGACGCGTACCGCGCGCTCCCGTCCCAGGAGCGCGCCAGGCACACGCACCGGGCGTACGCCGACCTGGAGCTGCGGAAGGAGGAGGCGAGGCTCGTGAGGGCGCGGATGGAGGGCCCCGCCGCGCTCGCGCCCGAGGACGCGGCGGTGTACGGGCTCTCGCTGGACGAGGCGCGAAGAATGCTCGCGGCCGTCGACGAGGCGTTGCGGGCGGCGAGCGAGAGGCGGGCCGCGGTAGGCCTCCTGCCGGTCGACGGCGACGGCGGCGACAGCTGGCTCGTCGAAGGGCTCGTGGCACCGGGCGGCGCGGCCGACGGCGCCGCGCTCGGGCTTGCCGACGCCGCTCCTTCTCGTCCCTTCGTTGAGAGCGGCTTGGTAAGCAGCAGCGTTGACGGCGGGTACCTGCTGCGCGGCGCGCACCAACAGCAAGGCAGCGCCAACGAGCAGCAGCAGCAGCAGCAGGCCACGTGGGACGGCAGCGCCTTCGATCCGCGCATGAAAAACTGGCAGTCCGGCTACGCCTTCCAGCAATGCGCTGGCGGCATGGTGGACACGTACGGGAACGCAGGCTTCAGCTCGACCGCACGGTTCCCCTGCTGGGACGACGCAGCGTTCCACCACGCACCGACGAATAACAACAATGCCGTCGTCGCGACGATGATGCAGCCCAACGGGAATGGCGGCTTCGAATGCAACAGCAGCCACTACGTCGGTGGGATGACGATGTCGAGCTACCTCGCTGCGAGGCAGCAGCAGCAGCAGCAGCAGGCGCCGAGCAACGCCGTTGTCGGGTACCCGCCCTCCCTCGAGACGGGCCTCGACTACTACTACTTGGACGGTGGTGTGGCGCAGCAGGCTGCCCAGCAGGGCGGCGGCGGTGGTATGTCCCTCGCCGGCAGCAACTTCACCGCCGGCGCGGCAACAGCCCTCTCCCTCACCATGGGCACCGGCAGCGAATATAACTTGGTCGACGAGCCACAAGCAGCGCAGCCCCTCGCCATGACCTACAACTACAATGGACATCTGGAGAACGCCGGCGACTACGCGTCGCATTGGTCCTCCGCCGACGCCGGGCTGCTCCACCAGAGCAGCGCCGGCAGCAGCCAGCAATCCAGCAACACGCCGCTCTGGGAAACTCTGTAGTAATGTAGTACGTAGTATAGGGCCATAAGAGTCAGCCCAGAAATAACGTTTCCGCGCAGCTCCTTTTTTTTTTCTTTTTCTTTTTTGGATCCAACCGTTTTGTTCGTCTGTTATAATGAGATTGCAAAATTTGTTCGAATAGTCGGCATTGCAATATATGTATTGCTCCTATTGCTGATCTCAAAAATCCCTATATGAATGTCAAGACCCCATGTGTGTGTGTGTTTTTTTCGTTTTTAGTTTTTCTCATGGCTATTGCTCCTCAAGAACTTGTATCACTCAAAAGGAAGAAGAAAGCAAGCGGAAGGACCCAAGCAACGACAGCAACTGCTCGCGACGCCGCCGCGCGCTGAGGTGCTCTCGCGATCTACTATTGCACAACCACGTAATAAGTGTGGGGTGAATCTCGCCAACCGAAAAACGATTGGTGGATGGAATTCTAGCCGATGGAGCAGAGCAGCGGTTTGCGTGTCGTGGTCAGGTAACCTGCCCGAGTTAAGCACCGACAGCCTGATTTGATGATGATCAGTCCGATAAGCAAATTAAATGTGTGTTTATATACTAGTACGTGTGTTAATCTTGATCTTAGGCCTTCTTTTTTTTTTTATTTTGTTAGATTTTGATCTTTCGATGATTGCACGGCTCGCCCCGTCGTCGTGGAGCTCAACGGGATTGCCGTACGCGCGCGCGCAATGGCGAATGGGTTGGATACGCCGAGCGGTTAGCATTAACACCGCGCCGAAAAGCTCATGATGATTTCGAACTCAATCCAAACGGCTACTAGTAACAGCTGGTTAGTTACACAACAAAAGGCGCAGCATATAAGCATACACTAGTGCGAACCCTAGATAGATAGATAAGCCACACAACCAACACGCTTTCACGGCACGGCTCACATCAGCGTCGGCGCGCGGGTGGCCAGAGACGTCAGACATGACCGCCCCGAGGACGCAACCGAAGCCGCCGTCGCCGGCGCCACACGCCGCGCGGCCCGTGGCCATGGCGCCCCCGCCGCGCCAACACGCGAGTTCCCCGCCGCCTCTTCCCTCGCCGCACCGCCAGCAGCATCGTTCGCCACCGCCGCAGCATCGGTACCACGGCGCGTCGACGTCCGTGCTGGGCGTGGACATTCCGACCGGCTGGCTCTCGCAGCGCACCCCGGTCCTCGGCCTCCGAGCCGGGGTCCTCGCCGCGGCCGCGGCGGCGGCCGCCGTGATCGCCCTGCTCTGCCTCTGCGTCTGCCTCTGCCGCCGGTGCAGGCGCCGCCGGGCGCCGCGCATCGCCCCGAACCCGCACCGGAGGCTGCTCAAGCACAGCGTGCACGCGCACCAGGCGACGTCGGCGACGGTGACGCCGGGCAAGCAGGACGACGTCGAGGCGGCCGCGCCGTGGCGCCCGCCGACGTTCGACCTGCCGATCGAGGCCATCAAGGCGGAGCAGAAGGCCCCGCTGATCCTGGCGCGGGGATCCACCAGGACGAGCGGCGAGACTGCGTCCAGCGGCGACGGCGACGGAGAGGGCGCCGCCGCCTGCAGCGAAGCAGGTCCCGAGGCGGTGCGGCGCGGGTGGGGCCGGCGGTTCGCTCGCTGGGAGTTGGAGGAGGCCACGTGCGGGCTCGCGGCGGCCAACGTCATCGGCGAAGGCGGGTACGGGGTCGTCTACAGGGGCGTGCTCCGGGACAACACCGCCGTCGCCATCAAAAACCTCCACAACAACAGGTGAATGCTCTTCGATTCCCGATTTGTCCGTTTGGATTTGCAGTTACGATTCGCAAGTTCATATTTTTCGTCCGCAAAATATTCTGGTTCAGCTGTTGGACTTGTGATCGAACTTTTCTTTTTCTGTTTCTGATTCCTATGTTCGCGAGATTTCACGCTGAAACGTGCGGAACAACTGTACTAGTACTTTACTAGTAAACAACATTTGCCAACCCCTACTATTTGTCGATTTCCCATTTCTGTCTCAGGAAATTGGACTGAATTAGTAGAACACAAGTTCACAGATATTACTACTCGCAAACTGATGAATCCCGTAACCTCCTGTCGTGCAAACATCCATGTTTTCATGTTCAAATGAAAAAGTGACCTATGATTACTCTCGGTTTGTCAGGGTTTGCTGTTTTATTTTTATTTTTTTTGGTTTGAAAAAAAGCAAATGGGAATAAAATCACCAACTGTCGTATGTTAATCTGCAGGGGGCAGGGCGAGAAAGATTTCAGGATGGAGGTTGCGACGATCAGCCGCGTTCGGCACAAGAATCTGGTCAGTTTGCTCGGATACTGCTGCGAGGGATCTTGCAGGTACTAGTTTCATTGTAACCCAACCCAATGACCAACCTCAAATATCCTCGAACATTTCTGAAGATTGACTGTAATCGCGCTGCCATTGTTCTGGTTGCATGCATAGGATGCTTGTCTACCAGTACATGGACAACAGCAACCTGGACAAGTGGCTGCACCACGACGACAGTGAAGTCAGCCCGCTGACATGGGACATCAGGATGCGCATACTTCTTGGAACTGCTAAAGGGTTCGTAAAAAACTTTTCCTTTTGCTTTATCCGTAGTACTTCAAATCTCCATACCTAATACTGGCCAGCACTCTATAATTATGATAAGATGACCAGCAAACATTAAAACACTGTACTGACAGTAGTGCACAGCAAGGCCCAAAAGCTCGATCAGGCTAGGGTACTCTGATCCTGGTTGGCATGCATGCATGATTAGTCAACTTTTGTGTCGAAAAGCCAACAGTAGCGTCAGTACTTGTTTGCTTAAACAGCAAGCTGGTCTGATGTGTGGAAAAGCTGAAAGTTAACTCATGTGTGCAAGTGCACCCGCTGGCCGTGTTCAGGTTGGCCTACCTTCACGAAGGGCTGGAGCCCAAGATCGTTCACCGCGACATCAAATCCAGCAACATTCTCCTCGACCGCCACTGGAACGCCAAGGTGTCGGATTTCGGGCTCGCCAAGCTTCTGTGCTCGGAGAGGTCCTATGTAACCACTCGCGTCATGGGAACGTTCGGGTGAGTATTGTTCTTCTCATTCTCATGATGCTTCAGTTCAGAGGGTGGTACGTGGGTGCGCAGTTGTCCCCAAAAAAAAAAAAGAAAACTAAAATGTGTTGATTGCAGGTATGTGGCGCCAGAATATGCGAAAACCGGAATGTTGAATGAGAGGAGCGACGTTTACAGCTTCGGAGTGCTCGTCATGGAGATCGTCACGGGAAGGACTCCAGTGGATTACACTAGGCCAACTGATGAGGTTAGCAATGCAACCTCCATTATCTTAGGAGCTGATCAATCTTTCGATCCCACGGCAATCGAAGTTGATGCTAGTGGCTCTCCTTGTACAGATAAACCTGGTGGACTGGCTGAAGCGCATGGTCGCCGAGAGGAGGGTGGAGGAGGTGCTGGACCCCAGGCTGCCGGAGAACCCGCCTTCCAAGGCGCTGAAGCGGGTGATCCTCGCCGCGCTCCGGTGCGTCGATCTGGACGCCGGCCAGAGACCCACGATGGCGCATGTGGTGCACATGCTCGAAGACGACCAGATGCTCAGAGACGTATGATGCCATTTAGGATACTATCTTTTTGCATTATTTAGAGTATTTCAAGTTCATGACGTTTTTGACATGATGATGTGATGTTGTCCATTGCGATCGCTTGCAGGAGCTCAAGCTTGCCCGGAATTTGTCTCCTCATGCGTCCGACAGCTACGACGACAGGTGATGAATGAAAAGGCTACGCGAGGCAGAGTAACAACCTGTTACATTAGGATGTCTTATATCCTCCACGATTGTATACATTATACAGTACAATAATGGGTAATTAGTAGCAGAAGTATACGTACGGCGATCATCAAACCAGCTAATGTTATTTGACCTTACAAGAGGTATGGTTACTTTCTAAAGAAAGAGTGGCTGTGATCGAATCAGTCGATCGCAGCCAGTACAGTTACGACTCATTTGCTGAATTTATTTGCTAAAAAAACACGAGCCGCATCATAATGGCACTCCAGTACATGTCCATACACAGCCTTTTCCAGTCCGATGTCATCACTTATCCATATTCTTCTCTGTTTTACTTATTTAGACCATTTTTTTTGTATCTACTTCCTGAATCTTTCTATTTATGATTCTAGTTCTAGGCATTACCAGTTTATGAAATAATTAAAGCCATATACTACTCATTATTTCACTGTTCAAGATGGACAAGTACTGGAGTCACTCGTTCAGATCCGTTTACAGAGACAAGAAAGAGCACCAGATCGGTAAAAGCGAACTTGCATCTCAATCAAGGCCAACACTGGCCAACTTTACGTCATGCTTTCAGTGAGCACTGACAGGTGAGCCGATAAGTTTAACCCAGAGCGGACTCGTTCCCCCCGTCACGAACGTGGACGCCAAATTGCAGCGACGTTCTCACTGAAAAAAGGAGTAGTATCTCTGAACAGTGGGCCTATATCGGCGCGAATCTTAAGATATTTCTTGTGGGACCGTCCGCGTCTCATCCAAAAGCACAGCTACTGTAGATTCTTGTACACACGCTTGACCACTCGCTCATGGCGGGATAAGGCCCGTTGCTGTTTATCATCGGCAAAGACGAACCAAAATCCGAAAGACCAGACGCTCTGGAGAGAGCCCCTGCTCATCTCAAAGGCATGGTTACCTTGCTCCACCAAGCTCCTCCTGTCCCGACCGCAAAGCCCCACCCATGGGCGCTCAACTCCTCGCCGCTTCATGTGGCGGCAGCACCGCTGTCCAGACGACGACGACGACGACGGGCTCCAGCCGTCCGCTCCGCGGCCACGGACGGCAGCATCAGCACAAACGCGGTGCCGCCGTCGAAGAAGATGACCCGGAAGGAGAGGCTGCAGGAGCGCAGCAGGCAGCAGGACACGCAGCACCGGCAACGGCAGCTCATGATGCAGCAGGCGTCGCTCTACAAAGCTGACGCCGGCGGCGGCGGTGGCAATGGCAGCAAGGAGAACGACGACGACGACGAGCTGCCGCAGCCGGTGTTCGACCGCATCATCCGCCGGATCGTGTTCGCGGTCGGCGTGCCGATGGCGTCGGGCGTCGGGCTGCTCAACCTGTACGACGCCCTCAAGCGCGGCCAGGGGGTGGTCGTCCCGCCGTGGGTGCCGCTGCTGACCATACTCCTCTCCTTCGGCACGTCGGCGCTGGGCATCGCCTACGGCACGCTGTCGGCGAGCTGGGACCCGGAGAAGGAAGGCTCCTTCCTAGGGATCGACGAGGTCCGGGCAAACTGGCCCGTGCTGTGGGCGGAAGAGATCGAGAAGGAGAAGGCCAAGGCGAGGAAGAAGAAATGACTGGCTGGCCTGGGCATTATGGGTGTGTTGGGTACTGCAATTTTTTATCCAAAAAAAGAAGTGCTGGATATTGATCATGTATTCGTACTCCCACTGCTTTAAAATTGTTATTGTTAGGACAACAATTCTTCTGATTTTAAAACAAATAATTAAAGTTACTGTCCTAACCACAACAATTTTAGAACGGAGGGTGTAATTCTCAGTGGGATACTATATATTTGAAATAATATTAAGCTAAAAGGCAATAAATTAATTGAGAAATCCACAAGTGCATACAATAATACCAGATCCGGATTTCATATGTTCTAATTGTGTTCGTCTCGTGATACTGAATTCTGATACAACATACGGCAGGAGGCTGCCAAATAATTCAGCGGCTCTACGGGGTCCCCTGCACTACAGTGACTAACCTGAAGCTTTGGCAAGTGAAAAAAGTGGAGCAGACCAAAAATAAGATACTATGTTGTTAATCAAGCCACCTTATGACACCATCTTCTTCGGTTGGAGCAGCAAGTATCTCAATACATACCTCCAATACAGCCTACAGAAAATTTTAGACATCAGGAACGGTGTACTCTGCGAACAATATCAATGCAAACATAGAATTCCCTGAACTTTGAAGGGCCCTATTACGAGACTGTATATTACTACCATCACTGGTGACATTTCTGTAACTAATCTTGCTGTTATATGTCTAAGAATGGCAATGACAAATGTACATACCGAAGAATTTTTGCAATTGACCAGTTTGCAGCATTCTGACAAGGACCCTTCCAGGATCCAGCTTTCTGAAATATCAAAAGAATGACTTGCGAAAACGAACTCCGTCTTGTTAGCCTGGTCATAAGATGAAAGGGCAACTTTTGTTAGGAATTCAATTTTTATGGAAGAGACTCGTGAAGTTAATGAGAAAAGTACATGATGACTGCATTCCTTATCTATTGAACCACATTACATGTGGTTGTCTCCTAAACTACACCATTTCATCAGTTACCAATCCAAAAAAGAGAGGAAATATAGAATAGAGAATGCAAGAGCACCTAAACATCAATCAAAACAAATAGATTAATGAAACAAGATGCAGCATAAGAGATAACAGCAGTCATTTTGTTTAACAAATAATGGAATCAAGTTGACAACAATGAGTTTCACAACAAAAATAAAGTTTACAACAATGAGCCTGGAACAAACTGGACTGGGCTATTATCAAAAGCATCATGATTGAAGTGACCATAGATGACCATAATTAAGCAACTGATTACCAAACAATTAGCTGCTTGCCTAGTATCGTCAACTTCACTATCATCATTATCCTAAATCAAAAAATACAAACATAAAAGTATGTTACCTGCAATAATTTGCCACCAGCAACAAAAGATCGCAATCCCATTGTATCCTGAAAAAAGGTCTGTCATCAGTATCTGTTTGTGTATGCTAATCAAACAAAATTACAAGGCAGATTAAGTAACAAGGTGAAAACCACCACCTTGTTTTTAAAAGTGACCAGGAACTGGGCAGCAGGATCCCTCTTTGTAGCGTTTGGCACCACATCAAGATTCCATCCACCACCAGCTACTCTCTCTCTTGAAACATAGAAACCTGAATTATCTCTTGTCTTTAGAGCAATAACAAAACCTTCTACTAGCTTCTCAGGAACCTTTCTACCAAGCTCCGTAGGTAACTTATTCTCAGAAATTATTTCCATTGGAGATTCAGCAGAAAATTTCTGTTTATTTTTGGAGTCCTCAGGTGAAGCAAATCGTGAACTGGAACTTAATACTTGGTTGTCGTCATCTCTACGTGAGGAATAGTTACTTCCTCCTTCTACAGTTGACAATTCATCCATTTTATGTTGAGATCTGCGGCGTGCAGGTCTCTTTTTCCCTTTCTTTCCAGATCGGCTGCGCCTCCCTTCTGTTCTAGAGCTAATACAATGAGAATGTACTGAAGTTTGAGGCTTTTCAGGCTGGGAAATTGCTCTTCTCTTGTCACCGTCTATAGTTAATTGGCTCCCTTCCGTCTGCTGCTCACCATCACAAACCTGAGCAGCATGTTTTTTCCCTTGTATAGCTAGTTGATCACCTTCGCATCCCACTTCACTTATCTCTTCATCGTCATCAGAAATAACATTGCTTGGAATTTCACCATCGTAGAGAAATGACTGCAACATTGCGATTGCTTTCTCTCTGATCTCCATCCAAACTTCTTCACTGTACTCAGCACTTCGAGGTAGAATTAATACATTTGGCATCTCGCGTACCTGCAAGTGATCAATAAAGGCATAATTATGAGTACAGCAGTGAATTATTTTGTTTGAACAGTGACTCAAAGCCTGCTGGTGTAAGAATGAAAAGTGATCTTTATTTTATAACAAATAAATCAAGAAACCATCATCAGTGCATACAGCGAAAAACTACAAAGCAATGAAAGCACATCAGGTTTTCATCCCTACTATTAGAGGACACCAGTGGTGCATCTCAGTCTTTCATAACTAAAGCACAAGCTGGTTGAACAGTCCATATCTCGACAGACTTTTCAAAGTATAAGAAAAATGTTCCCATTGATGTACTGTTTGATTTTTTTTTTTCCACTACCCCCAGTGAGTTACTAATGCATGTTATACCCTCACTGAGTTACTAATGCATGTTAAACAGTGAGCACACAACAAACAGAGTTAAGTGGGCTCATAGCATATGCTATCACAATATGCTAAATGAAATGAAGCATTTTGAGAAGAATAACAGCCTATGAAATGATTTTTATGGTCATTATACATAACTATCGGAGTGGAATTCAGTTAAGATAAAAGCAAGTTTCATACCCATGCTTCCATCCACTGTGGACCTTCAGCACCGTCTAGAGCACACCCAGCTATAGTGCCATCAATCAAGAGTTCTTTAAGTGCATAATCATCTATGAGCTGAGAACTGCCAGTATTGACTATAAAAGCTCCTGCAGGGAAGTTAGTTATATACAGTGTGTTAGAGCATGACGAAAGGAGATTATACAGCACAGAAGAAAACGAGATTTAAATTAGAAAAAGGAAAACATGAAGGAACCATCTTACCGGGCTTAATGTGCTGCAGGCGCTCAGCATTAAGTATATGTGTTGTTTCATATGTTAATGCACAGTGAAGTGAAACGAGGTCACTTGCTGCCAACAAATCATTGAGAGTATCCATTCTTCTCGCAGCGGACGGGAATACAATGGAAGGACGCTTAACTTTTGCAGTTGCCTTCATGTAGACAATGATTGAAAGGATCAGGGCAATATTATGCATTGACATAATCATCAAAGTTAAATGTGTCCAATAATAGAACACAATGATAATTTTATTGAAAGGTGCCAGGGCTGAGGATACTTGAATATTAGTATTTACTGCCACAACACAAAAAATAATGGGACCATTTAAACATAAAAATGCCCTAGTTACAAACTCATGAAGGGGAAGCAAAATGAGTCCTCTAGCTCACTTTTTTGGACATTCGTGTTGAAATAACTAACTCAACTATCTCATCAATTTTCCAATATATTTATGCTGAAAAACTTTTTAAAGCTGAAAGCCCAAACATAAAGTACTTGTGAGAAATTAATTCCAGCAGAAAGTGTATTATTGCCACATGCTCAGTTTTTATCACCCGCGAGGCCTCAAACACTTGATAGGACCACTTAAATCTTCAAGTAGTAGGACGATAACACACTAGAGTTCATAAGTGATATAAACTTTAATGAACAGAAAGGCGGGAAACTATATAGGAACCAAATAGTATGATATCCACTCATGATGCAGCGCACATTTCAGATGATTTTAAATCACCAAATTTAACATTGCATATGGCGCAGAACAACACGTCAGCATTCAAGCCTAGAACAATGAATCTGACAACAGGTAACAAGCGCTGCAGATCACAGGTTGAGAGTGTATTAGTGGCGGATCCGGTACCTCATATAGTGGATCGAAGTAGAGGACGCTCATCCGGAATGCGAGACTGCGTGTGGCGAGGCATCGCGCGGAGGCAGATACGCCGATGATCCCGAGCACGAGCCCCCGGCATCGCCGCATTCCGCGGCACAGAGGCTGGAGGGAGCCGAGCCAGCCGGCGGCGGGCGTGGAGGAGGAGGAGGCGTGACGGGAGAGGAGATGGGTGCGACGGAGGAGACCGAGGAAGAGCGCCATGACGGTGTCGGCGACCTCCTCGGCCCGGTTGGCGTCGACATGGACGAGGCGGAGGCCGAGCTCGGCGGCAGCCGCGGCGTCTGCGGCGCGGTCGGGGGAGCCGAGGCAGAGCAGGAGCTGCCAGGGTCGGAGCCTGCGCTGCGCGGCGCGCGGAAGGAAGGCGAGCGACGGGAGCAGCACGGCGGCGGCGGCCTCGACGCGGCCCGAGGCCAGCGCGGAGAGCGGAGCGTGCTCCACATCCGCGGCCCCCGCCAGGGCCTCCCGCTCCACTGCCGGGTCCTCGATGCAGTTGAGTGTCACCACCAGCGGCTGCCCCGCGGCGACCACGCCGGCGGCGGCAGAGGACGCCGGCGGCGGGGATTGGGCCGGGCTGTGCAGCATTTCTTCTGGCTCTGGGCCCTCTTCGGCTGCGGAGGCAAGTCGTGGGCGGGGTGAGCTAGGAGTTGACTGCGCGCACGCTCCTCCTCCCTGTGGGGCACGAAACAGCAACCGTTTTTGTGCCCCGTCACGTACTCACGTGCTTCGCCAAACTTCGGTTGTGTGCCTTGTGAGCGAAATGAATGGAGCCCAGCGTTAAGTGGATTAGTTTCTTTTTCTCATCAGAAAATAGAAAACATAACACAATAAATATTATAAAATCTAATATACTTGAACACGACGGTAAATTGTTGTAACAGTACAATATATATTTTTTCAAGCAAATGCTTTGTTGATCATGTTTTGAAGTCTAATTGACAGTTTGACTTAATTTTTTCAAGCTTGCCAATTTGACACTGCTTTAATAACTTTGTTGTAAAACTAACTCAGTTAATCCAAAGTTTTGAAAAATGACCGGTCAAATTGACAAATAATATAGTAACTATGATTAATAGATTGTCCAAAAACAAACTTAAACTGATAAAGAAAAAAATACAAAGTCAAATTAGCAATTGGTCTTCAGCTAATTGATCATATTAGCTGGGAACGTTTCTAGGCTCAGGTATCTCGGCCCATAATTGTTTTAGGACTCCATTTTAACGGAGAAGCAGGTTGGGCTGGGCTTGGACTGTAACGCCAAGCTGTGACCGATAGAGGAGAACAGGGACGCAAAATCGAGGGGTGTCAGAGTATGAGAGCACGTGTTAAGCTCCCATTGCTCTCCTCGCCTGCGCTTCCCGCCTTCTTTTCCCATTCCATTCTCCAACCCCTGCCATCCCAAGCCCCCAACCAGGCAGCAGGCACCCACTCTTCTCTTTCACTCGATTTTTCCCACCCGTCCGAGGCGACCAGGCGACGGAAGGAGACCCTACCCCCTCGGAGAGGAGAGAGGACAGGGGCCGGAGCTACCGACCATGCGAAGACGCCGGGACGTGCCGCTTCCCGAGGCCTTCACTCTCCTGATGGGCAAAGGTTCCGATTTGATTACATTTTCCAATCGCAATCTGCTCCTCCTCTAAACCCTCTCCTTTCCCCATCTGCTTGACTTGATTCTTCTCTGTTCGTGGGCGCGAGCAGATCCAGGACGGTGGCCTGAGGAGGCGAGGCTGCTCGTTACTGCCTTCAATGGCGACGTCCGCGGCCTCAAGGGTAACACCCCCAACCCGGCCACCCCCGTTTCCTCCCTAGCCCAAAACCCATCTCTATCTCTGCCGTTCATCCACAAGGACCCAAGGTCGCCTTTTGTGTTGTTTTTTTTTCTCTACGTTATCTGGATTATGGAATTGGAGGTAGGAGGGAGGATTCCATCTAAATGTTACGGTTTTTGTACATGGAAGTGATGGTTTATGTTGTTTTAATACTAATTTGGAGCAGTTTTGCTTGGTGTTTCGTATCCCTTCTAGATTAGTACGTGGATGAAGAAAGGAAACATGGGAACCAAGACAATACCAACACTTGTAAAGTTGTGCAGGATGTGTACTTTTCTTAGTATTACTGGTGCAATAAATTTGATCACTTGTATTACTGGCCACTCAATAACCTTAAATTTGGATGTTGACCTTCCACCTGTTCTGTTTTAAACGAAAATTGGGACCATTGATGTCTGCACTATGCTCTGTGGTTTTATGTGATCGTTTCATATGATTTATCTCTGCTAATTGTTCTTTTGGTTTGTTTCCTCGTTCTGGTTCCTGAAGAGATGGCAAATAGCATGGACAAGGAGGGGAAAGGGATTGGGTTCATGCTGGCCAACACCCACTTTGTTGGCACGTATGCTCTCCATGCCGCGTGCGACTCGGGGAGCCTCCCCGTCCTCAGGTATCTGATCGAGGAGCTCAACATGGATGTCAACAAGGCTGACACTACTCGAGGTGACCTGCTGGGATTCATAAGATTTTATATTTTTTTTCACATTATTATGTGGTATGTGATCTCATTTTAACATAAATTACATTGGGCATGTTCTCATGTTGCTAGGTTATACACCTGCGATGCACGCTGCGTGCAACGGGAACCTTCCTGCCTTGAGGTTTCTTGCTGATCATGGCGCTAATCTGCATTACATGCATAAAAAGTCCACTCTTCTCCTTGCTGCTATTGAGAAAGGTACAGTGTAGAAAAAGCTTGGCCACTGATGTTTCATAGGATCTATAGCCATGATTATTTCTTATCTGCCGCCTGATCCTTCCTTCTCCACCCTTCCACTATGAGGAACAACATTTGGCCTTTCATAAATATTACAATGTCATTTTGATGGAAATCCTGCCGTTGATGTTTTCGGTCTTTAACATTGTCTTGTTTCCTTTTCTGGAACTTCCTTCCAGCAATAGGCGCTATCAATGTCTTAGACTTCTCTTCAATCTGGATGGACTTGCTATTGTAATGGTTTTTATTTCTTTTAGTAAGCTCAATGGCAAAGGGCTGGTTGTTCTTGATTGTCTTCTTGGTGTGCTTTCACGACTATGAGATTTTGATGTCAGTCATCATGCATAGGGTGATTGGTCTCAGAAACTGTCAAGCATGTGTTGCACAGGGCAATTCAAATTTTGTGCCTTCAGTTATGTAAAATTCCTATCCATCATCTATGTTGTGTTGTAGGTGTTGTATTTAGTCAACCGTTTTACATATCCTTCACAGGATTTCTGGCCACTAAAGCAAGTGTTCTCCTTAAGTGATCTGTTACGCTAGTGTCGTAAATGTTAGTTTCCCATGTATTTAATCTCTTGTGTGCTATTTCTTGCGTGTTTCATCTCTAGCCTACCCCGGGACTAAATGGCTTTGTTGTTGAAGTGTGACCTAATCGAATCATTTTGCCCTACCTTTAGAATTTTTTTAGTTGCTTAGATATGTTTTGTGTATTAAACATTGCAATGACCATCTCTTTCCATATGAGTTTTCAGGGCAGTCTGAAATAACAAAGTTTCTGCTTTCTAGAGGAGTACATGGTGATGTGGAATCATCTTTCATGACCCCATTGGAACTTGCTGCTTTTAGAGGATACAATATTATTCTGAAGATGTTGTTGGAGCATGGAGCAGATGTAATTTGTCAAAAAAAATTTGTTGTCTCTCAACATTAGTTCTGCTATATTTTCCCCTCAAAGCTGTGCGCTTTGCTACTCTCTCCCATTGTTTTCACTTTTATTCTCCCTCAGGGCTGTTGACTGTGATCCAGCCCCAGTGTGGGTGTCTGCATCAATACATCAACAGCTCTGAGACACTGATGTTCATATAAACAAATTGGAGCACAGGAGGAACTTGCAAGCTATCCTCTCCCTTTTTCTAAATCCTCTTTTCTAGGATTCGGTCATCATGTTAGCATTGATTTTGATGCTCTTTTGTTTCATACAGCCCAATAAACATATTTTAAACGTTCCACCTTTGGAGATGGCATTAAGATGTTCTTCTGTGCTTTGTGTGAAGTTATTGGTTCAGGTAGAATGTTCAATGATTTGGATTGTAATATTATTTTTCTAACTGATTTTTGATCTTACTATCATCATATGATTCCTTTGTCTTCTCTAATTACATTCAATAGGCTGGCGCTGATGTGAGCGGCTCTATATCCTTTCATCCTTTGGCAAAAGCTGCAGAGAAAGGCCTAACTGAAGCTATTAAGTGCTTGGTGGAAGCTGGTGCAAATGCAAATGTTCCTGACAAGGTGAGGCTTCTCGTTTTGTTATACCACTCTAGCAAGCAGCTTGACTTTATATCCTCAATAGCACTTTCTGACACACATTTAGGCAATTAATTTGTTGGTATTCATGGTTTAGTATTGTTGGTATGGGGAGCATGATTCTTCTGAACTTGGTAATACCTAATTGGCCATGCTCAATGTGTTTTCTTCTCTTTTAATTTTCTGTCCTGCTTTCTTTGTTTGCTCAACAGTTTGGCAGACTGCCAATAGAGTTGGCTGCTGAGTATGGTACATGGGAAGATGTTGAGATTTTATTTCCTATCACCTCGGCCCTTCCAGTAGTGCCAGATTGTAGCGTCCATGGAATAATTAGTCATGTATTCATGGAAGTCTTACAACGAGAGGTATGTCATTGTAGCAATATGGTCAATCTTTAATAGTTGTGATCCATATTGTTTTCTTGTGCTTTGCTGGCAGTAAGCTCAGTGTAAGAACTTGGGGTATCAGCGTCTGTGATCTGTGATCTACATATGCATTTGTACTTGTACGTGTGATGCATCCACATTACTCCTGAGCTTTCTTCCCATATACATAATGTTATTAAATCATGTTTTCTTGAAGAACTTGTTTTGATGAAATGGTGATTACTAAAGTCACATACTGTTAAAAAAGATTTTATATATATATATATATATATATATATATATATAATTTTCTTTCTTACAGAAGATGCTTCAGGAGCAACATTCCCAAACATTCATATTTGTATATCTGATACTAGCAAAGTGAGATCAGGGATTCTTAAGCAGTTCATCAGTTAATACAGTTTCTCATATTCTTCATCTCAGCTTAATGTCATTAGCTTACTGCCTATTTGATTTTCGCATATATATTCTTGGTTTTATTTCTCGCTCAATTTACTGTGCGTTGTTTAGGATGATGATAATGTCAAAAAGGGGAAGTCTTACCTGAAGAGACAAGCGGGTGACGCATTTAGCAAGCAGGATTATCTAAATGCATCAATGATCTACACACAGGTACGTTCCTAGACAACATGTTTATTTGGAGGTACATTCATGAATCATATTCCTCCTTTAATATTTGAGGAACAGATTCTATATGTTTGGTCTAAACTAAGCATGGCTTGTGGTAACAGAAAATTTGACAATGTTTACTTCACTGCAGGCACTGAAGCTTGATCACTTTGATGGTACGTTGTTCTCAAACAGGAGTCTTTGCTGGCTTCGCCTTGGTGACGGGGAGAAGGCTTTGTGCGATGCAGCGGAATGTGTAGATCTGTGCCCAAAGTGGGGAAAGGCTTACTATCGGAAGGGAGCAGCTCTGATGCTTCTGAAGGTGCACCAATCGAATGCAGCCTGGCAATTTCTCTAGACTTGTTTATTTCCTATTAAAATTGATGGCATACTTGTCTTCTTTAGGATTATGAATGTGCTTATGCCACGCTTGCTGATGGTCTGGAGTTGGACCCTGAAAGTGAAGAGATGAACAAGTTGTTTCGGTAAGAGATCCATCTTTTCGTCCTGTTTCTCTTCTGTGACATGACTTGGTCTGATCAGCGATGATGTACTGTGTTACAATACTTCGTTTACACTCCCTTTGTTCATTGTTGCACTAATTTGATGGTTCGTGTAGGGAGGCGATGAATCTGAACTCTGAAGGTGAAGGTGAGTGCTGCCTGACAAAAGCTGACGCAAATAGTGCAAGCTTCTAATTTTAGTTTCTCAAACGTGTATAAAGACGAATTTACACCATAAGTTGCAAGATTCCGAACTGTGGTGCCTTTTTCTTATGGTGTAATTCCTGGAGGGTAGGGAGATTCTGGAGTAACATGGTCTTTTGACTAACCGCGGCTACATTCTCCCACACTCTGCTTTGTGTATAGAAAGCATGCCACTGCACGATGAAGCTGTTAACTCTAGCTGGGATGATACATTCACAAAAATGCTTGCAGTTTGAAATGATATATGCACTACTGTTTTTGTTCCTGCATACATGATGCTAAGGACAAAATTATCTAACTTCCCCAAAAAAGGACAGAATTATCTTGTTCAAATTGTACATTTATAAGAATGGATGGAGTACTCTGCTCTGCTGGACGGATAACTCCAGGACGGCAGTTGATGTGCTTTCCTTGTTTTATTCCCTTGTTTTTTCCAGTTTTCTGCAGGATTCACGCTCTTATAATAGTATGCTGTCGATGAGCTAAATTAATTCAGTGTGTTTATTCAAATTCAGTCTATTGCGAGGTTCGTGTGGTCCATCTAGCTAGGCCGGCTATGTGATGTGATTCATACATAATCTTAAATTTTTTTTTTTGTGAAAACGTATGAAATCTTATTCTAGTGGGCCTAATAGTTCCAAGGTTTTAATGGTGACACTTTCAGCTTCACATTTAACGATAATGGCAGAATCATTCACTCTCCCCTCAAATTCGCTTCAAATCTGGTCCAGCTGTGAGCTCGTCGCCCTTGGCCTCGTAAGTTCCAAACAGGCCCCGCAGGTCCAACGCGTACGTGCGGCTCCGAGATCCACCGACCACCTGTGCATCGCAACGAGCGTTCCGTGGTCGCGGTTGCACCGCCGGACACGCGAAAAAAAATACTGAGAAGCACAATCATGCCGGGCCGTACCCAAAGAAGCGTCCACCACCGAGCAAGTCAAGCGCTCCGGGTATCACGGGCGGCGCCTTTTCCCGTGGTTTGCCCATTTGGACGAGCAATATTTTCGCCGTGGCTCCGTGCGTGTCCTTCGCGCGATCCACCGGATCGTTCACCAACGGCTAAAAACGACGACATCTGAACTCTGTGGAGCCTAAAAAGTGTATAACAGAAGCACAGTTGTGCAGGTTTTTATCATCATGGCATGGTTGGTCGCTGAGCGAAAAAAGAAAGGGTCTAGAAAAAAAGCTTCGAAACGAACAAACAAGGCGTTAATTATGAGGAGGAGGAGCCTTTGGAAATCCTGGCTCGCCCGTTCACTCGTTTGTACACGAAGCTGACTGATCAAACCAATGCATCAAAGAAATCAAAACAAACACCCTATTACTGCTACTACTTGGTCACGCTTTTTCCAGGAAATTTTGTCTAGGAGATTACGGCGGCTAGCGAGCGATCGAGCGATCAAGCGCGAGCGGTTTGGATCTGCTGGTTCCTGTGGCGGCGGGAGAGGAAGTCTGGCGTGCGGTCGTACCCGGCGAACACCTCCTCCCAGATCTCGGCGAAGGCTTGGAGGATGAGGTGGTGATGGTGCGGCGCGTTGAGGGACAAGAATCGGTGCAGCAGCTCCCGGAGCTCCGCGCCGCCCACGATCTCCTTCTCCACGATCATCTGCAGCATGGACCGCCGGAAGTCGCCGAGCGGGTCCGCTGACTCCTTCACCACCGCCACGCTCTCCTCCTCCACACGTCCTGCGCCCTCGCTCACCGTCCGACGGTGCCGCCTGCCGTCACGGCCCTTGTTCTTATTGCCGGCATCGTCGTCGCGCTCATGCGGCGCCGCCGCGGCCTGCAGGAACCGGACGCTGCGCTCGAGCTCGCGGAGCTGGCGCAGGAGCGCCGACAGGCTCGGCGTGTTCTCCTCCATCTCCACGCTGCTGCTGCGCGCGTCGTCGCTGGTGTCGGCGTAGCAGGACGACGGCGAGAAGACCGAGGAGGACGGCGCGTCCGCCGCCATCTGCTTGTTCCCGGCTCCCCTCCTCGTTGTTGCCTGCTTCTGATGCTTGGTCGTCGACGTCGTGGTCGTGGTGCTGAACGACGTGGTCGACGACGACACCGCCGCGGTGGGCGGCGTGGCCACGGACGACGACTGCTTGTCGTCGGCGGAGCAGCCGTCGGAGACCGAGACGGCCTTCGAGTCGCCGCAGCCGCACATGAACCCGCGCGCCTTCTTCTTGATGCGCAGCCCGCCGCCGCCGCGCGACGTCATCGCCTCGTTAATTCGCGAGAGAGCGAAGAGAGCTTCTGGACCGGCGGAACGTGCCGCGACGGAAGCTGTCGCTCGCGTCGCGTGCGTGTGTTAATTTAGGGAGGCAGGTTAACGAGATGGAGATGGAGATGGAATTGGAATGAGTGCTCTGTTGTGAAGTGGAAGGCGAGGAGAGGAAAGGCGCTGAGCTTAAAAAGAGCGAGTCATCTGCTCTCAGCCGCCATGCAAAGTCAAACGGCTATATTAGTTTCATCATTTTTTTTTGTTGCGCGGAACGGATCACAGATTAATCAGGTGATAACAAACGGTCAGATATTATGAAAACTAAACACAAACAAACTTATTACCTGACATCCTTCGAGCCACTCCTAACGGTGGATTTTGGGCTTGCTCAACGATAATAAGAAATCAACAGGGTATTTGAACGTCAATAATTCGAATAGTTAAATAAAAGTTAGTAACGTCAAATAATTTTGAACGGAAAGATTAAATATTCAGTGTCTAAATATCCAAATGAAAAAGTTTCTATTCTCTATCTGGAGTCTGAAACAGTATATGCACGTTGGTGTCGGAAACACAGTATTTCTCCGATTTAATGATAATAAGTTCCATTCAGTTCCACTCATGATCCACTTAGGTGGTATATATATGATATCGTCGTACAAATAGTCGTACACATATATTTAAGAGATTTGTTCATTATCTGATGACTGAGATTTTTGTATATTTATCAGTCATATTTTTAAAACAATTAAGATCAACATCTAGAACATTTTGTTTTTACTGCTAAAACAATGTACAATTGAAGTTTGAACATTTAGTATTTTAGATGGAACAATTTTCAGATTTTATTTATAAAAATATTCCATTGTTCTAGCAAAAAAAAAATTAAATGTTCTGACTTCGATTATAAATTATTTCAACTTTACAAACATAATGTTCCACGCCTTGATATTGTTTCAAAAATGTGACTGAGAGATATAAAAAATCTCAGTCACCCAAGAAGACACACTCTATATTTAATCCACTAATAATATAAACCAAGCGACAGTGTTGTTGGTGGTTAGGAAAAAAATCAGGAGTTTTAGACTAATTATTTAATAATGGTCAAGGTGGGTACAAAAGATTAGATTTGGTGGCTATTGTTGTTAATAATGATTAGATACATCGTCAAATTGATGCCCAAATGTTTTTTTTGTTTTATAAAATTTTAATACTTTCATCAAATTAACTGAAGGTAACCTTGATTAGACGATTAGTAAATACAGTAGTATATACTAAGACAACAGAAGTGGACTTTGGTCTCTACGACAGATGAATCATGGTTTAATATGAAGCGTGCAAATATCTATTGTAGTAAGAGTCTCTTGTAGTATTTTTTTTTTATTGTAATAGGCTCTCACAAATTGGTAGTAGTACGTAACCCACACAAATAAATTTGTCATTTCTAGAACTCACTTTGCACAGGGGAACAAAGACTATATGACTAGTAGACTATAGAAGAGGGTAAAAAAAATGAAACTTTCGTTAGTGCTTGACCCTAGCTAATTAAGAGCACGTCTTGTTTAATTAAGTCGATACATGGGCCTACAAACATTGATGAGATGCCTTTGGGATGAAAAAAAAAACATTAAAACAATTGATAGAGGAGGAAGTTCGTAGTAGCCGAGCTAGAGCGGCTTTGTCCCGTTCCATATCTGTTGACACATTTCCATCGCTCTAGGTAGGGTGTCATTTGAAAAGTGGGGAGAGGGGGGGGGAGGGGTTGCTTTCAAAACTGAAATCCAAAACTCGATTTAAATACGCGTTTATGTTAACGTTGCATGAACAGGGTGCCGCTAAATAATGCTCTGTTTCGTTGTCTTATCTCTTGTCTAGTTATGTTATGTCTCTCACCATGATCTCTTATCTTACAATAAATAAAAAGTAGGCCAGTGCAATGTGAATCATCACCTATACATTCTTTTGTACTATACTCCTAGTTTTTTAAGTACTAAGCATCTTGATTACCAGTGACTGCAGAAATTCTGCTATAATATATCATTTTATGAGTAGTAAAGAATATACAAAATTTCTTTTCTGGAATAAGTATGACCAAGACCAGCAACTACATCTTCAATTTTTTTTTAAAAAAATTACCTATTCATATAGTAGAAATACTACTTAATAAAGATTTTACCAACAATACTAGTCGTAAAGATTTTACCAACAACAATACTGAATCTTTTAAAAATGAAGGTAGTAGTAATTGGGTACGCGCAATGTATGAACTCGTTTTTGTAAGAAATAGTTTGATTGTAGGCCGAGAGCTAGAGAGATCAAATTTGGCTACGGTAGTCTCTAACCAGTAATGAGCGGAAACTTTTTGCATCGTGCAAGTGTACATATATAGTAATATATTTTGCTGGTACCGCTAGCTGCTGGAGGGAAATCATTCAATCCTGCATGGTGTCGTCCAGCCGGCGGGGAGGCCGTACAGTAGTACTCGTAATAAACAAAACGAGAAAAGTGGTTAATTAGGTGGCGCCATGATCCCAAGTGTCGCCTAAAACGCCCGCAAGAGGAAGGATTAGAAGCTCACAATGTCACACACTCAAAAGAGTACGTACGTCAGATGGAGTGAGTCGTTGCTTGTACCGGTACGCCTGCCTACCCGCTGTGGCGCAAAGAGAACCTGCAGCCACGGCCGTGACCAGGCTTAACTATAAACTACTACGCAGTCTGCTTGTGCAGCAACGACCGAAGAAGCGTGCTGCCTCCATTTGGGCGATTCATAATGCGCATGGCGTGCATAATGAGATGAGAGAGCCAGAGAGGCGATGAGCAGCGCAAGCGCAGCAGGATGATTGACTTGGCTGCCGACGCTCATCATTCTGTCTCTCGGTCTCGGTCTCGGTGTCGGTCCCGCCCGCGGACGTTCTCCTCATGCCATTTGGCCGCCGAGGCGCGAGGGAATCTATCGGCCGCAAGACGAGACGAGGCGCTGCACCACCGAATGGAACGGAATGCCGCAACTGCACTGGTGGAGCAGTGGAACGCTGGGGCAGCGCGGCCTTTTCCCTCGCTTGTTGTGTTGGTGAGCGTGGGAGAGGGAGGCCGGGCCTTTTTTCTGGCTGCCACAGACGTTTTTCGGCCTCTCCTTTTGGAAACACTTGCATGCAAGGACTGGGACTGGGCGCCTTTTTGGTGGCGGTGGTCGAAAGACACTGCTTTCCGGCAAGCACGCACAAACAACTCGAGCAGCCTTTTTAGCTTCCTGGACGGTGTGGAGACGCGGGAGGAGTGGAATGTCAACATGATGACAAGCCCGATGACACAATCGTTTGTTCCTGGGCCTCCACAAGCGAACATTTGTGTTTGGGCCTCTATCTATAAAACCAGAGCGCGCGAATGCAAAGGGTAGTACTTCAGCAAAATGAAGGGAACGTCCCAGAAAGAAAGGTATATTTTACGTTGATTAAACGCTTGACTGCCAGTGCGATGTCAGGATACATATACACCTCCATACAAACCAGATAAATCAATCTTTCTGAGGAAAACAACCAAGCAAATCACATCAGTATTATTGTGCAATAAGATTTTCAACAAAGAAAGGCGACAATTTGACCAGATTTAACGCAGAGCAAAGCGTGCACGTGCGCTCGTCAGGAACGACAGTAATAGGCTAATGCTACCACGCCAGTGCAGCAGCACACAAGGGGAAAAAAAAAAGGGGGGGGGGGGGGTGGAGATATATGAATGAATGGTGCGCTATTATAATCATTGGATGATCTGAATAAAAAATATAAAATCCCACAGTATGTTTTTGACTAGCTTTGCCTAAAGCAAAGGCTTTCCCTTGAACACTAATTAATATCTACCGATTTCATTGCATGGATCGACACAAAACATCTTGGATTTGTTGGCTGCTGCTTTTCATCATTCGGCGTTGAACTATAAGTAAGCACCACTCTAGAAAAAACAAAAACTCATGATTTCTTGGCCGTTTCAGTTGCCGATCACAAATGAAGTCTATGCATGACAAAAGGAGAGACGTGAAAGTGAGATGTACAGAGCTATCTGGCCTCAATACTAAAGGCTCTATTATAGCTTCACGTTGTAGATGTGTGTGTACATGATAAATGCGAATCTAGGACGATCTGTGGAAATTAGGCAAAATTTGTCTCGCCCTACAAAACGTCTTTTTCTTCGCAACAGAGCCTGGTGCAGAGAAAAAAAATCTCTTATTTCCTTTTGTTTTCACAAATAATAAATCTCTTATTTCTAGTTTTCTTCCTTTTTCTTTTGTTTCCTTGAAACTTTTTTTTCTCTTTTACTTTGGATGAGAGGGATAACCCTTAGGTTTTCAAAGAAAGACCGCCTTTTCATAGTGCCAAACGAAAAGAAAGATCTTTTCATCAGTATTATAAAGTTACATTGGCATGTAAAATTGCACTCTATCTTGACGGCCTAAACTTGTGCACTCTTTGCTAAAAACTTCGTAATAACCTTCACTGATACTCCCTCCGTTCTTTTTTACTTGTCATTAAACTTTGACCATATTCAAATATAGAAGTTAAAAGCAAAAAAAGAAAAGACAAATTGTTTGGAGAATACTATAAAAAATGTCGTTTTAGCTGTACCACACTACGACAAGAATGAAAATTAGCTCAAACACACTATCGAATTCTAAAATTATGATGCAAACAAACTAAGGCAGGGAGACAGGCGATGTTGCATTCGGTAGACGAGATCAAGAAAATAGAACAATGTATACACGTTAACACACGCGCGTCATGTCATGAGCCCATGAGTTGTACTAAGAAGAGAGGATATTGCTGTATTGGCAGTATTATATATCATAATAATAAAGCTATTCTTGATCTACAGTATTAGGTAAAATAAATGTGCTGTCCTTGATAAAGCAATTGATTGAATCGATCAGGACAGCAAGGTTCAAGGACACCTTATCATCAAAGAGCAGGTCACAGAAGGTTCTAAAAATTTCCAGATGTTGCACATCAAAACTTGTAGGAGCAGGTCACAGAAGGTTCTATAAATTTTCAGATGTTGCACATCAAAACTTGTAGTTTGATCGAATCAGCCGCCACCTGGCTGTACCTGTACAAAGCTTCTGTACAAGAAAGTAATAGGTGAACTGGGGGTTGCCACAGCTGCAGCCAAGGCAGCGCTGCTGCCGGCTGATTCGATCAGATGCTTGGTCCAAAGCGGACGGATTTCCGTGGCTTTCCTTCCTCCGTCTGCAACTCTACACCACCTGGCGTAAAGGTGCACAAAGGAGCGCAGCGTCGTCTATTTCCTTGGTCGAACGACGCACACCTGCAACTTCTGCAGCAGACGCGAACAGAACCCGAGTCCGCCGAGACCATCAGGAAAACGGCCGCGGCGAGCGGGTGACTGACTGGCTGCCAGTTCGCCGAATGGACGCGACGCGCAGCGCGCCACGCGTTTGTGCAGCCGCGGAATCCCCATCCACGTCGACGTCGTCGTCGTCCCCCGCTCACACGCCACGAGTCCACGACGGACGGACGTCCAACAGCTTCCACACTGTTCAAGCTTTACAAGGGGTTTACATGTTGCAGTTGCAGAGATCAGATGAATCGGGAGGTACTTACGCGATCGAGGACGACGACGGCCGTGAGCGGCCTGCCGGCCTGACTAGCTCGATTGCCGGTCGTCGCCACTAATCAACCGACTCAACCCGGCCGGAAATATTATCTCGTCGATTTTTGCTTCCAATTCCTAGTAATTAAAGAGCCTTGCCATGTTTTCGCTCTGTACGTCCTCTTTTTTTCTTCTTTGAGGGCAACAGTTGTCGATCGATGCTACGAACTTATCCTATCTCTCTCCACCCAATTATTAGGTCCTCCTATAATCGCGTCGTGCACAGACCGATGACTGTGTGCGTAAGCCGACGCGACAGGTTGTTAAAGTATAAGCAGGAGAAGCAGTGACGTCCATTACGTACTATGGTCTGATCGACTTGCATTGCTTCTTTATCTTCAGCGACGCCAGGCACTAACGTACAAGCGAGAGTGCATCATCAACAACGCTGCCGAGTCTGCTTGAATTTGGTCGGGTTCATCTTGTCAACACGTTGCCGACTGCTCGAGTCATGCACGCCTGTGGGTGGCTACGGTGGGGAGAATGGCAGTAAATCTTGAACTCTTCGGTACTACGCAACAACTAACAACTTGCAGCAGCAGAGAGTAGTATAAACGACGACGACACAGCGACGATGACGGTGGTGCACGGCATTATTCCGTTACGAGTTTGGGATTATTGGCGCGGCTTCATTCAGTTCCAGCCCAGTCAGTCATCAGTGGCTGCGGTGGAATTCCAATTGGCCCTGTGGGCCCAGGCCGGCCGCCGGATCCAAACACCGCATAAGGTTGCAAATGCAATGCGGCCAATCGCCTCCACCTCACTTTGATACTCCTTCGATGATGCCACATAAGAAAAAGGCTTCGCTCAAAAAGAAAAAAAAAACATAAGAAAAAGGCAGGGACGGAGAGGGACGGGGCGTGAAAGATGAGCAGATATATAGCACCGGCATTATGCTCATCAAGAAAGAAGTCTAGCTAGGTTTGTAGGGAATTCGGTCTTTTTTGGAACTTTGCAAACTTATGAAAATTAAAATGATCTGATTTTCGTAGCCACAAGCTGTATCATAAAAAAAACTCGCGTGCTCCATATAGATCTTTAATTAGTCGTGTGAAAAATAAACGGAATGACCACGTTGGAAATATATTTTCTCAAAGACCTAATAACTCATTATTACTAGCATTAAGAAAAATAACATATGAACAAAAGAAACAATGTCCTCAAACAAACAAAAGTAGGAAATTATATTACCTAGTACTAAACACCTAAAACTCACTATAGATCAGCGCCCATGAGCAAACGTACTCTATTTGAAACTGGCTTATCCGGCAAACTGGTTGGTATTGAAAACAAATTTTAGCAAATAATCCAATCCCTCTTGAATTTTATTGACTGTTCTAAGAAAACAAGACTCTATACCTTTCGAGAAACATTTTGTTTAAGAAAAATATATATATGATTTCGAGGAAGCGATGCTTTTATTCTGAATCATATCCATTTTTAGCTGATGGAATGGTGGAGGAAGAGAACAAAGATTTGCTCTTGGCCAGCTTTTCCCCCGCCCGTCAGTTTCCCTTTCCCGCCTATCTCCTTTTTGGTACGTGAGCGTGACACCCCCGCCCGCCGGCCGCTGCCGTTTTATTTACAGCCTCTCCATTTCATCAGCGTCCTGCGCCATAGCTTTTCTGCTCTTCTTCAGCCACCACACTTCCTCCTCTACCTCGACTCCTCTGCTCTATCACACTCTTCCCTTCTACGCATTCAACACTTGCAGCCTGCCGGCGCTGATTTCCTCCTGTGTCCTAGTGCCCGGTGCTCGCAGTCCGGAGACATGTCGAAGGTAAGACTGACGTGCTCGTATATGCAGTGCAAGATTTTCTTTCTGCTAGTAGTATTCTGTATCGTACTTTGTGCACAAAGCGTGGTTACTTTCCAGGGTTACGGGGATCTCTTGCCATGGAATTCTCTTTTTCTCAGGCTCCTCTGCTTTTGCTCTCTGTTTTCATCTGTGCTTTGTTTCCTGATTGCAGAAAATCGTGGTGAAGCTGAACGTGCACGATGGCAAAGACAAGCAGAAGGCCCTCAAGGCCGTCTCGGCGCTCGCCGGTACGGCAAGCCGGTTCTCTTTCATTTCTGCCTTTCAGTTTCAGTAAGCGAGTGACCAGCAACAAAAGGACAGTGGCTCATGCACGAACTGTATGTTGGGCTTTGCAGGCATCGACGCGATATCCGTGGACATGGCGTCGCAGAAGATGACGGTGATCGGCATGGTGGACCCCGTGAAGGTGATGAGCAAGCTGCGCAAGGCGTCGTGTGCTGCGACGTTCGACTCGGTCGGCCCGGCCAAGGAGCCCGAGAAGAAGGAGGAGAAGAAGGAAGAGAAGAAGGACGAGAAGAAAGAGGAGAAGAAGGAGGAAAAGAAGGAGGGCGAGGGGGAGAAGAAGGACGAGAAGAAAGATGAGAAAAAGGAGGAGGGGGAGAAGAAGGAGGGCGAGGGGGAGAAGAAGGACGAGAAGAAAGAGGAGGCCAAGAAGCCGGAGCCCAAGACGGAGCAGCAGATCCTCGCCGAGATGATGAACCAGTACCGGGCGTACCACCCCTACTACATGCCCCCGCCGCCGCATTACTACGTGCAGAGCATGGAGGAGAACCCCAACTCCTGCGCCATCTGCTGAGCAGGGAGCACCCGCCGCTGCTGCATGAGGTAATTAAGCATCGTTAACTATTAGTATGTGAATATGTGATGATCAGCGTCCGTAGCTGTGAACCACATGCATGTTCCATGACGTGTGGTCATGGTGTCATCGAGGTATCTCTGTATATATACTACAAGTGTGCTGGTTCGTATATGTACGTATCAGTTGCTTTCGTAATGAGACGTATAGCTACGGTTTTGGAATTTTGTATGAGCATTATATATTATAGATGCACGCGCGCGTATGTATATGTGGTCTATGAATCGAATACTATGTATATATCAGTATTTTGAAGCTTTGAATTGAATGAAGGTTACCTACGCGAAACTGACATGTTGGACCTATGACGAATTTGCGCCGCCCAAAGGTCAAAATCGTCACTAATTTTCCATGCTGTTGCAGTAACCGCCGGTAAACAAAAAAGACGTGATTTCAAGCCTCTTAAACTTGCCGCTTCCCTTTTCAACTTGAGTTTGGGATCAAGGGGACTGGCGTCTAAAAGTCCTCCTCTACTAAATGTGTACAGTGTGTATTGAAGAACCGAATCTTGAAGCGCCAAATAATGCCAATTCGGAAAGGTTTCTGCTTACTATACTGACTCTCTTATCTACTAGTATGACAAGTTGATCAAGAATTTGAAGGTTGGAATAATCAAGACAAGGAGAAACAGAAAAAAAAAGGAACACATGTATCAGCAGACTGTGGCAATAAGCTGACAAATTCTCTTCACACACACCCAATGGATAAGCCACACCTAAACTGATATGTTTTACTAAAAAATCATTGCAGTTACGACATCACATAGTGATCAAACATTTTGGACGGAATGACACCCAGGCACCACCTTTTGCCCAGAATATAGTGAAGCATATCCAAGTAGTACATGATAGTATCATATCAATCAGTGTGCGTGTGCTGTTGCTTCCTTATAATGTTTTCAGAAAGCAAGCCCACTCAAAGTGTATGAAACAGCCGCGGCACACAGGCTTGCTACTCGAAATACCCAACCAGTTTCTCAAAAAGAAAAAGAAAGAAAGAAAGAAAATACCCAACCGTCCATAAATCATACTTAAAAAAATACAATAATCCGGCACATTTACACCTGGAGCAATAAAGTACTAAAATAATACAACTCGCAACCTACTAAGATTACTCTACTATATTATCTTTACGGAGAAAGGAACATGAAACCATCAGCTCACCAGATCATGAGATGTTATCAGGTCCAGCATATCTCAAGAAAAAACAATGCATTTTTATTCTTTTTTTCCCTTAAAAAAATGCCCAACTTGGAAACACATGAGAGATGAAAGGGATGGGGTGCGCCTATGTGGCTAATCGCATCCACGAAATGGAGCGTGCAGGCGTGGCAAGTGACGACCATGAATTTGGAAGGTTTAAACCAAAACCCCTTGTCCTCGTCTCAAAGAATTCCGGTCCGGTGAGTCGGATGATCAAGACGTTTCAGTATGACGACGTTTCAGTATGATATCATACTAGTATGACAGAAGCCAACGCAGTTAAATTCTCTTACACAAGCATAAGTACAGTAGTAGACCATACTATTTCTCCCAGTCCCAGACTATATTGAGCAGCGTCGTTGCACACATGTTGCTTGGAAACAGAAACGTTCTCCTCCGTTCAGCTTTTGTCGACAGAATGTTTGCACTGGGCGCAGGTCTATTTGGGTTGTTAATTTGGAGTGTCCTTATTTTTTGGTAGAGATAGAAGGTGCGTTGCTTCTCTTTCAAAGATACAAAACGAAAGGAAAAGGTACTCACTAGCTGACCATAAAATTCCACAGAATGTTTTCTTCAAAATGGTAGAGTAATTTTTATATAAAATATTTTGTACTCAGTAGCCGGCTAATCTATTTTGTTGTAATTGGGCTTATAATTTTTGAGGTCACTTAGCCCACGACTCATTATGGGCCGTTCAGATAGAGATCGGACTAACAAAATTCACGGATTGAGAGGAAGACACCAATGTGGCCCGATACAATCACAGAGCAATTTGTGTAGCTTTGGGCCGAATCGTGCAGAGAGTAAAGAGGACAAAATGTTGAATGGACAGCGAATTCGAAAAGTCATTTTACCCGGTCAAGTCAGCATGAGGGCAGGGTTCCGGTTCATTCACAAACATAAATTAGTGGTATCGTATAGTAATGTGGAAGGCCAAGGCGGTTAAAAGTGTGCCTTCCGTATTTTATTAGTAGCTGCTGCCGCTGCTTCTAAAACGAAAATTCCTTTTGAAAATAAATATTTAAAATGTTGAAATAATTCGGATGCCGTTTTTTTTTTTTTCCTTTTTGGAGTAACCATGCCACGTTATTCCGACTGTAAGGCATGGCCAGCTTCGAGCTGACGACAGTGAAGAACATCCTACCGTAGTACCGGTTGACCATTCCCCCGGTTGAAACTGACACCCGCAAGAATAGTGTTTTGTGACTTTGACGTTGCTCACTCGCTGCAATATTTTTGCCAATTGCCGAATTGAACATGTCCAAAAAAACTCTGTTTCCTTGGATTCCTTCCTTGCACGCAACACATTCCACACGAACCTGCGTGCCTCTCACTATCACCACCACCCCCAAACAACACCATCCCCCCTCAACAACAGGTTTTTCTAACCCTCACAAACTACTATCAGTACCTACAAAAACGTAGCTGAAGAATTCAGCATACATACGAACCAGTCAACCACACATACACGTCAATGAAGCAGTCACAGTTCACCAGCGCTCTTTCCATCTCTTTCAACAAATGGACCATACTGCGCAACATTTCTCCTGCGAGAGAAAGGCAGGCGCAGGCAGACCTCCGTCCACCTAAATCTAGAAAGAAATCGACCTTAAAACTCTGAGCTTTTTGGCTCTCCCGAATCCCCAGTAAGTAAAACAATGGGGGCACCCGAATTCCGTCTCCTGCTCACCCACACGAGCTGCTCGTCTCAGCTTTCCTCCGGCCTTAGCTCACCTACTTGACAAGCGTTCGATAAAATCACGTAAAGTTAGATCACATCGATCGGCCGTACGCACGCACCGTGCGTCATGCGTCTGGTACTCTAATATTTCCTCTTCCAGGACCAGGAGTACTCTGCCTGATTGCAGTACGAAAATATTAACTCTTATTATTGGCTTTAAGAAAGCAGGGAATTCTTTTTTAAGAAAAAAGTACTCTGATTGCACGACATGCACGTGTGGGCCGTGCCGCGCGATCGGCGGAAACCGGTCGTGATCTTCGATACGTACAGCTTGAGCTTGTTTCAACCGTATCACGTTGGTTTGTGGTTTAGTATTATTCAGATGAGTGGGTTAGGTTTAAATCGGAAAAGGCGCCAGCATGTGTCAATTATTCTTGCTGTAATTGTTAATTTTACTGGCTCTGGCCGTACATGATCCATGTTTCGTGAGAGAATGTTCGTTCAGGTTGGTGAGGACTGAGGACTCTCAATAGCTGCAAACGCAGACAGACGTGTTGTGCCGTAAACGGACGGGGCCATAAAGACCCGCACGTATACGTGTCTCTCTGCTGTGTGTGTGTGCTAGTGCGAGTGCGACCGAGAAGGGGCGCGATCTGCGGGCTCGGGCTCGGGCTCGGGCTGGGTGGGTGGCTGGCTGGCCCAAAGTGATTTACTGCCCCTGCCCAATTTCGTGAACCATCGATCTTGTTCCTCCACACTTGGTACGTACTCCTACAGATACGGTACGGCCATGTGACGAGCACGTCGCATGCTGCAAATGTGCTTGACGACGACACGTGTCTTAGCATCATGTTACTAATGGTCACAGTATGCATGGCCTTGACTTGACGGATGACGGGCGGACATACTGTGGAGTTTTCCGTGGCCGAGAGCGTCTCGGAGCGTAACGATCGGTCTGATTCAACCGTCTCGTGTTTGCAGTGAAGCCTAATCTGTAGTACGTATTTCAGCACAAGAAAACAGAGCAGCTGCGGTCACGGTCGTGTGTCCTACATAAAGGGGTACAGGTGCTAATTTGGTAAGCTGCGCGCCTTGTGACTGCCGATCAGCTAGCTAGGGCGCGCACAAAGCGTCGAGCGGGCGATGCAAACAATGGCCGATCGAGAAACATTTTGCGTTTTTGCCTCCTCTCGTCTGCTTTCGCTGTCTCTCTCGTTTGTTTACCGTGTGCTTGGCCTCCAAATTCAATGTGTCAAACAGCAACAAGAGTAGTTTCCTGTTTCCTGTTTACTATAAAAGGTAGCCGCAGTTTCAGTGGCAATGGTGTTTCGACTACGTAGCGTACTGTAATCTTTTACAGCCACACACCCACACACAAAAATAAAAAAAGAAAAAGAGAAAGAAAAACAAATCCTCCAAGACATGTACATGTACCGCCGCGTGGTGGTCGGGCGCCTCTCCATGGAACGTGTCCTCCTATGAATGGCCTCCGACAGGTGCAGGCGCTGAGCTTACTTGGGCTGTGGCAGGCCTGCTCCGGAGGAGCCGCACCAGTTGGCCGTGTCAGTTCAACCACCACCAACCCCTGCGCTTTAATGCGACCACTCCATCAATTCACTCTCACTCTCCCGCACCATCTTCTACTGCTAGCCAAGCCCAAGCTACTTCACCACCTTCCCGGGCTCGTCCTCCAGTCCTCCCTCCGCGCGTCGTTGCATTTTTGGTCTTTAATTCGATTGGCGCCAGCGGACAGGCAGCCAGCGGCGTACGTGTGGAGAGAGAGAGAGAGAGAGAGAGAGAGAGAGAGAGAGAGAGAGAGAGAGAGAGAGAGAGGGAAGACATGGCCGCGGCGCGGTCGGCATTGGCGTCTGCCGGCCGTGCGGCGAACGAGGCCGTGAGCTTCGTGGTGTTCATGGTGCTGGACGTGCTAGAGGTGCTGCTGTGCGTGGTGTACAAGGTGGCGGACTACCTGGTCGAGGGCGCGTGGAGGCCCTGCTACTGCTCCCGCTCGTCCTCCGCGTCCGCGGCCGGCGCCGCCTCCGGGAAAATCGTCGTGTCGGAGCGCGGCGGGTCCAAGGTGGTCAGCATGCTGTCGGCCACGCGGCTCCACCTGGAGGACATATCCGACACGCTCTACACGCGCCCGTCCGTGCTCGCCTGCGCCGCCGCCTCCTCGTCGTTGTCGTCGTCCCCGAGGCGGCAGCCCCAGCAGCAGCAGGGCATGAGCAGGTCCTCCTCCTCCTCCTCCTCCTCCTCCTCCGCCGTGCACTCCGCCATCGTGCAGATGCTGCGCGGCAAGGTCGGCGTCGTGGACGACGGCGGCAAGCACCGGCCGTACCCGTCGCCGCGGTGGTCCGACTGCCACTGCGCCAACTGCAACCCGGCCGACACCGACCGGCTCTTCGTCCACGTCGAGGCGCCCCCAGGTACGAACTACTACTACTACTATGGTAGTATGCTACGCACACCCGTCGTGCCCATGCTCGCAAGCTTCGTTTCGCTCACCTGACGACGCCGCACACCACGCGCGCAATGCAGACGGGTCGGCGGCGACGGAGGAGGACGTGCTGTTCATCCACGGGTTCATCTCGTCGTCGGGGTTCTGGACGGAGACGGTGCTCCCTCACGTGAGCCCCGGCGCGCGCGCGCGACGGCGCCTCTTCGCCGTGGACCTGCTCGGGTTCGGGCGCAGCCCGAAACCCGCGGACTCGCTGTACACGCTGCGGGAGCACGTGGAGGCGATCGAGCGGTCCGTGATCGAGCGCCACGGCGTCGGGAAGTTCCACGTCGTCGCGCACTCGCTCGGCTCCATCCTCGCGCTCGCGCTCGCCGTCAGGCACCCCGACGCAGTCAGGTCCATCACGCTCGTCGCGCCGCCCTACTTCCCCGTACCACCGCTGCGGTGCGCCGGGGAGAAGAAGGCGGAGGAGGTGGTGGTCGTCCCCGGGACGCAGTACGTGCTCCGGACCGTGGCGCCAAGGCGCGTGTGGCCGCCCATCGCATTCGGCGCGTCCGTCGCGTGCTGGTACGAGCACCTCAGCCGCACCGTCAGCATCGTGCTCTGTAAGCACCACCGCCTCTGGGAGCTCGCCTTCCGCGTCTTCACGCTGTACAGGTCAGTAATCTACTTACCGAATTGACCATCGTTCACCTCAAATTTGTGTCTTTTTTTCTTAAATAAAAGCAGATTGACCTCGTATTTAGACTATCCGCTTTGAAACACTGGCACGTCTGCAAAGACCGGTGCACAGCAGAAAACTACTATTCGTGCATCAGTGTCTGTGTGTGGTGAATTAGTTCAGCGACCAGCTGCTCAACAACGTTTTCTTTGACTCGTCAACTCAACAACGATTTCTTGCGTAGCGGTGGCTGCTGCGCGCAAGCATCATCCTTCCTTCTCCTTCCCAGTGTCTTGGGCGTTTGGCCGACCGGGCTTGGCAATTTTCTTCCATTGGTTTTGGTTGGCTTGCTGCATTAACCAACCAATGGAAGGATAGCAAAGCGCGTGGAGGAGGATTCCGGAGCTCGCATCAATAGGACTTCAGGATACTGCACTCTTCATGCTGCACTATCTATGTGTACTTGTGGGGCTCACCTGCGTCTCTGCCGTGGAGTAGTTAATATGCGAGGCATCGGAACAGGTTTGACCTGGGTCAGCCATGCTGCAGCGGTATGCAAGTACAGTATATGCAACCACACCCAAGGCTTGAGTGCTTGACCGACCACGCCGCACCAGCTGCCGGCTCACTGTAGTAGTACCAGTACTACCTGCCAGTTAGTACTACTCAGCTGATTTTACTAGTACCTTAATTTTCTAATGATCTAGAGCCAGAAAACGATGATTCCGGAGTACATAAAAGGCAAACTGTTTTCTTGCAAGGCCTTTGAAAAACTGATTTCTTTAATAATAATAATAATATTTAATCATCTGAAAATAGGTTTTTTTACTCACTTACTCTCAATCCTTCTACTTAATTACTTACAATTTTTTTCTATGGTATGTAGATAAATTACATATATATATATTTTAAAAAAAATCCTACAAAAAATAGATGGCAGAGAGGTATTGATACAGAAACACAGAAGTGAGCCGTTGAGTTTAATGGAAAGGAACATTACATGTTCTTCACGAGACCGTGCACTCGGTATATTGATGTCGGGATACCCCTTCATGATGAGTGAACTCTTCATTCATTTGGTAGGAGTATGTACGTACTGTGCTTAGCAGCATCACGATGAAAAAAGGACATTGCTATTAATGCTGCAATATCCTAGTGCCTGAAGTATCATAGACATGTGTTTAAATCATGGTCTATTAATTGTTGTATCAGTAGCTAAGCAGGTTAGAAATTAGTTTGAGATCTGATGATTTGTGGCTAACCATATTAATTCATCATGTTCCAACGGACAGGGTAAGAACATACCTCATGGACGGCTTCTTCTGCCACACCCACATCGCGTCGTGGCACACCCTCCACAACATCATCTGCGGCAGCGCCGGCAAGATCGACGAGTGCCTGGGGACCGTCCGGGACCAGCTGACCTGTGACGTCACCGTCTACCACGGCCGGGACGACGAGCTCCTGCCGGTGGAGTGCAGCTACGCGGTGCGGTCCAAGATCCCGCGCGCCCAGGTGAAGGTCATCGATGGCAAGGACCACGTCACCATCGTCGTCGGACGGCAGAAGGACATGGCCAGGGAGCTGGAGGAGATCTGGGACAAGAAACAGCCGAGGGATAACAATACATAGTACTAGCAAATCACAGAGTGTGTGTTTGTGTGCGCGAAGAGTGCACGTCAGAATCGGACTAAAAAAATGGTGGTGTGGTGTGGCACTTCAGAGAGGAGGAACACATGGCGGCTGTAATGTTCAACGGGCTTTTGATGAAGGCGACACTACGGAGGGTAGAATGGCCTGAGAGAAAATGTGAATGTTACTACCTAATTACATTTACCGTTTTTTTGTTTCTTTATTATTCTCAAGCTTTCATATTGAAGGCTGAGAAAATTCTTGCCTGTCCTATGTATATTTATGATAAATAATCATTCATTTCGGTTGTAATCCGTGTCTAAAATTGGAGAAGATCAATTTGTGGAGCTTATACAGTATCTCTTCCTTTGTTCCATTCTTACGTTTGGTTCCCCTTGCATTCCTATGATGTCGACATCCAACGTTTACTTCCTCTGTTTTTAAAGCGTCGCTAGAACAACATTTTTTTAGGAAAAAAAACACAGAGTAGTACTAAACAGTAACGTTGTAATGAAAATGACATTTATTTACTAAAACTGGAAAACTTAAAAGTGCATTTCTTACATGTTCCATGCTTCCCCGTGCTGCCCATCCCCAGAACTACCCAAAGAAAGAATCTAAGTAATCAATGTGAAGCAGATCCAAAGATAAACCATAGGGGGCATCAACATTCACTTTTATTCTGATGCCGTGATTGAGAGCGGTCGAGCTCAAAATCTGAACTCCAGACGACAAAATCCCACGCACGCAGCATGAAGTGAAAGCAGAGGTCGCCCACCGCACCATGCCTTGTTGTGCCCTGTGCAAGCGTACATTGCCATGTCTCACGTCTCAGCAATGACGCACATAAATGGTGGTGCGTATAAATACGGACCCAACATGCTCACGGCACAACGAAATCAAGTCCCCTCGCAAGAACTCCTTCTATGCTGTCCAGCTCCTCGCCATCAACTGTTCACTCGACTGTCTTTCCTTTTGGAAAAAAAAAACTGTTCACTCGACTTTCGGAATCATCATCTCGCCGCAGCAAGCCCTTCCATGGTGGTACTGTGCCAGCCAGCGATATAAAGATAAAAATAAATTGTCACCAACTAGGGCCACAGCTTGTTGTAGTTCAACAGATGCTACAACTGTGTTCTGTAAGCTGCAAAGAGCACCGCATAGGGACCGGGTTGTTCGAGCGTGGGAACAATTCATGACGTCTTCCTCCTGCAACGTGTTGAAATGCAAATATTAAGCAACTTACGTATCAGCTTCAGAAGACCAAAAGTTTCAGATCATTCTATATGGAAATCCAATGAATCCAAAAGGCCAATCAGCTAGATCAAAACATAATAACAGTAGAATTCGTACCGTCCCAGCAGCAGCAGATTAAAAAAAATCCAAAATTTATCTTGAACTGTGAAAATACTGATGTAACAATAAATGATGACGTGTCAAAGAATTCTGGGATCTGGTGTCAGATAACTCAAATATTTTAAGTTCAAATTTCCGTGATCCATCCTAATATGTCATGTCCTTTCGAGAACAAGGCACACTTGACGGAATCAAATTAAGTATGTAACCAAGCGCTCTAACAGACATCAAGAAATTAACACCAACGCTACTATTTAGATCTGCTTTGCATCTAGAGCCATATGCACAGTTCCACAATTGGAGGACAATTACATTGAAGAAGCTTGCAGCAACCTGTCATGTCAATGTCATTATCCTGTGAAATTCTGCATGTTTGATGATGATGATGTTATTAGTTGCACAAGCATTAAAATAAAATTTTCCAAGAAAGAATCAATGCAAGTTTATAGGTAAAACTATGTAGCCCAAGATAATTATCATGAGGAGGTGAATTAGGGATACAAATACTTCTATAGACCAGTTACATTATGCGATCATTGCAACGGCGTAATAACATGGAGGATGTGAATGAGGGATTTCTGTAGACCAGTTACAATCAGGGACTTGATATCTTCTGGTCTCTGAATTGAATAGTTTCTACATCAGTGGAGCAACGACATGGGCATTATCAATTGAGGGATGCATGATTTAAGCAATTGGAACCGTATGGCTGTAGGTTATCTTGGTTGTGCTCTTCTCAAGTGGGTAAGCAAAGCAGTCAGCTCTGACTGTAACACTTGGTGGCTAGATGTCTCACGGGTGGCTAGTCCTGCGGGTGAGGCAGAGCAAAGGACAGCAGCTGGAGCATAAGAAGACATGGCTCGTGCGAGGACCTTCACCGTTTCCTGCTGCTTCTCCCACAGGAAGCCATGGTTGGTGACTGGACTTTGAGATCGAATTGACGGGAAAGGAGAGACTAAAGGCCAAGCTCGTCGCGGAAGGTGGTGGCCTGGAGATAAGCATTGGGAGAGAAGGAATCGGAAGGGAAGAGTCAAGAGCTCCGACTCCAGCAGCTCAAGCTAATCTCAGATTGAACCTTGGCTAGATCCAACAGCTGAGATAATGCCATTATGAGAAACTACACCAAGATATTAAAAGATAACCCCAATCTAGGGCATAGATGTTAAAAAAGCCACTGAAGAGAGGTCTTCTGAAATGTGAAAATTAGGTTGCAGAAAACTTAGTGATTTGTTTTAGAATTCATACCATCTCAGGTCAAAAAACAAAAAGAATCCAAAACTTATCTGGAAGCTAAAAACAAGCCATGATCAGTGGAATTACTAATGTAACCATAAATTATGAGGTGAGACCGGATTATATGATCTGGTGCAGATAACTCAAATATTTTAAATTCTGACCAGCAACCACAGTGGGTGCAGCCTTTCTCGTCCCAAGCTTTGGCAAGAATGCTAGCTGCTGCTTTTCCTCAACTGCAGAATGCCTGGTGGTCTCCTAACACTGCTGCGCTCTTCCCTTTAGATACTCTAAATGGTAACCTCAGAAATCTGTCTGGGTCTTTCAGCTTCAATGTACCATGGTTGCATAGGGTGTTCAGGGTGCTCAGATTACAACCTCTGCTATTACTGTCTCACCTCAGCTTTATTCCAAGAGCAGCACTCCAACCCTGGAATTCCTTGAGCCTAATATGTCTCTAAAAGCAAAGGTGGATGCACTTATCCAGGGTAAAAATTACAATGTCATCCATAAGGTCTATGAAAGAAAGAAACTCAGCGCTGCTCAGAGGTCCATTCAGCTGATCCTAGATAATTGTGGGAAACATGGTACTCAGGCTCTGATCCAAAGTCTGGTTCTAAAGTTTGAAACAACTGGCAAGAGAAAGGAAAGGAAAGGCAAAAAGAAGGGCACCTGGATACTTCCTCATGGTGTTTGGTGCTAACCCCAAATCCAAGTCCATAGCCACACCCCTTTCTGATGAAGGCCTCAGGAGAAGCGCTAGAATTAAAGCTATGAAAGGATGTTGCAAGGTCCCTCCAGCAAATGAAGAGATGCAGCAAGCTTACCTCTGTCACAAAGGGCAATTCTCATGATGGTAACTCCCCTTTATATTTCCCAGGTCCAGTTAAATTTCCTAGTTTGATTGATCTTGAGCAAAGCTGCCAGCCCTATCCTGAGATTCCTATCTATGCCATTCAGGAGCTGGGGTGAACAGATGTGGTGTACCCCCTGAGGAGGTGCATGTCGAGCTACTTCAAGCCGCCAAGAAGACAAAGAATGAATCATCGGTGGGTAGTAGCTCCGAGGCAGTAGAATCAAATGTTACCAATGTGTAAATAGACCCTTGAGCTTTTGTATTAAGGATGGTTGGACCTGCAGTGTGCTGCTTTATATTTTGTCTTAGACCATGGGTGACTTTTGCTTGGTACTGGATCTCTTGGTTAAATGCCTGGTTTGTCATATGAATATTTGGCCCTGTTTACTGGGTTGCATGTCAGAACCAATGGAAGTTTCCGCTTTTCCTTCTGGGGTTTTCATTACTATTACTCTTATTACTATGTCCCTAGGCCTATGGTTATTTGCCCAGCCTAGGTTGCAGTTACATTCTTTGGCTGGTGGCTAAAACCATCAGTTTGCTGATCAGAGGGTTGTTGTGCTGTGTTCCTAATTCATGCAGTCTGCTTATTTATCATGTGAAATCCCATGCTCTTTCTGTGTTTATATGGTATCTAGGTGCAAGTGCCTATGGCGGTTTGCATATCTCTACTCTTACTTAATTAGTTTCCCAATGAGTACAAACCTCAGAACTTGGAGTATTCTGAACTGGAACATAAGAGGAATAAATGATCCGGATAAACAAAGGACAGTCAGGTTGAAAATAGAAGAAAGTTTGCTCAGTACTTTGCCTATAGGAAACAATGTGAAGTAATTGATGATGCTTTTATGAAGAAAATTGCACCGAGACAATTCAGCAAATTTGCTTTTGCACCCTCCAATGGGTCTTCTGGTGGTATTATTCTAGCATGGAATGAGGTTTTATTCAGTGGCCAAGTCCAATATGTGTCGAGTTGGGCTATTACAGTTAAATTCTGTTCCAGGAATAGGCATAATGGGCAGTCTTGGTCTCTGACCACAGTTTATGGGCCATGTTATGGCCAGGAAACAGATAATTTCATCTGGTGGCTAAATGATCTGGATGTGAATCAAAATGAAAACATCATGCTCGTGGGGGATTTCAATTTTTACAGGTCTCCTGAAGACAGGAACAGAGGGGGTGGTAATTATAATGACAGGGATATCTTCAATACAATCATATCCAACCTGGGCCTGGTGGAATTCCCTAAAAGGAAGAAAATTCACATGGAGCAATATGCAACAAAATCCCCTGTTGAAATAGTTAGATTGGTGTTTTGCCTCCCTAGCTTGGACAACCAGTTTCCCCAATACCCTTCTCATCCCAATGGTCCCAGAAAGATGAAAGTCGCCTACTGTATATCCCTAAAAAATATATATTGTAGCAACCAAAAGTGTCGAAGTAGCAGTCATCAACAGCAAAAACAGTATGTATGTCTCACTCTGATTTCAACCAGCTCGTTGCACTAGGCTGAAAGAACAATTCAAATCTCTATAGAAGAACCATAAGTCTTAGGTTGACAAGCAAAGTACCATTGAGTACTAAACAGAAAAACCCAATCCATGGCACAATATCAGAAAAGCCACTGAAGAGAGTCCTTCTGAATCTGATTTTACAATCAAGCAAGCGAATGAATTTTTGCACACTAAATTAAACATAATAACATAAAAGGACATAAAATATATTTATGCTCTAGTCATACCTTCTCCTTTGGTTACAATCTAATTTTCGGATCAAAAGCCCATAGTTGCATTTTAAGAAAATCTTCTGGCCAACAGCTCAGCATAGAACGTTCAAGATCAGAATCATTAGTCCCGGCTATCCTTTTCTCAACAGTGAGTTCTCTTGTCAACTATAATTGAAACAAAAAATAGTTAGATACGAATTTAAAGAAAGAAAAAACTATGCATATTTAAAATTTCTTACATTCTCAGGTATATATTGAACTTCATGTTCAATAATATCCCTCAACTGGTTTAGAAGCTTTCTGAAAGTTTTTGCCTCTGAGGTTGAATATTCTGTTCAAATTTTGTCAATCCAACATGGTCGACAAGCTATGTAGCTTCGCACATCAAGATATTGTTCTAATGTATAATCTTGCAAATTTGGCTGATTCTCTCTGACCTCTGGGTAATTGACAGACACAAAGGTCCAGAGTGAAAGAATATTTCTAAATTTTTTTTGTACAGACAATAGAGCACTATGTTCAAGAATATCCAAGCTGCAAGAAATAAAGAGAAAAGAAATGTGACACTCTACAAATTATGCTAAATTAGCATTTCACAGTTTTTACTTACCCTTTAAGTTTCTGAGCTATTAGTTTTGTGCATAAATCATCAATCTCCAAAGATTCATCTGAACGAGCACAATTATTCTGTGCTGTAATGAGAATCATTCTTCCAAGCTGTACCCAAGCATTATCTATATTTTCTTCATTTAGAAACAGAGAAACAAAAGGGTAACAAACTTAATGAGAAACAGAAGTATAAAAGTGACATCTACATGTAGTATACTGCCAGATATAAATGAGAAATACATTTCTTACCTGAATGACATGGAGTATACTGCCACATTTTGGCACTTTCTAAGTTGTTCTGAATCATAATAGCAATATGTTCAGCTTGGAAATGTGGGCAGCTAAATCCTTGTTTATCCAATGCTATCAGCCCTTCGACAATGTCGCTAAACGAAGGGTAACAAAACTATCAGCACATTAATTTTCTAAATTTAATATAAATAAGAGATAATAAATGCTGTAAATCTACCATAAAAATAAATTACTCCATTATCTTTTCTTGATGTTAATAACGCTCAATTTGCATTAAGTTGTTCATGCTGGAAGCTAAACTGAAACTACACATGAGTACAAGTCGGTTTGAGTGCTGTACTGACTGGGCTAACTTAGTAAGGAATTGATTACATTATCCCACCGACTCTGCTATGAGCAGGCCAAAATTGACCACTATACTGACTAGTGCAAGTAACTTACTAGCAAAGGAAGCTAAGCAACTATAATGCCTACTTAAGAAGCAATAATAACAGGTGATCCAGCTACATAGGCTGCTGGTACAAAAAACAGCGGTGCTTAATAACCTATTAGCCAAGACTTACTCATCAGTTTTAACATCAAGAATTTTTTTTAAAAAATGTATTGAGTCACTGAAACTAAAGATAGCAGATTAGAGCTTATGTGATAATACGTACCTCACTATCTCAATGAAATGTTCTGAAAGTCGGCTCATTTCAATAGCGTTGCTCTCTGGCTTGAGCAAATCAGCAAAAGTGTAGTCAAACTTCGGAAAAGCAACACAAATATACTGTGAGTCCTTACTGATTCCCTTTCCATGCCGCAACGGCAACATCACATTTGGATGGTGGAAACTCGAGAGTTGTTGATTGACTTGCCATGCCCCAAAGCTGCCACCTTGACCTTCAAAAAGAAATACATAGGCTTTTATCTGAGAATTTGCATTTCCTATTTTAACTAAGCCTCTATAGATAATAGGCTCTTCTGACCGGCCAAGCTTTACAGGTGTCTGATCCAATATTATAATTTCAGTTAAACCATCGATCTGCAAAAAAAGTAAAACAAGTTATATGAAACTTCAAATCAATTGATTTATTGGATTAATATAAGTGTTTGAATAAATATACAAACACTTGTACCTCGCTCTTCAATGTCGACTCCTCTGCTTTTCCACTTGTGCGAGCTTGTGTGGGATCCATCCCTCGTCTGGGGTCTTTCACTGCACAAGAAATTCTTTAGCCAGAATTCCAAAGTTGGCAAAGAGCAAATAAGTATGATTACTGTTTTAATAAGGTTGTTTTTTTTTTCGACAAGGGAAGATTTTATTATTTCACAATAATTATATTGAGTTAATACAATCATCGTGAAAGCCACTCCCGACTTCTGCATTACAAGATGCACACAGCCTAAATAAACAAATGAACTACTTCTTGCTAGTGAAAAAGCAGGCGAAGATTAGATCGCCACCCATGCTCCTGGGAAAAATATTCCCTGACCACCTGCGCCAATTGATGACATGCCACTGTAACTAAATCCTGAAAAGCTGGCCTCTGAAGAACAGCCCAAGTATGAAGCCAGTGGATAATTGTATAGATAACCTGCAAAGGTGAAGAAGATGATTTCCTTTCAAAAACCAAATCATTCCTGCATAGCCAAATCGACCAAACAGTTGCTGAAGCTCCTAGTAAAACTAGTTGTTTCAAATCTTTGTCGACCCCTTGTAGCCAATTACCGAACATGTTCGAGACACTACAAGGAATAGAAAGATTTGTTGCTACTTTAATCACAGCCCAGATTGCGCGTGCAAATCGACATTCAAAGGACAGATGCTGGATTGTCTCTTCCTTGTGACAAAAGCAACAATTCTTATTACCATGCCAATTACGCTTCGCAAGATTATCCTTTGTTAGAACCACTCCCCTTCGCAAGTACCAAAGAAAAATTTTAATTTTGAGCGGCGCTTTAAGTTTCCATAGTTGTTTGTATAGATTGGGGACCTCTGAATGAATCAATGCCAAGTAGTGTGATTTCACCGAAAACTGCCCATTTGGGTGTAAGTTCCAGCGAAAAATATCCTGGACTTGAGTTAAAACAATGTTAGTAATGCGTGGGAGCAACTCATACCACGCTACTAACTTAGGACCTATGAGACTTCTGCGCCAAGATAAATTCAATGGGGAGGCTCCAAGAACTTCTGCTACGGTAGCCTGTTTATATCTAACAATATTGTATAAGCAAGGATATTGTTCTCGTAAAGTTCTAGTACCTAACCATTTATCTTCCCAGAATCTAATTTGAGATCCATTCTTAATTGTGAAGGTACCAAAGCGTAGAAAATCACTTTTCACCTTCATAAGACTCACCCAAAAATGAGAGTCCCCACTTTTCCAATACACTTGAGACAAAGGCTTGGAGCCAAGATATTTATTACGAAGCAATTGTTGCCAGGTGCCATCTGTCGATAGCAATTTGAAGAGCCACTTGCTAAGTAACGCTATATTCTTAAGATCTAGATCATGGATTCCCAGTCCCCCTTGATCTTTGGGTTGACAAATAATATTCCATTTTGCAAGGCGATACTTTCTCTTCTGATCATCACTCTGCCAAAAGAATCTTGAGCGAAAGTAATCCAGTTTTTTAAGTACGCCTCTTGGAATAGCAACAAAGTACATCATGTACATTGGAAGGCTACTTAACACTGAATTAATCAATGTTAGTCGCCCACCTATTGACAGGTGCTTGCCTTTCCAACTACTAAGTCTTTTTTCGAACCTTTCTTCAACCCTTTTCCAATCGGCATTTGAAAGCCTCCTATAATGTATAGGAATGCCCAAGTACCACATAGGAAAAGATCCTTCTGCACATCCAAAGATTTCAGTGTATTGGTCTACGGCCCCTTGAGCTTTACCGAAGCAAAATATTTCACTCTTGTGAAAGTTTATTTTTAGACCTGATACTTGCTCAAATGCACAAAGTAATAGCTTCAAGTTGCGTGCTTTGTCCAGATCATGGTCCATAAATAGAATTGTGTCATCTGCATACTGCAGAATCGAGATACCATCATCTACAAGATGTGGCACCACTCCACTTATTTGACCATCCTCTTTGGCTCTCTTTATTAGAATTGCTAGCATGTCAGCAACAATGTTAAAGAGTATAGGAGATAAAGGGTCGCCTTGTCGAAGGCCTTTTCTAGTTTGAAAGTAGTGCCCGACGTCGTCATTTACATTGATTGCTACACTTCCGCCTGAAATAAAAGACTCAACCCACGAAATCCATTTGGTTGAGAAGCCTTTCATTCGGAGTGTTTGTAAAAGAAAAGGCCACCTAACTTTATCATAAGCTTTCTCAAAATCAATCTTAAAGATCACTCCATCTTCTTTCTTTCGATGTAGCTCATGAACTGTCTCATGAAGGACGACAACACCATCAAGAATGTTGCGCCCCCTCATGAAGGCCGTCTGAGTTGGGCTTATGATATGATCAGCAACTGTGTTTATTCTATTAGTAGCCACTTTGGTGAATATTTTGAAACTGACATTTAGCAGACAGATTGGTCTAAACTGTTGTATTTTGTTAGCCTCTTGAATCTTTGGTATCAAAGTTATGACTCCAAAATTCAAGCTAAAAAGTGGCAGATCACAATTGTATAGATCATGGAACATACACATCAGATCCTCTTTGATGATTTCCCAAAACTTTTGATAAAACTCAGCTGGGAAACCATCTGGACCGGGTGCTTTGTTATGTTCCATATTAAAAATAGCATCTTTTACTTCTTTTTCGGTAAATGAAGCTGTTAGGAAATCATTTTCCACTCGCGAAACTTGTGGTATATCATTAATTCTTGACTCATCTAAGAGAAAGGAGTTTTGCTCCGGTTCTCCAAATAGGCCTTTATAGAATTGAGTGATATATTTCTTAAGATTATCTTGCCCCTCAATCTTACCATTATCATGGTCTAAGGAGAAGATTCTCTTTTTCCTATGTTTTCCATTCGCCACCATTTGAAAATAGCGTGTATTATTATCTCCTAATAGGATATCTGTCGTTTTTGCTCGTTGAAAGTATTTGATTTCTTCTTCCCTAAGTAGTTTAGCCAATTGATCTCGAGACTGAGAAAGATTTTCTCTCTCAGTTTCTGTTAGATCACGGCTTTCTGCAGCAATATCCAGCTTATTTATAGTGTCCACTAGGTTGGCTTTCTGTTGTTTGTACATTCCATTAGTATTGGCCGCCCAACCTCGAAGGTATCAGCGTAGGGTACTCAGTTTACGATTCCAACGTTGAACTGAATTCTGACCTTGTATTGGCTTTTTCCATATTTCTACGACCCGATCATAGAAATCCTCACGAGAAAACCAACTTAATTCCATCTTGAATTGTTTGTTGATCCCCGCGAATGCTGGTGTGCCAGTATCAAGCAGTAATGGTGTATGGTCAGATACTCCTCTATCTAAGGCACGTACCAACACCATTGGATATTTAAATTCCCATTCTGTTATCATGAGAACTCTGTCCAATTTTTCAAAGGTTGGTGTCGGAAGAGAGTTAGCCCAAGTGAATTGCCGACCGGTTAAGTCTATTTCTCTAAGATCAAAGCTATCAATAACAGCATTGAACAGAAAAGGCCACCGATCGTTATATCTACTATTATTTTTCTCTTTACTATTCCTCAAAATGTTGAAATCACCACCTATTAAGGTAGGAAGAGGATTTTGTTGGCATGTACGTACGAGTTCAGTCAGGAAGGCTGCCTTAAAATTATCCTGAGCTGGACCATAAACAGCCATTAAAATCCATTTAAAGTTATCATTCTTATTGCAGAGATGAAATTTTATAAAGAATTCCCCTTCTACAATCAGAGACACATCTAGCATTAAAGCATTAATTCCTAATAGAATACCCCCAGATCTGCCTCTAGGAGGTAGACAGTGCCAAACAAAATCTGCTCCACCTGAGAGGCGAGAGAGATTCTTCTTTGACATGTCCTTTTTACCAGTTTCCATAACTGCCACAAAGTCCAAGTTATGTTCCTTGATGGCATCAGCAATGTATCGATATTTAGCCAAGTCGGATAGACCTCTGCTATTCCAATAAAAGCCTTTCATTTGGAAACCTTTTTACTGGAGTTATTCTTTTTAATATTTTTTTTTCTTGGATGATGACTTCGATTTCCTAGCGGTTGCCATAAGGTTACAAATTTTTGTGTCTAGGACCGCATCATCGAAGCCAACATCAGATACCTCCTTTACTAAGTGAGCGAGTAAGGCATTGTCATTTTCAACACCCTCGTCATCACTCGATTCAAAAGGATTGACCTCTTGGTCACAGTTTGTGTTTGATAATTTTTTTGTGCTCCCAGGTTTGGGAGAAACCACAGTTCTATCTCTGACAATACGTTTAAGAGCATTAAAAGCAACAGTGGTTTCTAAGCTATTCTTTCCCAAAGTAAAGCCTAGATTTTCTAGTTTAGAAGCACAACTAGCATCAGGTAAAGACTCTAGGGACAAAGTTGTATGAGTCATACCACACGGAGTTACTTGTGAAGGCGAAAGCGAGTGATCGACCTCCCTCCCATGTTCTGGTGAGCCATCAAGATTTTTCCAAGCTGCCCTTTTCATGGACTTCTGCAAAATGTCTTCATCTGCTATAGAAATACCATCAACAGACAACACTTTGTTAGTACGAATGCTACGACGAAGTTCATCATTTGAACATATAGCAACAGTACATTGTTCAGGAGTACCATGACATTGTGGAACTCTGGATTTATTGAAATTCTCATTCCGAGCATCAGAATGACGAATTAGATCTGAATTTTCTAGTGTTGTGCTTTCTGTGACCTCGATAGAGCATCTTCCTCGTTGGTTTGTAGTTCTGGTCAGTACCACTTGTGTATCCATTATTGTTATTGGGCTTCCATCCATCTCTGGCATTATCTTCTCCAGGTTTTGATGATTGTCTGGCAGAGCTTTATTCATACTAGCAGTAAGACTGCCACCCGAAGAGGACTTAGCCAACTTGGCTGGTGGCCTCCGGGATTCCAATACCTCTGCCACATTGATGTTTGGTGGAAAAGGTGTGAGAGCAAATTGCATAGGAGCAGGACCAGCTGCGTTTCCGTTGCTGCCATTGGTCTTTTCATCCATGTTCTTCTGTTTCTTCATTTTGCTTTGATCACCATCTGCACTAGCATTGTCGACTGGCCCATTGCCATTGTCGTCTCGCTCCTTGGAGTTGTTTTCAGGAGGTAGAGCAGCTGGCACAAAACCCTCTGGTTCCAGACTAAAAGTTACATTAAAGCCTTCCTTGCCGAAAACTAAATCAGTCGTATATGGGAGTAGCTCTCTATTCAAGATGCCCACCTGAACACGAACCACTCCCTTATTCCGGAATGTGTACATGTCGACATCCTGTGTTGCCCCAATTACAGATCCAAGTGCCCAAAAAGCAAGATAATGTCTCCAGGCATAGGGAATTCCAGAAATATGCACCCAAACTGAGTCAAGTTCGTAGGCTGGTGTAGCGTCGCCTGCTTCTTTCCATTCAGAGAAGGTAACAATCACCCCATGATTCTTCAAACGAAACTCTACATCATTCATCCTTTGGACATCCTCCTCTGAAGGGAATGGAACTAGGAAAGAGTCCTCACCATGAGGTAGTGCTTCCCAATTCCAGTCAGCACGAACATGTCTGGCAAGTTCAGTCTCTAATACTTTGGCCTCTAACCGACCACCAGAGATAGTGACCAGAGCGGTAGGTGCTGGTATTGGAGTCTCTAATTTATAATCAAAGTCTGGAACCTTGAGAAAGCTGAACTCATTTTTCCCTGTTCCAAACAGTGAGGCATTCGGTTTGTTCATCTTCAGAATGGGACACTTGCTTGATATATGAGACTCTTTCTTGTTACAAATGACACAGTCCAAAATAGCTTTGCATTCATCGGCCACATGCCCATTGCATTTGCAACGAAAGCAATGTGGACTCCGCGGTTTTTTGGCCTTTTTCTTCTCTTCTACCTCTGCATCCGGTGCTACATGCTGCACATGAGCCTGCGGCGTCGCGCCTGAGTTCACACCGCCTTGACTCGTCTCTTCTGCTTGCGGCAGCTGTAACTGGCGAGGGCGATATTGCGGTCCTCCTTGTTGCCTGTTGAAGCGCGTATGCCCTGGTTCCCGTCGATTGCCTAGCCCCGGCCTGGGTGAGGTCCCCTCGGAGGCTGATACGGTCTTGGAGGCGGAGGTGCGTGTGCTCTAGGAGGCGGAGGTGGAGCGCCATGCTGTGTCGTCTGGCCTCGAGCTGTCGGTTGGGCAGGAGGTCGTGCAGCCATGGCCGCGTACGAGGGGCGTACCGGCGGCGGCGGGTGTGGCGGCGCAGCAGAAAGGGGAATTTTTTGTTTCGTTGGAAGGGTGTGGTTCGTACGATAACCCCTGTAGGCTTGTATGTCAATTCTGGGCCGTCCTGTAGGTCTGGGCCGTCCTTTTTGTGTGTCCCGTTGTGTTGCTGCGGAAAAATTCAAACCAGAGAATTGATGATCCGTCTTCAGCGGCTCCCATTCAGCAGTGCGATCCACGAATGTCGCTGGCAAGAAATCACCGAGGACCGTGATCGACGCTGGACGTGGCCGGGGAAGAGGGCCACGCCATGGACGAATTCGTACTCCATGACGGCCGGAAGGTCTCCCCTGAGGTCGTGGCGATAATCATGGCATTGTCATGATCCGTCCCGTTGTTAGTATTCTGAGCCTCGATGATCTTGGCCTTGCCTTGATTCGTCGCTTTGATCACGTGATCTCCGGCCAAGCTAAATTCATTTGGGTTCGTCTCTGGTATGATGGACCTTTCCCACCAGCGTGTCCCCTTTGGAAATCCAACCTGTGTCCAAAACTCTTCTCTGAATTCGTCTTCAAGCTCTGACTGCAAATTCTGTTCTTCGCTCGATGCAAGAACGGCTTCACAGTTCCTCTGACTTGCCGTGTCTTCATCTTCTAAACCTGTCAACCATACTGATTGCAAAAAGCGAACTGAACTAGGCGTACCTTTCTGGGGCGACAACTTAGGGTCGTCGTCGTCGTCGCTGACGACTTCCTCCGGTGATTCGACGTCGTGGTATGGAGGGAGCATATATCGCTACACCTGACGTGTTTTGGTTGGAATTGGGGATCCTCGTAGGCTTTTGAGCAAATGGTTGTTACAGTTGATCCCAATGTTCATACGTGCCTGGATTATAATCATAAGCTATTGTGGGCAAGGAGCAAATTTTGAACAAAGATGGGTGTATGTGACACTGCAAGAACCTTCCACTGCAGCAATTCAAGAAAGGCAGTGTCACCTACACCCACCACTGTTGCTGCCCCCTTCCATGCTCCCCTTGCAAGCATATCAAGTGCAAATTCTCAGATAGAAGCTATTGGCATGAATAAAGAACTACAAGAACCTTCCGCTTGATATGCTTGCTGAAGCAATCACAGAGAAGACATGCATATTGTGTGCAAAGAAAAAGAAAATTAGAGAAAAGTTGCCACTAGGAAGAATTTTGCCTTTGTAATCTATCAGCTCAATGCAGCCACAAGAATATTGGATTATCTAAGGGTGACACAGATGGGAGATCAGTCATCTGAAGTGACTGAGCTCCATTATGGCATGGATGTATTCAGACACGTCACATAAATACTAGTCAACAGAAGGAACTATGATGCAAGTGGATTCTTGTACCTAGCATGGAAGGGGGGCAGCAAGAGTGGTGGGCGTATATGACACTGCCTTTCTTGAATTCCTGCATACAGAAGATTTAGTATCAGACAATGCTAAGTAACTATGGTACTAGTACTACAGTTCAGGAAAAAAAAAACTTGTATCCACTTGTACTGGCATATTGCTTTATTGTTCAAAATATATCAAGCTGACAGGTCAAACCTGCAGACGGCATTAAATGTTTCTAAGTAAAAAAATTTGGGAAGGTTGATAACTAATTCTCCAAAAGACATTTAAAAAGAAAAACTAATTGTCCATAACCAACTAAAAAGGTTTGCATTTAGAGTATTCAGAAATAAGAACAATTCTGAGAGTTTCTAAAACATTCTTTGACTCAATATCCGTAGAAATAAATATCTCGTGCCATATAGACAAAGTTCTGGTTCTTTGAATTGTACAGGATATAGACGGATGATATGTTTATACTAAATTGGAACTTTTCCAACATTAAAAGAATAGCAATCAAGCAAGCAAGTAAAAGTACACAGGAAGTAGAACGATGAACAAACCGGTAGCTGCCGACACGAGGGAAGGGAATCCCGAAAGCACGCCTGGGTAAAGATTTGGTGTGAGCTCCTTCACTGCAGAAGGAATGATTTTTAGCCATCTGAATTTTGATGCAAAACTTGGCAAAGAGCAGATAAGTATGATAACAATTTTATAAGGTTGTTACAGTTGATCCTAATGTTCGTGTGTGACTGAACAATAATCACAACTACTCTGGCCAAGGAGCAAATTTTCAGCAGAGATCAAGAGCGATCATATCACCTATAAATTTGGCAGAATCATAGAATTCATAAATAAAAGGACTACAATAACCTTCCAATTGATAGGCTTGCTGATGCAATCAGGGACAAGACAGACATATTATGTGCCAAGAGAAGGAAAACAGGACAAAGTTGCCACTAGAAGAAATTTGCATCTTGTAATTTATCAGCTCAAATGCGGCGAGAAGGGGAACGGATCATCTAAGGGGTGACAGATGTTTCAGATCAGTCATTTGAAGTGACTGAGCTCAATGATGGCATGGATGGTGTTAGACACGTCACACAAATACTAGTCAACAGACGTAATAGTATTAAGCAAGTGGATGCTTGAGTACCTTGTGTGGAAGGGGGCACTGCAGGACTGATGAGTATACAAAAGAGACGTCACCCCGCCTTTCTTGAAAATTCCTGTACTGAGAAGATCTAGTACCAGAGAATACTAATTAGATATGTTACTACACTTAAAAAAAACAAATCTGATACCACTGGCGTTGTCATATTATTTTTTTTTTCTGTTCAATAGAGCTGAGAGGTCAAACCTGAAGAAAACATTAAATGTTTCTAAGGGAAAAAGTACTGGGATGGCTGAAATTCTCCGAACATATTTCAAAAAAAGGAAGAAAACCTAATTCTATAGAAGCAACTGAAAGAGTCTGCATCTAGCAGATGCGGCAATAACAGAGTATGCATCTAGCAGTCTGCATCTAACTACTAACCTATGAGGTCATGTAAGAGGAAGAGAAGGGCGGATGGGGGAAGCGACAATGGACGAACCGGTACCGGTGCCTGCCGAATCGGGGAGGGGAATCAGGGTGAGCACGCCTGGGCAAAATATTCGTGTGCGTTCGAGAGGCAGCACCTGCTTCAAGATGTAGTGGTCGCCGCCGGCCCGCCACCACCGCCGCGTTTGGAGCCGGTGGTGACTGGTGGGAAAGTGGCGGCGGAGCCGACGTGACGGCGTGACTTTGACGCGAGGATGGGCAAGCGCGAAAAGATTCCCGAGGTGCTATCGATGGGTTCGCTCAGATTTAGTCACTTCCTAGTGACTAGGACACCACAATCTTCTTTTTCTTTTAATCTAGGACATCAAAATTGGGCCCATTCGACAGCGCATCGAGGCCGAACAGGCCACACATCTCTTTCAGGCTGAATAATTATGGAAGAAGTCAATTTTACTCACTCATGAAAAGTCCAAGTTTCATTTTCCAATTATAAAATTAGATATTCTAGATCCCTCAACTGTCTATCTGAAAGTGGCCTAGAAGGGGGGGGGGGGGTTGAATAGGCCAACCTAAAAATTACTGCAAATTGAAACTTGACAAACAGTTAAATTACCGGACCTTCCGGTACCGAGCCGGAACCTCCGGTTCCGGATAGTCCTGTTGCTGACCAGACACTCCGATTGTCCTCGAGCTGACGATTAAGGTACAAGAAAGAGAACCACAACTATCAAATCTACTTGAATGAAAAGACTTCAGCAGTAACTATGAGTACCACAAACAAATAGATGTAGAAACAAACCAACTACACAAGTAGATCGGGACACAAGTATGTAAATAAGTATATTGATGAACAAAGGAAAAACAAGAAGCCAATGACAATGAGAAGCACACAGAGACAAGTAATTTTCTTCCGAAGTTCGGGCTCACAAAGAACCCTACGTCTCCGTTGAGAAGTCCACTAAGGACTGGGTTGCTCTCAACCCTATTCTCACCCAAGCGACCACAAAGATCGAGCTTGAGATATTCCACTAGCAATTCCTTTTTGGGAGAGGGTAATACAAACTTTCCGGGGCTTCCTACACAAAGTTAGGAGCTCAACGGACACACCTAGTCGTCTAGGAGACAAGGCTCCAAGAGTAACAAATGGAACTTCAAGCTTTGGTGCCTCACAAATGCTCAATAGAATGGAATAGAGGCTCTAGGTGTTTCAATCTTGCTCTCTCTCAAACCCTAGCTTAATCTTGCAAAGGGATGACTTGAGGGGTGAGAGAGGAAGGTTTTTGAGCTCAAGAGGGTGTTTAAGATCTTATTTTCGGAGTGTGTGCATCGTTGGAGAAGAAGGGGTATATATACCCAAGCCCTCCAAAAAGAGCCGTTGGTCAACTGTGTGTAGGGTCATCGAAACCTCCGGTTCTGGACCGGAGGTTCCGGGAGAAACCTTTCTGCGCACAAGTCACAGGGGGACCGGACCCCCTGTTTTGGATCGGAGGTTCCGGGGAACCCCCTACTGGAATGAAGTTACAGGGGCACCGGACTCTCCGGTCCTGGAATGGAGGTTCCGGTGAACCCCCTACTGGAATGAGGTTCCGGGAGACCGGACCCTTCGGTCCCGGATCGGAGGTTCCGGTGAACCCCCTCCTGGAATGAGGTTCCAGGGGGACCGGACCCTCCGGTCCTGGATAGGAGGTTCCGGTGAACCCCCTCCTGGAGTGAGGTTCTAGGGGGACCGGAGGTTCCGGTGAACCCTCTACTGGACTGAACTATTTGAGCTGGATTTTGAGCATTTGATTGACTCTTTCATTTTGTTTTGCATCCCTCTTGAGAATACGACATTCCTAAAAATAAAAGGAGTCAATTATTAGCGGTTTTTTTTAAGGCCAAGCGTCCCTTTCTTCCGTATACATCGTGTCGAAAAAATGATAGTCCTCTTTTCTTCAAAGTCGTTCTTTTCTCCTTTTTGTATCCTTATTAGCTGCACCATACCTTATAAAGATTATTAGCTCCTTAATTTTATTGTCATTTCTTACCAAAACCCACTTAGGGCCTAGATGCAATTTCACTATCGCCAAAAAAGGCCCTTCAACTGTCAAAACCGTTTGTTTTGGTTCTTGTCGTAATTTTGAAGATGGTTTTGGCTTATGTGGCAGTTGGTCCCACTTGTCATAGCATACATCATCATATTTTTTCTTCTCCCAGTTGACAGTCAGTCCCACACGTCATACATTTCTTCTTATCTAATTAGAAAAATAATGATGTATGTTATGAAAAGTGGGACCGATTGTCATGCGTATGTTACATTAGCTAAAACCACTCTTAGGATAAAAAATAAACGGTATCGACAGTTGCGGGACTCAGGATACCCAATTTTGTAAATTGAGGATGAAACTCGAACTTTCTTGAGAGTTAGAGGGTTTTTTTTCTCGAAAAGATAGTTGAGGGGTAAAATAGACTTTTCCAACAATTATAGACAAGCAACAATTTGTGTTTTAGACCAACGCCTTATTAATGCTAAATAAGGGCCCGTTTATCACAGATTATATTTGGAAAAGAGCTCCTTAAAAACAGCTATTCTAAAATAAACTGTTCCTCTTAAAGAACAATTTCTATTATAAAAATATTGACGAAACAACTTCAATTACAGCTCCTTGAAAAAAATATCATGTGCTACATATAATAATGACCTAGCCATCATCTTGATTGTGGTACTTAATTCAGGACAACAGGTCTTTGAAAAAAAATATCAGGACAACAGGGGAAAACTGCATCAACAATACAGGTCAACAGGAATCAATCTTTGAGTGAACTCATATCAAAATATCCAAAAGAAAATTGTGAAACATACAAGTTAAGGTTTAATATTTGTAATTGAACACAATCAGTAACGTATCCACTTCCATTGTATCACTCTTGAGAGAGCTTGTTGCAATCGAGCATACAGGTGTTAGCATGTATCTGAAAAATTGGCACCTTCTGTTACGAACAAACTTGACCGATGCTGCATGTCTGCTCCACCTTTTGCTAAGCTTTTGACTTCGTGGTGATTGGTGAATGTCTGGCATCAACCAAACATGTTGGTTGAGTAATTGTACATGTATAAAAGAGTCGGGTCAAAAAAAATGTAGTACTTAAAATTAGGGACTGCACTATCGGAGGATGTAGGTATTATTAAGCAAATCAGAAACAAAAATATAAGAAAAATATAAGACAAGGCATAGAAAATTGACCCATCATTAACAAGACTGTCTGAACTGGAAATTTTAAAGTGCTGCATGTACAAATTTACTTGGTAAACTTGAAAGTGAATCACAAAAGGACAGGTCTAATAGTATAGGAATTAATCTGACCTTAACAATTCAGTTACAGATTTCTTTGGGTAAAACTCTTTCATGTATGCATTATGCCCTGCATTCATAAAAATAATTTGAGAAGTTCTTTCTTCTTAATACAAAAATACGCAGTTCTCCTGCGTATTTTAGATAATTCGAGAACTTGATATAAAATTACTCTGATATTTTTTTTCTTTTTCTGACAGATATCTTACTGCGTATCTATAGTGACTCTTGAATCCAGCTTTTGTGCTGTACTTCCTTCATAATCTTGACCATAATATCTGGTTTTGTTTTAATCAACATCCTCCAAATTGATCTCTTATCACTAATGTCCTATTTTACATCATAGAGTAAATATATGAATATGAGATATAACCCAAAACATGTCTTGTTCCAACAGTTAATTCAAATACAAAGGAATTTTCAATTACTATTAACTCACAATTGTTCCTTTATATCCTTTGATGGCAGCATCCTGGTGTGCAACTAGGAACACCCTCAAGAAATGTAGTGACTCATAGTACAAGTTTTTATCCTTCATTTTTTCATCGTCATCTCTTGCCTTGTTCACTCCCAACATATTGATGCAGCTTAAAAGTCCGAGGGGAGATCTACCTTTAAGATAGTCTATTCTTGATCCATTTTTATCATAACACCAATAGACCTCTCTCAAGAACTGTATTTTGGTCCAGAAGCTCCATAGTGCTGGCTCCCACAACAAATCAGCAAAGCTGTACAGTAATTTTATTTCAATTTTTTAACAATAGTGCAAAGAACAAAAACTATTGCCAAAACAGTTGCAACTTACTTCACAGGTTTTGCTTTAAGAGATATAATGAGATTGTTAATTTCTGAGTTGTCTTTCAAGTTATCACATATCCTGCTGAGGCATTTTCTTAAACTATCCCAATTGCCCTGCTTTACAGCTTCCATACTTAACCCTGCAACAAGCAAGATTTAAGATTATGGATGTGACTGATTAATTCTATTAAGGCTAGTTGGCCTTTATGTTTCTAAGAAACTCGCTACGGAGGTCAGTATTTTATAACATATAAGCATCAGAAACTAGAACACAACAACTAGCCATCATGGCAGTAATGGTTCCTAGCCCACTAGCTCCCATCATCCGCCAAATCTTAGGGCCTATTTGGCTCCCTCTGTCTGCTCCACTAGGCCTGAACAATTAATGTCGCAGTGGCGCAACCACAGGTCCCGCGACCTCTTATGTGGTTTGTATGATATCACAAATTGAGTAAGTGCATGAAGATCGACTGCATCCACAAATGCTAAGTGGTCCATGACCGATTTAACGTGTATCCAATGGTCCGTTCCAAATGCCATTCCAGTAGACCCCTACTAACTAGTTAAGTAAACTATGAATGATGACTCTGCAGCATGACAACATACTAGTATATGTGTATCTTAATTGATGGGTTCATCTGAATATATGATTCTTTATACCTTTGTTGGAACGCTTGCCCCTTTTCCGCCCCCTGCTAGATTCATTTGAACCTTCCATCTCAAAATCAGCTAGGAGTATATGGTACTCCCCTTCAGACTTGAGCTGATAAAAGATGGTGCTTTTTTTTAAGCTTTAATGATCTCGGTGGGAATTCCTTCTGATCTTATAGCCCATTAACATATTGCACTGCCATGACAATATATCTACAAGAGGAGAATATCATCTTATGTTATCACAAAAAAGTTAAAACGTGTATCTATTTCATTATATATTTCAAAAGAAATGTGATATAAGAAAACAAACTGCACAGTTTTAACATATTGTGACACGAGCATTTATAGCATTAGTGAACAGTTTTACTCTACTTAGAAATTAGAACAACCATACATTTTAATATTTCAATAGATGGTGCAGCAATATAACTAGCAGGATTGCTCAATGCATTTTAAGCTAACTTTGGTCCATATAGCAGCTTGTCAAATTAACAAGCTCCCGCCACTAAATGGAACACCAGACCACAGACCAAATGTGATATCCCTTTTATCACAAAAATTTCAGTGCCTACAATCTCACTGGTATAAACTGCTAAAATACTTTATTTAACTTGGTCAAACTTTCAGAAGATAAAATAGCCCTACGTGAAGCAGCTAAATCAACATGATAATAGACAAAAAAATCGAATAAACTAACTGTTCAATTATATATCTTTAGCAATAATTGGATTTTTTTTAGACATAGCAATAATCAGAATTGACTTACCCAAAAATGCTACAGCCTTGATCGCTAAAAGAAGCATGTTCATCTTCTGGTTCATACAGGTGTTTTCTTTCAATTGAACTCAAAACTCCATCAACCCTTGGGATGACAATGTATGCTATGTTGTTGTCTTCCCAAACTCCAATCGGCTGACATATGTTTTTGTGGGTGATCCTTGTAAGTATGATGAACAGCTCTTCAGTTTTTGTGGGTGATCCTTGTAAGTATGATGAACAGCTCTTCAGCTTGAGAGGGTCTTCTGCATAGTGCAATACAATTTCGTGTGGATCCCTTAGAATATATTAGAGTTGCCTGGTATGCTTCTGCACCTGGAACCTTGTTCTTGCTCACAAGCAACCTCGTATAGTTTCTTTCAATTTCGATCTGCGGCAGAAAATTAGGTTGTAGCTTACTATAATCTTTTTGCTAAGTGAGTGAGCTGATTGTCTACGAGTAGCTTACTATAACTCTACATACCAGTTAATCATGTGGGAAGTGATACAGGTATCCTGAAAACAAAATTCACTTCTGTAAGAAAACACATTGCAACACTGTGAGTATGTAGATAAATGCCCATAAACAGTAATTATAAATTAGAAAACTAACTAACGTTGGGTCAGGACCGGGTGTAAAAGATGGTGCAGGATTGCTCTTTTTTGGAGCCATCAGTATCCCTTCCCCTGTGCATATATATTATTTCCATCAACAAGGAACAATAGTCATATTCGATAGAATTTATCAAAGCGATGATAGCATGGGCTGCTGGTTTTAGAGCACATCAGTAAGCCGTGCGGGGGATGGAGCTTTGAAATTTGTTATGGAAACAGATTTGAAGTGCCACCATAAAATACACCAAGATCCAGAATCTGTTTTTAGACAAAGGTGAAAAACATAAGTATTTGTACCCCTATAAACACAAAACTAGAGCCTTCTTTTTGAAGAAACCTAGAGCCACCATGTTAATTGTTAATCACTGGAAAATACTAGAAATAGTCACAAAGATGCAAACACTGGGGTATCAATTCGGCTAGCTAGACATACTCAATGGAAACATATGCCACAATACAAAATCCGAGGAGTCCAAAATGGATACTAGTTGAACAAACAAATTTTCCTGATTGATTTTATAAAACAAGCATAGATGGATCCGCAGTCACTCCCTGCAAATATTCGTTTAAATGCGCCATGCATGTGCATGAAACCAAGGGTATGCATATGTGCATGAAACCAAATCAGTCCCATTGCCGGGCATGGTCACCGTATGTTATGACTAACTAAACAAACCATTCTTCTCAAGTACAGTTGTAGAATTGATGGCCAGTTGCTACATATCCATAGGTTCACATCTATAAAAACTTCTATTCATACAACAAATACATAGTAATATCAAGTATGTCAAAATTTGAGAGAAAGATAGATTGACGAATAGATTTTTTCTACTACTTTGTAATATTAAAATAGGTGGATGTATAACAAATAAGATAAGATTCCTCTACACCTACAGTGCAAACTTCATGGCAATGAGAGAAGAATAAAATACATGAAACTCTCATCCACTTATGGTCTAGAAAGCCAAGCCAAGGAATTTGCAGGTCATTAACATCAGGAGTAATGCGAGTTGAACTAGTAATATGCCTTAGATGGCTCCAATGCGAAGCAAAATATTTGACACATATAAGACATAAAGAAATGTTCGCAGTTACTAGATGGTGACATAATGAAGCTCCACAAGCTATGTCATATTGTCAATACCTGTTTCCTATGCAAATTTATTGTTGAGGAAGACCGCACCTAGTCTAAGCACTTGGTTGGTTGGCATCGAATATTCCTGTAACTGTTGCATTTTTTAAGGGAAAGTAACCAAGGCATTTTTAATAGCCGCAATTTCGTGTGAAATGTCGTAGCTTGTGTGCTAAGAGATGGACGACTGTCCGTGGCATAAACAAACATGGCATGCCAGTGTGAAACTTGCAAGATATCATAATGTGGCCTTGAATTTTTTTTCTTTTATTTTTTGAGAAAGAGTGGCCTTGAAGAAATGAATAGGCAAAAACTACAAACTATGCTTGCCATGTGCCACAAACATTCAGTCTATATATGAAAGAGCAAATCATATATCTAGGGAATGAAACCGCGATTATAATCATTACATCATGGAAACGTTGACAGCCAAATAAACGTAGTGTTATATCATAATGCTATGCATATGGTAACTGTGTAAACAAGGGTGAAATTTAAGAAACTTACAGTCAAATTAATACCTCAATTGATATAGTAGTGTTTCATCAATGTATTAATGCTAGTACCCGAAATATTTTTCTAAAGTTTTCAAGCACAGGTAAATCATTAATCCTGCCAAGTATCAAGAGGTGAAGTCTCAATCATGACCAATGAGACAATCACAAAGGCCCATTCATATATTGCCCGAAGTGGCATCGAATATATCTGCAGGTACACAACTAATCTGCCAGCCCAGCCGATGCCTACAACGGGAAATGGAACACCCACAACCACAAAGGAAGCATTGAGCTTCATGCTCCGGTGTACCCATGAAGAGAGGAACCAGCTCTATGCGCGCAGAATCAAGAGCGAAGCAAGTAATCTCACCCAAATCGGTGGCTGCGGCAAGGTGGCGTGTCGTGGTGGGCAAACTTCAGGGCTCCCGTCGTTGTCGATGCTCCTCTCCGCTCCAGGAATGGAGGGTGTGTGGACAGATGGCCGCGGGTCCGGTAAGCGGTGGCTGGTGCCTGGTGGTGCGCAACTCAGGAGCCGCTTCTCGCCTTCTCGGCGATGGGGAAGGAACCACGACGGGCTGGGGGGCGTGGACGGGCGGGCGGGTCTGGTGAGTGGTGAGTGGTGAGTGGTGGTAGCCGCTTCTGGTGGCATGCGACTCAACCGGCGGCGCCGCTGCTCTGAGGTTGGGGTTTTGGATTGTTGAGATGCCACCGACCAAGCAGAGGCATTGCATGAGCAGAGGAGGAGGGGGGTCGAAAGCAGCGGTGATTGCAATAATTTTTTTAAACAAAAAGGAGAAAATTATCATAAATGATCTTAATTTTTTAATTACCTCTATTTTTTAATTGTTAACATTTTCTACTACGGTACATTAGTTTTTAGTGGTGCTGCAGCTTGTGAAATACTGTATCTCCCTTTTGATTTTCTGGCTTCATTCATATTCTACGTAAAGCAGATCAGTACCTGCAAGCAACGAAGGTTAGTATGATCATTACTCATTTTGTTTAGATAATGGAAGAAATCCCGCTTCACAACGTTTATTTATTATAATACTCAGCAGAAAAACTAATTCACAAACTTAGAAAAATAAAGTGAATGCCAACCAGACCAACTTATCTTTCCTTTAAAATTAGCTTCATCATCAATTAAACACAGACAAAAAAAAAGGTTGACCCGAATGCCCCAGTTAATTACTTAATCAGCTTAAGATATCTTTGTGCATAAAAACTCATTCATCAAGTACGCAAATCCTGAAATCAAATGTGAAATTCAAATGAAAATACATACACAACATTTCCCTTCCGAGACTAGTCCATAGACCGTAAAAAGAACCAGTCTTTGCTTTCCCAGAGGCATGTGGTGGGGGCTAAAACTTTGTAAAAGAGCATGTCCATATGAGACAAAACTTTGCACCGTTCCTCTTCCTCTCTTGCTGCTGCTACTACTACCGCACATGGATGAACAAGGAAAACTAGATTTCACACACGGTCATGGGGCATCAGGCAAAATGAGTGATTATGAAAAACCTATACCGCACTGTCTAACAATAGAATTCACTAATACTATAATAATATTAATAATAATAATAATAATAATAATAATTAGTATACTGATACATATACTTACTGTACTTATATATATTTGCTATACTTACAGTATAAGAATTCACAATGTTCTGGCGAGACCGTGCTTTCTCCCAGCGCAGCGCAGGGTGCAAGGCACGAAAAGACCTGCAAGCCTGCTGCGTGGAAGTTCAAAAAGGAGGGCCGACACCGGCAGAGCTGACATTCAATCTCGCTGATTGCCTGGCCCCCCCGCTGCACCGGCGCCACCTGACGTCGAGTGAAGCTACTGTAAGTGAAGAAAGTACTAGTAATAACGCCTCTGGCTGCCACAAGCCGTGCTCAGCTGCTTTCCCGAAGCCACCAGCGCGCCAATGTCAGACGTGCACGTCGCCGCCCTCAGCAGGGAGAGGCCATGGTTCTTTGAACCTTTTGCGTAGTACTGGGAGTACATGTACATGGGAAGGCCTAACTGTCATTTGCATTGGAAGTTTTGGATACAAAGATAAAACAAAATTGGCCAGCCCTGGGCAAGGTTTTGAAACCGGGTTCGGTTTTCACGTTTGCGCTCAAACCGCTTCGGCTCGATTTCACCGGGTTCGGTTTTCACGTTTGCGCTCAAACCGCTTCGGCTCGATTTCACAAACCGAATGATTTTTTTTCTAAACACCATAATCGTTGACGTTTTAGGAGTGGGCATGAGAATTAAGAAAATTATTACTCCCTCCGCACTATAATAGTTGATGTTTTAGGAGTGGGCATTAGAATTAAGAAAATTTGATAGAGATACATGTATAGAAAATAAGGATGAGAGAGATGGATATAAAAATGTATTGAGAATGATAAGATATATGTCAAAAAATAGGAAAATTCTTGGAGAGGAAGTAAATAATAATAAGAGTAAAATATGCTGGAGGTCTCTAAACTATTCACCCTGTATCATTTAGCTACATAAACTCTCAAACTGACCATACGTGTCTCTAAACTATTTTTGCTGTGTCAAGTGAGGTCTAAATCTCATTTGAAAGCCAAAAATATATTATAACCATTTTAGAAAAACAAAATTTATTGTATGACACTTTAAAAAGTTGGTTTTCATCGACGAACACTGCAACTCGATATTGATAGTCCCAAGACAATATAGTATGAGAGAAAATTGTTATAAACTTTTTTATCTCAATGCACAATATACATGATCATGAATTTTTTTTTAAAAAAAAACTAGATCTCTGCAGGGTAAGATAGCTCAGTCCTTTGAACATTTTGATAAGAAAAAGACATTCTTACGTAGGTCGAAACAATTCTAAACTTTCTTTACTCTGCCCTTGTAACAAAGGTCTTAAAATCCGTGACCGATGCGAGTTTAGGTTGGTCCTTAATCTGTGTTTTGACGTGGACTATTACGTGTAGATTTTTTTAACCTCAATCCGAAATTCACGTCGTGAGCGATCGAACGTAGGACATGAGAAGTGCCACTTGAAACGTACTAACCACTCGGTTAGAAGTACTTTAGATTTTTTTCTCATATTAAATTTTTATAAAAAAATAACCTAACTTGATACAGTAAAAATAGATTTGAAACTTACTTGACATAGTAAAAATAGTTTAGAGACTCAAATAGATAGTGTGAGAGTTTATGAACCTACATGACACATCACGAATTATTTAGGGATCTACGATGCACTTTAATCTAATAATAAGTAAAGAAGAGATATGTATAAATATATACTCAACAATAAAATTCATTTTTTGTAACTATAAAAAAATAATATTAAGGAGAGTTCTATTTTATTATGTTCGGATTATTGAAGAGAGTGTTTTATTCTATCGAGATGTTGAGAAAAAGTTTAGAATATACTGTAAAAAATGTTTAGAGTCCTATTCTATTTGCCATCAAAGATTTTGAAGTTCCTTACTTAATGCCAAGTAGCCTTATTTTTCTTTCTCCTATTTTCCTCCCTCCGTCCCTGGTCCGCGATCCGCTCCCCCGACTCCCTCTCTTCCCTAGTCTTTACCTCCACGCTCCTCCTAGCTTCCCGTGCAGAGGTAGCGCCGCCGCTGATGCTAGCCAGATCCGTCTCCGGCGCCTGAGCGCATCTCCTGTCGCTATCTTCACCGCAGGCTTCGCCAGTGTCTTTTGGCCCGGTCTCGGCCGCGTTTGGTGCCGGAAGAAGAGCGGCGGCCGCGGTATCCCTGAGGGATACAAGGTGCGTAGCATCCTCCGCGTTCTTCCAGGTATTTGCGTGTGATGTACACTTACTAACCGCATATGTATAATAGGTAATTTAACAGATGTCCGCAAAGCACATCCATCTTTTCCTTTTCTTTTGGACCTTTCCTCTTTTATTCAGTACCTGAAATATTATGTTCAATATATTGTGGCGTCTGATCCCCAACATAGCTATGTATACTGCTGTTATTGTTGTAGTTCGTCAAAGAGCCAGGGTCGATCGATTTGGGATTTCTGCAGTTCTGCTTCCTGCGTGTGCCGGGTACACGTACACGGTCCCGTTCAGGATGCAAGACATGGATGCTGAGAATTTGATCATGAGGCAAAGTCGCAGGACTGAATAGTCACCGAGGAAAGGTCCAGCCTGCACAACCTTTCAAAACCATCCTTCATAATCATGGAAACCGCGCTCTCCACCTTTGACGAGATGGATGATGTGTACAGTGGCATAGAGGGTTCACGAATCGCTCCGGTTCGTCTAGCTTTGTTAAAATTCTATACATCTATATGGTAGAATTATGTTACTCTCTTTGCGATATTCAATTAATGTGGACTTTTGGAGTGCTTCTAATTGCTGCAGATGAATGAGGATGGTGGTTACTTCGATGCTATTGTGAGGGCATCGCTCAAGTTAATTAGCCAAGAAGACAACTCTGAAATTCAGTGGCATGGATTGAAGCTGATTCTGGTTATTATCTGTTCAATACCATGATGCTTTTGCTTTCTAATATATCACACTTATAATATGGTTGCATTGTTCTTGCTATCTTCTTGCATTCATTTTTTTTCAAGCATATTATCCCATTACATTTATTTGACACATGAATTTATTATATTTTATTGTGCATTTGTAGCACTTATTGAGGTTTCGGTGGAAAGAAATTGACAGCATAGGGTTTGGTGATCGTATGAGTATTCTTGGGCTATTAGAAAAGGGGGCTGGCCATGCTACCAAATTGGCTTCAAAGAGATCAGCCGCTGCTTTTGTGGCAGAGGTTACTGTTTAGCACAACTATTTTTTTGTATTTTTATTATGATGTATATTATGGCAGAGGTTACTGTTTAGCACTATCCATTGGTGTTCTTTTAATGGCGATGTCATATTGCAGATAGTTTGGAGCCATGGGGTTTGTTTACTGGAAAGTTTAGTTCCATACTTGGTATCTCTATCTGCAGAAGGTGCCTGTGAGGTACATTCACACATTTAAGTGCCAGTTCATTTTATGCACAATTGGATCGAGTAACTTCTGTTTTGCTGTATGGAAATTGTAGGCCGAGTTAGTCTGCTTGATTCTAAGATCCATTTTGAGTGTTGGAATTACCAGTTCTACACACTTCAAAGGTAGGGTGTCCTTATTATCACTTTTTTTTGTATAATTTTCATAAAATAAGTAAAAATGTTCGGACACTTTGCACTGCCATGTATTTCAGATGGCTGAACTTGCGAACTGCTTTTGTTAGGACATGTATATTTAGGGAGAATTGAATATGCACAACTATAAAGGTTGACACTTCTAAAATGGCACTGCAGAATGTAATTGCTTTAACACCACTCAGTGATAAAAGTGGGGGTGTCTTTGTAAAGGGTTTTACCCTTTTTTTTCTTCAGTATAATGTTAGCAGTTCTCCTACGTGCTTGAAAAAAAACTCATAGTGCTATTTTCTTATCTATGCCCCTTTGAACCTTGTCTATTTATATATCTAATATGGATCCACACACTGCTTGATGTTTTTGTCCGGTATATTGCTCTCTTTATCTCTATACCCCCTCCAAGACAAGTATGTGGATATGTTTAGACTCAGCTTCAGGAAAGGATGGAACATAGCAAGCAGTTCATGTTTACATGGCGATCTTTTTTTTTTAATCCTTTCTCTGCTTGTTTACCTTCCCACTCATTAAGGTAACCACTGGTTGACCTGGTCAATGCTCTGAGATCGTTACCTGAATTCTTTAGGGCTGCCACTTTTGTCCTTTATCCTCTCAATTTCTTCTAATTTGTGTGCATGTGGGGCTGATCCGATGATATTTACTACCTATGGATACACAAATCAAATTTAATTTTACTTCTCCAATGTATCATTTTGCAATCCTTCCCCATCTCCTATATGTTTGCTTCCTTAGCTTCTTGTTTAGCACACTCTTTTAACTTGCTCATCCATGGATGAATGGATTGAATTTTCAGTTGCAACCCCATGATTGTCGAGTTAAAAGTACTAGTATCAAATTGGAATATGTGCTTCGTGTTGAAGGGGTATTTGTTATTCAGAAACTCATAAAAGGTGCTCATGCAATTTATTGACATAGGATAGTAGGATGGCTAGCGAGGTGAGAAAACAAGGAGCAAAATAGATATGGAACAAAAATGCAACATGGATACGTAACATGCCAAATATTACAAAAAAGACTGAATGTGGCAAAAGTTTTATTGTATCTCCTCTGAGTGACATTGCAGTATTTACAGTGGAGTTTCTTAGAGTGGCGTATTATTTTAGGATTGTGCTAACCCTATCAATTGACCATTTGTGATCGAGATATTGACCTCTTTTTTGCTGAAGTTTTGTTATATAGTTGTTATTTTTAAGTTTTGTCTAGAGACCCTTGAAAACGTTTCTCAATCCAACAATAACATCAGTGACCTGTTCACTCAAGTCAGATGTAGTGATTCATGTTAGGTTGGAGTGGCATGTCATCCCTCCAAACTATTATTGTAGCTTGCTTTAGACTGTTGCTTACTTACTTACAAGTTTAGTGATATAGAATTATAGCTTTTTGTATACAAATACAAGTGGTCACCATGAAACTTCCGTGACCTGTGCACTTTATTGTTGTTTTATGTGGCAAAACTAACTTTTCCTCAACCATGACAGCCGGAAAAGATGAAATTTATTCACATGGACTGAATGAATTTCTTCCGCAGATATTGCCCCTCCTTTGCTGTGTAAGTTGTAAATACTTATTTGTCACTCATATTTGTTTTGGAGGGAATTTACAGCAGGTGAGACCCCCACTATTGCTTTTATTAATAAGACAAAAAAGGGAAAAAAACACTATACAGAGTGACTGGGAACCAAGTTTAAAAGAAAAGGAAATCAGATTATACAGAGGGTGACTCCCTTTTTTAAGTCTACATGAGCTTGGTGTATAGCTTCATCAAAGAAAAGCTTCTTTTAGGAGATTATCACTCTCATTATCAGATTTATCTTGTGTGTATATCGATTTTTCTGATGTTTAGTAATGCCTTGTAATTACGTTCCATGCAATTTTTTCTTTGTCAACCTATAATATTTGTATTACAATTGTTTAACAGACCCACCACATGCAGTTATACTCTTGTAATGTAACTCAGCAATTCAGCCTTTTCTGGTTATGAAGTTAGTTTGCCATTATGTCATGCCATAATTATTATCTATGTAAAACATGGGGAGATTAATGACCTGACCCTGTTTTGGACCCAACATTCACGGTTGACATTGTTTTTGAGGGTTTGTGCATTTCACCTTTTTTTCTTTTTCAAAATGAACATTTAGATTGATGGACATTTAGGTCAATCTAAATGCTCATTTTGAAAAAACGAGGTCAAATGCACAGACCCTAAAAACAGGGCAAAACTGCATTTAGGCTCTAAAACAGGGTCAGCGACACAATGGCCCAGTAGAAGAAACTAAGGTGCTTTTACATAACAAATGGCTTAAGTCAGTTATGTCATATTTATGAGATGAACTTTTGATTCCTGTCAATAGGCAGAACAAATTGTCTGATCATTTTATAGAGATAAATTGATATTCTTTAGGCAGTACCTAACTGCTGGAAGATGAAATAAGTTTATGAGGTGTCATCGAGGTGGTGCAGAAAATGACCATGCATATCAAACTGCAGGGTGACTTGTACTCTATCCTTATTCTAACAGTGAACTGATGAATCGATTTCCCGTTTCAGTTGCTTCATAAACATACTCAAGCTGCTTTAGCTGAACAGTCAAACCAACGCATGGAGGAAGCTAATCAACATGAATGTACAGTTATAGCTGTATTAGATGCTGCTCTTGATTATATGAAGTGGACGCCTTTGTATGACCTATCAAATTTGGATATATTTTGGAGGTTAGTGACTTGAAATTTACTAAAACCTGATGTGGCTTTGGGTGTTTTTAATTTTTTACTAAGCATGAAACCTTGTTTGGCAGATGTGGATCACTACTCTGTAGTAAGAAATTCAGCAACCATGCATTGCAGTTCCTTACATCCGTATGGGAGCTGTACGTTTTATCTCGTTCCTTTTGTGTTGTCCTGACTTTCGTCACATACTTCCTTTACCCTGTTTTCTCCAAAAAAAAGATAATGTTGATATGATGCTGCAGTGGGCTACGTTTTACCTTGTTCCTTTTGTGTTGTTCTGCCTTTCGTAACATACTTCCTTTATCATATTTTTTCCAGAAAAAGGTATGTTGAATATGATGCTGCAGTGAGGTTGATGTTTTCTATATTGTTCACCGTGTTACAAAATCAGTTGAAGCTTATCGAACAGGAGGATCATCATTATACAGCATTATGGGCTTCTTTCAGATGTCATACAGATAAACCTGCCAAAGCAGTTGAGAATTTTTTTGATATCTGGGCATCAGTTCTTGAAACTTGTCAGGTGAATTTGGATCCTTTTATTCAGTCTGAAGTGATCCAAAAGCTGAATTCATAGCTCTAGAAATTATTTTTCTGTACCTAGGCATGCGCAGTATGTTATAGCATGCTTCAGTTCTTTGTTTTTAAGGCAGTGATGCAAGATGTGGTACGACACTCCTTTCCAATCGCCTAGGCGGGGATAAGGCAAGGCGACACCTTACCATGAACATATAACAACGTAGCAGCATCGAGACAGAAAGAAAAAGAAAACAGAGGCAATTGAAGGGAAGGAGGTCCAGCCCACCACTAGATCGAACACCTCACCATTACTTTCTGGTGCCTTACTTTCCTGCCGTTGAGCAACCAGCACCGCCACTCCCCAGACACCCCCCCCCTACCAGCGCTGCCGCCACTTCCTCAGACTTGCTGCTGCCTCCTCATCCTCTCCCTGCTTCAGGTCTGTCGTCGCTGACCCTTGTAGATCAAGCGCCACCGCCGGTTGGAGGCACCGGAGACGGCTGGGATGGCAGTGGTGACTGCTGCTTGACCTTCCTATACTATTCCGTTCCCGTTTTCCCTCTCTTCCCACCCTGTCTACCATCCTAGTAAGGCCGGGCGGACACCTAGGCTGCGAGTTCACGGCAACGTCTTGAAATCAGAGCTTTAGTTCATACCAAAAGTACATTCTATTATTATTTTAGTCGTTGTTAGATTAACACATGACAATTGTTTTGTACAGGATCCTTCAAAACCTCACAGTGATATACCGCCCACTTGCTCAGCTCCAATGCCTCAAGTTCTTGATGAGGTTTCTCCTCCATTTGTTTTGGAGGTAAGGTTCTCAATTTGCTGATCGATCCCCAGCCCATATCTGGTACAATATTTGAAGATGATAGAGAAGAATTACTCAGTTTCTTTTCTCAAATGCATGACATATTTGGGGGGTAATTTGGATGAGGTTATCTGATTGGTGGTATAACTTGAATGCACTGTTTGTCCTTTTTTTTTTCAAAAGGTAAATTGTGTAGTCAATGTGATGTAATAGTTTGCACGCAGGCGAATGAATATGATAATGTTGTCTCTGCTTGTCTTACAGATAATTTGAATAAGTTTAGTGAGTATGCTGGCTTAATAAAGTTGGTGAGCCCATTCATTTTTGTTGCATGATTTGCAGTCAATATTTTAGTTGTGAACTGAAATGAGTCTTTATTTCATTATATAATTGTAGTTTAAACTTTAAACTTCCAATTTTTGTGTGTTTTTGCCTTTTTAGCTTAAACTTAGCAAATAAAATCTTGCCTGTTCTGCTAGTCTGTCAGTTTGACAAAAACTATCGCCTTTGCCTGGTTCGGTCTCATTCTTTACCAGGCTTGCAATTGCAGTGCACCCTTTTTGACCTCGAAAAGCCTGGTTTGAACCAACTTCATTTTTGCCTGGTTCGGCCTCATTCTTTACCAGGCTTGCAATTGCAGTGCGCCCTTTTTGAACTCGAAAAGCCTGGTTTGAACCAACTTCATCTTAATTGAGCACATAGGAGAGTTGTAGATGAGATAGGGTAAAGAACCCCAGTACAACACACGCAAACACACACGCATAGAACTCTTGTTTACAGTCGCGCCTGTGGAAACCAAAGAAACGATCCTGTAACACTGCATTAAGCACGCTGCTGGGCCTGCTCAGGGGCAGTCAGGGATAAAAGTCTCTGAGCCCCACAATACACCACATCTGCATCTAGTTTCTAGCTCAGCTCAGAGCTTCAGCTATATTGGTTTGAACCAGCCAGGTTATACTGAAGTGATACATACCGCTTCTTTTGCCTGAAAAGTTGACATAGGAAACAGTATCTACCATGCATGCACTAGCTTAATGGTTAGTTAGTTTGTTATGTATCTTATTTGACAATGGTAACATGCAGTTTGACTGGTAACCACACCGGATTCAATTGGTGAGTGAGTGACCTGGCCACCTGGGACTGGGACCTTAACTTACATTGAGGCTAGCCATGTCTACTAAGTAAGAACAGACTTAGTGCTGGTAGCTCCCACGCAAGGTGGGGTCTAGGGAAGACATGTAATGCAACATATGTAGTTCATCTGAGCTGATGACGGTTATGCTTGCACCATAAATTACTATGTCCCTACATCAATCTATGCAAATAGCTGAACGTCTTGATTCGTTTAACCTAACTGCATTTGATCACTCATGTAAAGTTCTGTTTCATATAAAGCTGAAATTGAAGCCGGCAGATATTGTTAATTCTCAAGCTGCACAGCAGGGGCTTCCCTTGCTGTATATGTTTCAAAAAATAAAGAGTGTTTGGTGGTAGTGATGATTCTTCTATCCTTGACCTTCAGCAGTTGAATTTATGTTTTGAATCATTTGTATTGTTGTTTTGAATGGTTTGCATTATCTATTTGTGCATACTATATGCATGTGGCCTTTTAATCTGGTGTAAACTATCAGTGCATTTGAGTACTTTAAATTTTATGAAGAGTTCTAATTATGCCTATGTATAATGGGCAACGTATTGACAATAAATATTCACACAGGTGTTTGGATTTTAATGTGTTTTTTTTGTTCAGGACAATACTGAAGAAATGGATTATCTCATTGATGGGCGTATTATTCTTTCTGAAGCTTTCATTTTTGTAGCATCCTGTCCATGGTACTTGACACTATGATCACATTTGCTAATCTTCTTGTTTTTATGTTTCACTTACCTTTATATTCTGTTATTACAGGATTGAAAACAATGCAGAATTACTTCGATGCATACTTCTTCCTGTTTCAACCATCTGGGATCAATTAGATGTGTATCATTTTTGTGATCATCGATTTAGGACATCTGTCTATAATGTTATTGTATTTTGTGAGGAAGTGCTAAAAAATTATCAGGGACAATCAAACTGTTCAAATCTGAAAGTTCTCGCACCACCATTACTTTCCCTGCTCTTAAAGGTAGAAGAAGACATCCAACATATCATACTTTTGTCAAATGACAAACAAGTCGCACTAGAAAAACATCGTTATTCCATTTTATTGCAACTGATTCTTTTTTTTCAGATGCTTCAGTGTGTACATTCTCTATGGATGGAAGAATTTGAAGAAGTCGTGGAGTCATATTGTATTATGAAAGGCATTGCGGATGAGGATATCTTACTAAAAAGTGTGAGAGAGGTGCTACTAGAAATATGCAGAATTGGGTATGTTTGCTGCTTGTAGTGTTGAGCTCAATTTAAATTAGATTCAAATCATAGATTTACTTGAGGTAATATAACATGTCAATTGAAAATATTAGCCGAAACCACCTCACATAGTGTTTATTTGCCTAATGGATTGACAAGATCAAAATTGAAGCTACGCAGATTCTAATAAGACACCTTGAATGATGTTTAGTTGCCAAATGGATTGAAAAAATTGAAGTTAAAGCTACACATCTGACTCCATCCTTGGTCAAACTTTATATAGATCTATCTGCAATGAACTCACAAAGAGAGTTCCGTGTTAGGCCCATATTTCTAAAGTTAGTTGAGCTACCTTGGTACATTTTGAATCTATCACTCGTTGAAAGTATTGTCTACCTAATTAGTACTCTCCTGGATATGCTTTTAGGTACTTAGATCAATTTACAAATGCTATTTTGTTTCAGCATTATTGTTGTTTCATGTCTTTTGAGAGAACTTGTACATCATGGAAACGTTGGTGATATCTCTTCTGTTTTTCTTTTATGTTTTTTTTTTGTTTTCTATATGTTATGATGTTATGCAATGAGATAGGTAATAGAGGAGGCAATGTCACTGTCAATCATCCAAATCTGAGAGTACTCTCCCAATTATTTATATGTTATGTTGCATGTTTATGAAAACACCTGAGGCTTAATAGCAGAGCCATAATTTTTTTTGACCTAGTAGCAAAGCCATAATCACATATCGTGTAATGTGGTTGCGATATGAAAATGTAACAAATGGATGATTTCAACCCGAGACACTAGGTTTTCAGGTGTAATGGCAAAATGAACAGTTTGCTTATTCTGGTTCCTGTTCTGTAGTTGTTTTTCCCAAAAAAGAATAATTGCGCTAATGGCATGGGTTTCATCTCTAGCCTAGCCCCAACGTGTTTTGGACTAAGAGGCTTAGTTGTTGTTGTAATGATGCTAATGTGGTTTTAATTTCTGAGGAAAGCTTCTTGGAAGTTCAGAATAACAAGATATTTACTTCTCTATTATATTTTTAATTCCTTTTTTATATATGCATATTGATGGCTACATTCCGTAGGTACAAAGTCATTGGAATATGTGCATGTCTTGATGCGTCATTTGATGAATTATTGGACAGTACTATCATTTGTGACATCTTGATGAAAGATATTGACTCAATGGATTTTCAGCATGTGACTTGGCTAATTGAGTATGCGATTATTCCATTGGTGCAAAAATGTCCCTCTAAGCTTTGGACAAAATGGATATATTCTTTGCTACAGCCATTGTGTCACTACTGTGATTATACATTACATGGCTATTGGTGCAATGTATTATATGGCTCGAGTTGTTCTGTATTGCCCAATAAAATGCATGTCAGTAAAAACTTGGCTGATACCTCTTCTGAAGAGGGCAAAAAGTTAAGAATCGACCTTTTCAAGTTGACTTGTGAACTGTCCAATTTTCTTGCCACAGTGGCATTGCCAAAATTAAATGATGGCATGACAAATGAAAGTTCCCTTATTAGGTAATGTGCTTTAACTTTTTTTTTTGTTTGGGTAAACAGATAGTTGACCTGCCTATACTTGTGTTAAGAAGAAAGTTTTACTACAGCCTATTACTACATTTGTACTTTTCTTTGTACGTAGTCAACCCCCTTGGTCGGCCTCAATAGAGTTATAGGCTTCCTCTTTTCAGTTTTCTTACTGGTAGATGTCTGCTTTTTGCAGAAGAGTTTAGTTTGTACTAGTTTGCTGTTACTCCTCTCTACTACCTTGTTTAATAACACACATACCCATTTATCATTTTGAGTATTTGGACATACTTAATTTAAAATATTTCAAAGTGATAACCATGAAGAAATTTCACAGGAACTCCTATTTTTAATCATACAGTGATGTATGTATACATATACACACAATAATTCAATATTTCACTGTATATTAGAAAATATGAGCTCCTTCAATTTTTTTTGTCATGGTTATTATTTTGAAATATCTTAAATTGGGTATGTTCACATACTCAAAATGCTAAATGGGTATGCGCACAAGGATACACGTATATTTCATTTCCAGCATGGATACACGGTGGATATTTATTCCAGTATAACAATATATTTGTAGTTGTTTTTTTTTCTTTTTTGTTATTATATTTAGAAGAAAATGTTGAGATGTTATTTTACCTGTAGGTATCTTCTGTATCATGATGGCCTCAATGATTCAATACGAAGGTTAATCAGAAATATTTTTGGTTACTGGACGGATGATGAAGCAAAGATCAACGCTGCTCCATTATGTCAAAGTTTGATCTGTCTTGCCAGTGACACAAAGAGTAACAATTTTGTATCTTGCATCAAAGATGATATAATTCCATGTATTATCAGATGCTTAGCCTTGCAGGCTTGTCACAAGTCGAGTTCAAACAGAATCTTCAAGTCTAAGTCTGACAATAATAACAAATCAAGTTCAAACATGGATCATGTTGTTACTAATCTCTGTGAATCTGCATACAATTGCATTCAAAATCAGGTAATGCATATGTGAAGCAATATTGTACAATACATACCCTGATACTAACATCTCTGATGTTGACTTGAGAATTTGTTTTTATCTCCCTTTTGCAAGGCAAAAATGATGCCTTCAACTAGAAATGTGTTTGTTTCAGGGATTATCTGGGGAAGATAGAGGTGATGAAAGTGGTGCAGAAACCTTTGAAATTTGGTTGGGAAAGCAAATAACGGTCACACAATATCAAAACTCATCTTTGGATGAGCTTGAAGAATTTGTGTGGATTTGGGAGGTATTCTTCTCCGTGTACAATGTACTTCTATATGAATTTTTTCTTCTTGCACAATATGATCTCTTGTCCTCTTTATTTCAATTAGATTGAAGCAGAGTTTAGGGATTATCTTCCCAAATATGTAGACATGATTTATGAGGTGAACAAATTTGGTGATGGCGTGAAGGTAAGTTATTTATGAATGAGTTATTTTACCAACCCAAAATTAGTTCTTTCGCAAGTGAATTGCAGCCCTGATTGTAGTGTACTTGTAGAATCTGAGTTGGGAGAACCTACTTAACATTGTGGACCCCATAGGCATTAGAAATAACTATTATGTTACTGAACCTTCTCTGTTTTCTTTTTCTCTCTCTTATCAGTTTTAAGATTTATAGTTGTGACCTGAAAGCTTCAGACGCCTTTGTTACATTTGCACCTGAACAGTTTCCCGCTCCTAAATGGGCTGCCTGGTGGGACTGCTCAGTGCTATGCTGTGCTCTCTTGTTAGAAAAAAGCTTCCAACATTGGTTCTTAAGATTACAATAAACCATGCGTGCTAGGATTTCAAGAAATGAAACTTAAACGGTGGGTCCTAGGATGCCCGCATCACATATCCTTCGGCTGCGAAGGCATCACGAGTTGTGTCTATTCTGTCTTATGACCGACATAAATCCCTGGACTTCCGGCCATGCTGTTTTCTCTTGTTTGCCCATTACTCTGTTTAGCCAGTCCTGTTACAGCTCTGCACGTCGCTGGGACGTGTGCTCCAGTACATCTACATACCACTCATGGGATCGTATGGCAGCGTACATGAAATATTCAACAGTCTGAGGGGTCTCTAGTATACAGTAAAGGAGTAGGGAGAACTCGGGGCTGCAAAAAAATGAACAGGCATCCTATGAACTGCTGTGCGACGTACCTTCGCATGTTAGTTCTGGTTATCGGCAAGTCATAGTGCATTCCTGCTGCAAGGATTTGCACAGATAGCAAAGGACACACGGTGTAGCTTAGATAAGCCCGGAGTACCGTACTGAGAAGACTGCACAATGGATTTCGCATGCGTCATTGCCTGCCAAGTATCCGTTATTGCTTAAGTGAACAGTGAACGCCGTAATGTACATACATATCACTTTGGATGGGATAAGCGCCTGCTTTCTATGGCAACTGAATGTTCATGTCGCCCATGTCGTGCACTGATGTTGCTGTTAAACTCCTGTGATCCAAATCTCCGTGCATGTAGCATCATCGGTGTTCGTTCCTGGTGCGGTAGCACCATGGTACACCACATGCACACTCAATTTCATAGCATTAGATTTACCTTGTGCTGTGCTTATCACCTATTATGAGCTTGCTGCCCCTATCTCTCTTATACCGAACGTCCCAAAGCTGCTGCACTGTGTTGCTGTGATTGGTGGTTTGTTTGCCACTTACCTCTTGTTTCTCCATGCATTATTGTAAGGATTAATGAAGGGCTTTACAATGACCTGTTTATTTGTTTGCAGGATGACATTTTTCGTTGTGAATTTTCATCTAGTTTAATGGATGAGTTTATGGCCAATATTGATATCGACAGCTTTGTAGATTCTGTTCAGTGGGCTGCATCATCTATGCTACCAGTACGTATATATATTGATGTATACACCATTTTTCTATACACGAGCATTCATATACTGCATACTGATTGTTTATTTTTTGCTCTCTTGGAAGCGTAAAATATCGTCAGTGCATTGGAAGAGACAAAACGAACAAATGTTTAAGTTTTATTGCAAGCTCATCAATTTTAAACCTTATATCAAGGTATTCATACTATTCCATGTTTTAAAGCTAGTTTATCTACTAGAATACACACCAGCAACTCTACAAAATGTATGCATCTGGATGCTTTGCAGTGGACTGGTTATGATGAGAATATGCGAGCACGTATCTTTTTGAGGAAAGATATACAAGAACTTATTGAGAACACTTCAGTGGAGTGGTCTTGTTTTCCTTCGTTTCTTAAGAGATCTGCAGTTGAGGTGGGCATTTTCTACTATATATAAGTGCAAGCTATTTGATGACTCTTACTCTAGTTAGTCGCGTTTGTCAGTTCGTTTGTAGAATATTAGAATATTTGGAGCCTCAGTTTCATCCATTGATACGTGAGGTAACTTCTGAAAAATTCAGGTTTAGAATCATTTTTATTTTCAGAGTTCCATAATTAAACGTGATTTCATCAAGCAGGGTCACAAGGATGTGCTAACTGAAACAGCTAAGCAGTTCGCTTTTGGGGAGTATATTTGTCACTTGCAGGTATTCTTTATTTTTGTGTTTTCACTTTCCTGGAAAACTCATTTAGGAATGTTAAGAGTTCTTCTTCTGCAGCCATTTCAAGCTTTTTCAACAGATTTTTTGGGGCATTTGCAACGTTATGCACAGAATTATATTGATGAGAAGAATAAAAAAGCTGGGGTATGCTATGCAACCACAATAATTTTAATCTTGTTCCCTACTTTCTTTGTATGTCTATCATAATTTTCAAATGAAGATTATTGATGGCAGGACAACAATTTTAATTCAAGTTTAAACTAAATTTGTTGTTTTAATGGCATTAATTTGAGAATGAAGTTTTTTTGGTATATGTGCTATTGTATTATTACTGTCATTCTACTAGTTCAGCACTTCAAAATTGATGCTAATTCTTGTTTCCTGTTGCTTCCTTTTTTTGAACACTTTAGCAGGTTCTTAAGTGTCGTGTATTAGGTATATGATGCTACTACCTCCGTTTTGAACTAGCCATCATCTAGTGTGTGTGTGTGTGTGTTTTGTGCGAACGAAGAGAGATTCAAAAAATAATTTGAAGTAACCATTGTCTATATTTTAAAGAGCGAGTAGAATTGAGGAATTGTAACAAATAACCCAGGGCCAGGACTGGCCACATAGTGTAGTAACTGAACAAAGGGCAGAATGCGACAAGCAAATTCGGTACTATATATTGGTACCCACCAGTTTTACATTTGCTCATATGTCAATGTGTTTTTTTAGTAACAGTCTTTATTTTTATCAACAATACTTTAACTCAGAAGTATGCCCAGTCAAATATTTTGGACTGTGTCAAGTTAAACAGCACCTTACCAATATGACATGGAGTACCAGTTGTTATGAGGGGGATATGCTAGGGTTTATGCTCCTTAGAGTTTACTGTTCTTGATATTTCACTCTAGCCATCATATTTGTCCTGAAAGTTTTGTTTCATTTTTCTCTTCAGTACTATACGGCAAGAGAACAAGCAGAGTTACATGAGAAGTTTGATACGTGTTTGGCTTCTGGTGAATTTGATCATTATATTCGTCAGGTTGGCTTTTTTTTTTGTTTGTTTGAACAAGGAGTCAGGTTGGTTCTTCAATATTAAGAGTGATATTATATATGTATCATGAATGTACCTGCAAGCTTAGCACCATATATTTCTGCTCAATTGTTTGTTAATTGTGATATCTATGTTTGCAGCATGATTTTCCTAGGAGCATTTTGGAAGATTACTGTTTTTTGAATCTGAATAGCGATCTCCTTAAATTGTCACTTGAGGTTATAGTTTCCTAACCACAATTTTGTGGCCAATTTCCCGCACAATGTTTTCATGATAATTTATGACTTATATAAGTTTATATCCTTTTACAGCGAAGAACCAAACTTTTGTATGAGCAAGATCAACTATCATTATATTATCGACAGATGAAAAATCTAGTCACAAATGAGCAGGTATTGGATTTATATCTCCTATGTGTCCTTGATACTCTCTGAAGTTGCTGTCTAGTTTCTTTTCCTCAAGTTATACGTTCACTTGCTTTTCTTTCCTCTACTTCATGTAAATTGTTTGTACTCCTACATTTTTATATGATAGTATTACTTAAATTGTTTACCACAATCATATTACTTAAGTCAAAATAATAACTTAAGTCTGCTCTGTCCATATCTTTGGGCACATTAATATATGAATTTGCAATGGAGCTACTAGTAATCTTACTACTAGCTAACTGTGGATGTTTGAATTGCCAGCTGAGAGATACCGTTCAAATTTTGATAACTGAGCTGGAGGCAGAAGGTTTTTTTAATGTTGATGATGATTCTGTTGAATGGGTAATTGTAGCATGCATATCGTTTTCTTTTGCTCTAGATAGCGCTTCTATGAAATAAATATTGTTTCTTGTTATGTTTTAAAAAAATGATGTATGATGTTTGATCTATCTGTATGCTTGTTTTCTCAGGGAAACAAACGGTTTTCAGATCTTGTGGAGGAAGTCCAACACTATGTTTTTCCTTCGCTCAACCGTCCAAAATATTATGTTATTCGTGGAATTTTGGTCAGATCTTTTTTATGCCTTTACATTGCTTGCACATCAAGTAAATTAGAGAACCTTAGTTCACTATGATTCCTAGTATCAATTAAAAGAATATGAATTTGTTGAATTTCAGGATTTTTGGCAAATTGTGCATATGGAAGATGCATCTTTAGAAGATTCTTTTGCAGTGGTAGGATATGAATCTCCTTGAAATTGATATATCTTATGACTGATCTTTTAAGAAAACATTTGTTTATTACCAGGTTGTTGGAGGAGCATGGAACAGATGGATGGAATATCGTCATCTGGTACTGAAATATGCATTTTTTGTCACATGTTCTGTTGATTCGTTGTATTTATTTTGTATGCCCCTTATCAGTTTTGGAGGGATGCGAGATACTACAAGCATGCCTACTATGATACCATCCAAGATCCCATAAAGAAGGTTAGTGTCATTACTATATACGTGCAGCCTAACCTTTTATGTCATTTCTCATACTGGCCAGCGTTAGTGAATTATCTATCTGTCAGGTTGCATGACACTCTCGAAACTTGAATTGAATAAGTATGGTGGCAACTTGATGATATCATTGTCAAGAGTAATTTCATATATCCTTTGATGCTGAAACAGAAAAGCTGACATCGGCTCAGGGCAAGTTAATGGAAATATTCTCTCCAAAAATGAAGAAGAGTTGCGCTTCATTATATTAAAAAGAAGGGGGGAAAAGGGACAAGAACTCGTTACAACTTACGATACACCCCACACAAGTACATATATAAAGAATATACATTCACCGATTCGCACTGTTGAAACTATAACAAAAATGACCTGCGACTAAACAACTAGGTAACCTCTAAAGAGAGTCAGGTAGGAGGCTCCTCATACCCCTTCCATTGCTCACAACCTACGTACAACCGACGTTCTTCGGCAGAAGAGAGTTAAAATCGCAGTCGTACTAGGAACTATACCATAAACATTACAAGAGGAAAGTTAATGGAAAAATTAATATGATGTCTGAAAGATTTTCCTTCCAAAGGCGCTCTGTTGTTTCATGAAACTTTAATCCCCACAATATTAGGACACATGAGGTTGCTACTCAGTGTACCTTAAATTAGATGAATGAAACTTGCATGGATAATCTGTTTGTAGCTCATTAATTAAGAGCTCATGGTTCACATGCTTGCATGGCTATTTTAGGGCGTATGACCAGTATGATTAGTGGTTTTGCCACGTAGCATGTGATTGGAAGCGTGCGAAACGCTAGGCTGGGCTAGGCTCCGAGACCAAGGCCAGTCAACCTGGCCCTTTGCATGGAGCAGTGTGTGTGTGTGTGTTTTGAGTAAATGCAGGCTTGCTTGTGCTGTTGGGTAGTCTAACGGATCGTAACCGCTCCAGTATATGCTCCGGTTGTAATAATACTTAACATTGATTCTTGAAGTACGTGTAGTCACTTATAGCAAATAACAATTGGTTGAAAGTTGACTCCATGTTGGCATTTAAAGATGTCTACCATACATTTTGTTTTTGATTCATGGGCCATCAGACCAGTACTATAAGTTTTACATAATTGTGCAGCTTTACAATCGAACAAATTGCGTTAATATTGCCTTTAGGACATTCAACAGGACAGTTCATGAAATTTGAAGTCATAAATTTTAAATTCTAATATCCTCTAAACTTGATTACTATTCATGGTACGAAGTTCTGAAGTTTTAGCTGATTTCATTATTACAATTGATAAGTCTTTATATTTGTGCTCATTTTGACATTTATTTTCCCTTTTAATTATTAGATATGGAAGAAACAGGAGAACTAGAATCAAACTGCATGGATCTCGGACCGTAGCTGCAGAATTACCTGGGTCACACTGGTATTGATGCAATGCTTAGTGGGACAACTGACAATCTTCTGTTATTGTTACTATAAAATGCGCAACGCTTGACATTATCACGAAACTCACTTGCAAATTTTATTACTGTAACACTTTTGACAGCTTTTCATGTGTACATGCTATGTGCTATAAATGTCTAGATGAGGTTTTCCTTTCTGGATAGATGAGGTGGTTATTGAGGTCTTAAGTGTTTTTGCTCGACCACGGAAATTATAGTTTAGGTGATTTAGGGTGTTGTGTGTAATAATCTGGCGACAATGAAGTTCAAGTGGTGCGTTCTGTGCAGCCGTCCAAGGCCGACGGTGGATGTAGAAAGTCGTATCGCTTCTTTGTCGTGCAGGAACGCCGATGTAGAGGGCACAGATCCCAGCAGACCGGCGTCCTCCCGTTCGCCATCGAGAAACAGCAGCCCCACAATGTCATGCGCGTCTCCATTGTCCCCTGCTTGCGTCCCTGTCGGCTTACTGAATTCCGTCGGCAAGCCCGGGTCAGGGCTGAGCTGTGACGCGACGAACCTGTCGAGCGCCCTCCAGTCCATGGATGCTGCGGCGTCCTGCGTGTTAGCGTTGAGGTCAGCTGTGTCTCGGTGGCTCTCCTGACACGATGGCGGCGGGCTCTCGAGCTGCGGGAGCTCGGAGCGGCAGCTTGAGTACTGCAGTAAGTATGCGGCGGCGCCGTCCAGCTAGGTTGGCTCTTGCTTGAAGTGTGCCGCTGCCCCCGTGATATTGGGATTGCAGGAGTAGCTCACGTCCCATGCTCTGACCATGGCGGGTGCATGGATCGCTTCTTGAACGCTCGGCACACCACCCAGCCTCCTTCCTACATCATGCGTATAGTACAAGATGGGCCTTAAGAATTGATGACACCACATTAATAATGGTGATCAATTCAGATCACTATGCTTTTTAGTGCATGCTGAGCGTCGCTGTAAAGATTTAGTTCTGTCCGACTTTTCATGTATCCGAACTGATTCTACCCCTCCCAATCTAGAGCCGTCGATGAAATCAAGAAGATCACTTCTGCATCATTGGATGTAACCTAACTCTTTGCCGTGGACCTGCTCGGGTTCGGGCGCAGCCCGAAACCCGCGGACTCGCTGTACACGCTGCGGGAGCACGTGGAGGCGATCGAGCGGTCCGTGATCGAGCGCCACGGCGTCGGGAAGTTCCACGTCGTCGCGCACTCGCTCGGCTCCATCCTCGCGCTCGCGCTCGCCGTCAGGCACCCCGACGCAGTCAGGTCCATCACGCTCGTCGCGCCGCCCTACTTCCCCGTACCACCGCTGCGGTGCGCCGGGGAGAAGAAGGCGGAGGAGGTGGTGGTCGTCCCCGGGACGCAGTACGTGCTCCGGACCGTGGCGCCAAGGCGCGTGTGGCCGCCCATCGCATTCGGCGCGTCCGTCGCGTGCTGGTACGAGCACCTCAGCCGCACCGTCAGCATCGTGCTCTGTAAGCACCACCGCCTCTGGGAGCTCGCCTTCCGCGTCTTCACGCTGTACAGGTCAGTAATCTACTTACCGAATTGACCATCGTTCACCTCAAATTTGTGTCTTTTTTTCTTAAATAAAAGCAGATTGACCTCGTATTTAGACTATCCGCTTTGAAACACTGGCACGTCTGCAAAGACCGGTGCACAGCAGAAAACTACTATTCGTGCATCAGTGTCTGTGTGTGGTGAATTAGTTCAGCGACCAGCTGCTCAACAACGTTTTCTTTGACTCGTCAACTCAACAACGATTTCTTGCGTAGCGGTGGCTGCTGCGCGCAAGCATCATCCTTCCTTCTCCTTCCCAGTGTCTTGGGCGTTTGGCCGACCGGGCTTGGCAATTTTCTTCCATTGGTTTTGGTTGGCTTGCTGCATTAACCAACCAATGGAAGGATAGCAAAGCGCGTGGAGGAGGATTCCGGAGCTCGCATCAATAGGACTTCAGGATACTGCACTCTTCATGCTGCACTATCTATGTGTACTTGTGGGGCTCACCTGCGTCTCTGCCGTGGAGTAGTTAATATGCGAGGCATCGGAACAGGTTTGACCTGGGTCAGCCATGCTGCAGCGGTATGCAAGTACAGTATATGCAACCACACCCAAGGCTTGAGTGCTTGACCGACCACGCCGCACCAGCTGCCGGCTCACTGTAGTAGTACCAGTACTACCTGCCAGTTAGTACTACTCAGCTGATTTTACTAGTACCTTAATTTTCTAATGATCTAGAGCCAGAAAACGATGATTCCGGAGTACATAAAAGGCAAACTGTTTTCTTGCAAGGCCTTTGAAAAACTGATTTCTTTAATAATAATAATAATATTTAATCATCTGAAAATAGGTTTTTTTACTCACTTACTCTCAATCCTTCTACTTAATTACTTACAATTTTTTTCTATGGTATGTAGATAAATTACATATATATATATTTTAAAAAAAATCCTACAAAAAATAGATGGCAGAGAGGTATTGATACAGAAACACAGAAGTGAGCCGTTGAGTTTAATGGAAAGGAACATTACATGTTCTTCACGAGACCGTGCACTCGGTATATTGATGTCGGGATACCCCTTCATGATGAGTGAACTCTTCATTCATTTGGTAGGAGTATGTACGTACTGTGCTTAGCAGCATCACGATGAAAAAAGGACATTGCTATTAATGCTGCAATATCCTAGTGCCTGAAGTATCATAGACATGTGTTTAAATCATGGTCTATTAATTGTTGTATCAGTAGCTAAGCAGGTTAGAAATTAGTTTGAGATCTGATGATTTGTGGCTAACCATATTAATTCATCATGTTCCAACGGACAGGGTAAGAACATACCTCATGGACGGCTTCTTCTGCCACACCCACATCGCGTCGTGGCACACCCTCCACAACATCATCTGCGGCAGCGCCGGCAAGATCGACGAGTGCCTGGGGACCGTCCGGGACCAGCTGACCTGTGACGTCACCGTCTACCACGGCCGGGACGACGAGCTCCTGCCGGTGGAGTGCAGCTACGCGGTGCGGTCCAAGATCCCGCGCGCCCAGGTGAAGGTTATCGATGGCAAGGACCACGTCACCATCGTCGTCGGACGGCAGAAGGACATGGCCAGGGAGCTGGAGGAGATCTGGGACAAGAAACAGCCGAGGGATAACAATACATAGTACTTGCAAATCACAGAGTGTGTGTTTGTGTGCGCGAAGAGTGCACGTCAGAATCGGACTAAAAAAATGGTGGTGTGGTGTGGCACTTCAGAGAGGAGGAACACATGGCGGCTGTAATGTTCAACGGGCTTTTGATGAAGGCGACACTACGGAGGGTAGAATGGCCTGAGAGAAAATGTGAATGTTACTACCTAATTACATTTACCGTTTTTTTTGTTTCTTTATTATGCTCAAGCTTTCATATTGAAGGCTGAGAAAATTCTTGCCTGTCCTGTGTATATTTATGATAAATATTCAGTCGTTTCGGTTGTAATCCGTGTCTAAAATTGGAGAAGATCAATTTGTGGAGCTTATACAGTATCTCTTCCTTTGTTCCATTCTTACGTTTGGTTCCCCTTGCATTCCTATGATGTCGACATCCAACGTTTACTTCCTCTGTTCTTAAAGCGTCGCTAGAACAACATTTTTTTAGGAAAAAAAACACAGAGTAGTACTAAACAGTAACGTTGTAATGAAAATGACATTTATTTACTAAAACTGGAAAACTTAAAAGTGCATTTCTTACATGTTCCATGCTTCCCCGTGCTGCCCATCCCCAGAACTACCCAAAGAAAGAATCTAAGTAATCAATGTGAAGCAGATCCAAAGATAAACCATAGGGGGCATCAACATTCACTTTTATTCTGATGCCGTGATTGAGAGCGGTCGAGCTCAAAATCTGAACTCCAGACGACAAAATCCCACGCACGCAGCATGAAGTGAAAGCAGAGGTCGCCCACCGCACCATGCCTTGTTGTGCCCTGTGCAAGCGTACATTGCCATGTCTCACGTCTCAGCAATGACGCACATAAATGGTGGTGCGTATAAATACGGACCCAACATGCTCACGGCACAACGAAATCAAGTCCCCTCGCAAGAACTCCTTCTATGCTGTCCAGCTCCTCGCCATCAACTGTTCACTCGACTGTCTTTCCTTTTGGAAAAAAAAAAACTGTTCACTCGACTTTCGGAATCATCATCTCGCCGCAGCAAGCCCTTCCATGGTGGTACTGTGCCAGCCAGCGATATAAAGATAAAAATCAATTGTCACCAACTAGGGCCACAGCTTGTTGTAGTTCAACAGATGCTACAACTGTGTTCTGTAAGCTGCAAAGAGCACCGCATAGGGACCGGGTTGTTCGAGCGTGGGAACAATTCATGACGTCTTCCTCCTGCAACGTGTTGAAATGCAAATATTAAGCAACTTACGTATCAGCTTCAGAAGACCAAAAGTTTCAGATCATTCTATATGGAAATCCAATGAATCCAAAAGGCCAATCAGCTAGATCGAAACATAATAACAGTAGAATTCGTACTGTCCCAGCAGCAGCAGATTAAAAAAAATCCAAAATTTATCTTGAACTGTGAAAATACTGATGTAACAATAAATGATGACGTGTCAAAGAATTCTGGGATCTGGTGTCAGATAACTCAAATATTTTAAGTTCAAATTTCCGTGATCCATCCTAATATGTCATGTCCTTTCGAGAACAAGGCACACTTGACGGAATCAAATTAAGTATGTAACCAAGCGCTCTAACAGACATCAAGAAATTAACACCAACGCTACTATTTAGATCTGCTTTGCATCTAGAGCCATATGCACAGTTCCACAATTGGAGGACAATTACATTGAAGAAGCTTGCAGCAACCTGTCATGTCAATGTCATTATCCTGTGAAATTCTGCATGTTTGATGATGATGATGTTATTAGTTGCACAAGCATTAAAATAAAATTTTCCAAGAAAGAATCAATGCAAGTTTATAGGTAAAACTATGTAGCCCAAGATAATTATCATGAGGAGGTGAATTACGGATACAAATACTTCTATAGACCAGTTACATTATGCGATCATTGCAACGGCGTAATAACATGGAGGATGTGAATGAGGGATTTCTGTAGACCAGTTACAATCAGGGACTTGATATCTTCTGGTCTCTGAATTGAATAGTTTCTACATCAGTGGAGCAACGACATGGGCATTATCAATTGAGGGATGCATGATTTAAGCAATTGGAACCGTATGGCTGTAGGTTATCTTGGTTGTGCTCTTCTCAAGTGGGTAAGCAAAGCAGTCAGCTCTGACTGTAACACTTGGTGGCTAGATGTCTCACGGGTGGCTAGTCCTGCGGGTGAGGCAGAGCAAAGGACAGCAGCTGGAGCATAAGAAGACATGGCTCGTGCGAGGACCTTCACCGTTTCCTGCTGCTTCTCCCACAGGAAGCCATGGTTGGTGACTGGACTTTGAGATCGAATTGACGGGAAAGGAGAGACTAAAGGCCAAGCTCGTCGCGGAAGGTGGTGGCCTGGAGATAAGCATTGGGAGAGAAGGAATCGGAAGGGAAGAGTCAAGAGCTCCGACTCCAGCAGCTCAAGCTAATCTCAGATTGAACCTTGGCTAGATCCAACAGCTGAGATAATGCCATTATGAGAAACTACACCAAGATATTAAAAGATAACCCCAATCTAGGGCATAGATATTAAAAAAGCCACTGAAGAGAGGTCTTGTGAAATGTGAAATCACTAGATTGCAGAAAACTTTTAGAATTCATACCATCTCAGGTCAAAAAACAAAAAGAATCCAAAACTTATCTGGAAGCTAAAAAGAAGCATGATTAGTGGAATTACTAATGTAACCATAAATCATGAGGTGTGAGACCGGATTATAGGATCTGGTGCAGATAACTCAAATATTTTAAATTCAAATTCTGCGATCCATCCTAAGAGAAATAGGACATAAGTGTTTACCTCAGAAAGATAAAAAAAATAATCAATAAAGGAAGTGCGTCAATTATAGTTGCAACCAAAAGTGTAAAAGTAGCAGTCATCAATTCAACCAGCTCACTGCACTTGACGGAAAGAACAATCCAAATCTCTATAGAAAAAACATAAGTCCAGTTTGACAAGCAAAGTACCATTGAGAAAACTAAACAACAAACCTCAATCTATGGTGCAATTCAAATCTCTATAGAAAAACCATAAATCCAGTTTAGTCAAGCTTGATCGAGTACTCTCTACAGCAGATTGGGATGAGTTATACCTAGATTGTATTCTCCAAAGTCAAGCCACTGAGATGTCAGACCACTGTCCATTGTTGTTATGTTCGAAAGATGGAATTGATGGTATAAGGAGGTTTCATTTTGAATCTTTTTGGGCTAACCTTCCAGGTTTCCATGATATAGTGGCAGCCTTATGGAGTGAACCAGTGAACACTTTGTGCCCTCTTGAGCAGATTTCCACCAAATTCAAACGGCTCAACAGAGCCTTGCACTCTTGGAGTCACATGCAGGTGGGTAATAACCAGTTGGCTCTTGCTAGGGAAATTCTGCATCGTTTGGAAATTGCTCAGGATAATGGGGATCTCTCCTCGGAGGAATCATGGTTGAAAAATGAGCTAAAACGCCACTGTTTGGCGCTGGCATCTTTGGAGAGAACTATAGCTCGACTTCGTTCTCGGGTGCGGTATTTAAAGGAGGGTGATGCTAATACCTCTTTCTTTCACCAACAGGCTGCCTATCGAAAGAAAAGAAAAATTCATTCTAAAATTACAAAATGGTGATCAGATTGTGACTTCCCAGGAGGATAAACAGCGGGTTATGTTAGAATTTTATGAAAACCTCCTAGGGACAACCCTATCTCGCTCTACTACCTTGGATATTATTTCCACCAAAATAGAGGGTTGGACCTGTCGAGCCAGGATGCACCAATAACTGAGGACGAGGTTTGGTCGACCATCAAATGTTTACCTCCGGATAGAGCTCCTGATCTGGACAGGTATACAAGGAGGTTCTTTAAATCTTGTTGGTCCCTGATTAAGGCAGATTTCATGGCAGCTATTATCAATTTCCAGCAAGGTAATGCACATAAGCTATGGATGTTAAACTCTGCTTATTTGACTCTTCTTCCAAAGAAACCAGATGCAATCCTTGCCTCAGATTACTGGCCGATCAGTTTGATACACAGCTTCGCCAAACTGGTTACAAAAATTCTAGCCACCGCCTCTTACCTTTGTTGAATTTGATGATTTCAACTAATCAAAGCACCTTCATTCGTGGTCGCTGCATCCATGACAATTTCCTTATGGTACAGCAGACCATCAAGTCCTTACATCAAAGGAAAGTTCCAAGCCTTTTTCTAAGGTTAGACATATCTAAAGCTTTCGATTCAATATCTCGAATACTTTTTTTTTTCTCGAATACCTTTCGATTCAATATCATGGGCTTTCTTATTGGAGGTGTTACAGTTTATGGGGTTTGGTCCTGTGTGGCGGAATCTGATTTCCAGTATTCTATCCACGGCCAACTCAAGTCTTATTAAATGTGCAACCTGGACACAGTCTTAGACATCATAGGGGTCTCCGACAAGGGGATCCTCTATTGCCTATGCTCTTTATCATTGTTATGGATGTTTTGAACAGCCTCATTTATACGGCAGGAGAAGTGGGGCTCTTACTACCTCTTTCGCGACGAGGACCTGGTAATAGGATCTCCTTGTACGCAGATGATGTTACTCTGTTCATTAGACCAACTGAACAAGAGATTTCTACTACCAAGGACATCCTGATGTTTTGGTAAAGCTTCAGGGCTGCAGACTAATCTGTCAAAAAGTTGTGTTATTCCCATTCAATGTCAAGACACGGCCTTGGAGGTGGTTGACAGTACTCTTCATTGCCCTAGGACTGATTTCCCATGCAATTATTTTGGGTCTACCAGCGTCCAACAAGAAGCTAAGGCGATCAGATATCTTGCCTTGGATTGAAGAAATAGCTGATAAATTACCATCTTGGAAGGCTAATCTTATGAACATGGCTGGTAGAAGTATAATGGTTCGGTTTGTGCTGTCAAGCATTCCCATTTACTTACTAATAGCTATGAACATTCCTAAGTGGGTGATCAAAGCTATTAACAAATTCAGAGAGCTTATCTATGGAAGGGAAGGGAACAAGTCAATGGCGGCTGCTGCCTTGTACCTTTTTTTGATCGGTGCTGCCTTGTACCTTGGGAAAAGGTTTAGCGACCGCTTGATCTTGGTGGCCTCGGACTTCCAAATCTTGAAGTTATGGGCTGGGCACTTCAAATGAGATGGTTTTGGTTTAGCAAAACACAAATGGATCGCCCTTGGAAAGGACTTGATCCCCCAGTCCATCATAACACACAGGCTCTATTTAATATCTCAGTGATAACACAGGTCGGCAATGGATGCAACAATTTGTTAATGGCTTCATGGTCTGTCCATTACAGAATTAGCGCCTCTAGTTGCTGCTCTTGCTCCATCAAAAATTCAGTGCAAGCAAACAGTGGCTGAAGCAATACAGGATCAAGTCTGGCCTCAGGACATTAGAGGTGTGCTTTCAGCTGAGGCGTTCTTTGAGTATTTTCAGCTCTGGAATTTATTGCTTGATTTTAATCTCACTATGAATGAAGATCAACATATTTAGGTATATGAGGCTTCTGGAATTTTTTCAAGTAAATCGGCTTACCAAACTTACTTCCAAGGTTCTATTGAATTTGAACCATGGAAATACATTTGGAAGTCTTGGGCACCGGGCAAGTGCAAGTTGTTCCTATAGCTTGCAATAAGAAACAGGTGCTGGACAGCGGATAGATTGGCAAAAAGAAATTTGTCACATCCTAGTCGTTGCGTCCTTTGTGATCAAAAGGAAGAGAACGTGCAACATATTCTAACCACTTGTGTTTTTGCAAGACAATTTTGGTTCTCTCTTCTCTGTTTTTTAACCTTCAAAGGTTGACGCCCAAACGTCGTGAAAGGAATTTTGCAGATTGGTGGTGCAAAGCTGTGAGGAAGGTGGGGAAAACCAAGAGGAAGGGTGCAAACAGCTTGATTATTCTTGGCGCTTGGACCCTGTGGAAGCATCAAAATAAAATTGTGTTTGGTGGAGGTTCCCCCTGTATAGAACAAGCTTTGCGGGAGTGTCGAGAAGAAGCTCATTGGTAGTGCCTTGCTGGGGCCAAGAGGCTTCAAGAACTTGAGCCTGATCGCATAGGGGGTGCAGCTTTATTTTTCACCTAGTTGGGTTGTGTTTTTCTTTTCTATGTTTCTGTAAAAAAAGTGTGAGGGTGTCCTGTACTTCCTAGGACGTGCAGAGCTGGGTGTATAATATTTTTCTTCTCTCTTAAATATAATGATGCGCAGATCTCCTATGTTTTTCGAGAAGAAAAAACTAAAACCCAATGATGAGAGGCCTTTTGAAATCACTAGGTTCCAGGGAACTTAATGATTTGTATCCCATGTAAAAAACAAAATGAATTCAAAACTTATCTGGAAGCTAAAAAGAAGCATGAACATTCCACTGATGTAACCATAAATCATGAGGTGTGAGATGGGATTCTAGGATCTGGTGCAGATAACCCAAATACTCTAAAGTCAAATTCTGGGATCAATCCTAAGAGGAAGAGGACATACGTGTTTACCCCGAAAGATAAAAAAAAATGAATTCAATAAAGCAAGTGTGTCAACTATAGTTGCAACGCCTTTTTTCAGACCCATCTACAACGAATTTCAAGAATACCAGAACTTCTATGTCATGGCTCGCCACACTCCCGTTCCCCTCACCGCCCCTGCCCACGCCTCCAGTGCCCAGCTTGCTGTCACACCGTCGCCATTCACCCCCTCATTGCCCTAGCGCTCAGCTCGCCGTCGCCATTTTGCTCCAACGATCTGTGACCATCTCAAAATGGTTGGGGATTGTCCGTTGGCGAACTTTTCCTCCTAGGATTTCAAACCGGGGAGAAGGTTTCAAGCTGCAGTCCACACAAAGTTTGGTTCGTCTGTTCATCACCCGCCTCCCTCCATCGATACACTTTTCGTCTCTCAGAGGATTCAGTTGGCATGGCTTTGCATTTGGTCCTGAGAGGTACACCTTCTGGTTTTCATGTTCGCAGCAAAAGTGATCGTCACTTCCATTTTGCTGTTGCTTCTAAGGATATTGGTTTATTCATTCATAATCAACATCGTATTACCACAGAGCTTTGATGTCTATTTCTTTCTTTGGAGGGATGGCGCTGCTGATTGGAGGAAAGAAGTCAGACTTTGGGAGGAGGAACAGGCAAAAGAATGGATCTTGGTCTCACGAAAGAAACCTCTTGCTGCTACAAGGGTTTCTTTCTCTATTCTGATTCAGTAGAATTCTCCACGGAAGAAATCAGTGCCTATTTTTGAATCTTCGACAATTAAGCATGGAGGGTACTTGTCCTTTGCCTAGTTCCAAACCTACATGGCTGTCTTCCTACTTCCTGCATAGGAAACCTCAGATCAAAGTCTCTCGGGTGTTCTCGGTTCTTCGAAACTCTCTTGCTGGTCCGCAATCCAAGGTGGGTGCTCATAAGCCCTCATCAGATGATCTTGGTAAAAATTGTGTTCTGTCTCAGTCTATCCCTAGAATCAATGAGGATACTATTCACGCAAGTGTTCCCAACACTTCAAACCTAGACGTGGCCCAACAGGAGAGGCGAGGAGTAAAGCTACACATATATAGCAAAGATCGTCTCATGATTTCCAAGCCTGGTTTCTCTCCTAGCAATTACTCCCCTCTGCTTTGCTTTAGATGCTTAAGCCCAAACCATTTTGTGAGAAGTTGCGCCACCAGCATTAGATGCAGGTTCTGCTTCCTCTATGGTTACATCGAGCGGCAATGTCTCAAGAAAAAGAAGAAAATGAAGTTTGAATGGAGTGCTCGCCGCCAGGTCCATAGCCAGCAAAGAGAGGCCCAGGTTTCGGCCCAGAAAGAAGCTCTTAACTCTTCCTTTAACCCCCAACTCCTGAGCAACGTCACAACACAAGACACTTTGCATTCCTGTCTCCCGGCCACTCTTCCTGCATCTTCACCTCCCTTGCCCTTCTCTCCGCTGCCGAAGAGCTCGCCGGACAAGTCTGCTGCACCACCAATGGCAAATTTTGCCATCAATCCAGAGTGCTTCATCCCTCACCATTTCAGGTGGAGGATGGTGGCCCTCAAAGGAAGCCAAGATCATTCGTCAGCTTGTCAGGGGACCCGCTAGCAAGTCTTGGTGAGTTCCTTATTGCTGAGGACATGGATAGGATCCTGGATGAGGAAGATTACATAGATTTTCAGCAGCAGATTGGTGACTATCTTTTTCATGATTTACACATTCAAGTTAAGTTGGTCTGCTCGCATCCTTTTGGAGTTGGTTTGTTTCAGCTTGCATCTTTGCTGGATAGGGATAGAATCTTAGCTGACAACACTCACCATATTACTGGTACCCGTATAAGGTTCAGATGCTAGATGTGGTTGGTTCTTGATCCTTGTTACCCAATAAACTACAGGAATATGGAGCATATTGACCAAGCAGTGGCCTCTTTTGGCAAGTTGGTTAAATGGCACAACAATTCACGTGCTGGGGGATATATTCTTGTCAAGTGTTTGTACAATGAGCCTCAATTTGTCCCTTGCAGTATTGTTTGCAGGCAGGGATTTGCTTCACGAGCAGCATGGTCTTGGTCCTGCCCAGTGTACATCCTTAATTGGGTGCACCCTGATCCTTGGTTCCCGCCAATGGATGACTTGCTGCTAGATAGGAACCCTCACCCTATGCCGCAAGAGGGACAGGCAGGATAGGATGGTGAGGGTGATCAACTGGAGCAGCTTGTGAATCAGCAGCTCAATTAACTGGGTAAAAATGGGGGACATGCAGGTAACCCCAATGAGGGGCAGGGGGATCAAAATTGGGATGATGTCATTGCTCAGCAGCAAGAGGTTCAGCAGGACCAGTTGGTGCCTGAATGGAGTCTTCCCCAGCCTAACATTATCAACCTGCAACCTGATGATCATATGCCTCAGTCCTCTTCGTCAGACTCCATCACTGCGATCAGGGTACAAGAAGGTCCTTCAGAAGCTCCATACATTCAGTTAGTTGATTCAATGCAGCCTGACCAGCAGCCACAGTGGGTGCAGCCTTTCTCGTCCCAAGCTTTGGCAAGCATGCTAGCTGCTGCTTTTCCTCAACTGCAGAATACCCGGTGGTCTCCTAACACTGCTGCGCTCTTCCCTTTAGATACTCTAAATGGTAACCTCAGAAATCTGTCTGGGTCTTTCAGCTTCAATGTTAATCTGAATATTACATGGCTGCATAGGGTGTTCAGGGTGCTCAGATTACAACCTCTGCTATTACTGCCCCACCTCAGCTTTATTCCAACAGCAGCACTCCAACACTGGAACTCCTTGAGCCTAATATGTCTCTAAAAGCAAACGTGGATGCACTTATCCAGGGTAAAAATTACCATGTCATCCATAGGTCTATGAAAGAAAGAAACTCAGGGCTGCTCAGAGGTCCATTCAGCTGATCCCAGATAACGGTGGGAAACATGGTACTCAGGCTATGCTCCAAAGTCTGGTTTTGAAGTTTGAAACAACTGGCAAGAGAAATGAAAGGAAAGCCAAAAAGAAGGGCACCTAGATACTTCCTCATGGTGTTTGGTGCTACCCCCAAATCCAAGTCCACAGCCACACTCCTTGCTGATGAAGGCCTCAGGAGAAGCCCTAGAATTAAAGCTATGAAAGGATGTTACAAGGTCCCTCTAGCAAATGAAGAGATGCAGCAAGCTTACCTCTGTCACTAAGGGCAATTCTCATGATGGTAACTCCCCTTTTTATTTCCTAGGTCCAGTTAAATTTCCAAGTTTGATTGATCTTGAGCAAAGCTGCCAGCCCTATCCTGAGATTCCTATCTATGCCATTCAGGAGCTGGGGTGAACAGATGTGGCGTACCCCGTAAGGAGGTGCACGTCGAGCTACTTCAAGCCGCCAAGAAGACAAAGAATGAATCATCGGTGGGTAGTAGCTCCGAGGCAGTAGAATCAAATGTTACCAATGTGTAATAGTCCCTTGAGCTTTTGTATTAAGGATGGTTGGACCTGCAGTGTGCTGCTTTATATTTTGTCTTAGACCATGGGTGACTTTTGCTTGGTACTGGATCTCTTGGTTAAATGCCTGGTTTGTCATATGAATATTTGGCCCTGTTTACTGGGTTGCATGTCAGAACCAATGGAAGTTTCCGCTTTTCCTTCTGGTGTTTTCATTACTATTACTCTTATTACTATGTCCCTAGGCCTATGGTTATTTGCCTAGCCCAGGTTGCAGTTACATTCTTTGGCTGGTGGCTAAAATCATCAGTTTGCTGATCAGAGGATTGTTGTGCTGTGTTCCTAATTCATGCAGTCTGCTTATTTATCATGTGAAATCCTATGCTCTTTCTGTGGTTATATGGTATCTAGGTGCAAGTGCCTATGGCGGTTTGCATATCTCTACTCTTACTCAATTAGTTTCCCAATGAGTACAAACCTCAGAACTTGGAGAATTCTGAACTGGAACATAAGAGGAATAAATGATCCGGATAAACAAAGGGCAGTCAGGTTGAAAATAGAAGAAAGTTCTTGCTCAGTACTTTGCCTATAGGAAACAATGTGAAGTAATTGATAATGCTTTCATGAAGAAAATTGCACCAAAACAATTCAGCAAATTTGCTTTTGCACCCTCCAATGGGTCTTCTGGTGGTATTATTCTAGCATGGAATGAGGCTTTATTCAGTGGCCAAGTCCAATATGTGTCGAATTAGGCTATTACTGTTAAATTATGTTTCAGGCATAGGCATAATGGGCAGTCTTGGTCTCTGACCACAGTTTATGGGCCATGTTATGGCCAGGAAACAGATAATTTCATCCGGTGGCTAAATGATCTGGATGTGAATCAAAATAAAAACATCATGCTGATGGGGGATTTCAATTTTTACAGGTCTCCTAAAGACAGGAACAGAGGGGGTGGTAATTATAATGACATGGATATCTTCAATACAATCATTTCCAACCTGGGCCTGGTAGAAATTCCCTAAAAGGAAGAAAATTCACATGGAGCAATATGCAACAAAATCCCCTATTGAAACAGTTAGATTGGTGTTTTGCCTCCCTGACTTGGACAACCAGTTTCCCCAATACCCTTCTCATCCCAATGGTCCCAGAAAGATGACAGTCGCCTACTGTATATCCCTAAAAAAATATATATAGTAGCAACCAAAAGTGTCGAAATAGCAGTCATCAACAGCAAAAACAGTAGGTATGTCTCACTCTGATTTCAACCAGCTCGTTGCACTAGGCTGAAAGAACAATTGAAATCTCTATAGAAGAACCATAAGTCTTAGTTTGACAAGCAAAGTACCATTGAGTACTAAAGAGAAAAACCCAATCCATGGCACAAATATCAGAAAAGCCACTGAAGAGAGTCCTTCTGAATCTGATTTTACAATCAAGCAAGCGAATGTATTTTTGCACACTAAATTAAACATAATAACATAAAATGACATAAAATATATTTTCGCTCTAGTCATACCTTCTCCTTTGGTTACAATCTAATTTTCTGATCGAAAGCCCATAGTTGCATTTTAAGAAAATCTTCTGGTCAACACCTCCGCATGGAATGTTCAAGATCAGAATCATTAGTCCCTGCTATCCTTTTCTCAACAGTGAGTTCTCTTGTCAACTATAATTTAAACAAAAAATAGTTAGATACGAATTTAAAGAATGAAAAAACTATGCATATTTAAAATTTCTTACATTCTCAGGTATATATTGAACTTCATGTTCAATAATATCCCTCAACTAGTTTAGAAGCTTTCTGAAAGTTTTTGCCTCTGAGGTTGAATATTCTTTTCGAATTTTGTCAATCCAACATGGTCGACAAGCTATATAGCCTTGCACATCAAGATACTGTTCTAATGTATATCTTGCAATTTTGGCTGATTCTCTCTTTCCTCTGGGTAATTGACAGACACAAATATCCAGGTGAAAGAATATTTCTAAATTTTTTTTGTACAGACAATAGAGCACTGTGTTCAAGAATATCCAAGCTGCAAGAAATAAAGAGAAAATGAATGTGACACTCTACAAATTATGCTAAATTAGCATTTCACAGTTTTTACTTACCCTTTAAGTTTCTGAGCTATTAGTTTTCTGCATAAATCATCAATCTCCAAAGATTCATCTGAACGAGCAAAATTATTTTCTGCTGTAATGAGAATCATTCTTCCAAGCCGTACCCAAGCATTATCTATATTTCCTTCATTTAGAAACAGAGAAACATAAGGGTAAAAAACTTAATGAGAAAGAGAAGTATAAAAGTGACATCTACATGTAGTATACTGCCAGATATAAATGAGAAATACATTTCTTACCTGAATGACATGTAGTATACTGCCATATTTTGGCAGTTAGTACGTTGTTCTGAATCATAATAGCAATATGTTCAGCTTGGAAATTTGGGCAGCTAAATCCTTGTTTATCCAATGCTATCATCCCTTTGACAATGTCGCTAAATGAAGGGTAACAAAACTATCAGCACATTAATTTTCTAAATTTAATATAAATAAGAGATAATAAATGCTGTAAATCTACTATAAAAATAAATTACTCCATTATCTTTTCTTGATGTTAATAACGCTCAATTTGCATTAAGTTGTTCATGCTGGAAGCTAAACTGAAACTACACATAAGTACAAGTCGGTTTGAGTGCTGTACTGACTGGGCTAACTTAGTAAGGAATTGATTACATAATCCCACCGACTCTGCTATGAGCAGGCCAAAATTGACCACTATACTGACTAGTACAAGTAACTTACTAGCAAAGGAAGCTAAGCAACTATAATGCCTACTTAAGAAGCAATAATAACAGGTGATCCAGCTACATAGGCTGCTGGTACAAAAAACAGCGGTGCTTAATAACCTATTAGCCAAGACTTACTCATCAGTTTTAACATCAAGAATTTTTTTTAAAAAATGTATTGAGTCACTGAAACTAAAGATAGCAGATTAGAGATTATGTGATAAACATACCTCACTATCTCAATGAAATGTTCTGAAAGTCGACCCATTTCAATAGCGTTGCTCGCTGGCTCGAGCAAATCAGCAAAAGTGTAGTCAAACTTTGGAAAAGCAACATACATATATGTTGAGTCCTCACTGATTCCCTTTCCATGCCCCAACGGCAACATCACATTTGGATGGTGGAAACTCGAGAGTTGTTGAAGCCATGCCCCAAAGATGCAACCTTGACCTTTAAAACGAAATACACAGGCTTCTATCTGAGAATTTGCATTTCCTATTTTAACTAAGCCTCTATAGACAATAGGCTTTTCTGACCGGCCAAGCTTTACAGGTTTCTGATCCAATATTATAATTTCAGTTAAACCATCGATCTGCATAAAAAGTAAAACAAGTTATATGAAACTTCAAATCAATTGATATAAGTGTTTGAATAAATATACAAACACTCGTACCTCACTCTTCAATGTCGACTTGTCTGATTCTCTACTTGTATAAGCTTGTGTGGGATCCATCCCTCGTCTGGGGTCTTTCACTGCACAAGAAATTCTTTAGCCAGAATTCCAAAGTTGGCAAAGAGCAAATAAGTATGATTACTGTTTTAATAAGTTTGTTACAGTTGATCCCAATGTTCATACGTGCCTGCATAATAATCATAAGCTATTGTGGGCAAGGAGCAAATTTTGAACAAAGATGGGAGTATGTGACACTGCAAGAACCTTCCACTGCAGGAATTCAAGAAAAGCAGTGTCACATACACCCACCACTGTTGCTGCCCCCTTCCATGCTCCCCTTGGAAGCATATCAAGTGCAAATTCTCAGATAGAAGCTATTGGCATGAATAAAGAACTACAAGAACCTTCCACTTGATATGCTTGCTGAAGCAATCAGAGAGAAGACATGCATATTGTGTGCAAAGAAAAGGAAAATTAGAGAAAAGTTGCCACTAGGAAGAATTTTGCCTTTGCAATCTATCAGCTCAATGCAGCTACAAGAATATTGGATTATCTAAGGGTGACACGGATGGGAAATCAGTCATCTGAAGTGACTGAGCTCCATTATGGCATGGATGTATTCAGACACGTCACATAAATACTAGTCAACAGAAGGAACTATGATGCAAGTGGATTCTTATACCTAGCGTGGAAGGGGGGCAGCAAGAGTGGTGGGCGTATATGACACCTGCCTTTCTTGAATTCCTGCATACAGAAGATTTAGTATCAGACAATGCTAAGTAACCATGGTACTAGTACTACACTTAAGGGAAAAAAAAAACCTTGTATCCATTGGTACTGGCATATTGCTTTATTGTTCAAAATATATCAAGCTGACAGGTCAAACCTGCAGACAGCATTAAATGTTTCTAAGTAAAAAAATTTGGGAAGGTTGATAACTATTCTCCAAAAGACATTTAAAAAGAAAAACTAATTGTCCATAAACAACTAAAAGGGTTTGCATTTAGAGTATTCAGCAATAAGGAAAATTCTGAGAAGAGTTTCTAAAACATTCTTTGACTCAATATCCGTAGAAATAAATATCTCGTGCCATATAGACAAAGTTCTGATTCTTTGAAATGTACAGGATATAGACGAATGATATGTTTATACTAAATTGGAACTTCCAACATTAAAAGAATCTCAATCAAGCAAGCAGGTACAAGTACACAGCAAGTAGAACGATGAACAAACCGGTAGCTGCCGACACGAGGGAAGGGAATCCCGAAAGCACGGCTGGGTAAAGATTTGGTGTGAGCTCCTTCCCTGCAGAGGGAATGCTTTTTAGCCATCTGAATTTTGATGCAAAACTTGGCAAAGAGCAGATAAGTATGATAACAATTTTAGTAAGGTTGTTACAGTTGATCCTAATGTTCGTGTGTGACTGAACAATAATCACAACTACTCTGGGCAAGGAGCAAATTTTCAACAGAGATCAAGAGCGATCATATCACCTATAATTTGGCAGAATCATAGAATTCATAAATAAAAGGACTACAATAACCTTCCAATTGATAGGCTTGCTGATGCAATCAGGGACAAGACAGACATATTATGTGCCAAGAGAAGGAAAACAGGACAAAGTTGCCACTAGGGAGAAATTTGCATCTTGTAATTTATCAGCTCAAATGCGGCTAGAATGGGAACGGATCATCTAAGGGGTGACAGATGTTTCAGATCAGTCATTTGAAGTGACTGAGCTCAATGATGGCATGGATGGTGTTAGACACGTCACACAAATACTAGTCAATAGAAGTAATAGAATTAAGCAAGTGGATGCTTGAGTACCTAGTGTGGAGGGGGCACTGCAGGACTGATGAGTATACAAAAGAGACGTCACCCCGCCTTTCTTGAATTCCTGCACTGAGTAGATCTAGTATCAGAGAATACTAATTAGATATGTTACTACACTTAAAAAAAATCTGATACCACTGGCGTTGTCATATTGTTTTCTTTTCTGTTCAATAGAGCTGAGAGGTCAAACCTGAAGAAAATATTAAATGTTTCTAAGGGAAAAAAATATTGGGATGGCTGAAATTTTCCGGAAGATATTTCAAAAAAAAGGAAGAAAAACTAATTGTATAGAAGCAACTGAAAGAGTCTGCATCTGTCGAAACCGTTTGTTTTGGTTCTTGTCGTGATTTTGAAGACGGTTTTGGCTTATGTGGCAGTTGGTCCCACTTGTCATAGCACACGTCATCATTTTTTTTCTTCTCCTAGTTGACAGTCAGTCCCACATGTCATCGATTTCTTCTTACTAATTAGGAAAATAATGATGTATGTTATGAAAAGTGGGACCGATTGTCATGCATATGTTACATTAGCTAAAACCACTCTAAGGATCAAAAACAAACGGTATCGACAGTTGAGGGACTCAGGATACCCAATTTTGTAAATTGAGGATGAAACTTGAAGTTTCTTGAGAGTTGAATTTTTTTTTCTCGAAAAGATAGTTGAGGGGTAAAATAGACTTTCCAACAATTATGGACACGCAACAATTTGTGTTTTAGACCAACGCCTTATTAATGCTAAATAAGAGCCCGTTTATTACAGATTTGTCGGAGTTCGTTACCGCCGACGAGTAAATTATCATGGGATGCGCGTTTTTAGGGTTCCGATGGTTCGCGAGAGGACACAAGAAATTATACTGGTTCGGGCAACGAGGCCCTACGTCCAGTTTTGAGCTGCTCGTGTTACTCGCGACTTGTTTGTAGTAGGGGGTTACAAACGGGCGAGAGAGGGATGGATTCCCAAGTCTCTAGATGAGAGTCTATCAGCGGGGAAGTGTTCGTGGTCTATTCGTCTCTAAAAGAATGTATCTCCCCCTCAAGCTTCGGCTCTTCCTCCTTTTATACCACGAGAAGGGAGACCCGGGTTCATGGCACAGCGGTGGTCGTGACCGTGGACCCAAGGTAGACCTCGTCACTGTGAGTGACGCCATTAGCAGGGCGGTGCCTCCTTGACTCGGTGGCGTGGAGAGTGCTTCGTCAATCATGGACGTCCCGTCCGTATGGAGGAGCGGCTTTCGACGGGGGCTGGCGGAGCCACACTGTCGTCACCATCCTCGTCCTCTCCGTGTCGTCGCTCAAGAGTGTCGCGTCCAAGTGGGAGAAGTGGGCTTCTGGCAGGAGCTGTAGCAGCAGTGGCTGCCCTTCGGTCGGTGCATGTTGTGCGCATTCATTGTCCACTTGCTCGAGTAATCGATTGCCTTCTTCTGTCAGCGGGCGTGGAGTGGCAGTCATTTATTGCCCAACCGCTACCGCCTTGCCTACTCGATGCGTGGTAGGCGGTTTGCCCGACCCTGGGGTCGGGCGAGGCGGTCTATCGACCCCTAACACGGGTAGGGTTGAACGCTCCGGCCATGCTATGGAGGCTCCGACCCCTCCCTGGAGGGGTCAGGCGAGGCGAAGATCATTCCTGCCTTAATTGAGTTGTTAAGGCCGTGGGTTATTAAGGTTAATTACCTCCGGTATTGACCCTGGATAAGATTATATTTGGAAAAGAGCTCCTTAAAAACAGCTATTCTAATATAAACCGTTCCTCTTAAAGAACAATTTCTGTTATTAAAATATCGACGAAAGAACTTCACTTACAGCTCCTTGAAAAAAAATCATGTGCTACATATAATAATGACGTAGCCATCACTTGATTGTGGTACTCAATTCAGGACAACAGGTCCTTGAAAAAAAAATCAGGACAATAGGGGAAAAATGCATCAACAATACAGGTCAACTGGAATCAATCTTTGAGTGAACTCATACCAAAATATCCAAAAGAAAATTGTGAAACATACAAGTTAAAATTTAATATTTGTAATTGAACACAATCAGAACGTATCCATTTGCATTGTATCACTCTTGAGAGGGCTTGTTGCAATCGAGCATACAGGTGTTAGCATGTATCTGAAAAATTGTCACCTTCTGTTTCTGACAAACTTGGCCGATGTTGCATGCCTGCTCAACCTTTTGCTAAGCTTTTGACTTCGTGGTGATTGGTGAATGTCCGGCATCAACCAGACATGTTGGTTGAGTAATTGTACATGTATAAAAGGGTCGGGTCAAAAAAAATGTAGTACTTAAAATTAGGAACTGCACTATAGGAGGATGTCAGTATTATTAAGCAAATCAGAAACAAAAAAATATAAGAAAAATATAAGACAAGGGGTAGAAAACTGACCCATCATTAACAAGACTGTCTGAACTGGAAATTTTAACGTGCTGCATGTACAAATTTACTTGGTAAACTTGAAAGTGAATCACCAAAGGACAGGTATAATAGTATAGGAAATAATCTGACCTTAACAGTTCAGTTTACAGATTTCTTTGGGTAGAACTCTTTCATGTATGCATTATGCCCTGCATTTATAAAAATAATTTGAGAAGTTCTTTCTTCTTAATACAGAAATACGCAGTTCTCCTGCATATTTTAGATAATTCGAGAACTTGATATAAAATTACTTGGTAATTTTTTTCTTTTTTTGACAGATATCTTACTGTGTATATATGGTGACTCTTGAATCCAGTTTTTCTGCCGTACTTCCTTCACAATCTTGACCATAATATCTGGTTTTCTTTTAATCAACATTCTCCAAATTAATCTCTTATCACTAATGTCCTATTTTACATCATAGAGTAAATATTTGAATATGAGATATATCCCAAAAGATGTCTTGTTCCAACAGTTAATTCAAATAGAAAGGAATTTTCAATTACTATTGACTCACAATTGGTCCTTTATATTCTTTGATGGCAGCATCCTGGTGTGCAACTAGGAACACCTCAAGAAATGTAGTGAATCATACAAGTTTTCATCCTTCATTTTTTTCATCGTCATCTCTTGCCTTGTTCACTCCCAACATATTGATGCAGCTTAAAAGTCTGAGGGGAGATCTACCTTTAAGATAGTAGATTCTTGATCCATTTTTATCATAACACCAATAGACCTCTCTCAAAAATTGTATTTTAGTCCAGAAGCTTCAAAGTTATATAAGTATTTGTTGACTTTTAAAGATAAGTATTTGTTGACTTTTAAAGATCACGTTTAACCCTTCGTCTCATTTAATTTTTTAATAAAAATATAAAAACAAATATATTATATTTATACTTTGTCTAATAATAGACTTATCATCACAAAATAAATAAAGTTTTAGAAATTTCTTGAATAAAACAAATAGTCAAACGTAAACTCTAAAAGTTAACAAATGTTTATATTTGTGGAGGGATAGTGTCAGATGAACAGATTTCCTTCGACAAGCTGATAGAGGGTTGCTTCAGGAGATTTTACTGAAAAGACCGAGCAGGGCAAAGCAAAGCATATTCTTCCCGCCTCCTCAGTCCTCACACACTAACTAGGAGCCAACAAGAATGCCTCTCCAAGTCAACGATCCATCGGACGGGGCCCACCAAATAACAGAGAGGTGATCTCACCGAATTTAGCAGGAATAGTACATAAAGCCACGTCGTTTCGCTTCCATTTCTTGTTTGATTATTACACAAATGTCAACGTAGGCGCCGAATTTTTCAGTGTGTTTTCTCCCTAAGGCCTAATATAAGACGACAAGGACACAATGCGTCACATCCTTCCCCGACCAATCGATTGGTTATCTGGAGACGAGACTTCAAGCATGATCCGCAACATCACTAATGCCATTACAAAGTCAACCAAAAATAACAGGCACGCATCACCTGCCAGCTAATCAGCATCTTCATACATGCAAAAGTTCATAAATATCAACACATTAAAAAAAAGGGGGACTTCAGGATACATTAACTGAAGCTATTCCAGACAACTGGAGGAGCACAAACAGAAACATAGAGAACGCGCAGCATAAAATTGTCCAAAATCAATTGCCATCAACAAAAATCAGACACATCAAGAAAGTGAGTGTTGAGGGTCAATACCGGTGATGACCGGTATTATCGGCCCTCCGACTGCTTTACGTATAAAGCAGCGAGCGATCTCCGTCTCGCCCGACCTCTATGCCACGATGCGCGTACAGTGGCTCGGGCCCACAGACGGGTCCGCCTCGCCCGACCCCCTCGACCGGGGTCGGATCATCCGCCGCTCGGCTCAGGCGCCCGACCTCACCATGACGGGGTCGGGAGCTCGTACCAGAGCCCGCCTCGCCCGACCCCAGGGGTCGGGCGAATCGCTCCCTCCTGACCCTCAGGGGTCGGGAGCGTCGCCTACCGCGACAAAGGCGACTGGCACTGAGTGGTTGAGTAATAAAAGCTCAACGACTCCCGTGGCTACCGAAGCCCCCCGTACAAGTGGGCGGTAACCGCCCACGTCGCACAGTGAGGGCAAGGCCGTCACTATGCGAACGACCCCCGTCAAAGCCCATCCCTTCTACCGGGACGGGACAGCCACGATTGACATTCTGACCAGGTACGGAAGCAACGGCGACCGGTCCTTCTCTCCTCCAACCCCTCGTCGGAGGACTCTCCACCACGCTGAAAAGACTTCCCTCGTTGACGGCCATCCCTGTGGCGCCACCGACCAGAGAAGCACCGTCATGTCTACGACGTCATCCATAGCGGCCGACACAGAGTCTGAGGCGTCAACAGCGCGGCCTACAGGACGCACGGCCATGCCGTCGCCCACTCCCTCGCGCCGACCCTCTGTACGCCCACCTCCCTCCTTGCAGTATAAAAGGGGGAGGCGGGAGAACGACGCAAGCGGGCTGAACGTTAGGCTACACGCGAACATAACCTCCCACCGCACGTAGAACACCAGAGACTTGGGAGCTCGTCCCTCTCTCGCCCGTTTGTAACCCCCCTCCTACAAACTGTCGCGAGTAACACGAGCAGCCTCATCGAACTGGACGTAGGGCACGTTGCCCGAACCAGTATAAATCCTTGTGTCCTCTCGCGAACCATCCGAACCAAAGCACGCACTCCACGATACTAATTACTCGTCGGCCACAACGAACGCCGACAGTGAGCAACAGCAGCGATCGTAGAAACCGATTAAGAATCTATAGCAACCTTTCCAAACCTAGCAAAGCAAGCTAAATAATACTCTCATTCAGCAGAATCATGCAAAAAAACATTCCAAATACAAACACTGAACCCTTTCACGACAAAAGCCTATCTAAAATCACACAGAAATGTACCGTCGTTGTCAGACTGAAACAACTCCCAAAGACACCATAAGCATACATATGAAGATTCAAACGTTCATACGCTCAAGCATTACATTAGCTTTTTACAATCATAATTGTGTACGGATTTGGTAACGAGCAAACATTTCAGTTTATTTTGACCTCCAAAGCTGCAGGACCAAACATTTTCAGCCAGTCACTTTAAACTCAAAGTTCAATATTTGCATATATTCACAAGGATGAATTTCAAAATGAACAGTGCAGCAAATAAACTCAGTGGCCAAAATCTATAATAGCAACTTTTATAAAGCACTTACAAAAGATAACTTTTACATAGAAGAGATGCTGTGCATAGATAATAGTAGTTCCTTAAAGAAGAACAACAAGAACCACCCTTTAATTATTCCCCACTTTCAAAATAAGAAAACTATTGACTCCCAGCATAGTGTGCATCAAAGGACACCAGATAATTTTTTTGCATTGAAAACTTCCAAGTACAAGTTATATAAGAAATATCGTGTCTCTAATCATGACGTCTGATGTTGCATAATATTAAGGGCCCAACCACTATTGCATGTAACGAAGAAATAAAATTACTACAACATACAAAAACATTACTATCAGGGAATAGAATTACATCTATATCCTGAACACTATCTCACAGTGTTTCTTCTCCCAGTCAGATACTAGGAACAATCTTTTCTTTTTAGATACGAACCAGTATTTTCAATGTTAAATTTATAACAGCGAACTTGTGACCTTTCTGTTTGGTTCAGAGACTAAATGTATACACTAGAAATGCACTGAAACCTAAAAGCAGTATCACCTCTATGGCAATTGCAATATGGAAATTGACATGATTTATTTGGATCAGAAAATGGCTATCTTACATATGAGCATAATTAGCACAAAAATCTAAACTCAGAATAACCAGGCGACGATCTAAAGCCTAAGATTCTGGGTTCATGACATAACAAATAATGGTTGATTGTTCAGAGTTTGTGACATGAAGAAACAATTGTTGATTGTAATTCTTCGACGAGCTGATGTCCAGGAAGTTTATATTATCAATACAACAGGAAAGGAACAGGGAACCTCATTCCCAAGCTACTCCCTGAACATGAGCAGAATTTGTCAGAAGGAGTCAATCTTGAACTAAAGGTTTACAATTACAGATTTTTCAAGCCTAGCCACCCAAGCATCTAAACTACAACACGGCTAGTATAACCTGTCCAGCTATTGCAGCTAAGAGAGATGACTGAATCGGAAATTTCCCCAGTAATACAATTACAAATATATGAGCAATATCCTTCACTGAGACCTTACAGACAGTCTGACTAATCAATTACACAAGCAGTAAGTAACAGCAACAAGTATTGATGTCCAAAGTTGTACGCACCTGTATCGTCCTCCTCCAAGCAACTCCCGCTGATGATCCACCGAACGGACCTTCACCATGGCTACGTCCCTACTGTCAAATGTTATAGGAAACAATTTGACCTTAACAGTTCAGTTACCGATTTCTTTGGGTAGAACTCTTTCATGTATGCATTCTGCCCTGCATTCATAAAAATAATTTGAGAAGTTACTTTCTTCTTAATACAAAAACACGCAGTTCTCCTACGTATTTTAGATAATTTGAGAACTTAATATAAAATTACGCTGGTAATTTTTTTTCTTTTTATGACAGATATCTTACTGCGTATATATGGTGACTCTTGAATTCAGTTGTTCTGCCATCCTTCCTTCACAATCTTGACCATAATATCTAGTTTTGTGTTAATCAACATCGTCCAAATTGATCTCTTATCACTAATGTCCTATTTAAGATCATAGAGTAAATATATGAATATGAGATATAACCCAAAACATGTCTTGTTCCAACAGTTAATTCAAATACAAAGGAATTTTCAATTACTATTAACTCACAATTGGTCCTTTATATCCTTTGGTGGCAGCATCCTGGTGCGCAACTAGGAACACCCTCAAGAAACGTAGTGAGGCACACAAGTTTTCATCCTTCATTTTTTCATCATCATCTCTTTCCTCGTTCACTCCCAACATATTGATGCAGCTTAAAAGTCCGAGGGGAGATCTACCTTTAAGATAGTATATTCTTGATCCATTTTTATCATAACACCAATAGACCTCTCTCAAAAATTGTATTTTGGTCCAGAAGCTCCAAAGTGCTGGTTCCCACAACAAATTAGCAAAGCTGTACAGTAATTTTATTTTAATTTTTTAACAATAGTGCAAAGAACAAAAACTATTGCCAAAACAGTTGCAACTTACTTCACAGGTTTTGCTTTAAGAGACATAATGAGATTGTTAATTTCTGAGTTGTCTTTCAAGTTATCACATATCTCGCTGTGGCATTTTCTTAAACCATCCCAATTGCCCTGCTTTACAGCTTCCATACTTAACCCTACAACAAGCAAGATTTAAGATTATGGATGTGACTGATTAATTCTATTAAGGCTAGTTGGCCTTTATGTTTCTGAAAAACTCTCTATGGAGGTCAGTATTTTATAACATATAAGCATCAGAAACTAGAACACAACAACTAGCCATCATGGTAGTAATGGTTCCTAGCCCACTAGCTCCCATCATCCGCCAAATCTTAGGGCCTATTTGGCTCCCTCTGTCTGCTCCACTTGGCCTGAACAATTAATGTTGCAGTGGCGCAACCACAGGTCGACAACCTCTTATGTGGTTTGTATGATACCACAAATGAGTAGGTGCATGAAGATCGACTGCATCCACAAATGCTAAGTCGTCCATGACCGATTTAACGTGTATCCAACATTCCGTTTCAAATGCCATTCCAGTAGACCCCTACTAACTAGTTAAGTATACTATGAATGATGACTCTGCAGCATGACAACATACTAGTATATGTGTATCTTAATTGATGGGTTCATCTGAATATAGATTCTATGTACCTTTGTGTGGAATGCTTGCCCCTTTTCCGCCCCCGGCTAGATTCATTTGAACCTTCCATCTTAAAATCAGCTAGGAGTATATGGTACTCCCCTTCAGACTTGAGCTGATAAAGATACTGTTTTTTTTAAGCTTTAATGATCTCAGTGGGAATTCCTTCTGATGCCATTGCAAGTCAACCAAAATAACAGGCACGCATCACCTGCCTGCTAATCAGCATCTTCATACATGCAAAAGTTCATAAATATCCACACTTTTAAAAAAAGGGGGGACTTCAGGATACATTAACTGCAGCTATTCCAGACAACTGGAGGAGCACAAACAGAAGCGTAGAGAGAACAAGCAGCAGAAAATTGTCAAAAATCGACTGCCATGAACAAAAATCAGACACATCAAGAAAGTGAGCAACAGCAGCGATCGTAGAAACCACTTAAGAATCTATAGCAACCTTTCCAAATCTTGCAAAGCAAGCTAAATAATACTCTCATTCAGCAGAACCATGCAAAAAAACATTCCAAATACAAACATTGAACTATTTCACGACAAAAGCCTATCTAAAATCACACAGAAATGTACCGTCGTTGTCAGACGGAAACAACTCCCAAAGACACCATAAGCATACATATGAAGATTCAAACGTTCATACGCGCAAGCATTACATGAGCTTTTTACAATCATAATTGTGTAAGGATTTGGTAACGAGCAAACATTTCAGTTTATTTTGTCCTCCAAATGTGCAGGACCGAACATTTTCAGCTAGTCACTTTAAACTCAAAGTTCAATATTTGCATATATTCACAAGGATGAATTTCAAAATTAACAGTGAAGCAAGTAAACCCAGTTGCTGAAATCTATAATAGCAACTTTTATAAAGCACTTACAAAAGATAACCTTTACATAGAAGAGATGCTGTGCATAGATAATAGTAGTTCCTTAAAGAAGAATAACAAGAACCACCCTTCAATTATTCCCCACTTTAAAAATAAGAAAACTATTGACTCCCAGCATAGTGTGCATCAAAGGACACCAGATAATTTTTTTGCATTGAAAACTTCCAAGTACAAGTTATATAAGAAGTATTGTGTCTCTAATCATGAAGTCTGATGTTGCATAATCTTAAGGGTCCAACCACTATTGCATGTAACGAAGAAATAAAATTACTACAACATACAAAAACATTACTATCAGGAAATAGAATTACAGCTATATCCTGAACACTATCTCACAGTGTTCCTTCTCCCAGTCAGATACTAGGAACAATCTTTTCTTTTTAGATACTGTCAGTGTTCGTTACCGCCGACTAGTAAATTTATCGTGGGATGCGCGTTTTGGGGTCTCGATGGTTTGCGAGAGGACACAAGGATGTATACTGGTTCAGGCAGTGATGCCCTACGTCCAGTTTCGTGCTGCTCGTGTTACTCGTGACGGATTTGTAATAGGTGTTACAAGTGAGCAAGAGAGGGAGAGTTTCCCTAGTCTCTGGATGAAAACGAACGAATGTGGCCAATTGTTTGTGCACTTGTTCGTTATTTTGTTGAATGGGTGTCTCGCTTCCTCTGCTGTCCCCTTCCCCCCTTGTCGCTTCGGCTCCCTCCTCCTTTTATACCGTGAAGAAGGGAGACCCGGGTTCATGTTGCAGGTCGTGGCCGTACGTCCAAGTTGGGCTGCGCCACGGCGAATGACGTCCTCGGCGGGGCGGTGCCCTTTATGTACGACGGTGTAGCGAGTGTCGTCAATCGTAGGCGTCCCGTCCGTATGGGGGAACGACTCCTGTTGGTGGTGACGGAAGGGCGCCGTGGTCATGGTCGTCCCTCGAAGACGTCCCATCATCGTGGAGTGGTGGGCTTCTGACAGGAGCAGTAGTAGCGGCGTCCGTCCTTTGGACGGTGCACATCGTGCGCATTTATCGCCCACTTGCTCGAGTAATCGATGGCTCCATCTGTCAGCGAGCGTGGGTGTGTCAGGCATTTATTGCCTAACCGCCACCGTCCCGCCTACTCGCGGCGTGGCGGGCGGCCTGCCCGACCCCAGGGTCGGGCGAGGCGGAGGTGCGGTCTTCCGACCCCAACGTGGGTGGGGTCGAGCGCGTTTGCTGTGTTGCGGAGGATCCGACCCCTCCCTGAGGGGGTCCGGCAAGGCGAAGATTCCCTACCTACGCGGCCCGTCGGGTTTCCGTACGACACGAGGGTTGGTAAGGGTGGAAACCGTTCGTGCCTTAATTGCATCGTTAACACCGTGGGTCATTAAGGCTAATTACCTCTGGTATTGACCCTCGACAGTAGCCCCCGAGTGAGGCCTGACCTTCATGCGAAACGGGGTCTGGGGTCACTCAAATCGGGAGAGGAAAGTTCGCGACCGTAGGCTTGCTTTTGGCCTTGTCGGGTCCGTGCGTTTTGCGATCCTGTATTGGATCTCTTTTTGCGATTCCGTCTCCCGAGACCTCCACTCGTCGCGGGGGTCCGTTCGCAGATACGGTTCGACTTGTATCGTCCTCCAGCACGTCCGTTCGCCGAACGAGGAGGTTGAGCCGGGCCACGCTTTACCGCGGAGGCCGAAGCGTGACGCTCATCGAGCTGTAAACGGGAGAGTTCAAGTGAAACCCGGGGTCCCTTTGGGGGGACCTCGATAGACCAGCTGGTGGTCGATCTCAATATTCCTGGTTGCCGTCCCAATCTGGTGCCTGGATGCCGTTCGATAGGCTCCAAGGGCTCGTTGCCTTTCTGCGATGAAATAGCCATGGGTCGATTCGAACCGGGACTCGAACGTGGATCGTGATGCCCTTGACGCTTGAGGGCCAGGGTACTGGCCGCTAGCGGGCCCATCTCTTTCCACCCCTCGCTCTATTTTTGTCCTGAGCGGCTGTCGAACCCGATCGCGGGGCCAGCCTTTGAATTCTCTAGGTCGTCGGGGCATATTCCAGCCCAAGTTGCCGCCTGCCGATATTAATTCTACGGCAGTGGCATGGCAGAGGCGCCTGCCGCGATGGGACGCGCGGCAGCGATTTTAGTCTTCGGGCCTCATGAGTGCAGGCACGCGTGTGCTCGCCGCGCTGAGCGGGGCGGCCACACGGGCCCCACTTGCAGCGATTGGGGGGAAGCCGCCAAGCGGGCGGGAGTAAATACCGCGCTGAGCGAGGCGGCCGCACGGGCCCCAGTTACAGAGAGCGGGGAGCAAACACCAAGCGGGTGGAAGGTTTTTCCCGCGCTGCTAGCGGCGGCTGTGTAGGTCCCTCTTGCAGTGAGCGGGAAGAAGGGAGTCGAGCGGGCGGAGTCGCGTCTGCGCTGAGGCGGCCACGTGGGCCCCGCTTGCAGTGACTGGGGGGAAAACGCCAAGCGGGCGGGAGTTTTACCCGTGCTACGCGAAGCGGTTGTGCGGGCCCTACTCGCAGCGAGCGGAAGGAGGGAAGCCGAGCAGACAAGGGACATTACCACGCCGAGCAAGGTGGCTGCATGGGCCCTACCTGCAGCGAGAGGGAGGGAGACGCCAAGCGGACGGGGGGTATAAATACGCACCTTGCGCCTGTCCGTCGTCACTTGTCATTTGCGTCCTTTCGTCTCCCCGCGCTGCTCCGCTTTCTCACTCCCTGCCTTCCATACATCCGCATTGCGCAATCTTCCCCTTCGTCTGTCCAACTCCTTTTCATTTCCTTCATCTCGCACAATGGCGAACTGGTGGAGGTTTGAGATCCGGGGGGCGCGCCTCGATGGCCTGGTGAGGCGCTGCCTTCTCGTCACCCGGACGGAGGCGAGGGAGTGGCTGCTCCCGGATGATGAGATAGTGCCGGCGCCGACGGACGGATACATTGTATCCTTCGCCCATTTCCATGAGCGCGGGCTGGGAGTCCCCGTGCATCCTTTTCTTGCGGAGGCTCCTCCACTATTCGGCCTGGAGCTCCAGCACCTCAACCCCAATGGAGCCCAGCACATCGCCGCCTTTGTGGCGTTGTGCGAGGGCTTCTTGGGGATCGTGCCCCACTTCGATCTCTGGTGCTACTTCTTCGCCATCTCTCTCCAGACGAAGGAGGGGGCGCCGCTGCCCGTTGGCTGCGCCAGCATCCACCTTCACGGGGAGCGCGCCGGCCCTACATCCCCCTGTGGCTGAGGAGCTCCAACAGGGGCTGGCCCGGGCAGTGGTTCTATCTCAAAAACGACGCTGCAGCCCCCTGCCGGAGTTCACCGGGCGCACATTCGATACGGCGCCCGAGGTGTGGAAGTGGGGGCCGTCGTCCAAGGAGCGGAGGCGTTTCGATGACCTCCTCGATGCCGTGCGGCACCTACGGGCCCAGGGAGTGCGTGGCGCTGGCGTCATTGCCGTGTACCATGCCCGGCGGGTGCTGCCGTTGATGGTGCGCCCGCTCTGGCTGTGGGAGATGGGGCCCGGTTCGGATCTTTCAGGATCGGTGACGTCGACCGCGCCCCTCTCCGAGTCGGAGCTGAGGCAGCGCCTACGGGAGACCCTCGCAACCGAGGACGCCGAGGCCTCCCTCGACGAGCATCCTCCGATGCGCCCCGTCGTGGGGAGCATCTCGCCGGTAAGCTATGCTTCCTTCTTTTGTAGTCTTTTCTCTTTCTTTTGACTCTTTCGACCCTAACTCTTCTCCTCCTCCCTACTTTTGATAGCATAAGGCGGACCTCCTCATCCGACCCTCCCGCGCCCCTCTCCCCGAAGACGCGGCCATCTGGGAGGCCGACCGCCTGCTGGTCGAGGAGAGCAAGTGAAAGAAGGACGCCTGGAAGGTGAAGAGGGCGAATAAGCTCCGAGCCCAGCTGGACCGGGGTCGGCGCTGCCAGGGGTTCGACGACGACGATGATGAGGACGACGAGGAGGATGAGGATGAGGAGGAGGAGGACCAGGAGGCCGTGGAGATCCCTCGTCCCACCCCGAAAGGGGAGATGGTGCGCTCGCGCGCGCAGGGTCCGAGGCCGGAGCCTCGGAGGTCGGAGGCGGCGCAGGCCTCGACCCCCACGAGCCCTGCTGTGCGGCCGGCCCTCGAAGAGAAGACTTCGGCGTCGAAGGGGGCTCCCACCCACCCCGAGCCGGCGGGATCGACACCGTCGACCTCCGGACCCGCGTCGGATGAGGCCACGGCCCTAAGGGCCAACGGGAAGCGGCCGGTGGAGGAGCAAGGGCGGCGGACCCCGAAGCGCCGTCGCTCCATGTCTCGAGGGTAAGTGCATCTCGCGTACTTTACTTTTTGTCAACTTGTATTTACCGTGCTTTTCTTACAAGGCCGGGGGGGAGGCAACGGCGCTCCAGATGGCGCAGAAGAAGGCCCTGGCGAGGCGGTGGCCTCGAGGCGTGCCGAAACCTGTCCTGGGCAGGGCTTCGGAGCCCCCGCGCCCGTCAGTGGCGGAGCATCGGCCGCCTGCAGAGCTGCCCATGGAGCGGGCGGTGACGCCGGTGAGGCCGGCGACGGTGAAGGGCCGGAGGCCCCCTTGCCCGCCCCCATGACGCCAAAAGGAGGTGGTGGTGGCCGCCCCTTTGAAGGCCTCATCGGAGGAGGCGCCGGCGGCCCCGACGGAGCAGGCAGCCGCTGCTCCAGCAACCGAGTTGGGGCTGCCTGTTTTTGGGCCCCCCACAGCGGAGGAGGCGGCGACGGTGGACGCGCCCGCGGAGGAGGGTGCCGGCGGAGTGCCCCACCGTCTGAAGGGCCAGTGGAAGGAGGAGCCCCGGAGTCCGGGAGCACGCGGTGGGCCCTGGAGGGGGTCTTGTCGGCGGCGTCCACATTGGACTCCGTTGCAGGCCTGCTTCGGGGTCATCTCGCCCACGAGGAGCAGCTCGCCACTGCCCGCCGCGCGGCGTCAGACGCCCTCGCCCGGGAACGAGCCACGACGGTGCGGCTTTTGGAGGCAGAGAACCGGCTCTGCGCTGCACTGGAGGAAGTGCAGCGGACGCGGGCGGAGTCGGCGGAGGCGCGCCGGGCCTGCGACGCCGTCACCGCCCTCGCGATGGAGCAGTCTGGCGGACAGAGGTGGCGAGGGTCGGCCTGGAGGAGGAGGCCAGGGCCAGGGAAGATGCCGAAGGAGTGACGGCTTCCCTGGCCGTGGAGTTGGCTCAAGGACACGCCGAGCTCAAGCAACTCCGAACTGGAGTGACGGGTAAGTCGTGATTTCGACTTAGCCTTGTTTCTTTTGATTTGGTCAATCGCGGACTGACCGTTATGCCTTCTTTTTGCAGTGCTGTCTGGGAAGCTGAAGGCGAGCGTGGAGGAGTTGTCGTGGCTTTACGAAGACTTCAAGCGTGAGGCCGAGGAGCACGACACTCTCCGGGTCGCCGTCCACGCGGCCCTCACCGACCTCGGGGTCGCTGCGGAGGTTGGATCGAGCTCCCTTGCTCCCCAAGTCCCCCGCCTTGTCACCCGGGCGCACGCCATGGAGGCGGACGGCTTGTACCGGGGGTTGCACCGGGCGTTTGCCGTCGCCCGGAAGCATTACTCCAGCATTGCCCTCGACTTAATGAGCGAGGGCTTTGCTTCTGGTTACACCGACGCAGAGTTGGACACCATCGAGGAGGAGGTGGCCCCTCTGACGCAGGTGCTGGCTGCAAGGACGGAGGCAGAAGAGGAAGAGGACGACCCCCTCCCGCCCCCGTAGAGTAGGAGTTAGACTTAGTTTAGTTTGTACTTAGGGCACCGAGGCCGAAAGTGCCCGGTCCTTTTTATAAATCAAAAGAGTAATTCGAACATCTTTTGACTACTTAAAGTGTGCTTGTTCGTTCGCGAAGGTGTTCCTTCGCAAATTCGTGAAAGCGTTCATCCCCTTTTTCCTTGTTTTCGAAACTTAGAGATCTTGGGCCATGGGCAGCGCCGAGGTTCCATCTAGTTGGTGAGCGTCGTTGCCGTAACCTTCTGGGGTCGTAGGCGTTACGCAGTCCGACCAATCGGACTTCACATCTTCTTCTGCTCATAACTTTCCTCTCTAAGTTTTAAACGTGGAACGAGGGGTCGAAGCTTCCAGAAAGGATAAGTCGTGACTAGCATAAGTAGTTGGTTTTGCCGGTGAGCGTCGTAGCTGTAACCTTTGAAGGTGGTTAGCATTTCACATTCCGACCGGTCTAACCCCAAACTTTTTTTATCCTCTCGTTTATCCTTTCTTGAAATTTTTGCAAGCGAAATAGCAAATAAGCAAGTGTCAGGGCGCGCGCGCGGTGCGCGTACCCTGATGGTGTAGCCCCCAAGTGGGGTCTGACTCCCGTGCGACAGGAGTCGGGCGCCGCTTGTTTCGGCGGACGGAAACAATAAAACGACTACGAGTCTAGGGATAGAAGCAACGTAGCTGTTCGATGTTCCAGGCGTTGGCGATTTCTTGTCCATCCGCTGTCTGCAGCTTGTAGGAGACGGGCCGGAGGACCTGGAGACGATGAATGGACCTTCCCATGGAGGTGACAGCTTGTGGCGGTCCTTGCTGCTCTGGATGCGTCGAAGGACGAGGTCGCCGACGTTGAATGCCCTTTCCCGCACGTTGCAGGCGTGGTAGCATCGTAAACCTTGCTGATATTTTGCCGATCGAAGTAGCGCCAAGTCTCGTGCCTCGTCAAGCTGATCTATGGCGTCCTCGAGGGACGTCTGGTTCCCTTCATCATCATATGCTCTGACCCTCGGTGCTCCGTAGTCGAGGTCGGTTCGTAAGACAGCTTCGGAGCCGTATACCATGAAGAAGGGGGTGAACCCCATCGCCCGACTCGGGGTCGTTCGCAGACTCCACAGTACAACGGGGAGCTCAGCCGCCCACCGACCGCTGAACTGTTTCAGCGAATTGAAGATCCGGGGTTTCAGCCCCTGGAGGATCATGCCGTTCGTGCGCTCGACCTGCCCATTCGTAGGGGGGTGAGCCACGGCCGCCCAATCGACTCGGATATGGTAGTCGTCACAAAACTTGAGGAATCGCTTCCCTGTGAACTGTGTACCATTATCCATGATGATGGAGTTCGGAACCTCGAAGTGGTGGATAATGTTGAGGAAGAATTCGACTGCTTCCTCTGGTCGGATCCTCGTGAACGGACGGGCCTCGACCCACTTGATGAACTTGTCGACCGCCACCAAGAGGTGGGTGTAGCCCCTAGGTGCTTTCTTGAGTGGTCCGACCAAGTCCAACCCCCAGACCGCGAACGGCCACGTGACGGGGATGGACTGCAGTGCCTGTGCCGGTAGGTGAGTCTGTCGAGCGTAGAACTGGCAGCCCTCACACGTGCGCACGATTTGCGCGGCGTTGTTGACGGCGGTCGGCCAGTAAAATCCTTGTCGGAGAACGCGTTTCTGACAAGGGTTTTGTGCGCGGCATGATGGCCGCAGACCCCACCATGAATGTCTTACAGCAGCATCTTCCTCTATTCGATAGGGATGCAACGCTGCAAGATCTTGGTGAGACTCCTCTTGTAGAGTTCCCCATCGATGGCGACGAAGGACTTGGCGCGTCGTGCGACGCGCCAAGCCTCCGTCTTGTCTGTGGGGAGCTCTCCTTTGAGGAGGCAGTTGAGGTACGGTGTCCTCCAATCGATCGGAGGACCAGTACTAGGCGCGGATGCCTCGTCAATCTCCATGACGCTGGGGCCGGGAGACTCCATGGTCGGTCCGACCCCTTCTCCTAGAGGCGGCTCGGTGACAACTCCTGGTGCGTTTCTCGGTAGGATTGACCGTCGGCTTTGGTCGTGGGCGAACACCCCAGGCGAGATCTGCTCGCGCCCCGCCGCCATCTTCGCCGAGGAGTCAGCTTCTTCATTCTGCCGCCTCGGGATGTACCTGAGCTCGAGACCGTGGAACTTGTGCTCCAGCTTACGGACTTCCTAGTAGTACGCGTCCATGGTCTCGTTGTGACAGCTGGACTCCTTCATGACCTGGCCGACGACGAGCTGGGAATCGCCCCGAATTTCGAGTCGTCGAATCCCCAACTCGTCGGCGAACTTGAGCCCATTGACGACCGTCTCGTACTCGGCCACGCTGTTGGATGCAGGGAACAGAAGGCGGATCGCATATTTCATACGCACCCCCAAGGGGGAGACGAAGACGAGTCCGACCCCCGCTCCCTTGCGCATCAGCGAACCGTCGAAGTACATCACCCAGTACTCCTGGTTGACAGAAGCCGTGGATAGCTGTATTTCGGTCCACTCGGCTATGAAGTCGGCCAAGGTCTGAGACTTGATCAACGTTCGGGGAACGTACGTGATCCCCTCGTCCATCAACTCAAGTGCCCATTTCGCGACCTTTCCTGTCGCGTCGCGGTTCTCGACGATCTCGCGCAGCGGGAAGGAGCTGACCACGCTTACCGGGTGTGATTCAAAGTAGTGTCAGAGCTTCCTTTTGGCGAGGATGACGCCGTAAAGGATCTTCAATATCTGAAGATATCGAGTTTTGTATCCGGCAGAACCTCGCTCACGTAGTAGACCAGGCATTGGACCTTGAGAGCATGGCCTTCCTCCGTCCTCTCTACAACCAAGGCGGTGCTGACGACCTGAGTCGTCGCGGCGATGTAGAGGAGGATTGGTTCTTTAGGGGTCGGAGGCACCAGGATCGGAGGCTTCGGCAGGATGAGTTTTCCCCTGTCGAGGGCGTCCTGTGCCTCGGGTGTCCATTGAAATCGCTCGGATTTCTTCAGGAGCTAGTAAAGAGGGTGCACGCATTCTCCGAGGCGCGAGATGAAGCGGCTTAGCGTCGCTAAGCACTCGGTCACGCGCTGTACTCCCTTTAAATTTTGGATCGGGCCGATCTGATTGATGGCCTCGATCTTTTCCGGATTGGCATCGATGCCGCGCTCGGAGGTGACAAATCCGAGCAACATCCCCCTCGGGACCCCGAAAACGCATTTTTCGGGGTTGAGCTTGATGTCATTCACTCGGAGCTTGGTGAAGGTCCACTCCAGTTCGGCGACGAGCTGGACGGTCTTCTTAGATTTGATGACGATGTCGTCTACGTATGCTTTGACGATATCTCTGATGAGCTCGTCGAAGCACCTGATCATGCAGCGCTGGTATGTTGCGCCTGTATTCTTCAGCCCGAATGACATCGTAACGTAGCAGTATGATCCAAACGGCGTGATGAAGGATGTCGCGGATTGGTCGGACTCCTTCATGGGGATCTGGTGATATCCGGAATACGCATCAAGGAAGCAGAGGGCTTCGCACCCTGAGGTTGAGTCGACAATCTGGTCTATATGCAGCAAAGGAAATGGATCTTTTGGACATGCTTTGTTTAGACTAGTGTAGTCAACACACATTCTCCATTTCCCATTCTTTTTTCGTACAAGAATGGGATTGGCTAACAATTCGGGGTGATACACTTTCTCGATGAAACTGGCTGCCAGTAGCTTGGCTATCTCCTCCCCGATCGCCCTACGTTTCTCCTCATCGAAGTGACGCAGTCGTTGCTTTACCGGTCGGGACCCCGGCTTGATGTGCAAGCAGTGCTCGGCGACTTCCCTCGGGATGCCGGGCATGTCCGAGGGTTTTCACGTGAAGATGTCGATGTTCGTGCGGAGGAAGTTAACTAGCGCGTCTTCCTATTTGGGGGAGAGGGATGTCCCGACCTTCGCCACCTTCTCAGGAGCGCTGTCGGGGTCGAGCTAGATCTCTTTGGTACCCTCGGCGGGCTTGTAAGACCCAGTGCTGCGGTGGGAGTCGGGTGTGTCTTCGGTGACTTGCTATCGAATGGCAGCGAGTTCTCCCGTAGACGCGATGGTCGCGGAGGCGAGCTTGCCGCTCTCCTTTTCGCACTGATAGGCGCGCTGGAAAGAGGCGCCAATAGTGATTACCCCCTTCGGCCCGGGCATTTTGAGCTTCAGGTAGGTATAGTTGGGCACGGCCATGAACTTCGGGTAACATGGTCGCCCCAAGATGGCGTGGTGCGACCCGTGGAAGCCGACCACTTGGAACGTGAGGGTTTCAGTTCGAAAGTTGGTCGGGGCCCCGAAGGTGACGGTAGGTCGATCTGCCCGAGCGGGATGGCTTGTTTCCCGGGGACGACGCCATCGAAGGGCGCTCCGGTCGGTCGGATGAGCGACCGATCGATGCCCATGGCGTCGAGCGTCTCCGCGTAGAGGATGTTGACGCCGCTGCCTCCATCCATGAGCACCTTTGAAAGGCACTTCTTGCCGACGATGGGGTCGACTACCAGAGGGTATCGACCAGGTCGTGGGACGTGGCTGGGCTGGTCGGACCGATCGAATGTGATCGGTGCTTCAGATGACCGAAGGAACGTCGGCGTCGCGGGTTCGACCGCGAAGACCGCGCGCCGCTCGATCTTCGCGCGGCGTCTTCCTCCTTGTGCCTACGGACCTGCGAAGATCATGAGGCATCCGTCGGTTTCGGAAAAACCGTCGTTGCCGTCGCTGGCGCCAGCTCCGCTGTCAGCACCCCCAGGAGCTTGTCGAGGCTTGCCTCTCGGCTTGCCCCTCGGGGACTCCTGGGTCAGGAACCGCTTCATGAGCGAGTATTCTTTGTAAAGGTGCTTCACGGGGTATTCGTGGTGGGGGCATGGCCCGTTCCACTTCTTCTCAAAGTGGTCCGAGGTTTCCGCTGCAGGCGCCTTGGCGCCTTTCCGGTCGGCGGCCACAACCAATCGTCCTCCGAACGAGGGCGGCCGATTCTTTTTCTTCTTGTGGGAGCGGTCGGAGGGGCCTTCGCCGGCATCCTCGTCCCGCTTACCCTTCGTCTCGTCGGGGCGGTTGAAGATCGCGCCCGCTGCTTCCTCTCCAGAAGCGTGGCTGGTCGCGATGTCCAAGAGCTTCTTGGCCGTTCGTGGACTCTTGCGACCCAACTTGTGGACGAGGGTGTGACAAGTAGTCCCGGACAAGAATGTCCCGATGACGTCGACGTCACCAATGTCCGGCAGCTCGTTGCATTGTCAGGAAAAACGTCGGACGTACTCCCGGAGGATCTCCCCTGGTTTCTGTCGACAGTTCTTGAGATCCCTGAGATTGCCTGGGCGCGCGTAGGTCCCTTGAAAGTTCCCTATGAAGACCTCCTTCGGATCAGGCCAGCTCGCGATCCAGTTGGCGGGGAGGTGCTCGAGCCATGTCCTGGCCGAGCCGGCCAGGTAGAGCGGCAAGTTGCGGATGATGAAATAATCATCATCCGCTCCTCCGGCTCGGCAAGCGAGGCGATAGTCCTCAAGCCAAAGGCTCGGGTTTGTTTCCCCCGCGTACTTCGGTACGTTGGTCGGAGGCCGGAAACGCCGGGGAAAAGGGGTGCCCCGGATGTGGGAACTGAAAGCCCGAGACCCGGGAGCGTCTTTGCTCGGACTACTGTCCTCGTTCTCGTCGTGGTTTCCGCCTCGACGAGGTGGCGGGCCCGTCCCATTTCGGAGACGTGCTCCAATTGTCGCCATCGCGCCTCCAAGGTGGCGCGGGTGTCCATCACCTTCCTCGATGATCCGTCGGCGCACATCGCGCGCCATGGAGCGAGCACGTCCATCGGCCCCGCAACAAGCGAGTTCACGGTCGACTTCCGCCTGTTCCTGCTCCAACTGGCATTTGGCCTCACGGAGCTCTTCTCTCCGCGCTTGTAACTGCTCGGGCAGTACGTTGCGGGAGGAAGTTCCGGTTGTCGCCACTGGCAAGGTGACGGGAAGATTGCTCCCCGGGTTAGGGGGGTCCTCCGAATGTGCCATGAGGCACTCCCGGGAGGAGTTGTGGCTCCCCTCACTGTGTTCTGCACCGGAGTCCCTGTTCGCCTCGTCAAGGAGGTCAGAGAAGGACTCCGACGCGTAGCCCGTCATTCCCACGAACTCGGTGTTCGTGGGGCATGGGCTTTCGTGCGACGACACGTGGGTCATCGTGATTTTGCCGATACTGGCCCTTACGGGAGGGCTTCCGGGAACGCGAACCCTTGCCAGATCTTCGCGCTTTCCCATCAGCCGATGCGGTCGGTATGTAACGGAAATCGAAGGCGACGATCAGCGAGGCTGGTATGTCAGCCAACACCAAGTTGCCCTCGGAGGTGGCAACGAAGTCGAGACTCCCGAAGCACACGATCGTGCTGGGAATCCATCCATTGGCGTAGTTAGCCATCGAAACCTGGAAAGTGATCGACGAAAACGCGCAAAGCCCCCTACCTGGAGTGCCAACTGTCGGTGTTCGTTACCGCCGACTAGTAAATTTATCGTGGGATGCGCGTTTTGGGGTCTCGACGGTTCGCGAGAGGACACAAGGATGTATACTGGTTCAGGCAGCGATGCCCTATGTCCAGTTTCGTGCTGCTCGTGTTACTCGCGACAGATTTGTAGTAGGGGTTACAAGTGAGCGAGAGAGGAAGAGTTTCCAAGTCTCTGGATGAAAACAGAAGAATGTGGCCAAGTGTTCGTGCACTTGTTCGTTATTTTGTTGAATGGGTGTCTCGCTTCCTCTGCTATCCCCTTCCCCCCTTGTCGCTTCGGCTCCCTCCTCCTTTTATACCGTGAAGAAGGGAGATCCGGGTTCATGTTGCAGGTCGGGGCCGTACGTCCAAGTTGGGCTGCGCCAGGGCGGATGACGTCCTCGGCGTGGCGAGTGTCGTCAATCGTAGACGTCCCGTCCGTATGGGGGAACAGGTCCTGTTGGTGGTGACGAAGGGCGCCGTGGTCATGGCCGTTGCTCGAAGACGTCCCGTCATCGTGGAGTGGTAGGCTTCTGACAGGAGCTGTAGTACCGGCATCCGTCCTTTGGACGGTGCACGTCGTGCGTATTTATCGCCCACTTGCTCGAGTAATCGATGGCTCCATCTGTCAGCGAGCATGAGTGTGTCAGGCATTTATTGCCTAAGCTCCACCGTCCCGCCTACTCGCGGCGTGGCGGTCGGGCGAGGCGGAGGTGCGGTCTTTCGACCCCAACGTGGGCGGGGTCGAGCGCGTTTGCTGTGTTGCGGAGGATCCGATCCCTCCCTGATGGGGTCAGGCGAGGCGAAGATTCCCTGCCTACGCGGCCCATCAGGTGTCCGTACGACCTAGGGTTGGTGCCTTAATTGCATCGTTAAGGCCGTGGGTCATTAATACTAATTACCTCTGGTATTGACCGTCGACATATACGAACTAGTATTCTCAATGTTAAGTTTATAACAGGGAACTTGTGACCTTTCTGTTTGGTTCAGAGACTAAATGTATACACTAGAATTTGCACTGAAACCTAAAGCAGTATCACCTCTATGGCAATTGCAATATGGAAATTGACATGATCTATTTGGATCAGGAAATGGCTAATATGAGCATAAGTAGCACAAATATCTAAACTCAAAATAATCAGGCGACGATCTAAAACCTAAGATTCTGGGTTCACGACGTAACAAATAATCGTTGATTGTTCTGAGTTTGTGACATGAAGAAATAACTGTTGATTGTAATTCTTCGACGAGCTGATGTCCAGGAAGTTTATATTATCAATACAACAAGAAAGGAACGGGGAGCCTCATTCCCAAGCTACTCCCTGAACATCAGCAGAATTTGTCAAAAGGAGCCAATCTTGAACTAAAGGTTTACAATTACAGATTTTTCAAGCCTAGTCACCCAAGCATCTAAACTACAACACGGCCAGTATAACCTGTCCAGCTATTGCAGCTAAGAGAGATGAATGAATCAGAAATTTCCCCAGTAATACAATTATAAATATATGAGAAATATCCTTCACTAAGACCTTACAGACAGTCTTACTAATCAATTACACAAGCAGTAAGCAACAGCAACAAGTATCGATGTCCAAAGTTGTACCCACCTATATCGTCCTCCTCCAAGCAACTCCAGCTGATGATCCACCGAACGGACCTTCATCATGGCTACGTCCCTACTGTCAAATGCTATAGGAAACAATTTGACCTTAACAGTTCAGTTTACAGATTTCTTTGGCTAGAACTCTTTCATGTATGCATTATGCCCTGCATTCATAAAAATAATTTGAGAAGTTCTTTATTCTTAATACAAAAATACGCAGTTCTCCTATGTATTTTACATAATTTGAGAACTTGATATAAAATTACGCGGGTAAATTTTTTCTTTTTCTGACAGATATCTTACTGCATATATATGGTGACTCTTGAATCCAGTTGTTCTGCCGTGCTTCCTTCACAATCTTGACCATAATATCTGGTTTTGTGTTAATCAACATCCTCCAAATTGATCTCTTATCACTAATGTCCTATTTTACATCATAGAGTAAAAATATGAATATGAGATATAACCCAAAACATGTCTTGTTCCAACAGTTAATTCAAATACAAAGGAATTTTCAATTACTATTAACTCACAATTGGTCCTTTATATCCTTTTATGGCAGCATCCTGGTGCGCAACTAGGAACACCCTCAAGAAACGTAGTGAGGCATACTATGAATGATGACTCTTCAGCATGACAACATACTAGTGTATGTGTATCTTAATTGATGGGTTCATCTGAATATATGATTCTATATACCTTTGTTGGAACGCTTGCCCCTTTTCCGCCCCCGGCTAGATTCATTTGAACCTTCCATCTTAAATCAGATAGGAGTATATGGTACACCCCTTTAGACTTGAGCTGATAAAAGGTACTGCTTTTTTTTAAGCTTTAACGATCTCAGTGGGAATTCCTTCTGATGCCATTGCAAGTCAACCAAAATAATAGGCACGCATCACTTGCCTACTAATCAACCTCTTCATACGTACAAAAGTTCATAAATATCCACATATTAAACAAAAGGGACGGACTTCAGGATACATTAACTGAAGCTATTCCAGACAACTGGAGGAGCACAAAAGAAGCGTAGAGAGAACACGCAGAAGAAAAATGTCCAAAATCGGCTGCCATCAACAAAAATCAGACGCATCAAGAAAGTGAGCAACAACAGCAATGGAGAAACCAATTAAGAATCTATAGCAACCTTTCCAAACCTAGCAAAGCAAGCTAAATAATACTCTCATTCAGCAGAATCATGCAAAAAAAACATTCCAAATACAAACACTGAACTATTTCACGATAAAAGACTATCTAAAATCACACAAAAATATACCGTCGTTGTCAAACTGAAACAACTCCAAAGACAGAGAGCCCAACCTGCACCCGAAGTCGATCCAATTAAAAACCACCAGAAACCCTACTCCTCTCCTTTTTCCCACGTTGGTTCTCCTCTCCCTGTCACGAAACAGAACAGAGGCGGCGGCATTTTTCTTTCCTCTCCTTCGTTGCTGCAGAGACAGGGGTAGAGGAGGGGCTCCTTCCCAAAGGTAAGCTCTCTGTCTCTGATGCAAAACGGGTCTCTCTCCTTGCCCTTGTTCTGCTTCTGCGGCTGAAACTCCTGAGATCTGCAGCTCTTAGGTGGAGGAGGAAGGGGCAGATTGATAGGAAACCTTCGTAGTTGGACAAGGTATGGAGCCCTACTATTCTTCCTTGCGGATTCTTCTTCCCTGTAACCTAAGCCCGCAGGTATTTTGCTGTGCGTGGCTGCTGTGGTGCAGAAGTAGATTAGTTCGTGTCCCTGTACAGCAGCAACTTCAATCTATTTCTGAGAACTCTAGGAGCAAAATTTGGAAATTTGGTAGTAACATTTATCGTACAGACTTTTATTACCTTTCCAGAAAGTCCTGGTTCGCAATTTTTCGATAAGAATTGAGGGAAATATGTCCATCTGAAGTTTACTGACGAAATCGGTCGCACTGCAGTTCCGTCAGTTAACATGCTCTCTGAAATTTTGGTTTTTGAGCATCTAAATGACTTCAATAATTTTTGCATGTATGGAATGATTTGTAGAGCACTTCAATACATTTCCAGAAAGTCTTGGATCAGATTTTTTTCGTTAAGAATTGAGGAAGTAATGATGTTCTGAATTTTACTGTCAAAACTGTCCAGTTTCGTCAGTTTTTGCAGTGTCACTAATTTTCAGTGTAGGGTACCTTAACGACTTGAACTTTTTTGTCACTATAGGTAAAGTTGTAGATAATTTCGATACCTTTATTTTGCCACCAAAATCACCTCCATAGCTGTTGTAATTTGGGAGTTATGGAAATCTGAATGTGGCTGCCTGTTTTGGAACAGATTCAGTTTCAGTAAATCAGTCAGTTTCGGTTAGTTGTTGGCACTTAGTTTTGAGGTACTTCAAGGGCTAACCAGTCCAGACCACTATGGAAGTTTTTGTAGTACATCCTTCACTCTTTCCAACGAGTATCTAAGCGCTGAATTTAATTGACAGGTTTAGGAGTTATGGAATTTTAAAGTGTGCTGTTTGGCCATAAGAACAGAATTCAGTTTCAGATATTCAATGGTTTTAGAGGCAGTAGATGTTGGAATTGAATCTTGTGATGAATAGAAAACTTGTAGATTGCTAGGTGTAGATGCTTATAGACATTTTGCTTGATATCATATCTTTTATAGTTTCAAGGTTATGATCTGGTTAAGCCACAATCCTGCTGCTTTGGTTATCTCTTTTTCGTCGTTTGGGGTTGTGTGGTGTTAGGAGGCGGTTGATTTATTGTTTGCTTATGTATGTATAATTGTTTTGATCTGAGAATTGTATCCTAATCAGGTGGTCTGCCTCCAGAGCGCTCATAGCTCCGCTCTCACTTGTCCATTGGAGAAGGCAAGTAAATGTAGCGCCATGGTCTACGACTTTAACTTGTTATTTTATTACCTCCATTTAATTTAACTATTCATACTAGCCTGATAATTGCTAAATGGACTTATTGTTCGATATATCCTGAAGTATGTGCTTATCCTCTATTATGCTATTTTTTACTATATTGAATTAAATCCATATGAATTGCATTCATTGCAATTGCATTTACACTCTCCTTTGAAATGCATATGAAGATACCGTAGCTGGATATGTGCGGTAACTACCGGTACAGTAAGGCACGTTGATTTGTAGCAATGTAGTTGCCCCCTTCTCTTTCTTTGCTGGATTAGAGGGTTGAAGTGAAGTCATACATTGCATTGCATCCATTACGTTGCATTACGTTGTTGCACTCTATTTCAGAAGTATGATGTATATCTCAATTGCCGTTTTAATTCCTATATGAGGTCATTTATTCTACTTTGCTTCCGCTATTATCATGATTATCTGAAATTGATGTTTAATACACTGTGATTTAAATAGCTTGTTAAAGCAATTTACTTGCTGAGGGTTTTCATAAACCTCATACGCTTGTTTCCCCCTTTCAGGTACCTGATGATTGCTTGGGAATTGGGCAGTAGCGACACATCTCACTTAGCTTCATCAAATAACTCCAATTAATAATCTCTCATGAGTCATTTTTGTATCGTTAAAGCTTGGCTAATGGTTTTGTTAGTGTGTTATGGATGTTGAGTTTGGTTGCTTGGAGTAACTATTACTTTGCTTTAGGAGGATTGTTGATGGATAGTGTGACGCTTATATTTATTCATTGTTTATCTTTTGCTTCCGCGATGCTTATAAATACAAAGGAGATGTTGTTGAAATTTATTTGTGATTGTTGCTATTGTTTGTGAGCTCTTAGTGACTCTATGAGGTTCTTTTGAATTTCGGGGTGTTACAACATATCCATAGGTTCACATCTATAAAAACTTCTATTCATACAACAAATACATAGTAATATCAAGTATGTCAAAATTGACAGAACGATAGATTGACGAATAGATTTTTTCTACAACTTTGTAATATTAAAATAGATGGATGTTTAACAAATAAGATAAGATTCATGTACACCTACAATGCAAAATTCATGGCAATGAGAGAAGAATAAAATACATGAAACTCTCATCCACTTATAGTCTAGAAAGCCAAGCCAATGAATTTGCAGGTCATTAAAATCAGGAGTAATGCGAGTTGAACTAGTAATATGCTTAGATGGCTCCAATGAGAAGCAAAATATTTGACACATATAAGACATAAAGAAATGTTCACAATTACTAGATGGTGACTTAATGAAGCTCCACCAAGCTATGTCATATTGTCGTTACATGTTTCCTATGCAAATTTATTGTTGAGGAAGACTGTACCTAGTCTAAGCACTTGGTTGGTTGGCATCGAATATTCCTGTAACTGTTGCATTTTTTAAGGGAAAGTAACCAAGGCATTTTTATAGCTGCAATTTCGTTTGAAATGCCATAGCTTGTGTGCCAAGAGATGGATGACTGTTCGTGCAATAAACAAACATGGCATGCCAGTGTGAAACTTGCAAGATATCATAATGTGGCCTTGAAGTTTTTCTTTATTTTATTTTTTGAGAAAGAGTGGCCTTGAAGAAATGAATAGGCAAAAACTGCAAACTATGCTTGCCATGTGCCACAAACATTCAGTCTATATATGAAAGAGCAAATCATATATCTAGGGAATGAAACCGCGATATAATCATTACATCATGGAAACGTTGACAGCCAAATAAATGTAGTGTTATATCATAATGCTATGCATATGGTAACTGTGTAAACAAGGGTGAAAGTTAAGAAACTTACAGTCAAATTAATACCTCAATTGATAGAGTAGTGTTTCATCAATGTATTAATGCTAGTACCCGAAATATTTTTCTAAAGTTTTCAAGCACAGTAAATCATTAATCCTGCCAAGTATCCAGAGGTGAAGTCTCAATCATGACCAATGAGACAATCACAAAGGCTCATTCATATATTGCCCAAACTGGCATCGAATATATCTGCAGGTACACAACTAATCCGCCAGCACAGCCGATGCCTACAACGGGAAATGGAACACCCACAACCACAAAGGAAGCATTGAGCTTCATGCTCCGGTGTACCCATGAAGACAGGAACCAGCTCTATGCGAATCAAGAGCGAAGCAAGTAATCTCACCCAAATCGGTGGCTGCGGCAAGGTGGCATGTTGTGGTGGGCGAACTTCAGGGCTCCCGTCGTTGTCGCTGCTCCTCTCCGCTCCAGGAATGGAGGGTGTGTGGACAGGTGGCCGCGGGTCCGGTAAGCGGTGGCTGGTGCCTGGTGGTGCGCAACTCAGGAGCCGCTTCTCGCCTTCTCGGCGATGGGGAAGGAACCTCGACGGGCTGGGGGGCGTGGACGGGCGGGCGGGTCCGGTGAGTGGTGAGTGGTGGTAGCCGCTTTTGGTGGTATGCGACTCGACCGGCGGCGCCGCTGCCGTTAGGTTGGGGTTTTGGGCTCCTTGAGATGCCACCAACCAAGCAGAGGCCTTGCATGAGCAGGGGAGGAGGTGGGTCGAAAGCAGCGGAGACTGCACTAATTTTTTAAAAAATAAGCAAAAAATTGTCATAAATGATCTTAACTGTAAACTACTACCTCTATTTCTTAGTTGTTAACATTTTCTACTATGGTACATTAGTTTTTAGTGGTGCTGCAGCTTATGAAATACTATAGCTTCCTTTTGATTTTCTGGCTTCATTTCATATTTCTACGTAATGCGGATCAATACCTGCAAGAAACGAAGGTTAATATGATCATTACTCATTTTGTTTAGATAATGGAAGAAATCTCACTTCCACCTCAGTGAGGTGCACAGCATTCATTTATTATAACACTCAGTAGAAAAGGTGATTCACAAATTTAGGAAAATAAAGTGAACGCCAACCAGACCAACTTGTTTTCCCTTTAAAAATAGCTATCAACATCAATTAAACACAGACAAAAAAAAAGGTTGGCCCAAATGCCCAGTTAATTACTTAATCAGCTTAAGATATCTTCGTGCATAAAAACTCATTCATCAAGTACGCCAATCCCGAAATCAAATGTGAAATTCAAATGAAAATGCATACGCAGCACTTCCCTTCCGAGACCAGTCCATAGACCGAAAAAGGAACCAGTCATTGCTTTCCTAGAGGCACGTGGTGGGGGCTAAAACTTTGTAAAACAGCATGTCCACATGAGACAAAAACTTTGTACCGTTCATCTTCCTCTCTTGCTGCTACTACTATTACCGCACACGGATGAACGAGGAAAACTAGATTCCACACACGGTCAAGGGGTACCAGGCAAAATGAGTAATTATGAAAAACCTATACCGCATTGTCTAACAATAGAGTTCACTAATACTATAGTAGTAGTAGTAGTAATAATAATAATAATAAAAAAAAAGAAGAAGAAGACGACGAAGAAGAAGAAGAAGAAAGAAATTAATACTACTGATACATATACTTACTGTACTTACATATATTTTGCTATACTTCCAATACAGGAATTCACGATGTTCTGGCAATACCGTGCTTTCTCCTAGGCAGCGCAGGGTGCAAGGCACGAAAAGACCTACAAGCCTGCTGCGTGGAAGTTCAAAAAGGAGGGCCGGCACCGGCAGAGCTGACACTCAATCTCCCTGATTACGTAGCACTCCGCTGCACCGGCGCCGCCTGACGGTGAGTGAAGCTACCGTAAGCGAAGAAAGTACTAGTAATAACGCCTCTGACTGCCACAGGCCGTGCTTGTCACTGTGTATAGTTCTTCTGTATTCTAGTATGGTATAAGTACAACCAGTCAACTCAAAGTCGGAGGAGGGAGACAAGACGAGAGAAAAAGAGAGCTCCCCGTACCCGGTGACCGGGTGCTTGTTGCTGGCGCTTCATCATCTCCTCTGGTGCTGCTGCTCGTCCGCCCACCGCCCAAATCCAAAGCACGGAGTGCATTAGCCAGCACAGCTGCTTTCCCGAAGCCACCAGCACGCCGCTGTCAGACGTGCACGTCGCCGCCCTCAGCAGGGAGAGGCCATGGTTCTTTGAACCTTTTGCGTAGTACCGGGAGTAAATGTACATGGGAAGGCCATAACTGTCATTGGTATTGGAAGTTTTGGATACAAAGATATTTTTACTGCTCATAAAAATACGACTTGGTGGCGTGCGGTCGTCCGTCGCACGTCCGTCCGCACGCGCCGATAGGTGGACCAAAGTTACGCGTTCCGCCTCCTCCCACACGAAACCCAGCCAGCTCTCCTTCTCCAGTCCCCAGGGGCTGCCGAATCCGCAACGGTCTAAAGCCTAAAGCCTGGCGCGACGATGAGACTTCACGGGATCTCGGTGGGAAGTAGCCCAGCCTCGGCGCGGGACTTCTGCTCCATGGATGCAGTGCGCAGTGGTGGCCTCAACAGGACCGCCGCCGCGTCGACCTCCAGCAAAGACCAGTCCTCGACCAAACCAACACTCTAGGTGAGCTTGCCAGACACCTTAGCTGCCTCTCCAACCTGTTCCCAAGCAGTATCCCAACTTCCCAAACAGCTAGCACCGAAGCTCCATATACATGGTGGATCCTCCACGTAGCACCTACCGTTCTCCATGTTAAGTTCGCAAAAATTCGCCTCAAATAGATGAGTCGGGACTAGATGACCCAATTCCCCCACCCTCCAGTCGTTCCCTTCTCCCTCCCCATGCCGATTTGAAGCTCCTATTGCACTTCCATGGCTTCTGGAGAGAGAAGGAAGAAGGACCTGTATACCTATCGTTTTTATGCATTTCACCTTTGACTTATTTTCATACAATTTCTATTTAATAAACTTCAAATACATTACAATTTTTTATTTATCCTGTACAGGAAAAGGAGCTCTAGCATCAGGGGAATTTCTAATAGGCTATAACATTATGATATTTTGTGGAACTTCTAATTTAACAAACTCCAACGTTATTATAATTATTGATTTTTTTTCTGATTACTAAATAAGAAAGAGGCATTATAGTCAATTGATAATCCGATGAAAAAAGCAGGATTGTCAAACACGGAGAAAAAATCAGGCCGTTCGGGATGTTTTGCGCTTATTTCCACCGGAGGATGTTTTTTTTTTGCGAAGATGGAAGATTTGGTGAGAATTGTTTCCACACAGAGCCTATTTTGCCAGTATTTTTTTAGCAAAATCCACATCCATGTCCGCTGCCATATCTTGATTAGGCTGCCCATACATTCCCTATCTAAACACCCATTTTAATGTAATTGTTCTTTCTGTTCGCACTGGATGGGGCTTGCAAGAAGCTAATATAGACTACAGGATCTTGCGAGAAGCTAACTATAGTCTATAGTTATCGTAGTTGCCACACCTAACACTTGTTGAAGAACTATAGGATATTATCAATAGTTTCATATAGGTTAGATTTTGTTTAACCGTAGCAACGCACGGGCATAGCACTAGTAAAACAAAATTGGCCAGCCCTGGGCAAGGTTTTGAAAACCGTTCTGTTTTCGCGGTTTGTGCTTAAACCACTTCGGCTCGGTTTCTCGAACCAAACAGTTTTTTCGAAAAAACATTGTGGAGGTTTGGTACCTGGGCTAATTAATCGTATTAGCCCGGAAGGATAAGCCGCGCAGTATAGCCAAACCACCTCCGCTTTGATAGACCCAGGCCCGAGGACGAGGGAGGTTACTCCGTCTCGCCCGACCCCGACGTTCGGGACTCGGACGGGCAGTGCCCGACCCCTGAGGTCGGACAAAAGTTCCGCCTCGCCCGACCCCGACCTCGAGCGGTCGGACGAGGGTTCCGCCCAGCCCGACCCCGACCTCGAGAAGTCGGACGAGAGTTCCGCCTCGCCCGACCTCCGGGGTCGGACGAGACTGGGCAATCCAACCACCCCGGACGAGACAGGTGTCCGGGGACAGTTGAGCCATTAATACTCCACGATCCAACTCCCGATCCAACAGTGACGGTGACCGCCCCCGTAAACGGAAGAGTAAATGCGCACGATGTGCACCGTCCACGGGATGGGTGTCACTCCAACAGCCTCCTGTCAGAGACTCACCGTCCTGTGCAATAAGACGTCCCGGAGCGACGGCTATCACCACGACGTCATCAAGCCGGCTCCTACAGTGACGTCTCCTCCATACGGATGGAACCCCGCCGAACGAATGCACAATGCCACTCCGTCGAACAGGAACGGCGCGACCGCACCAAAGGCATCGCCATTACGGCCCGGCCTAACCGGAGTACGGCTGCTGTCAGCCTCACAGAACCGGCCCTCCTCACGCCACCGTATAAAAGGGGAGGGAGATCAAAGGAGAAGGACAAGTCTTCAAGACCGACAAGTCTCAAAGACTGACGAGTTCTCCATGCATAAGCACAGAAAACCACACACACGTACACCCATTCGCATACTCCAGAGACTTGGGTTTCATCCCTCTCTCGCCAGCTTGTAACCCCCCATTGTAATCTCAGTCGCGAGTAATACAAGCAGCACGAAGACTAGACGTAGGGCATCGTTGCCTGAACCAGTATAAATCCTTGTGTCCTCTCGCGAACCATCGAAGCCTTAAAACACACTTCCCACGATAAATTTACTAGTCGATAGTAACGAACGTCGACAGTTGGCGCGCCAGGTAGGGGTTCTGGTGTGTTTTCGCCGATCATATTTTCAGGTTTCGATGGCAAGCCACGGATGGATTCCCGGGACCATCGTGTCCCTCGGGAGCCTCGACTTCGTCGCCACCTCTGAGGGCGACCTGGTGCTGGAAGGCGCCACGGCGTCACCAGCCACCGCCTCTTCTTCCCAGTACACGCCGGCCGCCGCGGCCAGTGGAAAGAAGCGACGCCCGGGCAAAGGCTCGCACTCCCGGAAGCCCTCACGCAAGGGCCCAGGCGCAGTCTCTTCACCCAACCAGGGCAATCCTGGTACAACCACGATGACTCGTACGTCATCGTGCGAAAGCCCATGCTCCACGGACACCGAGTTCGTAGGAATGACGGGCTATACGTCGGAATCCTTCTTTGACCTCCTCGACGAGGCGAACAGAGGTTCCGATCCGGAGCGCAGCGAGGGGAGCAACAATCCCTCGCGTGAGTGCCTCATGGCACATTCTGGAGACCCGCTCGACTCCAGGGACAATCTCCCTCTCACCCAGCTGCCACCGGTCTCTGGGACTTCCCCACGCGACATACAGCCTGACCAGTTAGAAGCGCGGCGGGAGGAACTCCGCGAAGCCAAACGGCAGCTGGAACAGGAGGAGGCGGAGATTGACCGAGAGCTCGCTCGCGCCGAGCCCGGCGGACGTGCCCGCTCCATGGCGCGCGACGTACGACAGCGCATCATGAAGGAGGGCGACGGCCCCCCACACTTCACGCGGGCAAGCCAAAACCTCGTTGCAGCAGCAGCACTGCTTCGGGAGCTCCCTGAACCCATCACTCCCGAAGCCCGACGCACTCAACGTGAAGTTGAGATCCTGCTGCAACGAGCAGCGGCGCAACAAGCGCAGAGCTCGCGATCGCGAGCGCGTAAACCGCATACTCCGAACGCGTCTGTACAGCAGACACATCCGGGGACAGACGAGGCCTCAAAAGCCTGCGTCCGCGGACGTCTCGGTGCAAACCGCGATGCCCGCGCCACCCTGGAGGCGCGACGGCGACAGCCAGAACGCGTTCCTGAGGTGGGCCGAGGACATCATCCGCGCCGAGGGGGGCGCTACGACGATGACGAGGACAGGAGCCCGAGCCCTGACGCTCCGGGTCCTCGCGTCTTCAGCTCCCACATACGAAGCGCTCCGTTTCCACAGCGCTTTAGGCCGCCCACCAACGTGTCGAAGTACGCTGGGGAGACAAATCCGAGCCTCTGGCTCGAAGACTACTGGCTCGCCTGCCGAGCCGGAGGAGCGGATGATGATCGCTTCATCATCCGCAACCTGCCACTCTACCTGGCCGATTCGGCCAGAACGTGGCTCGAGCACCTCCCCGCCGATCGGATCTCGAGTTGGTCTGACTTAAGGGAAATCTTCGTGGGTAACTTCCAAGGGACCTACGCGCACCCGGGCAATCCCTGGGATTTGAAGAACTGTCGACAGAAACCGGGAGAAACCCTCCGGGAGTACGTCCGACGCTTCTCCCGGCAATGCAACGAGCTGTTAGATATCAGCGACGTCAACGTCATCGGGGCGTTCCTGTCCGGGACCACTTGCCGCACCCTAGTTCACAAGCTAGGGCGCAAGAGTCCTCGAACGGCCAAGGAACTCCTGGATATCGCAACCAGCCATGCTTCCGGCGAGGAAGCCGTAGGCGCGATCTTCAATCGCCCTGACGCGAAGGGGAAACAGGGGGACAACGCCAGTGAAGGCCCCTCCAATCGCTCCCGCAAGAAGAAGAAGAACCGGCAACAATCATCTGAAGGACAGATGGTTGCGGTCGCCGAACGCAAGGGCGCCAAGGCGCCGGCAGGGGAGACCTCGGACCACTTCGAGAAGAAGTGGAACGGTCCATGCCCCAACCACGAATACCCCGTCAAGCACCTGTACAAGGACTGCTCACTCTTGAAGTGGTTCTTGAACCACGGGCCACCAAAGGGCAAGCCGAGAGGCAAGCCTCGACAAGCCCCCGAGGGAGCAGATGGCGAAGGCGACGCCAGCGAAGGTAACGACGGTTTCCCCGAACCCGATGGTTGCCTTATGATCTTCGCAGGACCAGAAGCGCAAGGAGGAAAGCGCCGTGCGAAGGTCGAGCGTCGTGAGGTGTTCGTGGCCGAGCCCGCAATGCCAGCCTTTCTCCGATGGTCGGAGGCCCCGATCACATTCGATCGGTCCGACCATCCCAGCCACGTCCCCCGACCGGGTCGATACCCACTGGTAGTCGACCCCATCATCGGCAAGAAGCGTCTCACCAAAGTCCTCATGGATGGAGGCAGCGGCCTCAACATCCTCTACGCCGAGACGCTCGACGCCATGGGCGTCGATCGGTCGCTCATCCGACCGACCGGAGCCCCGTTCCACGGCGTCGTCCCGGGGAAGCAGGCCGTCCCACTCGGGCAGATCGACCTGCCCCTCACATTCGGGACACCGACCAACTTCCGAACGGAGACTCTCACGTTCGAAGTAGTCGGATTCCACGGGTCGTACCACGCCATCCTGGAGAGGCCATGTTACGCGAAGTTCATGGCTATCCCCAACTACACCTACCTGAAGCTCAAGATGCCTGGGCCGAAGGGGGTCATCACTGTAGGCGCTTCCTTCCAGCGCGTCTACCAGTGCAAGACGGAGAGCGGCGAGCTCGCCTCCGCCACCATCGCGTCCACGGAAGAACTCGCTGTCATTCGGCAGCAGGTCACTGAAGACGCCCCCGACTCCAACCGCAGTGCCGGATCCTTCGAGCCCGCCGAGGGCACCAAGGAGGTCCAGCTTGACCCCGACAACGCCCCCGAGAAGGTGGCCAAGATCGGGACGTCCCTCTCCACCAAATAGGAAAGCGTGCTCGTCGACTTCCTCCGCGCGAACATCGACATCTTCGCGTGGAAACCCTCGGACATGCCGGGCATTCCGAGAGAAGTCGCCGAGCACTCCTTGCATATCAAGCCGGACTCCCGCCCGGTAAAGCAACGACTACGTCGCTTCGACGAGGAGAAGCGCAGAGCCATCGGAGAGGAGGTAACCAAATTGTTGGTAGCCGGTTTCATCAAGGAAGTGTACCACCCTGAATGGTTAGCCAATCCCGTCCTTGTAAGAAAAAAGAACGGGAAATGGAGAATGTGTGTTGACTATACCAGTCTCAACAAAGCTGCCCAAAGGATCCTTTTCCTTTGCCACGCATAGACCAGATAGTCGATTCCACCTCAGGGTGTGAAGCTTTGTGCTTCCTTGATGCGTATTCCGGGTACCATCAGATCCGTATGAAGGAATCCGATCAAATCGCGACATCCTTCATCACTCCGTTCGGGTCGTACTGCTACGTCACGATGCCGTTCGGACTCAAGAATGCAGGCGCAACCTACCAGCGCTGCATGATCAGATGCTTCGACGAACTCATCAGAGACATCGTCGAAGCATACGTTAACGACATCGTCGTCAAATCCAAGAAGACCGACCAGCTCGTCACCGACCTGGAGCGGACCTTCGCTAAAATCCGAGCAAACGACATCAAACTCAACCCCGAAAAGTGCGTCTTCGGGGTTTCGAGGGGAATGTTGCTCGGATTCATCATCTCCGAGCGAGGCATCGAAGCCAACCCGGAGAAAATCGAGGCCATCAACCGAATGGTCCCGATCCAAAACTTGAAGGGAGTACAGCGTGTGACCGGATGCTTAGCGGCTCTCAGCCGCTTCATCTCACGTCTCGGAGAACGCGTACACCCTCTCTACCAGCTCCTGAAGAAATCCGAGCGGTTTCAATGGACGCCCGAGGCACAGGACGCACTCGACAGGATAAAAGTCGTCCTGTCGAAGCCCCCAGTCCTGGTACCTCCGACCCCGAAGGAGTCTCTCCTCCTCTACATGGCCGCGACGACCTAGGTCGTCAGCGTCGCCCTCGTTGTAGAGCGGACGGAAGAAGGCTACGCCCTCAAGGTCCAGCGACCGGTCTACTACGTGAGCGAAGTCTTGTCGGAGACGAAGACACGATATCTTCAAATCTTGAAGATTCTCTATGGCGTCGTCCTCGCTAAAAGGAAGCTCCGACACTACTTCGAGTCTCACCCGGTGACCGTCGTCAGCTCCTTCCCACTGCGCGAAGTCGTCGAGAACCGCGACGCGACGGGCAAAGCCACGAAGTGGGCCCTTGAGCTGATGGGTGAGGGCATCACATACGCCCCCCGAACGGCGATCAAGTCCCAGTCCTTGGATGACTTCATAGCGGAATGGACAGAAGTACAATTACCCAAGGCCCCTATCGACCAGGAGTATTGGGTGATGTACTTCGACGGTTCGTTGATGCGAAAGGGAGCAGGGGTCGGGCTCGTCTTCGTCTCCCCTCTGGGGGTGCGCATGAAGTACGCAATCCGCCTCTCGTTTCCAGCGTCCAACAACGTAGCCCAGTACGAGGCGGTCGTCAACGGGCTCAAGATCGCCAACGAATTGGGAATCCGACGACTCGAAGTTCGGGACGATTCCCAGCTCGTCGTTGGCCAAGTCATGAAGGAGTCTAGCTGCCACAACGAGACCATGGATGCTTACTGCAAGGAGGTCTGCAAGTTGGAACATAAGTTCCACGGCCTCGAGCTCAGGCATATCCCAAGGCGACAAAACGAAGAAGCCGACTCCTTGGCCAAGATGGCGGTCGGGCGCGAACAAATCCCGACGGGAGTCTTCGCCCACGACCAGAGCCGACCATCAATCCGACCTCAAGACACGTCAGGGGTCGGCACCAAGCCGCCCCAGGCACAAGGGGACGGATCGGCCACGACACCTCCCGACCCCTGCGTCATGGAGATCGGCGAGGCGTCCGCACCTAGTGCGAGCCCTCCGGACGACTGGAGGACGCCATACCTCAACCGAATCCTCAAAGGAGAACTCCCCGCCGACAAGACAGAGGCTCGACGCATCGCGCGACGTGCCAAGTCCTTCACCATCATCGACGGAGAACTCTACAAGAGGAGCCTCACCAGAATCTTACAGCGCTGCATCCCCATCGAGCAGGGAAAGATGCTGCTGCGAGACATTCACGGAGGGGTCTGCGGTCACCACGCCGCGCACAAAACCCTCGTTGAAAACGCGTTCCGACAGGGATTCTACTGGCCAACCGCCGTCAACGATGCTGCGCACATCGTTCGTACGTGCGAAGGCTGCCAGTTCTACGCTCGGCAGACCCATCTACCGGCACAAGCGCTGCAGTCCATCCCCATCACGTGGCCATTCGCGGTTTGGGGATTGGATCTGGTTGGACCACTCAAGAAGGCACCCGGGGGCTACACCCACCTCTTGGTAGCTGTCGATAAGTTCACCAAGTGGGTTGAAGCCCGGCCAATCACGAGGATCCGACCAGAAGAGGCAGTCGAGTTCTTCCTCGACATAATCCACCGCTTCGGGGTCCCAAACTCCATCATCACGGATAACGGTACGCAGTTCGCAGGGAAGCGATTCCTTAAGTTCTGTGACGACTACCATATCCGAGTAGATTGGGCGGCCGTGGCGCACCCCCGTACAAACGGGCAGGTCGAGCGCGCCAATGGCCTGATCCTTCAAGGCCTCAAGCCACGTATCTACAATCGGCTGAAACAGTTCAGCGGGCGATGGGCAGCCGAGCTCCCCGCTGTACTGTGGAGTCTGCGGACATCCCCGAGTCGGGCGACGGGGTTCACCCCCTTCTTCATGGTGTACGGCTCCGAAGCCGTACTACCGACCGACCTCGACTACGGAGCCCCGAGGATCAGAGCCTACGACGAAGAAGGCAACCAGACGTCCCTCGAAGACGCCATGGATCAGCTCGACGAGGTGTGTGACGTAGCGCTCCAGCGATCGGCGAAATACCAGCAGGCGCTGCGACGTTACCACTCCCGCTAGGTGCGGGAATGAGCGTTCAACGTCGACGACCTCGTCCTTCGACGCGTTCAGAGCAGCAAGGACCGCCACAAGCTGTCGCCTCCGTGGGAAGGGCCCTTCATCGTCTCAAAAGTTCTCCGACCCGGCTCCTACAAGTTGCAGATGGCGGACGGACAAGAACTCGCCAACGCATGGAACATCGAACAGCTACGTCGCTTCTATCCCTAGAACTCGTAGTAGTCTTACCGTTCCTCGCCACCGAGATGAGCGGCGCCCGACCCCCGTCACGCGGGAGTCGGACCCCGCTCGGAGGCTACACCTGCAAGGTGCGCATCGCGCGCGCACCTTGACTCTTATGAAAATTTTTTGCCGTCTTATCTGCAACGAAGGACATAGAACTAACGGTAGTTTGACCCCGTGCCAACTGAGATAAGCGGCGCCCGACCCCCGTCACGCGGGAGTCGGACCCCGCTCGGGGGCTACACCCTCAGGGTGCGCGTACCGAACGCGCACCCCGAGCACTCATTAAAATTTTTGTCTTTCTGCTAAGCGGCGCCCGACCCCGTCACGCGGGAGTCGGACCCCGCTCGGGGGCTACACCTGCAAGGTGCGCCTCGCGCGCGCACCTTGACACTTGCTAAAATTTTGCCATTTCGCTTGCAAAATTTCGAGGAAAGGGTAAACGAAACTCTACCCTCTTCAAGGGTCTCGACCCCTCGTCCCGCGCTCCGAATTTTAGAAGGGAAAGTCACGAGTAGAAGAAGACGTGAAGCCTAGTTGGTCGGACTGTGCAAACGCCTACGACCCCCGAAGGTTACGGCAACGGCGCTCACCAACTAGATGGAACGTTGGAGCCACCCACGGCCTAAGACTTCTGAGGATCGAAGACAAGGAAAAAGGGGGTCGAACACCCTCACGACTCTATGAAGCGACGCCTTCACAAAGGGGCACGCTTCCTGCCTCCTCTTCCGCCGTGCTCGCAGCAAGCTCCCGCGCGAAGGGGGCCGCCTCCGCCTCGATGGCGCCCAGCTCGGCGTCGGTATAACCGGTGGCAAAGCCCTCGCTCAAGTAGTCAAGGGCGATGTTGACATAGTGCGACCGGGCGACGGCGAACGCCCGGTGCACCCCCCGGACCCGTCCCTGGTCGAAGCGACCAGCGTCTTTATGACCGTAATGATTCGCGCGGCGCACGCTCCCGCTGGGAGACAGACCGACGGGACGGCATCCCCAGTCGATTCAACCGGCGCCCCCACGACCGCCTCTATCCGCGTGACAGATGCCCCGCTAGAAGTCAAACCGACGGGTACGTACGAGCCTCTCCGCAGTAAATTGATACATATATATGCATATATATTTCGTGTGCAGGGTTCCACCCTGGGTCGGTTCGACCGGCGACGTTGCGACCGACTCGATCGGTGCGACGAACGCTCCCGACGCCTGAGTCGTGCCCACCGTTTCAGCTTCCGCACGGGTCGCGACTTAGTCAGGTATGGTCTATAAGGGCTGAAATACGCCACGACGGCCCAATGAGTTCGAAGGCTGGCCCGGCGAACGGGTTCGACAGCCGCTCAAGGCGTAACTAGAGTGAGGGGTGGATTACGATGGGCCCACTAGCGGCCAATACCCTAGCGCCTGGGCACCCGGGCGTCAAGGGCATCGTAAATCCGCGTTCGAGTCCCGGTTCGTCGAGCCTAGTGATGGTTCGCGCCGACCCATGGGTATCCTATCGCAAGGAGGCAACGAGCCCTCGGAACCTATCGAATGGAACCGAGAACTATATGGGTCGGCGACCGAGAATATTGGGACCGGCCACCAGCTGGCCTACGTCGGGATCCCCCCGAAGGGATCCTGGGGCCCCACTTAAACTACCCGTTAGCAGCTCGATGAGCGTCGCACTACGGCCCCCGGGGTATAGTGCGGCTCGGCTCAACCTCCCCGTCTGGCGAACAGACGCGCGGGAAGGTGATCAAAGACGAACCGCGTCTCCGGATGGGACTCTGCGACGAAGCGGAGGACTCGGAGGACGGAATCGCAAAAAAGAGATCCGTACGGGATCGCAGAGCGCAGCAGCTTTAAGCCACTGCTCGATCAGGCGAGGATTTGGGCTGAAACACGCCCCGACGGCGCGTAGAGTTCGAAGGCTGGCCCGGCGAACGGGTTCGACAGCCGCTCATGGCGCGAATAGAGCAAGGGACGGAAAACGATGCCCCCGTTTAGCGTCCAGGGTGCGCTCTGGCGCCGGGGACACCGTAACCCGTGTTCGAGTCCCGGTTCGTCGAGCCTAATGATGGTTCGCACCGATCCATGGGTATCCTATCGCAAGGAGGCAACGAGCCCTCGGAACCTATCGAACGGAACCGAGAACCATATGAGTCGACGACTGGGAATATTGGGGCCGGCCACCAGCTGGCCTACGTCGGGATTCCCCCCGAAGGGATCCCGGGGCCCCGCTTGAACTACCCGTTAGCAGCTCAATGAGCGTCGCACTACGGCCCTCGGGGTATAGTGCGGCTCGGCTCAACCTCCTCGTCTGGCGAACGGACGCGTGGAGGGCGATTCAAGACGAACCGCGCCTTCGGTCGGGAATCCGCGACGAGCGGAGAACCCGGAGAGCGGAATCGCAAAAAGAGATCCGCACGGGATCGCAGAACATCACAATTCGGGAGCCTGAGAACGAGTCATTCACTCCTTCTCAGGCTCGGGGGCTACTGTGGAGGTTTGGTACCTGGGCTAATTAATCGTATTAGCCCGGAAGGCTAAGCCGCGCAGTATAGCCAAACCACCTCCGCTTTGATAGACCCAGGCCCGAGGACGAGGGAGGTTACTCCGTCTCGCCCGACCCCGAAGTTCGGGACTCGGACGGGCAGTGCCCGACCCCTGAGGTCGGACAAAAGTTCCGCCTCGCCTGACCCCGACCTCGAGGGGTCGGACGAGGGTTCCGCCCAGCCCGACCCCGACCTCGAGAAGTCGGACGAGAGTTCCGCCTCGCCCGACCTCCGGGGTCGGACGAGACTGGGCGATCCAACCACTCCGGACGAGACGGTTGTCCGGGGACAGTTGAGCCATTAATACTCCACGATCCAACTCCCGATCGGACAGTGGTGCTGACCGCCCCCGTAAACGGAAGAGTAAATGCGCACGACATGCACCGTCCACGGGATGGGCGTCACTCCAACAGCCCCCTGTCAGAGACTCACGTCCTGTGCAATAAGACGTCCCGGAGCGACGGCTATCACCACGACGTCATCAAGCCGGCTCCTACAGTGACGTCTCCTCCATACGGATGGAACCCCGTTGAACGACAGCACAATGCCACTCCGTCGAACAGGAACGGCACGACCGCACCAAAGGCATCGCCATTACGGCCCGGCCTAACCGGAGTACGGCTGCTGTCAGCCTCACAGAACCGGCCCTCCTCACGCCACCGTATAAAAGGGGAGGGAGATCAAAGGAGAAGGACAAGTCTTCAAGACCGACAAGTCTCAAAGACCGACGAGTTCTCCACGCATAAGCACAGAAAACCACACACACGTACACCCATTCGCATACTCCAGAGACTTGGGTTTCATCCCTCTCTCGCCAGCTTGTAACCCCCCATTGTAATCTCAGTCGCGAGTAATACAAGCAGCACGAAGACTGGACGTAGGGCATCGTTGCCTGAACCAGTATAAATCCTTGTGTCCTCTCGCGAACCATCGAAGCCTTAAAACACACTTCCCACGATAAATTTACTAGTCGACAGTAACGAACGTCGACAAACATAATTGTTGACGTTTTAGAGTGGGCAAGAGAAAAAGCGTAATTGTTGACATTTTAGAGTGGGCATGAGAATTAAGAAAATTATTACTCTCTTCGTACTTTAATAGTTGATGTTTTAGGAGTGGGCATCAGAATTAAGAAAATTTGATAGAGATAGATGTAGAGAAAATGAGGATGAGAGAGATGGACATAAAGATGTATTGGGAATGATAAGATATACGTCAAAAAAATAGGAAAATTCTTGCAGAGGAAGTAAATAATAATAAGAGTAAAATACGCTGGAAGTCCCTAAACTATTCACCCCGTGTCATTTATCTCCATAAACTTGACACTTGAAGATGTCCCTAAACTATTCACTCATGTATTGGGACCGATTGTCATGTGTATGTTACATTAGCTAAAACCACTCTTAGGATCAAAAACAAACGGTATCGACACTTGAGGGACTCAGAATATCCAATTTTATAAATTGAGGATGAAACTCGAACTTTCTTGAGAGTTGAGGGTTTTTTTTTTCTTGAAAAGATAGTTGAGGGGTAAAATAGACTTTTCCAACAATTATGGACACGCAACAATTTGTGTTTTAGACCAACGCCTTATTAATGCTAAGGGCCCGTTTATTACAGATTATATTTGGAAAAGAGCTCCTTAAAACAGCTATTTTAATATAAACCGTTCCTCTTAAAGAACAATTTCTATTATAAAAATATTGACGAAACAACTTCACTTACAGGTACTTGAAAAAAAAAATCATGTGCTACATATAATAATGACCTAGCCATCATCTTGATTGTGGTACTCAATTCAGGACAACAGGTCCTTGAAAAAAAAAATCAGGACAACAGGGGAAAAATGCATCAACAATACAGGTCAACAGGAATCAATCTTTCAATGAATTCATACCAAAATATCCAAAAAAAATTGTGAAACATACAAGTTAAAGTTAAATATTTGTAATTGAACACAATCATTAACGTACACCCAGTTCATTATCCACTTCCATTGTATCACTCTTGAGAGAGCTTGTTGCAATCGAGCATACAGGTGTTAGCATGTATCTGAAAAATTGGCACCTTCTGTTACTGACAGACTTAACCGATGTTGCATGCCTGCTCCACTTTTTGCTAAGCTTTTGACACTTGGTGATTGGTGAATGTCTGGCATCAACCAAACATGTTGGTTGAGTAATTGTACATGTATAAAAGGGTAGGGTCCCAAAAAATATAGTACTTAAAATTAGGGACTGCACTATAGTATATGGTACTCCCCTTCAGACTTGAGCTGATAAAAGATACTGCTTTTTTCAAGCTTTAATGATCTCAGTGGAAATTCCTTCTGATCGTATAGCACATTAAAATATTGCACTGCCATAACAATATCTCTACAAGAGGAGAATATCATCTTATGTTATCACATAAAAGTTAAAACGTGTATCTATTTCATTATATATTTCAAAAGAAATGTGATGTAAGAAAACAAACCGCACATTTTAACATATTGTGACACGAGCATTTATAGCATTAGTAAGCAGTTTTACTCTACTTAGAAATTAGAACAACCATACATTTTAATATTTCAATAGATGGTGCGGCAATATAACTAGCAGGATTGGTCAATGCATTTTAAGCTAACTTTGGTCCATATAGCAGCTTGTCAAATTAACAAGCTCCCGCCCACTAAATAGAACACCATACCACAGACCAAACGTGATATCCCTTTTATCACATAAATTTCAGTGCCTACAATCTCACTGTATAAACTGCTAAAATACTTTATTTAACTTGGTCAAACTTTCAGAAGATAAAATAGCCCTACGTGAAGCAGCTAAATCAACATGATAATAGACAAAATTCGGATAAACTAACTGTTCAATTATATATCTTTAGCAATAATTGGATCTTTTTTAGACATAGCAATAATCAGAATTGACTTACCCAGAAATGCTACAGTCTTGATCGCAAAAAGAAGCATGTTCATCTTCTGGTTCAAACAGGTGTTTTCTTTCAACTGAACTCAAAACTCCATCAACCCTTGGGAAGATAATGTAAGCTATGTTGTTGTCTTCCCAAACTCCAATCGGCTGACATAAGTTTTTATGGGTGATCCTTGTAAGTATGATGAACAGCTCTTCAGCTTGAGAGGGTCTTTTGCATAGTGCAATACAATTTCGTGTGGATCCCTCAGAATATATTAGAGTTGCCTGGTATGCTTCTGCACCTGGAACATTGTTCTTGCTCACAAGCAACCTTGTACAATTTCTTTCAATTTTGATCTGCTGCAGAAAATTAGGTTGTAGCTTACTATAATCTTTTTGCTAAGTGAGTGAGATGATTGTCTACGAGTAGCATACTATAACCCTACATACCAGTGAATCATGTGGAAGTGATACAGGCATCCTGAAAACAAAATTCACTTCTGTAAGAAAACACATTGCAACACTGCGAGTAATGTAGAGAAATGCTCATAAACAGTAATTATAAATTGGAAAACTAACTAACGTTGGGTGAGCACCGGATGTAGAAGATGGTGCAGGATTGCTCTTTTTTGGAGCCATCAGTATCCCTTCCCCTGTGCATATAGTATATTATTTCCATCAACAAGGAACAATAGTCACATTTGATAGAATTTATCAAAGCGATGGATAACATGGGCTGCTGGTTTTAGAGCACATCAGTAAGCCGTGAGGGGGATGGAGCTTTGAAATTTGTTATAGAAACAGATTTGGAGTGCCACCATAAAATACACCAAGATCCAGAATCTATTTTTAGACAAAGGTGAAAAACATAAGTATATGTACCCCTATATATAAACACAAAACTAGAGCCTTCTTTTTGAAGAAACCTAGAGCCAGCATGTTAATTGTTAATCACTGGAAAATACTAGAAATAGTCACAAAGATGCAAACACTGGGGTATCAATTCGGCTAGCTAGACATACTCAATGGAAACATATGCCACAATACAAAATCCGAGGAGTCCAAAACGGATACTAGTTGAACAAACAAATCTTCCTGATTAATTTATAAAACAGGCATAAATGGATCCACAGTCACTCCCTGCAAATTTTCGTTTAAATGGGCCATGCGTGCATCAAACCAAGGGTATGCATATGTGCATGAAACCAAATCAGTCCCACTGCCAGGCATGGTCACCGTATGTTATGACTAACTAAACAAACCATTCTTCTAAAGTACAGTTGTAGAATTGATGGCCAGTTGCTACATATCCATAGGTTCACATCTATAAAAACTTCTATTCATACAACAAATACATAGTAATATCAAGTATGTCAAAATTTGAGAGAACGATAGATTGACGAATAGATTTTTCCTACAACTTTGTAAAATTAAAATAGGTGGATGTATAACAAATAAGATAAGATTCATCTACACCTACAATGCAAAATTCATGGCAATGAGAGAAGAATAAAATACATGAAACTCTCATCCACTTATGGTCTAGAAAGCCATGCCAAGGAATTTGCAGGTCATTAACATCAGGAGTAATGCGAGTTGAACTAGTAATATGCCTTAGATGGCTCCAATGCGAAGCAAAATATTTGACACATATAAGACATAAAGAAATGTTCACATTTACTAGGTGGTGACATAATGAAGCTCCACAAGCTATGTCATATTAATTGTCAATACCTGCTTCCTATGCAAATTTATTGTTGAGGAAGACTGCACCTAGTCTAAGCACTTGGTTGGTTGGCACCGAATATTCCTGTAACTGTTGTATTTTTTAAGGGAGAGTAACCAAGGCATTTTAATAGCCACAATTTCATGTGAAATGTCGTAACTTGTGTGCCAAGAGATGGAGGACTGGCCGTGGAGTAAACAAACATGGCATGCCAGTGTGAAACTTGCAAGATATCATAATGTGGCCTTGAAGTTTTTTTTTTTATATTTTTTGAGAAAGAGTGGCCTTGAAGAAATGAATAGGCAAAAACTGCAGACTATGCTTGCCATGTGCCACAAAATTCAGTCTATATATGAAAGAGCAAATCATATATCTAGGGAATGAAACCGCAGTTATAATCATTACATCATGCAAACGTTGACAGCCAAATAAATGTAGTGTTATATCATAATGCTATGCATATAGTAACTGTGTAAACAAGGGTGAAATTTAAGAAACTTACAGTCAAATTAATACCTCAATTGATATAGTAGTGTTTCATCAATGTATTAATGCTAGTACCCCAAATATTTTTCTAAAGTTTTCAAGCACCGATAAATCATTCATCCTGCCAAGTATCAAGAGGTGAAGTCTCAATCATGACCAATGAGACAATCACAAAGGCCCATTCATATATTGCCCGAACTGGCATCGAATATATCTGCAGGTGCACAACTAATCCGCCAGCCCAGCCGATGCCTACAACGTGAAATGGAACACCCACAACCACAAAGGAAGCATTGAGCTTCATGCTCCGGTGTACCCATGAAGACAGGAACCAGCTCTGTACGCGCAGAATCAAGAGCGAAGCAAGTAATCTCACCCAAATCGGTGGCTGCGGCAAGGTGGCATGTCGTGGTGGGCGAACTTCAGGGCTCCCGTCGTTGTCGTTGCTCCTCTCTGCTCCAGGAATGGAGGGTGTGTGGACATGTGGCCGCGGGTCCGGTAAGCGGTGGCTGGTGCCTGGTGGTGCGCAACTCAGGAGCCGCTTCTCGCCTTCTCGGCGATGGGGAAGGAACCTCGACGGGCTGGGGGGCGTGGACGGGCGGGCGGGTCCGGTGAGTAATGAGTGGTGGTAACCGCTTCTGGTGGTTTGCGACTCGACCGGCGGCGCCGCTTGTGTGAGGTTGGGGTTTTGGGCTCCTTGAGATGCCACCGACCAAGCAGAGGCATTGCATGAGCAGGGGAGGAGGGGGGGTGGAAAGCAGCGGAGACTGCAATAATTTTTTTTAAAAAAAAGCAGAAAATTGTCATAAATGATCTTAACTGTAAACTACTACCTCTATTTCTTAATTGTTAACATTTTCTACTACAGGACATTAGTTTTTAGTGGTGCTGCAGCTTATGAAATACTATATCTTCCTTTTGATTTCCTGGCTTCATTCATATTTCTACGTAATGCGGATCAATACCTGCAAGAAACGAAGGTTAATATGATCACTACTCATTTTGTTTAGATAATGGAAGAAATCCCACTTCCACCTCGGTGAGGTGCACAACATTCATTTATTATATTACTCAGTAGAAAAGCTGATTCACAAATTTAGGAAAATAAAGTGAACGCCAACCAGACCAACTTGTTTTCCCTTTAAAATTAGCTATCAACATCAATTAAACACAGACAAAAAAAAAGGTTGGCCCAAATGCCCCAGTTAATTACTTAACCAGCTGAAGATATCTTTGTGCATAAAAACTCATTCATCAAGTACGCGAATCCTGAAATCAAATGTGAAATTCAAATGAAAATGCATACGCAACATTTCCCTTCCGAGACCAGTCCATAGACCGAAAAAGGAACCACTCATTGCTTTCCTAGAGGCACGTGGTCGGGGCTAAAACTTTGTAAAACAGCATGTCCACATGAGACAAAACTTTGCACCGTTCCTCTTCCTCTCTCGCTGCTACTACTATTACCGCACACGGATGAACGAGGAAAACTAGATTCCACACACGGTCAAGGGGCACCAGGCAAAATGAGTGATTATGAAAAACCTATACCACATTGTCTAACAATAGAATTCACTAATACTATAGTAGTAGTAGTAGTAACAATAATAATAATAATAATAATAATAATAAGAAGAAGAAGAAAGTAATTTGTACTACGGATACATATACTACTGTACTTACATATATTTGCTATACTTCCAATACAGGAATTCACAATGCTCTGGCAAGACCGTGCTTTCTCCTAGCGCAGCGCAGGGTGCAAGGCACGAAAAGACCTGCAAGCCTGCTGCGTGGAAGTTCAAAGAGGAGGGCCAGCACCGTCAGAGCTGACACTCAATCTCGCTGATTACCTAGCCCTCCGCTGCACCGGCGCCACCTGACGGCGAGTGAAGCTACTGTAAGTGAAGAAAGTACTAGAAATAACGCCTCTGACTGCCACAAGCCGTGCTTGTCACTTCTGTAGTCTAGTATGGTAGAAGTACAACCAGTCAACTCAAAGTCGAAGGAGGGAGACAAAACGAGAGAAAAAGAGAGCGCCCCATACCCGGTGACCGGGTGCTTGTTGCTGCCGCTTCATCATCTCCTCTGGTGCTGCTGCTCGTCCGCCCACCGCCCAAACCCAAAGCACGGAGGGCATTAGCCAGCACAGCTGCTTTCCCGAAGCCACCAGCGCGCCGCTGTCAGACGTGCACGTCGCCGCCCTCAGCAGGGAGAGGCCATGGTTCTTTGAACCTTTTGCGTAGTAGTGGGAGTACATGTACATGGGAAGGGCATAACTGTTATTGGCATTGGAAGTTTGGATACAAAGATATATTTCCGGCTCATAAAAATACGAGTTGGTGGCATCCGGTCGTCCGTCGCCCATCCGTCCGCACGCGCCGACTGGTGGACCCAAGTTGCGCGTTCCGCCTCCTCCCACACGAAACCCAGCCAGCTCTCCTTCCCCAGTCCCCAGGGGCTGCCGAATCCGTCACGGGCTACAAGCCTAAAACCTGGCGCGACGATGAGCCTTCATGGGATCTCGGTGGGAAGTAGCCAAGCCTCGGCGCAGGACTTCTACTCCATGGATGCAGTGCGCAGTGGTGGCCTCAACAGGACCGCCACCGCGTCGACCTCCAGCAAAGACCAGTCCTCGACCAAACCAACACTCTAGGTGAGCTTGCCCGACACCTTAGCTGCCTTTCCAACCTGTTCCCAAGCAGTATCCCAACTTCCCAAACAGCTAGCTCCGAAGCTCCATGTACATGGTGGATCCTCCACATAGCACCTACCGTTCTCCATGTTAAGTTCGCAAAAATTCGCCTCCAATAGATGAGTCGGGACTAGATGACCCGATTCCCCCACCCTCCAGTCGTTCTCTTCTCCCTCCCCATGCCGATTTGAAGCTCCTATTGCACTTCCATGGCTTCTGGAGAGAGAGAAGGAAGAAGGACCTATATACCTATCGTTTTTATGCATTTCACCTTTGACTTATTTTAATAGAATTTCTATTTAATAAAGTTCAAATACATTACAATTTTTATTTATCCCGTATAGGAAAAGGAGCTCTAGCATCAGGGGAATTTCTAATAAGCTATAACATTATGATATTTTGTGGAACTTCTAATTTAACAAACTCCAACGTTATTATAATTATTGATTTTTTTCTGATTCCTAAATAAAAAAGAGGCATTATAGTCAATTGATAATCCGATGAAATAAGCAGGATTGTCGAACACGGAGAAAAAATCAGGCCGTTTGGGATGTTCTGCGCTTATTTCTACCGGAGGATGTTTTTTTTTTTTTGCGAAGATGGAAGATTTGGTGAGAATTGTTTCCAAACAGAGCCTATTTTGCCAGTATTTTTTTTAGCAAAATCCACATCCATGTCCCCTGCCATATCTTGATTAGGTTGCTCATCCATTCCCTATCTAAACACCCATTTTAATACAATTGTTCTTTGTGATCGCACTGGATGTGGCTTGTGAGAAGCTAATATAGACTACAGGATCTTGCGAGAAGCTAACTATAGTCTATAGTTATCGTAGTTGCCACACCTAACACTTGTTGAAGAACTCTGGGGATATAATCAATAGTTTCATATAGGTTAGATTTTGTTTAACCGTAGCAACGCACGGGCATAGCACTAGTAAAACAAAATTGGCCAGCCCTGGGCAAGGTTTTGAAAACCGTTCCATTTTCGTGGTTTGTGCTTAAACCACTTCGGCTTGGTTTCTCGAACCAAACGGTTTTTTTGAAAAAACGTAATTGTTGACGTTTTAGAGTGGGCATGAGAAAAAATGTAATTGTTGACGTTTTAGAGTGGGCATGAGAATTAAGAAAATTATTACTCTCTTCGCACTATAATAGTTGACGTTTTAGGAGTGGGCATCAGAATTAAGAAAATTTGATGGAGATAGATGTAGAGAAAATGAGGATGAGAGAGATGGACATAAAGATGTATCGGGAATGATAAGATATACGTCGAAAAAATAGGAAAATTCTTGGAGAGGAGGTAAATAATAATAAGAGTAAAATACGCTGGAAGTCCTTAAACTATTCACCCCGTGTCATTTAGCTCCATGAACTCGACACTTGAAGATGTCCCTAAACTATTCACTCATGTATTGGGACCGATTGTCTTGCGTATGTTGCATTAGCTAAAACCACTCTTAGGATAAAAAAAAAAAACCGTATCGACACTTGAAGGACTCAGAATACCCAATTTTATAAATTGAGGATGAAACTCGAACTTTCTTGAGAGTTGAGGGTTTTTTTTTCTCGAAAAGATAGTTGAGGGGTAAAATAGACTTTTCCAACAATTATGGACACGCAACAATTTGTGTTTTAGACCAACGCCTTATTAATTCTAAATAAGGGCCCGTTTATTACAGATTATATTTGGAAAAGTGCTCCTTAAAACAGCTATTTCAATATAAACCGTTCCTCTTAAAGAACAATTTCTATTATAAAAATATTGACGAAACAACTTCACTTACAGGTCCTTGAAAAAAAAAATCATGTGCTACATATAATAATTACCTAGCCATCATCTTTATTGTGGTACTCAATTCAGGACAACATGTCCTTGAAAAAAAAAATCAGGACAACAGGGGAAAAATGCATCAACAATACAGGTCAACAGGAATCAATCTTTGAATGAACTCATACCAAAATATCCAAAAAAAAATGTGAAACATACAAGTTAAAGTTTAATATTTGTAATTGAACACAATCAGTAACTTACACCTAGTTTATTATCCACTTCCATTGTATCACTCTTGAGAGAGCTTGTTGCAATCGAGCATACTGGTGTTAGCATGTATCTGAAAAATTGGCACCTTCTGTTACTGACAAACTTGACCGATGTTGCATGCCTGCTCCACCTTTTGCTAAGCTTTTAACACGTGGTGATCGGTGAATGTCTGGCATCAACCAAACATGTTGGTTGAGTAATTGTACATGTATAAAAGGGTAGGGTCTCAATAAATGTAGTACTTAAAATTAGGGACTGCACTATAGTATATGGTACTCCCCTTCAGACTTGAGCTGATAAAAGATACTGCTTTTTTCAAGCTTTAATGATCTCAGTGGGAATTCCTTCTGAGCGTATAGCCCATTAAAATATTGCACTGCCATGACAATATCTCTACAAGAGGAGAATATCATCTTATGTTATCACATAAAAGTTAAAACGTGTATCTATTTCATTATATATTTCAAAAGAAATGTGATGTAAGAAAAAAAACCGCACATTTTAACATATTGTGACATGAGCATTTATAGCATTAGTAAGCAGTTTTACTCTACTTAGAAATTAGAACAACCATACATTTTAATATTTCAATAGATGGTGCGGCAATATAACTAGCAGGATTGGTCAATGCATTTTAAGCTAACTTTGGTCCATATAGCAGCTTGTCAAATTAACAAGCTCCCGCCCACTAAATAGAACACTATACCACAGACCAAACGTGATATCCCTTTTATCACATAAATTTCAGTGCCTACAATCTCACTGTATAAACTGCTAAAATACTTTATTTAACTTGGTCAAACTTTCAGAAGATAAAATAGCCCTACGTGAAGCAGCTAAATCAACATGATAATAGACAAAATTCGGATAAACTAACTGTTCAATTATATATCTTTAGCAATACTTGGATTTTTTTTAGACATAGCAATAATCAGAATTGACTTACCCAAAAATGCTACAGTCTTGATCACTAAAAGAAGCATGTTCATCTTCTGGTTCAAACAGGTGTTTTCTTTCAACTGAACTCGAAACTCCATCAACCCTTGGGAAGATAATGTAAGCTATGTTGTTGTCTTCCCAAACTCCAATCGGCTGACATAAGTTTTTGTGGGTGATCCTTGTAAGTATGATGAACAGCTCTTCAGCTTGAGAGGGTCTTTTGCATAGTGCAATACAATTTCGTGTGGATCCCTCAGAATATATTAGAGTTGCCTGGTATGCTTCTGCACCTGGAACATTGTTCTTGCTCACAAGCAACCTTGTACAGTTTCTTTCAATTTTGATCTGCTGCAGAAAATTAGGTTGTAGCTTACTATAATCTTTTTGCTAAGTGAGTGAGATGATTGTCTACGAGTAGCATACTATAACCCTACATACCAGTGAATCATGTGGAAGTGATACAGGCATCCTGAAAACAAAATTCACTTCTGTAAGAAAACACATTGCAACACTGCGAGTAATGTAGAGAAATGCTCATAAACAGTAATTATAAATTGGAAAACTAACTAACGTTGGGTGAGCACCGGATGTAGAAGATGGTGCAGGATTGCTCTTTTTTGGAGCCATCAGTATCCCTTCCCTTGTGCATATAGTATATTATTTCCATCAACAAGGAACAATAGTCACATTTGATAGAATTTATCAAAGCGATGGATAACATGGGCTGCTGGTTTTAGAGCACATCAGTAAGCCGTGAGGGGGATGGAGCTTTGAAATTTGTTATGGAAACAGATTTGGAGTGCCACCATAAAATACACCAAGATCCAGAATCTATTTTTAGACAAAGGTGAAAAACATAAGTATTTGTACCCCTATATATAAACACAAAACTAGAGCCTTCTTTTTGAAGAAACCTAGAGCCACCATGTTAATTGTTAATCACTGGAAAATACTATAAATAGTCACAAAGATGCAAACACTGGGGTATCAATTCGGCTAGCTAGACATACTCAATGGAAAAATATGCCACAATACAAAATCCGAGGAGTCCAAAACGGATACTAGTTGAACAAACAAATCTTCCTGATTAATTTATAAAACAGGCATAAATGGATCCGCAGTCACTCCCTGCAAATTTTCGTTTAAATGGGCCATGTGTGCATCAAACCAAGGGTATGCATATGTGCACGAAACCAAATCAGTCCCACTGCTAGGCATGGTCACCGTATGTTGTGACTAACTAAACAAACCATTCTTCTCAAGTACAGTTGTAGAATTGATGGCCAGTTGCTACATATCCATAGGTTCACATCTATAAAAACTTCTATTCATACAACAAATACATAGTAATATCAAGTATGTCAAAATTTGAGAGAACGATAGATTGACGAATAGATTTTTCCTACAACTTGGTAAAATTAAAATAGGTGGATGTATAACAAATAAGATAAGATTCATCTACACGTACAATGCAAAATTCATGGCAATGAGAGAAGAATAAAATACATGAAACTCTCATCCACTTATGGTCTAGAAAGCCAAGCCAAGGAATTTTCAGGTCATTAACATCAGGAGTAATGCGAGTTGAACTAGTAATATGCCTTAGATGGCTCCAATGCGAAGCAAAATATTTGACACATATAAGACATAAAGAAATGTTCACATTTACTAGGTGGTGACGTAATGAAGCTCCACAAGCTATGCCATATTAATTGTCAATACCTGCTTCCTATGCAAATTTATTGTTGAGGAAGACTGCACCTAGTCTAAGCACTTGGTTGGTTGGCATCGAATATTCCTGTAACTGTTGCATTTTTTAAGGGAAAGTAACCAAGGCATTTTTAATAGCCGCAATTTCATGTGAAATGTCGTAGCTTGTGTGCCAAGAGATGGACGACTGGCCGTGGAGTAAACAAACATGGCATGCCAGTGTGAAACTTGCAAGATATCATAATGTGGCCTTGAAGTTTTTTTTTATATATATATTTTTTGAGAAATGTGGCCTTGAAGAAATGAATAGGCAAAACCTACAAACTATGCTTGCCATGTGCCACAAACATTCAGTCTATATATGAAAGAGCAAATCATATATCTAGGGGATGAAACCGCGGTTATAATCATTACATCATGGAAACGTTGACAGCCAAATAAATGTAGTGTTATATCATAATGCTATGCATATGGTAACTGTGTAAACAAGGGTGAAATTTAAGAAACTTACAGTCAAATTAATACCTCAATTGATATAGTAGTGTTTCATCAATGTATTAATGCTAGTACCCCAAATATTTTTCTAAAGTTTTCAAGCACCGTTAAATCATTAATCCTGCTAAGTATCAAGAGGTGAAGTCTCAATCATGACCAATGAGACAATCACAAAGGCCCATTCATATATTGCCCGAACTGGCATCGAATATATCTGCAGGTGCACAACTAATCCGCCAGCCCAGCCGATGCCTACAACGGGAAATGGAACACCCACAACCAGAAAGGAAGCATTAAGCTTCATGCTCCGGTGTACCCATGAAGACAGGAACCAGCTCTATGCGCGCGGAATCAAGAGCGAAGCAAGTAATCTCACCCAAATCGGTGGCTGCGGCAAGGTGGCGTGGCGTGGTGGGCGAACTTCAGGGCTCCCATCATTGTCGTTGCTCCTCTCCGCTCTAGGAATGGAGGGTGTGTGGACATGTGGCCGCGGGTCCGGTAAGCGGTGGCTGGTGCCTGGTGGTGCGCAACTCAGGAGCCGCTTCTTGCCTTCTCGGGGATGGGGAAGGAACCTCGACGGGCTGGGGGCGTGGACGGGCGGGCGGGTCCGGTGAGTGGTGGTAACCGCTTCTGGTGGTATGCGACTCGACCGGCGGCGCCGCTGCTGTGAGGTTGGGGTTTTGGGCTCCTTGAGATGCCACCGACCAAGCAGAGGCATTGCATGAGCAGGGGAGGAGGGGGGTGGAAAGCAGCCGAGACTGCAATAATTTTTTTAAAAAAAAAGCAGAAAATTGTCATAAATGATCTTAACTGTAAACTACTACCTCTATTTCTTAATTGTTAACATTTTCTACTACGGTCCATTAGTTTTTAGTGGTGCTGCAGCTTATGAAATACTATATCTTCCTTTTGATTTCCCTTTAGAATTAGCTATCAACATCAATTAAACACAGACAAAAAAAAAGGTTGGCCCGAATGCCCCAGTTAATTACTTAATCAGCTTAAGATATCTTTGTGCATAAAAACTCATTCATCAAGTACGCAAATCCTGAAATCGAATGTGAAATTCAAATGAAAATGCATACACGGCACTTCCCTTCCGAGACCAGTCCATAGACCGAAAAAGGAACCAGTCATTGCTTTCCCAGAGGCACGTGGTGGGGGCTAAAACTTCGTAAAACAGCACTTGGAGAGGAAGTAAATAATAATAAGAGTAAAATACACTGGAAGTCCCTAAACTATTCATCCCGTGTCATTTAGCTCCATAAACTCTCAAACTGACCATATGTGTCTCTAAATTATTTTTGCTGTGTCAAGTGAGGTCCAAATCTCATTTAGAAGTCAAAATATATATTATGACCATTTCAAAAACAAAATTTATTGTACGCTACACTTTTAAAAAGTTTGTTTTCATCGACAAACACTGCAACTCGATATTGGTAGTCTCAAGACAATATAGTATGAGAGAAAACTGTTATAAACCTTTTTATCTCAATACATAATATACATGATCATGAATTTTTTAAAAAAATTAGATCTGTAGGGTAAGATAGCTTTGTCCTTTGAACATTTTTCTAAGAAAAAGGCTTTCTTACGCAGGTCAAAACAACTCCTGAACTTTCTTTACTCTACCCTTGTAACAAAAGCCTTAGAATCCGTGACCGATGGGAGTTTAGTTCGGTACTTAATCTGTGTTTTGACGTGGACTATTACGTGTAGAGTTCTTTAACCTCAATTAGAAATTCATGTCGTGAGGGATCAAACATAGGACATGAGAAGTACCACTTGAAACGTCCTAACCACCCGATTAGAAGTCCTTTAGCTTTCTTTTTCTCATATTATTTTTTTATAAAAAAATAAACCTAACTTGATACAGTAAAAATAGATTTGGAACTCCTTTGACACAACAAAAATAGTTTACGGACTCAGATGACTAGTTTGAGAGTTTATGGACCTAAATGGCACATCGCGAATTATTTAGGGACCTACGATGCACTTTACTCTAACAATAAATAAAGATAGAGATATGTATAAATATATACTCAACAATAAAATTTATTTTTTGTAACTATAAAAAAATAATATTAAGGAGAGTTCTATTTTATTACGTTCGGAATAATAAAGAGAGTGTTCTATTCTATCGAGATATTGAGAAAAAGTTTAGAATATACTGTAAAAAAAAGTTTATATTCCTATTCTATTTGCCATCAAAGATTTTGAAGTTCCTTACTTAATGCCAAATAACCTTATTTTACATTCTCCTATTTTCCTCCCTCCGTCCCTGGTCCGTGATCCGCTCCCCCGACTCCCTCTCTTCCCTAGTCTTTACCTCCGCGCTCCTCCTAGCTTTCCGTGCTGAGGTAGCGCCGCCACTGACGCTGGCCTGATCCGTCTCTGGCGCCTGAGCGCATCCTCCTGTCGCTATCTTCACCGCAGGCTTCGCCAGTGTCTTTTGGCCCGGTCTCGGCCGCATTTGGTGCCGGAAGAAGAGCGGCGGCCGCGGCATCCCTGAGGGATACAAGGTGCCCCTCCGCGTTCTTACAGGTATTTGCGTCTGATGTACACTTACTAACTGCATATGTATAATTGGTAATTTAACCGATGTCCGCAAAGCACATCCATCTTTTCCTTTTCTTTTGGACCTTTCCTCTTTTATTCAGTACCTGAACTATTATGTTCAATATATTGTGGATCCCTAACATAGCTATGTATACTGCTGTTATTGTTGTAGTTCGTCAAAGAGCCAGGGTCGCTCGATTTGGGATTTCCGCAGTTCTGCTTCCTGCGTGTGCCGGGTACACATACACCGTCCCCGTTCAGGATGCAAGACATGGATACTGAGAATTTGATCATGGGGCAAAGTCGCAGGACTGAATAGTCACCGAGGAAAGGTCCATCCTGCACAACCTTTCAAAACCATCCTTCATAATCATGGAAACCGCGCTCTCCACCTTGGACGAGATGGATGATGTGTACAATGGCATAGAGGGTTCGCGGATCGCTCCGGTTCGTCTAGCTTTGTTAAAATTCTATACATCTATATGGTAGAATTATGTTGCTCTCTTTGCGGTATTCAATAATGTGGACTTTTGGAGTGCTCCTAATTGCTGCAGATGAATGAGGATGGTGGTTACTTCGATGCTATTGTGAGGGCATCGCTCAAGTTAGTTAGCAAAGAAGACAACTCTGAAATTCAGTGGCATGGATTGAAGCTGATTCTGGTTATTATCTGTTCAATACCATGATGCTTTTGCTTTCTAATATATCACACTTATAATATGGTTGCATTGTTCTTGCTATCTTCTTGCATTCATTTTTTTTCAAGCATATTATCCCATTACATTTATTTGACACATGAATTTATTAGATTTATTGTGCATTTGTAGCACTTATTGAGGTTTCGGTGGAAAGAAATTGACAGCATAGGGTTTGGTGATCGTATGAGTATTCTTGGGCTATTAGAAAAGGGGGCTGGCCATGCTACCAAATTGGCTTCAAAGAGATCAGCCGCTGCTTTTGTGGCAGAGGTTACTGTTTAGCACAACTATTTTTTTGTATTTTTATTATGATGTATATTATGGCAGAGGTTACTGTTTAGCACTATCCATTGGTGTTCTTTTAATGGCGATGTCATATTGCAGATAGTTTGGAGCCATGGGGTTTGTTTACTGGAAAGTTTAGTTCCATACTTGGTATCTCTATCTGCAGAAGGTGCCTGTGAGGTACATTCACACATTTAAGTGCCAGTTCATTTTATGCACAATTGGATCGAGTAACTTCTGTTTTGCTGTATGGAAATTGTAGGCCGAGTTAGTCTGCTTGATTCTAAGATCCATTTTGAGTGTTGGAATTACCAGTTCTACACACTTCAAAGGTAGGGTGTCCTTATTATCACTTTTTTTTTATATAATTTTCACTGCCATGTATTTCAGATGGCTGAACTTGCGAACTGCTTTTGTTAGGACATGTATATTTAGGGAGAATTGAATATGCACAATTGTAAAGGTTGACACTTCTAAAATGGCACTAAAGAATGTAATTGCTTTAACGCCACTCAGTGATAAAAGGGGGGGTGTATTTGTAAAGGGTTTTACCCTTTTTTTCTTCAGTATAATGTTAGCAGTTCTCCTACGTGCTTGAAAAAAAACTCAGTGTTATTCTTATCTATGCCCCTTTGAACCTTGTCTATTTATATATCTAATATGGATCCACACACTGCTTGATGTTTTTGTCCGGTATATTGCTCTCTTTATCTCTATACCCCCTCCAAGACAAGTATGTGGATATGTCTGGACTCAGCTTCAGGGAAGGATGAACATAGCAAGCAGTTCATGTTTACATGGCTATCTTTTTTTTAAAACATTTCTCTGCTTGTTTACCTTCCCACTCATTATGGTAACCACTGGTGGACCTGGTCAATGCTCTGAGATCATTATCTGAATTCTTTAGGGCTGCCACTTTTGTCCTTTATCCTTTCAATTTCTTCTAGTTTGTGTCCATGTGGGGCTGATCCGATGATATTTACTACCTATGGATACGCAAATCAAATTTAATTTTACTTCTCCAATGTATCATTTTGCAATCCTTCCCCATCTCCTATATGTCTGCTTCCTTATCTTCTTGTTTAGCACACTCTTTTAACTTGCACATCCATGGATGAATGGATTGAATTTTCGGTTCAACCCCATGATTGTCGAGTTAAAAGTACTAGTATCAAATTGGAATATGTGTTTCGTGTTGAAGGGGTATTTGTTATTCAGAAACTCACAAAAGGTGTTCATGCAATTTATTGACATAGGATAGTAGGATGGCTAGCGAGGTGAGAAAACAAGGAGCAAATAGATATGGAACAAAAATGCAACATGGATACGTAACATGCCAAATATTACAAAAAAGACTGAATGTGGCGAAAGTGTCATTGTATCTCCTCTGAGTGACATTGCAGTATTTGCAGCGGAGTTTCTTAGAGTGGCGTATTATTTTAGGATTGTGCTAACCCTATCAATTGACCATTTGTGATCGAGATATTGACCTCTTTTTTGCTGAAGTTTTGTTATATAGTTGTTACTTTTAAGTTTTGTCTGGAGACCCTTGAAAACGTTTCTCAATCCAACAATAACATCAGTGACATGTTCACTCAAGTCAAATGTAGTGATTCATGTTAGGTTGGAGTGGCATGTCATCCCTCCAAACTATTATTGTAGCTTGCTTTAGACTGTTGCTTACTTACTTACAAGTTTAGTGATATAGAATTATAGCTTTTTGTATACAAATACAAGTGATCACCATGAAACTTCCGTGACCTGTGCACTTTATTGTTGTTTTACGTGGCAAACTAACTTTCCTCAACCATGACAGCCGGAAAAGATGAAATTTATCCACATGGACTGGATGAAATTTATCCACATGGACTGGATGAATTTCATCCGCAGATATTGCCCCTCCTTTGCTGTGTAAGTTGTAAATACTTATTTGTCACTCATATTTGTATCTGAGGAATTTACAGCAGGTGAGACCCCCACTATTGCTTTTATTAATAAGACAAAAAAGGGAAAAAAAACACTATACAGAGTGACTGGGAACCAAGTTTAAAAGAAAAAGAAATCAGATTATACAGAGGGTGACTCTCTTTTTTAAGTCTAATGAGCTTGGTGTATAGCTTCATCAAAGAAAAGCTTCTTCTAGGAGATTATCACTCTCATTATCAGATTTATCTTGTGTGTATATCGATTTTTCTGATGCTTAGTGATGCCTTGTAATTACGTTCCATGCAATTTTTTCCTTGTCAACCTATAATATTTGTATTACAATTGTTTAATAGGCCCACCACATGCAGTTATACTCAGCAATTTAGCCTTTTCTGGTTATGAAGTTCGTTTGCCATTATGTCATGCCATAATTATTATGTGTGTAAAACATGGGGAGATTAATGACCTGACCCTGTTTTCAACCCAACATTCACGGTTGACACTGTTTTTGAGGGTTTGTGCATTTCACCTTTTTTTCTTTTTCAAAATGAACATTTAGATTGATGGACATTTAGGTCAATCTAAATGCTCATTTAAAAACGAGGTCAAATGCACAGACCCTAAAAACAGGGCAAAACTGCAATTAGGCTCTAAAACAGGGTCCGCGACACAATGGCCCAGTAGAACAAACTAAGGTGCTTTTATATGACAAATGCTTGAGTCAGTTATGTCATATTTATGAGATGAACTTTTGATTCCTGTCAATAGGCAGAACAAATTGTCTGATCATTTTATAGAGATATATTGATATTCCTTAGGCAGTACCTAACTGCTAGAAGATGAAATAAGTTTATGAGATGTCATCGAGGTGGTTCAGAAAATGACCATGCATATCAAACTGCAGGGTGACTTCTACTCTATCCTTATTCTAACAGTGAACTTATTGAGTTTCATGCACCTAACCAGTTCACCCAAAAGTCTAAGCTGATGGGGAAAGGAGGGCAATCCACTTATACTTCAACACTCCTCCTCACGTGCAGCCTCCCGCAGGGCGCAAACGTGGAATATTGGAGCGGAGGACTTAAATTACGGAAAATTACCTCTGCCAGTATTTGAACTCGAGAACTCTGGCTCTGATACATATTGAGTTTCATGCACCTAACCAGTTCACCCAAAAGCCTAAGCTGATGGGGAAAGGAGGGCAATCCACTTATACTTCAATAGAACTGATGAATCGATTTCCCGTTTCAGTTGCTTCATAAACATACTCAAGCTGCTTTAGCTGAACAGTCAAACCAACACATGGAGGAAGCTAATCAACATGAATGCACAGTTATAGCTGTGTTAGATGCTGCTCTTGATTATATGAAGTGGACGCCTTTGTATAACCTATCAAATTTGGATATATTTTGGAGGTTAGTGACTTGAAATTTACTAAAACCTGATGTGGCTTTTGGTGTTTTTATTTTTTTTTACTAAGCATGAAACCTTGTTTGGCAGACGTGGATCACTACTCTGTAGTAAGAAATTCAGCACCCATGCATTGCAGTTCCTTAAATCCGTATGGGAGTTGTACGTTTTATCTTGTTCCTTTTGTGTTGTCCTGACTTTCGTCACATACTTCCTTTACCCTGTTTTCTCCAGAAAAAGATAATGTTGATAAGATGCTGCAGTGGGCTATGTTTTACCTTGTTCCTTTTGTGTTGTTCTGCCATTCGTAACGTACTTCCTTTATCATATTTTTCTCAGAAAAAGGTATGTTGAATATGATGCTGCAGTGAGGTTGATGTTTTCTATATTGTTCACCGTGTTAGAAAATCAGTTGAAGCTTACCAAACCGGAGGATCATCATTATACAGCATCATGGGCTTCTTTCAGATGTCATACAGATGAACCTGCCAAAGCAGTTGAGAATTTTTTTGACATCTGGGCATCAGTTTCTTGGAACTTGTCAGGTGAATTTGGATCCTTTTATTCAGTCTGAAGTGAACCAAAAAGCTGAATTCATAGCTCTAGAAATTATTTTTCTGTACCTAGGCATGCTCAGTGTGTTATAGCATGCTTCAGCTCTTTGTTTTTAAGGCGGTGTTGCAAGATGTGGCACATCACTCCTTTCCAATCGCCTAGGCGGGGATAAGGCGAGGCGACACCTTACCATGAACATATAACAACGTAGCAGCATAGAGACAAAAAGAAAAAGAAAACAGAGGCAATTGAAGGGAAGGAGGTCCAGCCCACCACTAGATCGAACACCTCACCATTACTTTCCGGTGCCTTAGGCCCTGTTTGGATCACCGGCAAAAGGGGCAAAAGAGCAAAAGTCTAGCCGAGTTTGGGGCAACGTTTCCAAACTGTGAGGCTAGACGACCGCCTAAAATCTTAGCCCGTCGCGATGGGTGGACAAGCCTGGACAACCCTACCCTCCCCACCCGAACTCGGGCGGGCAGCACCGCCCCCGACGAGAGAGCCCCCCACCCCCCCCCCCCGGGGCCCCCCGGCGCAGAGCACGAGCGATATCCCCCCACCACCACCGCCGCCGCAAGCGAGCCCCCCAGCCCCCGCCCCAACCCCCGGCGGCGGCCGACGTCCAAAGGCAGAGCGAGATCCAGACCACCCCCCCCCCTCCCCCCCAAAAAAAAAAAAACACCCCGGCGGGCGGCCGACCGCGCACGAGCAAGATCCAGAGACGCAAACCCCCCCCCCCCCCGACTCGACCCGACGTCGCCTCCCATTACACTCCGCACGGCAGATCCGGCGCCCAGGAAACCTCCTTCTCTTTGGTATGCTCCCATGTTCTTTTTCATCTGTGAAATGATGTGTACTGGTTCATCGATTTATTACGTAGTTAGCGTTTATTAAAATTTTCTTTTTACAGTTAGGTTGTCAACGAAGTAACTGTCCAACATGCTATATAATACATGGTCGCTTGAATGCTGTCTTTGAAAATATATTTTGATGATGACTGATTGTTCGGTACATTTTCCATGAAATTAGGTTTTGGCCCCTGCTTGGCGCTCGTCGAGCCCACCAGGCATACATGGCCGCATTCGGCGGTGACGACTCCGGGGATTTGTTCTTGCAGCCCCCGCCGTACTCTCCCCCTTCGACGGACGGTTTGAACATCTTCTCCAACAACGTTGAGTTTGAATCAGGCCCAACCTCCGTCCGTGGTGACTGGATTGGCTTCGAGGCATTGGACCTCAACTCCCAATCGGAGAGTTGGCCGCATTTGGCGGCGTATCGGGATTACCTACAGCCGGGAAGTGAGGATGGAGGCAATGCCGAGACCCTGCCGTTCCATTCCCGCCAACCCCATCCTGCCAATCGATCCCTCGACTTACGCGCGTCTCGCAGCAGCAGCGGCGGCATGTTAGCTGGACGGGGAACACGGCGCGCGGAGGCAGGTGCGTGTGGTCCCGCCCATCGCCGTCCATACCCACCGTCGTATAGCGGTTGTGGCATGCCCTCCCAACCTCCCCGATTGGTACCTCGAGGCGGCGGTCTTGCTGGTGGACGGCGCAGTGATGATGAGGACTTTGCTGACGACAACGGTGATGAAGAAATTGTTCGGATCCATGAGGTATATTCCAAGATCGAAGTGTTACATTCAAAAATAGTACCATGTGATTTTATCTTAGTACATGTTTAATTTGATTTGATCTTTTGACTAGAATAAAACTAATAAGGCAAATTGGTCGGACAAAAATAATAAATTGTTGTGTAAGTTACTGCTTGAACAAATTGCTTTTGGTAACTACAACAAGGGAGTTATGACGGCTAGAGGGTACAAGTAGATCATACATAAGTTTTACCGTGCAATAAATTTGAGGCACGATAGGAAGCAATTCAGTAACCGAATTAGGCAATTGAAGCAGATGTACCAGTTCATAAAAGATCTCCGGACCAATTTCGGACTAGGCCGCGATGAAAATGGATGGCCTACTGCAGATCCTAAATGGTGGGAAGATGCAATAGAGGTACTACATTTTCTTAAACATATAATAATAAGTGCACTAAGATTCATCGATCTCTATCTAACTTCATTGATTGACATATGCAGAAACATCCAGAATGTAAAAAGCTGAAATCAGGACCTCTGGAGTTCTTACCAGAGCTTGAGGACATATTTGAGGGAGTTGTTGTGGATGGTTCCTCTTCCTATGTTCCTGGACAAGATAGTTTTCATGTAGAAACAAAACATCCGGAACATGAGGACGATGACGACGGTTTCGAAGACTTGCAACCTAGTCCAATGAGTTCAAGTAGCCGCAAGAGAGTAAGTAGTACTAGCAGCACAGCTGAAAGTCCTAGAAAGAAATCGAAAAGCCCAATGGTTAAGATGATGAAGGATTGTTTGACTGCGTCTACTAAGATGTCAGCTGAAAGGAATGAGTACTTGAAGGCTGCTTGTACTAATAAGAAAGAGAGGACGTCTGGGTTGCATTCTTCAATTAGGCAATGTCAGCAGTTAGCTTTAGAGTGTGGGGGAAAAAAATAAGTACAGAGTTCTACGCAGTTTCACAGATTTGCAAAGATGACTGCACTAGACACTTTTTCATTAACATACCTAGTCCAGAAGGAAGGCTGCCATTCTTACAAAGATACTGCAAGCAACACAACCTTAATTAGATTCGCCTATGACAGTATTCTATCATCTCTAGTGGGTCTATGAACGCATTTTGTCTATGTGTCCTGTACATGTATTATCCCTAGGTGTGATGTGAACCTACTTTATTTATGTTTGTTGTGAACTTACTGTGACTATGGAGATGTGAGCCCATTATCTATATGTTTGATTTGAGAGGTCAATTTGTGATGTGTTAAGTGATTTTTAAATTAGTCACATGTTATAAATTTGGGACTTGTGAACTATCGCCTCATGAGTTTGTTCGCACTGGTGTTGCAGGATATGTCTGGCCAGACTAATTCAAGTGAGGATGAACTTGTGAAGCTTGTACTAGAGGAAGAGGAGAGACAACAAAGTGAGGTCATGGAAGGCATGTTCATGTTTGGTATGTACCATGAAACTTACTTCCAAAAATCAAAGAGGAGAAATGTCATTTTAAGTGGTCATGATTGGGTTATGAAAAATTTAGCCGATATTACAGAATGCTATAACATTTTTAGTATGAGTAGACCATTATTTGATCGACTTCATCATCTATTGGTGCACTCATATGGACTACAGTGCACAAAAAAAAAGTTCTTCAGTGAAGGCATTAGGAATGTTTCTTTGCATGGTTGACGCACCTCAATCAGTCAGGCAAGCTATGAATCGCATGGAGAGGTCTCTAGAGACAGTGCATCGCAACTTTGACAAAGTATTGAAATGTGTTCTTAAGCTTGCTGCTGACATAATTAGGCCAGTAGACCCTAAATTTGGAACATTGCACCGTAGGTTACAGAATCGTAGGTTCTTTCCATACTTCAATAATTGTATAGGAGTATTAGACGTCACTCACGTATAGGTTGTGGTGTCAAAAAGGACAAGGTGGTTCAATATACGTGTCGGAAGGGTTTCACTACGTAAAATGGGCTTGCTGTTTGTGACTTCAACATGAGGTTCACATTTGTTCTTGCTGGCTGGCCGGGTTCAGTACATGATATGAGAGTGTTCAATGATGCTATCCACAAATACAAAGACAAATTTCCTCATCCTCCACCAGGTAACATGCTATCTATGTTCTATCAGTTTACTGTTCTATGTGCACTAATGGTGTACGTACTGATTGTAACAAAACATTTGACTCGTACAGAAAAGTTTTACCTAATGGATTTTAGATACATGAATCGCTGGGATTATATTGCACCATACAAGGGAACAAAATACCATGAACCAGAGTTTCAGCGCGGGTCAATGCCTAAAGTATATAAAAGAAACCTTCAATTTTGCTCATTCGTCACTAAGAAATGTTGTGGAGAGGGCATTTGGAGTTTTAAAGATGAAGTGGAGGATTTTATTGAAAGTGCCAAGTTATCCAATGAGAAAGCAAAGTGAAATAATAGTAGCATGCGTGGCATTGCATAATTTTATTCGAGACAGTAAAATTGAAGACAGTGACTTCGAGATATTTGAGCGTGATAAGACTTATGTTCCTCCAGAGGCTTCAACATTTAAACCTCCTGCAATGATAACTGATGCAAGGGAGGAAGATCAAAGCATGAATAGATTTCGTGATGAATTAGCGAACGCTTTGTTTCGAAGATTGTAAGGCGGATTTGTTCTTTGCTATGCACGCATAGTATTGTTTTGTGTAATTGACCTATTCTCGAAACTGAAATATTTTGTTGCTGCATGTATGATGATCATATTTGTTGTATCTAAACAAGGGCAATTTGGTCATTTTACATTGCAAGACTAAAATTTAGTAGTACATCCAAACACCTCAAGGACTAAAATTTTAGGGGCTAAAAGATTAGGCCTAAAACTTTAGTTTAAGGGCTAAAATTCAACACACCTACTTACTTTCCTGCCTTCGAGCAACCAGCACCGCCACACCCCCACCCCCCCCCTCCCTCCCTCTCTCTCTCTCTCTCTCTCTCTCTCATAGCTGCTGCTGTTCCTCCCTCTCCCTCCTACCGCAGGCAGCCTAGCACAGCGCTGCCGCCACTCCCTCCCTCAGACTTGCTGCTGCCTCCTCATCCTCTCCCTGCTTCAGGTCTGTCGTCGCTGACTCTTGTAGATCAAGCGCCACCACCGGTTGGAGGCACCGGAGACGGCTGGGATGGCAGTGGCGACTGCTGCTTGACCTTCCTAAACTATTCCGTTCCTGTTTCCCCTCTCTTCCCACCCAGTCTACCATCCTAGTAAGGCCAGGCGGATGCCTAGGCTACGAGTTCACGGCAACGCTTTGAAACAGAGCTTTAGTTCATACCAAAAGTACATTCTATTTTTATTTTAGCCGTTGTTAGGTTAACACATGACCATTGTTTTGTACAGGATCCTTCAAAACCTCACAGTGATATACTGCCCACATGCTCAGCTCCAATGCCTCAAGTTCTTGATGAGGTTTCTCCTCCATCTGTTTTGGAGGTAAGGTTCTCAGTTTGCTGATCGATCCCCAGCCCATATCTGGTACAATGTTCGAAGATGATAGAGAAGAATTACTTAGTTTCTTTTTCTCAAATGCATGAGGTTTTCTGATTGGTGGTATAACTTGAATGCACTGTTTGTCTTTTTTTTTCAAAAGATAGATTGTGTAGTCAATGTGATGTAATAGTTTGCACGCAGGCGAATGAATATGACAATGTTGTCTCTGCTTGTGTTACAGATAATTTGAATAAGTTTAGTGAGTATGCTGGCTTAATAAAGTTGGTGAGCCCATTCATTTTTGTTGCATGATTTGCAGTCAATATTTTAGTTGTGAACTGAAATGAGTCTTTATTTCATAATATAATTATAGTTTAAACTTTAAACTCCAATTTTTGTGTTTTTTTTGCCTTTTTAGCTTAAACTTAGCAAATAAAATCTTGCCTGTTCTGCTAGTCTGTTAGTTTGACAAAAACGATCGCCTTTGCCTGGTTCGGCCTCATTCTTTACCAGGCTTGCAATTGCAGTGCACCCTTTTTGAACTCGAAAAGCCAGGTTTGAACCAACTTCATTTTAATTGAGCACATAGGAGAGTTGTAGATGAGATAGGGTAAAGAACCCAGTACAACACACGCAAACACACACGCATAGAACTCTTGTTTACATTCGCGCCTGTGGAAACCAAAGAAACGACCCTGTAACACTGCATTAAGCACCCTGCTGGGCCTGCTCAGGGGCAGTCAGGGATAAAAGTCTCTGAGCCCCAGCCATACACCACATCTGCATCTAGTTTCTAGCTCAGCTCAGAGCTTCAGCTATATTGGTTTGAACCAGCCAGGTTATACTGAAGTGATACATACCGCTTCTTTTGCTTGAAAAGTTGACATAGGAAACAGTATCTGCCGTGCATGCACTAGCTTAATGGTTAGTTAGTTTGTTATGTATCTTATTTGACAATGGTAACATGCAGTTTGACTGGTAACCACACCGGTTTCAATTGGTGAGTGAGTGACCTGGCCACCTGGCACTGGGACCTTAACTTAGATTGAGGCTAGCCATGTCTAATAAGTAAGAACAGACTCAGTGCTGGTAGCTCCCACGCAAGGTGGGTTCTAGGGAAGACATGTAATGCAACATATGTAGGTCATCTGAGCTGATGACGGTTATGCTTGCACCATAAATTACTATGTCCCTACATCAATCTATGCAAATAGGTTATGCTTGCACCATAAATTACTATGTCCCTACATCAATCTATGCAAATAGCTGAACGTCTTGGTTCGTTTAACCTAACTGCATTTGATCACTCATGTAAAGTTCTGTTTCATATAAAGTTGAAATTGAAGCTGGCAGATAATATTAATTCTCAAGCTGCATAGCAGGGGCTTCCCTTGCTGTATATGTTTCAAAAAATAAAGAGTGTTTGGTCGTAGTGATGATTCTTCTATCCTTGACCTTCAGCAGTTGAATTTATGTTTTGAATCATTTGTATTGTTGTTTTGAATGGTTTGCATTATCTATTTGTGCATACTATATGCATGTGGCCTTTTAATCTGGTGTAAAGTATCAGTGCATTTGAGTATTTTAAATTTTATGAAGAGTTCTAATTATGCCTATGTATAATGGGCAACGTATTGACAATAAATATTCACACAGGTGTTTGGATTTTAATGTGTTTTTTTTTGTTCAGGACAATAGTGAAGAAATGGATTATCTCGTTGATGGGCATATTATTCTTTCTGAAGCTTTCATTTTTGTAGCATCCTGTCCCCGGTACTTGACACTATGATCACATTTGCTAATCTTCTTGTTTTTATGTTTCACTTACCTTTATATTCTGTTATTACAGGATTGAAAACAATGCAGAATTACTTCGATGCATACTTCTTCCTGTTTCAACCATCTGGGATCAATTAGATGTGTATCATTTTTGTGATCATCGATTTAGGACATCTGTCTATAATGTTATTGTATTTTGTGAGGAAGTGCTAAAAAATTATCAGGGACAATCAAATTGTTCAAATCTGAAAGTTCTCGCACCACCATTACTTTCCCTGCTCTTAAAGGTAGAAGAAGACATCCAACATATCATACTTCTGTCAAATGACAAACAAGTCGCACTAGAAAAATATTGTTATTCCATTTTATTGCAACTGATTCTTTTTTTCAGATGCTTCAGTGTGTACATTCTCTATGGATGGAAGAATTTGAAGAAGTCGTGGAGTCATATTGTATTATGAAAGGCATTGCGGATGAGGATATCTTACTAAAAAGTGTGAGAGAGGTGCTACTAGAAATATGCAGAATTGGGTATGTTTGCTGCTTTTAGTGTTGAGCTCAATTTAAATTAGATTCAAATCATAGATTTACTTGAGGTAATATAACATGTCAATTGAAATATTAGCCGAAACCACCTCACATAGTGTTTATTTGCCTAATGGATTGACAAGATCAAAATTGAAGCTACGCAGATTCTAATAAGACACCTTGAATGATGTTTAGTTGCCAAATGGATTGAAAAAATTGAAGTTAAAGCTACACATCTGACTCCATCCTTGGTCAAACTTTATATAGATCTATCTGCAATGAACTCACAAAGAGAGTTCCGTGTTAGGCCCATATTTCTAAAGTTAGTTGAGCTACCTTGGTACATTTTGAATCTATCACTCGTTGAAAGTATTGTCTACCTAATTAGTACTCTCCTGGATATGCTTTTAGGTACTTAGATCAATTTACAAATGCTATTTTGTTTCAGCATTATTGTTGTTTCATGTCTTTTGAGAGAACTTGTACATCATGGAATGTTGGTGATATCTCATCTGTTTTTCTTTTATGTTTTTTTTTGTTTTCTATATCTTATGATGTTATGCAATGAGATAGATAATAGAGGAGGCAATGTCACTGTCAATCATCCAAATCAGAGAGTACTCTCCCAATTATTTATATGTTATGTTGCATGTTTATGAAAACATCTGAGGCTTAATAGCAGAGCCATAATTTTTGTTGACCCAGTAGCAAAGCCATAATCACATATCGTGTAATGTGGTTGCGATATGAAAATGTAACAAATGGATGATTTCAACCCGAGATACTAGGTTTTCAGGTGTAATGGCAAAATGAACAGTTTGCTTACTCTGGTTCCCGTTCTGTAGTTGCTTTTCCCTAAAAAAATATAATTGTGCTAATGGCATGGGTTTCATCTCTAGCCTAGCCCAACGTGTTTTGGACTAAGAGGCTTAGTTGTTGTTGTAATGATGCTAATGTGGTTTTAATTTCTGAGGAAAGCTTCTTGGAAGTTCAGAATAACAAGATATTTTACTTCTCTATTATATTTTTAATTCCTTTTTTATATATGCATATTGATGGCTACATTCCGTAGGTACAAACTCATTGGAATATGTGCATGTCTTGATGCGTCATTTGATGAATTATTGGACAGTACTATCATTTGTGACATCTTGATGAAAGATATTGAATCAATGGATTTTCAGCATGTGACTTGGCTAATTGAGTATGCGATTATTCCATTGGTGCAAAAATGTCCTTCTAAGCTTTGGACAAAATGGATATATTCTTTGCTACAGCCATTGTGTCACTACTATGATTATACATTACATGGCTATTGGTGCAATGTATTATATGGCTCGAGTTGTTATGTATTGCCTAATAAAATGCATGTCAGTAAAAACTTGGCTGATACCTCATCTGAAGGGGATTTTTGCTATAACGCCCTTTTCAACGTTGGGCTTCGCTTCTATACCATGACAACGTTGGGCTTCTCTAAAATACTAGTACAATAGTATCAGTACCGTTCCTTTGTCATTATCTTTAGTTTTACTAGTTTTACCTCTATCAATGGACCCGAAAAGATGAAAATACCCCTCACATAAGCATGTCGCACGTTTCTCTCCCAGCAAACATCACGTCCTTCAAAAATATTTAAAAAAATGTTCGATGGGTGAAAAAAAATCCGAAAAATGCATTATGCCCACCTGAGCACAACAGCACCTCCCTAAAAATTTTAAAAATGCTGAGTAGGTCAAAAAAATTGTAAAAAATACATACTGCTTACATGACACACATCGTCATCTCCAAAAATATTTCAAAAATGCGAACAGATCAAAAAAATTTCTAAAACTGAACCACTTTAAATTGAGTCAACACATAGGTTTTGTTTGTCCACATGACAGTTCCATATTAAAATGAACCACACATCGTCACATAAGTTTAAAACAGGTCATACATAATGTATCAAAAGAAGGGGTTCAACAATCACAGATACATAAAAACAAGTCATGCTCTCGGAGGCTTTCTAGCAGTAATCTTCCTCACAGCTAGCCTACGACGTGGTTGCTTGGTTGGGGTTGAAGTAATCATGGTGGACAGTTGTGAAGTGCCCTCTCCCATGGTTGGAGTTGAAGTAACCACGTTGTCTATATTTTGCTCCCTGAAACAAAGTAAAGAATGCAAGAGGAACTGCTAGTAAATTTCACTGATGTATTAAGTGCAAAAAGGACTAAATCTTCAACACCTAGTAACTCATGTAACCAGGTGGTCAGACCCAAAAGCAGGATCGGCAAGCTCTTGCTGATCATCCTCTCTCATGGTTGGCTCTATGCAATTAACCTCCATTTCATTTGTGTGGACAGTGGTACTTGTTGTGCAAATTTTTTTGGGAAACCAACCTTTTCTGGTATTTACCCTTGGTTTCCTCTTCTTGCAAGGTAGAGACAAAGGATAGTAAAAATCTAAGATTCACATATTGTTTATAGATGAAAAAAATAATTGACTTGCCTTTTCTTTGTGCCGTTGAAAGGACATTTGGAGCTGTTTTTCCTATGTCCTTTCTGATGGCAATTGGGGCACTCCACGGGGCCTCTAATCATTTTCTTGCCTCTCTCACTCTCCTCAGTACAAGGCTTTCTAGAACCACCACCTTCAAGACAACTTTTGAACCTTAGCTTTCTTTGTCGGCCAACACTCCTCTTCTGAAGTGGGGCACCCATAGCAGCTGATATGTCAATCTGTGGCCACTGTGTCCTATCCGGAAGTGGCTCTATCACTCTCTTATAAGCATTCTTAAACCTCTGCACAGAGTAGTACTCATCAACAAAGTACTCTAGCCCCACATCTCTGAATGGTTGTGCTATTATTACAACAAGTGCATGTGGACATGGTTTACCAGTATGTTGCCACTCACCACATGAACACTCATGCTGGTGTGCCTTAACAACATGCCTGACATTACTAGCTCTGTTGTCCTTCACCTGTGCAGAATAGTGGTCACATTTTACTAGAGCAAAGTGACCCAATCTTCTAGTCCTTGCCCTCAAAATATGCAGGACGGCAGGTAAAATACGCCCAGTGAGCCTCTCTCCAATCCTTCTCCTGTTGAAAAACAATGTCATTATGTTCCCCTAATCTGGTTAGCAAGCTCACATGGTGGAAGGTACTTGAGTTCTCGAACCCAGTTGTTAAAGGTTTCAGCAATATTATTGGTGATATAATCACACTTAATGTCTGGGTTGAATTTGCATCTTGTCCACTTCAGATTATGGTGTTGATTGAACCATGAAGACACTTTAGGATCACTCAAAATGGGAGACATGTGTCGATCATGATCTTCCATTTTGTATGTTCTTGCAACTGGAAATAACATCTCCCCACCATTGAAAATTTTGATATAGTTCTGATGGAGGTGTCTAAAGCATTCTCTATGTTCAGCATTAGGAAATATAGTCTTCACTGCACTTATTAAACCGTTATGTGCATCATTGCAAGTTGCAAGGATAGGTAGATCACCAATAGCCTTACGGAGTTGAGACATAAACCACATCCAGTTTATTTCCGTTTCACCATCAAAAAAACAGAAAGCAATTGGATACATCTAATTGTGACCGTCAATAGTACAAGCTGAGGCTAAATGACCATTTCATTTACCATTTAATGCTGTAGAGTCAATGCTTATGTATGGCCTACATCCATCCAAGAAACCTTCAATGCAAGGTCCAAATGCACAAAAGAACTGCAACGTCCCGCCTCCTCGAGGCCGGACCCGCTTACATCAGGTAGCTTTTTATAGGACATAGGCTAGACTCACAGACCAACACAAGTCTTTATTACGCACATTTGTCCTCACTCGTGCGCACCCAGGAATAACTTTCCGGTCGGTCACCCATCCTGAAATTGCTCCAGGCCAGGCACGTTTAACCTCGGAGGTTTTCGGAGCTAGGCTACCGGAAAAGAAGTTGTAACTTGTTGATATGAGTATCCTATTAATCCTATTAAGCTCTGGATCGGGGTGTCACATACTCACCCCCTTAAGAGACCGACGTCCTCGTCGGTCAATCCCCAGCCAGGAACGTTCTCTCTTGGCCACGTCTATGTGTCCAGTGCCAGCGCATGTGTCATGCTGTGTGACCACTCTGGATCCACACCAGCTATGCACACCATGCCTGCGCAACTGCGACACACGCGCCCGTGAAACCGTGAGAGTCGGCTCTGATACCATTATGTAAAGTCCCGTCTCCTCAAGGCCGGCCCGCTTACATCAGGTAGCTTTTTATAGGACATAGGCTGGACTCACAGACCAACACAAGTCTTTTCTACGCACATTTGTCCTCACTCGTGCGCACCCAGGAATAACTTCGCGGTCGGTCACCCATCCTGAATTGCTCCAGGCCAAGCACGCTTAACCTCGGAGGTTTTCAGAGCTAGGCTACCGGAAAAGAAGTTGCAACTTGTTGATATGAGTATCCTATTAATCCTATTAAGCTCTGGATCGGGGTGTCACAAGAACTTACTGAAAAAGACATGGCCTTGATACATCTCTGTGTCAATCTCAATAACACTAGTTGGCATCTTCTTCAAGACCTCAGCCCTCCAACTGTAAAGCTCTCTGAAGCTTTGTCCCCAGCTGCCAAACACTTCTTTCTCAGCCTTTTGTATTCCCCTCCAGATCGTGTCATACCCAATGGTACAATCATAGGTATCTTGTAACGTTTTCTGCAGATCCTTCGGACTAAGCTTTTTATCCTTATTTAGTATAGGAATAGCCTTGCTAGCAACCCATGCAGCTGAAGGTGTAGTAGTCATACTCCTAGCGCTGGATGTACAAGTGTGTATATCATTGAATACATACACCTGAAATAAAAAAAAATCAAAACAGAAGTTAAATTGGGAACCAACAAGATCATTCAATACCTTAAAAAAAGTAATTAAAAATTCCTGCTAAGTGTCAATACCTTAACAATATATGCATCCTTATAACTTGGGCGTGCAAAGATGTACCAATCACAGTCCCCACCCTTGCAATGCCCTCTATATCTTGTTTTATCAATTGCTGCAATACCCAATTCAAATTCATGGTTTATGGCATATTGTCTCACGGCCAATCTAAACTCTTTCATATTAGGGAACTTGCTACCAACTTCCATCACCGGGATTGTCCTTGTCATACACTATATGTTCTTCACCAGGTACATTATCATCAACTGGAATAGCTGCACCCTCAATATCATACAAATTTGGTCGTTCAGACCTCCTTGCACGAGTCTTTGATTTAGCGGCTCTTCTTTTGCCTTTGCTGCCCTCTCATCCTCATCCCTCAACCCAAAAAATTGTACAATTGTTCATCACTAGGAACTTCTAGCCTTCCATCTTCATCACAGTTTTCCTCAAATTGTACATTATCCCAATCATAAACCACCTCACGCTGCATCCCAATCATCGATAAAGGAAGCCTACCATAGAAGACAAAACAATAGTTGAATCAGTAAATTCTTCCTGTCCACACACTACTTTAAATTCTTCCTGTTCACACACTACTTTAAATTGATTCAAGCTACTAACCGCATATACAAATTTACAAGATATCAGGGAGGAATAACATGTTTCACAAGAGAAAATAGAATTATACTACAGCAAGAATACAAATTCAAGCTACTGACCTAGCATCGTGCATCATACTAGAGCAAGAATCTACTACTTCAATAGCATATGCAATGCACGAAGAGCAAATAAGAGACAAAAAAACTAAAAAAAAAAACTTACTTCCCTCCTGCTGCCTCCTGCGAGGGTGCCTCCATTCGTACTACTGCCACCATGGCCACATCCCTGGCTTCCTCACCCGACGGCACATCCACAGCTTGCTCTCCCGACGCCGCCACCATGGATGCCTCCTCTCGAGCTGCGTCCCCCTGTGGCGATAGTTCCTCCATGTCAACCTCCCACTCGCACGTCGTCGTCGGCTCCGTGCCCGCATCCCCCATCGCTGTCAGCTCTGCGCCGACATCCCCCATCGCCGACGCCCCGGTGCCCGCATCCCCTATCGCTGTCGCCCCCATACCTGGTGCTAGGGTTAGGGTTCGCAAGAGGCGAAGGCGTTGAGCGCCAGCTGAGAGATGGGGGAACGGATCTGGTGCCCACTGTCACCCCATTTTGCTTGCTCGAGGTCGGGGCGGCGCTGCTGTGGCGAAGGAGCTCACCGGCGTGGTAGGGAGAGCGGAGGCGGTGCTGGGAAGAAGATGCGAGAGAAAAAAGAACAAGGATGCCTGAGATCGATTCAACCTGCCTGTTTCGTCTCTGCTTATGGGCTTGAGGGTATTTTCGTCTTTTCTAGTCCATTGACAGAGGTAAAACTGAAGACAATGGCAAAGGAACGGTACTGATACTATTGTATTGGTATTTTAGAGAAGCCCAACGTTGTCATGGTATAGAAGCGAAGCCCAACGTTGAAAAGGGCGTTATAGCAAAAATCCTCATCTGAAGAGGGCAAAAAGTTAAGAATGGACCTTTTCAAGTTGACTCGTGAACTGTCCAATTTTCTTGCCACAGTGGCATTGCCAAAATTAATGATGGCATGACAAATGAAAGTTCCCTTATTAGGTAATGTGCTTTAACTTTTTTTTGTTTGGGTAAACAGATAGGTGACCTGCCTATACTTGTGTTAAGAAGAAAGTTTTACTACAGCCTATTACTACATTTGTACTTTTCTTTGTACGTAGTCAACCCCCTTGGTTGGCCTCAATAGAGTCATGGGCTTCTTCTTTTCGGTTTTCTTGCTGGTACATGTCTGCTTTTTGCAGAAGAGTTTAGTTTGTACTAGTTTGCTGTTACTCCTCTCTACTACCTCGTTTAATAACACACATACCCATTTATCGTTTTGAGTATTTGGACATACTTAATTTAAAATATTTCAAAGTGATAACCATGAAAAAATTTCACGGGAACTCCTATTTTTAATCATACAGTGATGTATGTATACATATACACACAATAATTCAATATTTCACTGTATATTAGAAAATATGAGCTCCTTCAATTTTTTTTGTCATGGTTATTATTTTGAAATATCTTAAATTGGGTATGTCCACATACTTAAAATGCTAAATGGGTATGCGCACAAGGATACATATTTCAGCTGCAGCATGGATACATGGTGGGTATTTATTCCAGTACAACAATATATTTGTAGTTGTTTTTTTTCTTTTTTTGTTATTATATTTAGAAGAAAATGTTGAGATGTTATTTTATCTGTAGGTATCTTCTGTATCATGATGGCCTCAATCATTCAATACGAAGGTTAATCAGAATATTTTTGGTTACTGGACGGATGATGAAGCAAAGATCAACGCTGCTCCATTTTGTCAAAGTTTGATCTGTCTTGCCAGTGACACACAGAGTAACAATTTTGTATCTTGCATCAAAGATGATATAATTCCATGTATTATCAGATGCTTAGCCTTGCAGGCTTGTCACAAGTCGAGTTCAAACAGAATCTTCAAGTCTAAATCTGACAATAATAACAAATCAAGTTCAAACATGGATCATGTTCTTACTAATCTCTGTGAATTTGCAACAATTGCATTCAAAATCAGGTAATGCATATGTGAAGCAATATTGTATAATACATACCCTGATAGTAACATCTCTGATGTTGACTTGAGAATTTGTTTTTATCTCCTTTTTTTAAGGCAAAAATGATGCCTTCAACTAGAAATGTGTTTGTTTCAGGGATTATCTGGGGAAGATAGAGGTGATGAAAGTGGTGCAGAAACCTTTGTAATTTGGTTGGGAAAGAAAATAACGGTCACACAATATCAAAACTCATCTTTGGATGAGCTTGAAGAATTTGTGTGGATTTGGGAGGTATTCTTCTCCGTGTACAAAGTACTTCTATATGAGTTTTTTCTTCTTGCACAATATGATCTCTTGTCCTCTTTGTTTCAATTAGATTGAAGCAGAGTTTAGGGATTATCTTCACAAATATGTAGACATGATTTATGAGGTGGACAAATTTGGTGATGGCGTGAAGGTAAGTTATTTTATGAATGAGTTATTTTACCAACCCAAAATTAGTTCTTTCGCAAGTGAATTGCAGCCCTGATGGTAGTGATACTTGTAGAATCTGAGTTGGGAGAACCTACTTAACATTGTGGACCTCATAGGCATTAGAAATAACTATTGTGTTACTGGGCCTTCTCTGTTTTCTTTCTCTCTCTTATCAGTTTTAAGGTTTATAGTAGTGACCTGAAAGCTTCAGACGCCTTTGTTACATTTGCACCTGAACAGTTTCCCTCTCCTAAATGGGCTGCCTGGTGGGATTGCTCAGTGCTATGCTGTGCTCTCTTGTTAGAAAAAAGCTTCCAACATTGGTTCTTAAGATTACAATAAACCATGCATGCTAGGATTTCAAGAAATGAAACTTAAATGGTGGTTCCTAGGATGCCCGCATCACATATCCTTCGGCTGCGAAGGCATTGCGATTTGTGTCTACTCTGTCTTATGACCGCGGTAAATCCCTGGACTTCCGGCCATGCTGTTTTCTCTTGTTTGCCCATTAGTCTGTTTAGCCAGTCCTGTTACAGCTCTGCACGTCGCTGGGATGTGCGCTCCAGTACACCTACATACCACTCATGGGATCATATGGCAGCGTATATGAAATATTCAACAGTCTGAGGGGTCCCTAGTATACAGTAATGGAGTAGGGAGAACTCGGGGCTGCAAAAAATTGAACAGGCATCCTATGAACTGCTGTGCGACGTACCTACGCATGTAAGTTCTGGTTATCGACAAGCCATGGTGCATTACTGTGGATTCCATTCTTGAAAAATAAACAGAATGAGGTTTCCTGCTGCAAGGATTTGCGCAGATAGCAAAGGACACACGGTGTAGCTTAGATAAGCCCAGAGTACCGTACTGAGAAGACTGTACAATGGATTTCGCATGCGTCATTGCCTGCCAAGTATCCGTTATTGCTTAAGTGAACAGTGAACGCCGTAATGTACATACATATCACTTTGGATGGGATAAGCGCCTGCTTTCTATGGCAACAGAATGTTCATGTCGCCCATGTCGTGCACTGATGTTGCTGTTAAACTCCTGTGATCCAAATCTCCGTGCATGTAGCATCATCGGTCTTCGTTCCTGGTGCGGTAGCACCATGGTACGCCAGATGCACACTCAATTTCATAACATTAGATTTACCTTGTGCTGTGCTTATCACCTATTATGAGCTTGCTGCCCCTATCTCTCTTATACCGAACGTCCCAAAGCTGCTGCACTTTGTTGCTGTGATTGGTGGTTTGTTTGCCACTTACCTCTTGTTTCTCCATGCATTATTGTAAGGATTAATGAAGGGCTATACAATGACCTGTTTATTTGTTTGCAGGATGACATTTTTCTTTGTGAATTTTCATCTAGTTTAATGGATGAGTTTATGGCCAATATTGATATCGACAGCTTTGTAGATTCTGTTCAGTGGGCCGCATCATCTATGCTACCAGTATGTATATTGATGTATACACCATTTTTCTATACACGAGCATTCATATACTGCATACTGATTGTTTATTTTTTGCTCTCTTGGAAGCGTAAAATATCGTCAGTGCATTGGAAGAGACAAAACGAACAAATTTTTAAGTTTTATTGCAAGCTCATCAATTTTAAACCTTATATCAAGGTATTCATACTATTCCATGTTTTAAAGCTAGTTTATCTACTAGAATACACACCAGCAACTCTACAAAATGTATGCATCTGGATGCTTTGCAGTGGACTGGTTATGATGAGAATATGCGAGCACGTATCTTTTTGAGGAAAGATATACAAGAACTTATTGAGAACACTTCAGTGGAGTGGTCTTGTTTTCCTTCGTTTCTTAAGAGCTCTGCAGTTGAGGTGGGCGTTTGCTACTATATATAAGTGCAAGCTATTTGATGACTCTTACTCTAGTTAGTCGTGTTTGTCAGTTCTTTTGTAGAATATTAGAGTATTTGGAGCCTCAGTTTCATCCATTGATACTGAGGTAACTTCTGAAAAATTCAGGTTTAGAATCATTTTTATTTTCAGAGTTCCATAACTAAACGTGATTTCATCAAGCAGGATCACAAGGATGTGCTAACTTTTGGGGGGTATATTTGTAAATTGCAGGTATTCTTTATTTTTGTGTTTTCACTTTCCTGGAAAACTTATTTAGGAATGTTAAGAGTTCTTCTTCTGCAGCCATTTCAAGATTTTTCAACAGATTTTTTGGGGCATTTGCAACCTTATGCACAGAATTATATTGATGAGAAGAATAAAAAAGCTAGGGTATGCTATGCAACCACAATAACTTTAATCTTGTTCCCTACTTTCTTTGTATGTCTATCATATTCAAATGAAGATTATTGATGGCAGGAAAACAATTTTAATTCAAGTTTAAACTAAAGTTGTTGTTTTAATGCATTAATTTGAGAATGAAGTTTTTTTGGTATATGTGCTAATGTATTATTACTGTCATTCTACTGGTTCAGCACTTCAAAATTGATGCTAATTCTTGTTTCCTGTTGCTTCCTTTTTTTGAACACTTTAGCAGGTTCTTAAGTGTCTTGTATTAGGTATATGATGCTACTACCTCCGTTTTGAACTAACCATCATCTAGTGTGTGTGTGTGTTTTGTGCAAACGAAGAGAGATTCAAAAAATAATTTGAAGTAACCATTGTCTATATTTTAAAGAGCGAGTAGAATTGAGGAATTGTAACAAATAACCCAGGGCCAGGACTGGCCACATAGTGTAGTAACTGAACAAAGGGCAGAATGCGACAATGAGTCAGGTTGGTTCTTCAATATTAAGAGTGATATTATATATGTATCATGAATGTACCTGCAAGCTTAGCACCATATATTTCTGCTCAATTGTTTGTTAATTGTGATATCTATGTTTGCAGCATGATTTTCCTAGGAGCATTTTGGAAGATTACTGTTTTTTGAATCTGAATAGCGATCTCCTTAAATTGTCACTTGAGGTTATAGTTTCCTAACCACAATTTTGTGGCCAATTTCCCGCACAATGTTTTCATGATAATTTATGACTTATATAAGTTTATATCCTTTTACAGCGAAGAACCAAACTTTTGTATGAGCAAGATCAACTATCATTATATTATCGACAGATGAAAAATCTAGTCACAAATGAGCAGGTATTGGATTTATATCTCCTATGTGTCCTTGATACTCTCTGAAGTTGCTGTCTAGTTTCTTTTCCTCAAGTTATACGTTCACTTGCTTTTCTTTCCTCTACTTCATGTAAATTGTTTGTACTCCTACATTTTTATATGATAGTATTACTTAAATTGTTTACCACAATCGTATTACTTAAGTCAAAATAATAACTTAAGTCTGCTCTGTCCATATCTTTGGGCACATTAATATATGAATTTGCAATGGAGCTACTAGTAATCTTACTACTAGCTAACTGTGGATGTTTGAATTGCCAGCTGAGAGATGCCGTTCAAATTTTGATAACTGAGCTGGAGGCAGAAGGTTTTTTTAATGTTGATGATGATTCTGTTGAATGGGTAATTGTAGCATGCATATCGTTTTCTTTTGCTCTAGATAGCGCTTCTATGAAATAAATATTGTTTCTTGTTATGTTTTAAAAAAAATGATGTATGATGTTTGATCTATCTGTATGCTTGTTTTCTCAGGGAAACAAACGGTTTTCAGATCTTGTGGAGGAATTCCAACACTATGTTTTTCCTTCGCTCAACCGTCCAAAATATTATGTTATTCGTGGAATTTTGGTCAGATCTTTTTTATGCCTTTACATTGCTTGCACATCAAGTAAATTAGAGAACCTTAGTTCACTATGATTCCTAGTATCAATTAAAAGAATATGAATTTGTTGAATTTCAGGATTTTTGGCAAATTGTGCATATGGAAGATGCATCTTTAGAAGATTCTTTTGCAGTGGTAGGATATGAAATCTCCTTGAAATTGATATATCTTGTGACTGATCTTTTAAGAAAACATTTGTTTATTACCAGGTTGTTGGAGGAGCATGGAACAGATGGATGGAATATCCTCATTTGGTACTGAAATATGCATTTTTTCTCACATGTTTTGTTGATTCGTTGTATTTATTTTGTATGCCCCTTATCAGTTTTGAAGGATGCGAGATACTACAAGCATGACTACTATGATACCATCCAAGATCCCATAAAGAAGGTTAGTATCATTACTATATACGTGCAGCCTAACCTTTTATGTCATTTCTCATACTGGCCAGCGTTTGTGAATTATCTATCTATCAGGTTGCATGACACTCTCGAAAGTTGAGTTGAATAAGTATGGTGGCAACTTGATGATATCATTGTCAAGAGTAATTTCATATATCCTTTGATGCTGAAACAGAAAAGCTGACATCGGCTCAGGGCAAGTTAATGGAAATATTCTCTCCAAAATGGAGGAGAGTTGTACTTCATTATATTAAAAAGAAGGGGGGAAAAGGGACAAGAACTCGTTACAACTTACAATACACCCCACACAAGTACATATATAAAGATTATACATTCACCGATTCGCACTGTTGAAACTATAACAAAAATGACCTTAGCGACTAAACTACTAGGTAACCTCTGAAGAGAGTCAGGTAGGAGGCTCCTCATACCCCTTCCATTGCTCACAACCTACGTACAAGCGACATTCTTCGGCAGAAGAGAGTTAAAATCGCAGCCGTATTAGGAACTATACCATAACCATTACAAGAGGAAAGTTAATGGAAAAATTAATATGATGTCTGATGATTTTCCTTCCAAAGGCGCTCTGTTGTTTCATGAAACTTTAATTACCACAATATTAGGACACATGAGGTTGCTACTGACTGTACCTTAAATGAGATGAATGAAACTTGCATGGATAATCTGTTTGTAGCTCATTAATTAAGAGCTCATGGTTCACATACGTGCATGGCTATTTTAGGGCGTATGACCAGTATGATTAGTGATTTTGCCACGTAGCATGTGATTGGAAGCATGCAAAATGCTAGGCCGGGCTAGGCTCCGAGACCAAGGCCAGTCAACCTGGCCCTTTGTATACAGCAGTGTGTGTGTGTGTGTGTGTGTTTTGACTAAATGCAGGCTTGCTTGTGCTATTGGGTAGTCTACGGATCGTAACCTCTCCAGTATATGCTCCGGTCGTAATAATACTTAACATTGATTCTTGAAGTACGTGTAGTCACTTATAGCAAATAACAATTGGTTGAAAATTGACTCCATGTTGGCATAAAAGATGTCTACCATACATTTTGTTTTTGATTCATGGGCCATCAGACCAGTACTATAAGTTTTACATAATTGTGCAGCTTTACAATCAAACAAATTGCGTTAATATTGCCTTTAGGACATTCAACAGGACAGTTCATGAAATTTGAAGTCATAAATTTTAAATTCTTATATCCTCTAAACTTGATTACTATTCATGGTATGAAGTTCTGAAATTCTAGCTGATTTCATTATTACAATTGATAAGTCTTTATATTTGTGCTCATTTTGACATTTATTTTCCCTTTTAATTATTAGGTATGGAAGAAACAGGAGAACTAGAATCAAACTGCATGGATCTCGGACCGTAGCCGCAGAATTACCTGGGTCACACTGGTATTGATGCAATGCTTAGTGGGACAACTGACAATCTTATGTTATTATTACTATAAAATGCGCAACGCTTGACATTGTCACGAAACTCACTTGCAAATTGTATTACTATAACACTTTTGACACCTTTTCATGTGTACATGCTATGTGCTAAAAATGTCTAGATGAGGTTTTCCTTTTTGGATAGATGAGGTGGTTATTGAGGTCTTAAGTGTTTTTGCTCGACCACGGAAATTACAGATTTAGGTGATTTAGGGTATTGTGTGTAATAATCAGGCAACAATGAAGTTCAAATGGTGCGTTCTGTGCAGCCGTCCACGGCTGACGGTGGATGTAGAAAGTCATATCGCTTCTTTGTCGTGCAGGAACGTGGATATAGAGGGCACAGATCCCAGCAGATCGGCGTCCTCCCGTTCGCCATCGAGAAACAGCAGCTCCACAGTGTCAGGCGCGTCTCCATTGTCCCCTGCTTGCGTCCCTGCCGGCTTACTGAATTCCGTCGGCAAGTCCGGGTCAGGGCTGAGCTGTGACGCGATGAACCTGTCGAGCGCCCTCCAGTCCGTGGATACCGCGGCGTCCTGCGTGTTAGCGTCGAGGTCAGCTGTGTCTCGGTGGCTCTCCTGGCACGATGGCGGCGGGCTTTCGAGTTGCGGGAGCTCGGAGCGGCAGCTTGAGTACTGCAGTAAGGATGCGGCGGCGCCGTCCAGCTGGGTTGGCTCTTGGTTGAAGTGCGCCGCTGCCCCTGTGATATTGGGGTCGTTGCATGAGTAGCTCACGTCCCATGCTCCAACCACGCTCCGTGGCGGGTGCACGGATCGCTTCTTGAACGCTCGGCACACCACCCAGCCATCTTCCTGCATCATGCGTACAGTACAAAATGGGCCTTCAGAATTGATGACACCACATTAATAATGGTGATCAATTCAGATCACTATGTTTTTTAGCGCATGATGATCGTCCCTTCATCTATACTGTAAAGATCGAGTTGTGTCCTACTTTTTATGTATCTGAACTGATTCTATCCCTCCCAATCTAGAGCCGTTGATGAAATCAAGAAGATCAGTTCTGCATCGTTGGATTGCGCTGGGATGCGTTTGATTGCGAGGTCATCTCGGCTGCGGCTTCGGCCTGGTTATATAGGTGGGAAACCGCTAGGGTTGAGGCGCCCCTCAACCGAGTCGGTTACAGATCGTGGCCGTGGTGGACACGATCTCTCGTCCAGGTCGGTTACGATATCGGATGGTATTCGTGTTGGATACGAAACCGCAAAAAGGAAAAACAGCAAAAAGAGACCACGCACCCACAAGGCCTCGGGCCGGATTTTTGGCGGATCATTCACGCGCACGTCGCGCGCCCGCGCCTATCGCCCGAGCCCGGCACGGTCAGCCGAGACGAGGCGAGGCGAGGGAGCGCGCACGTGTGTTCTTCCTTCTTCATCTCATCATCCACTTGCATGAATGGGCCTTTGAGATTTTCTAGGAATTATTTTGAATTTCAAATGGGCCTAGCCCAATAATTCTAACAGCTCCAACCACGCTCTGTGGCGGGTGCATGGATCGCTTCTTGAACGCTCGGCACACCACCCAGCCATCTTCCTGCATCATGCATACAGTACAAAATGGGCCTTAAGAATTGATGACACCACATTAATAATGATGATCGATTCAGATCACTATGCTTTTTAGTGCATGCTGATCGTCCCTTCATCTATACTGTAAAGATCGAGTTGTGTCCGACTTTTCATGTATCTGAACTGATTCTACCCCTCCCAATCTAGAGCCGTCGATGAAATCAAGAAGATCAGTTCTGCATCGTTGGATGTAACCTGACTCATCAAATGTAATGAAATCCTTACACAAGCGGGAGGTTACATGCGTAACCACGTTGAAATCGACCCTAGCTCCTCGCTTTTTCTCACCCGAACGAAATCGACCCGTACTCTTGGTTCCGCCACTACTACGCCGCGTCCCGAGCGAATCACGCGTGAGCTTACGGTTCCTCAGGATAAGAAACTAAATTTGAATGTACATATGGAGGGAACGCAAGAACAAGCGATGATACCTGAGGAATGGCGTTCTCGTCGGTCTCGAGACGGTACTCATGCATGATCCAACCCGTTTTTCGGCCGTTTGGCGCTCTCCCCGTGTAGAACACGAGCGTCTTCCGCATGCCGATAAGGCCGCGGCCGTGCTTGTCCCGCACCGCCTTGTCCCGCCCCGTCGCCTTCCAGAACCCCGTCAGGGTCGCCCGGTTCGTCCGCGTCCCCGTCGGGTACTTGCGGTCCTTGTAGCTGAAGAAGTACCAGTCGCTCTGCTCCTCGTACCCGATCTTGCAGTGATCTTCATCAATCATCATCAGAGCCATGCAGCAGCAATGCAAGACATATATGCGCAGGGGTGAGATCGATCTAATCGAATAATAGCATCAGTGCCATGAATGAATAATAATAATAATAATTCTGCAGACCTTGGAGATGCCACGGCTCGATGCGGTAGAGGTCGACGTCGTGGATGACGTCGAGGTCGATCTTCTGCGAGGCCACCTTCTTCCGGAGGTAGTAGCCGACTAGCTCGTCGTCAGTGGGGTGAAACCTGAACCCAGGAGGCACGCATGACTCCATGGCGGTCACCATCCGTTGGTGACTACTACGTAACTCGCTTGATGACCACAAGCGCGTAGGAACAAAACCTGCATCAAATTCAGCAGCACCTCAGTTTTGGCATTATTTTGTACTGTATAATACAATCCTAATACTATATACTTTATTTGTCACTGGTATCTCAATGACATGTGAGGCACACATGAGTCATTGACATGTGGGGTAGGATGGTAAATATGAGTTTGGGTAAAATTGCAATGGCACAGAGGGAATTAATAAATTCCCTTATTATTACTCAAAAGTTGGAGGGTTCAGTTGCAGAGAAGAAGCCTCAGTTCAGTGCTTGACTACTGGTTGGATATAGTATATGAACTCCAAGACGTGTGTATGTCTTGGTTTCAGTGCTTTTGGGAAAGTTTAACGCAGGCACCATGCTGGGCTTATTCTTCTTTTCTGGTTTCTAGGGCTGGAGTACAGTGAAGCCTGAACATTTTTAGTACAGAGTACGGTAAAGGCAGCGCAGCAGGCCGGGCAAATATGCAGCATGTTGCAGGTACTGAATGATGGTGTCTAGTGTGAGATCAGGAGCACATTGGCCGTAGTCAGCAGGGAATGATAGCTGCCACACAGTGACATGACATAGACAGACAACATAGTAATATGAATTAATGGATGCTATAAAATGAAAAGTTATTTTCTCATCAATCTTAAATCGGTAAGAGATATCTGGATCTGCTGCATGCGGCTTGTTTTATTAGCAAACGTACAGCTCTCAGTTAAAAAAAAGGGAGCTGTACATGTTGGATTTGGTAGAAAATGTGTATACTGACATAAACCACTGAAAAGAAAAGAGGAACATATGCAGCTCAAAATCAATGACTCTTCATTAGCAATGCGCCATTTGCAGCAAGCATGCGCTAGCTTGTTGTGGGCCGGGGATGCATGGGAGTGAGACAGAATAAAAATTGGAGATCAGCCGCCGCAGATGTGAGCAAGCCGTCTTTTATATGATCAGGCCCCCTGTCTTGAGGGCCTAGCCCTACAAAGTTGGTCGCCTGTAGGGCACAACAAGATGGTCCTTCGTCACGACCCCTGACCGTTCTGTGTTCTTGTCTAGATATTCCATGGCAGAGCTGTGCTTGCAGTGGCCCTCTCCCCGGAAGAGGCAGCTTGACAAGTAGAAGTAGGAAAAAAGATGTCTTGCGCTCTAGGCATGGCGGTGTCGTACAACCGCCGCCTCTTGGCATCAGCAACGTTCGATATGTTTAGGATAGTTGCCAAAGTGATACCAGTGCATTTATTTTGCCATATTTTGCCTATTGGCACACATGGTATTCTAGAAAACGAAAAACCATATGTTGAGTTGAGATAAACCCGATAGATGTGATCTTATGTGCAGAGAGAGAGAGAGAGAGAGAGATCACTCAAGAAATCCTAAAGAAAACACCTGAATCGCTGAGTGGGACCAAACGTATTTGAGAAGAAAATACAGGAAGATATGCAAAGTTTTTTTTTAGAAAAAAATTTCTTAATGTTCCTAATAAAATTAGAAGATCTTTTGCTGGTTGATCTCATCAAAATGATAATATTTCACATCAGGATCAAACTAGTTAGAAGTTTATGAGAGAATGCAATGGACAAATGAAAGGAAGGCTGCAACCAATAGATCTCATCATCACGATCACGAATATTGTATCGCTGTAAGAGTCATCTAAATGGTAGAAATGACAGTAATCTGACAGGAACACAACGCAATACAACCTACCATCCCTCGGCCACCAAATAACCACTTACTGTTGGACAAAATGTATGTACATATGCTAACCCAATTAATAAAGTCGAGCAAGAGCACTGTTTTCAACGAAACATTCAATTATAAGCATGCAAGAACCAGAACAAGAAAAACAAGGTGTATATATCCGCTTGCAATTCGCCAAATTGACATAGCCACTACCAGTGCAGCATCGACAAAACTTACCTTAGAAGAACAAACACTCTCTACACTGACTGTTTTGTATTCAGGTTACTAGTTTCTCTTGGACATATGAAGAGGCACTGGGATAGAAAGTGTGTGGTGGTCTTGTGTCGGAAAGATGTTGAGAAGAGGACGGAGAAGCAAACAAGATAGAGAAAGGTGGAGGTGTTTATAAAGAGCGGTGGCTTCCCTTTCCATCACGCGTGGTTGGGGGAATGAAGCCCCCTGGGCCCTAGGGGACCCTTTTGGCTACCTAGCTGATGTCACACTGTCTTTGATCATGGCTTCTTCTTTCCATGTTCGCTAGTCTTCACAATGAAGTATATTTGAAACAAAATATTCCGTTCTCTACAGTATTCTTTTATACAAATAGTTATTTTTGAAATACAACATAGAAAAGTGTACATTATATTATATTACACGTTCGAATACTCATTCCTATAAACTTACATATGCATGCACGCCTTACCTCTTAATGAATAAACACATTCCCGATTGATATTGAAATTCATAAATTCACCAAGGTGTCTTGCTATTAACGGGGACATTTCATAGCACTGCTAGACTAATTAGTTATAAAAACAACATATGTGTGCTGGGTTTGGGTCTCCAATCTTGGTGGACAGGTTACGCAGCTAATGCTCAATTTGCATATAGTGGCACCGAAGAAGTCTTATCGGTCAAGGAACTGGACTCTAAAGACACAAAAACAAACTAGTAGGGATCATAGTTTGTCAGCTCGATTTTAGGAACATATTTACAAACATTTTAGATTTCCATTGTATGCTTGCTGCTTAATTAATCCATGATCACAGTAAATCTAATATCATATAATGTATACATCACTGTATACCTCAGCATTTATTGCTTTTTTATGTTCTTTTGGTAGATATATAATATTTGATTAGAACTATCAAATTTGAGCCAATTTTGATGTGATATGTTACAAGTTTTGATGTATAGACATGTTTTACGAGGATTTCGTATCTCAGAACACTAATCCTTTTTCGAAAACTTATTTGTTGAACATTCTAGCTGGTTTACCGACATTATTACTACAACCCAAGGTGCACCTGCTTGATCTTCAACTATAACGACCCGGTATAATGAACACATGTAAAGGAGAAAAAGGCAGGGGCGCGGAGGAAATAATCGAGTAAGTGGAATAGTCTGGCATGATTATGGATGATTACTACAGGGACGCAGTAATCAATCCACAAGATCACCACACCCATCATGGGTCAAATTCCTGGGTAATTAACGCACCACCTTGTAAAAACGAAGTTGTCAAGGGCAAACCATGTATTGTGATTTGAAATTTAAAAATATAAAGGTCTGACCAATAATTAATTAACCAAAACCTTAGTAAGTTATGGATAGATCTGTACTAACTCCATGTTCCAAATTAAGTTGCCATGGCACCGCTTCACCTTGCGCTGCGTGCTCTGTCCCGGCATATGCATGACGAGCGGGAAGAAGTATCTACTACCTCTGTTTTTTAATTGTTAACTTTTAAGTATAAATTATACTAGAAAGGATTAATAATTATAAAATGAAGGTAGTAACCACGTTTGGTCGTGAAAAAAGTGCGTACACCCATCAATATATGGTATTAGTGAATAATTATCCAGTAGAAGGAACAAATATGGCTGCGCGAGAACCAGGGAGATGAACAAAGTGGGGCGGCGGCCGGTGCTGGCGGGGCACGGACGTAGACGCACGGTTCGACCGCGCGCCATCATCCGTGAAATGTCTACCCCGATTGGCAACTCTCTCGCTCGCGCGTTCCAGAGGCACCTTGGCGCGTGCGGCGCCTGCCAACCGGCCGGGCGGCCGGCCAGTGCATGTAGGCCGCGTGCCAGCGCGCGCGCCCACCACCGGCTCGATCGGGCGCCGACCGGCCCCGGTGCACTCGGCGCGGTCGTCAGGGAGTTGGCCTGCTATATGCATTCGCCGCCCCCAACACGCAGACGAGTTTACTTAGCTTGCGATCCGCATGCCGGGTTTAGTAAGGCACGCAAGCAATAATGCAAGTTGACCGCTCTCATCAGTTCACTCGTCGTCTTTATCCCTGACGACAAAATGGAAGCCTTTTTCCGTTGTTCCTTTTTTGCTTGGTAAAGGCGTGCGTGAGCAATGCAAATTATATACGGAAAGATCCTTGGCGTAAGCGGCAAAAAGGCTACTACTACGACCGATCAAAAAGAAAAAAAAGAGGCTACTACGATACGACGGACCGCTCCTGCTGTTTGTGTGCCTACAGCAGCTTGCGCTACACACGTACTACATGCATGTTAGACGACAGTAACGGTGCTCTATCACCTTTTTTCAGAAAAAGAGATGCGTGTGGCTTTGGCGGACAGAGTGTAAGATTCTCTGCGTAAGTGATACTACTGCCGCTACTCGGTAGTGTAACATAAGCTACTATCTCAAGTTCGAAAAAGTCCATAGATCCTGTGTGTGTCGGAACGGCGATTTTAGATAACGGGACCGCCTAGACTTGGTTCTCAAGGTAATACTAGATCGAGCCTGTGCGTAGTGCGGTATTGCAAAACGAGAAAGGGCGCGTGCGCATATTCAGGGTGGATGTGGATGGGATATGATATGATATGATATATATGTGCAGCTGTAGTGTAGCCCAGTTCGCGGCTTGAGGCACACACTCTCTCCCTCTTACAGTACTTACTACACGTGAGATAGCTAGCCAAAACCAGCTTTCTGTCCGTGCCTCTCTCTGCTTCTGCTCCCGCATGCAGACGGCATACAAAATGCCGATTCCCCGACGATCATTTCGATCTCGTCGCTGTGTATGCATGTCTGCTGCTGCCAGGCGACGCCACATCCATGGCTCTCAATTCATCTCGATCGTGCGCGGCTCGATCAGCGCCCCGGAGAGTTCCGACCGGAACCGTCCATTCCACACAGCAGTGCAGCTACTGCTGGTACCCCCACCCAACTCCGCACCGCACGTACGCGCGCGCAGTCGCAATCTCGGCGCAGTGATCTTATACTAGCTCGTGCGTGTGGGTGTGCTCCGGAGATGGGTCCGTGTCATAACTCATAACATCATCGTTCCGAAGCGCCCAGAGTCCCAGACGTGGTGAAACCATCGAACGCTCTCTGCTTTCTTCACCGCGACTCTGTAATTATGTACCGCCTTTTTCACCACTCCTACCTACTCCTCATGATGCAAGAAGAAGGTGCACATGTGCGAGGCATTGTTTTTTGTCTGTCTTCAAGGAAGTTTTTCCTTTTTGAAGTCACCTTTTTTCTTTTCATTTTTTTGTTTTTTGAGGGATTTTTTCTGTTCATTTTTTGTTTTGAGAAACTTTTTTTGAGACACCTGCCTTCAGGGAAGTGCGTCACAGCGCAACTGCTCAGTTGGCCACTGGCATGCAGCCCGAGAGAGAGAGAGAGAGAGGAGAAGATACGATGTGGGCGAACGAGGCCTACGATAAATCTAGGCCAGGGTCTGCAAAATGGCCCACAGGCCTTGAAAAAAAACTAAACTTTTTAGTGTAAGTAAATTCGGCCCCGTTATCTGGGCTAAATTAGCAGAGTCTAAGCCCAAAGAACTGCTGGCATCAGCCTCGAAGTACCCGGCGCCGGGATAGAAGAAGGTCCTGTGGATTTCTCAAAGGCGCGGCACAGGGAAAGGCAAAGAGGCAGCGCGACGGATGGAGGAATTGATCGGGGGGAGGGGGGTCTTCCCATCACGGGGGTCACGTCCGTGTCCCCCTCTGCCACCTGCCTGCCTCTTCAGTCTGGCCGTACTACGTACTACGCACCGCCGGCTGGCTCGATCCCTCCACCGAACGCCACGTGAGCTGGAGCACGTCTGGGCCAAAGCATATGGCGGACTTCCCATGCATCCCAACTCCCAAGCGGGCACCGGCCGGGCCGGCAGCAGACTAGTACGTAGCAGAGATTGCCGCCGATTGGGTCGTCGTACTCCACGCCTTGATCCGTGGCGACGAGTCCGCGCGCGTCGCTGTCGTCCAACAGTGCTGCGGCATCGGTCGCACCACCGATTCGTTCCCGGGTTGTCCGCGGCGACGACGCTCCGCAGATGCGCCGGAATCGTTTTCTTTTATTTAAAAAAAAACAATTGTTGTCGCCGTTGGGTTGGGCAAAGCGGTCGATCACCGTCACGCCTCAAGACTCCTCCAGTTGAAAGCAGCAGAGCAGTGCCGGACCCGGTCCCTTGTGCCCCAAGGAAGAAAAGCCAGCAACGACGCATCAGTGCTCGTGGCGTTTGTGTCCGTCCCTTGCAACGCATCGTCGGGCTCCACACGGTTTCGCTCCCAAAGCCACTTTTTTATTCCAGTAAGTAGGAGTACACAGTACTGCACTCCCGGTTCAGCATCCTCTGCTGCTTCCGTTGGCTAACCTTTTCCTGGCTGGGTCCTGCGCATGTGGGTGGCTCGCACGACAAAATTCTTCTCTCCTCTCATGCCCTCCCGCTCCCGGCCCGAACAGGGAGGTTCAAACCGCCCGCGAGATGAGATGTGAACGGGGACGACTCCACTGTGCGCGCCCCCTCCCGTTTCCGGTAGGCCGTTCATCACGGACGCACGCGCCCCTTACTACTCCTTTGGAACCAAGGATTCCTTTCCTGGCAAGAGAATCGAATCGGAACGCTTTGCATCTCTCCCTTCCCTCCCCTTTCTCTTCTGCTCGTCGATCGATCGATCGGGCGAGCGACCCGCCCGGCCCCGGGCCGTTTCCGTGATGCGGTGATGGAAGACAGTGCGGGCACGTGATGTGTCCATCGAGACGAGGCTCCGGGCGGGCACCACCGGCCAGCAGATGAACAGACCACGACGGCCTGATTAAGGAAGGAAAGTAGAACCGTCATCGATCAATCAAGGAGGAACAGGGGAAAGGAAAATGCACGTGCCCGTTTTCGTGCGTGTAATCAACCGGGCCGAAACCAGTAATTAAGCAGGCATGCCTAACTTGCACGAATCCTTCCTCAACAGGGAAAGTGGGGACGACGCCAACAGTGGACTTGAAGCGCGAATTGTAGTATTGTTATCACCGGCACCCAGTCGATGCTGCCCAGTGCCCACAACAGTGTAGTAGTTGAAAAACTTTTGTTTCCTCCGCAAGTTAATGGCCAAGTTGCGGTTGATGGATGAGATGACCAACCACTTCAGATTCTTCGGAAGCAGTAACAGTTTTCACTTTTCAGTGCCACAGCTTCCCAATCCCAGGACGCACGCGCGGCATAGTAGTATAGTACTACTAGTAGTAGACTCGTAGTATGATGGTTGAGTCCAACGACGACGAAACGAGACGCCCAAATGGCACGTCGTTTCGCCGCGGGGCGAGCAGACCGAAGAAGATGATGCTGTGCCGGCGCGCGGCGGAATCCCGGAAAGACATGGCCCCACGCCTCGCTGCCAACCAAAAAAAATAGGTGAGGGGGGAGAGCCTTCTCGCAAGCAACAATTAATAAATACCACGTCCTGAAACCAAACCGCGTCCAACGCAACTCTCTGCAGGCTGCAGTCAAGCACCACCACCACCACCGCCGCCGCGCATCAAACACAACACAACACCAGGACCGACGCATCAAACACAACACAACACCATCGCGCGCGCTCACGCACGGTCCCCCTTTCGGTTCCTCCCTCCGCAGACATGAACGCCGCCGCGAACGGGCACGGGCTGGTGCACCACCACCACCACCACGCCCAGGCCTCCGCGGCGCTGCCCACGGCGGCGTTCGCGGCACCGGCGCACCACCAGCAAGGTGCTGCTGGTGGTGGTGGTGGCAAGCAGCAGAGGCCAGGGCTCCCGCCGACGCCGCCCGGCTCGCACGCCGCCGCGCACGCGGACGTGTGCATGGACGACGCAGCAGCGCCGCGCAAGGCGCACCGGCGGTCCCGCAGCGACGTCCCGTTCGGGTACTTCCCGCCGCCGTCGCCCAGGACTGCGGCGGAGGCCGGAGGCGGATGGGGCGTCCCCTCGGGCGCGGCGGGCGGCGGCGACGACCTCTTCAACGCGTACATGAGCATGGAGGGCATGGACGCCGCTGGCGGGATCAAGTACAGCTCCGACGGGGACAGCCGCGGGAGCAGCGGCATGCCCACGGCCAACGGCGCCGACAGCAGCGAGAACGAGTCCGAGGACTACGGCGGAGCCGACAGCCAGTTCCTCGTCTGGGCCGACGTCGCCGCCGGGAAGAAGAGGGAGGGCGTCAAGAGGAATGCCGCGGGGGAGCCTGCTGCGCCGCCGCAGGCGGGAGGTCGCCACGCGCGGAGCCTGTCCATGGACAGCCTCATGGGGAAGCTCAGCTTCTCGGCCGGTGGCGAGCCCGGCAGGTTCAGCCTCGAGTTCGGCGGAGGAGAGTTCACCCCCGCCGAGATGAAGCGGATCATGGCCGACGAGAAGCTCGCCGAGATGGCTCTCGCCGACCCAAAGCGCGTAAAAAGGTACGTACTACTAATAATAAATTCTGGTTTACAGTTCACGAACGTAAGTTAGTTCATTTTCAGTGCAAAAACATGAACATCTCGTGAAAATTGAAATTGAGGTGTTCTCGTGTCTCTCCGCATTGCAGGGTGCTGGCCAACAGGCAGTCGGCGGCGCGGTCCAAGGAGCGCCGGATGCGGTACATCGCCGAGCTCGAGCAGAAGGTGCAGATCCTGCAGACGGAGGCCACCACTCTGTCCGCGCAGCTCACTCTTCTACAGGTACTAATAATAACACAGCACGGCGTCCTGCTGCATTCCTGGGCAATGTTCTTACTTCCTCTTAATTAAACTCTTGTTGGTTGCAGCGCGATTCGGCCGGACTCGCCACGCAGAACAACGAGCTCAAGTTCCGACTGCAGGCCATGGAGCAGCAGGCGCAACTGCGCGACGGTGAGCAACGAATTCGCCTCTCTCTTTTTTTTTTGGGATCATATACACACCTAATTCTTAAAAATTAGTATCCATCTTCATGTTCCTCTCAACCAACAACATCATTGTCGCTAAGATCGTACGTAGCCCAGATCGTGATAGCCGTATTTGCGTTTGTTCTTGTCTTGGATGCAGCACTTGGCACGTAGTACTAGTCACCTTCATGTAGTGCGACAGATATGCTTGCCAATTCTCCTTCCAAAGCTACGACCTGTATTTTAATCGAACCATGCCGTTAGTCGCTGGCATGTAGCAGTAGGAAACAAATTAGAAGCCTGAATAATCAAATCCCGCGGCGACTTCGTCGGACATTGGTCACGTCGCCTCGTTTTGGATTCAATCGTATCAACCAAATGATCAAGTCAAAGTGTTTATTAAAAACAAGACAGAAATGGGTTCCGCGTTTCTTAGTTCATGTCACGAACTCACGATGCAGATGGTAGCCACCCATGTCACAAGAGGCCGGCCGTCTTTAAATAATGCACTGTGATGCAATGATATTCAGGAGCGACCAACACTTATGGTTACATTATGCTTTCGAGTACCCAAAACTCCCTAGTTGTGGGAGCATTGACAAGAACCATGCATATCAACAATACTACTACTATTATAGGTGTTATGTTGTATGGTGCAAAACTCAGTACTGCGTTTAATTTAAGCCTGCTGTAGTTTCTGATCTAAAAAACCTTAGTGGTGCATAGCAACACAATATGCTTCATACATGAAACAGCCATTTTTTTTGTGAAGAAAAGGAACCAATTCATTCTCTGAACCACATTTATTTATGTTTCTGAATGAGCAGCACTCAACGAGGCACTGACGGCTGAGGTTCAGCGCCTGAAGGTCGGCGATGCAAGCTCTTCCAGCAACCTACCCCAGCAAATGCAGGTCCATTGCCAGAGCCAAATGCACGAACTTCACAAGCAGCAGCAGGGCGAGCAGATACCGTTCTATCAGCTGGAGCACCGCGAGCAGAACGGCCTGGCGAGGAACCATGAGGCCAACTGACCACCGTTCAGGTTCTTCAGGACAGGGCATGTCAACATATACTGGATCATACTATACAGACAAATCTAGATGGTCTCGAATTACGTTTTCCTAACCCATTTACTTCAATCTTTATAGTCTCGTCTGTAGCTTTTCGTGTTCATCGTCTCCGGACGAGAAACCGTCAGTACATCTCTGAATGTTACTTCTTTCTTTGAGATTTCACAGACCATGATTGTTACTGGAGGACTCATCGTAACCGGTGAATTCTGTAATGAATTGAAATTCTTTTGTAGTATTAATGTATACTCTTTTCAGTGTTTTGGGTAGTTAAGTTTTCAACATACACGCATTTTTTTGTTCTTAAGGAAACATTCCCACTCGAACTGCTGCTGAAGAAGAAAAAAAAAAACTCAGTCTGATGAAAAAAAAAGAACTGAATGTTTCATAGAGTCCATGCGAAGTGCACACTCCATTCAGAGGTAAGCCAAATATATAGCCGAAAGTAATTCAATTCAAGTAGATAAAAAACAAAGCCCATGCATCAGCAAACCAAATTTAGTTTTAAGCAAAAAAATCTGGAAATTTCGTAATGCTGCTTTGAAATTATTTTTTTTTTTTTTTGTATTTTATCTTTGAGTAAAAAGGATGAAAAAAATAAATCGCTAGAAGGAGGGCTCGAACCTCCGACCTTATGGTTAACAGCCATACGCTCTAGCCAACTGAGCTATTCCAGCTTCGAAATTTAAAGTTATACAAACATATATGATTTTGGTTACCCGCCACGCGCCCACGCCATATCCTCATCGTGGACGACGCCGGCCCAAAACAGGTTGCAGCGCGGTCGCATGGCTAGCAACTCGGGACTAGTGAGGATACACTGGACACTGGCACACTGCCCGTGTTCAAGGCCCAAAACAGGTGCAGTGTCGACGAGCTCCTCTTCAGTTCAAGACTTCAAGGCACCGCGATGGCGAACGACTGGCAAGGCCCATCACTGTCAGTCATGTCGTTACCATCGCTGGCTAGGCGGCTCCTCTGCCATACTCAAGCTCAAGAGCACTGGATGCTTTAATTTTCGGGTGAGAGCGTGACACGGGGGGATTAGGTGCCGGACTAAAAGCAGACTAAAGTGCGGGAGCACGAGCTACAGTACGGAACGTGTTCGATTGTATACATTAGACAAAGTTGGTCAAGACTTTTCTCGGCCAGGCTACGAAATTCGGCGTCAGCCAACAGCCATCGAGATCGAGATGCGGCAGGTTTGAAGAACGGCCCGCCGTCACCTTCGTTACTGAACTGAAGTATCAAAGCTATAGCGCATGGACTATCATCTGCGGGAAAAACTCAGCTTCGCTTGATATTTTTTTCTTTTTGGGCATCAAAAGGAAACCGAACATATTATTCAAAATGGAACAACGAATTATCCTTACAATACATGCAGTTACAACATCTTGCACATTTATTTATTGAGTACGCAGTTTACTGACGAAGACTGACAGACCGAGTTCAGTTCAGCACAGTGACAGACATGAGTTCAGTTCATCACAAATTCATTACACGTCGTCGAATCGGTCACTCACTCTGGCTTGTTGGGCCCCAGATTGCGCAGTGTCTGCAAGAACACGAGCATCCTGTCGACGTCCTCTGGCACGACGCCCTTGGCCGCGTCGGCGGCGCGGAACCGCTCCTCCCACGCGGCCAGCATCGGTGTCCTGGCCGGGTCGATCAGCCTGCGCCCGGTGATCCTGTCCACCACCGCAAACCAGCCAAGGTACCCGCCGAGCACGACGTCCACGAGCCCGATGCCGTCGCCGCCGAAGAACGGCTTTCTCCCTTTACATGACACCTCCCCGAACGCGCCCTCCAGCGTCTCCAGCGCGGCCCGCGCGCGCGCCACGGCCTCCGCCCGCTCCTCCTCGTCCCGGCACTTGAACAGCATCCCCTGCCACGCGGGCCCTACCTTGTCGTCGACGAAGGCCGCCCAGAACCGCGCCGTGGCGCGCTCGTACGGGTCGGAGGGGAGCACGGCCGGGCGCCCGTCGCTGTTGGCGGGCCAGACCTCGTCGATGTACTGCACGATGATCTGCGACTCGTTCACGGCGCGGCCGCCGTGGAGGAGCACCGGCACGCTCTTGTGCACCGGGTTGGAGCTCACGAGCAGCGCGCTCTTGTTGCCGAGGTCCTCCTCCACGTACTCGTACGGAAGGCCCTTGAGGTTGAGAACGACGCGCACGCGGATCGCGTACGGGCTCGTCCACACGCCCAGCACCTTCAGGTCGCCGCCGCCTTCTACTCCCGCCATTATTGCTGTTACTGGGTTGGGAGTTGTTTGGAGCTACTGCAACGTATGCAACCCAGACCACGCACAGGAAAAGCTTGCTTGCTTGCTATGAGGAGCTAGATAATAGTTTGTTGTTGTGCTTAGATCCCTTTGCCCCGAGCGATGGGATTTTCATAGGAGACGAGCCCTTTTTACAGAAAAGCGGAGATTGTTGTGTTACACGTCACGCATGACTGCTCTTTTACACGTAGCAGTACAACTGGTGGAGTGGCATGGTTGTTGCTCCGGATTAATTTTCTCGATTCGTGACGTGCATGTACATGTCACGCTGTAATTTTTTTAGACTCAGGCTAGGTTGTGTTGCCATGTGTGTATAAATAACAGACTAATTTTATTAATTTAAGGCACACGTAATTTAACAGGCTGGTACTAGTTTTTTCTTTTTCTTTTTCTTGACCTTATCGTGTTACTGCAGCGGAAGCTTCGTTGACAGACTGAGATATGCACCTGGTTGTTGTTCCGTCTCCTCACCTTTTGGTTGAAGTGGTGATGCACTTCAAAATTGCTTGGTTGATGGCGGATCCGTCAGCATGTTCGTCATTCAACAGCAGCCACCCTCCTTTTTGACCAACATTCTCTTTAGCCGGCACTCTTTCGTGCGGCGAGGAGCATGTAAAGTTGATGCGGACAACAATTTGGGTTCCATTAGTCGTCGGTATGCGAGGTCACATGAACGTTACTACTATGATTTCAGAGCAGTGATGATTGAAGAACAAAAAAGGAAACAAAATTTTTAATACATAAAGGACATTTGATTTTTTTTATATAACAAACAGTCCTTCCGTTCTGTTTGGATCCATCGAATTAATTGTTAGCTCCCTAATTTTTAAATCGTTGATTTGGATCCTTCGAATTGTTTTCTAGAAAATTGCTAGTCAGGGCTTCCGCGGGAAAACAAACTCAACAATAAGGCTACCCGGCAGTAGACGTGGAGGTTGGCAATAGTTAAAAGATTCTTCAACCCGGCAATAGCCATGCTACCGAGCAACAAGGAATAAATTTTTTTTTTCTAACTTGTGCGCAGGAGCTAGTGCATGGAGAGGCAATAGAAACACAGTTCATGGCTTAAATTTTTATATATGTTGTGGGATCCACTTATTGTCTTCTCCATGCAATAAACATTGTGAAGCTTAAAACAACTAATATCCACCTTTTATTTCGCAAAATAAAAAACTAATATCCACTTCTTAAGGGCCCTACCTTATTACCGGGTCGTGTAATAAACATTGTTGTTGCCCTAAAATCAAAATTCTGAAAAAAAAAAACTAGATGGGGTTGCTTGGATCCCAATTTCTCTAGTTTTCCCTTGCAAAACAAATCTCTAGTTTTTTAAGTAAAAACTGAAAAACGACGGGTTCAATGATATTCTTGGTTTCTTAGAAACTGCAAACATGGACAGCTTGTGTTCAACCCAATCTGCTCAGTCCGTGAAACGGAGCGTGGCCCACTAAGAGCCCGCTAAAACTGCAAACCAAGAACAACTGTGTGTTCAACTCAATCAAAGGAAAGTCTGCAAGAACTCGAGCACCTTGTCCACGTCCTCGGGCAGAACACCCTTCACTGAATCAGCCGCGCAGAACACCCTTCACTGAATCAGCCGCGCAGAACCGGTCGCCCCAAGCGGCCAGGAGCGGCGTTCGCGCCGCATCCAGGACCCTGACGCCGACCATCTTCTCGATCACCTTGAACCAGCCCAGGTAGCTGCCGAGCACGACGTCCACGAACCCGATGCCGTCGTCGCCGAAGAACGGCGCCGTTCCACCGCCAGTGCAGCCCCTGAACGCGCCCTCCAGCGTCTCAAGCGCCGCGACGATCCGTCTGCAGCGGCCGCCTTCTTCTCGGCCTCGCGCGCGAACAGGATCGTGTACCACGCAGACCCCACCTGTGCGAAGCTATATAAATGTTAGTAATTCGAGAGATTGTGTACTAGTACCACACGGCAGAAGTCTGTCGCACGTACCTTATCGTCGATGTAGGCGACCCAGAAGCGGGCGGTGGCTCGCTCGTATGCGTCGGCGGGGAGGATTGGTGGGCCGGTGCCGGCGAAGACCCGTCGATGTATTGAACGATGACCTGGGATTCAGCGACGGGCTTGCCGTCGTGGACGAGCACGGGCACCTTCTTGTGCGCCGGATTGGAGGCGAGGAGGAGCTCGCTCTTGTTCTTGAGGTCCTCCTCGACGTACTCGTACCTGAGCCCCTTGAGGTTGAGCACGATCTGCACTCTGTTCACGTACGGGCTGTCCCACACGCCCAACAGCTTCAGCCGATGATCTCCCATGGCGGGCGCCATTGCTGCCAAGCACCGCCAGAATATTGCTCGCTCGATCGACAAGGGTCTAGCTCCTTCTACAGTGCTAGAAGTCGTACAGAGATGAAAGCTGGAGTGTGAGTCTGGATGACTTACAAAAACTGGCAGACATTCAGAAGGTCCAGGATGGCTCGGTTATGCACGCGCATCTCCAATATATGAAATCGAATTTTTGGGGACCCTGGGAATCAAATGAATGAACATGCAAACTATTGTGGTACAGGTTGTCTCCAACTGTCCATTTGATTTCTGCCTTTCTGGTGGGAAGGAATGATCTGCATCGTTAGGTGCTCAACGGCGATCGGATCAGACATCTTTCCCGAAGCTTTTTTTTTTCGATTCATCTTTTCCGAAGCATCGTGCAGTAGTTTCTTGCACGTACCTCTACCAGGCAAATATCTTTCCCTGATGAGTCACTGGAGGAGAGAGGAAATGCGGGTCGCGACACTTAAATCGGCGCCAGTTATTTAAGAAACAGAGCATGCCACTTCTCTTCGGGTTGGTAAATAGGAAAAATTAAGAAAGGATTTTTTTTTCCGCTGAACATCCTTAAATGTCTCTAAAACTAAACCGAGTTTGTAAAATAAACATATTACTATTGTGATATTTATCTAAAAAAATGAACTATTTTGAAAAAAAATTCTCAACATATAAAATGCATTACAACTTGAAATTTTGATCCAAAGTATAACATTATCCACATTCCATTTGTATATGCACTTACTAGCAGTCAAATGCTATAATAGATTAAAACGAGAGCATATTTATAAACTTCTATAATCTAAAAAGAGTGCAACCAACTACTACCTCAAAATAGCATTCGAATTTATGCTTTGTTGAGTCATACAATCTATACTGATAACCAGACAGTAACGGAAACATACTCTTAAAATCAGCAATAGGGTACAAATTTTAAGATTAGCAGGTCTAAAATAAGAGTTTGTTTGGTATAAAAACTTTTTCAGAGAAGTTTATTATAAAAAAACTAAATAAGACATTCATAAAATATGTTAAATAACAACACAAATTTTTCTATTTCTACAATTAAGTTAAGTTAGAACATACTACAACCCAAGAAAAAAACTTTTCCTGTTTGGTCCATATAATATAAAAACAAAATTTGTATCATGCTACAATTGAAATCAAACAATAAATAAAGCCAGTTTAATATAGCAAAGAAGATATCATATTTGACTAATATAATATAGCAAAAACGACACCAGAGATACATGGAAACCACATGTAATAAATTAATCATAATTTATATTGCACACAGGTCCATTTATATTGCATAGTAGTAGTATCAAGGTTTAGCTCTGGATCACTTGCTTGATAAGATCTGGTTTTCTTAGTGGGTGTTTGGTTCTTATAGTAAAATTTTTGCCAATGTCACATCAAATGATTGGAAACTATTTAAAGTATTAAATATTGACTATTTACGAAACTAATTTTATAGATTGAGGCTAATGCACGAGACAAAATTTTTAAACCTAATTAGTGTCCATGATTTGACAATATGATGCTATGGTAAATATGTGCTAATTATGAATTAATTAGACTTAAAAAATTTATCTCATATATTACCATACTTCTATGTAACTAATGTTGTAAATAGTCAATGTTTAATCTTTCTAATTAGCATCTGAACATCCGATGTGACATGAGGAAAAATTTGAGCAATTTTAAGGTCTAAAATACTTATAGGTATTTTTCAAGAGTATCTATAAGTACTGAAAATATAACGGTGAAGATTTATCTGGTCCCACATAATAGTACGGGGCAGTATTTTCCTTTATTGAGGGTAATATTAGAAATAAAAATATAATATTAATTAATTAGATTATTACTATTACTTAATAATAATCTAAATTTATGTTTTTGTATTAATCACTATTGTCAACAATTTTCCCATTTATGGCTCACATTTTTTGCCCACAAAGTTATTAATAAAATAAAAATTAGTTAAAATATTTAATTAAATAAAAAACAAAATTGTTAAATTATCCTTTAAATACTTACCAGTATTTTGATGGAAGTACTGTCTAATATGTTATAACTTAAAACTGCTCAAAAATTTTGCCCCTCAATCAACACCCCCTTATTAGCTTCCGAGTTCCGACCACTACGTTTTTTTCTTGCTTTGTTACACAAACCCTGTGAATCATTTACTTGGAAGGAGCTGCAACGGAGGCGGCAGCCTGAAGCTTCTTGCCGTACTGCACCGCGTTGTCCGTGTCCGGCACTGCCTCCTTCGCCGCCGCGCTCTCTGCAAATCGCGCCGCCCGCACAGCCAAGCGAGGTGTCTTGCCAGCGCTAATGATTTCAATGTCGTATATTCTGCGGATGGCCTCGATCCAGATCAACAACGATCCGAGCACAAGATCAATGTACCCGATGGAGTCGCCGCCGAAGAACGCCTTACCCTTGGTACACACGGCAAAGGCCTCCTCGAGATGCTCAATCGTGGCGAACGACTCCTTCGCCTTCAGGGTTCTCTCCTGCTCCGTCAGCGCCCGAACGATGCCAAACATGGCTGGAAATAACTGCAACCAAGCGTGCATGCAAGACAGACACACGACCAAACTTGACTTCGGTTCTTGCTAATTAAGCTGCAATGGCACAAAGGAAAAACACATACACAAAAAAAAAATTTACCTTGTAGCAGCACAAAAGCGAGCAATGGCGCGCTCGTACGGGTCTGTGGGGAGGATGCATGGATGGAACGCCGGCACCGGTGAAAACCTCGTCGACGTACTGCACGATGACTCGGGACTCGCAGATGGGCTTGCCGTTGTGGATGAGCACCGGCACCTTCTTGTGCACCGGGTTGGAGCTGAGGAGCAGCTCGCTCTTGTTGCTGAGGTCCTCCTCGACGTACTCGTAGTTCACACCCTTCAAGATCACCGCCACCTGTGCCCGGATCGCGAACGGGCTTATGTCGACCCCCAGAAGCTTCAGTTCCTCCTTAGCAGCCATTGCTAATTTTCTTCTCTCGGTAGAGGTATCTCCTCACTAGCATCGCATATGTGTTCTGAACGTCTATATATTGCCTGACTATGAGCGAGAACAGCCTCACAATCTGGAAAGATATTTTGGACTCATAACTGATGCTAGCAAATAACAAGTGGATGGGGTTTTGGCCAGGAATATCAAAATACCAGGTACGTCTTTGGTCTTTTCGATGGGTCTGAAATAAGGTAGAAATGAACAATACCAACGAAATTCTATCTTGTTTGACAACTTCAAAGAGCCTAAATTGTCTTATTTATATATGCAATCATGATATGTTTCTGAAAATGGTATCGTGATGGTGTGTGTGCTAGCAAGCGTGTGTAGACTAAAACGACACATTTTTCATAAGAAACAGTAACATGACTATGCTCGTTGCATGTGAAAAGTAAAATTTAAATGTGTGCTAGTAATTTTCTCTTGGGTCAAACATGTTGACCGTAGTGGACATGCACAACACGTACTACGTCGCAGTTTTTGATATTAACTTAAGGACAAGAAGATTAGTTCAGTTTTGTATTAATTAAAATGTCCTAACATAAATTTAAGTACTGCCAACACATCTTGTCTAGGCTGTATGTGCCTTTTAACACAAGTACTAGTAATAACCATTTTTGTGGAACTAGAAGTATATAGTGACACTCGACCTTGCCACCACACAGGAACACGTGTTCTTAGGAACAGATGATTGATTACAAAAAGAAAGGGGGAGTTTTGCTTTTGGTAGTATCATTATTCTAGCTCTTGGGCTGATCGGGAGTGCCAGCACACTGCTCAGCAATTATCCGGGCATGCCACCATGAGCTACGTACGGGCTACGACCTACGGGATCCCAAGGCGAGCACGCCTCATCTTGTTATACTCCACTAGCCTGTCCACGTCCGGTATCACCTCCTTGACGCCGTCCATCGCTGCAAACCGCTCCGCCCACGCCGCCAACCGCGGCGTCCTCGCGTGGTCGTCGACGGTCTTCACTCCGCACATCGCCTCGGACGCGCGCAGCCACCCGAGGAAGCCGCCGAGCGCGACGTCCACGAGCCCAGCGGCATCCCCGCCGAAGAACCCCCCACCCTTGGAGCAATCCTTGAGCGCCTGCTCGAACGCCTCCAGGACGGAGACCACCTGCCTCGCCGCGTCCGCTCTCTCCTCCCTCGTCCTGCCGATGTACACGGGCATCCATGTTCTCAGCAACTGCAAACAAAGCACGCGCATCAAACTGTGAGGTAGAACGTCATAATCGTATCGCGTCGCGTCTGCAGTTAATGGACAAATTAATATGGTTGGGACATACACGTACTAGTACTCTACAGAAATCTGTACCTTGTCGTCGACGTACGAGGCCCAGAAACGAGCCACGGCGCGGTCGTACGGGTCGGCGGGGAGGAGGCGCGGACCGCGGTCCGGGAAGGACTCGTCCACGAACTCCACGATGTTCAGCGACTCACAGACCGGGCGGCCGTCGTGGACGAGCACGGGCACCTTCTTGTGCACCGGGTTGGAGCAGAGGAGCAGGTCGCTCTTGTTGCCGAAGAGGTCCTCCTCCTCAGCGTAGCGGTAGGCGAGGCCCTTGAGGTTGAGTGCGAGGCGCGCCCGGATCACGAACGGGCTGGACCACACGCCCAGCAGCGTCAGAGCAGCTTCTCCTCCTTCGGGTGGAAGGGATTCTCGCCGCCCTTCCATTGCGGACTTGCGGAGTGAAGTGATCGAGTAGTGTGTGTACTTGGGGTTGATTTGATATCCGATCCGATCCTATCCCAACTCCCAACTATATAGATGTTGACTTTGGAGGCCTGGCTCTGGGAGTGTATGTGAACGTTGCTCTACCCCATGTGCAATTTAATTGTGCATCACGGGTACCCTGCGAACCTTTTTAGTTAAAAAAAGAACTAGTTTTGTGGGGATTGATTTGTTTTCACCCCTAAGGAATCATATTATTACTCTCTTATGTTCAACGATCTAGTCATCCTTGAGGACACAAAATTTTCCACGATGTAAAAATTTGTAAATTTATACTTCAACTCCAAGCTACTTCTAGAGTAGTGGTGAAAAATATTTTAGACATTAAAAATGCTGTTCGTATACTCATCAGATTCATTATTGTTTTCTATTAGCCTGCTCGATTATTGGTATTTTGGAAAAAAAGATTAGGTTGCTCTAGTGTGGCTATCGAACTTGTACGGATGAAGCACTTAGACAAGTTTAAAGGATCTACTAGTAAGTGGTCATGTCCCTGTTTCAACAGGACAATGTCTGCGAAATCTGAATTGGAATTGGTTGAGGGACATCTCTCCTTTTTTATTACTCTGAAATGAACATCGACAGCAGCATTTTACATAAGTCTACAACTCGCGGTACTAACAACTGCAATAAGAAAGCATTTATATTGTCCCGGTACAAAAACTAGGATCCTGTTGACAGTTTACGAATGAACACACGCATCTACTTGGCCGCATTCTTTGCCATCAGCATCCTACCATGGTCGACCAAGCTGCCGACGTCCTGCAGGACTGCCTTAGCAGCGTCGAGTTCGCTGAACCGCTCCATCCACGCGGCCATGAGCGGCATCTTAGCTGCGTCGACGAGCTCTGCACCAGCGAGAATGCTAGTCGCCTTCACCCACGGGACCAAGCTTCCGACAACAAGGTCAACGTACCCAACGTTCTCGCCACCAAAATAATCTTTCCCCTTGGAGCACTCCTTGAAGCATACCTCAAGAGCTTCCGCTGCGGCGAACGTCTGCCTCATCGCTTCATCCCTCTCCTCGTCCGTCTTGGCTCTGAACACCCGATCCCACGGACCTGCAAGCTGTTCAAGCCATACGCATCAATGATGATTTCCCGTTTAAAAAGGGTCTCTTATCTTTCCCCTTTAAAAAAGTTAAATGCCTAGCTAGTAGTGCTCGAACAAGAGGCAAAGCATGTGAGATTGAAGTGAAAACCTTGGTGTCGATGTAGGCAACCCAGAACCGATCAATGGCACGGTCATATGGGTCGGTGGGGAGAAGGGACGGATCGGTGCCTGCGAAGACCTCGTCGATGTACTCTAGGATGATCTGCGACTCGCAGATGGGTTTCCCGTCGTGGATCAGCACGGGCACCGCCTTGTGCACCGGGTTCAACCTGAGGAGGAGGTCACTCTTGTTCCTCAAGTCCTCCTCGACGTAGTCGTAGGTCAGGCCCTTGAGGCTGAGCGCGAGTTTCACCCTGGTTACGAATACGCTCGCCCACTGCCCAAGCAACTTGAGCTCGCCGTTTCTTCCGGCCATCTCCTCTCTATCACCTGTAGATGCGCACCCTTGTGCCAGTTTAATTTCCCGTTTATCCCTTTTTTGTACCATCGCGTACTGCCACCTGTTCTTCGTGCTTAGCTCTGTTGCTGTCCTCTGTTGGATTCTTTATTGGGGAAATGGAGGTGAGAGAGAAGCTCTGCTTGTTGACTAGTTGTACGGTCTCAATGAAGGCACCAAGCATCAATGCATCATGTATGATGACTGTGCTCACTTTTTTCAACTGTGTTTGTAATATTTTTATCCTAGGGATCGATATGGATCTTATCTCCAACTTATAAAAATATTTGTTTGTACATGGTTTGCTTGGAGGCCAAGCTGATGTGGAGTGTGGTTCGAACTTATTAAGAGATAATCTGAGGATAGAAGGAACTTTTTCTTTCCCATTTTTGGTTGCTCTTTTACAATCCTTTTCACAAGTTTTAGAAAAGTGTTCTCAAAATTACTGACACAATTTAATAGTAAGTTTTTCCCTTTTTCCTTTTAGAATGTTTTCAAATAGTGGTTAGGAGCCACGTCTCCGCCATATGCCTGGTTCCACTACTAATTATCTGCAGCGGCAAACCGTGCCTGCACCGCCTTGGCGTACTCGACCACCGCGCTGACGTCCTGCAGCACCGCCTTGGCCACGTCGAGCTCGCAGAAGCGGTCCATCCACGCAGCGAGGAGCGGCGTCTTGGTGGCGTCGATCAGCTTTGTGCCGCATAATTGTTCTGTCGCCTTCAACCAGGCGACCTGACTTCCCAGGAGAACGTCGACATAACCGACGCTCTCGCCGCCGAAGAAGGCGCCTCTGCCCTTGGAGCACTCCTTCAGGCCTCCCTCGAGGATCTCCACCGCCGCCAGAGTCTGACGTATCGCCTCGGTCCTCTCCTCGTCTGTCTTGACCCGGAACACCTGCCTCCATGGCGTCGAGACCTGCAAGCGCAGTCAATTTATTATTGTTTTTTATTAATTTGAACGAGGATCACTGTTAAAACAAACGCGACACAGGAGACGCTGAGGTAAAAGACCTTGTCGTCAATGTAAGCTCCCCAGAAGCGAGCAAGGGCGCGGTCGTAGGGGTCCGCGAGGAGGAGGGACGGGCCGGCGTCGGGGAAGGCGTCTTCGATGTACAGCACGATGATTGAAGACTCGCAGACGGGCTTGCCATTGTGGATCAGCACCGGCACCGTCTTGTACACCGGGTTGGAGCTGAGGAGGAGCTTGCTCTTGTTGCCGAGGTCCTCCTCGACCTCCTCGTACCTCAGACCCTTGATGTGGAGCGCGAGCTTCACTCGGGTGACGAACGGGCTCGCCCACATGCCCAGCAGCTTCAGCTCACTGCCGTCTCCTCCTGCCATCTCACCTGCTATGGATGATGCCTTACTACGGCTTGCCTTTGTTTCTGGGGAGTGTTCGTCGAGCTTGTTTGCTGGGCTCTTTACCAGGGGAAGAAAGACAGAGCAGGATGCTCTGGACTTGCGTGGTGTATATGGTCCATGGCGCAGCTGCAACACGTCACCCATGATACTAAACCTGATGATTTATCCACGGTTTGTCAACATTTTTTTCAAGATTTTAACACAGAGTGAATCATCAAGAGCACGCACCCAATCCAAAGTTTACTACAACACTGTAGAAATACAACACGGGGAGCCTAAATTCGTCTGCGGATACTGAAACTTCAAATAAAACGTGCGGCCAGCATAGGAACCATCGACATCGGTATCAATCCGCCTGGGCTGAGGAAACAGAGTCAAACGTATTCACGTGGTTGTCTTAGTAGTGATGTCACTGCTCCTGTCATAATACCAACCTGCAATTAAAGGCTTCTCAATCCAACATTCAGTGATTACTAGTATCACCTAGCCGGTAGAATCGTAAAAGCCTCAAAGAACATTTTTTTTAAAAAAAAACTTATGAAACTTGACAAAAGAGTAGATTCCATGATAAGAAAACATACACACAAAATTTAAAATCCAAAAACTCAGCTTCGTTAGAAAGATTAAAAACCCGAATAGTGTATGTGCTGCATTTTTGTCATCCTCTTCCTTGATTTGTTATTTTTTTTTATCTTTTTAAAAGTTGATTGAAAAAAGGGATATTTCATAATCCCTAATTGTCTGTTTGGATCATATCTAGAGGCCTTGTTTGTTTCAGCAGGACGTTTCAAGTTTTTGGGTTTATGACTTTTGATTTTCTAATATGTTTTTTAGCTTTGAATTATATTTCTAGCTTTATTTCATTTTATTAAAAAAATGGTGTTTCAGTGTTCTAAAGTTTAACTTTTCAAAATTCCATTTGTTTAAAGTTGAACAAACGGCGCCAGTGTGCTTCAAGTCGTCCGATTCTGTGCACCATGTGCGCAGTGCCAGTGCGCAGCAGCTGCAGCTCGTGCCCGTCTTATCTTGGTGCCCTCAAGCAGACTTTCAACGCTTGGTAGGACAGACTTGGCCGCATCCAACGCGCTGAAGCGCTCCACCCATGCTTCCAGTAGCGGACTCCTTGTTGCGTCAAAGAGCTTGAAGCCACGGGTAGCTTCAATGTACTGTATCACAGGTATCATGCCCCCAAGAAAGATGTCCAAGTATTCTATGCGTTCACCGCCGAAGAAAGGCTTCCCCTTGGAGTACTCCCGGAAAGCCGCCTCCAGGGTTTCGACGGCCGCAACCGTCTGCTTCACTGCCTCGGCTTTCTCCTCCTCTGACTTGGCCCTGCCGCCCTGAAAAACAGAGGCGAATAGCTGCAGCATACGCGTGCATTTGTCAATACAATTGAGCGAACACCAGTACACCACCGATGACAATTTTAATGGAAGGAGTATGTATAGTACTAGCACCTTGTCGTCAATAAAGGCAGCCCAGAAGCGAGATAAGGCACGTTCGTAGGGGTCTACTGGAAGGAAAGAAGGACCCGTAGTACCAAAGGTCTCGTCAATGTACTGCAGGATGAGCTGAGACTCGCAGATGGGCTTGCAGTTGTGGATGAGCACGGGCACTTTCTTGTGCACCGGGTTGGACTTGAGGAGTAGCTCGCTCTTCCTGTTGTAGAGGTCCTCTTCCTCGATGTACTCGTAGCTCAGGCCTTTGAAACTGAGCGCGAGTTTCACTCTGTAAACAAACGGACTCGTCAGTGAGCCTAGCAGCTTCAGGTCATCATCACTTCCTCCTCCTCCTCCCATTCTCTCTGCTTTGTGCATAAAAGGATTTCACCCCCTTTTGCTGCTGTCTTTTTCTGTGTCTTATGGAGGGATGATGGGAGAAACAAGTAGTACTCCGAGTGCCATATATATGCATTTTCCACGACAATTAATTTGAAGAGACTGAGTTCCGAACACGGCACTGAGTGGTAAATTGTCCAAAGGTTTAGAAAGTTATCATCACCTGCTATTCCAAACCTAACTCAGTGACTGACTAGATTAGCTTTTGATATTATAATAGTATTTTTTTTGTAGCTTTGTAGTGTACTAAGCAACATTAACGGTCAACTTTGGAGCGGTTGAGAACTTGAGATTTGTTCAAATCCTTGAAGAGCAAGCCAAGGAAGTACTGCCTCCGTCCTCCGTCCTCATGAAAGCAACGTTTTAGCCTTCTCAATTTGACCCACCGAAGTGTCCACAACGTAACAAAAATCAGATGGTTTCCCTTCATCCTCATCATCCCTCCCAATCTCGCTTCTTGCCTCCTATTTTATTTTTCGTATGGCGACAGATTGAAAATTTTGACTGACCGTTGTAGTAAAGAAAAAGAAGACTTTTCTTTTTTCTCAAATAGAAAAAAAGACTTTTAACACTCAAAATATTGTGAAGTAGTTTTCAGAGTACCGATCAGTAGTTTAGATCTAATGATATAGATCTGTTATCTTCTATACTTATTATTAGTACTTTCGTGCACCGTGATGCAGGCCAGTGCTACCAATGGGTCTGTATTTTGAGTGTCAGGCCTGTAAAGGATTAGTAAATAAAAAACTCAATTCTAGAACTACCTCCGAAATATTGGTCATAGTTTTGAGAAAATATTGAGCAATATTTTAGGCATTATTAAAAATGCATAAAATTTTTTTTCCCTGCTCATCTATTATAGAACCTCAATGCATTTTCATGAACCAGAAATAAGCACAGTTAAATAATATAATCATCAGCTAGGAGATTAATGTAAGTGAAATTTTAACAAAAAGATCTTCCCTTATACATCTTTATTGTCAAATATACAACATATAGAAGGGAAAACTAAAATTGACCGGGATAGCACTTTAGTCCTTGCAGAAGCGCGCACCAACGCGAGGAAACCACAAAATGCGACATCCAAGTACCCCACGCTCTCGCCACCAAAGAAAGGCTTTCCCTTGGAGCATTCCTTGAAGACCGCCTCCATGGTCTCAGACGCTGCAAAGGTCCAGGGCACGTTTGGTTTGAAGCCAACGCTCGCCTTTCCAAATATTGGTACACCGTTGTAATTTGGTTGGTGTTTGGTTTACAACCACGAATTAGCGTGCCCTTAAAAAATTGGCACAGCGCGAGCACCACTGCAGGCTGACGTGTCAAGCTGTGGATGACTGAATTAAATGCTCAGACTTTTGTATTAGCTAGCTTCAAATGATTGTATTTTCTAAACTATTAATCCGAATCTAGATCTGTTTGTACCATAATACTCGTTGCAATTTAATCTACAAAACAAGATCTTGGTTGGTGATATTCTGATAAAAAAATAATATTAATAACATATAGATCCTATATGTCATACTAACAAATGATAAATTTTATTAAGGTAACAGTCCAAACATTATTGTTTTGACTACAATACCAACGATTTAGTCATGCCCTCGTGTTGGTCATGACAAATTTTGGTAAGATATACATGAGCACAAAACAAACATACCCCTGGTTCAACCCCTCCGCCTTCTCCTCCTCTGTCTTGGCCGTGCTCGCCTCCAACCACGAGGCCAACAACTGGAGAACACATATCGATGAATGAAATCATTATTAGGATGTTATTTACTGGATGCAATTCAAAAACAGGAGAATTTGGGGGTGGGTTAGTGATACAACCTTGTCGTCGATGTATTGATTGTGCTGTTGATATAATTGTTCAGTATTCGTGTACTATCTTTGCCATCACTTAGGTATGTGAAGGTATGAATGCGTCATTCCTGACGCTTGCAATGCACTGCGGATTACTATATGGTCAATAGGTACGAAGAGAGAAGACCAACGGCCAAAACACGGGTCCCCAGGAGATAATCAACTTGCGAGCTCAAGTCTCGCGGTGTTATTATTTACCCCAGCTAACAGAGTACGGATACGACAACACCGATACAATATTTGATCCACTGTACTATACTTCATATCGTTCTGTGATTCAAATGCCGGCAAATTTTACTAGTTGTTTGAGGCTGCAGCCTCGGCCTGCCTCATCTTGGCGTACTCAACCAGCCTGTCAGGATCCGGCAGGAGCTTCTTCGCTGCATCCAGCGCACCGAAGCGTTCCATCCATGCGTACAGGTGCGGACTCCTGGCCGCGTCGAAGAGGCTGAACCCATAGAGCTTCTCGCCGGCATGTGCCCACGAGATAAGGCAGCCGAGCACGACGTCCACGTACCCGACGTTGTCGCCGCCGAAGAATGGCTTGCCCTTGGAGCAATCCTTGAAGGCTGACTCCATCTGTTCCACCGCCGCGAGCGTTTGCTTCAGCCCCTCCGCCTTCTCCTCCTCTGTCTTGCCCCTGAACGACTGCAACCAGGAAGCAAAGAGCTGCAACGACCAACAAGACATTTATCAAATTAGATACTCCTCTAATCCTTTTTTAACTACAGTATACAAGATGATCAGGACAGGAGCTACTACTGTACCTTGTCGTCGATGTAGGCAGCCCAGAAGCGTGCAATGGCACGTTCGTAGGGATCGGCGGGGAGCAGAGCCGGACCAGTGCCGACGAATGCCTCGTCGACGTACTGCACGATGATCTGCGACTCGCAAACGGGCTTGCCGTTGTGGATGAGCACGGGAATCTTCTTGTGCACCGGGTTGGAGGCCAGCAAGAGCTCGCTCTTGTTCTTGAGGTCCTGCTCCAAGTTCTCGTAGCTCAGGCCCTTGAAGCGGAGGGCGAGTTGCACTCGCAGAGAGAAGGGGCTCCCCGAGGTGCCAAGAAGCTTCAGTTCGTCACCACCGGCCATTTCGTACTATCCCTAATGAATGAGGACTAGTTTTGACTTGTGCTTGATCTGTTCTGCTGCGCACTGAACTTAAGCATCAGGGGGAGTATATGTATTTATAGACTCTGCTTGGGTTCAGGATGCATCTAACAAGCGCATCATCCATGACGCTTTGCGTTGCTGCGCATCATCCGTGATGTTTGCATTGGTATGATCGTCGTGTGTGGCATGTGCTGACGCCGGAGGATTAGGGTTGACTGCAGCCACTCGTGTTGTTCTCACGAGGCCTCCATCCGTGCCGTATTGGCGTTGTCCTTAATGACTTCAACTCGAAGTACTGGAAAGACTGTGGGCGGAGTGCCTGTTCTTACCCAAGTTACTGTACCTCGCCTTCCTCCTCCAATCCCACCACACCACGATTTCTCCATCGATCCAACTCCAATCGACACCTAGCAACAGATCCACCAGCCTTCCCTCCACTGTAATCGACGGCTCATGCTTGTAAGCTGAAAATCTCCCAGAGACACCTCAAGCTCACATGTTGAAATCCCCCATCGACACCTCACCGGCAGCCCTCCTTGTGAACTCAGATCCCGTTCCCACGCGTCGCTGATCCACTCCCTCTGCCGCTTAATCCTCCTCCTTTGTCTTCACCATGCTTTACCTCGATGAATCAGTACATTCCCTTCGTCTACCTTTCACTTTTCTCAAGTTCCTTTTCCCTGCTCGCCTCATGGCTCAGGACCACCCGCCGCCTGGGGACCCGCCTCCAGCTCCAACCTTTCCACCAGATCCGCCTACCTTGCAACTTAGTCTGCGCAAGCAGCCCCATTCCCAGTCGCCCTTGCTGTCCACGCAAATTGAGTCATCTCGTCGCACCCAACAAGAGAATGAATCGGAACTTGAGCGGTCCATGCGCGCGATGCAGCTCTTAGCACGTGATGACGAGAGTCTTTGCCTCGAAGATGAAGATGAGGTGCAGTCGCAGTACAGCATCCTGCTCAAAGTTGCTGACCCACTCGGCACAGCAAGGCCTGTACCTGTACGTGGCTTGCGTACAGACATGAGGAAGGCATGGAGACGAAGCTACTGGGCCATTTCTGAGGTAAAGAAAAATCTGTTCGTGGCATCATTCAAAACTATTAGCAACATGCAGTTCGTGTGGGAAAATCAGCCCTGGACAGTAGGCAGAGCAAGAGAGGTTTTGTTGCTAGAACTGCTTACCCCCAATAAGAAACCTGCTGATTACAAATTCCGATATCTGCATACTACTGTTCGCTTTTATGGGCTACCAGATGAGCTTCGGAAAATCTACATTCTGAAATATCTGATAAATGAAATTGGGGAACCATCAGATTTTGAGAAGATAAAAGTTACCTCCCTGTTCAACGATCCTTAATATGTTGCTGCCAAAGTGAAGATAGACATTACTGCAAAGGCGAAAGATAAAGTGAGGTTCTGGTTGGGCACAGATTCATACATCTATGTTTATGTGCACTATGAGAAGATCAACAGAATCTGCACTTATTGTGCGGCTTTTTTTCATAATGCTGATCACTGTCCCGAAAGGCATACAAGACTAATTCTAGCGGAAGCTGCTGCAGACAGCCAACCAGTGCCTTTTGAGATTTTTGGCCTTTGGATGACACAGACCACAGCGATTTCAAAGACCCTAATGCAAGAGCAGCTGCAATCCATGTCGCACAGTGAGAGAACGTCAGAGCAACTAAGGCAATTAAGGGCTGGATTTAGTGCTTTGTCCACAAAAGATGAGGAAGAAAATCAGACTATGGGCAAAAACACAGCTTCCACCACTCTGATAACTCACTCCAAGCTTCAGAACAAAGATGCCCACAAAGGGCCTGACCTCCAACTTGGGGACACTGAACCAATGCTGCAGGACCTGCCCACCACAACGGACGAGCCCCCAGATGAAGCTAATCAGACACACAATGCTATCCCTCAAATTCCTCAGCCTCCTGAACAGGTCTTACAGCAGGAGCAGGGGGAACAGAGTGTGGAAGACGACCCAATGCAGCAAGACCATCAGAGGCATGCCGGCATGCCCTCGACTAAAGCAAGGAGCAAAGACAAAAATTCCATTCAAGGACCACCACCTCTGGAGATTTCTACACCTCCTCATACCCACTCAACCCAGACCCAATCAAAAACACTGCAACATATAAACCCAGAATATACCTCCCCAGCCCTGAAACAAGTCCAATGCAATGCTACGAAAGAGGCTATCCAAACTCACACAACCATCGTGTGCACACCACAGCTCCCCACCCTACATAAGCCAGACCTTCCCCGCACCACTCACACTCCTCATCGCCCTACCTCTACTGAGCACAAGCCACCGCACCATGGCAGCGACCTTCACCACCAGCGTCTTCTTTCTACTGCTGCGGATTCCGAAGCTGCATCTTCTGAATCAGGTGGCCAAGTGCTGCTGAGAAAACCAGCTACCTCTTGGAGACGACACGTTGCCGGTTCTCGTCGAGCCTCATCTGTTCCCCTCCAGCTTGGGGGTCAACAACACCGAAAGGGCCAGCGTGCGCGCCGCTCTCGTTCACCATCTATGGAGCCTGAGGAATCTGACGCCGCCTCGGCCATCAGAGGTCCAGATTCTCAACCTCGCCGCCGAAGTAGGAGGTGGGATGTGGGGCGACCTGCTGCCGCCCCTGCAGAGCTCCAGGTCCACATTGCTATAGGTGATGACCATCTTCATCAGCATCTTACACAGGCAATGGCGCCAGCCTCTAAGGCGCCATGGACGCCATGACGCTCCTATCGTGGAACTGCCGGGGCATGGGGGGCAGCCTCGGTAGTCCCAAAATGTTGCATCTTAGCCGCCTTATCAACTCTACAAAAGCACAGGTAATTTTTATCTCTGAAACTAGGAATTCCACCATCTCTGCTACTTCTGTAATTAATCGTTTTAATATTGATGATGTTCATATTGTTCCAGCGCAAGGCCTCTCAGGAGGCCTATGGCTGCTTTGGACGCATGAAGTACATATAGATGTAGAAGCTTCCACCAGTAATCTTATCCTTGCTTTGTCTGTACATAAGCAAACCAGAACTAAGTTTGGGTTAGTCTGCTTGTATGGTGACCCTCATCACCAGAACACACCTGTTATTTGGGACCAGGTCCAGGCTTTTGTTGTAAAATATCCAAGCTTGCCAGTGATCTGTATGGGTGATCTTAATAATATCATGAATGTCAATGAAAAGCTGGGTCCTAGACCAGCCAATGTTAGAACTATTTCTGATTTCTGTTGTAGGGTTAAAAACTGTGGCTTGTTTGATATGGGCTACAATGGCCCTGCATACACTTGGACTAACAATCGTTTCGGTACTAATCCAACTTTTGAGCGTTTGGATCGTTTCTTAGGAAATGCAGAATGGTGTACAGCGTTCCCAAACACAACTGTGTACCATCTTCCAATGATGAAAAGCGACCATGCTCCCATCTTGGCGGTACTGGACTCCAAACGGCCTAAAAGAAAGAAACCTTTCAAATTTGAAAATTGGTGGCTATTGGAACAGGATTTCCAGCAGGTGGCAAAAACGAGCTGGCAAAAATCTTCCCATCGTGATTTCCACCGCAAGACAGCTTACCTAGCTTCTGACCTCAAAGCTTGGCGCAAATCCAAACCAAAACTCACAGATCAGCTTGAATCCATAGAGCAACAACTACTCCAGCACCAGTCCCGGCCACCCCACCTTCAAAACCAAAGCCTGCAGTTCGATCTCACCAATCAACACCACAAAATTCTAGCAAAGCAAGACACTTTCCACAGGCAAAGATATAAGAAAACCTGGGTTATTAAGGGTGATAGAAACACTTCTTTCTTCCACCAATCCATACTCAAGCGTGCTAGACGAAACCGTATCACACATCTTCAGAATCCTGATGGAACCATATCCACCACACCTGAGCAACTGTCCACCACCATCTCTGACTACTTCAAATATATCTTCACTACTCACAACAATCTGCAGGTTGACTGGAGGACAGACCAGCAACAACATACAATTACTGAACACGCCCAGGTAATCGACACTGATGAATACACTTCCTCTACCCCAGATATGCAGGAACTGCAGACAATCGTACGGCAAATGCGTAGCGATGCTTCACCAGGACCGGATGGACTGAACGCGGCTTTCTACAAGGCATCATGGAGCTGGACCAAACAGGATATACATCAGGTAGTCTCTACCTTTTATCATACTGCTATGCTCCCAGTAAACATTAATGACACATACATAACGCTCATCCCCAAGATTAATGCTCCCTCCACCCCTAGGGATTTTAGACCCATCAGCCTTTGTAATGTAATCTATAAAATTATAGCCAAAACTCTTGCTGAGCGCATCAAACACCACCTGCCACATATTATCCATCCTACTCAGGCTGCCTTTGTTCAGGGTAGGCATATTACAGCTAACATTATCACTGCACAAGAAATAGTCCACTCTTTCAATCTTAAAACTTGGAAAACTAAAGCCTTCATGCTTAAACTAGATCTAGCCAAAGCTTTTGACAGGATAGAATGGAGTTTCATAGTTTCTGCGCTTAGGAGACAAGGTTTCCAGGAGCACTTCATTTCTCTGATCCATGCTTGCATCTCCACTACAAAGCTATCTGTACTAGTAAATGGTGAACCTGCTCCTGCAATCTACCCTCAACGTGGCATTAGACAAGGCTGCCCTCTCTCACCATATTTATTTGTTCTTGCTGTAAATGAATTATCCATGCGTCTACAAGCTAATGTGCAGGAAGGTACCAACCAAGGAATCACGCTTGGCCCAAATTGCCCTAGGATCCACTCTCTTCTTTTTGCAGATGATTTGCTCATTTGTGGACAGGCTACTGCTCAAGAAGCAAGCAACATCAGCAACACCCTCCTCCAATTCTGCGCCGCCTCGGGACAGATTCCGAACTACAACAAGTCTGCCATCCTCTTCAGTAAAAATGTGGACCCAGCCACCCAACAATCAATCAAAGATGTCTTCCCTGTTCCTACCCTCACTCCCAACACCTTCCACCTGGGTCACCCTCTCATCTTCAACCAGGCTGACAGAGCCAAAGCTTATGAATTCATCCTCAACAAATTTAAAGCCAAGCTCACCACTATCAAAGCAAACAAACTCAATCATGCTGGCAGACTCACCTATATTAACTCTGTTTTAGCCTCCATACCGATTTACTACATGTCCACTGTCCTCTTCACAAAGACTTTCATTGCTAAAATAACCACCATCATTCGAAGATTTTGGTGGGCAGGTGTCCAAGAAGACAACTCCTCCACTCCCTTTCACTTTAGATCCTGGCAAGACATTTGCCAAAGCAAAGACAATGGGGGACTGGGCATAAGAGATCTGCTAAATGTCAACCGCAGCCTAATAATCCATGCTGCCTGGAACATTGCCACCAGCAAAGACCCACACCTTACAAACATTATCAAAGCCAAATATTTTCCAAACACTTCATTCTGGCTTGCTACTTCGACCCCCACCAAATCTGCTTTCTGGGCATCAATTGTTCAAATCAAAGACACTTTCCAGCAGCACTGCACTATCCAAATTCACCGGGGCAACTCTAGCATTTGGTCCACTCCTTGGTGCCCCCTCTGGAAATCCATTCATGATCATCTCACCATTCCTACCAATCGGCAAAACCTTCCAAGCACTATTGCTGACCTGTGGTTTCCTGATACTCAGACTTGGAACTTACCCCTAATTGCTGAGCTCTTCTCTGTTAACATTACCCAGGTCGCTTCTGCTTTGCAGATTGTTCCCTCTGATGCAGATGATGTTATCGCTTGGACGCCGGCAACAAAAGGTATTTGTACCTCAAAGGAGGCTTTTTATCTCCTCAACTCTCAATCACAGATACAACTGCCTCAAGATGGAACACGCGCGGTGACCCCTGAAGCAATGCACCTTCTCAGTAAGGTGTGGAAAAGCAAACGACTCCCACCATACCTCCAAACCTTTTGTTGGAGATTGATTAGGAGAGCTTTAGCAACTTGTCTACGTGCAGGAAAGCATTCCACCAAAATCAGTAAGAATTGCTCGACTTGTAACTCCCTAGAAGATGATGCTCATCTCTTCTTCCACTGCACCTTTGCCCGTGCAGTCTGGTTTTCAGCCATTATCCCTCTTTATACTACTAGACTTCCCAATGAGCAAGATGGAGTGCAACAGATCATGTCAATTATTATTCCTACTAATGCCACTGATGACCACATATGCATCATCTTAACGACGCTTTGGTACATTTGGAAAGCTAGAAATGATAGGAGATTCAACAACAAAATTTCGACAGTTTGGCAGGTACACCATGCAGTTGCTGCTGATCTTGCTCTACCTGCAGATGAACAGACTGCTGATGAACAGGTCCACCATGTCCAGGCATGCCTCATTCATGGTAACACCCCAGGTATAGCTTCCTCTGTTACAGGAACATCTCCGAATCGGACTAACCAACCTCTACGGCCTAATGGACAACAACAAGTGCAGCCGCAGGACCACCTCCCAACAGAGGTACCCAGTCACCCTTTCTACAGGATTCACATGCCGGCGATGCTCCAAGGAAGTAGATGCTACACAGATGCTGCAATTACACCGGATACAGCTGCTGGGCTTCCTAGAAGAGCAGGACTGGGTATATTCATTGTCTCCAACTCCTTCACTGCCTACATCAAAGCCACCATGTATACCTGCTCCTCTGTCATCATGGCTGAGGCAGCCGCGATGCTAGTGGCGGCAAAAGTTTTTTCTAATTTGCAGGTACAAGAAGGAACATTTTTGTCTGATAACCAACTCCTGGTGACATATTTCAACAACCATCAAAGAGCACAGGTCCCAGCGTGGAACATCAAGCACTTAACTCAGGGCTTCATCAACATCACTAGAAATAGCAACCATAGAATTTATAAGATAGCTAGGCAACAAAATACAACAGCTCATATCCTAGCTACTCAGGCCCTGCACTCCCCTTCTATGGATGTATTTTTTTCCTGCTCCCGCGACAACCATTCTGAAACTTGCACTCTAAATGTGGCTATGCAATCTGTAAACTTGGAGTCCATCTCCATACTTGCAGCTTCATGCTGCTAATATATTTGCCGGCTATTCAAAAAAAAAAAACTCGAAGTACTGCAAAACTTTTGACTTTTAGAGACAGGCAGACAACACAATTACTTCAACAGTTCATATACACGAGCACGACGATAGGCCCAAAAGCGACCTCTATTTGACCGGGCTGATCCCCACAGTAGCACAAGAATGATAACCAAAACAAATAGAACTGTTATTTTTTTTTTCTTGAAGAAACGTACTATTATTTTTTTTTTCAAAAATATAACACTCAAAACGCCCTCACCCCGCCCCACCAATTAGTGCAAATTGATTTGGACAATGACACGGTCCTCACAACATAAGTGGAACTTCTATTTTTTTTGTAAAAATATTTTTGAAAAGTGATACATATATATGTTTTTAAAGTATTTCTCAAGAAAAATTTATTCATATGACTTTAATGTTATTTATACATAAGAACTTAGAAGTTGTTCATGGTTTATATCATACCAAAGGTTCGACAAAAACCTTGTTGATTTTTGTGAGTTGGTGGGAGTACGATAGGAGCACGATGGTGATCACCTTATAAATGACTTGATTTGCCATCAGTGGTGCAAACTTTAATCATATGTCCGTCATTGGGCCATCCACTGTTATTGTTTTTATAAATTTCTCTAACTTAATAGGTAAACCTATACCTAAGTCTTGATTACAACTACTTTTAGACTTTTAAAACCATGCGTTGATTTCTCTTGTGGTAGAATAAAAGTTATTGCAGAACCAATTTAATATCTTAATGGACTTCAAGTATTGGGGATTATCAAATAAAATCCATAAAGCAAGCTATTTGTTGAGCACTAACGAAATTTTTTTTTTTAGGCTAGCACTAATGAAAGTTTGAGACCATCATCTTAACCTTCTCCAAAAATTCAGAGAAAAGAACCTAATCTATATATATTTTATAGATACAACCCACTAAGTGCAATTAATACTGATTTCTCTGCTCTCTCGTGAAGCCACGTCATTAAGAAATTTTGATCGTCCGATGAGCACTTAATTATCTCCATCTAACTGTTCATGGTGCTCTGGGCCTTAATCCAACCCATTGACATTGTTGTCTCTCCAGCCCATATAGGAGCGTCGGCTTCTTACACCCCCGATCGAACCTGTGACGCCGGCAGCCGCTAGCCCCTCATCCTCCCTCCCCAAACCGACAGCACCGCCGGCAAGAAGACCCAATCTCATCCCCCTGTGCATCTTGCCTCCTCTCCAGCTCTTACTCCTTTCCCTCCCATTGGTTTCCGTCTAGGAGCTCCCCATCAGATGCAAATGCTGCTACGGGCCACCAGCCCCTCCTCTCCAGCTGAACCAGCAATATGCCGCCGGCCAGCTGCTGCCATTACGCGTCTAGGTATAGTGGTGCTATTATTTCTATTTTTCTTCCCTCCCCGACTCTTATTCTTCACTCATCTTTCACTGCAATCTTTACCCATCCTTAATTGAAATCTTTACTCATCCTCCGACGTTTCGTCTCACTCAATCAATTTCATTTGCTTGGCCTAATGACCTTCCACATTCACGCCCCACTATTCACCGGTCCCCTCGCGAACCTCTTCAAGCTCCCCTTCTTGAATTGTCAATCTTTATAGTATATATTACGCCTCATCTAGCTGTCTTTCCAAATATAAAGCTATTGCTTCTGGGCTTTCTAGAAGCATCCATCAGAGGCAGTCACCCTTTGATTCATCTTTTGAAGCTCCATTATTGTCATCATTTTACTTTTGGTGTGTCTCGACGCAACAGCTACACATGGACTTGAAGATGGCAATTGATGAATTTATGTTCAGGTGACTTGCTATCGGTGTCCGATGATGGGTCATGAAGGCCAGCCCCCATCTTTTACCGGCAGAAGTTTTAATATTCACTACAGAAATTTCGTTGAGGTTAGTACATCATAGTGTAACTAAATAAAGCTTTTCATTGTTATTTTGAAAGAAGCAATGAGTTTGATTTATTTTTGCATAGGATGCTGCTCCCATTTAACACTTATACACACAATAAAAACGTTGGTAGGTTTTTCTTTCCCATGCTTTATTTCCCCTTCAATTTTTCCCATTAAACCATGAAAATATCCTCCTTTTACATCAGTATTTAGGAAGTACTTTATAATTCTGTATTGTAGTACCTATTTCTATCTAGGGAAGGATGATATCCTAATCTAGATTTGTGTCATCTTTCAGGTCGAGTAGTTGGAAGGAGAGTAACTGCATACACATCCAAGGCGCATGTTGTACTTTTTTTTTCTTTCAGAATGGAAGCGTGTTGTACTTGATGGTAGATTATGTTGTATGACAAAATTGATGTTTAAGATATGACACTGTATGGACCAGCCATGCCGTTAAGATACTCATCGCTGAGCTGAGTCACAACAATCTCCTTTTCATCGCCCAAGAAATGTATGCTATGCTGAATAGCTGAGCTCTGAATTTTATTGCCATCTCATTGTTTTATTATCTTTTAGTCGGTTGTTTGAATTTACATATTCTATTGCATGACTTGTTCGAACTCACCAAATTATTTTAGAAACATTCCTACCGTACTGCAGTCAGTATAACCTAATTGATTTTTTTCTTTTTAGCAATGGATTGTTAAAGTAATGGCTATTTTACTTTTTTTTTGTGAAGAAGTAATGGAGTCTCTTACAGTGGTTTTGAAGAGTAGCATTTCTTTTGTATTAATTAATTGTATATGTTCAATGGTTGGCATACCCAAAATGATACAAGATTATATGAGTGGAGTTCTGATGTGTGTATATTTTCATCGAAGGAATGCATAGCATGAGCAATCGTAGTTAAAGATTTCCAGGTCAGTATTTTTCAAACTTATGCAGGACCCAGTTAAGATTTACACCATCTTTTTTCTAGATCTGGAACCATAATCTGAATTCTTTATCTACTTTTATGTACATAATGAGGCCTTCAGAATTAATAACCTGAACTTAAAACAGTTCTCCAATGACCTTGGTTACCTCTTTGCATTTGTGTCATGTTTTAAAGAGCATTAATATTATTGTCATTGATTTTACAGGCTATAGATATGCAGCTTGCATGTATGTCATGGTACAAGACATTAATGAAAATGTAACGTCGTTAAATATTCAGATGCCACAAATGATTAAGCTGTTATGTTTTATATTTTTTTATGTTTGACGTCATCTTTTGCTTCTTTATATGTAATCAAAATTGATAGCCACATGCTTTCTTTACATTATTTCACCATGAGACAAGAAACTATCCTTAAATGATATATGTTTATTTTTAGTTTTCAAAAGTTTGGAATTTCTCATAGCTTTTAGTTTCTAAAAGAGATTTTATAACTCCTGCAGCAACGCGCGGAATATCACCTAGTTCCATTTAATCCCGGGCACCATTTTTAAATGATTTTGTGAAGGTTAACTTCATATCAAATATATTGAGTTGCTGAAATTTTATTCAAACTCAAATTTGAATTCAAAGTATACATGACTATACTTTGAACTCCAGGTACACATGACTATACTTTGAACTCTAGGTACATGTTTGGCCCCTTTTCTAGTAGTTAGAGTTTAAAGAGTGACAAATATTGTCGATTTTCCGGAGAGACATTATTTCCTTTATTAGAAAACATCCATTGCACAAATTACAAACACAAAGTGTGACCGATGTAAACATGTTGGTAAAAAACAAAATTTATGGTGTCAATAATAAAAATTGCACCCGTTGTATAAAGAAAAAAGAAACCGTCCTTTTTCCAAGACACATATCCATATCTATATCTTCTCCAGCCGAAACAGCGGCGATGTCACCTTGTTCAATTCTCTGCTGCTGCAGCAGCCGCGGCAGCCTCCCTCTCTTTGACGTACTCGACCAGCCTATCGACATCCGGCATGATGGCCTTTACCGCGTCAAGCTCGCCGAAGCGCTGGAACCACTCTTCCAGGAGCGGGCTCCTTGTGGCGTCAAAGAGCCTGATCCCGTACAGCTTCTCGGCGGCATGCAGCCAAGTAACCAGGGCCCCGAGAGTTATATCCAGATACCCCACGCTGTCGCCACCGAAAAAGGGCTTGCCCTTGGAGCACTCCTGGAAAGCTTTCTCCAAGTTCTCGACCGCCGCGAACGTCTGCTTCAATCCCTCCGCCTTCTCCTCTTCCGTGTTGGACTTGACTGACTTCATCCATGAAGCCAGGAGCTGCAAAGCATGCGTTTCTTGACATCGTAAGTAAATGTTGCAGATACAAATGCTAGTAGGCAGAGTATGGCGAGGTAGGTATTAAGTAGTAGTCCTTCATTCTTTTTTATTATACTTTTAGGACAATAAAACTACACTACTCATAGTACTAATTTGCTGGTTGGAACGACTGGAAAAAACGGAAGGAGGAGTACATTATTGTCGATGTAGGGGGCCCAGAAGCGAGCAACGGCTCGTTCGTAGGGGTCGGTGGGCAGGAGAGAGGCGCCGCTGCCGGGGAAGGCCTCGTCGATGTACTGCACGATGATCAGCGACTCGCAGACCGGCTTGCCGTTGTGTAGGAGCACGGGTACCTTCTTGTGCACCGGATTGGAGCTGAGGAGCAGCTCGCTCTTGCCGCCGAAGATGTCCTCCTCGACGTTCTCGTAGCTCAGGTCCTTGAAGCTCAACGCGAGCTTCACCCGCAGGACGAACGGGCTGGCCCACATGCCAAGAAGTTTCAGCTCATCACTTCCTCCTCCAGCCATATTCCTACGCTCCCTGATGGCTGATTTTGTGTGCGTTGCTTGGTGGTGGTCTTTACAGGCAGAGCAAGAGGAATTGTACGTATATATAGTGCTTTTTAGGTAGTGGTACGTGCAGTAAGGAAACTTCTTGGCCGGTGCATCAAGCATCATCTGTGATGGTTGATTGATTGCGTGTGCTAGGGGATTTGTTAGACTTTCCGCAGCCAGTTTCTTTTGGCTGGCTTGACATTGAAGGGTACTTCTCTCCGTCCTCTGAACTACTAGTCAAACACGATAACATAAATAACTAACTTATCTACGCTAGTAACGCACCCGTGAGGCCGTGACCCGTCCACGTTCTACTGCATTGACGGCTTCTCGGAGATCAAGCCTGGGTATTTCTGCTACTAAAATGGATCAACTGCTCCGATTTCAAACCCCCTTATAATTAATTCATCCTTTTTAATTAGTCCCTCATAATTACGATAAAAAATGTTCTTCACTCAAATCTAACGCTTCACGTTTTAATTTACATCCTTCACTCAGATCGTAGGGCCACGAATTAACGGATCTTTCATTGACCACGTATTTCAACCCTCCTAACACTTTTATTAAGTAGATTTAGTAGATTAATAGATTTATAATTGTAACTCTCCTTTATCTCGTTTCAAACCCGCCGCCTTCACTTCGACCATGGACCGTCCGTCTTCAATTCGACCATGCCACCGCAGGACAACCCGGCCGCCGCCGCCGCACCTTCAAGCTCTGGACGTCGAGCTCCTACCCCTGCCCACCGCATCTAACGCGCCATTCGGCGGCCGCACCCCAGCCCCCGCCGCCTCTACGGCTCACAGCGACTACCCGGCCACCGACGCTGTCGCGCCTAGTTGCCAAGCGCACCCCCCCCCTCCCCCCGCGCCCGACTGCCACGGGACAACCCGGCCGCCGCCGCCGCGACCACGGAACGCCCCAAGGCCTGCCCCGCCCGACCGCCGCAGGACCGACATCTGGTACGGTCACCTCTGACGCGGCATCCGGCGGCCGCACCCCGCCGCCTCTACGGCCCACAGTCACGAATAGACATCTGACAATAGACATCTGACAGCCCAGATGTTTGCTTTTACGACACTTTAGGGTAACATCTGACAATAGACACCTGACATCCCAGATGTTTGCCTCTATGACCCAGATGTTTATCTTACGTCCCTCTAGGGTAACATCTGACATCCCAGATGTTTGCCTACGTATTCCAACCCATATGTTTGCCTCTACGGCCCTCTAGGGTAACATGTGACAACTGACATCTGACATACCCGATTGTCGAGGGTCAATACCAGAGGAAATTATCATTAACGGCCCACGGCCTTAATAGCACGAGGAGGCGAGAAAATCTCCGTCTCCCGACCCCCGGACCGCGTGAATACCTGATGGATCGGGCCCACGGGTAACCTCCGCCTCGCCCGACCCTTCCCGAATAGGGGTCGAATTTCCCCAGCTCACCAGATGCGCTCGACCTCCCCGCATTAGGGTCGGGAGACCATACGCGGTTCCGCCTCGCCCGACCCCAGGGTCGGACGCACCGCCTACCATACCGCGGGTAGGCGTGACGGTGGCGGTTGGGCAATAAATGCCTGCGCCCCTACGCCCGCGGATAGGAAAGGGTGATGATTACTCGAGCAAGTGGGCGGTAAATGCATATGACATGCACCGGCCAAAGGACGGCCGCTGCTGCTATAGCTCCTATCAGAAGCCCACACTCTTCCACTAGAACAGGACGTCTTTGAGTGACGGCCACGATGACGTCGCTACTCCGTCGGCCCCTGCCGAAAGCCGTTCGCCCATACGGACAAGACGTTCCCGATTGACAAAGCACTCTCCGCGCCACCGGATCGGGAAGGCACCGCCATGCCAGTGGGGTCACCGATAGTGACGAAGCCCAACTCAGGCGCATGGCCACGACCACCGCTGTGCCATGAAACTCGGATCTCCCTTCTTGCGGTATAAAAGGGGAGAGACCGGGGACCTGCAGGGGAATCGATCCATCTTTTTCCAGAAGAACAACCAACACTTCTCTACTCGCACGTTTTTCATCCAGAGACTTCAGAAGTCTTCCCTCTCTCGCCCGTTTGTAACCCCCTACTACAAACAATCGCAAGTAACACGAGCTGTTCGAAACTAGACGTATAGCACAATTGCCTGAACCAGTATAAATACCCGTGTCCTCATGCGCACCATCGGAACCCCAAAACACGCATCCCACGATAAATTACTCGTCGGCGGTAACGAACACCGACACCGATGTTTGCCTTTGGCCCTCTAGGGTAGCATCTGACAATAGACATCTGACATCCCAGATGTTTGCCTCTACGACCCAGATGTTTATCTTTACGTCCCTCTAGGGTAACATCTGGCATCTCAGATGTTTGCCTACGTATTCCAACCCAGATGTTTGCCTCTACGGCTCTCTAGGGTAACATCTGACAACAGATATCTGACATACCCGATGTTTGCCTTTGGCCCTCTAGGGTAGCATCTGACAATGGACATCTGACATCCCAGATGTTTGCCTCTAAGACCCAGATGTTTGCCTTTACGGCCCTCTAGGGTAACATCTGACACTATACATCTGACGTATTACATATTTGTATGAGAATCATACATAGGTGTTACATATTTGGATCAGAAAGGTCAAGGGCAACATGTGATGCACATCACCGTTTGTCCAGTTGTATATGCTTGGTAATTTTGGTGGCTCCAAGAGCAGTTGTGATATAGTAATTTTAGTTTTAATTCTAGAGCTATGATGCATAATTAATTTCAGTGATCAATCAGGTTGCTCTGTGTATGATTTTTTGCTAGAAAAAAACCTGATGTGGACTTCTTTTGACCATCTTCTGCTGGTGAATGAATACTTTGTTCTCAAGGATAGCATCACATACTCGTGGGCAGAACTAAGCCCAGGGTCCTTCTTCCTGCGGTGCGTAGCCCGTGGCTGCCGCCGTTCGCAGTCCTCGCTGCTCTAATTGCAGCCGCAAGCTTCAACAATTCTAGAAAGGTACCAAAATCTATCTATTATCCTCTATATAATTCTCTGTCAAAATAACCAGAATGGTGGACTGTAGTGCTGTTGAGACTAATCCAAGTGGAGTTTCAGATGAGATCATGCGTGTCAGTTCGTATACATATCCCTGCAATTATCTTTGGCATTTATTGTCATTATAATTATGTCTAAAACATACAGAATCCACTAAGTTTGTGCTACCAGCTGGAATTGGGACTCTGCTACTCGTGTCACCGGTGGTTCTGAGGATATATCTGGTAAGTGCTGAAGAACACATGAGAATAAAAAGGTCTATATAAAATATGGGATATATACTCCCTTTGTTCCTTATGGAATATATGAAAAAATCTAGATAGTGAGAGGGAATCGAAATTCATTAAACTGCCTGCTACAAATATGCATGGACTATTCCTGAAAAGTAGGTGCTACCTTTCAGAACAGATTAACTCTATTTAACTTGACTTCAGGTGTTGGCTCGTGACAGGATACTGGGATCTTACAAAGTAAAAAATGTAACGGTTCAATTTCTCGATCCATCCAGTCACAACTTGTTAAATCTGGTAGCAATACATCATTCAATCTTACAGCTGTGTCAATAATAATTTTGGGAAAAAAGAAAAAAGAAAAAGCAGCTCGGATCTAGACACAGAAAAGAGCTGCAAAAAGAAGTCGAACACAAGGAGCTGCTTGAGAAGGGAATAGGCCTACTACGAGAATGATTTTAAGAAATATATTTCTGAAATCAAACAGTGTCGAGGAACTTAATTGTGGGTTCTCATCATTTTTGTTTCCTTTTCAATGGGAGAAGTCTCCAATTGCTGTTATTTGTTGTTTCATATATGTTAGTAAATATTATTTTTGTTTTATTTGTGGTATACTTATGTGTGTCATATATTTAAGTAACTTTATTATATATTATTTTTTAATAAAATGTGGCATTAGCGCGGACCATTGTACTAGTAGAAGTAAACGGCTCATGTTCTTGTCCCCATATGCCTGCCATTCACGTTCACGCGGATCAGCTCCTCTGCCTTGAGGGCTAAAGTTAACGCCTTACAATTAACCGCTAATCCAACCATTGCATGTGTGTGTTGGCTGATGATGAACTGGCCGGTCCATCATGGCTTCGAGGCCTAGAAAATGTTCTGCCTCCCTTGTTTGCTCTCCATGAACTGAAAATAGAATTGCAAAAGACAAAAAGAAAATTAAAGGAACTGAAACTAAAGGACAGCTCTGAACATCATAAAAAATATGTGTCTCTCCTTCTTAGGTCACATTTTTAACCATTAGATGTGAATCCAATCACCTAGACTTTTCAATTTTACTTTATTCACAAAACATTCTCGTAAACAACAAAAAAATATCTCATCTTCAATAAATATTTGTCCCATCTTCAAATTGAACAATGTTTCAGACAGACTATTTATTTATTCCAAATGACGTGGTCATAAAATACACACTATTTATTTCACCTAAGAACTAAATGTTCTACCTTCACAAATAAAATTTTCTACCATTTTTTTTGTTCCAAATGTAACTAGAGATATGTAAAATCGCAATCACCTAAGAATTAGCCAATCTCATATTATTATGTGATAGAAAGCAAGGAATTCTCTCACAAGGGTATGCTGAGGTAGCCCCATTATGTTTGAATTAATGGATAGTACTTCAACTGGTGACAAACTTTTCAATCAAAACAGCGCCATTTGGGTAAGAACGCTTTCAATTTTTAGGGGTATAATCAAAGGGAGGACAACTGTAACCGTTAGATTTTTTTTGTTGTAAAAGTCACATTCTATTTACACAGAGCTTTCGTGTAGTAATGCTCACTTTCCAACGAATAAAATATATTCGCGTAGGCTTTCAATTACTTTTATTGAAAGTACTACTTTCAAAAGCTATTGCGGGCTTTCTAGTAATAATGATTTCAAAAATGGAGGGAGTATATGTTATGTCAGTATAGGATTTCTGCCTCCCAATTTGAAGGAGCTCATGGTGCTAGAGAAGACATATTGAAGTATATCACTGCCATTGATACTGTATCACTCAGTAGCAACAATAGAAAACAAATTTTACAGAAATAAAATATTTTTTCTAAATAACATGGCAAGACTTTCTTATTTCTCCTTTCACTAAAAGTCGAAACAGAGCAGGTCTCCTCATACGTCCATCCTTCAATTGCCTGCGCCGGCGGCCTCAGCCGCGAGCTTGGCCATCATAACCTTTGCGAACTCGACCAACCTATTCGCGTCGGGTATGAGCGGCTCGACGGCCTCCAGCGCGCCGAAGCGCTCCGCCCAAGCCGCGAGGAGCGGCGCACTGGCGGGGTCGAAAGGCTTGACGCCCTGCAACACCTCTGTTGCGCGCACCCATCCAAGAATGCCGCCGAGCATGACGTCTACGTACCCGACGCTGTCGCCGCCGAAGAAGGGCTTACCCTTGGAGCACTCCCTCAGGGCTCCCTCCAGATTCGCCACCGCGACGATCGACTGCTCCTTCCCCTCCGCTCTCTCCTCTTCCGTCTTGCCCCGTGAAACCTTGGTCCAAGCGGGCAAGAGCTGCACAATGATATGTACAGGCGGTCTCGATAAATGAAGAGGCCTCTTGTACAATTGCAGTAAAGTTAAAAATCGATTGTAATAAGTATGAAGGTGATGTCTGTACCTTGTCGTCGATGAAGGCAGCCCAGAAGCGAGCAAGGGCGCGCTCATAAGGGTCAGAGGGGAGGAGGGCAGGGCCTGTGCCGGCGAAGGCTTCGTCGATGTACTGCACGATGACTGACGACTCACAGACGGCCTTGCCGTTGTGGATCAACACGGGCACCTTCTGGACGGGGTTAGACTTGAGGAGGAGCTCGCTCTTGTTCTTGAGATCCTCCTCGACGTACTCGTAGTCGTTCAGGCCCTTGAGGCTGAGCGCGAGTTTCACCCGAAGAACGTAAGGGCTCGCCCACATGCCCAGAAGCTTGAGGTTCTCTCCTCCAGCCATTAGTTGCTAATTCCTCAAGATGTCAACTGTGATTATTGCTTGTGCTTTGCTGCTTTTTCTTGGTGCTTGAATAGAGAAGAGGGCTGGCCGAATATATAGTAGTAGTTCGTCCTTGTTCTCTTTATGTGACTAACAGTAACACATAGTACAGAGCATTCCTCAAATGAGGCAACGACCATCTCTTGTAGGAACTATCTAGAAGTCTTAAGCTTGGGCAACAATCCAAGAAACTGCGAAAAAAATTCCTTGTCAGCTAGTATCCATTATAAACTTTTGGTCAAGGGTTCACTTTATGTTGTTAATTCCAAGAGAGACATCACGTTATCGTCGGTGCATTTCTTAGTCCGTACTCCCTCCATGTCCCGCATATCGGAGTAGAAATGACAAAACCAATGACGTCTACTTGAGAATTAGCTTACTGGCTAACTACTGGTCGTGTGATCGCGTATATCACCATTCACCATGTGTTGTGCCGAGTCCAGTAACAGAACTGTTCCAGGAGCCTTGAGAAACAATCAGCACCGATCAGAGTCTCAGAAGATCCAAAGCAGACTTGTCCAGTCGCCCCTGAATGACGCACGTGATGAGCATTTCAAGAAAAGAAAATACAGCCCCATCTGATTACGCAGACTTTGAGACTTGCCAAGTCGTCCGTCTACTATACTTATGGCCACTGAAGTTCCGATCAAAAAAAAAAGGTCCACTGAAATTGTCTGTTCTGTATGGTTATATTTATGGGGAAATACTGTTCAGACCCAGTTCAATGTTGATTATACCCTAGCTTTTTCAACTTATTGATCCTATTTTTTTGAAAACAAACACTAATGGTATTAGATACCCTTTTAATTTTACCCTCAGTGTGTTCTTAAAAATATGTTTGAGCTTAAAACAATACTAGACACAATTTGAACTAAATATATTAAGGTGAAATGTCTGAGAGACAAAATTTCACGGTTTCATATGAGGGACATCCAAAAAATTTGAATTCATATGAGAGAAAGTGTATCCGTCCCAGAGACACTGCATCTAACAAAGTTGTTTTCATCTATGAAATTTATCCTTCAGTCTTCTTTAGTATGACTGCTTCTCAAATTTTTAGCTACCAATCTAAAAAACAATTTCATTGTCTACAATCTATATATCGAAAACAATTTAATTGCTGTCTTAAATTTCATTAAAAAAACTTGCAATTTTTTGTAACGATGGATTGCCTTCTGATTTCTTTGAACTGGATTTCTCCCCTTCCATTTCATAATAAAATGGAAGTCCACGTGTGAGTTTTAAACGTGACCATTGGCAGGAGGCAACACACCTCCCCCGCGAGATGTAGTACAACTTTCATCATTGATGAAAACTTTACAACCAACTTAGATTCGTATTAATTATTAGGGTTATTGAAATAAGAGACAATGCGTATTTGCGTTACCAAAAAGAATGCTCTACTGCAATCAGGCAATGTGCGTGGCATATCTGTATATTGCAGTCATCCCGGTAATATAAAGCGAGTGATACATCAAGCCCATACAATACGGTCTAACAATGCAACTGTTAATTTGATCAGGTCTAACAATTAAAAACAGAAAGACACCCTTCACAGACGGAATTTCAACAGAGTTCAATTGTTGGACTGCGATACCGCCGCTGCGGCTGCGGCTGCATCATCTCTGGCTTGCCTCATCTTGGAGAACTCAACCAGTTTCTCAATGTCCGGCATGACTGCCTTGGTCGCTTCCAGCACACAGAATCTCTCAAGCCACGCTGCCAAGAGCGGCGTCTTGCTCTCGTCGAACTGCTTCGAGCCAGACAAGATGTCGCGGGTGTGCACCCACGCGACGAAGCCTCCGAGCGCAACGTCCAGGTACCCGACTCTGTCGCCGCCAAAGAAGGGCTTCCCCTTGGAGCACTCCCTCAACGCTCCTTCCAGAGTCTCTGCTGCAGCGAAGGACTGCTTCCTCCCCTCTGCTTTCTCCTCCTTCGTCTTCCCTTTGATCATCGTCATGAACGAGCTGAACAACTGCACAAGTCACGGACAAACACGGATACATTTCATGTAATCACTTACATTTCCTTTGGATCCATGAGCGGAATATCAGTGAAAAACTGAAAATACGCAACAGGGGCGGGGGATTTTATAAGTGTGCTAGATTGTTGGCATTTACATACCTTGTCGTCAATGTAAGCAGCCCAAAAACGAGCCACGGCGCGCTCGTAGAGGTCGGTGGGGAGAAGAGAGGGGCCGGTGCCAGAGAAGACCTCGTCGATGTACTCCACGATGATTCGTGACTCACAGATGGCCTTGCCGTTGTGGATGAGCACAGGCACCTTCTTGTGCACTGGGTTTGACTTGAGAAGGAGCTCGCTCTTGTTGCCGAAGATTTCCTCCTCGATGTACTCGTACCTCAGGCCCTTGAAGCTGAGCGCAAGTCTCGCGCGCAGGACGAAGGGGCTCGCCCACATGCCGAGCAGCTTCAGCTCATCTCCTCCCCCAGCCATTGTTCTTCAGGAAAGGCTTCAGATTTCAGATCTGTTTCGCTAGTGTTATTTCTATCAGACTATCACTGAATATATAACTGATAACTTTGCTTCGCTGCAGGATGGCTCTTGGATTCTAAAATGCTGCTACTCCCAGTTAGAGACAAGCTCATTGATAATACTCGCTTTTCGATTAAGAAATGATGGAACCCCAGCTGGGTCACGTTTGACTGAATCAGCTGCAATACCAACGCTGCTGCTCTGTTTGTTTTGTTTGTGTGTTGTTTTTGGAAAATAACGTTAAAATAAGAACTTTACATAAATGTTTTATTAAAAAAATGCAGTATGTCCTGGTTGCAAACATAGATATACATGCATTATCTCAAAAAAAAAGATAGATATACATGCAGCATCAAAAACTGCAGAAATATTTATTGAAACAAATTAAAGTACTATTATATCGTTATTGACACATGAAGTCCAATACCGACAATAAGCAGATAGCACACGTAGTACATCAAACACAACACGTACAGTGATCAACTCCAGAAAGCAACAATGACAACAGAAAGCACAAGTGCGTCCAGTCCACATCAATTGCCTTGGGGCTCCGCCGCAGCAGCTGCTGCTGCTGCTGCCTGGGCCTGCCTCATCTTGGCGAGCTCGACAAGCTTATCTACGTCCGGCATGACTGCCCTGGCCGCGTCCAGGGCAACAAAGCGCTCCATCCACGCTGCGAGGAGCGGGGTCTTGGCGGAATCGAAGTGCTTCAGACCGTACAGCTTCTCGATGGCGTACACCCACGCGACGAAGCCACCGAGCGCAATGTCGACGTACCCGGCTGTGTCCCCGCCGAAGAACGGCTTACCGTTGGAGCACTCCCTCAGCGCTCCCTCCAGTGTCGCCGCCACGGCGAAGGACTGCTTTGTTCCCTCTGCTTTCTCCTCGTCCGTCTTGCCTTGGAACACCATCATCCATGAGCTGTACAACTGCACTTGCACAAGTGATCAGTAGGAAGATTTGTCGATCCTGGCATCTTGCTAATTAATGGTTGCTGACGCCGTTTTGGTCGGTTTAAGTTTTGTACTAACCAATGTCAAACATTTTAAATTCCGAAGGAGCAGAGAGAAAGACGTAACGGATCATATTCCAAGTTGTGGTAGCAGTGGTGTACCTTCTCGTCAATGTAGGCTGCCCAGAAGCGAGCCACAGCGCGTTCGTGGGGATCAGAAGGGAGGAGGGAAGGGCCAATGCCCGCAAATGCTTCGTCGATGTACTGGACGATGATCATGGACTCGCATATGGGTTTCCCGTTGTGGATCAGCACAGGGACCTTCTTGTGCACAGGGTTAGACTTGAGGAGAAGCTCGCTCTTGTTGTTGTGGAGGTCCTTCTCCTCGATGTAATCGAAGCTCAAGCCCTTGAAGCTTAGCGCGAGCTTCACGCGCAAAACGAATGCGCTCGCAAACGAGCCCAGAAGCTTCAGTTCATCACCTTGTCCGGCCATTTTGATCAGGCGTGTTTTGCCCTCGAATGAAATCTGGCCTTTTGGCTTCTGTTTTAGATTGGTGTGCTTGTTTCTCTGGAGTGGGGACGAAGAGGGCAACAGGATGATGACCTATATATAGCTGGGCGCATGTTCCGGAAGCTTCAGCCATTATCTATGTTGCTGCAGCCAGAGTTACAGAAATCAGAGTTCCGAAGTACTATGTGAATGGACAATGATCCAGACGTTGTGAGAATTCAAAAGGAGATGTTTGACTTATCAGAACATATGTTTTAGATAATGTATGTAATCAGTGTTTGGACGGCGATTTATACATATAATAGCGTGTTTGGTAGTGTTGGTATATGTTTGACTGGACTCGTCGCTCGCTAATCACTTCTATTTTTCTGATGTACTGGACAGTTTTGTGCTGCAAGCAACGCATCTTATCCAAAGTCGTTGCACGCATCGTGTTATCATTATTACTTTGATTTCAGAAGTTTCTCATGAAACAGGCATATTAGAATTATACTATGCTCTGGAAAACGTCTTACAACAACAAATTATAACTGCTAAATATTTGCGCATGAATGATATGAGCAGTGACGCACCGTGCCTTTTGACCACGAGCGAAAACGGAGCTAGATATGCTGTGTATTTAATTTGTTATATATAGTGTGTGTGTATACTGTATACTAGTATGCGTTATCCTTTCCATAGTAAAACTGTCTTGTCGTGTGCTTTCGTACGGCAAAAGATCCGTTCAAATGGTGCAATATTGATTTGTTTAAACTCAATCACCATCTTCAGCGAAAAACATCCAAAGCATCGTCCCTCCTCCTGAATTTAAGAAACTATGTATGGAACCGCAACTGATCCATTCGGCCACTGAAAGTCAAACCCAAGATAATAAAATTGAAAAAGCTTGACCTGATAGATAGTTTCAATATCTGACCGCAGGAATTCTTTCTTGTTATACAAGAAACATCAACCTCACGCAGCTGATGTAGGCCTAGCAAAATGTTGGATAGGTTGTTATCAAATCCGAAGACGCGAATGTAACTCATAAAACCCGGTCAGAGCATGGTCTTGTATGTGAATTTTCTTCTTCTTAATACAATGACGCGCAGCTCTCCTGCGTGTTCTATAAAAAAAAAGAAACATCAACCTCACCAAGCCTCCATCTTTTTTTAATTTCTAAAATACTGACTAGTAATTTCTGAAAACTACTGGTCATTATTTTAAGATAATTTTGTAACTTTAAGAGTACTTAATTATTGATGGTCTTTTATTCTATAGACGAAACTTGCAAAATATCGCTAACGAATTAGACATAGATATAGAAATGTGGAAATTGGCAAACACGTGCCAGTACCTAATTGATTGACCTTTGTTTCAACCTTTCTTAATTTTTTTATTGTTACTTATCATCGATAGTTTCCTTTTGTATTGCATTTGTATTGGTTGTTTCACACCGTTTTGCCTCTATTTTCATTTTTTTCCTTTTTGTCTTTCATCCTTTTTCTCACTGTCTTCCAATATCTCCTTAATTAAATATTATAATATGACATTCAATATGAAGATTTTCATATGTATCGTGCCAATATTTGGATGATCTTATTCTTATGCCAACATTTTTTATGAACAGTTCTTAAAAAATGTTGAAACAGTTTTTTCCTAAAAAAATATTAAATCTATTACTTTTTTTTTCCACGAACACACCGTAGTGCGCTTTTCATTAAGAGGAAACACAGCAGTTAAAATGGTACAACCGAAAACAAGCGCCCAAGGAAGAGGGCGCCGGAAAGAAGACACACGCGAAGTAAACCCTGCGAGTTGCAGGTTACGACTAAGACAAGTTATGAAATGAAAGGGGCTAGTTGCCTGAACCCCGCCATTGCCCACATTCGACCTTCGTCTCTGATTTCGTCGATTAGGGCCAGAGGAGATTGCTGTTGGTGATCAAAGACCCTCCGGTTTCTCTCCTTCCAGAGGGATCAGGAAACGAGAACGACAAAGGAATCGAAACCGCGACGTTCCGCCTTGTGAACTTTCTTACGTGTCGTCATCCACCAGTTGGCCAGCTTGTCATCATGGTTAGGGATGAGGCCTTGGTAGTTCCTTCGTGCCAGGAGTCGGAGCCAAGTTTCACGGCTAAAGACGCAGCCCAAAAGCAGGTGATGGATGGATTCCATTTCTTGTGTGCATAGGGCGCAGTTTCCACTAACTTGCATGCCATGGCGTTGCAGCCGCTCCGAAGTCCAGCACCGCTCCATCAACGCAAGCCAAAAGAACATTTTGCATTTCCCGGGGGTTCTTGTTTTGCTTAATTCCTTGGCACCCAACAGCGCCGTTTGGCCATGGAAGAAGGCCCTGTAGGCAGAGCTTGCCGTGTACGATCCTGAGGGCGACCATTTCCAAAGGAAGGTGTCAGGCACGTCCTGCTGGAGCGAGAAGGATTGAAGATAGTGACGGAGGTGGAGAAACTCCAGGAGAGCCGAGTGGGGTAGTGCTCCAGTAATGACAAGAATCCAGCTTTCGTCGATCATGGCGTCTTTGACTGTCCGGGAACGCCGCACTCGACATGGCACGGCCTGAAGGAGCTCGGGAGCCAGGTCCTCGATGCGGCGGCCTTCCAGCCACCTGTCCGACCAGAAAAGGATGCGTGCACCATCACCCAGAGTGATCACCAAGGACGCGTCAAACATGTCCGCGACCTGCTTCTCCGTGGACAAAGGAAGGCCCAGCCAAGAACGTGATTCATCAGTGCGGCGTAACCATTCCCACCGAAGCCGCAGGGCATAGCCGAAGAAGGTGAGATTATGGATCCCCAAGCCCCCCATGTTCACCGGCCGACATGCCTTATCCCAAGCCACGAGGCATTTTCCGACCGCGACCGTGTCAGTACCCGTCCAGACAAATGCGCGACGTAATCTGTCAATCGCTTTGCACACCCATCTAGGCAAGCGCAGCGCCATGGCCGTGTGCACCTGCATGGCCGTTAAAGTCACCTTCGCCAAAATGGCACGACCAGATTTGTGAAGCTAGCCGGATTTCCACGTTGGGAGACGGTCTCCAATTGCATCAATCAGGGGTTGTAAGTCAGATTTGTTGAGCTTGTATATTGAGAGCGGCAGTCCTAGGTATTTGCAGGGAAACGACGTCAGATGACAGGGGAAGCATGTGTGGATATCCTGCAATTGGAGCTCACTGCAACGGATCGGTGTGATGGAGCATTTTGCTATGTTGGTGTAAAGCCCAGTAGCTGCTGCGAAAATGTCCAGTACCGTGCGGATGGCCTGCAGGTCTCGGGGATTAGGGCTGAGGAAGATGATCACATCATCGGCGTAGAGATGCGCCCTGTGTTTGATGGCCGAGCATCCAAGGGGTTGGAAAAGACCGACCTGTTCAGTGACGACCAGTAGCCGATTGAGAACTTCCATTACCAAGACGAACAGAAGTGGAGAGAGCGGATCACCCTGGCGAAGTCCTCGGTTGTGTCATATCCTTCTCCCCGGGTTGCCATTTAGGAGCACCTTTGTTTCTGGCAGTGGACAGCATGAAGGTGATCCTATCGCACCAACGACGCGAAAAACCAAGGTGTTGGAGCAGTTGGAGGAGGAATACCCAATTAACAGTGTCGAAGGCTTTGGCAATATCAAGTTTAAGAAGAGCCGTGGGGATCTTTCTGGCGTGCAAAAGTTTGGCCGTGGACTTGACCGCCTGGAAGTTATCATGGATTTGACGACCCTTGATGAATGCGCTTTGATTTGGTTGCACTATGGTTGGGAGAGAAGGAGCGACCCGTCGCGCGAGACACTTGGCGAATAGCTTACTAAAACTGTGGATGAGACTTATGGGTCTGTAATCCTTAATTTCCTCCGCGTCCTTCTTTTTTTGGAGGAGTACCATATAGGCGTCATTTAGCAAGTAGAGACTCCGGGAGTCCAGCGACCAAAGAGCAGCAAAGGCATTAAAAACATCTATATTAATGATCTCCCAAGCGACCTTATAGAAAAGCCCTGTGAAGCCATCCGGCCCCGAGGCCTTCTCCGATGGCATTTCCTTAATTGTACTCCAAATTTCCTCCTCCGAGAAACAGGCATCCAGTGAGTGAAGGTCTGATGTTGGCAAGTTCAGTGCAGTGAGATTTAGAACTGTTGTACGAGCATGGGGGGTACCAATGATCGCGTCGTAATACCCGTGTAAGGCATCAGCCTTTTCAGTGTCAGTTGTCAAAATGAGACCGTCATGTTTGAGTGTATGTACCGCATTCTTCCTATTTCGGTGACAGGCCTGCAGGTGTAAAAACTTTGTATTGGCGTCCCCAGCGGACAGAAAGGTGATTCTCGACCGTTGTCTCATAATTGTGCGGAGGAGGGAGGAAAGACCGAGCGACTTCATTTTAAACTCTCTCCTCAAGAGCTGCTCCTGATCCGACAGAGCCCGTCCTTCCTGTGCTGTTTCTAATCGCAGGACCACTTCCCGCGCTACCGCGAGCTGCAGCTTAATGTTCCCTATATGCTTGTGACTCCAGGCGGTGAGCGCCTTAGCGGTGTTGCGAAGCTTGAAATCAAGGATGCGGAAGGGGTCTGCATGCGTCGGCGACTCCTGCATGCTGCGGAGACGACCTCATGGAAGCCCTGATATCGTGGCCAGATAGTTTCAAAATGGAAGCGCCGTTTTGGCTTGGTCGAAGCATTAGTGTGGAGGATCAGCGGCGCGTGATCGGAAGCTTGTGTGGAAGATGCACGTAGGTAGTGATGACTAAAGCGATCTTCCCAATCGACAGAGACAAAAAGGCGATCAATGCGCTCAAGGGTCGGGTGGCTCCGCTCATTACTCCATGTGTATAACCGGCCATGGAGGTTGAGCTCCTTCAACTCCCATCTGTTTAAAAACGCCCGGAATCTCCCCATCATTCGACGGTGTAAACGGCCATTATTTTTATCTTCAGATCGATAGATCATGTTGAAGTCACCACACAAAAGCCAGGGGCCCAAGCGACCGGAGCGAATATCGCATAGCTCCTGTAAAAATGCGACCTTGGCCTCATCCGTTTGGGGGCCATACACAGACGTTAACCAGAACTGAAAACCATCAGTTTGCAAAGTGAGCTTTAAAGTTAAAGCGTTATCAGAAACATGAAAATTGCCGGCCGACCAGACATGAGACTTCCAAGCGACCAGGATGCCACCACATGAGTGCGACGCCGGGGCATAAGCAAAAGCAAACTGGGTACCCAACATAGAGAGAACTAGACTGTCTGTTACAAGATCTAACTTAGTTTCTTGTAAACATACAAGGGAGATACGTTCATCATCCACCAATGACCTGACCATGTCACGGCGAGCTCGAGAATTGAGTCCCCGGACATTCTAGACTAGAATGTTTTCAGCATCCATCACAAAAGTACAGAGAATACGACCAAGGATGACAGGGAAGTTCTACTGAACTTCTATATCGGCAACGGCCTCCGGTACTGCATGGAGGAGCTCCCGTGCGCCGTTTATCAATGGCGTCGTGAGGGGCTGCTTGAAGACGTTGAAGTAGGCCGTGAGATCCTTCGCAGTAGGCGGCGCGTCTTGGGAATACCCCATTTGCGCATTAGGGTGTTTTGCGCCTGGAGCATTGGGTTAGAAACCCTCTGCTTTGTCTTGCTTTGTGCTGCCACCCTAGCGCTGCGGCGAGGGAGGTCGTCCTCGGCATGTAGAGAGAGGAGTGGCGTCTTTGGCCGGCGACGAGGCGGGGGTGATTCCAGCACCGGCGCGTCCGCTTGAGTCAGCACCAGTTCTGTAAAACGAGTTATAGCTGCAGCATCAACATCGTGGTGTAAAGTTAAAGTGGGCAGGCTACCGCGGTGCATGTTTACGAGCGCGTTGGGCGAGGACATCACGATCGGCGCCACCGTGGCGTCGGGAAAGGTGAGCGTTTCCAAGATTGGTTCTGTTTGTGCCCTCTGTGTACCTGGCGTCAACTCCCCGGCGTGGGTTGTGATCATGTTCTGCTCTTGAAACTGCTGAGAGGCGACAAGTTCCACTGCAATCGGAACATCGACTCGGCTTGGGGTGACCAGGTGGTTAGAGACAGAGAAGTCATGGTCCTCCACGACCGTGAGACGCGACGCAACCTTAGTATGCGTGATCAACCCAACAAGGTCTGCCTCAAGGAGCATTGGATCAACCCAATCCACAGCGTAATCCGGCGACAGGGTCACCAAGGACGACAGGTCCGCAGTCCTGTCTGCGTTTTGTTGTTCATTCCCAGCAGTGCGGCTTGGGGTCGGCCCATCAGACCTGGGCGAAGCGGCTGCTGACGGAGGTTGTGGTCGGCTGACCCGAGGCCATGGCCGGAGATGGGTGGTGCGAGTTCCCAGCCAATCGTCATCGTCGTCTGAATCGGTATACCAGTGATCGGGAACCATGTCCACATCAGAAGAAATCTCGAAAGGGGGGCGCCAGTCCTGGATTTCTGCAATACGGATTGCCACCCTATACTGCAATACTGGGGCTGAGCTGTGAAGCATTTCTTGTTCCTTCAAAAACAGAGGCGGTCCGTCGTTGTGCGGGGGCCGAGGCTCCGGGACCGTAAGCGTCCTCTCCGTTGGGATGGCGTCCGGTCGTGAGTCCAAGCAATCAACCTAAAAATCCTCATGTCAGATTTGGCGACCGTGTCCGGGGTGGGGCGAAGATCAGTATACGAGGTTCCCAGCAGGGCCGCCACCGTGTATATGTCCCAAACATGGGCAGGAATGTTAGAAAGCTCCAGCATCACTCTGAATTGTAAGGCGTTAGCGGTTGCACCGAGCTGGCGAGTCCATTTTTTGAACACGAGCCGGAAAGGAGCTTGACTTGGGTAGTCAGTACGAAGGACTCGATCATAATTGACCCCATTTTGAAAAATCAGAATAAAGTCCTCAGGCTGATAGCGACGCACTTCAACATTAGAGAGGTTTACATCAAAGAAATCATGAAGAAGCGACCGAACTTCTAAAGTTGAGACAGCGGGTCTGTTCCCGCCAACTATGGCGACCAAAGTATGACGTAGTGCAAATTCCACGGCTTCAAGGTCTTCTGTCCTCTGAATGAAGCAGTGGCCCGCAGTGGGGCGACAGGCTGGGTGACCCAAGGGCAGGGGCCGGCGAGAGGGTCGTGCCTCCTGCTCCGGGGATGGTCGACACACCAGCGGCGGGGAGTGAACTTCTGAGACGTAGGAGTCGGCGGCACTGGCGGTTGAGGGGGCGTGCTCGGAGGCTTCCAGCGAAGGCGGTGGTATTTCCGAGGAGAGGGGTGGCGTTGCAGCCCGCCGCACTTGCGTTTTGGAGGCTGGCGGTAGTGGCAGGAGGGGAGCACATGCCGCCGGCCGAGGATCCGGATGGGCTCCAAGTCGTCGACGAACTGGAACATGCCCCAGGCCCACCAGCTCCGGTGGCGACCGCGGGCGTTTGCACGCACGAGCTACATGGCCCTCCTCCTTGCATCGGAGGCAGCGGGAGGGGTTGGTGCAGGCGGCGGCTACGTGGTCTGTGCCCAAGCAGTTGAAACAGCGTCCAACCAAGTCGGTGGGGACCGGGCGGGGGGTGCGAATGCGACCTTGAGCCTTGACGGCAAGCTTTCTCTCCTTCCTGGAGATGACCTTCCGCCACCCCTCGTCCACGGCTGATTTCGGCTTGGCCGGAGGGAAACACACATCTGCGCGGCGACGGACACCCCCTTTGAGTGTGGTGGAGGAGTACGCCGAGCGTCGGCCATGAAGCCGGAGACCGGCCTAGCTGTTGCGGTGGTGCGGCGGGTGTCTGGCGTGATACCAGGCCCCTGACTCGGGGGAGGTACCATGGATCTGGGCCCTGGGTGAAGGCCACGACCATCACGCGCAGTTCCGGTGCCATACTCCATAGGTTGTTTCCCTTTTGCTGCATCCCGATAGGAGCGTAGCGGCGACGTGTCCTTAGAGCCCAAGGAGGAGGACGGCGAGTAGGTCAGCCATTCCGGCGTGCCCCCACCGGCTCGGAAGGAGCTCCCCCCCCCGGCAGATCCATGGGGGACGACCTCGGTGCGACCAGATCTAAATGGGGTGGCATGGGGGTTGAGGGAGTTCGAGGAGGGGCGATTGGAAGGGTTTGGGGTGGGAAGAGCTTGCGGCGTTTGTGTAGCAGGCTGCTGAGGGGCGGCGGAAGGCTGGGCGACGGCGTTGGCGGAGTTCGGGGTGGTGGCGACGGCGTTCGCCGCGGGAGGGGGAGGGGGCGGGAGCTCGGTCATTTTTGCTACAATCTATTAGAAATGTTGAATTTTATTTAGTGTACCAATTGGACCGGATTGCTCAAATTTACTTGGCTATTACGTTTTGCCTTTAAGATAGGTACTAGCTGGTCTTGGTCGCCAGCCGAAGCGAAGTGAAGGCTGATCAATCCGTAGAGAATCCAATGGCAAATGCTTCCGTGACGAACGGGATCACCTCAACACGTGCAAGTCCACTGCTTGTCAAAGCACCAAAGCAGAGCAGCTTCAGAGGTCGCCGCGACACCGCCTGAAATCCGAAAAGGGTCAAGTGTTGCCCATGCCATGACGTAAGCGAGGACGTCTTCAAAAACCCCTGCAGCAAGCACAGCTCTCTGTATATCAGCAGCAGGTAGCAGCGATAATCTCTCCTCAATCCTCAGTAGACAGTAGTAGTATACTACTAGTAGATACTCTGCCCAAGAACTCCCACACACAAATCTCGTCGACCAAAGAAGAGATGCCAGCGGTGCGCGTGCTGGGTCTCTGGGCGAGCCCGTTCGTGATCCGCGTCCTGATCGCCCTGAGGCTGAAGGGCGTCGAGCACGAGGTCCTGGAGGAGGTGGTGGGCAAGAAGAGCGAGCTGCTGCTCAGGTCCAACCCCGTGCACAAGAAGATTCCCGTCCTTCTCCATCACGGCAAGCCCATCTCCGAGTCTCTGATCATCGTGCAGTACATCGACGAGGTCTGGTCCTCCAACGCGCCGGCCATCCTGTCCGCCGACCCGTATGCCCGTGCCGTCGAGCGGTTCTGGGCTCAGTACATTGACGACAAGGTAAGGAAATATAGAGATCGAGGTTCTGCTCTGCTCCATTTCATAATTTATCCCTGGTATTGGTAACAATCTTGAGTGAAATTGATGTGCATTATTTTCCTGGACGATGAGCAGATTCCTGTGGGGATTCGGGTCCTGAAAGGTACCGTTGGTGGAAACAAGGATGAAATCTTGAAGCAGCTGACCGCAGCCCTGGAGCTTCTGGAGGAGGCCTTCGTGAAGCTCAGCAACGGGAAGCACTACTTCGGCGGCGACAACATCGGTTACCTGGACATCGCACTAGGCTCCCATGTCGGGTGGCTGGAGGCGCTGGAGAAGATCGCCAGCGTCCACCTCCTCGACGCTTCAAAGGTTCCACACTTGGTGGCGTGGGCGGAGAGGCTCCGCGCCCACCCGGCCGTCGTCGACGTGCTACCTGCCGCGGACAAGTTCGTGGAGTATAGTGTTAAGTACGGGTCGTTTTTTCCGAACCCGATCAATGCGTCCAATTGAATCTTTGTGCTCTGCTCCGGTCCACATCCGTCGGTGTATGTCAGTAGCATGTGCTAATAATAAGCTAATGTCGTTCAGGTAATGTTATGTTATAATTTGTAAAATTAAGGAGGCTCACTTCAGGCAGCTGAAGAATAACAGTTTTAGAAAGAAAGAGGTTCGTCGAATATTTGTATTTCGTGGAATTACGTCACTCGCTGAATGAGCTCACTGAAATAAGTCGTTCGTATAGCATATTGTGCATATAATTAAGTAATTCCCCTTCGCAAAAAAAAATATAATTAAGTAGTTCAGTAGGCATCTGTCACTTTCTATTACTGTTGCAATTAAAAAGACCAAGCGGCCTTAATTTGACATATACTCCCTCCATTCTTTTTTAACGCTATTGATTTTGATCAAAAACTTTGACCGCTCGTCTTATTTAAAAATTAAGTTTAAATATGTAAAATTTAAAAGTAGGATTCAAAAACCTTTAATAATAAATTAAATTCTAATAAAACATTTATATTTCTTACATTTTTTTAATAAGATAAATGATCAAATTTATTAGTTAAAGTCAACAGCGACACATAAAAAAGAACGTAGGGAGTATTTTATTCGGCTCACAACTATTTGAGCAACTTCAATTGCATTGGGCTGCAGCCGCAGCTGCCTTTGCCTCCTTTTGCGGACCTCTACCAGCACCTCGACGTCCGGCAAGACCGCCTTGGCCGCATCCAGCGTGCCAAAGCGCTCCACCCATGCCGCCAGCAGTGGCGTCGAATTTCTTCATCCCGTAGATCTTGTCGACGGCATGCACCCAAGCGGCGAAGCCTTAAAGCGCGATGTCGACGAACCCGACGATTCTCGCCGCCGAAGAAGGGTTTCCCCTTGGTCAATTCCTTAGTGCTTCCTCCAGCTTCTCCGCCACAGCAGCCCAGAGCTTCTTCCCTTCCACTTTCTCCTCGTCGTTCTTGCCCCTAGCACAGGTTACTAGTGTTAAACAACTCGTAGGTGAAAATACATACGTACTCCAAGAGACCGACTAGCATATTAGGACTTATTAATTACCTTGTTGTCGACGTAGGTGGCCTAGAAGCATGCGACGGCTCGTTCGTACGGGTCAGCGGGAAGAAAAGAGGGTCCGACGCCGACGAACGCTTTACTGAGGTACTTGCCTTTGTGGATGAGCAAGGGGATCTTCTCTTTGGACAGGGTTGGAGCTGAGGAGGTCGCTCTTGTTTGAAAGTGGATTTTATGAGCATATAGATAGGTGCTCACCCGATGACGTGGCTTAATATTAGTCCTTAGATTATCATCGGATGGCTGAGATTAAGCCACGTCATCCGACTAGCCAATCTAATTTGCTGAACTGTAATCTAACAACTATACGGACGATCGGGCGCTTTAAAACCATGAGTGATCACCATCTTTTGTCTGAACGAGTTTGTTTTGAGACGATGTTACCATCATGCGTCACTTTCTAGTTAGCACTCTTCTATGCATTTTGTTTGTATGGTTGCTCATATGCTCCCTTATGATATTATATCATCTGACAACTTTAGGCCATTTGGAGTGCCTTGTTCTTGAAACGGAAGAAAACCAAGAGTAGGAGCATCTTGTTCACTAGTTTGAATAGAAAAGAGAAAAACAAACATACATATCGAATCATCTGCTCTCTGACGTTAATTCCGGGAAATATATCTATCATGAACTTGCATGGGCCAAGAGTTAGCCGACACTGACATATGGAAGCACATGGATCCGAGAGACGACGGGTTGGCTAAACTCTACCAAACTCGAATCTGAACAATGCCTTAATGCCTACCACGAAAGTGTTTTCAAACGTGCATATAATATACTCCTCCGTTCGTTTTTGTTTGAACTAACCAACGTCAAATAAAAACAGAGAGGAGTACATATGAGGCCACCACCATCTGCGTATCAAACATATAGCACAGTTTCAAAGATGTACATCCACTCATGTGTATCAGTATCACCTGGAGAGAAAAAGGATCCATATTCCAAACCAAATAAAAAACTGATTTTCTTTTTTCTTTTTTTTAGAAGAAAGATATAAAAAAAACTGACTAATTAGTTAGCTGACCACGTACACGTATTCCTTTGGATGTGTGTGTGTGTGTGCGTGTGTGTGTGTGTGTGTGAGAGAGAGAGAGAGACAACTCTTCCCCGCTATATAAAGAACCTCTGCTTGCAAGCCCAAAAACACACCAGCTAAATGAGAGCCACAAGGCACCAATTTCCCAGTTCGTATTAATGAACAGAGTATCTAGCTAGGCCGGCCATGGAAACAGAAAGCTCCTCATCATATACGGCCCTGGCCCTCGCCGGCCTCGCGCTGCTAGCCATCTGCTCGTTCTACTACCTCTTCGTCAGAAGCCGTGGCAGCAAGCAGGAGAGGAGGCAGTACGCCCCCGTGGTCGGCACCGTGTTCCACCAGCTTTACTACGTTCGACGGTTACACGACTACCACGCGGATCTCTCCCGCAAGCGTAAGACCTTCCAACTGCTCGCGCCGGCTTCGCGCAGACAGATCTACACCTGCGATCCAGCCGTTGTAGAGCACATCCTTCGGACCAACTTCGCAAACTACGGCAAGGTATGTATTTTAGTGGACAACTGAGCTAAGTTAATTACTAACAATGATTAAGACATTTTTTGTGTATAATAAAAATGTCCTAATCAACAGAAATATTTTTTGGTACAACAACAAAAACATCGAACGACCAGTGAGGGCCAAAAGACCAGAGAGTCTTGTCTGACAAGTGCCATATTAGAGATAATTAACCGTTAGAAGTGGATGCCCAAGAGATAGTGACACTGTGACAGGCCATGTAGTACAATGTAACCAAATCGTGGCATAGCATAACTGTAATCCGACAGTTTTTTATTTTTATTTTAAAAAAGATTTCTTTTTAATCATTGCTATATTCCATTAACAATGCAAACAAATGGTTCCATTTTGGCAAAAAAAAAAAGGTCCGTTTGCAGACATGCATGGTATCCATTTCGTCAGTTTTTTTTTAAATTTTCATGCATGTTTGGGACAGGGCCACTTCAATTATGAGAACACGAAGGACCTGTTCGGCGATGGCATCTTCGCTGTCGACGGCGACAAGTGGAGGCAGCAGCGTAAGATCGCTAGCTACGACTTCTCCACGAGGGCACTCCGCGAGTTCAGTGGCGCCGTCTTCAAGAGGAACGCTGCCAAGCTCGCCGGCATCGTCTCCAGCGACGCCGCGTCCAAGCAGGTCATGGAAATCCAGGCAAGTGAAAGTCTCTCATTAATTCTCGCGTGCAGTCAAAATCGTGCATCTGTCTTCTTGCTCGATCGAGGAGTTTCCTGACGCTTTCATTTCATGGAACTCCATTGTCCGTCGTCAAATATCAGGGTCTTGTCCTGAAGGCGACGATGGACTCCATCTTCACCATCGCCTTCGGCCTGGACCTTGACACGCTGGGTGGCTCAGGTGAGGGAAGCCGCTTCGCCGCAGCGTTCGACGATGCGAGTGAATTCACCCTACTCCGTTTCGTCAACCCGTTCTGGAAGGTGATGAGGCTGCTCAACATTGGCACCGAGTCAATGCTTAAGGAGCGGATCAAGGTCGTCGACGAGTTCGTGTACAAGCACATCCGTGCCAGGGCCGAGGAGCTCTCCAACGGCATGCCTCAGGACCCCGTAAGCCACCTACTTTGAAAACCTCCATCATCGTGTTTTCTGTCTACGGCATACGGACACTGAACTCTGATCAGACAGTCTCGTCCATCGATTTTTCTAAACAGGACTCAAGGCAAGATATCCTGTCCAGATTCATACAAGCATCGACGGACAGTTCTGGAATGGTAGATTACAAGTATCTGAGAGACATCATACTAAACATTGTCATCGCCGGTAAGGATACAACAGCTGGAGCGCTTGCCTGGTTTCTCTACATGGCTTGCAAGCACCCGGAGGTACAAGAGAAGGTATGCCACGAGGTCACACAGGCAACAAACACCAGCGAGAACGCTACCGTGGACGAGTTTGTGCAGAGCCTGACCGACGAGGCCCTGAACAAGATGCACTACCTGCACGCCGTCCTGACAGAGACGCTGAGATTGTACCCTTCTGTTCCCTTGGTGAGCCTTTTCTTCCTTTACAAATGTGATCTTATTGAAAGGTCACTCGTGAACCTCCAGGAGAATGAAATTTACTAATTAAACATTGTGTCGACTTTATGTGTCGTTTAGGATAACAAGCAATGCTTCTCAGACGACGTGTTGCCTGACGGCTCCACCATCAGCAAGGGAGACATCGTGTTCTACGTTCCATACGCTATGGGCCGGATGGAGTATCTGTGGGGCAAAGACGCGGACGTCTTCCGTCCCGAACGATGGCTCAATGCAAATGGCGAATTTCAGCCGGAAAGCCCTTTCAAATTCACAGCATTTCAGGTGAATTCATGCCGCACACACCAGCTGTCGTCGTTTCCTCAGCAACACCAAAAATAATTGTAGTGTGTTTTTACCGGGAGTGGCGTGTCCTGATTAATTATTTATTGTAATGTACGTAGGCTGGTCCGAGGATTTGTTTGAGAAAGGAGTTCGCATATAGGCAGATGAAGATCTTCGCGTCCGTGCTCGTCCGTTTCTTCCAGTTCTGCCTGCGCGACGGCGAGAAAACAAGCGTCAACTATCGTACCATGATCACGCTCCACATAGAAGAGGGTCTTCATCTGATGGCGACGACGAGGTGAGTGCGCCTGAGCTTAGCACGTGATGGCGCGGTGGTACCATGACATCGAAGGAATAAATTGTTCTAGAAAACTCCAATATGTATTCGGTCCATTCTTAAATTGTTGTCGTTCGATTTAAATTAAAATGAAGAAGAAGCTACCATATGAGGCGGCCTGCATGTCAATACTGAATGGAAAACGTGCCAAACATTTGAGATGCACGTTTACCGTGCAATGGATTCCTACAAGCCAAACCGCAAATGATGGACTATGCCAATGTCAGGGAAGATTAACATAGATGATTGATTTTGTCCCCAAGCCCAAGCAGCCGTCAGTCCGTCACCCCCGCACACTCAAATCGGGGAGAGACTTCTCATCATTGTCGATAACCGACAGGAGTTACCTCCCCTAGAATCTTGCAACGCCGTGTGTTGTTCTCGCTAGCCACGTACAAAGTCTTCGAGGCGAGCATCCGCTCATGCAACGGACAAGGCTCGCTATCCTTGCCAGCTCATGCGTCCTCCCGTTCCGCCCGGGTAGGCGCTGAGTAGCTTGTCGATCCTTACTCTGGTCGCTGTCAGCCCGTCAATCCTGGTAAACAGCACGGTGACTTGGGACGAGCATTGAGCCTATGTGAAGCACTACGATGCAGAAAGGCATCGACTGGGCTCAAGATCTCACGTCATCAATCAAAGGAGTCGGTTCAGGTGGCAATCGGCAATCCCGATATAGTTCCAATCCATGTCAGGAAGCGGGACTAACAAACCGATCAAAGTTGAACAATGAACCGAGAGAAATGGTGGGCATAGAACAAATTGAAGGATAATTAAATGGTGTTATGTGGACTTTAGACTTAGTAATGATTATTAATTCATTGTTTGACCAGACGCCAAGCGGTTCAACTGCACATGCCTATGCCTGCATCCCAGTACAAACATAAATTGGTACCCCGATTCAGTAGAAACAGTACATTATACATGTTGAAATAACGTATTAAAAATGTTGAACGGTTGTTGAATCATATTATCACAGGTGTTGAACAGATTATTGAAAATAATATATTATAAACATGGAAAAAGTTTATTCGGAATGTTTAAAAACCATTGTTGAAACAGTTTATAGTAAACATTGAAACCGTTAATCATGAATGTTGAAACAATACATACAAATTGTTTAACCCTTAAATTTAAATGTTAAATTTTTTAAAAAAATATGCATATTATTTTTAAAATTTATTGAACGTTGTTTAATTAGAAGAAATGTTGAAACAGTTTAACCAATATGTTGAATAAATGTGTTGATAAAGTTGAAAATACTATACTTACATTGTTGAATTTAAAATTCTCAAAAAAAATATATATGTAAATCTCATTTGTAGAATTAATTCAAAGAAACATCTTAGTTCAAACGGATTTGAAATTAGATTAACAGTTTGAGAGCAATGTGCATTGCACGGATTCAAAGTTGAGTGTCCTGTAGTTAATGGGCATCCGGGTTTGCATATAGAAATTCCGTCTTACGAGGTTTTCATATCTGCCGCACGGTCAAATGGGTTATTTTGTGCGGATCAATAATGGACCTCTTAATTTTGGGCCGCTGAATAATAGACCCATTTGGATGGATCAATATGGGCCCTTCCTCTTAAAAGAAATAGAGAAACGGGCTTCTTCGTCTTATAAGATGTACTGTAGATTTAGTTACTGTCTACGGTTCGCTCAAAAAACAAAAAAGTTACTGTCTACGCTTCGCTCAAAAAACATAAAAGTTACTGTCTACGCTCTTACTGATGCATGTCTCATCCGTCAACCGCGGGAACAGGGTGCGTTCAATTACGTTGTGACCCACGTGAGCGTGACCATGTAAACAAAAGGCTACTCGTTCTATCGTGGACATGTCCCCAAACAACTGAATATATTTTCTGATGCTCTTCAGAAGAACAAGCAGTGCTTTCTCAGACGACGCTCTGCATCTGCCGGACTGTTTTCGTGCGTCGTCAAAGAGAGACGTCTTGTTCTACGTTCCGTACGCCATGGGCCGCATGGAGTACCTATGGGGCAAAGACGCCGAGGCCTTCCGTCCCGAGCGGTGGCTCAACGATAACGGAAGTTCCGGCCTGAGATCCCGTTCAAGTTCAAGTTCACGGCTTTCCAGGCGGTGCCGAGGATCTGCCTGGGAAAGGAGTTCGCGTACAGGCAGATGAAGGTTTTCGCGGCTGTTGTGCTGCTCCGCTTCTTCGCGTTCCGCCTGCGCGACGGCGACGACGCTAGCGTCAACTACCGCACCATGCTCACGGTCCACATCGAGGGCGGTCTCCACCTGACGGCGACGGCGAGATGAGTGATGTGCGTGGGCACGTTAACAGGTTGGCGTCTTCAAGTACGCGAGCGATAGGTTCTTGTAATACTAGTACTTACTACTATAATGGCAGAGTAACGTCTGAATGTCTGATTGCAAAGAACAAACATGCCAACACGGAACGATTGAGGATCGCAACTGAACTAAACTGATGAACACTTAGTGCGGTACTGTCAGCATCACCGTACGTACGTTGTGGTGCCATGCGCCCATGTCTGAAAATATCGGACTCAGTAACACCTGAATCGTGGGACTGAACATTAGTATTGTTGGGATATCAATGCCTTGGCTCGCATCGTGTCGCCTCACATTAATACTCACCACAACACAAACTAGCATATCGAATGACAGGATGTGAATATTTGATCTGGACACTGCCGGACCAAGATGGCAAGTGCTCTATTTATTTTATTTTATTTTGCTCTAATTGAAGTGCATCTAGCACGCATTGATGCGGACGACGTTGGCACCGATACGTAGTGTAGACACACAACAAAACTGGTATCAATTCTTTAAAAAAAAACAAAAAAAAAACTGGTATCAATTCACCGATCTTGCGTCACCAGAAGCGGTGCATCATCGATAAAAAAAAAAAGAAAGAAAGAAAGAAGCGGTGCATCATTTTTCATATGTACGTACTGCACTTAATTTATTTTTTGCTGTACCTAAGCAAAAGCAGGGAGCCGAGGGCCCGAGGGATACAGACGTCAGATCCTCTCTGCAATAAATTAGAGAAATTAATTAAGTCGCTAAATATGGGCCACCCCACCGCGCTCCGTCCTGTCATGTCCTGTCCATGAGAATGCTTGCTGATCCTGCTTGCTGATCCAGCAAGGAGAGGAGAGACGGGTACTGGTAGGCTTTAATACTAGTTGGGGGATAATCCTGCGACGTGGGCAGCAGAATCAAAAGGAAGACCCTACTAATTGTAGCCACTAGTCTAACGATTAGGCAGGCAACTAAGAGCGTGATTGGTTTGTTTCTCCACGGCGCCATCTCACATCACGGAAGCCAGGTTATTGCTGGCCTGAGCCAGGCCCGGGAGAAACGAGATTTGATCTCGTTCCCTGGGAGCCGGATTGAACGTCAGCACAAGAATCATTGCATGCAGGAGCTAACACTGAAACAACCAACCAATCACGTAGTGTTGTATGCGTGGAATCTAGCCGAAACTACTGCAAGCAAACAAACATACGGAACTTGCACACGCCGAACCTGACCGGAGCGGCTACACCCAATCGAACACGCCCTAATCAAACGTATACGACCGCTAAACTATTCCGACGTCGATGTATGAGACCACCACATGGCTCTCGCTCTCCACCACCATCTCAATCCGCATATCTGCATGGCACGTGCCAGGGCGGCGGTGCCGTCCATGCACGCAGCAGGGTTTCTCAGGGCAGGGCTCACCCGGAGCCGTCGCCATCCGGCATGCATCATGAAACCGCTTTCTTTTCCCTCATGGACAGGATCAGCAAGCATTCTTATCAGGACGCCGCGCAGGATGTGCCGCGAGTAAAGAAAACAATAAAGAACCAGGAAACCGTTTGATTGGATTCGCTGTGCGGCCTTGACTCGCCACAAGAAAAATTCTCTCGCACCAACCCAAACAAAACCCTGGTCATTAGCAGCAGTATCTAGGTCCCTCGCCTGGGGGGCTAGGATGTCGTGCTTAGCTTAATACTAAATCTTGTGTGCCCCCGGCACGCCGCGCTTGCCGAGTTAACACCCCGAATGCGGCCGAATCGCGAGCATCTCTAACAATAACAACCCGGGCGTGGCGGCGGTGCTGGCGCCTTGTTGGATGCTTGTGCCACGGGCTTTCAGATCCCTCGCTTGCACACAACGCTAGTAGACGGTAGACCATTCCTGAAGTATAAAATAAAATAATAAATTTAAATCGTTGATTTTATTAAAAAAATTATTAAGTATAAAAAAAAGTGAAGGATCAATAGACGAAAATCAAACTATTACACTCTATAATGCTAGATTTTATTATATGATTTGAGATCTATATAAATGAATAGTTTATAGTTATTTGAGTTACCGTAAAATTTAACTGCTGTAGTACTGTCACCGCACTTGGCATCTGCTCTTTGCGTGGCTAGCGTACAATACAACAGGGACGCATGAGACCAACGACGCACGCTTTTGGCGCCGTTTATTATAGGGTTATTTGGTTCTATACTACTGCAACTTTTGAAATTTTGAGATATACTACTACAACTCTAAAAATTGGAACCATACTACTGCAATTTTGACAAAATTGGAACCATACTACTGCATACCCCTTTGAGCTGATTTTATACCAAAAGAGTGTACCGTATTTTGTTTTTGACAAAAATGCCCCTAATCTGGATCAAAATTGTTAAAACAGCAATATCCATCGATTGAGCATACAGATCAGGTTCAAATATAAGAAGTACATGTTCAACACAGCTACAGGTCCAAAATAATCCAGATCCCAAATAATCTAGCTACAAGTTCATAGCTAGCGACAGGTCCAAAATGTTACAACCCAGAAAACATAACAAAAGTATGCAGACTTTCCCTTATACATCACATTCCTAGCCAAGATCTCAGGTTCCTAACAACTTTTGCTGGTGGTGCAGATTCAGCTTGTTTCTTCTTCTTCTTTGGAGTCCGCTTTATGGGTGTCTTCCTTTTCTTCTTAGCCCCCCCTGCAGCTGCAGAACTGCCTTCCTCTTGCTGTTTTTTCCTATAAAACAGAGATAAAACATGTATACTTTAGTACGATTAACAACACCAATTAACATGATGAAAACAAGAAAACTATAAAAGACAATAGTTAACCTTTTCTTTGGTGCTGCAGTTCCCTCCTCTTCCCAAGCTTCGGCCCTCTTGCAGGTCTTCTGAAAGTGCCCAAAACCTCCACACCTTGGGCACCTCACCTTCTTTTTTGGTCCTCCTCCTTCTAGTACTGATCTTATCCTTTGCACTTTAGGCCTGCCCGCAGCTCTTCTTTGTTTTGGTGGGAAGACCTTGAAACCAAGATCAACAACAGGCCATTGTGATCTATCTGGCATTGTTGCTACTCTAGCTTCATATGCTATCCTGAACTTGTCTGTAGAGTAGTACTCATGGACATAATCAGAAATTTCTAGGCCTCTGTTAGACAGAATCCATGCCAAAGCATGTTTACAAAGTTTCCCTGTGACTTGCCATCTTCTACAAGAACACTTGTGGTTCTCAAGGTCTACTTGGTTCCTTCTAGTAATGTTGTCATTATCAACAAGTGTTACTTCAGCAAAGTCCTCATCACTCCTTGCAACTTTTACCACCCTAAGGTTGTTGCTAATTGCATTAAGATCCTTGATGACATTAGGTAATATTCTACCAGTCATAGCTCTACCAACCTGCCTCCTCAAGTACCTCTTTTCCATGATCAACTCCCTGATACTGTCAACTACCTCATGGATCAGCAACCCCTTGAGGTCCTTTATCTGCTTATTAAAACTCTCAGACACATTATTAGTCAAGTAATCACATTTACTATCCTCAGAGAATCCACATCTGTACCATATCTTCTTGTGATTTGCCTCTAGCCAATCAATAGCATTTGGTGCAAATGAATTAATTTTTCCCATGTGCCACCTAAACTTATCTTCAGTGTAGCTTCTTGCAGCGGGATACAAGTGTTCAGTAAAGACAGGTCCTCTATACTTCTTGATGAAATTACCATATAGGTGTCGCATACACTCCCTATGCTCAACATCAGGGAAAACAGCCTCAACAGCAGTCTCTAGTCCTTTGCATGCATCCGTAGATATGACTAGCCCTGGTGGACAACCTATAGCTCTATGCAACTGAGTCATAAACCATAGCCAGTTATCCTCTGTCTCAGAGTCAAAAATACCATATGCTAAGTGATACAGCCAGTTGTGACCATCTACAGCAGTGGCTGCAGCCAACTGACCAGTGTATGTACCATTCAAGCTAGTAGAGTCAACACCTATGTATGGCCTACAACCCCTCAAGAACCCATCTACACAAGGTGCCAATGCAACAAAAATCCTTTTGAAACATTGCCTCTGGCCTACCTTCTCCACCTCAATTTCTATTATACTTCCAGGTGAATTAATCTCCATTTGAGCTTTCCAATTGTACAAGAATTGAAAACTCTCTTCATATTTACCTTGAGTTTGATTAATAGCCAACCTCATACCTGACCATACCTTGGAGTACTTCAATTTGATCTCATAGTCTTCTTCTAATTTCTCCTTTGCTGCTTTTGCTCCCTTTCCAGGATTTTTCTTCAACCAGTCAGCCAACCTATCAGCACACCAACCTTGGGTAGCCATTTTTCCTATCTTGAGTTTTGTACTTGGGCAATTATGCTCTGCAGGTAGCTTCTTGATCTGCATAAATAACCACATTGTTAAGCAATTTTAGAGCTCTACAAAAGTTTGTGAAACAAAATACAACAACCATACCTGAATAGTTCTCCCATCATGAATCCTAGAAGCATGAATGCGCCATGGGCAGCCAAGATGTGCACAATTGGCCCTGAATTTTTTTGTATCTGTCTGTAAGTTAGCAAACTCAAATCCTTTCTTTACTGCATAGTGCCTCACAGCTTTCCTGAATGTTACAATATCAGGAAATAGAGCATCCTTTACAATGTTTGGGTTTTCAGGGTCATGTAGCACAACTACCTCATTTGGATCTGCATCATTGATCTCTGCCTCCGGAGGAACATTACCAGCAACATGAGCAAACAGTTCAGCGTCTTCATCGTTTTCAGCATCAACAGTTCAGCATTAACATTTTCAGCATTAGAATTTTCAACATTTAATGGAGGTTTTGATAGTGGAATTGAGATGTACATGTGTTCATCATCCACACCCACATACTCTTCCACGGTGTCAAATGGGTCAGATTCTACTACCTTAGAAGCAGGTGCTCCATCACCTGCTACCTTAGATGCAGGTGCTCCATCACCTGTCTCAGACTCAATCTCAGACTGTGTATTACATGCCTGAGGTGTCAATTCACAATTAGCAATAGATTGCGCTTCTAGAGGCAGTACACAAAGAGAGTGTGAATTTGCTTCCTCTGGACATGCCTCAAGCGCAGCCTTTTCTTTGTCAAACACACCGACAACTAAGCGGCAACTCATCTCTGGCTTGTACATGTTAAACACATCTATCATCTGAAATTCATCAACTAGTCCCACAACCTCGCCCAATGTCTTGTTAAAGAACCAAACATTGGCAGACTGGTTTGAGCCCCATTCTATCTCATTCGAGAGACGGCTCAGCAGCATATCTAGCGTAAATAATTCCACCTCCACATCCCAGTTAATAACTCTGCCTTTAGTATAAGATTTCCTACCACAAGACTCCCTCGTGACAAATGCATCAACTTTTATCTCTAAACGGAAGAGCCTACGGAGAAAGCACATCAAAATCCGTTCAATCTTGACCTCAAATCGGCTACACTATGTTAACAGGAATTGCAATGCCTTACCTCAACTGGTCGTGATCCATATTGTTAGCCATGAGGCCGTCCGCCGCCGTCCCCGCGCCTCCACAACCGTGCCCGCGTACAGCGCCGCCTGAGGACCGCCCTGCACCCACGAACTCGCGAACTGGCCGCGCCCGCTGCCCTTCCTGCGCCCGGACTCACGCTCGCCGCCCTTCCTGCGCGCGGACTCGCGCTCGCCGCCCTGCCTGCGCGCGCGCCGCCCTGCCTGCGCGTGGACTCGCGCTCGCCGCCCTGCCTGCGCGCGGAGTCCGCCCTCCTGGCCGCGCCCGCCGCCCTGCCTGCGCGCGGACTCCACCCTCCTGGCCGCGCCCGCCGCCGCCCGGACTCGCGCCCGCGGCCCTGCGCGCGGACTCCACCTGCGAACTGGCCGCGCCCGCCGCCGCCCGGACTCGCGCCCGCAGGCCGCAGCCCTGACGCGCTCGCCGTGCCCGCAGTGGCCACCGCCGTCCCGGCAGCCCCACGCGCTCGCCTTGCCCGCTTTGCTTAGGGTTAGGGCAGACAGGGGGAATTGGGGTAGGAAATCTGTGTGCCTCGATCTGTAGTTGTCCATGGGATAAATGAGTTAGGGGCATTTTCGTCAAAAACAAAATACGGTACACTCTTTTGGTATAAAATCAGCTCGATGGGGTATGCAGTAGTATGGTTCTAATTTTGTCAAAATTGCAGTAGTATGGTTCCAATTTTTAGAGTTGTAGTAGTATATCTCAAAATTTCAAAAGTTGCAGTAGTATAGAACCAAATAACCCTTTATTATACTACTATATCCTCATCGAGGAAACGGCCGGGGCGGCAGGGAGAAAGAAAAGCGGCACGAACTCTGACGCCTGGTCCTTGGCATGCGCTCGTCGGCGCGCCAGTGTGTCCGTATCCTAGAAGACGGTGCGTGGCCGGGGCGGCGCGGCGTGCGTGCCAAACGACCCCAGGTCTCCGGGAAGTGGTGGGTGGTGGTGCCGTGGTAGCCACAGCAAAAGAGAAAAATTGACGGGGCTGAGCGAGCGCCACCGCACCCGGCACCTGCATCTGCTTCTGTTTTTTAGCCACCGCTGTGCCGAGGGGCTCGAGCTCTGCCTCTGCATGTGTACAGGATTTGCGGAGCAGGGGTCGCGCGACTCGCGCCCCTTTCTTTTCCGCTCCTCCAGGCCGGACCGGATGCCCGCGCGCAAAAATGCTTCCATGGATCGTCGCCGTTCGCCCGTTCCTCCGGCCTCCGCTCATCCTCGGCAAGCGCGTGTTTCCAGGCTCGGTTTATACTCTACATGCATGACTTTCTTCCTGTTCGGTGGTCGTCCAATCATTAGGAGCGGTCGTGAATCAGTCAGCCCATGCCACAACCGTCCCTTGGATCGCGCCCGTCGAGACAGCGTGAAGGGTCCCGAGCCTACCAGTCAACCGACAGTTGACCATTCCCCGCCGACGCAATATCGCCGCCGGCCGCGGCGCTCGCCGTGCTGAGGAAGCCGGGAACAAAGCATCACCCCCAGTACTACCGTGGTTCCCCGGCATGTGGGTCCCGTGGAAAATATCTTCGTGCCCCCGCTCTCCCGCTGAGGACAAGTGTCTGGAACGTGGGGGGCGCACCGAATCCAATTCCCAGCCATCTCGTGCTAGTACCATGCATCACGAGGCACAAGGGCACCCTTTGCGTGGCGCATCCCATACTACACCAGTAGACTATTTAAGCTACAAATAGATTATAATATCATTAAGGTACAGGCTGCGATCAGACGTGATTTCTACGGCTGTGACTGTAGGCTGTATGTATAGCTGCAGCAATTTACTGTGCGCAGCTAGCCGCAGCCAGAGCTAAAACGGTCATCAGCAGAGCCAGCATGTCAGGTGCAAATCAGTAATGAAATGCATGGGTTTATTATGGTGTGTCATTACTACACTCGACACGGAAGACACTAGCCAGCCCATCCATCAGGATTCAGGAGTCCTCCCCGCACCGTACGGTGAATCCATGGGGCCGCGGACACGGGGCGCTCCACGCCGCTGCGACTGCGATATTGCCATCATTTAAAACCACCAGCTTGTGTCATGTGTGCGCGCCTCTGGACCTCTGCCCTCCAGCTCACTGCCAGTGTCTCTCTCTCCCGCTCCAGTCCCCCACGCCCGCCTGGCCTTGCTGCTGCTGAGCGCCGATAGCAGAGCACAGCGCACCATAAAAACTCGCGCGCGGTTCGCCTCATCGTTGCCAGTCCCACCACCCCACCCCACCCCAACTCGCTTCCGTTACCGCCACCCGCTTCGCAGAGCAAGCAATCTGCTATCCGTGGCTTGCCGCTCATGGAGTCACGGTGGTACTACCATCTCACCTCCCTACTAGTGGTCCTGTTCCTGCAGCCGTTCCACGGCGCGGCGTACCTGCAGGAGCGGAAGAACTACATCGTCCACCTCAAGCCGCGGGACGGCGGCGGCGGCGGCGGAGATGTCGAGGAGTGGCACCGCTCGTTCCTGCCGCAGGTGGCCGCGCCGGACGCGGCCGACGACGACGGCCCGCGGATTATATACTCGTACCGCCACGCGTTCACTGGATTCGCCGCGCGTCTGACGGACGAGGAGGCGGAGGCGCTGCGGGCCACGGACGGGTGCGTGCGGCTGTACCCGGAGGTGTTCCTGCCGCTGGCGACCACCCGTTCGCCGGGGTTCCTCGGGCTCCACCTCGGGAACGAGGGGTTCTGGAGCCGGTCCGGATTCGGGCGGGGAGTGGTGATTGGGATCTTGGACACGGGCATCCTGCCGAGCCACCCCTCGTTCGGCGACGACGGGATCCAGCCGCCGCCCAAGGGGTGGAACGGCACCTGCGAGTTCAAGGCGGTCGCCAAGGGCGGCTGCAACAACAAGATCATCGGCGCGCGGGCGTTCGGCGGCGCCTCGATGGCGAACTCGACGGCGCCGCCGCTGGACGACGCCGGGCACGGCACGCACACCGCGAGCACGGCGGCGGGCAACTTCGTGGAGAACGCCAACGTCCGGGGCAACGCGGAGGGCACGGCGTCCGGGATGGCGCCGCACGCGCACCTCTCCGTCTACAAGGTGTGCACGCGCAGCCGTTGCTCCATCATGGACATTGTCGCCGGGCTGGACGCGGCCGTCGGCGACGGCGTCGACGTGCTTTCCTTCTCCATCGGCGCCTCCTCGGGCACGCAGTTCAACTACGACCCCATCGCCGTCGCGGCGTTCAGGGCCGTGCAGCGCGGCATCGTCGTCAGCTGCGCCGCGGGCAACGCCGGCCCGGCGCCCGGCACGGTCGGCAACGGTGCGCCGTGGATGCTCACCGTCGCGGCGGGCACCATGGACCGCGCGATTCGCGCCACCGTGAAGCTGGGGAACGGCCAGGAGTTCCACGGCGAGTCGCTGTTCCAGCCGAGGAACAACTCCGCCGAGCGCACGCTCCCGCTCGTGTACCCCGGCGCCGACGGCTCCGCGACCAGCCGCGACTGCAGCGTGCTGCGCGACGCGGAGGTGACCGGTAAGGTGGTGCTCTGCGAGAGCAGGGGGCTCGACGAACGCATCGAGGTCGGGCAGACCGTGATGGCGTACGGTGGCGTCGGCATGATCGTGATGAACAAGGCGGCCGAAGGGTACACCACCTTCGCCGACGCGCACGTCCTGCCGGCGTCGCACGTGAGCTACGATGCCGGGTCCAAGATCGCGTCGTACGCGAACTCGACGGCGAACGCGACGGCGAGCATCGTCTTCAAGGGGACGGTCATCGGCTCGTACCCGTCGCCGACGGTGACGTTCTTCTCGTCCCGCGGGCCGGGCAAGGCCAGCCCGGGCATCCTGAAGCCGGACATCACCGGGCCCGGCATGAACATCCTCGCGGCGTGGGCGCCGCCGACCGGGCCGTCGTCGCACACGGAGTTCGCCGACGGCGCCGACCTCACCTTCTTCGTCGAGTCCGGGACGTCCATGTCGACGCCGCACCTGAGCGGCGTCGCCGCGCTCCTCAAGAGCCTGCACCCGGACTGGTCCCCCGCGGCGATCAAGTCGGCGATCATGACCACCTCGGACGCGGTGGACCGCACCGGCGTGCCCATCAAGGACGAGCAGTACCGCCACGCCACCTTCTACGCCATGGGCGCCGGGTACGTCAACCCGGCGCTCGCCTTCGACCCGGGCCTCGTGTACGACCTCCAGGCCGACGACTACATCCCCTACCTCTGCGGGCTGGGCCTCGGAGACGACGGCGTTACGGAGATCGCGCACCGCCCCGTCGCCTGCCACGACGTCAAGGCCATCACTGAAGCGGAGCTCAACTACCCGTCCCTCGTGGTCAACCTCCTGTCCCAGCCCATCACTGTCAACAGGACCGTGACCAATGTCGGAAAACCCAACTCCGTGTACACCGCCGTGGTCGAAATGCCCAAGGACGTGTCGGTGACCGTACAGCCGCCGGTGCTCCGGTTCGCCCAGCTGAAGGAGAAGCAGAGCTTCACTGTCACCGTGCGCTGGGCCGGCCAACCGAACGTCGCCGGCGCCGAGGGCAACCTCAAGTGGGTCTCCAATGACGATTACTACATCGTGAGGAGCCCCCTTGTGATTCCGGGGAAGGCCGAGTAGGCTCGCTCGTGTTCACTCACCGCGAGCAGGCTCGGCTGCTGCTACATAATTTCGCAAACCGTAACGCGCAGGATAGTCTCTAGGCTGCTGCTGCTGCTGCGCTTCTGTGGTTTGTATAGCCTGCAATTTTTGTTCTGTAGATAACGGGGTTAAATAAAGCTGCCAATCTCTAGCTTCCTTTCACTTGTGCTCTGTTGCTGACACGCCGTCCACAAGACCACAACTGAACCGAAACCTACTAAAAAAAATTCAGTCAGATTTCTTTAAACCGTCTCCACATGAAGGATCGTGTCAACAACAGCTAATCACTGCCTTTAGCCGATGCGTGCTCAGTTTCAGTACCACCAAACACGATCTAACACACGATCTTTTGATTGCTTTTTCCCGGATCTCACAAACTACTGGGTACCATGATGGCAAGAATGATGTGTCGCACGCAACGCAACTGCTATTACCGAAGATGTTTTGTGTGCGTTCCAAACTGAGCAAAGTGCGGTCTTTTGGTGGTGTTACAAGGATCAGTGGATCACGGATCTATCCACGACAACGACGTCTGACGCTCAGTTACTGGCACTTTCGAAAGGATGTGGCTACATCATGTGTCCTACTAAAAGGCTAAAAAATATGTGTCCTGGTTGGATTCTTGTGAGTTTCCTTCCAGTCCGTGAATTGGTATGGGCCTTGGATTGAGTAAAATGTTGTTGGCCGAACACTACGCAACAAAGCGACGCATATGTATCGCACAAATGTACGTGAACTTTTTAGGCTGTCGGGCACATGCCTCGACCGAACCTGTCTCTCTCTCCCCTCCACCGCTTCCGGCAACTGTTGTTAGATCTACTTAGAGCTCGCGTACGAGCAGTTGCCATTTTGGAGTTACCGAGTAGTAGAACACTGTACCGTACTATGTGAATTACTAGCCATTTCAGGCATTCAAGAGTTCTGGCGGAATTGTAAGCACTGCAAATGCAACGCAGCAAGATTCAGCAGTAATAACTTCGGTGTCAAGGTGCGCTCAGACAAATCAAATTACTGTAGTACTTATTCCTGATGAAGGGCCACCGCAGCAGCTTGCTGGGGATTCACAGGACCTTGAGCAACCAGCATGATCATGATCTATCTGAAATTGTGGTCACAAGATCAGTCGATCAACGACTGTCCCAAACTCGAGTTTCCATCCTTTTCTTCCCCTGAAAGAACCTTGCTTTTCATCTTGAGCAACCATGGAACGATAGAATCTACCGTCCTTTGCAAAGAACAAGAAAGGCAGCCTTTTTACTTTGTTTTATAGGCAAAGTCCTCAAGGAGTACTGTCTGTGCAGCAGGTACTAGAGCCATGGAAGGATCTAGCATGCTAAATTCAGCTTTGCAACTTTTTTTTTTCTTTTTTGAGTTTATTAAGGATCTAGTCCATACCTTACTTAAAAAACGTCGGTCATAAACCATTTACAGCGTATAGTATTTTATGACATACTTCCGTCCGTATCTAAATTATTATCGTTTGGACAATAATTTTAGTTTACAATAATTTAAAATTATTGTCTAAACGATAATAATTTTAGAACGGAGTGGGCACACTGGAGGAGCATACACCTCAAAATATATAGAAAATCGAAATGAAAAACAGCCACACACGGACCTTCTCCTCAGTTGATCACCTAGATCTTCTAGGTAGACAGTTCTGTTGAACCTTCATGGGAGACCACCAGCGCCTCATCCTCTCTTAGCATCTTAGCATCTGAGCCGTTGCGGTCTTTTAGTGTCCACTTAGACATGCAAATTGTTACTGCCTTCGGTTTTTTATTGTTAACGTTTTTAAGTACAAATTTGTACTGTAAAGTGTTAATTTAAAAAAATGGAGATAGTACTTAACAATTATTGTGCTCTTTTACCTTGACACCAACAAGCGTAAACTTAGAGTTTAGAAAGGAGGACTTAACTTATTTAAAAGTTACCTCTACGATGATTCAAACTCAATGGTTTTGGCTTTGATACCATATAAGTTTCATGCACTAACCAACTTATGGATAAGTTTAAATGGATGGGAAAGATAGATAATCCATTTATACTTTAACACGTCAAAGCGAGTATTGTTTATGTCTTTACCCCTTTAGTATAAAATTGGAAATACATTATAACTGCTTATGGACATGAGTTGTTGTAATTTCAACCAGTGTGACACGGATTATGACATAAACTAGAGCGAAATGGAAAGTTATATGCTTGTAAATTTCAACCTGTGGTAGGGTTTTCGCTATTCTTATATGTTCTTGGTGATGTGACATTTATAATTGTACATTAAGTTATATGCCCGTAAGAATTGGAAAGTCAAATGCGCAGTGTACATTAAGTTGTCTATCCATGCTACTTATTGGCCTTGATTCATTTTTACGGAAGAGGGCAATGACTATTTGTATGCACTACTCCGTTTTTTCAATTGTTTTTTCATTAACTTTTAACATCAATTTTAACTCTTCCTCATATTAAAAAAAATTATCACAAATTTTATATTTTGTTATACTTGTTTTATCACTTAAAAGAAGTTAAACCACAAAAATATAATTTATATATTTAAATAAATTAGAATAAGATAATAATTAAAGATGATATTACAATAGATAATAACAATAATTTAAGAATGAAGAGAGGACGCGTCAAAATGCTATCGCGTGACGTGTGTGGTACTCTCATCTTGCAAATGTCAAAATTGATACTGTACGTTACACAAAGATGAAGTCTCAGAATGTGCTACTATGATGCAAATTAAAAAATGAGAAAGCCTAGAGAATTTTTTATAGGTAACAGATAAAAATGGAAACGCAATCGTCTCGTGTTACCCTTACTTGTGGTGCGGACAAACGATTCTAGTACGTTTCCACGTCATCTTTCCTAGCAAAAACATTTGTCAGTTCCCTGTATCTTCGTCGAGGGAGAGAAGTTGTGTGCCGGGCACCTGATGAATACTTCTAGCGATTCTGGCAGACGCTACGCGCAACCTAATTATAAGGCACTGACACGGCGGCCCCACGTAGACGGCTTCAACGTTACGATCGAGGCGGTGTTCGGACCTCTGTCTGTGGTCAGCGTCCAAATCCACACGGCGGCGCCGGCCGCGCGCGTGGGGGATCTGACCGATCCGTCGCGAAACCGACCCCAACCACCGAGTTGCGTCTTGCTGCCTTCCCCCTGAATCCTGATCAGCCCCCTCCACCTCCAGATTCTTCCACCACCGTCGTCGTGGTGGCTGGTGGCCACCCACGACTCTTCCTCCTCTCCACACCACCTCGTGAATCGAAGCCGCGTCGTGTGACTCCATCCAAGACGGAACAACGGAGGTGGGGCGGCTGAGCCAGCGATGGAGAACGGCGACCACGGCGGGCACGGGCAGCACCCGCCGCAGTACCCGCAGTACCAGCAGTCGTACCCACAGCCGCAGCCGTACCCCTACTACGGTGGATACCAGTACCCGCCGCCGGCTTCCGCCGCGCCGGCCGCGCACTACCTCGCGCCGTCGCCGTCCTTCCCAGGCTACTACCCCGCGCCACCACCGCCGCAGCCGTTCGCGCACCACTCCGGTCCGCTCCAGTCCTACCCGCCTCCTCCGGAGACGCACGCCTACCCTCCGCCGCGGGCCCCTTCGTCTTACAGCCATGGGTACGACCCTTACCCCTCCCCGGCTTCCCCCTACCCGAGCCAGAGTCCCAGCTCGGCGCTCTCCCCCAGCTCCAGCTTCCACCATAGCCACCACCACGCCGCCGCCGGGCCAGAACCCCCCTCCCCCGCGCCCTCAGCGCCGTCCTACCCAATTGAGGATGTCCTCGCCAGCATGCGCCTCTCCGACCGTTACGACTACCCCTCGTCGCCATCCCTGCCCCCACCGCCGGCCACCTTCTCAACCGCCGAGGGCAGCCATGGCGGCGGGATGCAGGTGGTGCCCTACGGCGGGGGCGGTGGGTCGCAACATGGCAGCGTCAGGCCGTCGCTCAAGGTGGTGCTGCTCCACGGGAGCCTCGACATGTGCGTGCACGGCGCGCGGAACTTGCCCAACAAGGACATGTTCTCCAAGAGGGTAGGGGACCTCCTAGGCCAGCGCATTACTGGTGCCGTGGGCAGCAAAATGTCCAGCGCCTCCATCACCAGCGACCCATATGTTACGGTCCAGGTCGCCCTCGCCACTGTCGCCCGGACCTATGTCGTCTCCAACAATGAGAATCCCGACTGGGAGCAGCACTTCCTCGTGCCCGTTGGGCATGAGACCGCTGAGGTCCAGTTCGTCGTCAAGGACAGTGACGTCTTTGGTGCTCAGATCATTGGTGCAGTTGCTATTCCTGCCGAGAAACTTCTGTCTGGGGAAAGGATTGAAGGTGTTTACCCTGTACTTGAGCCCAATGGCAAACCGTGCGCTCCGAATGCTGTTTTGAGTCTGTCAATACAGTTCATTCCCGTGGCGCGCCTCACAACTTACCACCATGGTGTCATCGCTGGTCCGGACTCTCATGGTGTGCCTAATACTTACTTCCCACTGCGTCGTGGCATGAAGGTGACCTTGTATCAGGACGCACACGTTCCCGAGGGATGTCTTCCTGATATATGGCTTGATCATGGACTGCGTTACCAACATGGGCAATGTTGGCGTGACATATATGATGCCATTTGCCAGGCCAGGAAGTTGATTTATATTGTGGGCTGGTCTGTTTTCCACACGATCAACCTCATCCGAGATGGGACCAAGGTTCCATCACTTGGGGACCTATTGAAGATGAAGTCTCAGGAGGGGGTGAGGGTGCTACTTCTTGTTTGGGATGATCCAACATCAAGGAGCATTCTTGGATTTAAAATGGTATGAATTATTTACCGAGTCAATATGCTGCATGGAGGACTTTATGCTATATGAGGAACAATATTTACTTCCACAGATATGTAGTGGTATGAAATATTTAGATATCGTTTCAAGTTTCCTTAAGTTACTAAGTAGATGCAGCTGGCACATATGATGTTTCGTTGTAATTAAATAGCTACATAAAATTGCAACACTTTGTGGTGGCAATTTACAGTTATATTATTTATGTGTGTTTTTCTTCGTTGTCTATAATACTAAAGAATCAGAGTGATGTTCTTATCAAAGTTTCACTTTCAGGATGGTTTCATGGGCACACGAGATGAAGAGACACGCAGATTTTTCAAGCATTCTTCGGTTCATGTATTGCTTTGTCCACGGTCTGCAGGGAAGCGACACAGTTGGGTGAAACAACAGGTTGTCTCTAATTCTCTATTGTTACCAATGGCATACAAATTTACCATGTAGTGAGTCTCACCAATTTCTTTCAAGTGACCTTGAATTTATCAAAGTTTTAGTACCAACTATTTATCATACAAAGTTCATGTGAACCAGGAAACAGGAACCATTTTTACTCATCATCAGAAAACAGTTATTGTTGATGCTGATGCTGGCAATTATAGGCGAAAGATAATTGCTTTCGTTGGAGGTCTTGATTTATGTGGTGGGAGGTATGATACACCTTGGCATCCTCTGTTTCGTACTCTTCAAACTGTGCACAAGGAGGATTATTACAATCCGAATTTTGCTGTAAGTGTCTTTGTTTCTTTGCAGTTCCTCGTCTAGTTATTCTGAAATATTCTTAACCAGGGGTTACATTCTTAATTATGGAAAGTAATGGACTTGCTAAGGGAATTTTTTGTTCTTTGCTCAGTTGTTTTTATTTTTTTCTTACTATTCAAACAGTAAAATGTTTCCTTGCCATTTATTTGCAGACAGTTGATGCCCGTGGTCCAAGGGAACCATGGCATGACTTGCATTCTAAGATTGATGGACCAGCTGCTTATGATGTTCTGCAGAACTTTACAGAACGCTGGATAAAAGCATCCAAACGCCATGGAATTAAAAAGTTGTCAAAATCATTTGATGATGCTCTGCTAAGTATTGAAAGGATACCCGAGATTATAAACGTAAGTGATGCAATATATTTCAGTGACAATGATCCAGAGACATGGCATGTTCAGGTATTGTCCTTTTTCTTTTGACAGGGAGGTATTATACTATTTATGCAATTGAAAAAAAGAAAGATAATTATTTTTACTCTTATTATTTTGACTTCCAAACATGAAATTTATTTGCTTTAAAATTCAGGTGTTTCGGTCTATCGATTCAAACTCTGCCAAGGGATTTCCAAAGGATCCACGAGAAGCAACCAGAAAGGTAACTGAAATATAATTACCATCTTGCTGCGATATATTATGTAGGCTTTGCTCTTAGCTCACACTTCTGCTTTTTTGAACAGAATCTGGTTTGTGGGAAAAATGTACTTATTGACATGAGCATACACACAGCTTATGTGCATGCTATTAGGGCAGCCCAACACTTCATTTATATTGAGAATCAGTACTTCATTGGTTCATCCTTCAATTGGGATTCACACAAAGATCTTGGTAATAAATGTGATCTAAAGTTTTCTTCTTGAGAATGAATTGTAGGAACATGTGGTAGATGGTTGCCCTGGCTTTACAATTTATTACAATTAATTTGCTCATTGACCTAACTTGGAATGTGATTTTTTTTTATTTATTTTACAGGAGCTAACAATTTAATTCCAATTGAAATTGCTCTCAAAATTGCAAACAAGATTAAGGCAAATGAAAGATTTTCTGCATACATCGTAATTCCTATGTGGCCTGAAGGCAACCCAACTGGTGCTGCTACACAACGAATTCTTTACTGGCAGGTTGGAAATATCATTTCTGTCATTGCCTTGTACTTGTTTAATATTCCAATGGCAGTAATCAGTTTCTTTCTTGTATATGGCATGGTAACATTTTTTTTTCCCGGTTGACACTGCAGAACAAAACTATGCAAATGATGTATGAGACAATACATAGGGCCTTGAAAGAAGCAGGTCTTGATGAGATATACGAGCCACAGGATTACTTAAACTTCTTTTGTCTTGGCAATCGTGAAGTCCCTGACAGCACTAGCACTTCAAATGCATCAAATACATCAAATAATCCTCAGGTGAGACTACAATTCCAGCCCACCCTCTTGTTTCCGCTCAACAGATAATGAAGGCCAGTGGCAGAAACCTTTTTCAATTATAATATTATGTAGAGTAACTAACACTTTATTTAGTTTATGTGTCCTTGGCGTGGTCTGATCTCAACAGTTTTCTGTTTTAGCGCTATATAAGTTCTCACAAGCATGTGGTTCCTTTGAACTCATCATACTGGATTATGTCCTATTGGTTCTTAGAGGAGATTGGTATAAGATCAATGACGAGTATGTTCATTTTTAATTGCTTTTTATAGGATTATATCGAAACTTATAATTTCTTGGCCTAGAATTTATGTATAAGAAAATATTTTGAATCAGTGGCTGAAGTAAGTTTCCTTAGTCATGTGGATATTCGACCTTCTTGAAGTATTTTGTGGATGTTAAAGCTCTACTCAGTCATATCTCAATAACCATTCGATAAATGGCACATTTGCTCTCATGCAACAATTTTACCTTAAGTGGATGTTGTTTCCCTTAAATCTGCATGGATGCAGGCTCAGTCATCTATTCTCACTTGTTATTCAGGAACAAGCTAGAAAAAATAGGAGATTCATGGTCTACGTACATTCAAAAGGCATGATTGTGGATGATGAATATGTAATCATCGGATCAGCTAATGTTAACCAAAGATCTATGGAAGGGATAAGAGATACTGAGATTGCAATGGGAGCTTATCAACCACAGTATACATGGGCCAATAAAATTTCTGCTCCCCGTGGACAGGTAACACATCTCAGTACCTCGAGTTCACCAATATTTGGTCTATTATATATTCCTTAAGAATCGAGGCATACAAACTAAATATCCTTATATGGCTTCTATTTTGAGTTGTACATGGATGTCTTCACTGTTACTGCAATAGTGCTAGTGCTTAATTAGGACTATATGTTAGTGTTGCTTTAACATGTTTCAGTCACATATGTCATATCGGTAACTGATACATCTGGAATTGTACACTAATCAAGTTTTGTGGTTTTACTTGTAGATTTATGGCTACAGAATGTCCTTATGGGCTGAGCATATTGGTTCCATTGAGGAAAATTTCAACCATCCAGAGAGTCTTGAATGTATGAGGCAGGTACGGCATCTTGGAGAAGAGAATTGGAAGCAGTTCATTGCTGATGATGTGACAGAGATGAGAGGCCACCTCATGAAGTATCCTGTGAGTGTTGACCGTAAAGGCAAGGTGAAACCATTGCCAGGATGCACAACGTTCCCAGATTTGGGTGGAAACATTTGTGGTTCATTTCTGGCCATCCAGGAAAACCTCACGATATAAATTTGCATTTTGTCTATTGTATTATAAAATTGTTATTTACTAGAAATTCTCAGGGTGCGCAGGAGAACAAGATTAGAGTTATAGGTTTCAAGCAAGTAAGAAAAAGGAAAAAAGGCTAACGAGAGTCCATTTCTTCTTTTTATCATCTTTGTTACATTACTTGTATTTCTTTATTTAGCATATAATATATAGTTAACCAATCAAAATATTATCTGTATTTGGTCCTTGTATAGAAAAAATTGATGGGGTTTCATCTCAGATCCCTTTTGTTTAGGTAGATGCGATCAGTACCAACGACGTATGCTATATGTTCTGTTTTCAACTAATCCTAGAAAATTGTGTTATTAGTTTCAGCACACCTGAAGTGTAGTATTAAGCTGTGACACTAATCAGCTGTAGCTATAACCTACAATAACGCTATATAGTTGATGATTTGTAGAGAAAATTGACCTCTAATTCAGCAGCTGTGAATTCTGAAGGCCACGTGTGTGTGAATTTTGCATCAACAATTGTACAATTAATTTTAAAGTCTTAACTAATTTAAATAATTGAAACAATGTTTATGTCAGCTATAAATCTCTCAAGTTACGTTCAAGGTTTCAAAAACTTCTCATTTTAATGCTCAAAATGATAAGAGTTAAAACTATAACGTTTAGGGTGTCAAATTGCAAAGTAGTAACATACACATGATATAAACTTTTACGTACGATGTCAAAGAAACCACACACGGGACAATTATAGTCACTTGGGGAATTTTGCCCATATTTAGTTGAAGTTTTCATTGATATTCATTGAGGAGACGTGTTTCAAAAAAGTTTCTAATGAATCGCTGGAGACACGTTGTTTGTCCGTATTTGAGCATGTTTCCCATGAAGTTTCTTAGAGGCACTGTTTAGACGATACGCGTATTTGATTGTTAGGCATTAGAGACACGGCGTGAAAACGAGTCTTCCGTACTCTTGTTGAAGTCTATGAGAGACTGGCATGAAAAATGACTCTTGTTTGATACTTAGTTGCGTACAAATGATCACTATTGTAAAGAATTTGCTTCCGAGGTCCGAGGAACGCCAGCGACGGGAGAGAATTTTCTTCCATCGAACAGAAGTCGGCGTAATAAGCCTCCGCGGCCACAAGCCGTTGCAGGATGTCATCATCGAAATTCAAACCATTGTGGCCGCCACCCACGACTCTCTTTAGGACTTCAGGTCTTCCTCCCGGCACCATCTCCATTTCTAGACCCCTATAAATGAATAGAAGCTGAGTCGCCAAGTGGTAGGAAGGAACCGAGGGAGGTAAGCAGCTGAGCCTGGCCGGCAATGGAGAGCGGCGACCACGGGCAGCACCTGCCCTCAGTCCCTTCGTCTTGCAGGCGCCCCGCAGCTCCCCTCTACCACAGCCAAAGCGCCAGCTCCAGCTTCCACCATGCCCCGGGGCCGTCGCTCAAGGTGGTCCTGCTCCACGGCAACCTCGACATGTGGGTGCACGACGCGCGACTCTTGCCGAACAAGGACATGCTCTCCAAGAGGGTAGGCAACCTGCTAGGCGCGCGCATCACCGGCGCCGTGGGCAGCAAGATGTCCGGTGCCTCCATGACCAGCGACCCGTATGTCACGGTCCAGGTCGCGACCGCCACGGTCGCGCGGACCTATGTCGTCTCCAACAACGAGAACCCCGTCTGGGACCAGCACTTCCTCGTGCCCGTCGGGCATCAGGCCGCTGACGTCCAGTTCGTCGTCAAGGACAATGACGTCTTTGGTGCTCAGACCATCGGTGCGGTGTCCATCCCAGCCGAGAAGCTTCTGTCTGGGGATAGGATTGAGGGTGTCTACCCTGTGCACGATCCCAACGGCAAGCCATGCGTCTGTCCATACAGTTCATCCACATGGCTCGCCTCACAAGTTACCACCATGGCGTCGTTGCTGGTCCGGACTCTCGTGGCGTGCCTAATACTTACTTCCCATTGCGTCGCGGCATGAAGGTAACCCTGTATCAGGACGCACATGTTCCCGAGGGATGTCTTCCTGATATATGGCTTGATAATGGACGACGTTACCAGCACGGACAGTGCTGGCGTGACATATATGATGCCATTTGCCAGGCCAGGAAGTTGATTTACATTGTGGGCTGGTCTGTTTTCCACACGATCCACCTCATTAGAGATGGGACCTAGGTTCCATCGCTTGGGGACCTGTTGAAGATGAAGTCACAGGAGGGAGTCAGGGTGCTGCTTCTTGTTTGGGACGATCCAACATCAAGGACGATTCCTGGATTTAAAATGGTATGAATTGTTTTCCGAGTCGATAATGCTTGTATTGAATCTATGTTATAATGCTATATGTGGGACAATATATATTTACTTCCACAGTGTTTGTAGTGCTATGTAATATATGTTGCTAAGCAGATTACACGGATGGCGGCATGATTCAAATGATGTTCTCCACGATTAAGTCACTACAGAAAAAAGTTTGCTTACGCTTTGTGTGAATTTAAATTATATTTATTATATTTGGGTGAATTCATCTACGGTTCCTCGGAATTCTCCCAATTGTTAAGCTCCCGGTACCCCCAGGTCTTGTTAAGCTCATACTCAGAGAATCCCAGTACTACGTAGCTCCCAAATCCTGATGTTTGGGTCCTGGACTAGAACTTAGGTTAAGGGCCATTTGTGCTGCACTCTTATATTTTTCAAATTGTAGCAATAGTATCTAGTGTTAAGGGCATTATTTCTCAACTTAGTATCCATTTCCATAACGGTTCGTATCTTGTTCCTTAGAGACATTTCCATTCCCATTGTTTACGTTGCTCAAGAATCTAATTGTGCAATATGCTTACCAAAGTTCTACCTTACAGGATGGTTACATGCACACACATGACGAAGAGACACGCAGATTTTTCAAGCATTCTTCTGTTCGAGTGCTGCTTTGTCCTCGATCTGCTGGGAAGCAACACAGCTGGATGAAACAGCAGGTTATCTTGAATATTTTTTTTACGAAGCTAATGTTGTCATACAATTTTACCATGTTATGATCAACCATTCTGAGATATTTGTCTTCTACCACCATTTCTAGAAGCCTGATCAGTCTCACCAATTCTTTTTAAATTATCTCGAATTTCTCAAAATTTGATCACCACATATTTATCATACAATGCGTTCATGTCGACCAGGAAACAGGAACCCATTTCTCTCATCATCAGAAAACAGTGATTGTGGATGCTGATGCTGGCAATTATAAGCGAAAAATAATTGCTTTTGTTGGAGGACTTGATCTATGTGGTGGGAGGTATGATACACCTTGGCATCCTCTGTTTCGGACGCTTCAAACGGTGCACAAAGAGGATTATTACAATCCCAATTTCACTGTAAGTATCTTGGTTCTTTACATTTCCATCATATAATATGTCATAAAATCAAATCTTTACAGGAGGCTCCTTTTGAGGCCTCCACGTTAATGGAGGGAAAAAAAATCCTAGGTTTATTATTTTTTTAAAAAAAGAGAGCAAAACACCCATTTGTCAAATTGGAAAAGCAAGCAGTAGCCATTAGATCTAATATGATCTAGCAAGATTGCAATGACATTGAGGGAAATTATTCCTATGATATATATTACCCATTTATGCCATTGTAAAAAAATAAAACAAAACACCCCTAATATTTATCTCTTAATTACCCACTATGCCATTCTAAAAAGTCCATATCAAAGCATAATACAAAAATACCAAAAATTGAAAAAAAAAGAAAATAACAGGACTCCACATCAAACACTAGCACGAATACGTTGAATTTCTAATAATAATAATACATAAAAGTTAATAATATTAAATTTGAGACATCAATAAAAATTACAACTGATAAATAATTAAAACTCAAATCAAATATTCTATATAAAATAAAAATAGATTTAACTTTGAAGTTGGTTAATTCATTTTTGGATTATTTTATTATGTAAAAATTATAGATTTTAGATTATTTGTATAATATAGGACTACTATCCTTCACACAGTTGAAGCTATATTCTTAATGAAAAGTAAAACCCTTGCCACAGGGCATAAAATTTCAATTTGCCCAATACTTAGTAGTTCTGATGTTATATTCTTATCATTTTAGATGTAACTCTTCTTTGGCTTTTGTGTGCAGACTATTGATGTTCGTGGTCAGAGGGAATCATGGCATGACTTGCATTCCAAGATTGATGGATTAGCTGCTTACGATGTTCTGCAGAACTTTCAGGAGCGGTGGATAAAGGCTTCCAAACAACACCATGGAATTAAAAAGTTGGTAAAATCATATGATGATGTGCTACTTAGTATTGAAAGAATACCGGAGATTATAAACATAAATGATGCAGCACATTTCAGTGACCATGATCCAGAGACGTGGCATGTTCAGGTATTGTACTATTTCTGTAGTTGAAAAGGAAAGGGAAACTAAATCCCTCTTGTTATTTTCACTTACAAGCATCGAATTGAAATTCAGGTGTTTCGGTCTATTGATTCAAACTCTGCTAAGGGTTTTCCCAAGGATCCAAGAGAGGCAACTAGAAAGGTAATTAATAATGGGTACCACCTTGCTACGAGATACTCCCTCCGTTGTCGCCGTTGACTTTGACCAATAACTTTGATCATTCGTTTTATTCAAAAAATATAAAAAATATCAAATATTTTATTATGATTTAATTTATTATTAAAGATTTTTAAATCCTAATTTTTAATTTGACACATTTGAACTAATTTTTTAAATAAGATAAGTGATCAAAGTTTTTGGTTAAAGTCAACGGTGACGCAAAAAAAAGAACGGAGGGAGTATTATATAGCCTTGCCCTTGAGACTTTACTAACAGTTATGCATTGTTTAACAGAAGTGTGGCAAAAATGTACTTATTGACATGAGCATACATACGGCTTATGTGCATGCTATCAGGGCAGCCCAGCACTTTATTTACATTGAAAATCAGTACTTCATCGGTTCGTCTTTTAATTGGGATTCAAACAAGCAAATCGGTAATAATGTGATGTCAAGTTTCCTTTTTGAGAGAGAATTATGGGAGTAGGGCAAATGCCCTTGCCTTGGCTTTTCAGTGTATTACAGTAATCTTTTTGTCCGCCCAACTTGGAATATAATTTTTTTTTCTTGTTCTCTTACAGGGGCTAACAATTTGATACCAATTGAAATTGCTCTCAAAATTGCAAATAAGATTTAAGGCAAATGAAAGGTTTTCTGCATACATAGTAATTCCATTGTGGCCTCAAGGTACACCAACAGGTTTGAGTAGACAACGAATTCGTTACTGGCAGGTTAATATTTCATTTTTATCATCCACTTGTTTCTTGTTTAGTGTTTTTTAATAGCTGTAACATGTATTCGTTGTGTATGGCACGATCACATCTTTGTTTTGTTGACACTACAGAACAAAACCATGCAAATGATGTATTAGACAATATACATGGCCTTGAAAGAAGTAGGCCTGGATGAGGTATACGAGCCTCAAGATTACCTAAACTTCTTTTGTCTTGGCAACCGTGAAGCCCCAGACAGAACTTGCACTCCAAATGCATCAAATACATCAAATAATCCTCAGGTGAGATAGATGTTGTAGCTTTTTTTTTCAAATCCACTAGGAATACTATATATGACACATTGGTTCTTAGAGGAGGCTGGTATAAGATCTTGTTATTTTGATCATATATGCATGAAACTAAATGGCAACTATTTGCATTTTAAATAACTGTCACAGGCTACTTCTAAACCTTTTTGGCTTGAGCTTTGAGTCAATGACGACTAAAGTAACTTCCATGTGTAAGCTCAATTATCTATTCTCGTCGCTTTCTATTCAGAAACAAGCTAGAAGGAATAGGAGATTTATGGTCTATGTACATTCAAAGGGCATGATTGTGGATGATGAATACGTAATCATCGGATCAGCAAATGTTAATCAAAGATCCATGGAAGGGACAAGAGATACTGAGATTGCGATGGGAGACTATCAACCACAGTATACATGGGCCAATAAGGTTTCTGCCCCCCGCGGACAGGTAACCTATGACTCTAAGCTCATAAATAACCGATGCATTTGCAGTTCCTACTAATCCAAGTTTGGTGGTTACTTGTAGATTTATGGATACAGAATGTCGTTATGGGCTGAGCATATGGTGCCATTGAGGAAAATTTCAACCATCCACAGAGCCTGGAATGCATGAGACGGGTACGACATCTTGGAGAAGAGAACTGGAAGCAGTTTGTCGCTGATCATGTGACAGAGATGAGAGGCCACCTCATGGAGTATCCTGTAAATGTTGACTGTGAAGGCAAGGTGAAACCATTGACAGGATGCGAAACATTTCCAGATATGGGGGGAAACATTTGTGGTTCTTCATTTCTAGGCATCAAGGAAAACCTCACAATATAAGTGCCATTATATTACACATATTTTAAGGTAGACCCAAATAATTGTAAACTGTCTATTTTATTAGAACACAAGGATCACGATAAAGTCTTGCACCCTAGGATTATTTGGAAAAGAGATCACAATATGTTAACAAATATGATTTACATGCATGTCTTAGACTGGAACAAGAGGCAATGTTTTTAGGGTCTCAGTAAACTGACATGCATAATCCACAATCTAATGAGCAGTTTTCAGGGTGAGGTTATTGCTTGCTTGCAAGGAATTTGAGCTGCCTTGTTTGAGAACTGAAGGAACTGAATTAGTTCATTTTCTGTGCTTTATCAGTCTAGATATTGTAAATGAACCCTTTATAAATGTTCTGAAGCATTGTTGTACAATCGTTATTCAGTTCTCTGAAAAAAGGAGGCACTTCGCTTATCCATCAGTAGCACATTTTTCTTTGTTCTTCTGAAATGCTGAGCAATGCATCTCGAGGGGTGTCCAGGCTTCAGAATCGACTGGCAGGAAGTAAAACTGTGTGCCTAGAGAAGTGTAAAAAGTATTATTGGATTTAAAAAAATGGAAAGAAAGTCATAGTCTACATCAGATAGCAAGTTACAACTGCGTTAGGTGCCTAGATCATCCGGAAATTATTTGGTCTCGACTACTTATTTCTCTTCCATCTCTCAGCCTGAATTTTCACTCCCATGTACCTGCACGGATTCAGAACGTTTGATTTATTTTACGCCCATGACGCACGCAGCAATTGCATTCAGACGATGTTTTGTAAGAGAAAAAGTTAAGTCGGTTACCTTCCGAGCATCATGACTGTGGCCTGTGGATTGGTGCCCGGGGAGTACTTGAAGGTCGAGCTGTCGATCACCCGCAGGCCCTGCACCCCGAACACCCGGTAATCGTCGTCGACGACGGCGCCGACCTGGCATCCGCCGTGGTAGTGCCAGATGGTCATGACGGTGTCCCTGCAGTACTGCTCCGGGGTCCGCGAGTCGTTGATGTGGCGCGGCAGCAGGTTGACGGGGAAGTTGGCGGAGTCGCTGAAGATGGACTCGACGGAGGCGTTGGCGTAGGTGAAGTTAGCGAAGGCCCGGGACTGGATCACCTTCTCGATCGTCTCGATGCCGTGCACGCACCGGTCCAGGTCCTCCTTCTCCCGGAAGTAGTTGAAGGTCACGGCCGGGTTCGCCCGCGGGTCGACGGAGCGCAGCTCGATATGCCCCGACGACACCGGGCCGAGGATCTTCTCCAGGATGAACCCGCCGCGGAACGCTGCCCTGTCCAGCCGCCGCATGGCCACCGCCGCGCGCTGCAGCGCCTCCGGCGTCCTCTGCCTCGGCGGCAGCGTGCCGAGCTGCCCGGTCTGCGGAGAGAACAAGCCGAAGCTGCGCGCGAAGCGGTGGGCGCCCTCGGAGACGGGGATGCCGAACTCGGAGCCGCTGACGCCCTCGATGAAGCTGCCGAGCTTGGTGATGCCGACGACCTGCACGAGCGAGAGCGCCACGGGCACCGGCGACGGGATGAACACCGAGTTCATCGGGTTGTCGGCCACGCCCTGCCCGACCATGGGCTGGTCCACCAGCACCTGGACGCCGTGCGCCTCGAGGTGCGCCTGCGGCCCGACGCCGCTCAGCATCAGCAGCTGCGGGCTCCCCAGCGTCCCGGCCGACAGGATCACCTCGTTCTTGGCGCCGTCACGGAGGTACACCCTGTGCTGCACCCCGAGCGCGTCGGTGAACACAACCCCGTACGCCACCGGGTATGGCACGCCCTCCTGCTGTCTGAACAGGATCCTCGACACGGTGGCGTAGAGCAGCACGGTGAGCCCGCCCGGGCGCGCGTGGCGGAGGAAGTCGGCGGCGGTGTGCCGCTCCCCGTTGTTGTCGAAGATGGTGCCGCCGATCTTGGTGCCCGTGACGTGGTCGAACGTGAACCCGTTGTCGGGCGTGACGCCCGCCTCGAGCAGCGCGTCGCGGAGCGCGGCCTGCCACGGCGGCACGTCGGGCCGGAACACCAGCGCGCGCTCCACCCAACGGTACGACGTGTTCACCAGCCGCGCGTCCCACCCGGCGGCGCGCACGTAGTCGTTGCTCGCGCGCGTGTAGAACCCGGCGTTCAGGCAGCTCCCGCCGCCCAGCACCCGGGCTCGCGCGTTCACCACGCCGTCCTCGGAGACGAAGCGCTGCGCGGGCGAAGCCGGGGAGGTGTCCGCCAGCGCGTCCGTGAAATGCTGCTGGCTCGACATGTTGCGGCCGGGGAGACCGCCGCGCTCCAGGAGAAGCACGCGCGAGTGCTCCGACAGAGTCGCGGCCAGCGGGCACCCGGCCGTGCCGCCGCCGATCACAATGTAGTTGTAGCTCGACACCAGCGGCGCGTCCTGAGCGCGCCGCACGAAACGCAGGTTCTCGAGTCGCTCTGCATAGGCCGACGACGATTGCACGCGTTACAATGTGAACTGCAAAACCCAAAGCAGAGAACAACACGTCTGGACAGAGCACGTACCATCTGCCGATAGCGCCGCGAAGCACAAGGAGCCAACAACGGTTGCTACAAACACTACTGTCGTCGCAGAGTTTGGAAGCCCACGAGCCATTTTCTCAGGACCCGTGATTAGATAGGAGAAAAGCTCGGCGCGTTTATATATCCGGGGTTAGCTGATTGGTAGATTGAGAGTAGATGTTAAACAATGCGCGGTTGTTCTGCAGTGCAAGATGAACAACAAGGAATCCAGCGACGCTGATTCAGAAAGTAATTCAGGACATGCACGAGTGATGCGAGCCGCCAAGCAGGAGAGTTTACTTGCCAATCTTGAAATTGAATTGCACGCAGATGATTGTCCAACGCATAAAAAAATCTTAGTTGTGATGCCATCTGTTCTCCCCAAGGGTCAATGGGGGAAAATCGATCGAATACGACTTGTATCACTAAACATTTTACTCCTCTTAACAATTCACTTCTTTTGTTTGTAAATAGTTTACATTCTAGCCTCATTTTGCAATTTTACTTTTTGCTCGTTTATAGATACATGTGCCAAAAATACATATGTATTTATAATGCAATAATGTATCTGTATATAAAGTTTTAAATTATAATGAACTACGTAAAGAGGTGATTGTTTATTTATTTTTTGAAAATGTCATTCTCCTTGCTCTACTGTGATGTAGCACAGTTTCAGAATTTGAAAATGTGTTCGAGCTGATTTCCAGCCGTAGTGTCCTCGACATTCAATGTTACCTTATTTCATTCATCCAAGATATAGCGTTGGCCCTCTAGTTTTGTGTTCAGCTCAATTACGACTACCTTAGTTTTTAAATTAATGTTGCTACAACAATAATTTTAGTTTAAAATGAATTTACCCTAACAATCTGCACTCTCTTTTTCTGGAACAAAAAGAAAAGCAGAATGATTGAAATGGAGCTTTGGTGCGCAGCACTGTTCTCTTCCACTGTTTCTCACACAAGAAAACTCGAAGGATGGTATTTCCAGCGACTTGTTATTGTTGTTCGCAGTCGCCGTCCGCTTCACACGTACTAGCACAGACGTCACGGATCTCAATCCGTAGCACAGACTACAGAGTACAGACACGCGTGCAAAACAACGCGAAGCTTCTTGTTGAAGAGCGTCGGTGCGTGCGTACCACGACGTACTGCCGCACCGGCCATGGTACGGTGAGGCACGCTAGCTAGCTGCCCGATCCGACGTCCGTTCCTTCACTTGCTGCCGTGTTCGGGGTGGGTTCCGGCGGGCGACGGCGTGATCCGGATGACGAGGCCCGGGAAGACGTCGTCGTGGTCGTGGACGTGCGGGTTGCGCTCAAGGATGTAGGGGTCGCCGCACCTGGCGCTGATGCTGTGCAGTGTCTCGCCCTCGCCCACCACGTAGATCTCCTCGCACGGCCGCGTCCCCAGCAGCCGCGGCCCATGCACCACCAGCGTGCCGCCGCCTCCGCGCTCCTCCGGCGGCCCCGCGTCGGCGAGGGATGACAATACCGCCAGCGACAGCATCAGGGCCAGCAGCACCCAACAGCACGGCGCCGCATCTGACGCTGCCGCTACCCTCCTCGGTGGCGATCGCTGTTCTCCGGCCATCTCTTATAGCGAGGGCGGCTATTGCTGTGGTGGATCAACAACGACGAGACGATTCTTTCTTGCCTGTGCTCTGCTCTGCTTAAGTGCTTATGCGTGCAGTAAGCTAGCTATGTGCAGGGTGTTTGCATATATAGGAGATGTAAAGTAACCGTGACAGTGGAAGTGAAGTGGTAAACAAGACTAGGAGAAGAGACGAGGCATTAGAAATCCTAAGAAGCTGATCGAATGGGACGGATGCATTGTCACGTGTCCACGTGTTGTAACTGTATTTTTCCGTCATCAAAATAGCGGAATTGATTGAAGGTGTGGGCTGGGTGGTAGTTGAGCTTATCAGTCTGCCTCTCTCCACTTCATTTCACTTTCAGGACTCTTCTCAGGTTCTCTTGCTGCCACGTATTCCAACACTTGTGCTCATTTCTGCAGGATGACTAGTTCCCTGCAACATAGGTATATGCATGTCACTAGGAGTTTTGTTTGTGTGACGTTATTCTACTCCGGGGTTGTAACGCAACGGCACGGTCTAATAGCTTATGATGCTGCAGAGTGCATACGAACAAATGAAGAAATTATGCGTCGACGATGACGTGATATGTCTCTTGAAGTAAACGACCTGTAAATGTTTATTGGTAAACTCATGAACCAAAACCAAGCTGGCATGGAATAATTTTCGCATTTTCTTTTGGATAGTTCCTACAAAGAGATATTATTCGTCGTCTCATCCGAGGACGCGCTGTGTAGTCACATAGTATCGGATACAGTATATTCGGCCGGCCCTCTTCCCGATTCAAACACCAAGTACAAACAACAAAATCACAGTTGACAGTTGATCGAGATCTTGAGGCATTCTCAATGGTTGGAGGAGAGGACCTGAAGCTTCTGGGCATGTGGGCGAGCCCTTACGTTCTGCGGGTGAAACTCGCGCTCAGCCTCAAGGGCTTGAACTACGAGTATGTTGAGGAGGATCTCAAGAACAAGAGCGAGCTCCTCGAGTCCAACCCCGTCCACAGCAAGGTTCCCGTGCTGATCCACAAGGGACAGGCCATCTGTGAGTCGTCGCTCATTGTGCAGTACATCGATGAGGCCTTCGCCGGCACGGGCACCTCGCTCCTCCCCTCTGACCCCTACGAGCGCGCTCTTGCTCGCTTCTGGGCCTCCTTCATCGACGACAAGGCACACGAATGCATCACCTCGAAAGTTCCAATCGATTTTTAAATTTACTGCAACTCCACAAGAGGTTGCGTTACGCCAGTACATATATGGTTGCTAAAACTGCATATCTTTGATTCGTTGTGCAGCTCTTGGCCGCTTGGATGAAGAAATGGAGCAAGACTGAGAGAGCGGAGGGGAAGGCGCAGTCGGCCGTCGCTTTGGCGAGCCTGGAGGGAGCACTGAGGGAGTGCTCCAAGGGTAAGCCCTTCTTCGGCGGCGACAGCGTCGGGTACGTGGACGTCGTACTTGGCGGCATGCTCGGATGGGTGCGCGCAACAGAGGAGTTGCAGGGCGTCAAGCCTCTCGACCCCGTCAGTGCGCCGCTCCTTGCGGCTTGGGCGGAGCGCTTCAGCGCGCTGGAGGCAGTCGAGCCGGTCATGCCCGACGTGAACAGTCTGGTCGAGTTCGCCAAGATGCAGCAGGAAAAGCTCGCGGCTGTAGCCGCCGGCCTAGGCAATTGAAGGGGGATGCTCCCCTGTACTTGCTCTCTCTCTGTTTCTGCTTCTACTTCAAATAAAAATAAGATGGGTATGGTTTTCTACTTAGATTATTGAGATGATTTTCTAAGCTTTCGATAACTTTTTTACTTAGTGGATGTGGAACCGATCTTCTAAATTTTTCAATGCTATTTATTTACAAAAATCTTTCATTGGATGACGAAAATATTCTACCTTCAATAAATACATCTTACGTGTCAAAAAGAACATTGTTACAAACATGCATTTCTATTTGTTCCATATGATCTGATGAAGAAAATCTGTAAAACTCCATAATTCACGTAAGAGCTGAATGTTCCAGGTTCACAAAATATCATACCCTCAAATTCAAACAAAAACGAAAATCACCTCCAATTTATGATTATAGGGTTTTCAATGTTTTCCATGTTTTCTTGAAAATAAAATTTCACTAAATAATGAAACTAGCATTAACAAACTCATAATTTTAAAATTTTGAAACATGCTCTACATGCTTGGTGGTCTTCCGTTATTTTGATTTAATTTTTGATATTTTTTGGTGTTTGAATTTTTGGTTTCTTCAAATAAATTCAAATTCATCCAAACCAAATTCGAGGGAGATGTTTAAACATTTTCCCTCTCACTGCTTCTGCGGGCCGAGCCCACTTTTTCTTTCCCTCCTCCTGCCCAGCCTGGCCTTTCCCATGGCATGCCCCTGCTTTCGACGAATGGGCCACCCTTCATCTCTTTCCATCTTTCAGCCCAGTGCCAGCCCACCCATGTCATGCCCCTTCTTCTTCCTCCTAGGAGCATGGCTACAAGACCCAAATGTCAGCTGCAAGCGTAAAATAAAAGTGTGTGTATCTATACGACATGTGTCAATATGCGAATAAGTTTGTGGATGTCTGGTTCATTTGAGAAATGTCACGTTCATTTTGATTTACCATGACTGAGTTGCATGTCTACATTAGTGGGCCTGACGGCTGCTATGGCTGTTGCTTTTTTTGGCTATAGCTGCAGAGTTTGACTAGTAATTGGCTGTTGTATTTGTGAACGTTAGACAGCCATACCAGCCGATCAGGCCCAGTACGTTTTACGGTGAGCTTACACCATGGCTTTTTTTTTTCTCTCTAAACAGGATTTGATCGGCCAACAAAGTTATTCATTTTTTTACACGCCCTCTATTGGATTTACACAAATATCCAACTTTAACATAGGAAGCCTACTCTACACAAGCAAATCCCTGATCACCTCATCCACCAGCTGCTCGGTCAGCACCCCCGCCACCACCTTACCCACCTCTCGCTCCTCCTCGCCCACTTGCATCCACCGCCGGCCCCGCTCCATCTCCGCGATGACGGCCTCCCCGCCACGCAGCACTTCTTCCAAGCCCCATCGCTCACGCTCAGCCCCGGCATCATCCAACAACCACCCACTGGCCGCCGTCAGAATCTCACCTTCACCACCCAACACTTCAGCCTTTTGCCCTGGCACAAGGATGCCAGCGCGTTCCTCAAAACGTCGTCCCGCATTCATCTCGACAAAGAAGTCGAGCAGAAGCCGTTCGGAGACGACGTCCATTCCTGCTGAAACCGTGTCCATGAGCAGCGCAAGGAGGCCCTTTGCGCCTGGCTCGTCGTGGACACCGGCGCCGAGGTGGTAGCTGCTCGGGCGTGGCGGTGTCGCCTCCGCTGCATGACACTGGAGCTGCCGCGCTGGGACATGGTCGTCGTCGTGGTCATCGGAGTCCGAGCTGCCGGCTAGGCGCGTCTCCAAGCCCACCAGGCCTAGCTCGTCGTCGAGGCTCCCGAGTCGTCGGATCTTGTGCGCCTGTTGTCTCCCTCCTGCTGCATGATGACAAAGAAGGAAAAGTAGATTAGGCACGCGCGGATGATTCTAGTTCTGGCATGTTGCCGTCCTCCTCCGACAGTCACTGGTCGTGTGGGATCAGTAAGATCTCACGTACAGTACCGTGTCCGTGAAAATCGGCATTGTTCCGTGTCGTGTCGTGTCCGAGCAAAATATAGGAACAGAGGAGATTCCGGCGAGGCACCGGCACTACCCGACGATCAAACCTCAATGTATAGTAGTAGTATTAGTAGTAGTAGTACAATAATAACGCTAATAAACCTGCTACTCTTACGATCTGACAGCCCATTATGGCCTACTATTATGTACCTCACAATTACTCTAACTAACTGTACCCTACACCGCTGCATTCAGCATGCAAAAGTGGTGAACGGGCCGGACGACATTTCAGGAGGCACGGTTAACTGCTCAGCTCAAGTTCCTCCCTGTCTGATCTATCCATGTCCTGAACTTTATTTGTAGTACTAATACTAGTACTAGTACTACTTTCTTGATTCTTCAGGCAATCTTCAGTTCACGCATGGGACAACGTACACTATTTTCTCATTGTACGAGTACTGTACTTAATGATTCAAGAGAAGAAGTCCGCTTACTCTGTACTAGACGCAAAGGCAGGCAGCCATCGGAAGAAGGCGAACAGTCATCGTCGAAGCAGGGGAAGTCCATGACGGCCACGGGGCTGAGCTGCTCCTCCTTGTCGTCCGCCTCCGAGCCCGACGAGCTGGACCCCTCCTCCCCGACTGCTGCCCTCATCTTCTTCATTGGATCCTGCATCATCATTGCACGGGCAACCAAAACAATCAGACTCTCGACCACAGCCAACCATCGCTAACAAAAAAAAAAGCTGCATATGATTTGGCCTTAGCTCGACGACGACAGGCCGAGCCGAAGTAGTACGGACCAGGCAGCAGCAAAAGCGGCAAAGGACCAAGGACGCATGCACGCGCGCGTGTGCGTCTGCGTTGTTGGCGTCGTCCTGCGTGCTCTCTCGCGGTCGTTTTGTTTTTGTGCCGGTGCCGGTGGAGTGGAGGGAGCCGTGAACTTTCCGTAGACGGCAAAGTACCATGGCGCCGGGAGAGCAGAACGTGCGGCGCCGGTTTAGCAAAACGCTTTGTTGACTGATAAACTGGCGTGTTAATTAACCTACTAGCCCCAGCCCCGGACACCAACAAACAACCAGGTGGGCGTCGCCACTCGCCACATGCCATATCGCCATGCCTTGCGGTGCTTGCAGACAAAGGTATGGCACGGCGGGACTGGACCTAGCTAGTGGTTGGCAAAAGTACCACTAACGCTTGTGCACGACTGCAGTGCAGTGTGGTACAGTAGTTGCTAGGCAATGGCAGCAACAGCAACCGCCCGGCGGAACGAATGTAAAGCCTTTCCAGTCTGATCCTCCTGCTCCGTTGAAGCTACTACTAGTAGGAGTAATACGCCAATGGCGTTCGGCCTTTGAAGCCAGAACACTGTAGCTCAGCTTTGTACTGGAGTATGTGCGTTGTCCTTCCTACGGCATTTATGCTCCCACAGCAACTTTTCCTTTTGGTCCACAGCCCGCAGGACACCACCATTCTGACGTGCAGTGCGTGAACAGTGAGTGAGGTCTCCCGTCTCGGCAGGGCGGGGAGAGGGAGACCACCACAGTGGTTGAAGCTGTGGACCTGGGAGCCATTTTTCATCGATCAATTTACAGTGCAACTGGCTATCAGTACTAGTCAGTACTACTGCTTCAAATTTTTTGGAGAGAGGCTACCAGCACCAAGGTTCACAAAACCCATTCAATCGAGAAAACCGAATACCACCAGTTTGATTAAAAACTACGAAATTAGGAAATTGATTAGAAACCAGATAAATTTAAAAAACCGAATTTAAACGATTTAAACGGTTTTAAAGTAAACGTATGGTTTGTCGGCTTATCAACTTGTTTCTCAGTTTGTAATACTTAAAATTTTAAAAATTATAAAAAATTGTTAATCAATAAACCTTTCAGTTTTGTTTGGTTTCTCGACAAATTTTTCAGCATTTCTAAATTTTTATTTTTTAATATTTTTGAACTAAAAAACGACGCCGAAGAAACCGACCTGACCGGTTTCACCGAAAACCACCAAAACTGGTCCGGTCTGGTTTTATAAACCTTGATCAGTACTTGACCACACCACCAGATAGCAAGTACCCCATACTTATTACTGGTACTGTCTTGAAGCAAGAGGAGGTCAAGGATGAACACAAGTTCGAGGCAGAAGTTTCATTGGACTACCAAAGTACTACTCAAATGCTAACATGAACTAATATTACTAACAGCAAGGTAAACAGTAGTATAATACTGGAGTAGGACGCATATTAAACTCCCATGGGTACTCTAGTTACTGGTGGTACAATCTGGACCGGTTATCTCCATCAGTCAATCGGCACAATTGGCGCAATTCATAAACCCAGAAGTAGCATACTACACACAGTGAAGGGCTAGTATTACACGAATTACTCTTGTACTACTACTGTGCACTGTATGTAGCCAGTGCTCATCGTGCATCAATGCAGCTGATGGATGGATACCCTTGGATGCTTCATGGTCATGCTGTCATGCATAGGCATAGTGCAAAAAGATCCGCATAAATGAGCCGGTCGTGCGTAGTTGTGTGGCACTGTGGAAGTATCAATTGGCGGGGGCGTTCCGTAACCGTTTCGTCTGGCCTGGCTAATGTAGTCCTGCTCTGTGCTCTGATCAAGAGCACGTACTGGTAGTGCTACAGCAAATGATTTACTATAACTAACCGAATAAGGGTGAGCGCGGGACACGCTCCAACAAAATTAACGCTCAATTATTGAAGCATTATGATGAACACAGTGGAAAAGCAGACTGGTTAGTTAGTTACCTCGTGCTCGTCTCCAGCGGTGGCCACGGCGGCGTGCATGCTCTTGGCGGAGGCCGAGCTCATCGGCGACGAGAAGTCCGGGTCCGACTCTGACCGCGACCTCCTCGTCCGGGTCCCGGACGAGCCGCTGGACGAGGAGTCCAGCTCGGAGCCGCAGCCGCGCACGGCCGCGTCCAGTTCCTCCTCGTCGTCATGGCTACGGCGACGCCACCAGAAGCTTCTTCCCCTGAGCCGGCGGGACAGGCTCCTGGAGATGTGGGACAGCGTGCTGGAGCGCCGGAGCGACGACGCCGCTGGTGAGCGGCAGAAGCTGAGCTGCGCTGGCGACGGCTCGCCGAGGCGGCGCGGGTAGCAGCGGAAGCCGGCCGCGCTGCACGAGTCGCAATCCAGCTCCAGGAGGTCCTTCAGCCTCAGCGGCTTGTTGCCCGTATCCGCCATTGCAGCGTGTACTAGTGCATACACTCACTGCCTGAGCTTATTACTAGCTGTGGAAGAAGAATGCAGAGGCACGCACCGCGTTCAGCTGCTAAGCGCTGATCAGCAGTCGAGTCGAGGACTCGAGGAGTGGTGCGCGTGCGATTTAAGAGTGCTGGCTGGGGAAGCGCGCGCAGCTGCGTGCCAGCTTCGGCAGCGGTGCTGCGGCTGGCCGGCCGTGCGGATTCCTGTACTACTACTAGTAAAGAAAACTAGGCGAGTTGAAGCTTGTTTTGATGCGGGAGCTTTGTCTCGGCCTGCGCCTCGTGTGAGATGGCAAAGCCAAAAACGCAGGGAGCGCGAGCGCGAGCGCGGCGGGGGAGACAGGGGCGTGGCGCGCCGCGCGCGGTTGGTGGTGGAATCGGGAGGATTCGCGTGCGGCCGCGGGTTAAAATATGCCAAACGCACGGGTGGGCGGGTTCTTCATTATTGCCCTTGCCTTGTCCTGCGTGCCGCAAGGTGATGCAGTTTCTGCTCGTGTCAACCACTCCGGACACGAGAACGCAATTAATCGGTTATACTGTAGACTACACGTACTATAGTACGTACTGGTGCTGGTAGCTGCGGCTGCGGGCAGCCTTTTACTCGTAATGCCGACGCATCGGAGATAAGCAGCTCCAGCGTTCCCTGTCCTGCTCCTGTAGTACAAGTTAATTGGTGCCCGATTGTTGTCCTACTGGTGTTTTGCACTCTTGTTGCCTTGCTGTTGGTCGAAGATTCAGGGAACGGTACTACTGGTATGCAAACGGAAGCGAGTGCTGTGCTCATAATTGCCTGAGGTTCTGCACCGGTCATGGAGCAGTGCTCCAGTGCAACGCTGCTAAAAGCTGTCCTGGCCTCTGAGGCGGACAGGATGTCGGGCAGCTCACTTCTCTTGAGCCTTTACACGATAGCCTCTCAAACACACAAGGCGTGCGTGGCAACAACTTGTAAGACTCCTGCGACTGCTAGCTGACCGCATCGTCTCGTCGTTGGATTGACCACCGTGGTGATCAGACGCGCTGCAGCTGTTTTACATCCGCGCGAGGATTATAATTTACTCGAACGGCATCGTGGTCACTCACAGCGCGGCGCATCGACCGGACGAACCTTCGGCGCGGTTTCCACAGCTCCGGCGCTGCCGCGAATCGATGGCGATACGATTCACCCCAGATTTCTGTCGTGCGGCCTGCTAGCAGTACTACCACAGTCGTCGAGTCAACTACAAGCTGACCGGCCACGTACAATGGGAATATGTACAGCGCGGCGTTTCTTTTCGTATCGAGATTCGAGCTCCAGCTGTGTGCCGCGGTTTCAGTAATCTCCGCCACGTGTGTTGGCTCCTATTAGCCCGGCATCGCTTGTCCCCTTGGCGATACCTACTACCGTCCATCGACCGTCGACCCCCAACCCTGCTGCACTGCGCTCGACGGCTCGAGCCGGTGACGGTGAACTCACGAGAGGCGAGAAGAACTTGGGATTGATTGCAGCGGGCTGTACAAGTTTTCGTTTCGAATGCGTCCTCAGCTCAGTTCGAACCGAGTGGACGGCACCAAGGCAAGAAAAAAAAAAAGCCAATGAATTAGCATGCGCAGGGCGGCCCAAGGAAACCAGAACCAGAACCAGTCCTTCGTTCGACATTGTTGCCACTGCACACATTGCCTTACTCTTGACAAGATTCCAATCGTTGCGGGCCTGGCGAGCGACGCAATAAGCACTGGTTCATGGAAAAGTTGCTGCTGGCCCAGGCAGCAACGTAGTCATCCGATTTTTTAACGCGAGGTGGAGGTCCACATAGCTCTACAAGCAATGAGAAACAAATCATGTAATTAGTAAGTCCCTCTCCTCATGCTCATGCAGGATTTAAATTGAGAGGGGAAAAAAAACAAGAAGTTGATTACTAGTACGTACTACCATATATCCAGATAATTCACATGATTAAGTGCTACGCCTCGTAGCAAAAAAAAAAAAAGAAGTTACTCCTTTCCCTCAGCATAAACACATGGAATTTTACAAGAAAATTCATGTGCACAACACAAAAGGTCATTTTACAATTTTGGGATCACTATCCTGGTCATGGCTTAGAAAAGATTGGACTTCTATGACAAAACCAGGAAACCGGCCACCACACATTGTTAAGATCTTTTTTATGCTCCAGAGGAAACGGGAATGTCTCTGATACATCGGATTCCAATTTTAACACAAGTACCCAATATTTTAACCTGGGATTAAAATGGTGCGGCATATAGTAGACGGAGTTTCTCTTGATTGCGGGAAAATCTTGATCAGCAGAGAGAGCGAATGCATCGCCCTGGCCCAGGAAGATCAAGCAACCGCCGAGGTCCATCACCCTCTCACCGAACTCTGGTGGCCGACCTGGCATAAAGACCGGGTTGTAGACTTCAGCGAAACACCGGTGAACGGTGTGGAATAGCACAAGAGCAGCAGTTCACTATTGCAGGTGACAAAGTGCGCCGAGCGCGGGCTGCGCACCTTTTGGCGGCTCCTCTCGGGTTGGGCAGCACACACACAGATGGCCAACGTAGTCGGACTGGAGAAGCACAGGAGGAGACGCGGTGCCGATGTTAAGGTCATAGATGGCGAAGTCTTGCTCTTGATCCATGCAGTACATTTTGCACCCGTGGAAGGCGACGCTGTGGAGTCTATCACCCCCAGTATATTCGTGTGTCCACATCAGGTGAGATCCCACGCGCGCCCATTTGGCAGCACAAGGCCGTGCCAACTGGCGCACGTCCTCCTCATCTCGCACCATCCTCCATTACGCACGGTCAGTAGCTCGATCGCCAAGCCAGCACACAGCACAGCACAGCAAATCACGAATGATCCCATAAGCTGACGCCGCCGTCCTCGTCCTCCAGCGCTGCCTCGCCGCCTTCTGACGCCGCCGGCAGGGGAGGACCCAACACCGGCGGGCTCATCATGAGCCCTTCCGCCATGCTCACCATCAGCCGCGGCATCTCGAACACGTCGTCCTCGTCCACGACGCCGCCATTCGTAGCGACGCCGCCGCCGCCATTGTCGCCCATGTCGTCCGCACCGAAGCCATTATTGCTGGCATCTTGCAGCTTGTGATCACGGTCGCCTCGACGGCCAGTCGTCGTAGTACTGTCCATTGCCGCCGCAAAAGAAGCTGCAGCCGCCGAGGCCGCGGCCCGGACGTCTTCCGCGGAGGCGGAGGCGGGCGCAGGGCGCGACCGCGCCGCGTCCGGGAAGTTGAGCGCCGCGCCGGCTCCCCGCAGCGCCAATGCGGCCGCGTCGTACGCCGCGGCGGCCATCTCGGGGGTCGGGTACGTCCCGAGCCAGATCCTGCTGGTCTTCCGCAGCTCGCGGATCTCCGACACCCACTTGCCCGCCCTGAACCGCACACCGCGGTACACCGGGTGCCTCGTCTCCGCTCGCGCGCGGCGCCCGCACGCCGACGACGAGCCTGTGCTGATGAAACGCCTCTCCTGCCGTTGCTCCATCAGAACGTCCGCATTGTATCCAAAGCAACGCGACGCGGGTCACCTTGCTTGGTGAATGGCAAGGAACGAAGATACTAGTTAAGCTTTGCGCGGACGAAGCACACGACAACTTAACAGCACCGACCAAACTAACCAGCAAAGTATGCAACGATAATTAATTAGAAGAAGCTAGTGATTTGCTTGCGCAGCGCACGTCCAAATGGAGGATCGTAGGAGTGTTTTAAAAAAAAGGGGAAGTCGCCGGTGTTGGTGAAAACCATCCTGCCGCGAACACGACGTGACGGGAACGCGTTTCCTGCATTTCGACGCTGGGCTAGAGATTAGCTGTGAAGCACAAAGTCGGCCCCCGGGAAAGCGCCGCCCTCTCATCAGGCTACGGCCCGGCCAACGGTGACTCGCCACATCGGGTGCATTACGTGTCCGACCTTGATGTCTTCAAAGGAGCCGCTTTTAGGCTAGTGCGCGAGCGTGACGGGGTTACGGGGGCGGTACGATTGTCGCCGGGAGATCCAGGTGGCGGAGGCACGAGCTTGCCCGCTGATTCGACGAGTGAAACCGAGAGCTGCTGTTTTGACTCGTTCAATTCAAGGACAATGTTCCATGGAATTGTGAAAAGGAAAGTTGAGAATATGAGATTGATGACGCATCATTCTTTTTGTTTTCTTTTGATTCGTTTTTTGTCACCTAACATATCCGGTAAAATAGATCACGCGGGGCGGCGTTGCATATGCAGGCCAGATAGATGAGAACGATGCATGAAAAGCTGCCAGACTGTAACTCCATATTCAGAGGTTCACGTTTCAGTTGTGAACCGCGTCCATGTTTGAAGATCAATTTGAGCTCCCTCTAGCTCGGAACTGCAGCTCATTGGACATAATTCAGAATAAGCTCCTTAGAGCTCATTGTACATTATATTGTCTGTGTGAAGTTTCGACATCTGGAATCCTGGATGAATGATCAATTCTCCGAGCTCTGGTTCCGCAGCACAGCTGCATCTAATCAGCGTACGTCCGCTTGATCTGATTTGCTTCCAAATGTCAAAGTGGGTGACATTTTTTTTTCTTTTTGCGAAGTTAAAGTGTGTGACATTCTTGTGTGCCCTACATATATCACGCTTAAGTAGTACTGGTAGGACCAGAAGAATTTTGTGGATGGGCGCATGGGCCCCCGCAAGCGCACGTTCTGATGCTGCTATAATATGTCTTACCATGGAGTAAAGCTCAATCCAAAAGAATTTCTTCCTGTATTATTATACGTTTTCAGGCAATTAGGAGGAAAAAGGCTTCTTGATTTTATCATCAAGTTGTGTTATCAACATCGAAAATGAAATCCCATTTTTCTCTTATAATTTTGTACTTGTCTCATGCATGTTCTGCAAGCCTGTAGAGAAGCTCACTCCGAAGGAACGGGAGCAATATGTTCATCGCAATGGGTAGATTTTAAATATCACAATATTGATATGTGAAATTTTGAAAGGGTTCATAAATCATGCACTTTTTTTGCAAGTGTATACTATGAAATTAATATGTTGAGGCGACAGAGAGCATGGGTTCAAAATTTGTGGGTCCTGAAGAAAATGCATCTAAATTTTTGTGGACCTCCTGGAGAAGTTTGTTTTAATCTTATCATACAAAGAAACGGAGTTACAATTTAATAGAAAATTGATTTAAAATTCAGAATACAAATTTAATCCTGTCAGCCCAATACGTGCATCTATTGAAAGCATGGTGTGGTATGATTCTTAATCTAGCAAGACAAGATTTTTTTTTTGAAGAACATCTAACAAGAAAAGATAAAAGGCTACAATTTTGTAATGATAATATTTTATCATTACACTAGAAGGCCCAATTCGTACCTTATATAGGTAGCCTACTGCACCTGGGCCGTTTTATATGAGCTGCTTAGTACGGCCCATGTAATGGATATGGGTCAGACCTAAATAGTATAGTCCTCGTTGCGTATTCCTTACCCTTTAATTTTTAAAATTTCATTGAACACACTCTCTCGGAGCTTGTGATAAAGTGCTTTGTCTATTATTCGGAGACTTAACGTAACGGTTCTGTTCTTTTTCATATTTTATTACAATGCTCTTCATTTGCAAAAGAAAAAAAAAATTCTAACTTCAAGATAAACTAAATTTGATTATCAACAACTGTTTATAAAAGGATAGTATTATATTACCGATTCTACTATCTACTTACAATCGTCTTTTTATTATTGTTAATACTTTGTAATACAAAACGTTATAAAAACAAAGGTAGCAAAAGGTACAGAAAGAAAAGAGTGTCATTTTGTTTCAGCTGGTGGGAGGAGATCACATAACGGGCCCTTTTGATATATTTCCACATGGGGTCGTGACATCCATGACGGATGACGCAACCACTCCGGACACCCACAGTCCACTGGACGCGAATGCGATAAGATAAACAAAGTGCATAGCAAGGAAAAAGGGGGTACTGCCTGACGTGGTGTCCGGAGATTGGGCAACCAACCCGACAAAAGCACAAGAGACTCCATACATGAATCACATGTTCCTGTCGTTCCTCCAGGAAAAAGGGTCAACAAAAATCAATCCAGTGAGGCCGGTCCTTCTAGAAGGCCGCCGCACGAAGTGACCGGAGAACGACTCAGGTACACACAGGAGGAACTGAATTGTATGCTCTGAAGTCTGAAGTTCGATCCCTCAAAAAACAAAAGTCTGAAGTTCGAAACAATGTCGCAGGGCCGCAGAGGCAATCAGGCAAGGCAAGGGATGATAACTGGCAGGTGGTACCAAAAAGACACCATCTCCCTAGTCTCCACGGCACGCAAGCAAAGATCACCACACAGGCAAGGCAAGGGTCCGTTTCGATCGCCAAGAAACCGTGGATACTACTCCGTGCGTCAGAAAAGGGTCCGTTTGATGCCGATCCGCTCCTCTTTTTCTTCAAGTATAGCCACCGGCTATAATATGTAATATCAATTGGAAGAACGCTGAGGCCGGTGCGTTTCGTCGTGATCGCCGGGACCGATGCTCAGCTCAGCATAGGACCAAACGCACGGGCGGCGCGCGAGCTGGGAGAGCCGTGCAGCGCGCGATTGAGTCCATAGTTCCACTTGTTTCAATTCAATGACGAGGCCCGCCATCTCTGACAGTACAGTAATATTGTCACTTGAGCTTGATAGTACTAGAGGTGACGTCTTGGCGCTAACACTATGTCCCAGTGCTACTGGATCACAAGGAATCAATTGACCATGCTCAATTTGCACCTAATAATACTAAGAAATTATTTGCTTGTATAACGAAATAACCTGTGAGTAGTAACTACCACGTGGTTGATGTAGCAAACACATCAAGGAGGCCGTTTGTAGTCGGTGGGTCTATCGTGTGTTCAAATGGAAAACGACGGACGGTTATCCACGTAATGATAATTTCAGACCAAACTTGTTCCGTCAAATAGTCAGTTAAGACTCGACATCGATGGGGCATACTATTATAGTTTTATTTAATTTGGAGCCGGAACTTGGAGCAGGTGATGAACAGAAGAAGCTCTGCATGATAACAACTACTAGTACCTGGGCCCTGGGGGTACTCCCGTACTAGAAAAACAAGTAGTAAAGAAGAAACATGATAAAAATATCAAGTCCAGTGAAAGCAGTTCGCTGTCACTTGTCTTTCGAGACAACACAAGGACCAGACGATCATGGTAACATTCGCCATTGTTATCTAATCGAGCTTATCAGTTACCACTAATAGCCAGTGCACATGGGAGAAAATTTCGCCATCTGGTCCCATTTGATGATAGCAACGCCTATTGAAACGTGGAGACTGAAAACGGATAGGAACCCATCACCACAGCGACAGGTGAACAGCGAAAGCGCCGGAATCATCGCCTCCGGGGCGGCGAACTTAACTGAACCACAGAATGAACAACGCGCGCCCCGGGCCTACGAATTCACCCCCAAATCTTTGACGTAGAACGTGAGCGCCGAGCGCGTGAAGCTTTCGTCGCCAAAACAAAGCAGCGCAAACTCCGGCCAGAGTGGAGACGTCGTTTATGCTCCGCACACTTAACAATTTCTGCATGTAATTTGATGGGTCCGATTGAGATATTAGTACCAAGTTGCAAATATTTGAGCACATGGTCTCTACTGTCTACTTGACGAGGACCTCCGCGATTTAAATAAGCCGTTTTGGAGAGTGGCCGGCAGTCCGAACACGATGGTAGCCTTCTAGAAGCAGGGCAAAGCACCTCCAGTTATTCAGTGACTCTCATCGGTGAGAGTGCGCCGAACTGGAACTGGAAGGCGGCGCGAGCGAGGCCAAACCGCGCCAGTTCACTCGATGTACCAGGACAATCATCTCGCTCCGCCGCCGCCGGGTTTATAAAAGTCAATAGCCTCTGCACACAACTGTCTGCTTAGCTCAGCCACGCAACTGCAACCTTCACCCAATCAATCGCCCACGGCTTCTTCTTCCGCACCTTCAGTCCCCGGCACGGCACGGCACGCCTCGGCGTTCTATGGCCTACAGCACCTCCTCCCTCCAGCTCCCCACCAAGCACCTCCTCCTCCCCAGGACCCGCCGGCACACGCCCTCCTCCTCCTCCTTGAAGGGCTCGTCGTTCGTGCCGACGGCGGCCAAGATCAACGGCGCCCCGCGCGTGAACGGACACAACGGCGACGGCGTGAACGGGAAGGCGGTCAACGGCCATGGGAACAGGAAGGGCGTGAAGGGGAAGGTGGTGGAGGGTGTGAACGGGCACGGGAACGGGCGGATCCACCTGTCGGTGAGCACGGGCGGCGGGATCGGGGCGGCGCCGGACGGGTCCGGGCTGCGCGTGGCGTACCAGGGCGCGCCCGGCGCGTACAGCGAGTTCGCGGCCAAGACGGCCTTGCCCGGGTGCGAGACCCTCCCGTGCCGCGCGTTCGCGGACGCGCTGGCGGCCGTGGAGCGCGGCGCCGCCGACCGGGCAATCCTCCCCGTGGAGTCCACCATGGAGGGCACCGCGCTGCGGAACTACGACCTCCTGCTGCGGCACGACCTGGCAGTGGCGCAGGAGGTGAACCTGTTCGTGCACTACTGCCTGCTCGCCATGCCCGGGGTGCGCGCCGCACAGGTCCGCCGCGTCATCAGCCACCCGATGGCGCTGGCGCACTGCGGCCGGGCGCTGGCGCGGCTCGGCGTGGACCGCGAGCCCGTGGAGGACACGGCGGGCGCGCTGGAGATGCTGCGGTCGAACCGGATGCTCGACACTGCCGCCATCGCCAGCCCGCGTGCCGCCGACCTCTACGGCCTCGACGTGCTCGCGCACGGCCTGCAGGACGAGTCCTGGAACGTCACCCGCTTCCTTCTGCTCTCCATGCCGTCTGCCGTCGCGACGCCGCCGCTGCCCGTGGACGCCGACGCCAAGACCAGCATGGTTGTCGCGCACCGGGGCGGATCCATGATGGTGGTGCTCAAGGTGCTGTCCGCCTTCTCCTCCCGCAACATCAACCTCACCAAGCTGGAGGTCATCAACAACGAGGCCGAGGAGGCCGGCGGCGCGCGCCCTCCGGTGATGATCCTCGACACGAGCGCCCGGGGCGCGCCGACGCTACGCGCGTTCCCGCACGTCCTCTACGTGGACTGCGAGGGCGCCGCGCACAACCCCCGAGTCCGCGAGGCCATCCAGGAGATCGAGAAGTTCGCCGTGTTCGTGCGCGTGCTCGGATGCTACGCCGCCGACTCCACCGTATACGACCTGCAATGACCGTTTCCTAGCTATTCTAGCATTCAGGAATCGGGGTTCACAGTCAGAGTAGCTGCTTGCTGCTCCTTGCTTTTTTTTTTTTCCTGTAAAGAGATGGTCGTCTTTTTCTGTAGATGTGTGTGCATAGGTTTTTAAGCTGCTTGTAGCGGCGGCATCAGAAAGCCGGATTACTGTAAACTTCGGTTTGTTATATCGATCCTGCTACAATCTTTCAGTTCTGTATTATCCTCTGTCAGACATCCAGCATCCGTCTTGTAAATTTCAGTTGTGACAGTTGGACTCTAATAATCGAACAATGCCCCCTCCCCCCCTGGCTAACTACTACTGCTGCTGCTGCTGCTACTACTACATCTCTGTCTTTGTTTTTAATCCTTCTGCAATCCATCAGTACTGCAGAGCAACCAGACACTGAATCTGCAACCGAACCATTCGTTCCAGTTTTCTGGGCCTTTAGAGTTCACACTAATCTGCAACTCTAAGAATTCATGTGGGGCTCGTGCTGTCTGTGCACTGATTAGCGAAGCTTTTGTGCGCTTCACTGATGGAACAGCTCCATACTGTCGGGAGATGTAAAAAAAAATAAAAAATGGTTGGTTCCTCCTTTGCAAGAAAAGAAAAAAAAAGGACGTGTGGTTCTGGCGCACCAGCACCAACCGAACCGTCGCACATATGTAACACGACGACAGAACGGATGACGTGATGCCATGAGGAAACGTCGCTGTTGCAGCGTTGCTGCTGATAAGCGAGCCCTCTGATCCCAATCAACCAGCTCCGCCTGTCGGTAACAAACCAAGTGAGACGGAGAGACGATTCTCGTATCGAACCAGCGAATCTTCCACAGATTCGGTGGAGCGGAGCAAGCCACGATCGAGTTCGTCCCAGGTCCCAATCTCGCCGACCTCTGCACGCTATACATGTGCACTGTGTTTTCGGAGACTGAAAGACTGAACGAACTCCAAACACTGGTATGCACTAGTACTACTAGTAATGAATGGTATGTAGTGACCAAGATCGCTTCGTGGGCGCGCCACCTCCACTCCACAGGGCTTGGACGATGGGAGAAGAGCAAATGCATACTGCACGTCTGTACCTGCACCAAACCCTCGGCTCTTCGTGGTCACCGTTCTCACAGCACCAGCATTTTTCATCCACCGAAATATCTTGGCCACCATCATCATGCTGGGACTGGGGAGGAGGACACAAACGGCCCTCGTTAATGTTCACGGCAAACGCATGCTGGATCTCCTGTGCAAGTGTGCAGCGCATTGTCCTCCTCGTCTGGGTTCGTCGCCCCGGATCACTTGGCGGTTTCTTGTTCACCATCACAGCGCAGCGCGCGGGACCAGATCGTCCGGTGCTCGATGCAACAGAAACAGAATCACACGCGCCCAGCCAATAAACAGCGCGCGTGGTACTGTACGTTCGTTTTCATGGCTGTCCCTTTTTTATCTCTCTCTCGTGGGATGAGAAGGAGGCGTTTGCAATAATGGACGCACATGTGCATGCCTCCCGTCCACCTGATTGGCCAGACCGTTGGTTGGGCACTCTCTCCATCCCCTTTTATTTTGTTTACAGTTTTTTAATATAAAGATTAATAAAAAATAAGATAGTTGCATAAAAAATAAAAAAAGATAGAGATGTATTGTAAAGAGGAAAAAAATAAATTGAAAAGTAAGAATCACAAAAAAAGAGATAACTAGAGGATCTAGAATCATAAGTAAATGTGAACGGAGAGAGTATCGGAAAATTAAGAAGAATATTAGTATAAAGCCTCTCCTTCACGGCTACTTAGTACAGTAATAAAAAGTACTAGTACTAACAAATTACTAAAAGAGAGTCAGTAGTATTGTAAACTTCTTCGGAATGTTCCAGCTGCGCGAGTGTGCAGTGCACCCTGATGCGAAGCAAGCAAGCAGACTCATCAATGCCGCTCCTGTTAGGAATTTGATGTCAAAGTTCTGTACTACAGTATTAGCTTGTCAAAAGATGGGAGCGCCGGCGCGATTACAGCGGGCTGACAGTTACTTCCTGTGGGCCGAATAAAGTTCGATTATTTCAGGGTTGATGGCAATTCCTTCGTGGGCCAGTTTTATAGTGAAAACACAAACTTGTTTCTTCTTCTTTTTTTTCTACAAATGCAAAAAGTAAACCTCTTCGGTCTTGAAATTCAGAATCATGTGGCAAGTTTAGCAAAACAGGCATGCTCAAGAAAAAGGTTTCAGTGGCAGTTCTACCGAGATCTCTAGTGCATTTAGATCCCGATATGCAGTAGACTTAAGAAGTGCCCAGGCTGGCTGCTATGCACCGACCGAGCTCACCGTGCCTCACTGCTTGCATTGCATATGGCTGATCCGGTCCGGCCGGGCCAAACGTAAGCCGCCCATGCCGATCCGACGCGCCACCGTGAGCCGACACGGGCCTGCCTGTGTTTTTGTAGCAGTTGGTGGGCCGACTGCCATAGGACTACAGATGATTGATGATGCTCATGGGCCAATCAATAGGACAGGTGAGTTTCGGCCACAGATGGGTCGGTCAAGTTCAAAGCAAAATGGACTGTTAGCGTGCGAAAGGTTCGAAGCTGTGGAGTTTGTGCATGAGAACCATCAGTTCTAGCATTGATGTGCACACGCTATGGCTCGCATCTAGATTAATTAACAGCCAGGTTAGATTGGTAGACGTTTGAGGTTCTTTGCACCACTGAGGTTTTTTGTAAATTTTTTGCTCCCATAACCCCTCGAATATGATGGAGAGAGTTCTCAAAAAAAAAAAAAAATCTCCATAACATCAACTCTAGTCGTAGGACCTTTACTCCCTTCATTTTTAAATAGTACTTCAGTTCATTTTAAAATCAATTTATTGTACTAATGATAATAATTTTAAAATGGATGAACGTACTCTTTTTGTCTTACCATACATTGTCCAATGCAACCTTCCTTTATGGAGGAACCACCACACACGATTTTTTCTTTTTTGTCAACGTTATATAGTACTACTTGAAATTGAACACAAAGCAGCTCTCGACTCATAGGTTGACATTTGAAATGGAACTTCATGCATGCTACTTAAAAAACTCATAGGTTGACATTTGAAGCTTGGTCAACCAGCTAGCAACCTGTTTGTGCTAATTAATTAAATAGCTTCCGGCCGGTGGGAAGTCGTGGGGAAGATAATGTATAATGCTAATGTCAAACCTTTATATGTGTGCAAACTAATTAAGCTTGTGTCTGCTCATTCCATGCGACCATGCCAATGTACAATGCACAACCTAACGCCTTCAGTTTAATTAGTTCGATAGCTCATATGACAGCTAATATTATGTCATTCAAGAAAATTTGTCGGGTTTAACTTCTGCTCTCGTGCATGACAGCTAATAATGGACAATCGCGTCTGTATACCTAGTACAACGACAATTAATCAGGAAGGCAGCCAAATGATAAATATTTGAAGCATACAGATGCAGTGTGTGTATCGTAGCACATCAGCTGGGTGACAAGTCGTAAGCAGACACGCTACTAGTTTGCAAGGTACACGTATGGTATAATAGTACATTGTCTCTGTACTACGATGCATTCTATCTTCGCATAAACAAGTACACGATCGATACATTTTATAAGTAACAAGCCGGAGAGGAATTCTAAGGCAAAGAAAAAAACAGTGATGTAAATTGTGCGCAACTCGACTGCTTTCGTCTCTAGAGAGAAGCCCTAGACTGTGACTTGAATCAAAAGATAGGTTCCACAGTGCCAAAGTGAGCCAACTATGAGAAGAGGGGGATCAAACTCTGTTGAACCATTATCTACACCTCACTGAATCTCAAACTATTGTAGATTAGTAAAGAGATTGGGGGATTTGTGATGGAGATTGTGGAGAGAGAGAGAAAGAAAATAGAGCACACATGAATGAGGAAGAAACTGGACCGATGCTCTCTCGATCCTTTCGTGCTCTATTTCTTATTTTATGGTTCTTTAACATTTTAGTCCCTGCCATATGCTATAATTACAAAACTAATACACACCAACACTCCCCCTCAAGATGGGGTGAATATATCATATAGACCCATCTTGTCACAAAATGTAGAAAAGGTTTTTCAGGGAGTCCTTTTGTCAAAATATCAGCTACTTGGCTAGTGGAATTTACATATGGCAAACAAATTGTTCCTCTATCGAGTTTCTCCTTAATGAAGTGACGATCAATCTCAATATGCTTGGTTCGATCATTTTGCACCGGATTATTAGCTATATCAATAGCTGCTTTGTTATCACAGTATAACATTAAATGTTTCCTCTTGAATAATCTCAACTCCATCAGAAGGATTTGCACCCATAGTAATTCACACACACCATGGGCCATAGAACGAAACTCTGCCTCAGCAGTAGATCTTGCCACAACACTCTGTTTTTTACTCCTCCATGAGACCAAGTTGCCTCCAACAAACATACAATATCCAAAAGTTGAACGTCTATCATCCAAAGAACCAGCCCAATTAGCATCAGTGTAGCATTCAACTTGCAAATCCCCTTGACGAGTATATAAAAGTCCTTTACCGGGACAACCTTTAAGATAACGCAAGATTCGATACTCAACATTCATATGAGATGATTTAGGATCATGCATATATTGGCTTACTAAGCTCACTGCAAATGCAATGTCAGGTCGTGTGTGAGAAAGATAAATAAGTTTCCCGACCAACCTTTGATAATTTTCTCGATTCACTGGGCTCCCCATATCCTTACTCAATCGATGATTTTGTTCAACTGGAGTGGCTGCAGGTCGACACCCAAGTATGCCAGTTTCCTTTAGTAAATCTAGGACATATTTTCGTTGACACAAAAAAATGCCCTTAGGACCACGAGAGATCTCTATTTCAAGAAAATATCTTAGAGGTCCCAAATCTTTCACTTCAAACTCTTGTGCAAGATATTTCTTCAAACATGAAATTTCTAGGGAGTCATCTCCGGTAATCACAATATCATCCACATACACAATCAATATAGCCACCTTCCCTGCGGCGTGCTTATAGAAGAGTGTATGGTCTGCATTACTTTGAGCATATGCTCTTCTGAGCATCGATTGCCTAAAATGATCAAACCAAGCCCTTGGTGACTGCTTTAATCCATACAATGATCGATGCAACCGTAACACCTTGTTTTTGGTTTGATTTGTTTCAAACCCGGGTGGAATGTGCATGTATACTTCCTCACGAAGATCACCATGAAGAAATGCATTCTTCACGTCCAATTGACATATATACCAGTCTAAGTTAATTGCACAAGAGATAAGTGTTTTCACTGAATTCATCTTGGCTACTGGAGCAAACGTTTCATCATAATCAATCCCATAAGTCTGGGTATATCCTTTTGCAACAAGACGAGCCTTATATCTATCCACCTTGACTTCAGGTGTATGCTTAATAGTAAATACCCACTTACACCCAACAGGTTGCTTACCTGGTGGAAGATCCACAAGCTCCCAAGTTTTATTCTTTTCCAAAGCCCTCATCTCTTCAAGCATTGCTTCCTTCCATTTAGGATCCTCCTTAGCTGATTTCCAGTCAGTAGGAATGTTTGTAGAATTTAGAGAGGCAATAAAACTTTGAAAGGATGTGCTAAGATTTTTGTAGGAAACAAAATTGGCAATATCATGTTTGTATCCTACACAATCCTTAACTCGAGCTGGAATATCAGTGGTCTGAGGTGGCTTTCTCAAAGCAATATGTAGGTCATTTGTAGGAGATAGCTGCGTAGATTGTTGGTCATCAACTTGCTCGCGGGAGCCAGGTGAAGTAATAGGACTAAGGGATAGAGAATTGGTACCTGAGACATCATGCATATTGATCTCTATATCTTGAGAAGACACACTACCTTGAGTATCTCCATGATTAGAATTATCATCTCCATTATCGTTGATGGTCTCCCCCTGACTTGGATTGGAATGATGACGAGTGACTCCTGAAGTAGGAACAAGGATAGAGCCCATGCCTCCATTATTGCTCTCCCCTTCTTGTTGCACTTCAGGTGGGGATAAAGAAATTGTAGTATCATTGGTCGGGGTATAAAAGGATTCATATTCACGAAATGTTACATCCATAGTCACAGAGAAACGACGTTCAGATGGAGTCCAACATCTATATCCTTTTTGAGTAGCAGAATAACCAACAAACACACATTTTATAGCACGAGGCTCAAGTTTGCCAACATTATTTCGATAGTCATGAACAAAACACACACATCCAAACACTTTTGGAGAAACAACGAAGTCATTTGAATTCAACAATAATTGAGCAGGGGATTGATTGTCAAGAATACGAAGAGGCATGCGATTTATAAGATACGTTGCAGTCTTTATTGCCTCTCCCCAGAGGAACTTGGGAACATTCATAGTGAACATCAAAGATCGAGCAACCTCAAGCAAATGTCGCTTTTTTCGTTCTGCAACACCATTCTGTTCTGGAGTGTTAACACAGGTGGTTTGATGTTCAATGCCATTTATAGCAAGGAACTGCTCAAACTCCTGGTTAACATACTCGGTACCATTGTTAGAACGTAAAACCTTAACAATGTCACCAAATTTATTATTAATAAGAGCACACAAATCTTTAAAGACCAGAAAGACATCACTTTTACGTTTCAATAAATAAAGCCAAGTGTAACGACTAAAACCATCAATAAAGGTTACAAACCATCTATGTCCAGAAACAGAGTGCACTTCACATGGACCCCGAACATCAGAATGAATGATATCAAAAGGTTTGTTGCTTCTTAAACCCAAACTAGGGTAAGGAACCCTTGTATGTTTAGCAAACTCACAAGCATCACATACAAGGGACTCCTTACAACATAAGTTAAAAATGGAAGGATAAATACGAGACATAGTAGCAAATGAGGGGTGCCCAAGCCTGCGATGGAGTAGTACTAATTCTTGACATGGAGATATCTTGGCAGCTAGTGCAACTTCATCACTGCTTTCATCAAGATAATAGAGTCCATCACGCACAGTCCCAGTCCCAAGAATTCTCCCTGTCCTTAGCTCCTAGAAAGCACAACGAAAAGGATCAAACCAACCTCTACAGTTGAGAGAGTTTGTAATAAAGCTAACAGACAGAGATTAACTGGAAAATTAGGAACATGTAAAACTGATGATAGAGACAAGGTTTTAGTGCATCGGACAGATCCATGTCCTGTGATAGGAGCTATGGATCCATCAGCTACACGCACCTTATCCTTACCAGAACAAGGAGTGTAGGAAGTGAAGAGATTAGATGCCCCAGTCATATGATTAGTGGTTCCTGAATCAATGATCCATGATTTAGTTTGGCTGGTAGATGTATGGGGTTTATGGGATAACATACCTTGGGATGATACATGAAAACCAGAATCAGCAGTAGAGGAATCTTGTGTGGAAGACAAGCCATCAGAGAGTTTGAGTTTGGATTTATAATCCTCAAGAGCTTTGCATATCTACCACCGGGAGCTTCCTTTCAGGTTCAGTGTGATTTGCCTGAGTCCAGTTCCCACCTTGTGCTCCGCCTGGTTGAGATCTCCCTTTTTTCCACCCAGGTGGATAGCCATGTAATTTAAAACATTTGGCTTTTATATGCCCTTCGTAGCCACAATGATCACATATTATTTTCTTCTTCTTTTGATTAAATGAAGGGTTACGTGTGAAGCTATCCTTCATATATAAAGCAGCCCGGGCATCAGTAGATCCATGATCATCCACTGCACAATTCTTTAGTCTAGTCTCTTCTTCACAAATACTGGAAACTATATTATCAAAACTTGGCCAGTCAGCCATAGAGAAGATAAGTTGACGTCGAAGGTCAAATTCTTGATTCAGACCATCAAGAAAATCTTGTTCACAAAGGACTACAACCAAGAATGGTGAATGGCTAGATCCTTTTTGTCATCAGGTTCAAAGGGGTGATGATAGTGTAGGTCTCCGTATAATTTTTTTATCTCACCGGCATACTCAGTTACAGACCTTGTACCTTGCTTCAAATGCAGTAGCTCATGCATGGCCCGAGTTGCTTCCATCCTGTTACTTTTTCCTAAAAACTGTGTTTCCAAAGCAGACCATACTTCTGTCACAGTTTCTAAAGTTTCAACCTGTTCACGTATTTTTGACTCCATGCTGCCCAATAGCCACACAAGCACTCTATCATGGTTCTGCTTATTTTCCATGTCACTATTCTTTTCTGTTTCTCCATCCGTGGTGGCACAGAGTAAAGAGCCATGCCCATGAGAGCCCAAAATCAATTTGGTGTGCCGAGCCCAACTAACATAATTTTCTGGCCCCGAAAGTTTCACTAGATTAGGCTCCAAAGCATATTTCACAATGTCTGGAGTCACCCTGGGTTGCTCAATTATTTTACTAAAAATTTCACACAGCTTATCGATACTAGTTTCTTGCGTCTGTCCACTGCTATCAGCCATTGTATCCACCGGGGTCACAACAAAATACGGAAGGACTACAGCTCCTTTGTCAGCACTTCACTCCTGAGAACAACAACTCACCAGAACCACGAGCACAAGGAAGGCGACGATCTCCTTGCAGCTGCTGCTTACAACGACCAGAACAGTGTTGAGGCCTCACACGCCGGCCCCCGAAATCACAACTCCAAAACCAAAATCAGCAGCAGGAGAATGAGATCCACAAGATTAACCTGCTCTGATGCCATATTGTACATTAGTAAAGAGATTGGGGGATTCGTGGTGGAGATTATGGAGAGAGAGAGAAGAACAGAGCACACATGAATGGGGAAGAAACTGGACCGATGCTCTCTCGATCCTTCCGTGCTCTATTTCTTATTTTATGGTTCTTTTACATTTTAGCCCTGCCATATGCTATAATTACAAAACTAATACACACCACACTAACATAGTGCCATTTGTCAAAACCCAGTTTATATGCACATATCTAAGGACCTTTAGCATCTTGGAATATATGTTTTCATATTCTAATGTCAACGAGACATATATAACTAGTATCTACCTATAGCTCCGTTGAAAAGTGTACAGATATTTATTTAGTTTAACTAACTACTCCCTCGGACCCAAAATATAAATCTATCTGGACACTTGCCTTGGCCAATAATATAGTTAGTGTAATATATCCCTTTGAGTTAAGAGTGATAAATATGAAAATATTATCATAACTATTAATTTATTATTGAATATTTAGCAAAGTTTAAAAAGAAAATTTAAGCAATCCCAAATAGAGTTATTCACTAATAAAATCAACAGTTAAAAACTAGAGGGAGTATATTTGAGATTAGAATGGAGCAATATTTATCGTTTAGTTTTCTTACGTCAACAAAGGGAGTATGTTGCCATTGAATGTGATGGGACCAGAATCGGTCATTGATGAATTATACTCCTTCCTTCCACATATACATACTTGACACCATTGTCTTTTAGCATTATCTTTAGCAAAAATTCTCTTTGTCAGTTGACTCCAATTGTAGAAGATTTTAGTTGGCATCTTTAAGGGTGCTTGGATTGTGGGGGAGGATTTGATGCTGCTGCTGCAGGACTTAGAAAGGGCTTGCGGGATGTAGGCCAGCTAGAAGAAGGTGGTGGTGGGAGAGACGGTGGTAGCGCCGCCTCACGGGCAGTGGGAAATGGTAGTTGGGCCCAGCCAGGGCTAGGGAGCGCACGCAGACGAGTTAGCACGGCGGGGGCAGAGTAGGAGGTGGCAGAGCAGTAGGTGAGGGAGAATTCATGAGAGTGCATATGGTTGAAGACACTCAAATGGCTGTTGGATGGAAATCATGTGGTCTAAATTGTTAAGTGGACCAACATTTCAATTTTTAGCTGATTGATCATTTAGCCGCTCCCTATCTTTAATCATTCATTTTATTGAAAAAATAGTTTAAAAATGTAAACTTGAAGTTGTGTTTTGTATATTTAGTGATAAAAAAATATAATAAAATATATAATATTTACTGTACTATTAAGATGAATGGTCTAAAAGTCAACGGTGTTAAATATTGCGGAAGGAAATAAATAGTATGTTGTGAGCGAACTATTACTCTGCTGAGTTAGCCTGGTTTCATACTCAACTGAATTCATTAATGACTGATTCGTTCCAACACAAAACGTAATTCAGGGCGCAAGCATGTATGAAAAATAATGTCCAGATGCTAAGAGTTGGCTATCATATAGTACAATGACACATGTTGGGTAAATTAAAATAAAAATGTTATGTGATGGTGGTCTGTCAGCGTATCATTGGCTAATCCTGCATGTGATTATGCTTGGTTAAGTTCGGATGTCATGTGTCTACATCGCGCTGGTTTTAATCAATCAAATTAGTAATTGACTCTTCATTTTCAATGGGCTGCCAGGAGTTGTCAGAATCACTCTTGTGTATAACCCTTATTAATTTTTCAAGTTTGATGTTCTGCAGTCCATCTCTATCTACTTGGAGCTAGCTAGCTACTATCTAGTTCTGATATATATACTTTTCTTTTGAGGAAGATAATTAATGATACTTTTCTGATAAATAATGCATTTGCATACGTATTGGCTTCTTAATTAAGTAACAACGCTTATATATTATGCCAAATGAACATAGTTAAATGGATTCGCTGCATCTTTTGTAGATCCTCTGCATCCGTTATGGAGAATGAGCTATAGGAGGCCATGCATGCATGCAAGCCCAGAATGGCAAGGATTCCGTATTCCATTGCGTTGCACGTTGTATATATATCTTCCATATGATTCCCCATGAGTATATGGAGATATATAGTACGTCCCCTTGGTTGTGAAAATTAAGATGATCCGTTTTAAGCTTTTTTTTTAAAAATTTTTTTGCCAAGAGATCCCTTTTAGCTGCATGTAGTAGTACTTGGATCGAACATATAGATATATATCATATCGTAAGCTGGTGCACTCATCATTTCTCTCTCTCTCTTGATCGAGTGTCGTCATGCATAGTGGCGTACGGCTACTATGCTACGGCTATTTCAAATGTCCGAAAACTGTGGAAAAAATTTTGGCAGACGCGTGCCGTACGCTGTAGTGAATGGGGGTTTGGAAGAAGTACTAGAGCTCTAATTAAACTACTAGGAACGACGACATATAATAGACGTTGTGTCCCTATTTTAACTAGCTCTCTCATCAAGTCAATGAATGTTCATTGGCTGTGAGGACAGGTGTCATACATACGGTCACATGAGCGTGCTTGGCCTTGCAACCTCGTCTATAGACAGTCCCTAATTTGCGCGCGTTCCATCCGACTGTGTATATATATATAAAAGAACAATCTTCGGTTCGACGATAATTCCGCCAAATTCAACCCAATTTATTAAAAATGTCAATGGACTTACTATATTAGCATGCATGGTCAGAAACATATCGAAGCTTCTAATTAATCGTCCTCTGGAACAAGAATTTTGTAGTAGTGTGCCTCTGAACTTGCTCGTTGCACTTCAGAAGAGCCGGGATAAAGGATTTTTAGATTCAGGTCAATATAGAGATCTGTACTTGATCCCTATGTGTAGTACTGTCCCTTTTTATCCCTTTGGGGTTGTTGAACAGAGAGATGCGTTTCAGCACCTCAAAAGACCAATAGTACTAAGACCTCCATCACAATATTCTCTTCAAAGATCCATCGATCGAGTTGCCGCGGTTATAACTTTTTATGTGCATCATAAGCCAGCGTTTGATCGATCTCCTTGATCGTCACTGGTAATAATTAGCTTAATAATGTTCTATTTTACAAATGTGTGAGCATGGAATAAGAGCAACATGAACATCAATAATCAGAAAAGGTGAAAGCGTGGATTTAACAACGGAAACCTTACGTATGATATAACATCTGGTAGACTCAGTTTCAGACTACAGATCTCTCTGTGCAGATCTACTATGTAGATTAATGTTCCTCGTTATTATATGTGCTTATACGTGATAAGATTTGAATAAATACAGTCACACAAGTATGCTTATTTTTCAGTTCGGTCCCAAATACTTCCAGTGGACACCAAGCTAGATGACTGTAAATAACCCACATCTGGCCTGATCATATAAAACAAATACCAATATATGTGAAACCATCTCCATATGCTAACCTCTAGCTTAAGGCTGCCTTTCCACTGTCACGGCAAGCCAATATGTACGTAGATGAATTATTAAAATCCATAGTTTCATTGAGCAACTAACAAAATGGGGTAGCATGTTAGCTATGACTCTATCTATACTTACCACTAAGAACTAACCCTTGATGAGCACCTCTTAGAGATTGAAGAGGTGGCTGATCTTGAGATTCGTGGTCACCACCACAAATAGTTACGTTGTTAGATAAGTAAGTTAGTCATCACCCACAAATAGTTGATAGAAAAAAAAAGTTAATGGGATTTCCAAGATAATGTGAATTAGCTATAATTAAATTATTGATACTAACCACGTAAATGTGTAAGAACCTAATAGTTTTATACATTTCAACAACTTCTATCCACTTATTAGAACATGACTGCTTAACAATTTTTATAAAAAATAACAGGTGTGACTAACTATAAAAGTTGTAGTTTGTTGAAACAAAGGCTAAGAATAGTTGTAGTTTTACTGACATTGTTCCAAAATGGTCTCCAAATCATTTTGACTCTCTAAGTGCGATGCAAATAACCGCTCATGCGTTTAAAATGAACCGAGAATAGAAAAAATATCAGTAAAATAAACCAAAGGTTCATTGAGGTGGTTATTTATACTTTGCCCATAGTACGAGGGAGGAAAACGGACTTCTTCCAAACAAAAATAAAAAATTAACATGATGTTGCACTAGCAAACTGAACGTATAGCTCTGCTATAGTTAGGTTTCTTATGGTGAACCAATCTACCTACCTAGTTTTCAAGTCCAAAACTGAACACAAGTATCACATTTACAGTTAATATTATTCCAAAGAACGACGCCAGATCAATCTTGATCTTGTTAATGCTCATAGAGAGGTAGGGTGTGGTGCCAGTCCAAGACGGCTCTGTGATTATGTGAATTAGCAATATGCTGAACTAAGGAAGTTTGAGACAAAAAAGCACAAACTGCATGCGGTTAAAATGTGGCCAGCAGCGACTGGTAGGTTTAATTTGGCGGGCACACGGTCAGCACGCGGCGGTGGAGTCGAAATCAGTTGCACCGCGCGCGCGCTGTTGCTTGTGTTCTCACCTGCGCTACGATGCGTGTGGTTGTGGGGTATGTGCCGGCGACCCGGACGGCAGCCTGCAGCCTCCACCGCCGACACTGCCGAGAGACAGCGACGCCCACGTAGGAGATACGTCGTCATGCAAGCCCGTCAAACGCCGCCCAACGACGTAATCGAGGACGTCGTTATAACCTGGTTGTGTGATATTTTTGACGCTATCTTTTAGCCTCTATTAGCTTCTTAATTAGCTGTTATCTTAAGAAAAAGGGTCTTACCAATCCACTTTTTAGCATGCTCTTAGCCAATTCAGTTCTGAACTGAACCTTTTTTTTTTTTATCACGTATACTTCCTCTTAAGTATTTGAGGCCCCTGAAGCGACAAATTAGAGCAAGTTGAACAAGAAGTGAAAGTTTCTTCTTCATTTTACAAAATGTTCCACCTCTCTTAAGTATTTGTTTGTATACATTTATAGGTATATATAATTATAGATATGAATTTATATAACAGAGAAATAAGAAAACTGTACCACCTTGTACAATAGTGTAAAAAAAGAACTAAATTTCAACACAACTGATTAGGCGGCCACGTAATTACAGAAAACACTCGACCATTTTCATATCGGTTCCTGGTGTTTTTCTGCAATGACGTGGTACACATACAATATATTCACCATCTAATAATATGAACACTCCCAAAAAATGTTCACGCTGCAAAAATTTTGTTTCACTTCTTCACACACGTATACTACTACTATATACCAGGCCATACCAGCTAGATCGAGTTACCGTGATCCATACGTTGACGGCCGTCACAGTCAAGACGCGGCGCCGGTCAGCGTTGCACAGTGACGAGCAAGCTGGAGTCCTCTTCGCCGTGGGGGGCCGCAACCTTGACGCACGGTGGCGGCGGCGGCACCGCGTTGTCTTCTTTCCCGACGTTCACATCGCCGGTATCGTCGTCGTGTCCGCTACCCACGAGGACGGCAACTCCGGCGAGAACCTGCGCGAGCTCGGCCTGCTTGGTCCAGTCCGTGCGGGCGATCACCACGAGCATGACGGCGACGCAGGCGACCTGCGCGGCGAGGAGGCCGAGCCAGAGTCCCCTGAAGCCCTGTCCGGCCCAGAACGCCAGCGCCACGGCCACAGGCGTGCCGACACCGTAGAACGCGCCGAGGTTGATGCGCGCGCCGTCCTTCGGGCGCGCGCTGCCGCGGAGCACGCCGCAGCCGGCGGTCTGCGGGCAGTTGCCGAGCTCGCACAGCCCGAGGATGGGCAGCACCGACGCGGTGAGCGCGAGGATGGACGCGTCCGTGGTGAACATGCGCGCCCACGCGTCGCGCACGGACGCGGCGAACGCTAAGGAAGCGAGGCCCTGGAGCGCGCTCAGCGCGAGCCCCGCGGCGGCCGCCGCGCGCGCTGCGCCCGGGCGGTTGGCGCCGAGCTCGTTGCTGACGCGCGTCGACACGCCGAAGCTGAGCGACGACGGGAAGATGTAGAGCAGCGAGGTGGTCTGGATGAGCACCCCCATGGACGCGACGGTGGCCTTCGGGTTCGCCAGCAGGCCGCAGAGGAGGATCATGATCTCGTACCACCACCACTCGAGGCACACGCTGGCGCAGCTCTCGACTGCGAGCCGGACGAGCCGCGCCCACCTGGTGACGTCCTTGAACATGCTGTTGTCAGGCAGCGAGAAGCCACCGGTGGCGCGGTGCGCGCCGGAGACGAAGACGTAGGCGAGCAGGAGGAGCACGAGGTTGAGGTTCGCCAGCGCGGAGGCGAGCGCGACGCCCTCGATGCCGAGCCCGAGGACCGAGACGAGGAGGTGGTTGACGGGGAGGTGGACGGCGACGGTGACCGCGGCGCAGACCGTGATCGGGAGGTTGACGGACTGGGTGCGGAGGTAGATGCGCAGAGGGTGGAGGAACGACTGGAAGAGGAGGTCCGGGAGGCAGAAGAGAATGTAGCGCTGCGCGGCGGCGGAGATGGCCGCGTCCTGCCCGCACAGCAGGAGCAGCGGCTCCATGTGTGACCAGAGGAAAGCAACGGGTAAAGACACGGCGAGCAGGAGGAGCACCATCCGCTGCATGGTGGCGCCGACGAGTGGGAGGTTCTTCGCTCCGAAGGCCTGGCCGCACACCGGCTCCATGCCCATGGCGAGGCCAGACAGGACAGAGTACCCCGTGATGTTGGCGAAACCGATGGCCAGCGACCCGCCGGCGAGGGCGAGCTCGCCCAGCCGGCCGAGAAACAGCATCGATATCATCGGGCGGACGTAGAGGATCAGACCCGTCATGATCATCGGCAATGACAGCCGGAGGATAGACGCCGCCTCCTTCGCCGCGCAGCTCATGGTCAACGACGACGGCTTGTCGGCCAAGACCGGCAGCGGGAGTGACTTGCACGTCGTCGTCGACTTGGGCACAACCACGACCGCGAGGAGGTCCTGGGAGACGACGACCGCGCCATCCTCACCGACGACACCATCTCCGCCGGCTCCCTTAATAGCATTGCACCGGCACGGCAGCAACCGCTGATGGCCAACGAGACCCTCGCACATGGCGGCGCGCGCACAAAAGCTTTTGGAGGGAAACCAAAGGGGGAGTTCAAAAGCTGGGTAGAGGCTAAATTTATAGGCGGAAATGGATAGGAGGAGTCGATGCAAAAGACAAAAGAGAAACGGAGATTAACAAGGATCCGGAGGGAGCTGGATTATAGTCTCTAGCTAGGCTGGAGAGCACTCGCTCGTCGTGTAGCTGCAAAAGAGAGCGCCGGTCTCCGCCGGCTAAGAACAGCGCACGACGCACGCGCACGAGGCTTTGTTGTATCGCACGGCTTGTAGCTCCAGGACGCTTCGCGAACAAAACGCGCGGCAGCTTAGTTTGGCCGCCCCCGATCGAGTGTCTTTATCCAAGGGGACAAATATCCAGCAGGAAGCAGAGAGGCCAAAAGGATGAGGAGAAACTGAGCAGCTAGGGAGCAGGGGTATTTATACTACACAGGGCGATTGGCCAGATAGCGCACCATGCATGAACGCATAAGCCACACCATAAGTAGGCATTTAATTAGTATCGTGGACTTTTTGCAAAAGAGAGTTGAACATTTCTAATCAAAAAGCAACGTAGCTTAGGGTTCTTGAGTGTCGGATTTAAGAGAGACAGGAGAGGCTGTGTTGCAAAATAATGATGCTGATGATGAAGTCATGCCTGATTTCAATGACAAAATTATCCTAGTTTTTAGTCTAGCCTTTTTGGGGTTTTTAAACATATACTAGACACATACACTTATTACGTGTAAAATATTCGCTTCTATCCCTCGCAAAAAAATACTCACTTCTATGATCACACAATTAAGAACTTACCGTACATGCAGTGTAGTCATAAGTGCAACAAACATCCGACCCAAGTCTCAAACCGGAGGATAAAAAGGTTCCACCACACAAGGAACCTAACCACGTAGCTGAACTACACTCAGTTTTGCACTGTCCATAAAATAGCATGGGTTGAAAAGATCAAATTGTTTTCAGGGTTTGATATTGTACGACTAACCTATCCTTTGACCTCATTTGCTTGGTTCCTCACTATGTTTCAAATAATATAACATTTTATATCCGCCTCCATTTATTGGTCAAGAAAGAATAGAAAATTAAATAGCTTGCTTGACCTCTTCAAGAGTTGATCTTAAATAGGGGGGGTATTCAGGCGGTGTACTACTACTTCCACAATTTTTTTACGTTGTTGACTTTAGCAATATTTTAAATATTTACTATTGTTAAAAGATTATGATAAATATCATATATTTTATTAGAGTTCTTTTGCAGACATTATTTTATTATGATTGTTTTATCAGTAGAGGTATTTTATATAAATATAACTTATAATTTTTCACATTTAAACTATATTTTAAAACATGATGCTAAAAGTCAACTGTGTCAAATGGAGTACATCAGACATGATGTTATAAAATGAAAGAGAATGACAAACAAACATGATCATCCATGACATATTTAGTTTTAACTTCTTTGAAATAAAAAAGAAGTATTTAATTTGAATGTCAATGAAACATAGTTTATAACATTTGAAATAGATGGGGCCGGGAATAGGAAAAAAATCATTAAATCAGTTCATTTCAATAGTTCAAAATGTTTCATACATGATAGGCATCAATACCAAGGGGTGATCGTCTAATATATTCATTTAGACAAATTTTGATGGGCGTTTATGAAACATTTATAGTCTTGAATAACTCAGGCGTTGCCTATCAAGTAGCTTTTGAAGTGAGTCACGCATCTTTCCCTGTCACAGGGTTTCTGAGTGAGTTGGTCAATGCATATTAGCTTCAACATGCTCCTGCATTGATTTTCTGCTATTGTTTCACCACTATATCAATCTCCATATATAAATAATGGTACAGATTATTTTCTGCAACGCTGCAGATATTTAGAAGATATAATATACATCATATATCTAAAAATGTAAGCACTTCTGGCTTTGGGCAAAGTCAAAACTACTCACCTCTAAAATTAACTGAGTTTTAGTAAAAAATAATTATGTATATATATTGATAGTTGGTGGTTACATAGTAAATTATATTATATATTTTTTCTATTTAAACTAAATTAATTTAAAGATATTAAAGCTTAAATTGATGAGGTTTGACTTTGACCAAAGCTAAAAATGCTTACATTTTTTAATGGAGGGAGTATATGTATGTCAATACGATTTCCTCTCCGGGATGATCTGTGAACTCCTCGAATTTTGTTCTGATTACTAACTTAGCGTGGATAAGGATAGTCAACTAATATTTTTTGCACGCTAGATTGTAACGTCTGGCTAATAGTCAACAGGTTCTAACAAATAGGAGATCGATGTCATGGGCATCTCGGCCAAAGTGATGAGAGCTGAAGTCCTTTTGAGGAACATTCAAGCTAGCTACATACTGAAAATCCTGCTGTAGAAACTGAGTTTCAAAGCAATATACAGGTCCTGCGCTCATAAATAAGAGTTACCATCTGAAAACTATTTATTTAACAAATCTAAGGAAATTGTCAATTATTTCTTTGATCACAAGGTGAAGAAAGTCAGCTAAACTTATTTTGTAACATCGTCTTAGTAATCATACGATGCCGTACATATATGTAGGACCACTACGAGTAAACTGTTGGCTGACCAGAGATTAATGTATGACATATCATTATTCGGGGGAAAAAAAGAGATTAATATGCACGGCATGTCTCTTGCAAAGATACATGGCTACTACGTCATCACCAACCGCGCTAGAAAATAATGCAGAAATTAAATGGTAATGCATACCTGTCTTTGCATCAACAAGTGTGTGAGTGAGAGCAGCTGCGCGCTTTGCAAGTCTCTAGACGATTGAGAACACGCAGTTAACGCCTGAACGCCCGGCATTGACCTGCTTGCTGATCTGAGACAATTTCGTTCCTCCAGTCCCAACCTAATAATCTGACCGGTCGCGACAGTTTGGCTAGTCTTCTTCTTTCTAGCCTTAAGATTTTGCCAAAACCTAGCTAGCGGCCAGGAGCTCTCACCTGGTTGTCTACAACCGCCACGACGACTCGACCAAACGAGCTGAAGCTTTCGCGCCCTTTTGACCGTTCCAAGCTCTCTCTCTCTCTCTGAATTCGTGCTTCCCCCCAACGAGCTAGAACTAGCAAGTTACTCCTAGCTGCTTATTTCTGAACGGATCTCACTGCTTCGATCGGACTTGGTCAGGTGTGGTGTGCTCGTGCCATGGTCCATGTCCCAACCTAATAATCTGACATGCGAGTCTTCGATAGGCACACTGATCTGGCTGTGTGGCACTGCTGCTGATGCCTACTGATCTTTTCATCTTTTTGAATGTCAACGTTCTAGACGGTGATTTAGTCGTGTTCACCTGGTATGAACAAACGAAGATACTGGATGATCGCTCTTTGTCAAAGAAAGAGATGGCTGGAAATGACAGTATATAGTTGCCTCCTGGGAAGCAAAACCGGAAGAGTCTTATAAGTTTCGTGCATGATGAAATATGAAACATGAATAGTAGCCCAAAGATTTCAGTTTGCAGGCGACTTAGCTCCTGCTCTTTAACTCTGGAGTGTTGTCATGTCTCGCTGGGGGGAAAACTAGACAGTGAGGAAGACCGCCTGTCCTGAAACGTGAAACACATGTTTATTTCACTGTGTGCTATGGAATTGGAAGCCCATCGTGCAAACACCGAGTGCAATGCCCCGCGTGCTGACGATCTGCTCGCGATGGATGGGCATCGGCATGAGCATGACCATCAGTGGTAGACGGCGTTGGCCGTTGGCACTTGGCACAAAGTGCAGTCTTCTGGTCATCCGGTGACCAGAAGGATACATATAGAGATCCTGTTCACATGTGTAACTCTGAGTTCTCCAAAACTAAATATGGTATGTTACATTACTATATGATGGTACAAATTAGTAAGCCGCCTCTCAGAACCTCCGACTCACTGAGAATATAAAACCACTAATGAAATATAAAAATACATCTCTTCTGACTTTAAATTTAATTTTCTTGATAGGGTGCACATGCACTCTATTTTATTTTATTTCCTCCATTCTATGGAGATGAAGTAGACGGGTCTCCTGGATAAGCCTGAACTAGGGGTGAACTATAGATCTATTAGGTTCACCTCCGAAACACTTTAATTCAAAAAATAAAGTTTTCACACTTGCTTTCACTTTTGGAAAACTAGTTCTTTTTTGAACTAAAGAGGTTAATTTGGAGGTACCCATTATGTGCACCTTTGACACCCGTAGCCCGAACCAAATCCAGTTAAACTTAGCTTTACTTATGAAACGATGGAGGATTACTTGTATGTAGCACTTAATCGCTCTTTCAAGTAGTCACCGCTCCTGATAGGGGGGAACCTGGAGAAGTGCTCAACTTTAAGTATGAGAATCAATAGAAAATGAAATTGACCCATGTTCAAGCTGACCTTGGAGGATTTGCCTCATCGCAACAACTATCAAAGCACCGGACCACAAAATCAGGGTTTGGATCAAGAAAGAAAGCAACCTGGTACATCAAACCAAAACTTCGTGAAACAAATGTGTATCATAACTCCAGATATAGAGAATGCCGTACAAGTAATGAGAGCTGAAATTTCTTAAGACAGAATTGTGATTTAAATAGTTAGTGAAACTCACAGAATACCGCTCTCTACCAACAGCAACAACCCGATGAAGTGTAGATCTACATGTAATGGCAGAAACACATTATAATAATCCATATTAGTACACAGGTTTGTCATTTTTAGAGATGAATTAGTAATATGCACACTCCAAAATATAAAATACTATGAAACAGAACAACAAAAAAACTTTTCACAACAAAATTTCAGCAAACTAAATCCAGATACCATAAGATGTCGATCTACCTCACAAGCATGTTTATGATGTTGATAAGACATAAGATAAAATAAAATTGTGGTTATGAGGTGCAAAGATAATTATGGATGGGATGCAAGTTATCTTTTATCCTGTTCAGGTTCTCCTAACCAGAATTGCCAAGTCTTCTTCATGCAAGTACTAGTGGTGCCATTTATTTCTTACAAGATAGAAACCTAGCAACAATTAAATGGTGCCATTTAATTCTAACTCCCTCTGTTATGACAACAATTCTAGTTCAAAATGAACTAAAGTAGTTTTTAGGATAGAGGGAGTATCTTATTTGATAGTGCAGAATTTTGATGCAAGAAGTCCTCTGAGATTTCGATGCAAGAAGTCCTCTGGGTGCCAGACCACCACAAAGACAAACAACTGTTGCTGCAGTAGAAAACAGCTAACAGACCACCACAAAAGGCACCAGTGAAAAGCAATCAAAATTAAAGTATGTACCTGAAAACACAATTTGTCCATCTTTCAAGCAAATCACCAATGTTAACAATAAGGGTTCTACAAGTAACAAAATAAGTGATCAGATCACAGCATTCCTGCAACAAATTATCTAAAAGATCACTGAAATAGTGTTCCAGAAAAAGTTAACCAGAAAAAAAAAAGAAGCTTTGATTAATATATTCACTAGAGAGGGCATGGTCGTCTAATAACAAAAATATGTAAGTCACTAACTAACAATTACCCATCAATATGAGGAACATCTTCCCACAGCTGTGGATGTCTATCCTTCTCCCTGCATATCTGTACATTCATAACAGCATAAGAATCTTTCTTCAAAATAGGGCTGTCAACAGGCCCAGACATTATTGCAGGTTATTTGCAAGCACGAAGGTTTGATCCCCAGTGGGCTTTGTGCAACTCAACCACCAAGACAACTGGCCCCTTGCCAGTTTCAAATATTTAATCTTAAATTATAAATACAAATAAAATGAAATCACCATTTTTACTCACTATAAACAGAAGTCATCATTCCTTTTTCGAAGCAGGAAAAGTTCTGAAGTAAGTGATTTACAATTAAAGGAAACTAAACTGAAGGCAATGAACAAAACTTTCTGAAAACACACAGCATACCTGTAGCCCAGGAGTGCCATCTGTTACAAGAAGGGTTATCATACCATAATCTGAATGAGCTGATGCACCATAGTTTCCGCGATCAGATTCATTTACTTCACCTGTATCAAATGGTATTTTGCACCATAGCAGAAACAAAGAACATTCACTTTATTGAGACCAACTGTTTTCAGAAGCAACTCAGAATTGCATCATGCATCTCATCTTGATTACACCCACTTGCCAGTACAAATTAGTTAATCAAAACAGGCAGAAAAAATAAGATAAGCGACAAGTGATTCTACCATAAGATATATACGATTATAATGGTTAGCAGAGTTTCCTTTCATAATTCAAATCGGTACTTTATACAGAAAGAAGTAATATAATAATTATCTTGAACTAACAATAAAAAAAGTCACATCTTATGGTTGTTGCTCGTAAGTTCTAAACATTATGATGTAACCTATGCTATCACACTATTCACTAATAAAGACAACTGAATGGCATTTTTCAATAAAGCAGGTGGCAACCACATCACCTACACAGGCATCTGAGGTTCCATTTGTTCCTTTTTAAAATTTCCCTAATACGTTAATAGAAGCATGAGAAATGTAAAGAAGCTGAAGCCATGAAGTAACTACCAGCAACCACAAAGAACAACCAATAGGCAACATAAAGAATGTCTCTAGAACAACACTATTCATATCACTTGAATACACAATTTTCTCTCTTTAGTATTATATAAATGGAAATACAGTAATGTAACCTGGGTAATGCAATAACCGAACAAATGCTGATGGGTGGTCTAATGCACCAATTTTCTGAAAGAATTCAGCATCCAGATCAAGACTCAAAGCAATCAGGGAGAGTATCCTTTTGCAAACAGCCCTAATAGATAATAAGTGCAGTGTTAGTTATTGAATTAAAAAAAGATTTACAAAAGATATGAATGATTTAGTAAAAACTTACAAAGCAGTTGATTGGTACAGTTTCATTGTGTCCTTCCAGGATGGAAAGAGTTCTGCAGATATATGCAAACATACAAATATTTTATATTTCCCATACGTGAAAAAAAATAAAACAAACAAGAAGGGCATATGCTCGTCTACAATGCAAAAGTGGATAAGTACCTTCAGAAGGCCATTGGTTTAAATCAGGTCCAATGTAGAAACTCTCCTTGAGATCTCCTGTATTGGTAAACGTTATTCATAGCACAATTAGTGGTCCAACTCTATCATTACAAACATCAGATGTAAAGGGTAAAGTGTCCAAAATGTGTATGTTTTGTTTTTTCAAATACAGGCAGCAGGGAAGTGAATGTGGCAAATGGTTATTTCCCTCGGCCTACCAATGGTAGAAACAATCACATTTTCATATGTAGACCACAGGGTATTCATATCTTAATATCCTTTAGGCACGTGACATGTTGCTATCACAGAACAGCTGACTAAAAATTAGAAGCACGGCTTCTGGTTCAGTTCTTAAATATCAGAACAAGCGGGTAATTTCAAAGAAAATAATAATAACGTACTTAAACCACTGCCACAGCCAGCAGCGAACCCCCCAAAATCCTTTTTAATTTCCTATTCGTTAAACAATACTACTATTCCGTCAGTAAGGTACCCATCAGCATCAGGCCTACACCAACTGATCGTGTGTCATTTCTAAAATCTGACATGTGCCAACCAAAACAGTTTAGAAATTCCAAGTTGAAATCAAATACTCCAGCGGTGCAAAGCAAAACGCACCGGAAAAAAAGGCTAGTCGCCCGATCAGAAACGCCGATACCTGTGAATTCGGACGCGGCGTCGAGCTTCTCTGCGTAGGGCGGCGTGTACCCTCGGTGGTTGCTGCTCCTCCGCAGCGCCATCTTCCCCTCCATCGGCTGCTCGAAGAAGCTCCGGCTCTCCGCGAACAGCGCGTCCAGCAGGGCGGCGTCCACCCCGTGGTTGGACACATAGAAGAACCCGTGGTCGACGCACGCCTGGCAGAGAACCAGATTATGCTTATAGTGACTGGTCGCTGCTTGCGCCCGCGAAGCAGAGACCTCGACTCGATCGCGGGAAGTTTGGGTTTCGGGAGGGCGGGCGGGCTCACCTTCCGGACAGCGGCGGCCGCCGCGCGGACGTCGGGGGACGCGAGGTCCACCACGGGGAGGTCAACGGTACCGGCGGCCATCTCCTCTCGGCGGTAGGGGATGCCTCTGCTGGCTGCTGCTGAATTGACAGTTGAGTGGTAGACACTGGTGTGCGGTGCTCGTGCGGTCGTACGCCTCGTCGGCTTTTGTTGACCAGGGCGCGCTATGTCGATGGGCTTCATTGGGTCTGATCCGAGTAGGATCTTGTACATTATGGGCTTCATGGATACAGCCCAGCCCATCATGTACAAGTTAGCGGCGTCCTTGCATTCGTTGTCCCATCTCAACTTCTCAAGTCCAAAAAGAAACGGACAGGTGCGGTACTGCAGCCAGCCGCCTGCAGGTGACTGAAACATTGTCTCTCGAGTCTCGAGAGCAGAAAAAGAACACAGTAGTATCAGATTTATCAGTCTCAGCATAGAACGGTACTGTAGTAACACAGAGCAGTAGTACTACGTAAACGAAGACCATGACAAGTGCTACCCATCATCTGATCTGAGGTGTCGAGATTAACTAGTACACACGTAGGCGTAGGCGAAGATACATTGACTAATTTCAATCAACGGTATCCTGCAGCGCTTGCTTTGTCAGTTCAGGCCTCAAGCGGCACCGCTCGTCTGCGGGCGGCCCGGCCGCCTGATCCTATCAACAACAATCATGGCTTAATTACCTGTCACCATTCACTCACTAGTGGACGAGATGGGGCTACCCGGACACACCACTCAGCAGTGCGGCGTCAACACAAACGACACAACAGGACGCGTCGAGGGCTCGAGAGGCGACAACGTCCGTGGATAATGGAAGAAGATAACGATGCAAGCAGTGCTGTAAAATAACTAATGCTAGCTAGCCCCCTGATGATGCGTCGAGTCCCACGGCGAGGCGACCTGGCTGACATATGAATTGGAGACGCTCTATCTAACCAGCACGGCCGTTTTCACCAGTATAATTACTGTAATAGTTAAGAACTGCTGCCTCCAGCTCTCGACAACTGCCGCCGCTTCACTCCATGGGCAAGCAGGAGCCAGGCAGAGGCAGGTGACGGAAAGGGGAGGCGACAGATCAGCGTTGGAGGTCACGCAACGCACCGCAATCTTCCCCGTACCGATCTGCGGCCATCAGGGCCACATGTGCCTGCCTGCTCCTCCTTGCCAGAAAGAGGCGCGCGTCACCGTTCCTCTTCCAGAGCGGCGCTCACCTACAAGTAGCTATCGTTTCAGTACGGAACAGCAGCTCTGCCCATAAGAAAGGGCACACCACCAGCGTCGTCCGGCGAGAACGACGAAATCGTGATTAGATTCCCGAATCTCAGGGTGACGAAACTAGTTTTGCGATTCTCTACCTCTAATCTAAGTACTACCTCTATTTTTTTATTATTAATATTTTTTATATAAATGTATATTACAAAGTGTCGATAATTTAAAAATAAAGGTAGTAGTACATAATAGAGCTACAGAATATTTTCGTCACTCTGTAAAGTTTGTAATACACGGAGCGTGAAACAACCATTGCCACATTATCAGTACTCCATCAAACGAAACGGTTGCAACTTGCTACTTAGTAGTACGTCCTTCAAGAAAGTTACAAATTGCATAAGAGTGCTAGAAGAAGAATTTTCCTGGTTTTGGTTGTTTCTTCCTGGTGCAAGCATATATATTGTTGCGTTAACAGTTGTGTGGCGCCACAAAGAGACAGTGGCTCCAGTCTGGACGACACTTGCAAGTATGGGCTGAACCATGGAGTAGTATACATTGCTCTTACTATGATTTGATCACAAAAAAAAAAAACTCTTACTATGGTTTATTGAGGTAAATTATCAAATTCAAGTCAGAGGAAACACACTAAGTACTGTGTGTGTGTTTATGACCACGCGCACCAGTAATAAAGAATACACCAACTCAAAGTGACCAAGACCTGGCCTCTCACCTAGCGCACAGAAAGAGAGGTTGGCCCTGTGATGGCTCCAAGCCTCCAAGGCTCCAACAGTGTGTGTCCACTACGCAAAGAAAAGCGAGCGCCGTACCGGTGGCGTAGAGACCTCCCTATAAAAAGAACGGCGATCACCGCCGCTGTCGCTGAGAAAGAACAACGCCAACGATTACACTTCAACGACAACTGCATCACGCCGAGCGAGGGACTGAGCTAGCTAGCTAGGCCGGTGTGAGACGGAGCGGAGCCGCCAGGAGGGAGACGACGAGGATGCTGGTGGTGGACTTGGGCATATGGCTCATCCCGCTGACGCTCGTCTTCGTCCCGTGCCGCCGGATCGTGCTCCTCCTCTCGAGGCTAGAGGACCTCCGCCGGAGCATCATGACGCGGCGGCCGAGGCGGGCCACCACGGCCGACGTCTGGAACCGCTTCGCCACCCTTAACTCCATGGCTTTCATGGCGTGATCCAACTGGCCGATCGATGGCTCTGGTCTGGTACACTTTACACAGCTCTCTGTTTCCCCTCCTTCCTACTCTCAGTCCCTTGTTCGATCTCTCTCTCTCTTCTCTTGGAGACCTCCATTCTATGTACAATAAATTCCAGTAGTGAGATGTAGATGACGGTTTAGAACTCATAGCCGGATGTTGTATGTATGGTAGAATTATTATTGGAGCAGATCGATCAAGCTTCAGCATCTTACAGAATTGGCTGATCTTCCTCTTGGTATGTACATAACATCGCTTCAACTTGAATGCTTAATTCATACCGGCAGAGAGAATTTCCTGCATGATACAGATACGTGTTTAACCTGAAAAAGAATCGTGTCAGAATAATATGGTTTAATATTTAAGCACTTAGCATTCAATCGTTTATTGCTTCAGAAGAGGAATAATTGAGCCAGATCCATTCCCGCTAACATCGAAAAGCATCGCATGTATGATCTAATAAAATAATATTGTATCCCTGTTGTTGCGAAACAGATCATTGTACTGAAATGGTTGGTTCTACTTTCCCTCTTGCCAACCATATCGCTGGCAGTACTTTATAATTTATAGCATTGGACGAATGTCTCTTCCTTGCACCCATAAACAAATTAAAGAGGTACAGTGCCCTTGCAAAAAAAAAAAAAAAGTAAAACAAAGGGGTACAGTGATGTCATTGTTTAGGTAATAATAAGAGGCAGGGACCAGCAAGTGACACAATCCACAAAACGATACTAGCATCCATTAATAACCGTAGTCTTTGCGCCATAGATACTAGTAGTAGAGACCCATCCATTTTGTTTTCTTTTTTTTTTGCGAGTGGCTCATCCAATTTTTTTATGAGTTTTCCATTTTGAATTAATTATAACCGTTCAAAATTAAAAATTAATACCAGACCCACTAATTTTGATACCGGTCCATAACTTAAAATATGTTGTAGTTGGTATCTCCCTAATTTTAAACGTTAGATTTGATTAAATAAACGGTTGTTATTAAATCCAAGCACCGTAACAAATCTCTTTTTATATACATGCAGAAAGGGAGAGGTGATAACTCTAACCTACATGATCCATTTTTTTTATTTTTGACAACCAAAATAGCCTAGAGCAAAGAACTACAAACACTTGTCCGAACGTTAGAAATTTTCCTATATATATTTAAGCCTTTTTCCTACTCCCAGTATAGTTATTCTCACTTTCATAAACAAGCCTCGGTATGCGGGCATACCTTATCAAAATCATAACCATGAAAAAAAAATTCAGAAACCCAAAGTTTTTAATACACACTGAAATATTACAATATTTTGTGTGTATAAATACGTACATTACTATACGATTAAAATTAGGAGTTCTATTAAAATTTGTTTATGTTTATCACTTTTAAAAATCTAAATTGAGGATATAAACATACTCAAAATGATAAATAGGTATGCGCGTATATCTAAAATGTGTTTTTAAAGATGGGAGTAACTACATTTGGGAGTAGAGGAGTAGAGAGGGGTTTTCATATATATTATTGGATATCCAACGTTTGATTTTGTTGTCCAAGTGCCTACTGAGTAATGCTGGACTGTCGACATCTTTCGAGCTGAAACCGTTATCGCCTGGGTTTGTCTCTGTGCTGTGTTCTTTTTAAGACGAAGATCGTCCGGTTTTTAATGTCAATTGCGGCCCCGATCTGCAAGCAAATACTGTGGACACTGATTGATATTTATACAAACAAACAAGCAAGTAAATGCGTAACCCTTACTGAACTTTTATGCTAGCATTGCTTACAAATCGAAAACGAGAGAGAGAGAGAGAGAGACAACAGCTAAATTTGAGGTTGCAAGGCAATTATGGTGGGACTAACAATCAGTAATTACACATTCTCTTGACACCACAGCAACCTTTTCAGCGCTTTCTTTGAATTATTACAGGGGTATGTGTATCCGAGGCTAACCAAGAAGACCTGTAGTTCGAGAGAGAATTGTACAATACCTAAGGTTGGGCTGGAAGCTGAATCTGAATCTTGCACTCTTCCACCCTCTGAAAACTTACGCTAATGACTAATTTATCATGATCCAATTACAGATTCCCAACTCAGGTGACGCAACATACAATGTAGGAGGAGCACAAAATAATTGCTCTTATTTTACACATGCCTGTGGACCGAAATCTAATCGAACTGATTTTACTCATCACTGCTTCGGCGCCGTCGCCAGGAGGGGGAGGGAGCACGAGCAGTCGAGGGCACCATCGACCTATATCTTTTGGGACCGCATCGGGCTGCGCGGATCATGATGGGCCGAAGAGCTAAGATAGAGAGAGGAAACGCCGGCGGATTACAGCTAAATGGGCTCGAAGTTGGCTTCACTTCATCTAAGGCCCGCCTCATCTGCGTGGTTGCTGCTGAAGCCGTAACGATTCAGAGCACTCGGTTGAAGAAAAAAAGACATTAACGTCAGCTAGTCTCTTCCCGATTATTGATATGTTGTCTGTAATTACAAAACAAATCTTTATGCATAAAGGAACTTTATTTTGGCCCCTGTTTCTGTTTGGACACTAGTACTCCATTGTGAGTACTCCCTTTATTTTTTAAATATAATCACAGTTGACATTAAACATCAATTTTTACTATTTAACTTATTAAAAAAATATAAAAAATTATTGTTTTATTATGATTCAATTTATCACTAAACATTTTTTTAAAATATGATTTTTTATAACACATTTAAATAAAATTTTAAATAAAATAAATAATTAAATATTAATTAAAATCAACTGTGACTATATTTAAAAAATAGGGAGAGTAGGGATCTACGTCAAAAGAGGCGAGTAACAGGTGGGTAAGATTGTGGGAGACTGACCTCTGAACTACTACTACTAGTTCCTATTCGACCATCTGCACCCAAAGACGCCATTCAGGAGCACCTTCGTAGTAGTATTGTCTGTCTGAATCAACAGTTCGAGAAGAGAGTGATGCGTCGACCAGACACCCAAATCGCAATGGCCGTGCTCCCCGTTGCGATGGGATGAAGGGGACTGATTACCAGCTGATAGACACTCGAGCTTGTCACGATCACTCAGTGAATCATCACCGACTGAATACCCATCAGGCCATCAGCACGGATCCGGTCGACAATGGCATGCTGGCCGCTGGGTGCGTCATCATTCGCAGGCGCGCGTGCGTGCAGTCCAGTGCAAGGGGCTCTAGGCACCAACAACCTAGCGATTAGCCCCCATCATGTGGTATATTACCTGGTCACTCACCAGGTTAGCTCCCTGCACTGTCCAAGACAATGTCACCTAACAATCTAACAGCGATGACCAAATCAGCGCGGTTCCAAGATTAGATAAATTATTGCGTTTCAACTTTGGTTCTGTTTTTCTTTCTTTCTGAAACATCAGACAATTGCAGAATAAACAAGTGTACGAGATGACGCACAATTAAATCACAGAATCAAACTTTTCTTCCCTGAAGTCTGAAGAGCTGTTATTGCCATGGCTAAGCTAACTAACGAACTGCCTTACATACACATTAGTAGACGACATTAGACTAACTCCAACAAGAATATGCATTTTGGAGGACCAAAACCAAGTTTGCATAGGCTAAACAGGAAACAGAGCACGTTTCATTTGTTGAGAACTCCAACAGCGATGGCATTTCTATCCGTCCGTTTCATTTCCCGCGCGAGGGCCGCTCCTCCCGCTCTTGCACGCGTCTATTTCCTGATTTCCCCGCCGGCGCAACTCTCCCAGTCTGGTCCCGGCGTTCGTCCTCTTCTCTAGCGTCCACGAACCCAACGTCGAGCTCGAGCCGGCCACCTACGCTCCGCCGCGGCGAGGTCGACGACCCGCGTGAGCCCCGGAGCTGCCGCCGCCCCGTCCACGAGTTCACGCAAGCGGATCGGACGGTGTGTTCGAGGTCCGCGCGCGATTCGGCCACTGCCGCCCGCCGGTCGAGCCCCGACCACCTCGGCGGCATCAAGGTCCGGTGGACACCCCCTCCCCCACGACGGCGGCGAGAAGGTCCACCCCCCACCCCCCAAAGCTTCACGACGCGGCCTCGCCCCGCTGCAGCCTGTCGGCTCCGTCTCCGCTGCAGCACTCTCCCCGCGCAGCCCGTCGACGCTGCCTCTCGCGGCTCCTCTGCTGCCTCGGCCAGGCAAAAGGTGAAGGGAGGCCTCTGCTGCTCGTCTTGCACTTGATATGCTGAAATTCAATTTGAGTGTCTCATTTGGTTTGTTGATTCTGAACATGACACTTCAAAGGGAGAACGACAGAAATGTAGTATCTGGTAGTAACATGTATCAGGCTTTAGTTATAAGTTTTGTATTTTAGCTTACAAGGGAGGTGATTGAGACTGAAGGAATATGATTTATAGAGATTTGATTGTGATTTGCTCACAGATCCATATAACAAAAAATTGGGGATGGTACAGCATTATCACTCTAATTTATGCTTCACGTGCTAAAAAGAGATATCACATAATTTATTTTGATGCTAGTTTCTGTGTTTTGTGGTTCTGTCTCTTTTCATTTTTTTGGAACTTATATTTCTTATCAATATTAATATTGAATCTTTCACAAAATACAGGAGCTGGCTGAGCCTTCCATTAATAATGTGAACATATGGGTCAGTATCATAATCCACTTTGGAAAAGTGTATATTCTATTTTGGTTTTTATTATTAATGTATGTCATCAACTATTACTAATTGGCTTTAACATGTACCAACAGGATGAAACACTGCGGAAGGCAGTTCAACATACAAGGGTACAAATTGGAAAAAAATAGGTTGCCTCTTTTTACCATTTCACTACTCATATACTCTGTAGTGCATATACAAATGTGGTTTCCTGCATATTTGTCTTCAGCAGTATATATCATGATTGCTTTAAGTTTCAATTATACCCATGAAATGGGTAGGCATGACTGTTTTCATATGTAGCTAAGTCAACATGCTCCCATTTAGCTGTCTCTACTCGATTTCTATTATGTATTGAAACTGTTCCTTTAAAAACTGCAGCCTATGCTTTTTAATAAACTAATTTGTTTCTCCTCTGCTGTGATTTTAGGAATGACGAGGTATATTAAGCTTTCGAACTATGGAACGGCTGCTACTCAAGGGGCATTTGATGAGGATGTTGAGATTGCTGCGGTATTTATCCTTGTTGAGGGAAAACGTCACTGGGGAGGTTCAATACCGGGTCACAAGACATACAAACGTGATCGTGAGGGTGCTAACAAGGTCTTACATGCTCAATATTTTGTGGAACGTCCTCTGTACAATGCAGATCATTTTCGCAGGAGGTGTGTACTTGAACTAAAACATAATTTTTATTGTATTCTGAACCAATGAATTATGCAATAAATAATACAAATTGTGTGGTAGGTTTCGAATGCGGGAGAGTCTGTTCCTTTCAATTGTTGACAAGGTTACTGAAGCGGACTCCTACTTCAAACAGAAAAGAAATTGTGCCGGTCAGCTAGGATTTTCTTCCATTCACAAAGTTACAGTTGCAATTAAAATGCTAGCTTATGGTACCGTTGCAGATGCATTAGATGATCATCTTCAGATGGGTGAGAGCACTGTATTTGAGACACTGAAGCGATTTGTTAGAACTGTAGTAAATGTTTATGGGGAGGAATGGCTCAGAGCACCATCAGAACAAGAACTGCAACAAATACTACAGGTTAATGAGGCTAGAGGGTTTCCTGGAATGATTGGCAGCATAGATTGTATGCATTGGGAATGGTCTAGTTGTCCCACTGCTTTGCATGGGATGTATAAGGGCCACAAAGGGAAGCCAACTATGATTCTAGAGGCTGTGGTGACTCAGGACCTCAGGTTTTGGCATGCATATTTTGGATTACCTGGATCCCATAACGATATTAATGTGCTGCATCGGTCACCGGTCTTTGATGATTTAGCTAATGGTAGAGCACCTCCAGTTGAGTTCAATGTGAATGGCAACACTTACAATATAGGTTACTACCTAGCTGATGGGATATATCCAGATTGGGCTACCTTGGTCAAGACAATTAGTGCGCCTATAAGTAAGAAGCACAAGGTGTATGCAGCGCAGCAAGAGGCATGTAGGAAGGATGTGGAGCGTGGTTTCGGTGTTATTCATTCTAAGTGGAAGATTTTGCACTCCGCTGCTAGGTTGTGGCACCGAGAAGATCTAAATTATATTATGAGGGCTTGCATCATCTTACATAACATGATCATCATGGATGAAAAAGGTGTGGACCTTCCTTATATTCATTCATCAGAGTGGCCAGGTCGGGTAAACCCTCCTGTCAGTACTATTGCTGATCTCATAGATGCTCAAACTTACATTCGGAACAAAGAAACTTGCCACCATCTTCGTGCTGACCTTGTTGAGCATATATGGGGACTCTATGGTTCAGGAACTAGACCTTTTGCTCCAGATGGAAGCATATGAATGGTCAAGCTGATCAGCAAATATGGGAAGTATAGCTGTTGAAGTCTCAGGAAGTATAGCTTTTGAAGTGTTCGGAAGTATGGCTTTTGTCCTCTTAGGAAGTGTAGCTTTTGTCCCATAATATGGCTGCGTATGTAATATATATGCAAGTGATGTTCTCAAAGACTATATATGTAATATATATGTAGGGAAATTCAGAAGCTTAGTGGTGACAGTGGATTACATTTATGGTTGTGTTTAATATATTTATGGTTCTTCCTCTCTTTTTTTCTGCTTCCCATTGAGAAACAACTACAGCATACAAAACAACAGACAAGACTAGGCATTACATCATATTGTTTCCAATCAAAGAGTATGCCCCAGATTTTCAGTTTCAACAAGAACATAGAACAACCCAACAAAAACAATATAGACTGCAATATGTAAACATAGAATAGAGAAGAAGCCATTTGCAAAGACAGGAGACATGTCTCTGAACTGAACACCATACACATTCACACTTTTGTTTGACAACACATACAAAGTTCACACTTTTGTTTCACAACACATACAAAGTTCACACTTTTGTCTGGCAACACAACATTCAAAGTTCACACATTTAAGCTACAACAGCATATAAAATCGAACTCATGTAAACCCACGACGTTCCATGATCTGACGTTGCATTCCAAGGTAATAATTCTTCAAATGCGGAGCTACCTTCTCAATATCTACTCCCATTATTGCAGCTTCAGCAGCCAATAATTGTGCCTCAGCTGACTTCAGTTGTGCCTCAGCTTGTTTTCCAATGTTGTCAGCCTCTTGTTTCCTGAGACTGAAATTGTCCTCGCGCTGCTGCTTCTTGATATCTAAAAATTCCCTTTGCAGGTTGAGTTTCTCATCTTTCCTCCTAAGGATTAGCTGCATTTGCTCATCTTCTTTTTGCTGGCACTTCTCCCTATTGTCATGAATGCGTTGAAGCACATCAACTGCAGTGCTAGATGAGGATGCATCTGTGACCCTCTTTCGTTTAGCAGCATCTCTCCCTTCTGGTCTAGGAGGCACGCTATTGTCATTAACTCCCTCTGCCACTCCAGCATGACCTGAGTTTGCTTGTGAAGAACCTTCGTCCCTTGTCCCAGTTGAGGTGTTGTTTAGCTCCAAAAGCTTCTCATTCCATTTTGATTCGTTTTGGAGCATCTTCCAGCAATGCAAGAAGTGAAAAGGTTCACTAGCCTCATATAGCTTCACTGCATCATCAATCTGAAAATAGCATGTGAATAAAATAATTTCAGTTTAAATAGCATGTGAAAACTTGGAACCAATACTGCAACATACAAGTTTAAAGAACGAGAGCATACCCTGTCTTGTTCATTCTTCCCACTCTCATTACGACGATCAACTGCAGCCTTAAACCCACAGAACTTGTTCACCGCTCTTTGAATGCCGCCCCACCTAGCCTGGATAGCTAGTTGGCTACGGTTACTTCCCTCAGGCTTAAATTCATTGTAATAATCATGCATCCTTTTGTAATAACCCCCTTGACTCTGATTCACACCTATATATGACCCAAAACGACATCTCTCATATTTATATAATAACATCCAGAACATTTCAGCAAGGCATAAGAATTGTTCCTTCACTAACCTATTATTGCATCTTTGCTTACGTTGAGGAAGGCAGAACAAAGGACTCTATCTTCTTCTTTTGTGAAACCACCCCCTCTACGAGACACCTTCTTCTCCTTGCCTTTTCGTGTTGTAGGAGGTGCCACAATATCTACATCTTCTTGGTAAATTTGCGCACCCATGACATAATTCACCTATCGAGGAACTAGTCATGCTTCTGCACACAACCTAGTGATGATAAAGAACATCACAAGCCACCTTACCTGTTCGGACTGTGGGTACTCCAGATGGTCCATTGAGGATTGTAGATCATACGGCCATTGATCCGGAGCATAAGACATGCTACAACAATTTTGCAATTTCTGGAATGCTAATCTGAAAACAATATGTTCTGCCCACCGTGAATGACAGTATTAGTTTCAGCTCGCTGTAGGAAGAAAAGAGTAGCAACTATTGCAGAACTCCAAAAATGAGACAAAGGAGGGCATCAAAATACATATCACAGAACAAAACACTACTTCGATAGGGCTACATATTTGTACATATAAAAAAAAAGAACTCTACAATACCAATGAGATTACAACTACAATCTATAGTTGCAGAAGTATCGAGTAATCAAATCTGATATCTTGCTGCTCACCATATATCTCAGCTTCACAGATCATAATATGGTTCTATCCCGGTTCCATTCAGTTTCTATTATCACTTTAATTCTCCAATGTTATCTGATAAAATTTTCCGAGAATTTATTTAGTTATAGTCATCTGCATTACATCGTTCTATACATTAATTCATATGCCTCAAGCACACTGATAATTATATATCCTTGTCAGATATCGGAGGTGGTAAATCACATCAAGGACTTGATTGAGTTCACGAGAAAGAATAATCTTGTCCTCTTGATATCCATGATCATGCACATTAGCCTATTTATGTTTTCAGTTTTTACCTGGCTGTCAATAAAAAAAACTCTAAATAATATTTTTAGAGGCCCTGGTCAATGTTTTGTCCATACAACTTAGTTTTAAAATGTATTCTATGCTTTCCATAGAACAGCTTAATAGCCATTTTTAAGTTCTGTGGATAAGAAAAGACCCAGCGAAAAGGATCCAGCGCAGTCTGGTCTGCTAACTTGGTAAACTCAGTCTGAGATTCGAAGAATTTTAAGGAATGTAATTGATGTCTGTATACAAGGGTTTGTGAGGGAATTAAGTTTACGTTTCTGCATTCTCTTAATTGCTTTTGCAGCAGAAACCAGCAAAATGGGATTGTGCTCATACTAGCTCAGGGGAAAATGCAATGAATCTACAGAGAAAGGGGATTGCACCAGCGGGGGTTCGAACTCACCGAAAGCAAAGAGGATGGGTCGCTTGTGGTCGCTGCTCGTCCTACGCGCCGCCGCTGCTCAGCTCGCACTCCGTCGTCGCTCTGCTCGGGATCTGGACGACGCACGCCTGCCCCCGCGAGGCCGCGACCAGCACACGCGCCGCTCGTCCTGCGGCCCGCCGTCGTCGCTCGCCCCGCGCGCCTTCCCTGCGAGCAGCACGCGCGCAGCTGCTCCCCCTCGCCGTCGTCGCTCGCCCCGCGCGCCTTCCCTGCGACCAGCACACGCGCCGCTCGTCCTGCGGCCCGTCGTCGTCGCTCGCCCCGCGCGCCTTCCCTGCGAGCAGCACGCGCGCAGCTGCTCCCCCTCGCCGTCGCTCTCCCCGCGCGCCGCTCGGCCCTCCTCCGGCTCTCTTCCGCCTGCGGGTAGTTGACGCCTTCTCGGATGCGTTTGAGGAGAGAGGCGAACTATTTTTGCTCCGTCTCTCTCCTGGAACGAAAACTGCTCGCCTCTTTTGGTTAGTCTGTTGGACGCGAGTATCGGTAGCTACAGTTGCCAGTCGACAGCCATTTTAGTTTATGCAATGTCTGTTGGACTCGGTCTTACAAGCCGATATGTTCAGTACACATGACGCACCTCACTTCATAGAGACTATGAAACAGAACGAAATTTTTTGTACAGGTTACAGCAAAACGAACGGTTCAGTTCAGCACTAGCAGTAGCAGCCTCGGTTGCATTATTGCATGGAGATCATTCATAATCTAGTTCCTAACGAAGAGGCTGCGCAGCTTGCCGCGCTCCAGCTTCTCGAGCAGCTTCTTCGCCCCGGCGACGTCCTTCTCCGTGAGCTTCTTCAGGTACCCGATGGCGCCGTGCGAGACCATCAGCTTCTTGCAGCGCTTGCTCGCCGACAGAGACAGCAGGCACGAGATGGCGTACTTCTTCGCCGTGTTGTGTGGGCTCGGGTCCAGCAGCTGCACCAGGTTGGGCACGCTCTTCTCGTCCTTCTTGATGTCCCGCGCGTTCGGCGGGTACCCCATCAGGCTCGCCACCGCCTGCGCCGCGGCCTCTCGCGCCGCGTTCGACTTCGCCTCCAGCAGCCGCACCAGCAGCGGGAGGCAGCCGTGCTCGCCCACCAGCCGCTTCATGTCCGTCGAGCTGGAGACCTTGCAGATGGCCGCGGCGGCCGCCTGCTGCGCGCCGACGGAGCCGTCCCGGAGGACGTGCGCGAGACGCGGGAGCACGCACAGCGTGACGAGGCTGTCCGGCGAGACGGCGGTGACGAGGTTGCGGAGCGCCGCCACAGGGGATTCCTGCGGCAGCGGACCGTCGATGTAGGCCAGCAGGCTGCGGAGGCCGCCTTCGTTCACGACGGCGCGCCGAAGATTGTCGTTGCTGGACGTGAGGTTCTGCAGGCACTCCGCGGCGTACTCTTTGGAGCCGAGCACGACGCCGGAATCGAGAAGGTTGATCATGACGCGCACGACGCCTTCCTCCGCCAGCGCTTGTCGGACCTCTGGCACCGCAGAGATGTTCTTGAGCGCCGCGGCCGCGGCGGACTGCGAGATGGAGTCCCCCGTCTGGCAGATATCGATGAGCGGGCGGACGCCGCTGTGCCCGACAATTGCACGGGCAATGTCGTGCGACATGGACAGGCGCTGCAGTGTGATGACGGCCTTCTCCCTGCCGACAAGGCTGCCGGACTCAGCCAGCCGGATGAGAGGCGGCAGTGCGCCTTCGGACATGAGCAAGCCCTCGCAGCTGCCGGACTCGGCCAGCAAGCAAAGTACCGTGGCCGCCTTCTCTCTGACCTTCGGGGCCGTGGCCGTCAGCAGCTGAACAAGAGCAGCCACGTTGCCACGCCCGAGAGCCGACAGGACGCTCTTCTCGTCCTCGCGCAGCGCATCAAGAAGCCCATCCACCGCTCGGTGTTTCGCCTCCGCGTGGCCGATCTGCAGCCTTGCAAGGAGCTCCCGGACGTCGGTCTGCGCGGCAGCCGCGGGAGCACCAGCCTCCGCGGCGGGCGCCGGAGCCGTCGCGTCGGACAGTACACCAGTCTTCACAAGGAGCGCGCAATCCCGGAGGTTAAGGTCCAGCTTCCCGGCGAGCGCGTCGAGGTCGCTCTGCATTTGCAGCTTGCCTGCTCTCGGCGGCTCGCGGCAGCGCTTGCCGAGCTCAGAGGCCTCGGTTAGCGTGGCGGCCACCGACTGTAGCAGCTCCCGGCAAAGCGAGTTCTTGGAGAAGCAGGGGTGGCTTGACAGGTCAGACAGACACGGCGGTACCCTCTCCACCCTCGCCGCGATGGCCTTCCACCGTCCGCCAAAACCTGTAGCCGAGCGCGCTGCAGACAGGGCAGCGGGCACCAGCCCACGCGCACGCTCCAGCAGCTCCTCCGCCGTTGCATCCCCGGCCGTGGTCATTTCGTGGCAGCTGCAATACCCAAGCTCGTGACCTGCACGGTAGCACAGAAGAATGATCAGTGCTTTGCTCACTCTGAATACAGAAGCTGACAAATATCGGAAAACGGAGCGGCAGAGAAGAAGCCAGAACGAAGCAAAAATCCAAGTTGGAAAGCTACGGCAAGCCATCTACCCCACCGAGCTATACTACGCACCTGAACTGCTCTATCTGGGCGATTGGTGTGTGAAATTGAGACGCGTAAATGCAGCGACGACACGACCGAAATAATGAGCTGGTAGTACGAAGGCAGAGAAATTTCAATGCCACACTTGATTATCCGATGCAACGCAACGCGATGCGAATATGGGCCTGATCGATTCAGCCAACAAGCCACCACAATCGATCAGGCCCTATGAGATGGAGGCCTTACCATTTCCTTTCCATTGGGTTATCTAAAAACTAGATTATCAGAGAGGGTTGGTGGTCGGTACCCATTCTTGGACTGTTAGACAAACGTGTGGTTTAAAGCGAAAGCCGAATGCTTAAGACTGACCCCGCTCTGCAAAAGAAGCCAGATTTGTGTGCTCACAAAAATGAAAATTCTTTCACACCACTTTATTGTATTCTAATCCAAAGATCTCCACTTTCTTCACACAAAAGAATCATGGCAAAATAATTGCGCAGGGATCGAGCGTATCGTAAACGAACCGAGTCCGCCTTCCAAAAGACAGACGGTAGTATAAAAAATCGAGCTAGGACGCTTCCCGTAAAGTTCAGGGAACTATCATAACCTCACGCGTGCTAGACATTAGCAATGGGTTTAGGACCCATGACCTGAAAGTTAAACACGGTTGCTCGTATCCTACTATGCCAGTGCGAAAAGAAGCGCGGGCCCACACGTCATAGTGGAAGGCACCTCGCACGCGGCCTGGGTCACACGCAGCCACACGGCGCCCTTTTCGTGGCAACCACTTTTTGGCACGAATTAAAGCCCGTGTGGGCTCGTGGCAACTGGCGTAGGCGGGTGGTGGGTGCAGCCGTGCATGCGGCACACGAGAACGGGCCCACCCAGTCATTGCCTGGGTCGGACCGCATCGTCTACGAAACGGCGGCGGCCAGGGAGAATTTACCGATCGACGAGGCGGTCGGTCGAGCCCAAGACACAGACATAGCGCCGCGCGCGCGCCTGGATGAACGAGGTCGAGTCCGGTGCGCACAGGTGGCGCGGCTATGGGCCCGAGTCCATTCCTCTGGAGCCGCATGCAGACTCCTTTGGGGCCTCCTTCATCGGGTAAGCCGCCTGACCGGCTAGCCGCAAAGGCACAACGTTACTACATGGGCAATTTTGTCATTCGACAGCTCGAGCCGACGTGCCGTGCGGACGCCGGTGCGGGCTCCGTCGGCGCGGCGGCGCCGGCTTTGGTTTCGTTTCGCTTAATTGCTTTCTTACGGAATGGTCTGGGAAAAGGATTTTTTCTGAAGACAAGCGCTCTCAGGTTTCAACTCCCTCTGCTTCGCCCAACTGAAGAACGAGGAGATCTCCATCTCCTACCTACGATACGGAACCATGAATTGAATTTCGAAGTTCGGCAGCCAGGACAGGAGGAAGGCATGAAAAGCGGACGGACGCATAGCGTCGAGGAGTGAGTGCCTACCAAAGCTCGAGAAATGGAGAAACGGAAGGGATCGAAGTCACATGCGAGAGGCGCGGCGCGGATGTTACCTCTTCCGACGACACCTTCAGTCCGCTCGCCGCGCTCCGCCGCCCCTCCACCTCCTCGTCCGGTTGTCCTGTTCCCGGCGCCGATCGCTATGGCGCAGATGCCGACCAGGGCGAGAACGGCTGCTGCTGCTGATATCAAGACGGCAACCATCAAACACCCATCAGATCAGGAGCGAGGATTGGGGAATCATTTGCCCGCGTGGAGGAAGAGGGAGAGAGATGAGAAGCAACGGGATTGCGGAATCATGGCCGCACAGAACTCACCGCGGCGTCCGCTTCCTCTTGTACTCGTGCTCAGGCTCTCCCTCCCCGACAGCCTCCTCTGATGCCGCGTCGCCGCCTCCCGACGAGTCGTTGGGGTGGTTTCCGAATTTATTCCCGTGCTGGACTGGCTGGTTTGAATTCAGGGTGAGGTGGACCGTCCGATCGGAGCGTGGGCACCGGGGAACGGGCGGTGCGGATCCGGGGCTTGGTGGCTGCGGGGAATCCGACCGTTTGACGAGTCGATTTTGAAATGGAATAGAACAATGCTGCGCGTAGCTGGTGCTGTGCTGTGCTTACTGCTGAGTGCTGAGGTGTTGCACGTAGCTGACGCTCGGTGGCCTTTTGCGGCTTTTCGCTGACATTCACTGCCACGACGCTGAGACAGCGAAGGATTTTTTGAATCCACTGTTTGCTTTTTTCCTGTACCCTTCAGTTTTTTTCGAATTTGATTTGTTGCATTATTTGATCGAGAGGCTGCCATTGTTTGAGAAGATGGGTGTTCGTGTGGTCCGTCCCAACCGAATATGTTATTGCTTTTCAACGTCTAAGTACGATAGCACACGTGATCCAAGGTGTCGACGAGCAAAGTGTGAGTCCAAACCTGTACTCAAATACGTAGATTTCGAATTACTAATTAATCTGCAACGGGACAGATTGACGGAGCCCGGAAAAAATAGTATAAACATTAACGGACGAATCCTTGGTACAGTTCCGGATCATTCGTCCATTATTGCCAAAGAAGTCCACCCCAACATTTCCTCACTGGACCCTCCCTATCTTCATGCACCACTTCAGTCCGAAGCAACACATCGCACATGTGACCGAGCTGCAAGCAGGACATTTGCTTGGAAACTCAACATGCCAGCAGTCACATGGCAATCAAGTGTCACACAGAACAAATTACAGGTTAGTACATCAACCGCATCCGGCTTTGCGCATTAAACCATCAGTGATCACTGTTATGCACGCAAGAACGCCCTTGGCGATGAGCTAGGAAGATTCGCATGCATAAGATGCACAATGCCAACTGATTTCAAGCCACAACAATTTCACAAGAAACAAAGGTTTCATATGACACTGAATCTCTTGCCTGTGGTTCAAAGCTGGAAAAGATTGGTTAGTGAGCAGTTGATGCCCAAGGTAAATCCTCTGCTGCTGTGCGGGAAGGTCCAGCAATCAATCCCGCACTTTTCTCTTGAAGTTGTTGTCTTTCATCAGTAACAGACATCGCCATAATGATTGATTCTTCAACGGTTAAAATAGAAGAAAATCATTTCTTCTTATTCACCTACAAGACCAACAGAGATTTAATGTAGTCGATGCCATGATGTAGGTGCACATGTAGATTGATAAAGCAAGAGTGCTAAGTTTAAATTTCCCAAAAGGCCAAAACAAGCAGAAACTTAAATCGGACTCGGCACATTTACATAGGAAACTCCTAATATGTAATGTACCAAGTGTTGTACTTGTTTCAGTTGAACGGATTTTAACAATTGATTCCCCAACTAGCTCAGGCCTACACTATCGACCTGGAAAACAAAATGGTAAGTAATTCCTGAGAGATGCTATCCAAGCATTCTGCTACAACAAATGGTGCGTCAAATAAGTCTAGAATGTTGATTGACCTTAACTAAGTAAGTCCTTAATCCGCATCTACCTCTCAGATTATCTGTTCACTAGTACAGTATATACAGCAGTACAGCACTGATATCAAAAAAATATCACTACATCGTACATCCATACAAGGAACAGCTCTATGACTTGTCCTTTGCAGGGGAAAGCCACGACAATCCTCCAGACGTGTACCCATCAGCAATAATTGTACTCAATCTAGCGATACTTGGAGGCATTTCACAAAAGGAGACATTGCACCAACTAATCTTGACATTATAAATTCAGTATACCGAACTTCCATATTGCACTTAACACTCTTATTTATATATGACAATATTAAACTCTCTATAACACACCCTTGACAATTTGCAACATTTCAGACTAGAATATTAAACTCTTATGCAGCCTTGACAATTCGCAACATTTCAGACTAGAAACTACGAAGTATTGTCTTAAAGGCCAGGTGGCCGACTACGTTATATTTGTCACTGGTTTCTTTAAAGGCCAGGTGGCCGACTCCATATCATGTACCGCTGATGTTTTTTCTAAATATTGTCACTGGTTAGTTCAGATTGAACTAACCAATGACAATATTAAAAACAGAGGGAGTATCTTTTTATATATATACCATCACTTGTTTAGTGACGAGTTGCAATCTCAGGAGCAGCAGCTTTCATTGCAGAATCCAATAGCTATGCCAAGGTAATATATACAGGGATAAACCAGGTCAATATATTTGAGTGTACCCATTGAACAAGATGGCTACTTCGTTTCAATCAGTGAAACTACCTATGAAACAGAATCCTACCTATCAATCTCCCCCCACAACATGGTAGATCACATCTTGCATGTCCTTGTTGCCAAAAAGTCGCTCCAAACTCTGGTTGGACCTGCGAATCTATTATCCAGACCCTTTTGATCCATTTTCCAGTACAGCCCTGAGTTCCGTCAAAAAAATGTTTTCTTTAAAAGAAGTATCATCTAAACACTAAGAGCACCAGATCTTCAGCATTTCTGTAAAGAAAAATTGTATCTCTACAGTTGCCTGAGACCTCTATAAAGTCCTTTAGTCATCTACAACTAAGTCTGCCTTAGTGCATGTGCCTATAACTGGAAAAATAAATAAAGTAAATGACACAGACAAATGTACTCCCAAAGAAGAAAACATGTGTAATTGTGTACTGATATGAGAGAAACTGGAAGTTTGAATGGTGAAAATAAGAAAAGGCCATCTGGAGATTTAGGAATACCTTTGGTATATTTAAGCTAGGAGCGCTGAAATTTATTTGCCATTGTCCTTATCCAAACCCTATCTTTCTCACTATATGCATAATTTGCATTAGAGGCCAATAGGATGACACCTTCAGTTTTTGTTTCACCATTAGCAGGAGAAGGACTGCACCGAACAGGTTGCACCAACACGGAAAGAACCCCATCTGGCAGAATCTTTCCAAGACGAGTGTCTGATCAAAGTACCATGATTTATAAAGGGTAAGGAACATTTCCATTAAATACTCAAACAAGGACAGAGGGCAATATTGTGAAAATATAATGATAAGATAATAATCAAGACAAAAATAGCAACAATATGGATTGACAAGATAGATATCAGTAGGTGACTCTTAAGATAACACGTAGAGTTAACTTTATAGTGACCACAGATTTGGCACGACAAACAGCGTTCATGTGTGCAGAATCATATAATATGCATGTGCTACCCTAAACATTATAAACGCAGCTGGACGAAAACTAATTTCTTGTAAATAACATCAGATTATGTCCATACCAACAACAGGGGTAGACATACCTGAAAAATTTGGCAAATACAAAGCATCCTTCCGATCAGCAAGTCCAATTTCAAGCACCTGATTTTTGATCCACTCTATTATTGCATACTTGGCATCTGAAGGTGGATCCCAGTATCCTCGTACGCATAACACATTCCCAATCGCTATGAGCTAGGAATAAGAAAAGGTAAGATGACAAACCTGACCAGGGGAAAAAAATGTCTGGTTCTTGATAACAAGTTTCACACCAGAATTGCAAAATGTGCTACACAAGTAGATGTTTCTATCAAGTTTAAATTAACTCAATCTGTGATTAGTACGAAACTGATACAAACCACAGATGTTGTGTTTGTGTTTCGTAGCAGGACATAGGACGCCCATGCCATGTCCTCCTTCTGTTCCACTGATAAGTTCTCAGACATGACAAACACCTGCCTCGTCCCCTCGGGCAACGGCACACGACTGGCAGCATCAGCACCCTGAAACATCGAAAATTCCCAACCGCAGATTGTTCAATTTCCAGTATCGCATTGCAAGACCACTTCGCGATAAAACACGTTATCCCCTTCCCACCTCTAGGAACCTCCCGAGGAACGGCAGCGTCGCCGAGAACGCGGCTAGGCACAGACCCAGAGCCTCGGACCTCTGCGAGTTCGCATAACCAGTTAGGCGCGTCGGTTACAGTGAGGGAAGGAGGAGGCGGTGGGCGGTGCGGAAAATTGACGGGGACCGACGAGCTGTGCGGGCGTGGGGGACGGGGAGACGAAGTGGTTGAGGATGACCAGGGCGCCGAAGCCGATGCCTAGCCACCGCGGGAGGTACGACTCGTCCAGCCCCGGAATCCCTGCGTGTCAGACGGAGAAGCAATTAAGAACCGTCGGCTCGGCGCGGAGGCAGGCGGGAGAGCGGGTAGCGGAGAGAGAGCGCGGTACCGAGGGTGAAGCGGAGGACGGAGAGGTTGACCTGCTGCTGCTGAGAAGAGTCGGAGTCGGAGGCGCGGACACGAACGCGGGTGCGAGTGGAGCGGGCGCGAGCGCGGGGTTTGGTTGCCCGGCGCAGTAGGAAGCGGGCAGTGGTGGCGCGGAGAGGGTGGGAGTGGAGCGGCGGTGCGCGGGCGCGGGCGAGAAGAGGCATGGCGCGGCGAACGGGATTGGTGGTCAGTGGTCACCGTCGCGGCGTGCTCCGGTTCCGGTGCTCGTGTCCTCTCGCGCGGGCCGCTCGCATTGTGAAGCCGCAGCCCGCAGGCTGCGTGTTGTTTCTGTTGCCTTGGGCCTCCTGCAACTGCAAGGCAACAGGGGGACACAACAGCCCATCACCACTTCAGCCCTGCCCCGAATGGAGCCACCCTTGGCCCAAAAACACCACACGTCAAAGGAAACTTCTCCCGGAGTCCCCGTCAGATCAGACGAGAACTAGTACAAGCAGCCGTAACACCAACACGCGTGATAATACAGCAGTCAAATGACAAAGTAGATACCGATGGCATTTACTTTTCCGGCAGGTCAAAAGTGGCGTTGTGTTTGTCAAAGTGTTCTAGTACGAAAGATGATATCTTGCCGGGGTCAGAGGGAGCACATCTTCCCTTCCCGGCCTCGGTGAGTCAGTCAGCACTACGCGGTAGACAACGCAAGGAAGACTATGTAATCTGTCTATGTGACCAAATTTTTCCTGGTCACTGGTGGCTGACGGGTTGAGCATTACCCTCTCTGAAGATTGCCGACTAGTCTTGATAAAAGAGAGAGAGAGAGAGACGCATCATGCGACGGTGCAGCGCTGTAGTGACATCATGTTGCCTGGCGACGAGAAAGCGTATGCTCCAGCTGAGATTCCTGGCGAAAGCAAGGGGACAAAGCCGAGACAAATTCATAGCGGTAATACACAGTAGGTCGGCCATAAGAACGGGCAGGGGCGAAAGTGCGAAACGAGCCCGTCCAATCCTTGGGCGCACGCACCGAAAGCTGGTTGTGCGCTCGCGCCATTGGATCCCCCTTTGGTATGGTGTCCTCGAGCGCTGGCACGGTGGAGTCCACTCCGACGCATCAACGCCTCCAAGGTGGGATATTATCTTATCGTCTTGACGATGACGACCCGTTGGCCAATGGACGATGACGGCCGTTGGAGAATGCATAGTGGAGATATTAAATCAGAACATACAGTGCAAGATGGATGTTTTGCCTCTAAAAGCGGGTAATGGACCAGTACGTGCATCTGCATACTATAAACAAAGAATGGCAGATCGTGCTGATGACGATGACGCCGATCGATGTGTAGGCGGCATGTGAGTGCTGAACATTCTGAGGTTGCGGACTTGGCAAAGGTTCCAGATCGAAACATGCACTGTCGCCCACAGATCTACTACTCATGTGAGTCGTTTGCACGACCTTTCAGGTGTCAACCGATCAACATCTTGTATTTATCATAGTACTAGAAAATATGGACACCAATATCCTCTGTTAGCTTGATCAGAACGTCCAGCAATTTCTCAATGACTTTCGAGCAAAATGAATTGATCACAAGAGCACATCTTACCACACATTCAGCAGTACAGACATACTATGGAATCAACAGCCTAGGAATAATACAGTAGACGAACTTATAGATCAGGAGAAAATAACACCTTCGGATCACATTTTTAAAATATTCATTTCTTGATTGCTCAAAGTTCATACATCTCAAAGGGTTCAAAAGGACCCCAGGAAAGTACAGATGAAGAACCAACTCACGCTCTCTAACCATGCCAACATTTCGATCTGAGTTTAGTACATTGCACCGATTGCTCAATAGTATTCAGCTCTCAAGGGAAATAAAAAACCACCCTAAGAAAGGACTGACAAAGCGTTATCATGTCACCGATCACACAAAATGTTGAGTCTACAATCATGTACACCTTCCTCCGATGCACTTAGAGCCCAAATTAAATAGGATTAGGCTGCAAGCTGCACTGGTCTAACATCCTAACGTAAGTACCGCCGCGTCATCTACATTCCGTTTTCTTGGACCTGACCACCCTCTCTAGCGGAAGGGACCCCTTGGGGTAAATGAGAACGGAGTCAACACACAGACCGCCTTTGGTGTGTGTGCAGTCGATCTGCGCCATCGAGAACTTCAGCTTCATTGGCTGGTCAGGCTTTGAGGCCACAAAATCGCCTGCATGATACAAGACCCAGCTCCCGGGATCCTCCATGTAGCACTGAGATAATGTATGCTGACCGTCAGAGGTGGAGAGCTGGAAGCGGACAGGCTTCTTGTCCCAACCATGGACATGCTCCGAGGTACAAAGACGGCGGCCAAATCTCTTATAGAACTTCCCAAGATGGACTCTGAAGAACAAGCTGTAGGTCCCAACAGGGAAGCAGAAATCGACTTCTCCAACCACCTCAAACCACCAGATTTGTTGAAGGTAAGCCACAGACTGGAATCTGCAAGACAAAATCCAGAAGATATTGATCAGATAATCTATTCTCAGTAGCACCTATCGCATTAAGGACGTGAATGAATCAAGTTCAGAGCAAATAACACCATTTAAATAACTGAACTAAACATAAAGGACTGGACTGATTGATGATGAAGAAACTTGCGAGCATATAATCCCATCACAAAGGTGCTTCACCATATGACATAAGACGACCAATGCATATATCTCATGCGTCAACGCCAATAATTCTACTTTACAAGTTGAACATAGAGAACAGGTCAAACAAAATAAAAATCAAATAACAAGTCAAAAAAAAAATCAAAGAACAGGTCAATCACAGCATGAGTTTTTTTCCTTCTGCTCTTAATCAGCGTAAGTCAGGTCACCGTATTATTTTTCAGAAAGTTAGCAACCTGAACAAATTACAAATTAGCAAGTGTCACATAAAAGTCTTATTCACCTCGATTCTGAAGTTGGCATGTGTTGCCAATATCTTCTGTCATCGATCCCAGTTATCACCAGTGCTTTGGAGGATAGAGCCATGCAAATCTGACCTTTGCTCTTGTCCAACCAGAACTCCTGCAATTACCAAAGCAACACATTTCAGTGAACATGTTCATTTTCAATCCAATCAAATGATTAAGATACGGCCCTGGCACCGAATCCCTGCCTCTAATGAGCATTTCCCAGAAGATTCGTTCATTTCCTAAACATTTAATTAACCCAAATAATGTTTCAGGCGGAATATGGATCACGAATCCCTCATAAACTATAGAATCGCTCATAAAATTTCAGCGTTCGTCCTCAAAACAACATTTGCAGCCAAAAAGGAAAGGAATCTAACCGACCTTTGTGCCGTCACCGAAAGGCACGGGCCTGGCCAGCCTGGCGTAGATCTCCTTCTTCCCTGCCCGCCGCCGCCTCCGCTTGCCCTCCTCGCCGGACCCGACGAATTCCATCAGGTACCGGTAGTTCTCCGGCAGCTTGGCCTCCCAGACGAAGTCCGCGCCCGCCGCGCCGCGAAACGCGTGGTTGAGGCGCGCGAGCCGGCAGATCTCGGGCGGGTCGAGCCGGAGCAGCACCTCGGCGGCGCACAGCTCCGGCAGGTTGCCCAGGCCCACAGCAGCAGGCCCCGACGGGTGCGCCGCGGAGGCGCCGTCCGCCCCAAGCAGGACCGAGACCCAGGCCCCCATGCTCCCGCTTTTCCTCCAGTCGCAACGATGTTTCGCCGCTCCCCAACCTTTCTTTGAACCGAATCGATCTCTCCCCGCGTCGATGTCCACGGCTCCGCGCCTGATTCCGCCGCTCCACTCCACTTTTCGTCCAGCCGGCACCGTGAGCTCCCTCCCCCCGCCGACGGACAGCACCGAATGGGAATCGCCCGGGAAAATCGCTCGAGCTCGTGCGGTCCGCGAGATTAATAAAAGCGTAAGCTTCTGAAGGTGGGGAAGAGGGGGAAGAATATAAAGAGAAGACGGGGACACAGAAATAGGGTGGTTAATGGCAATGGATGGATTAATTACTATATGCCCGCCACTCTAATTTGTACTAATTATTAGACGCCCCTTCCTGAAGGACCTTTCCGTAACGATACGGTTCTGCGCAAACATACACCGAGTGCCCTTCACGCCCATCTCGGATTTTCTCGTTAATTGTAAACAGACTGGGTTAGTGGGCCGCCATCCGCACCACTCGTCTCTGGACGTGGTCCATGCACCGGGCGGGTGTCTGGCACTACGATTCCACGCGTCAGCGACCGGAACCATCCACGACGACGCATGCGGTAGGTGCAGGAGCCTGGAGACTTCCGCAAATGCCCCGCGCGCGCTGCACGGCATGCGGGCGGACAGTGCATGACAGGCTGGAAAATCCAAGCGCCATATATCCTCTGCCTACTATTTATGTACAGAAATGAAAGAATAACAAGCTGCGATTTCCAGAAAACAAAAATCAGCTAGTAGTAAAGGTCAAATGCCGCTATACTATAATCCAGGAGCAGATAACAATGTGGGTGAGAAAGTACGCGTGGCGTACGGCGCTTGAGCTCCCAGCCTCATCAGTCGGCCGGTGCGCGTACGTGCGCGCATGCATGCCCTCTTGGGGGCTCTTCGGCCGTGACCGTGGTGAGCCCGTGACGGTCCCCCTAATGGTTTCGAGAGGGTTCGCGGTTCGGTCCCAAACGATGAGCGGTGCCAATTGCCGACCAGTCTCTCTGGGTCTGTGCCTCATCTTTTGTTTACGCCTGGATTCTGTATCGTGGATTGTTTCAAGAAGATTGAGTTACGTATCTGGTGCTCTCGACTCGATGAATAATCCCAGTCTAGTACAGTACCGTAAATTGGCCTGCTGCATAGAAAGATACACAGCTGTACACTACATGGAGGCAAGGTCAGCTAGACAGCTAGTGCTAGACACACAATTCGGGGTAACACGCGGGGACAACACGTGGCTCCCGTTGACGTTGTTTCATCCAAATCAAAGCGATTAAAGTATGATACTACTCCACTAGAGAGATTAGCCCGGGAAACCAATCAACTCCAATCAACGAACGCCGCCAGGGCGCGTCGTGGCAGGCGACCAAGTGCTGGTGTACCACCCGTTGCTTTCAGCCGCGCGACAGTCAACACATCTTCAACCAGCGAAAGTGAACAAGTGTGATGACGCCGCCTAGCCTAACACCGGCCCTAAGCCAAACCCCTGATTTTAGGATTCCAATTCCAATCAACCATTTTATATCTCGTAATTTATCTCCAACCCAATGTCGTCATGTAGTCCCTCTCTGCACGCTCTCCCGCGCCGTGATCTCGCCGGATCACTTATGCCTCGGAAAGCGGGACACAGGACAGCTACTGTACGGTTGATCGACCGCTCGGCTACGAACCTCTGTACTACCCATACCCAATAGTGTAATAAAAAAAAAATCTTAGCCTTGACGTGCCGCGGAATGGGCGGTACACGTAGCACGAAATGGATTTCCGAAAAATTAAGCTGATGATGCCTGCGTGTGCCTGCCCTGATGGCACACCGTGTACCTGCGGTGTCGGCAGTCGGCACACGCACACTGTGCGACGGACGGGACACGGAACGGAACGGTACGGGGGGAGAGCTAGAGAGGAGGACGTGACGGGTTTCGCGGTTCGTCCTGGCTCGTCTGGAAGGATCTTTCTCTGATCTAATCCCGGCGCACTTTGAGACGTCACTTTCGGTCCAGGGTGATTAGTTACCCCCTTTCCTGCGTTTGATCGAGAGAGCCCGCCGCGCACCGGCGTTTCTCTCTGGCTCTGGTGATAAGAATTTGCCCGTTTCCGGCGTTCTATCCGAACCAACAGAACCTCCGGCGGCGGGCAAAGCTGGGAACGGGAGAAGATTAATTGTTCTGCAAATCCTCAAGTTGATAAACACACACACACATGTAAGAACGTGTAGATACTCGGTTGGATATGAGCTCGTTACGTGTACATCTGATGTGCATGATTTTGGGTCATACGTGGAAAACGCGCGGCGGCACGTGGAACCTCACGAGCGGATGTCGTGCACCACTTCAACTTCGCCGTGTCAACAAGCTAGCAGCAGCTCGTGTGTTTTGGCATATGCGCTATTACCAGCGACGTACGGACGCCAAAATTTGCTGTGACGTTGTGACAAACTGACTTCTGATCGAACGCATGCGTAACGACTAAGCTCCACACTTTAACTAACCTCTGCCAGCCACACACGCTTACTATTGCAGTCCACCCACGTTTTTTTTTTGTAACAAAAGGTTTATTAACCCCCAGCTCAAGAGGAAAAACGAAAACGGAGCTTTCCCAGGGGTACCGGTCCCTCTCGGGCCCACGCGCTAATGTCTCGCTCGGCGGTGCGGCTGGGCCCCGGCACCAGTCACCACGAGAAGAAGATAGAGCCCATTTCGGAAAAAAAAAGAAAGAGAAAAAAAAAAGAAAAAAGAGAGAGAGACGGCGTCGCCGCCGCAACAAATATCCCGAGCGGAGGCACGCGCTGCGTGGTGGATCCATCCGAGTCAGCATAAGCAACCCGGCCCGCGGAAAAACCGCAAGCCGCGGCATTCGGTGGAGCTCTTTTTCTTTTTTCTTTTAAAATGAGTAGTATTCGGTGGAGCTGCAGTCGTGTGGTAAGTAATGTGGCTTCATCGTTTCGTAGTACTGTACTACTACACAATACACATGTCTCACGGTCTCATGTGCCCTCGAGGCGGTGGAGTGGACAATTGACTCAACTCAACGACTCGTTCACCTCTGAGAAGGCCGCTGGATTTGCAAGCTCGGTGGTCACCTTCCGACGAACTAGCTAGCCAGTTTTCTGGGGCCAACCGAAACGAAAGGATGGCAGTGCCTTTGATTTATGAGGTCGTCCGAGTCAGCTCCAGCACCAGGCGTAGGGCGTGGGCGCATCTAAGGGAAGCGCGGAAACCAGCTGGAGACTGATGATGTTCCCGGCTGTGTGCGCATTCAGTTTCGTGGAGCCTATTTTATTAGATTAGTATATACTAGTAATTTACAAAAAAAAACAAAACATTAGTACTAGATACTTCAGGGTAATATAACATATAAATACCTTGTACAAATGCGTAATTCGTAAAAAAAAACAACAATAATAAAAAAACAGAGGTAATTAATAATCTACTGCGAAACGTGACAAGAACTAAGAGACTTGTAGTGATCTGATCTCTTACTCATGGTATCAGTACAACATTCCGCTGTCAAGTTAATCGGCATTGTTCGACCCTTTTACCTTTAGTTAACGATCGCAATTTTGTGAAAACTCGTGTAGCAATGATCAATTGTGTGAGAGGGACATGTTGAGATCATATTCAAATTGATTACCGCTGCGTAAACACACAGATACAAAGAATATCAAAGCTGCAAACCTCGGCGACACAAAGCTGGACAAAGCAGGTATCAAGCCGTTATTATATATTGAAAAAGCAACATCTCAAAATCTCAAACAGTAGTTCCACGATCCTTGGTTGTTAAAGACGATATCTTGAAGCTTTTTTTTTCAAAGTGCGCAAACACGACGATGTCATCATGCTGCTCAATGAATCGGATGCGAACCTCTCTGCGCGGAAGTGCGGAACGAACTGCCGGTACATTACAAGTGGGGGGATCTTATCAGATTCACATTCACAACCTCAACTAGTAATCCTAGTATCTTTTCAGGCAACGAGTGGCTTAGTGCGGCTCTTGGCAGTCAATCCCACGTCGACACCTCCTCGATCGCGCGCAGCAGTCCATCCCAATTCCCACCGCTTGGTGGAGTTGGGAGTCGCTAGTCGCTAGTAGTACTAGCGATATTGCGAGTTCCACTAGTGCGCCGGGTTCGCTGGATCTCCTACCTGCTGCGCGGGCTGCGGGTAACCATCCACCCGTCGTCCGTTTAATTCTTGGCTGTCACCGTCGTCGTCCGTTTAATTTTGTCACTTGTGGTATTAGCACCACCCGGGAGGCGCCAATGGAAAGGACATCGCCCGCCGCCGCGCGCCAATAGACGAGGTGACAGAAAATTACTTAGAAAGTGACAGCCCGCGCGTGTGTTCACCGTCCGCTGATTATGCTGCACTGTACTACTGCAAGCCCCGCGGCAGAGAAAAAGTGAAGGGCGCGGCATTCGTCCGTACGACGTTTTTGGCTGGGATCTGTGTGACTCTGGGGGCTTCTTATCGTCATGTGACTCAGCTCCAGCCCCGGCAAGCGTTGGCATATAGCGCGTGGAGTTCAGTTGGTCCATCATCCCAATGCCCAACTGTCCCGGCCGCGTGTGGGCGCATGCATCACCATCAGCATCAGCATCATCAGCACGTTGGGTTGTTACGCAGTCGTCGCAAACCAACAACATCATCATCGCGTGCTACTAGTATATGGCAGCTTTAATACATGTGCTTCGGTTTTCATTAGAACCCAGTAGTTGTAGCAAGTGCACGCAGAGAGATGAGAGAGGTGAGGTGAGGGAAGTAGACGTGTATCATCCAGACAAGTACATAGATACCGACAAGAGCAAGAGATTGATTCGGGTGATACGCGCTTCTTCGTTTCTTCCAGTTGGGCATCATCAGGTCGTCTCCAACTCCAATGAGGTGGTACTAGCATTTTGCCGGAGTTTTCTACTAGTATCCCTGTGGAGGAACACGATTATTGGCGCCACACACAACAAGCATGTGCCACCGACTGAAGAAGCCCATAATAACTCGGTTCAGTTATCGGCGCCCCAGACGTACCAGATCCGAAGCAGGATTCGTAGTCTAGCTAGTAGAAGTGGAAACCAGCCCGCTCTCTTCTTCTTGCTCGTCGAGAATTGAAGCGTGCCAGGAAAAAAAAATCAGAAACACAAAAGGCAGGGCCTGGCCTGGGTTTCTGAATCATCACGGTCTCTTTTTTATTTGCCGAACGAGCTCAAAGAAAAACAGCATTTGTATCCGAGCAGAGTGTAGCGGCGAGGCGAAACACGAACGACAAGAGCAGTGGAGGACCCCAAACCTGGCGGTTGGCGCCAACCAACAATCGTACTACTACGGTTTACAGATCCCCAGCGCGCAGCAGCGCAGCGGAGCCGAACAAACAAACGTACGTTTCTAACATCACACCGGCAGGAAGGAGTCCGGGGACCCGGGACGACTGTGGAACCCTGATCACGATTGTGAGGTGAAGCCTGTGCGGCCTGTGAGGGCGAGACGTGGTCGCGTGAATTGCGTGCGATAAGCAGGAGCGCGATTATTAGATCACCGCCCTCCCGTCTCACCGTCACGGGTCTGGTCCATTGGCGTACGTCCACGACAACGTACGGATAGATCCGGCAGCATCCGCTTGCGCCGTTCATTTACTGGTAAATCATCGGTGGACTGGACCAGCCGGCTTTGCTGGTTTTTGTCCGGACTCCCGGACGGGGACGGATATTTTAGCACGAGCTAGCCCGCCAAGAGGTAGACTGGTCCAGCGGTAATTCATTCGTTTTTGACATCGGCAGCGGTCAGATCATAATCCCGGCGGAGCCGCCGCATCGGTACCCCGGTGAGCTAGCCTGTCAATTCCGTGGTTGAGCGGAGTCGCGGGCGTGGCCGGAAGATTGCTTGCTTTGTCCAGACGCGGGCGAGCGAGGAGAGTGACTGAGACACGTCAGTGCTGATGTGCCTGTCCAGACCGGCAGCAGTTCGGTCCTGGCCGGATTATCGTCGGAGTTAGCTGAGCGGACACGGCGCCGCACCACACCAGCGGCCGCCCCCGGTCGAGCCATGCGTTGCGTGCCTGTGGACCGCCCGCCGCTGATAAATATGCAGCGCGAGGCCAACACCTCGGTGAAATGTTGATAAGGAGGAGTTGCGCCCACGACGACTACGACTACTACCGCTTGGTCCTGATCACCGCGCCAGCGTCTCGTGAATCATCGTCACGCCATCGCCTATCATCCATCCCATTCAATTCCACTGCCACGAGCCGACGAGCGGCATGCCAGCCAGCCTGTCCCCGGTTCATCGCGAAGTGAGTCACGGACCGCGATCCTGCGTTCTAGCGCGGCAGAGTGCTCGTTTTGTCGAGACGCCGCCAGGCGCTTCTGTGGTTTCGACTTGAGTAAATTACTTGGAAGGTCTTGAAAAAAACTTTTCCTTTCTTTCTTGGCCTCCAAACTGCAGAACTTCTCTACTAGATCTTAAAATTTTTGATGATTCCTCCCATGACCTTCCGTTAGTCACGAAGTTAACGGCGTTAACAAGAGGCCACAAAAGAAACTTTACAAATTTTAGTTGGTTAGCTGAGTAAATTTATAATTCAAGAAAATAACATATGAATTTTTTTAAAAAATAATATTTTTAAACAATAATGCTATAAGTGGATTGTATTCTGACAGAAATTTTTTAAGTATAAAATATTATATATTGGCATTACTCTAGGGAAAAAAAATAATTTTGAGTAAGTTGTTTTATAATTAATAAATATTTTTTAAATAATATATATATTTCATCACAACCGCATTAATTATCACAATTAAAAAGCTAGTTGAAATTTAAATTCTAAGTTTAAATCTTTGGATTCAAATTCAAGTTTCACTGTAATTCTGAGGGCCGACGCCATCTTCCTCCTCCTCTAGCTCCGCCGTGCCGTGAGGAACCTCCTCGGCAAGGCCGGACACGCCGACAGGCGCCGCAGCGCCGCCACGCCGTGGCCGTCGCCGTGCTTGCGCTGCCGCTCGTCGCCACCGCCGTCGGGTGTGCGCCGCGGGTCAAACCCTTGCCAATCGTGCTCCCGACGCGACGCTCTTTCCACCAGTGTGTTCGCCGCCGCCCCTCGCCGGCCGAGCTAGGGCAAGACCCTAGCTAGGGCTTTGATTTTTCTTGTGTTGCAAAAAATCCATTAAATCAGCTGCGAATTAAATAATTCATATAAAGTCAAGAGCCCAAAAGTTGATTTTTCGAAATTACAGTGAAACTTAAATTTGAATCCAAAGATTTAAACTTAGAATTTAAATTTCAACTAGCTTTCTAATTGTGATAATAAATGCGGCTGTGATGAAATATATATATTATTTAAAAAATATTTTATTAATTATAAAACAACTTACTCAAAATTATTTTTTTTCCCTAGAGTAATGCCAATATATAATATTTTATACTTAAAAAATTTCTGTCAGAATACAATCCACTTATAGCATTATTGTTTAAAAATATTATTTTTTAAGAAAATTCATATGTTATTTTCATGAATTACAAATTTACTCAGCTAACCAACTAAAATTTGTAAAGTTCCTTTTATGGCCTCTTGTTAACGCCGTTAACTTCGTGACTAACGGAAGGCCATGGGAGGAATCATCAAAAATTTTGAGGCCTAGTAGGGAAGTTCTGTAGTTTGAAGACCAAAGAAGAAAGGGAAATTTTTTTTAAGACCTTTAAAGTAATTTACTCTTTCGACTTCGGACGGAAGCTGCTGTTTGCATGGGGGACGACGCCATCCTTGCGTGGTGGTGACACTACGATGGCATGACCCGCACGCACCACAGGGCACAAAGGCCACAGGCTATCAACGGCCCAAAGGAAACGGAGCTCTCCTATAGGTCAGGAATAGAGATCCAATCCTCACGATTCTTTCGGCCCATCTCTGTGACCGCTGGATTAATGGATTTCGTTCCCCACAAGCCTGTGGTCTGGGCCCTGACTGTTATTCAGGCCTCCTTGCAGGCAGGACACTCGGACAGGCATCGGCTGCCAGTCTGTAGTGTTATTCTTTTTCTTTCTTTTTTTTTTTGCGCTGGACTGTAGTGTATTATTCAGTGTACACTATGACGATGAGGAAGGATACTAGACGGAAAAACACTCGTTTTCAACCCAAATCTACACTTGTCTGAATAAAAAAAAAACAAAAAAATAAATCTACACTGCACATATAGTCGCACACACACAGCACACTAACACCACGGGTCCACGACGATACACGGCGGCTACACACGGCGCTCCCTGACCAGATTTCTGAAAGCAGAGATTTCTGAAAGGCAGAGATGACTTTGAGACGCGGCGGTGTTCAGAGCTCTGAAAGCAGAGCGGAGCAGCAGTTGAGCGTTTTGGGCCCGAGATAATGGGTTGGGCTAGAACAAAGGCGCCATCTATACAGACAACCTCACAAACACAACCCAACACCAGATAAGTCCACGGGCTCACGTGTATTCACTTCAGCCCATGGTTACCTGAGTACCTGACCATATCCTCCTCGTTCTGTACCCAAGCCACAGATAAAGAACGACCCAAATATTCCGCGGATATTCCAAGAGTGATGACCGAGTAATTCACCCCACATTTCATTCCTTGTTTTTCAGAGTCGTACTAGTAAAATGCTCCTACAGGACCGATCGTTCGTCCACAAAATATTTGACTGCTGAGCGAGGTGACAATGGCTGCAAAGAAAATATAGTTGTTTTCGGTGACTCGATCGAAAGCATAAAAAGATCACAAGTTGCAGCGAAAATACAAGTTGTTTTTGCTCATTACGCATCACAAAATCCACATAGAACCTTTGGTCCAACAAATTTTAATTAATTCCCCCCAGTACTAAACTACAACCTACACCATATAAACACCTTTAGGTTGAATATTAATTGCACCACTCTGCTTCACAAAAGCGACCTGTTCGATCACACGTATTGGTATTGTCGAGTCGAGCCCGACGGACGCGGACCTCTCTGTCCTCTCTCCTCTCCTACTCCTGCCTCCCCCGCGCTCGCCCGCGGTGTCGCCGTCCTCCTCCTGAGCTTCCCTTCCCTCGCGGCCATGATGGCAAACACTGGCTCACCGGTCCGCCAGAGGAGGTGCGGCGCCGTCCGGCGCGTCGACCTGGTGACCGTCTTCATCGCCGCCATGCTCTGCTCCGCGTCCTACTGCCTGGGGATATGGCACAACAACCGCGGCGCCGCGGACAGCCGCGTCCTGGGCCCGAGCGCGGCCCTCGCCGCCGCCATGTCGTGCGGGGACGACGACGAGCCGCTCGACTTCGAGGCGCACCACAACGCCGAGGGCGCCCGGCTCTCGGTATCCATGTCCGTCTCGTCGTCGACTGCTCCGAGCACAGGCACGCGGCGGGCATTGCGCGGCGCTGCGCCGAGGGGCAGCACCGTGTTGTCGACGGTTCGCGACATGTGGGCAGGGCTCCTTGACGGCACCGGCCTCTGGTTCATGAACAACGGCGCCGCCCGTGCGTAGGCCGCTTTGCCCGTGTGTTCCGGCGAGCCCCAGCCTCCGTGCCCACCTCTCCGTCCTCAATCCTCAATCCCGATGCACGGTCGTTTGCTCCGTCCCGGGCGCAGCTTTTATGTTTTAGCCCTTCTCCACTCTCCAGTTTTTTTTTGTCCCGAGAAAGAATGAAGTAGTGGCAGAGTAGTATACTGTACGTGAAAAATACAGAACCAAAATACATTTGCAGTGATAGTATGGTTTTCTCTCGAAAAGATCCATTCGTGATGATATGGACGTGGAGGAGATTTGGTGATCCAACCAAGGAGTGCTATGAATGTTTTTGGTTTCTTTTGCCCTGTTTCTTCTAGTGTGGCGCATCTGTTCGGACGGCAGGGCGGGTTTGCACTTTAGTTAGTGGGCGACCAAATCAAGCAAGAAAGGGTTATTACGACGTCATCTCAGTGACCTCGTCAATCCAAAGTTGCGTTGACATTTTTGCCCGGCCACGTATAGCAAACAAATCAGCAGATGGAAACTGCCACATCAGGATCTTCACTATATCTTCCACTGTGTGTCATTTTCTTGCCAGTATTTGTGGCCACCGTGATGTATGAGATCTTATTTATGAGTCAAAGATATTTGCAATTAATAGTCGACGGCAGCAAAACTCCGTGGCAAACACGGAGGTGACTCTCTTAATCCAGCAGCAGCCTAGGTGTCTAGTTTCTTCCCGACTGATTGCGACTTTGATCTTTGACGACGGTCGTTGTGCAAAAACAATTGCATGCGGGGGAGCCCCTGCGCTCAAAGTACTTGTATTGGTATGCCAGTCATTGATCCCGAACCAACTCGCTCGACCAGCTAAGGTAGGCGAGACATCGCCTTGTAGGCTACGTAGCGACTAACACGAGGCATGAAATGCGTCGACGCATTGTTGTCGCTTTAAATCATTACTAAACATCACTTTGTTTTTGCATAATATATTTAAAAAAAGATCATCATGCACTTGTCCATCAAGAAGGAGCTATGAAGATCGACACAAGGTGTCTTATCATAAAATGAAACTTGTTTCTCCTTTTTTTCAGACAATATAGTGAAACTTGTCTCCATGACCTGTGGATTTGTCTCATGGTTTCCAGCCCAGTAAACACTCTTAAATTGGGTCAGATTCTATTGCTTTAAGGTAATAGTTATATTTTTCTCTTAACTAATGAAAGCAAAGCAATGGCCGGTAACACTGACTGCATGGACCCTGCAAAATAATGGTTTCGTATTGAAGTAACAAAAAACATTTTTATGAAGTAACAATGAGATTACAATTCAATCCAAGTTATTTATCATTTTTTTCTTGGTGTCATGACATTATAGTCCATCTTCTTTCCACAAAACAACAATATATTTATTTAAATTTAATTGATAAGGTTATCGTTTCAACAATCTAGTTATTAACTGATTAACCCTAGTGATGGTTCTACCTTAAATAGTTCATCAACACCTGTGTCTTTTAAAGACTATGATTGTTGTAACGATACAATCAATAAGAAGGAAGCCTCTGCAATTATAAGATTGAAGAAGAAGACCATGAGGGTGTGAGAAGGCAATATTTACTAACACTCTAATCTCCAACAGTAAATGGGTTTAGTAAGCCAAAGTTTAACGAAATTGAGCTCATAGATTTTTATAATGTATGCATAAAAACAAAGGTAACAAGTTTGTAACGAGAAGAATAGAAAAAAATAGAACAAAAATAGTTGCTACTTTCGGATTTCAATTCACTAAAATGAAGTGAAACACCAACATTTCTTTTCAATTTTACTAGTTGGCATGTTGTGGTTATTTTGCTAGTTGCTCAAACTTATTGGTGTTTGTCTACATCGTAAAACTTTAGGATGCTTATTCTGCTCTTTCTTAATTATTCAGTGACAATGTTACTATCATTTTTTTTAAAAAAATTGTTTTACTGAAGACGAAGAGGACTATCTTTAGCGTCGTGTAATATCGCAGAAGACTATGGTATGTCTCCAGGTTCAAGCACTCACATTTATACAATAAAATTTAGGAGCGAATATCTAGTCCCTCAATGTTCTCATATTTTGCTCGGGAAAAAATAAAGACAACCGAAAACACAAACAACACTAGAGCACACCATGTGACGGCGAGCTAAGTGAAAGTTGAAAGATATTTGCAAAAAAAAAAGGTGACATGGCATTGTCATTTGAAAGAGACGTAGAATCAACCAATCAATTCAATAATCAGGTGGACGTTACGACATAAACCCTTGGATTCATATTCTGGCACTATGTACAGAGTGTACAGTATGGTGCGGGTGTCTACGCATGGACATGAACCCATCTTCTTCACTTCCCGCAGCTCCATCTCGAGGTTGGAACACAGCTGAGGTAGTGGCACCATGTGCAGTGGTCGTTCGCGTTCACTCCTTTGAAAAGCATCCCCATCCCAACCGCGAATCTGCACAGGTCGCAACATCATAAATTAAGGTCGTGTTTGTTTTGGCTCCGTGGCGCTTCGCTCCGGTCCTATAGTGTGTCAGACGAGACAGTGCTCCCGGGAGAAACGAAAAAATCTAGGTTCTACCGCTCCCCGTTATATTCAGCAAGAGAGAGAAAAAGTACTCTCAGCTATAGTATCTTTTGTCAGAACAGGAGATCGAGAGCGGAGCAGACAAGAGCTAAAACAAACACGGCCTAGACATGAGCTCATTCAAAACGATTCAAACCGACCTAACTGACACAGAATAGTATTACTTTTTCTTCTTAATTAATTATAAGGTGAAAGCTGACCGAACACATTAGATTAGCATCATCAGTGCTCAAAAAGATATTGCAAGTACTACCACGATAGGTTGGCAGGACAAGACCAGTGGGATAACAAAAGCATGTGATACGGACGCTTACCCGATGACAACGAGGACCGAAGCCAGGGCCAGCAGAACCCACTGGTACGCCAGGTACTTCCTGGTGGTGTACTTGACGTCGGAGGGCAGGACGTAGCGCTGCAACCAGGCGTAGTGCGGGCGCATCAGGAAGATGAATCCTAGGAGGAAGCCGGTGAGGAACCCTCCGATGTGCGCGAAGTTGTCGACGTGCGGGAGGATGCCGATGGCGAGATTGATCGCGATGACGATCAGGAGGGTCACCAGTGCTGCGGCCTGCAGATTGCAGTGACCAGGAGTGAGCCTCACAAAATTTGACCCAATGCATTGCGAAATGAATGAATAATGGTGTGGGGAGAGTAAGAAACGCACCTTGTTTGAGTAGATGGTCCAGTTGGTGAAGAGCTCGGAAAGCATAGCTCCGAGGAGCCCAAACAGAGCTCCTGACGCCCCGACAGAGATGTTGTTCTGGAGGAACAGGGATGAAAGCACGCTGCCTCCGATGCCAGAAACGATGTAGATGATACCGATTCTCACTGCACACAAGAACGATTGGTGTTTACTCAGATTCAGATATATGAAGTTAGCATTAGTCACGAGCAGCGTTTTCTACAAGCGTACTTACGGTATCCAAACTGCTGCTCGAGTCTGATTCCGATTAGGATGAGGCTGATCATGTTGGCTAGCAGGTGAAGCACACCGGCGTGCAACCAGATGCATGTCAGCAGCCTCCATCCCTGGTGCTCGTGCACGACTTTGTTCCACACAAGTGCTCCCATCTTCTGTAGGCTGCAGATATAAGAAACGTTTGTTTTTAGGGTGACGTCTGAGAAAAAGCCGTTAGGATAGCGTAGATATGAACGGCACGAGCAAGACTATTAATGGATCTGTATCTCTATTGCAGAATCATTACAGATTCTGTATCTCCATATCTTCTATCAGATCGATCATTTGTTTCAATCGATCCAAGCAAGCAGATTCTCTAGTACTACCATAGCAACTAGATCGATTTCACGTCGAGGATGGCTGGATGGGACTTCAGATCGATCATTTGTTTCAATCGATCCAAGCAAGCAGCCGCAAAAAAAACTGGAGCCGCACGGTTGCACACTTACGTTGCCGAGGAAGGGCCGAGGAGCGGGTTCTCGCTGAGCGGCTGGAACGAGAATCGGCGGAGGAACCGGGCGACGCAGGCCCCGCGGCCGCCGCGGCGAGGGGCGTGGGCAGGGCAGTCGTTGGCGTACATCGCCACGGCGAACAGGGCGATGTTGGCGGCCACGATGAGCGGTACGGCCCACGGCACCCACTCCCTCTCCTCCCGCTGTGGGAACTGCTGCTGCTGCTGTTGCTGCTCCGGCGGCAGCGGGTGCTTCCCTTCTCCGTGCCGCCCGCCCTTCTCCACGTCGTAGCGCGCGGCGGCCATGACCGTTCTTCGATCGGGACGCGAAGCCTCTACCTGGTTCTGGTTGTGTTGCGGAACGCGCGCGCGTCGTTCGTAGGGAAGCTAATGCTTCGCGGTGGCGGTTGGGTGAGATGAGGCTTCGAGATTGAGGGGTCGGAGGATGCGGGAACGGCTGGCTGGCGGCGAGGCGGTGGTGGAATGGAAGACGCGGCGTGTAAATAAACGGGGTGGTGGCGCGCGGCGCGGCGCGGCGCGGCGTGGGGCGGCGCAGTTACGTGGGCTGTTTCCGGCGCGCTTGTGCGGGTGGTGGTGGTGGGGTGGCGTACTGGCGTGGACGCGTAGTGCCGGAGTCCACCAGATGAGAGGGAACGACGCACGAAACCGAGCTGGCCGTGCCGAACTTGTCGGCGCGACGCGGCTGCGCGGTAGTACGCGGCATGGGGGGAACGCGACTAGCCTAAAACCGTAGCCGCGCGGAGTGACCGGGCCGCCAGTCAAACCGGCTCGCGGCACTCGCGCGCGGCCCAGGTGCTGCTGCGTCCCCAGCCCGCGCTGTTTTCTGGCGGCCCATGCAGTGAGCCTGCAAGAACAGAATGCCTGCATGTATCTCGTCGACTTGTGAATCGCGATGGCGGCAGGGCGACGACGGAGCAAAGGAAGCGGCCGCGGAGGGACAGCTCGTGCTGAAACCACAACGACACCAGCTCATGCTGCACGCGAGTCATCCGGCGCGACTTGCTGGTCGCAATCACCCGCCGAGACTCCGTCGAATACAATCATCGCGCGCGCATTTCGCCCGTCTAATTCCAGTCGTAGTTTCCGCGATCACTGCATCGTTTTCATTTCTCTGAATAGCACCAGCGAAGTTTTTCCAACCTAGCTAATGATTAACATTGACCTACAGTACTATGATTCATAATTGGCTCTGTGACTGACGGCGCGGACGCTTCGGAACGTTTTCAGAGTTGGTCCCTCGATCGTTGCCGAGAGCGCTGCTGATCAGCGTTGAGCTTTCGGTGTGGAACGGTGGACAACAAAAATCCAGATAATAAAACTTCGCTCACGAAGATATGTAAAAAAAAAAAAGGAGAAGCTTCGCAGGCATTGCCGCGCCGCTAGAACCACTTCAAAATCGTAGTAGGCGCTAGGGCTAGACTAATAATCTACTCTAACCACCACTTCGGTGGTTCTTAGTCTGTTTTTAATACTCTAACCTCCTGATGGTTGATACAGGTGCAGCTAAAGATTGGCATCAAGTCCAACGAGATTCCCCCGTCTCATTCCAGTTCCGGCTGATAGAACAGAACCACACCAGACCCAACCCAACAGAGTTGGCTTCGTTCGTTCGGCCAGCGGCCGCGTCACACCGGCGCTCGCGGAGTGCTCGCCACGCGCGCTCCCATGCCTCGACCGCGAGCCCAAAAGCCCCGAGCGACCGCACCGCCGGGAGACCGCGGCCCGGATATCCCGCGCGGGTGGCAGGGGACCGAGTGCGCGTGCGACCCGTCCGATGGGAGAGGGCGGAGGATCGGACGGGTGGCGCGGGTGAGGGGACCGGCGCGCGGGCTCCCACGGCAGTTGCAATGAATCAATGATTGGGCTCGCAACCGGGAGCTTTGACCGGTGACGCGCCTCACCTGTGCCCGGAAACTCCGGTGGGTCTCTTTTTCTACTTGGCACCCTGGAATCGTTAGTTAATCCCTCATGAGTCATGATCCTGCTTTCAGCTTGGAACTTCAAACAAACAAAACCGAGGCCGGACTCTGACTAATAAACTCGGACAGTCTCGACATAGAAATACGTAGACCGTGGCTTAATGACGTACGGTAAAGAGTGGATTTAAACATGGAACTATATAGAGCACTCTCCGGTTTACTGGGTTGATGTTTTCTTAGGCAAACAATGTTGATGTTAATATTATCAAAATAGGTTTTTATTTTTTTTTCACTACACGAACAAGCATTCACGCAAAAAAATCTATGCTTGCGCACCCTATCTTTAATGAATACGTCTGAACAATTAGGCCGACTTATCTCACAAATGCCTCATTGCTGACGCAAATGGCACCTATCTACTATATTATTGAATATTAACTTCTATGGAGAGTCAAATTTAATACCTCAAATGTTATCAGTAGGCTACATACTATTTGTACAACCTTTATGTATGCGATTGTACTATTTAATGAAATCATACTATGTTGCATAGTACAGTAAAACAGTAATAGCATAAACTTAATCTTAAACTAAAACCGATGAAACTAAAATAACATCTTGACATTGTTTGGTAGTCAAGTTCTAGCTATCATTAGCTTAGAAACTAACATCAAATGCTACTACCTATGATATTTTCTCTATAGTTTACACTATGATTCAAAAATAATCAAAACGACTGTTGCTATTGGTTTTGTCTTTGTAAATGCATCTGGAATTGCCAAAACAAAAAGTACCTAGCCGGAATAAGGAAATAAAAGATGCAAGAAAAACATTGACTAAGATAAGAAAGAGGAGCTATGAGAAAAAATGTTAGTATGGTTATTGATATTATCCTGAACGCATGCTTGGTGATTATTCATGACACAACAAGCTAAATAAAACTCTTTGAGAAGAGCCACAAACAATAAAAATTATAAAAAGTGGTTAATACAAAAGAAATCCAAAACCATTTAAAAAGAAAGCCCGACCTGATGATATAAAACATATCTGGGGTGCTAAGTGTAAATGCTTCCGAACTTTGCCATTTCGGCGACCATCACCAACAACCGGGAGGAGAGAGAGCGCGGGTCACAAAGCTAAAAAAAGCACCGAGAAATCTAGTGGTGCAGCGAGCGAACCCTTCCCCCCCTTCCTCCTCTCCCACTCCTCCGAAATTTTTTCACCTCTCGCTTCTCCGGCTCCCTGTGACGACGACCCCAGAAGCTTCGCGAAGCTTCCTGGGCTTTCTCGCCGCCGCCCCTCCCAGATCGCCGCCTCCGGCAGCGGTGAGGCTGGATAGCGAAGGCGGAGGAGGAGGAGGAGGAGGAGGAGGAGGAGGAGGAGTGGGACGGGGACGACGGAGACGGGGCGAGGTTAGGGTTCTGAGCTAGGTCGGGGTCAGGCTGCGGCCGCCAGTGCCCAGCGAGGAGGAGGATGCATATGATGCGGCGGCTCAAGAGTATCGCCTCTGGCCGCTCGTCCGTCTCCGATCCGGTGAGAGCTCGATCTCCCTGTCCTCAGTCCGCGACTGGTGGTGCGACCACCCGCATTGGGCGTTTCATGACGCGTGGGCTCCGGGCTCCTGCCCATTCCGTATTATTCGTTCAACCGTTTCTCGCGGCCGCTGTTGTTGGTTGCTTCCGTTGCTGCTTCCTCGCGGCTGCTTCCTCTTGCTTTACAAAAGCATTGCATGTCCTGTTGCCGCATCAGCTGGCAAGCGCTTTCTCTTGCTTGGGCGGATTTGGCATTGAACTCCATGCGCTTTGAAGGCGATATCTTGTTTGTTTCTGCTGATGTGTTCATTTTGTCCAGATAGTTTAAGAGATACGGTTTTGGCTGTAACGAGTCAGAAATGCGATTTTCCTAGGGTCATGTAGACGATGCATGTATCCTACACGTCCAGGCTTACTAGCAAAGGATAAGGTGCATGTTTCAGTTCGTTCGGTGGTTTAGAACTTTTCACATCGAGATAAATATTAACCTGGATATAGATCCTGTTCAGGGGAAATGAGAAATATCAGTTATTAATTTGAAAAAAAAAATTTGAAGAAAACTTTCGTTTTTTCTCCTTCTGTGATAAATCCTAGAGTATCAAGAAAAGAATAATCAGTTTCTCAATAGCTGTTTGCTGAAATTGCCATGAAAAATTGCATTTCTCTTACTAGGGTGGTGACTCTGGCTCCAAGAGGCCAAAATTTGATCAGGATGGAGCAGGGGATATTGTAATCGAACCACACCTAACCGAGGACAAATCTGTGAGGATAGACCAAGAATTGTCATCATCTTCCAAAAGAGATGCTGAGGCAAGTACATCTACTAGCATGAAGCCTGTTCAAAATGAAGAAGCAGGGGCGGATCTTCTTCCAAAAGAAATGAATGATATGACAATTAGTGATGACAAGGTTTCAATTTCATTCACTCATAATTTGTTGACTTCAAATATCATTTTCTACTTTTGGTTCTAATGTTGTGGTACCTGACTCTAGGAAAGTGAAGGGGTTACTGTTGATGGAAATGGAACTGAGACTGGACAGATCATCGTGACTACAATAGGTGGGCATAATGGGAAACCAAAGCAGGTATTAACCTATATCTCCAATTCTCCGCAATGTCTAGTACGTTTTTAAGCACTGAATATCCATTTTACTTTTTATTTGTAATTCCTGCAAATTTGCATTGAACGAATCAATACCAATTCATTGTTTACAGAAGGTCTCATACATGGCAGAACGAGTTGTTGGTACTGGTTCATTTGGTGTAGTTTTTCAGGTATGGTATTTGTCATTTTTTTTGGTCTCACATCTCTTACTTTCCATAAATGGATTTACAATGCTGTGGCCGCATTCATTTACCATATCTTCTAAAATAGGCAAAATGCTTGGAAACTGGTGAGACTGTTGCAATTAAAAAGGTGCTACAAGATAAGCGGTACAAGAACAGAGAGCTTCAAACAATGCAGTTACTTGATCATCCTAATGTAGTTCAGCTAAAGCATCACTTCTTTTCTACAACTCAAAGGGGAGAAGTTTACCTGAACCTTGTACTTGAATTTGTATCCGAGACAGTTTACCGTGTTGCCAAATATTACAATCGGATGAACCAGCGTGTACCCATAATATACGTTAAGTTGTATGCATATCAGGTTTGTGAAGATTCCTTTTTTTGTGCCAGAATTTTTTTAATAGTATTGATTGATTCATTCATTCATTCTTAACAATGACTGCTTATTCCTTTTTTTCATAGATGTGCCGTGCGCTTGCATATATCCATCGTGTTGTTGGTGTCTGTCATCGTGATATTAAGCCTCAAAATCTACTGGTAAGTTTTTGACACTATAATTCTTGTTTATCTCTGGACAATCATTTTTCTTCTTTTGATCATACGGGCGCCATCTTTCATGTAGTATGTAGAATGTGTCTTTTACGTATTCAATTATTTTCTGTTCTGATTCGTGTAAACTGCTTTGCCTATCTCATTTTTCCTTTGACTAACTTTGCAGGTCAATCCTCATACACATCAACTCAAAATTTGTGATTTTGGGAGTGCTAAGAAATTGGTATGTTTTCTCCACTGATTTTGTCTTTGCTAAATTTCTTCATGCACTGTACAATGATAAAATTTCATTTCAGGTCCCTGGTGAGCCTAACATATCATACATTTGCTCGAGGTATTATAGGGCTCCTGAACTTATATTTGGAGCTACGGAGTATACCACTGCGATTGATATCTGGTCTGTTGGTTGTGTAATTGCTGAGCTTATGATTGGTCAGGTATGGCATCTCAGCTCATAAGTTCTTTGTTCCTGCTTATTATATTGCAGATAATTTAGACTTGCAGCTATAGAATCCGTTGGCACCTTTTTTCCTTAAAAAAATTACAGCACTAAATTATAGAGATATATTCTTGGAATCTTCTGGGCCTATGATCTTAATTGCTTAGCAGTGACCTTCTGTTACTTTCATCAAGCTGTTCTTTCCTCTATCTGCTGACTGCTTTTGTTGATATGTACTTCCCCTCAATTTCAGCCACTATTTCCTGGTGAAAGCGGTGTTGATCAGCTGGTGGAAATTATAAAGGTTTTATGAACTTTTGATTTTTTCATATTAAAGTTGGTTGGTATAACTTAAATACTGAGCGTGCTGTTTTATTATTCAAGATTTTGGGTACTCCAACTAGAGAAGAAATCAGGTGCATGAACCCAAATTATTCAGAATTCAAATTCCCTCAGATTAAAGCTCATCCATGGCACAAGGTTTTGGGATCTCTACTCTTTGGCTTTTTAGCTCGGCTGTAAATTGTAACCTGCTCACCTAGTTTTGTTGTTGTAGCTTTTCGGTAAACGCATGCCGCCTGAAGCTGTTGACCTTGTATCGAGGCTACTTCAGTACTCACCAAATTTGCGCTGCACAGCTGTAAGACTGATTTAAGATTTCTACTGTTTCAAATTAGTTATAATATAATATAATAGATTTAGATATTTAGTATACACACTTTGCCCATTTATGCAAAGCTTCACGTTTTCTTTAAGCTGAGCAGCTATTTCTGCATTCCAATTTTCATTTGAAGCAGTAGTGTGAGTTAGTGACCTTTCTAGATTTTGAGGGAGAATATGAGAACTTCTGTAAATTTTGGGGGAGAATATGAGAACTTTAAAACTTGAGTTAACATATTTCCTTATCATTCCAGGTTGACGCTTGTGCCCACCCGTTCTTTGATGAACTCCGGGATCCCAAAATCTGCTTGCCAAATGGACGGCCACTACCACCATTGTTCAACTTCACAGCAGCTGGTAATATTCACTGCACTTAACTTAATATTGTCAATGTTTTCGGCCTGTTTCCTTAACTCTACAATTGATTTGTGGGATACAGAACTAGAAGGGCTCCCCATTGAACTTGTTCACCGTATTGTTCCGGAACATATGAGGAAGTGAAAAGTTGGGCTTGCTGCAAAACTCTCTGTTTAGGTGAGCTGAGGACTGTGGGGCGTGCTCCACTGATAGGGAATAGATAGCTGGCTCTGCTGTGCTAGATGTAAAAAGAGGCGAAGTTCCTCTTTGGCGTATCTCCCAAGGGTGACCGTAGTGGCAAACCTCATGTTTGCTCGTCTCCCAGGGTGAATATGAGAAGCGGGCTCCCTACCCATTCACATCTTTATCTTGTGCCCGCATATGTTGTATTATGTGGTTCATGCTGAACGAAGTGATAAGGGAATTCAGAGTTCTTGCTTTTGTAGCTGGAAATCCCAGAACGTCAGTTTTGATTGTTGCGTGTCTCTTTACATTCCATCGTTGCCCACAAGTATCGAATTCTGGCTATTATTGGCTTGCGTGTTTTTGCTGATGATATCTGTTGCTTACTAAATTGAATGGCGCTGCGTAAGCTGATGCGAGCATACATGTGTATCAAAGATACAAGTGCTTATAGTTGATCCTCAATTTTCTGAAGATCTCTGTACTTTATCTTTCCTGATCGAATACCTTTGACTTGAGCAAGTTGCCGAAAGTTGCGTTACGGCCACCAAGGCAGCATAACTACGCAGTGCTTGTTCCCAGGTCTAGTGTGACCAGATCTGGTATTGACACATTGGAATCTATTTAAACAAACAGTATTGACAAATTGGAATCTATTTAAACAAACAATAGAATTGTCTACTTACATGTGCGGTGCATATGTTACGACCTTGTGTGACAGTTTGAGCAAGCTCATTTTTATGTGTGTGTGTTTTTTTCTTTGCTTGTTCGCCAAATTACCTTTTGGGTTACCAATCTTGAGCTGTCGGGCCGATTCAGTACCTTAACAAGAACACCAAAAGCGCAAGAACATGTTGTTGTTGTTGTTGGTTTTTTTTCTTTTTCTTTTGTGTGTGTGTGTGTGTGTGTGTGTGTGTAGACGGGACAAGAACACCAAAAGCGCAAGAAAATGTTTTGTAGACGAGACAATCAACAGGTTGAGCGACAATTTCACACGGTAGTACGTGTTGCTACTCTCTTATGTTGGATAAGATATAAAAGGGACACGGCAGTATATCATGATCTGTACATCCTATATCTGTGTTTTTACGTACAGTAACTTCTAACTGAGATACTAGTGCATTTCCACGTGATGTACGCGTAGAAAGGCCATCAACAATCCACCCATAACTACAGGAGCTTCTGAACTCACTCGAAAGATGCAAGTCAACAGTTCCACGTACCTGTCAGTGTGATGCAGGGAGTCACTCAGTTCTTAATTAAACATATGATGGGTCGCCTACTCATGAACTATCAATGATGGTGACTTGTTTAACATACGTATACGTTTAGACTCTAAAAAATTACTAGTACTACATTAGATTTTTATGTTGTGATCTTGGGTCCTAGTGCTCGTCAGGCAGCGAGTGGCTTCCACCTGCACCTGTCTTTGTGAGAAAACATATCCTAACCAAAAAACTTTGTCTTCAGGCCCCTTGTTTTGTTGCTCGCTGTCCCCGTTTCTTCAGCGGACAGACCTGCCGTCCATATCAAAACCAGAGACTGGCAAACACGCACAACAAGGGCACAGCTCGCCTAACGCATGACCCCACACACAGCAAAAACATTTTGTTTACCCCCAAACCAAGCCGGTTAAAGCGGCTAACTACCTGCAAAATTTTGTCATTTCCACACTGCAATCATGCGTGTCTGCTCATTTGGAACTCGATCGAAGAAACAAGATGGGAAAACTTATGCTGAACTCTGTATTGAAAGAGATCTCTGTGGCTCCCCTTTTTTTTCCAGATAAGAGACCAGCCGCTTCTTCCTCCGTATAACAAAAAAGTGAAAAAAGCTGTGAGCGTCGACACGTGACTGTTATCATGCAAATCAACTTGTGTCAGGCACTAAGCACAATCGCTACTCACATGATCGCATCCACACATGCTTTACGCTCTCTCCTGCTACAGTACTTGCCTACTGCTCTACTACCTGTAATCCACATGAGTGGGACAAAAATACGAGGCCAGTGAACGAAATCCATCTTATTTTTTTTGGGGTGGGGGAGGATATAAAGGCCATGATTGAGAAAACAATGGAAAAGGAAAGGCAAGGCCTTCCTTCCTTCGGCTCTCGATTCCACCACCTCCTCCCTCCGTCCTCCCCCTTCTCCCGGAGCTGCGAAATTTTGAGACCCCGAAACAGAAGTCGCAAAGACCACCCACCCCACCACGCCACACCAGCCCCCGGAATTCCTCCCGCAAATTACGAAAGCGCTCCTCGCCGCCGGCGAGTAGGAGGCACAGGCGCACCAACGGCGGCGGATTCAGTACGCCTCTCTGCCGGCGTGCTGCGTGGTTGCGGAGGAGCGTCCCGCCGTCGCCGGCGATGGGCAACTCGCTGGGGTGCTCGGCCTCCGGTGAGCGGCTCGTGTCGGCGGCTCGCGATGGGGACGCCGTGGAGGCGCGGATGCTGCTCGAGCTCAGCCCGGCCCTCGCGCGCTACTCTACCTTCGGCGGCCTCAACACCCCGCTCCACTTCGCCGCCGCCAAGGGACACCTCGACGTACGTACGCGTGATTTCCTTTCCTCGCCCCGTCTTTTGAGTGTTATCATTTGAATGGATCACGAATTTTGGGCTCCCGTATAGATCGTCACGATGCTGCTGGAGAAAGGTGCTGATGTTAACGCGCGGAATTACTGCGGCCAGGTAGATCTTTGTGCTTTTTCGCTGGATTACAGAAGTTTAATCTTTGTACTTCATTTATCTTTGTGCCGTAAATAAAATCAAACAAATCCTAAGATCTGTCATGTTAAAATGATGAATTTGCCAGCTCTTATGCCATGTTAAACCAAAAATGCTTTGTAGATTCAGTTTTAGGCGTCTTCTTATATTGCTCTGGTCAACATTGCGGGCTAGACTCATCCAAATTGTTTGTTACTGCTCTCTGGCGCCAGTGCTCCTTCCTTGGTCATGTATAGGCGTTTCATTTCTTTTCGTCTCTTCGGTGTTTATCTCAATGGAATAGTTGGATGATTGGTTTCATTTGTTTGTGTGCACGGATCAAGACTGCATTGATGCACGCCTGTCGGCATGGGCACTGGGAGGTGGTTCAGATGCTTCTACTCTTCAGATGCAATGTATGACATTCACTATTATGGCCTTTCATGTATTACATTCTTCTTACCAAATGGGTGCTGACGGTTGTGTGTCTTTGGGTTGCTTGGAAGGTTGCCAGGGCAGATTACTTGAGTGGTCGAACGGCACTGCATTTTGCAGCACATGATGGATTTGTTCGTTGTGTCAGGCTTTTACTTGCAGATTTCGTCCCAAGTGTTGCCTTGGAGGATATTGCATCTTCAGTTGTTGATGGTGGTGATTCTCAGGCAAATAGTGGGAGCAGTCCCAATTCTTCATTGGGACAGAAGTTTAATGAATCGTACGTGATGTCAACTGAGAATAGATTCCAATTTGTAATAATTTGCTACTAACATCATGTATGTTTTAGTGCCCGTGTGAGGTTCATCAACAAGGTTGCAGATGGCGGTCTTACAGCGCTTCATATGGCAGCACTGAATGGTCATTTCGATTGCATGCAATTGTTGATCGACTTAGGTGCCAATGTATCAGCTGTCACATTTCCATATGGTACTACAGCAAATTTGATAGGCAAGTGGTGATTCTTCGCTTATATCTTGTATGGCATGCACCATGCAAATGCTATTTACCTTATCTCATTTGAGGTTTTAACTATATGCTGGTGGCACAGGAGCTGGCAGTACTCCCTTGCATTATGCAGCTGGAGGAGGGAGCCAGGAATGCTGTGAGGTAAATTAATGTTTCAAAGCAGCATTGGCTTTTTGACAAGTACCTATTTTCAGTTACAGTATTGTTGAGAGCAACTGATTTGTTCATATGTGGTGGTGTCACTATGGCAGTTACTGTTATCAAAAGGCGCTAGCAAGCTGACGCTCAACTGCAATGGGTAAGGATTTAAATCATGAATGAAGCTTAACATTACAGTTACCGAGTAATTTCACTTGAGCTGCGTACTATTTTATTAACCCGTTTCTTGTATTCAGGTGGCTTCCCACTGATGTTGCTAGAATATTTGGACGGCGTTCTTTGGAGCAATTACTTTCTCCTAATTCAAACTCAAGTATCCCTGTATTTCAACCATCCAGTTACCTTGCCTTGCCACTCATGAGCATACTGAACATAGCCAGGTTAGGCTTAGCAGTTCATCACTCGTTAATTTCATATGTTGAAAGTAAAATATAAGAATTCTTACTTCTATGGACAATAATGGTTTCTGCCTTTTTGATGTTTGCATGTAATCTATGCTAAAAGTCTTTGGTTATGTGAATGTATACTCAATGCTTTTTGAAAAGTAAATATGGATGCTTTTTGAATAGGCAGCCCTGTCTGTTTTAAAAAATTAAATATGGATGCTTTTTGAATAATCAGGCCTGTCTGTTATATGATTGCTACCTCATATATTGTTGTCATTATCGCAAGTTGGTTTGATTAATGTGGAGCAATTATTGTTGTTCCTTGTCTTGTTTCTTTCTCTTTTTCATAGCAGAGTCAGTTGTGTTACTTGGCTATTGGTTATGTCTAGTAATCGGACCTTGAGTTGATCTAGCTAGACTTTACTGGAAGCGCTTGTGCTGAATGCCACACCCTTTCGCTAAGTTGGCCGTTCCATCTTGGATATGTTTGGTGTGTCTCAACTAGTAACAGTCCTATTATAAGAGCTTCATGTTAAAATTCCTAGATGATAAAAAAGTTAGTACCATTTGTTTATATATATTTTTATATGCATTTGCAGAGAATTCGGTTTGCAGCATACAATACCCTCTGTGGATGATAGCGACCTTTGTGCTGTTTGTCTTGAAAGATCCTGTTCTGTAGCTGCAGAAGGTGTGTATCTTGCGTCTGTTATTACAACTGATTAAATATTATCTCATTTGATTTTAATCATTCCTGCAATTCCATGATGTGTAGTTGGGTTAGTTTCTTTACAAGTTCATGAGATGGTTGTCCACTGTCCAGAATAATATGAGCTCTGTTTTTCGTTGGTTTGGCATCATGTTCATATTTATTTTTCTAGTTCGTAGAAAACTTATTCTTTTTCTTCTCTACTTTTAAAACTTTTACAGCAGAATAACACTGTTCTTTACATCTATGTCTTATTAAAATGTCTATGAAGCATCCATGTGTCTTATTAAAAGTCTATGAAGAATACTGGAACTCATTTATTTCTTCACGAACTTATAGCATATAAGTCATCAAGAAGTTGAGAATTGCTTCAATAGTATATATACCTTGCTCTAATGATGCAGCTTTAAGCTTTAAGTGGCCTAGTGATTTCATTTTAAATTGTACTCATCAAGTAATGGTTCTTACTCTAACAATTTATTGCCATAATAATGGATTACACATACCATGCCATTAGTTTTTGATTTATATGTTTGCCATGAAAACTTGGAAAACAGTGAGAGTAGAATAGAAGTAACATTAAAATTCAAGCGCCGATATCTGTTGTGTAAGCTGAGCTTGACTGTTTGTCATTACTTTTAAACTTTGAGATAATTGTTTGTTTAGTACAGTTATGCTTGATCACGTGCCTCATGCCAACATTATATTCTCTTTTTGCAGGTTGTGGTCATGAGTTTTGCATCAAATGCGCGCTCTATCTTTGCTCGACTAGCAATGTCCGTGTTGAGTTCACAGGCCCACCCGGGTCAATCCCATGCCCTCTCTGTAGAAATGGAATAATGTCATTCACCAAATTACCGAGCACACCAACAGAAGGGCTGAAATCAAGTTCATCACTTGCATTTTGCAATCCTTGCATCCTAAATACCCGATCAGTGGACTCGCCAGCAACTATCAGCAAATCTGAAATCAGGCGCAACCGTGTGGCAGCTGTCTCTTCCGAGCTAGTTTGTCCACTCACCTGCAGCCCGTTCCCGTCGTCCGCCCTCCCGACCTGCAGGTGCAGCGACGATGACCCCTGTGGTCCTACAGAAGGACAGGATGGTTCTGAGGTCCAATCTCCTCGGCCGTCGCACAGTGCAAGTATGGAACTGGACAAGAGGGGAGAGGAAGACCTTGATCGGACCAGCTGCTCTGGCATGTTCTGGAGTCGAAGGAGCTGCCACAGAGAGCAGCAGTGTAATGCAGAAATCAACGCGTGATTCTTTATTTCTGGTTGTGAATATATCTGGATTCGTAGCAGCTCAATGTGGGAGATGCCACCGCCGGTTGATTTTCCTCCCCAGCTGTGCTCGTTTTGCTATTTGCAGCCAACATTTTCTTGATTGGTGAATCCTGCATCCTTTGCAGTCGTAGTGAGTACTGTACTGTAACATTTTTGTTACGATTGGTCATGTGCCTGTGAATCTAGATAGTTCCGAAGTCGCTAGGCAGTTACTGTACTCTGTAGCTGCATGTAAATTACAGGACTTGTATTTAGTTGTTTTCTGAATATACGATGATAAATATTTACGTACAATGAGTCAAATAGCCTTCTCAGGGACATATATAGAACTGCAGCTTCACTCTCTGAGAGAGCAATTACATTCTCCAGTTTCTTTGTACAGTACTGTAGCGGCTGAAAAACTTTTCTTCAGCGTTGCTCCTAAATCTGTATGTACAGCATACGTGTACTAATATATAAGACGATGTTAAGTCAGGCCATGCTGGATCCTGTTACGCTGCCGCTGTCGCCGTGAGCAGCGTGCTGACGATCCTGTCCCCGAGCCCCGGCACCGCCGACAGGAAGTGCCCGACGCCGGTCAGCTCGTGGTAGTTGACCCAGCCTAGCCGGCGGCAGATGTGGCGCTGGAGCTGCACCGGCACGACGCCGTCCTCGTCGCCCTGGAACAGGTGCACCGGGAACGGCGGCGCGTCCTCGAGGTCGGTGGGCTCGAAGTCCGGCCACCTGCCGAACATGACAGCCATGTCGCGGTAGAACGACTCCTGCAGGCCCTGTTGCGTCGCCAGCCTCGCCTTCTCGCGGAACATCCCGGTGGAGAGCGCCATGACGCGGTTCTTCTCGTCGAGCGCGTTGGGGAAGGATCCGGAGCCGTCGATGACGGTGGAGGTGGGCAGCCAGGTCTGGCGCATCCACCAGTGCAGCAGCCACGGCGCGTAGTATGCCACCCGGAGCGACCACTGGTCGCCGACGGGCTGCATCCGGTACAGCTGCCGGGCCAGCCCGCGCGGCAGCCCCGGCCACCGGTAGTTGATCACCGGCGCCATCATCGCCACCCCCGCCAGCCGGTGCGGGATGTACCTGATGGAGGCCCAGCCGGCGTGGCAGCCCAGGGAGGAGCAGACGAGGTGGAACCTCGGGCCCAGGCCCAGCGCGTCCGCCAGGTCCTGGATGTCCAGCGCCGCGCTCCGCAGCGACCGACGCGGGTCCGGGTCGCTCTCGCCGTACCCGGCGCGGTCGAACGACACCATGTACACGCCCAGCTCCTCCAACAGTTCCTGCGTGCCGATCGAGCGCTCGGGTCAGACACGGTTACGCTAGCGTGCACGTACAAACGCCACTGTGGTTTCGTTTCCACGAACGTACTGTATATACTACAGTAGACAGTAGTACAGCTTTTTTCAACGGCGTCACCGTCAGGTGTGCGTGAAGAGTGATCAGTGATTACTACCTAATTAATCATAAGCTGGTTGGAAAAACGACGCCAATTCTACAGTGCATAACGCTTAGCAGGGCCTGTGACTGAAATTAGGTACTATGCTCGGAACACGCCGCCCGGCGGCCCGACCATCATGGTCGGATCGGACTCGAGCGGCACTGGGTTGGTGGTGTGGAGACGTTGGTGTTTGTGGTGCTGGCCATCAATAGCGGCGCGAGTGGCTGGTGTTATTGCTGGGCACGACGCGTGTGAACACGAGTTGGACGGGAGCCATTCCTTTCCAGCAGAGCACGACGCGCTACCGCAAACCGAAAGCGAAGCGAAGGGAATAAAAAAAAAATGCACAAAACAGAGACAGAGCAGCGGCGACCGGCGAGCGAGGGCGCCGAGAGAGGAGAGACCCAACCTGGGATGCGCGGGGCGAGTCCCTGCGGCTGCCGGAGAACCCGTGGGAGTAGACGACCTTGAAACGCGCCTTGTCCCTGCTCACCCCGGACTCCGCGTACGCCAGGAACCGCCCGTCCCGCATCCGCACCCTCGGCGCCGTCACCGGCGGCCCGCCGGGCGTCCCGCACGGCGTCGGCGGCGGCGGAAGGACGGCGTTCACGAACCACCCCACCACCAATGCCGCCGCCATCAGCGCCAGGAGCCCCACCGGCGGAGTGCTCCCGTTCCCTGCGTGATCGATGCGCGACAACACGTAAACAGAGTTAATGAAGAACGAAAGCCACGGCATCTCGCCGTACGCACGCATTGGCGCCGATCACAAGGCGCAGAAGAAGGTGCTCCATTTTTCAATCCTCCGTGTGTGCACTGAAGCTACTACCACTACTAGTAGCTTGGAATTACTACGTACGTACCTGTCGAAGCCGCTGCAGCCATTGGAGTTGGCGGAGCTGGGAAGAAAGAAATGGGTTCGGTGGTGTGTGGCGTTGATGGAGCAGAAAGGAAGAAAAAGAAAGGACTCGCGTGGGCGGCACTGGCTAAGGCGGCCGGGGTGCTTAAAATGGTGTTAGGTACTGGGACTAAGCAAAGCTATAGCAACCTCAAATAGTGGTGGCGCTTTGCTGAAGGATACGAGAGAGAGGCAAGCCTTTCGCCAACCTACACAACGTTTGTCTTTGCACTATATATATATATATATATATATGCTAGTCTGTACTACATTATACCGGATGTGTCACTGGTGCGTGCTTCACTTTTCTGGTCGTGCCAAACTGCCAGTAAGTGAGAGAGATCGTCTCACCTAACACCCATTTGGAATGCGTCTCTGTCAATCCTGATTTTAAGTAAAGTTTATTAATGTGTGTGGACTGTGATGGAGTATTATATATTAAACTTCTTTTCTATTAGTCAAAACAAAAAAAAGATTGTGTTTACACGAGTTCTCGACTTTCTTACTCGTGACTGATCTTTTCTCGTATTACTACCTTTTGAGAACGAACCTACAGACGACACGTTGATTTGAATACATATTATTCCGTGGTTGTTATGACAAACTCTCATATACTAGAAAACCTTGTGAAATTGAGTTTGTTTTGATTGCAATGGGGATGACGCAGGTGGTGATGTTTTTGAAAAGTCCGCTTTGCGTGAAGCGGTGCGGCCACTGTCAGCAAAGAATCCGGACTACTGAATTACCTTTGCCACTTCTATTCTCCCTTCAGAAAATTTTGGTTGGTGTTGGTGGACAAGTGTGAGTGGAGAACGGGCTCGTCCCTTTGGCTTGGCATGTCGATCGTGCCAAGGTATAGTAACTTTCTAGAATCTAGTACTCGCTAAAACACAGAGTATGGTTCGAAAAAGAATGTGCACTCACCAGCTCCAAATAGTGCTGACCTGACCTGACCTGACCTGACCCCTGTAGATCAGCGACAAGTCATGCACGCTGCAAGACTTTTGTGGACCGATCGGTTGTGGTCTTGGTATGTAAAGACTTTTGTTTTTTAAACCTGTACGTGCACACACGCTCATGTCGACATGCGCTCTGTTTTTTGGATGTACTGGTAGTGTGTAAAAGTAGGGTGGAAGTGGAACCTGAGTCGTTTGCTTGTGGGAATCATACTTTAGAATTGGCTTTTTCCATGGTTTTATACCCTTATGTATAACATTTCTAGCACTTTATATATGTTTTCAAACTGAAAACTGATACTGATCGAGTCCATAACGTCAATGGTGAACACTAGCTAATTCTGTCAAGCGCACAGCTTCTTCTTGTTGACTATTTGGGGCCGAAAAGGCATGCCTTATCACCTCAAAACATTGCTAAGTTCGTCGAACCGTTCTTTTATCACCTTTGACAGCGTCTTGGCAAGTCTTTCATGCATCTGTGACTGCTTAAACATTTCTAAGTTCGATGAACCATTCTTTGTCATCCTTGACCGTGTCTCGGCTAGTCTTTGATGCACCTGTGACGTAGAAACAATGCACGTCCATGGAGACCTGAGGCTGATATCCCTCTCACCTCTGCCCAACATTATGGAAGTGGAACCAGTCTATCAGAGCCTGGTCGAGTCCGACTGCAATTTTTTTTTTTTGAAAAATCCAGCATATTGCCGGCGTGTATTAATATAAGAAGAAGTAGAGTTTGGCACCAGAGGTGCGTACAACTTAAGCTAACTTTGGAGCATGGGCTAAGTCAGCATGAGGGGACGAAGGGATTACTCGCTAATACTATGCTTAACAAGACCAACAAAACTTTTCGCACCCGCCGATACCCATAAGGCCTTGTTCGGTTTCCATGGGATAAGCGGGTGATGGTGAGTAATGACGGGGATTGAAGGAGATTTATTTCCTAAATGACTTGTTAGGTAATTAACCCCTTTTATTACCCTCCAAACCCCCTTAGAAGGGGATTAACCGAACGGGGCATAAGTGTGCCTCGTCTTTGATTTGTTGGAGCAGCAACCGACCTGTGTTCTCATTGCTTTCAAATACTCTTGCATCTCGTTCCTTCCAGATTGTCCAACAGACTAGCATTGCCATAGAGCGGGCACCTTTGCGAAAGGCTTCAGGCAGGCCATCAGTCAGATTGTAGAACCAGGTTGCAATGCCGGTATTTCCACTCCAGCTCTGTGGGTGCAGGGCAGGCACTTGAGCCCAATCGCTGACCGCCTCCCAAAGTTCATTCGTCACCGGACATTCGCCAAACATATGCAATGCAGTTTCTAGGTTTCTGTAGCACATAAAACTAAAGTACTGGTTTGGCCACTCACGTTGCTGGAGACGATCAGCAGTCCATACTCTGTTTTGAAGCAGCAACCAAATGAAAACCTACACCGAGAGGGCGCCCAGACCTGCCAGATCCGCGATGGGAAAAATGATCCAATTCCCCCATAAAACTGCATGTTGTAAGCAGATTTTGCCGTGTATTCTCCGTTTGCAGTTCTTGTCCGGAGAATTACGTCTTCTTCTTGGTCCAGGGGTCCAGACCTGCTTCTTGAATTAGGTTCCACAGAGTCACATAATCAGCGATCAACGGTACCGTGGCATCTTGGATGACATCTCGGACCTAGTTTTCATCAGCTAAAGCATTGGCGACAGTCCTGTTCTTTCTTTTGCTATGCTGGTAGAGGTCTGGAAACATCGCTGCCGGTGGTACTCCGTCCAACCAACTTGAAGTCGTCTTTCTGCAATAAGGATTGCTCTGGATCGGAATGAACGTTTGTGATCCATGGCCAAACTGTGTACCAAAAATCAATTCTTAGCACGGTCAATGATGAACTGATGCCATGTCTTAAATCTTTAAATGAACTGTTACAAAAGAATCAGGCTCACTGTACAGAATTTAACTTTTCAGGGGTTTTCTTGGCAGCACAATTGCATCATCAGTATAGAAGAAATTAGGAGCAAAATGTGCATATGCTGCCTCATGTATGTAACTAAAAAAACAAAAACAAAAAAAATTGTCCCCATGGTTCATTAACCACAATATACTACTGTGCTGTATTTGAATCATGCTAAGCTAGTTAACGTATAAACGAATTCCGCCTTTTCTGTATTTCGTGGACGCTAACTTCACGCCTCTCCTGAGCGCGGCGGCTCAACCGAACCGAAAAGCGTGCGGAGAACGGTGTCCCCAAGCCCGGGCACGGCGGACATGAAGTGACCGGTGGCGGGCAGCTCGTGGTAGTTCACCCACCCGAGCTTCCCGACGACGTGCCGCTGCAGGGCCACGGGCACGAGCCCGTCCTCGTCGCCGTGCCACAGGTGCACGGGGCACGGCGGCTCCGGCAGGCTCATGGGGTCGAACTCCCACTTGCCGAACATGACCGTCATGTCGCGGTAGTACGACTCGTGGATGCCCTGCTGCGTCGCGAGCTCCCTCTTCTTCCGGAGCGTGCCGTCGGCGGTGAGGGTTCGTCGGATCTCGGCGTCGCGCTTGTTAGGGAGGTGGGTGGTGTTGTCGACGACGGTGGAGGTGGGCAGCCAGCCCTGCTCCATCCACCAGTGCAGGATCCCCGGGGCGTGGTGCGACACGCGCAGCGCCCACTGGTCGCCGAGCTGCTGCTTGCCGTACTCCGCCGCCGCCAGCTCCGCTGGGAACCCGGGCCACCAGTAGTTCACCACCGGCGCCAGCATCGCGGCCCCGGCCAGCCTGTGCGGGATGTACCTGAGCGCGCCCCAGACGGCGTGGCAGCCCAGGCTGAAGCCCACGACGTAGAACTTGTCGCCCAGGCCCAGCGCGTCCGCGAGCTCCTCCATGTCCAGCGCCGCGCTCCGGGGGGACCGCGCCGGGTTCGGGTCGCTCTCGCCGTAGCCGGCGCGGTCGAAGCCCACCATGTACACGCCCAGCTCCTCGGCCACTTCCTGCGGGGATTCACGTTGTTTTTGGTGAGATTGCGTCACGGTAATTGATAAGGTGGAAACCTCGTCCGATGAAAAAGTGGAATACGACACAAATTGTGTTTATATGCCATGGAAATAATTCAGCGTATGATGAGAAGTTAGTGGCGCTCATGCCCGTTGACGGAATAAACTCGATCATACATGCCCCCACCGGTTAGCTTTTATTACAAACGAAAATCTCAACCGTTAGTACTTTTTTTAATGAGACGATGTACACACACGCGCTTTTGGACCACCACCGCAATCACAGCTAGTACAGCTAGCAACTACTAAATCATTCTGTGCGCTATTAGGGGGCATACGGCGACTACATCATTTCGTTGGACTAAAAACTTAGATACGAAGATATAGACGAACGGAATGCAGAATCCATGGAGGTAGGTCCCAGAACATCCAATCCAAGGCACATTACCAAACGCTTGAAGAAAAGAAAAACAATGGATGACTAACCGGCGACGCGCGTAGGCTGTCGAGGCGCGAGCCCGTGAACCCGTGCGAGAAGACGATCTTGTACCGCGCGCGGTCCCTGGGCACGCCGGACTCCTCGTAGGCCAGGTGCCGCCCGTCGCTCAGGCGCACCCGCGGCGCCGTCACGAGCGGCCCGCCGGGCGTCCCGCAGACTCGCGGCGCCGGCGCCGGCGGCAGCACGGCGCGGAGGAGCCAGTCGCCGAGCTGCCCGGCGAGCAGGCCCAAGCCCAACGAGTAGTCCTCCTCCTCCTTGCTGCCCCTCTTGCCGCCGCAGCTCAGCAGCGACGCCCCCAGAAGCCTGTCCATGATCAGGTTTCCTGCTGCCTGATGCCTTTGGTTAGCTGATGGGCTCTCTTTTCTCTCCTCGGCTCCTCGGCGTCGACGATGATTGGCACGCACGCAGCCGGAGGGAGAGGAAGAGAGACAAGGCAGACAGCGGTAGTTGGCCAGCAAGCATCAGCCCGCTAGCTTGGTGCTATATACTGGGAAGGGAAGCAAGCACATGTGGACGTGGTCGCTGTGCTGCCTCGCTTTTCTTCCCGAGTTTGGTGTACGAGTCGAGACCTGGCGCTGGCGGCGAATAGAACAACACGGTTTTACTTTACGGGGTAATACTGTATTTCGACTCCGCGCGCGTCGGTGGCTCACGCGCTGCCCGCTTGTTCAGCGCCTGGTAGGATTTCATTACACTATATATTACTGCAGAAGATTCCGACGCAGCGCTCGATTAAGCATATATTTCCGCGCGTGTCGCAGGCTCGCAGCTCCAGCTCTGGTGCAAAAGCTACAGAACCACAGCGTTCGGACGATAGAGTACTCCGTTCGGTATAAAAAAGAAAGTAATTTAAGATAATGATATGATTCTCTAAAACATGATTTTAATTTTAAATTTTGATAAAATATTTATTAAAAAATAACATATGTATATTTTTATGAAATTATTTTTTAAGATAAATCTACTCATATAATTTTCATATTTTTAAATATAATATAAAAATTATTCATGATTTATATTTTCATCGTTTGACCGGAATCTTTTTTTAAACTGTATTTTTTTTAACGTCGGAGGGAGTAATTTTCATGTGTTGTGATGAGAATATAAATTAAAATAAATTCAGATACTATATTGTACCATCTGAAGAATGGATCGCACTAAGTTTGAGGAACTCCGTTCTTTGGTCAGTACTTCTCGATTACTACTTTAGTTTACACTTGTTCCACGAAGAGATTAGTTTGCTTGGACAGAGTCCAAAGATTTGTCCCCGTCTTAATAGGTCTTGTTTGGTTTGAGGTTTTGTCTGTCTCTCTCCATTTCTCACTGAAGAGACAAAGTTACCAAAAACGGCAAGCCGCAGTCACCACCAAACCTTTGACTGGCCACACTGGCCGCTGTACCTATAAACTCCAAACCCCGCACTTATCAAGTGACCAGCAATTTTGATGTTGTATTTCTATAATTAAACTCCTATAGTAGTACAGTGTGGAAGAGAGCAGAAATGACGCTTCGTGCACACCATCCACGCCGCGTGCTTGTACGTGCACGTCTCGCACCGGCACAGGCACAGCTCTGCTTTCCCAACTTGCCGCCTTGACGCGAGTTGGTGTTCAAGAGGGAAAGCTGAGATTGTATCAGCGACACCAACATAACAATAACAGTAAGCTTATCTCCATACTGTATTCCCGACAGTTTTCTCATATACGGCATCAACTACGCCACAAGTCAAAATTATTTCGCACAAAGAAATTTTAATACAGACAGCTTCATTGTGATGAGAAGAGTCTCGTACAAAAATTTGATCTTGGACGACGAACCAAAGGTCAAATGACACTTCTCATCAAAGTTACCTCCGTTTCCTGGATTTGCCCCGGGATTTTACTTTCTTCTCGAGACCTTTGACCCGATAGCCAAGAGCAGCAGCATCAGGTTGGCTTCCCACGAGCGCTGCAGCTGCAGGTGGCTGCGCAGCAGGTATTGCCTTCGATCCACCAAACAAATTTAAGGTTGGCTTTGTTGCAGCTGCAGGCCCAACTACCAACTCAGGAAGATTAAAAAACTTCCTCACAGCTGGTCGCCGGATAACTGAAGGAAAATAAAAAAGATGAATTATCAACTGCTACACCACAAAACATAACAGATCCTTGAGCAAATCGTCTTGAAGCCTGTTATTTTACTCACCAAAACCATAGACAAGAGAGAATAAATTTGACGTGATCCAATAACAAAATATTCCCTGAAATGAGAAAAATAAACAATTTTGAGCATTGACAAATTGAGTATACCACATGCCCAATATTCTGGATCGGAATGAACGTTTGTGATCCATGGCCAAACTGTGTACCAAAAATCAATTCTTAGCACGGTCAATGATGAACTGATGCTATGTCTTAAATCTTTAAATGAACTGTTACAAAAGAATCGGGCTTACTGTACAGAATTTAACTTTTCAGGGGTTTTCTTGGCAGCACAATTGCATCATCAGTACAGAAGAAATTAGGAGCAAAATGTGCATATGCTGCCTCATGTATGTAACTAAAAAAACAAACAAAAAAAAAATTGTCCCCATGGTTCATTAACCACAATATACCATGGTATTGACAAATTGAGTATACCGCATGCCTACCTAATTTAAGAACTAGAATATCTAGGCTTCCAGCCTTTAGTTTGTTTGATATGCAAGACAGTGGCATGCATTTTTATAAATTTGGTACACATACCAAAACGTGGGATGCAATCAAGCATTAAGTTGTGCTTGTGAGTTGTTACTACCGATTAAGTACTACCTTAAGTACCATCCCTACTGTTGTTAGCGGTGGCGAAGCAGTCCACATTCTGGAATATAGCAATAGAAGCAGGAACTATTGTGGTTGTAACCATGTTTTTAAAGCGCGCAACTAATCGCGCTTCATAGACAAATCGGTGGCTTGGCTACTAGAAATATCTGTTGCTTAATCTGACTAATCACGCTTAGTAGACGAATTGATGGCTTGGCAACTAGAAACACGGGGAAGTAAATAGTGCATTCACTATACCAGTGCTACGGTGCACTATTTACAATGACGGTGGCTTGGTAGCAATGTTCCAGGATGTATTTCAAATAAATAGTGGAGTATACATACCTGTCAACTTAGTAACTATGGCACACAATTAATACCACGTAAGTTTTCAATACCTTCAAAATGGGAGTATCTTATAAATCATCTTGCGGGTACATAGCATCCCCTACCCGATACCCACTACACTGAAGGTCTGAAGCAAATCCTCAATGTAAACCACCATTCACTTTCAGTATGTAGTCCATAATTTTATCAACAAATTTTCCTCTGAACTTTAATATGTAATAAATTTGTTGGTATTCACAAAATCTAACTCAATAAATCCATAGGCCCAACAAAACATCATAGAAGATCTTGTTAAAAAGTGTGCAATAGCTTTGTGCAATATCTCAAATCTTGGTTGCTAACACATTCTCAGTATTTTCAGGTCATTCATTGCCAATAATTTCAAATAACAAGATATCAAAAGAACTCTAAAAAAACATCAGCACAGAGTGTCATACCTTGGAAAAATTCATTGTGAATGGGACTGACATAAAAGCCATTCCTCTAGAAAACATCTTCATTTTACCTGCCATAGGATTTCCCTCCATTCCTTCCTGCATGTTAAGCTGCAATAGAATAATTTCTCAGTAAGATTAGACTTTTGGAAAACAAATAGCCAGCATACTAGACGTCTCAGATTAAGAAAATTAAAAATTTATAAGTTAGCATGCTGACAACGGGGAAATCGTAGATAAGGCCATAAAGCAGATTGATATAAGATGCATTGTCAAAAGGAGTATAATTACATGAGTGAGTTTAACAAAAGAGCACATAAATGCTTATGGGCACCGGTATGCTAAATGGTAATCAAATCAGGTCCAGGTTGAAAAAAAAACATTTCATGAATATATGATCATCCAAAAACTGCTTGAAGCACTTGCATTTTTATTGGTGGAGACAATTTTATTCCAGTAATAAAAATAAACATCCAAGAATGAAATAAGAGGTGCACCAAGTTAACTGCAGAATGTCAAAAAGGACTATCATAAAACTGAATAGCACCAAACAAAGTGCATACCTCCACTGTAGCCAAGAAGGTCAATCCTGTTAACACAGGAAAGATATAAAGAGAATCTGGAGTTGTCAGATCAGTAAACCACAACGTTCCACCTCCTTTCAATGAAGGCACCTTCTCAACCATGTTTGATATCTAAAATAGGAAGGTGAATAAAGAGCAAGGAAGTTTTTTTTTAATCTAAGCAATGAAGAATTGGTTGAAAGGAAGATGTATGTGTAACTCACAGCAAAGAAAAAGCTCATGAATATTGGCCCTTGGATCAGCAATCCTTTCAGTGGAGTAAATGGACTAACACCATGCCTAAAGTAGACAGAAGAAAGCCAAAAAGAAGTCAGTGACACTGGCCGAAAGAGCAATACTTTGTATACATGAGACATGGCAACAGAAAACAAAAATCCATTATGAGCTTCAGCACTGTGTTGCCATGCCATCAAAATTATATAGAAAAAGAGGCAATAAATCAGGGAATGAGTTCCCCAACAATTAAACTCAAGTCATTCACCAATATAGAAGTAAAAAACTCTAAGAGCCTTACTGCATTTGTAAAATTTAAAAAAAAATCTATTAATAGGAATTGAGTTAATATATCAATCAGGAACAACTTATTCACCATTAAAATATGCATAAACAGTAGCAGTCTATTAAACCGCTAAATTTTTTCATGCTCTTGCCACAGAAATACATACCTTTTGAATAGTTCTTGCATTTTTTTCTGCCCCTCCTTTGCGGATGCTAGATCTGCACTCTAAAGGATATAAAATCCATTAGCCACAAGATGCACTTAACTAAGTCTGTGAGTTAATAGCATATTCTAGGTAGGCTAAGAATACAATCCCACATCCATATGATCTTTAATGGCCTCCATCTCTGGTTTTAGTGCCTGTAAAACACAAGTACAAAGGAAGCAAAGAACTGTTTAAAATTTTGCCCAGGGAAAATCACTGACAAAGTATGACTAGGAAAGTAAGTATGATTAGAAAACGGACCTTCTTATTTAAACACAATTTCAACTCAGTTGTTTCTCCAGATATGAACCAAATGCTACCAAAATACTCCCTCCATTTTTATAGTGTTACCATTAGGACAAGAATTCTAGTTCAAAAATGAACTACAGTCGTTGTCCTAACAACAAAAATTTAAGAACGAGGGAGTATTTACCCAAATGGCATCAACACATTTCAAATACTATGGTACACCTTCACAATATATTTGATAATAGTAATTGAAGCGCATAAAAAATGTGGCATACGACGGGGAAAGCGAACATCTAGCTCAAGTGGACTAATGGCTACTATTCAGAACTGATTAATACTACCTACTACAAGTCTTTTACGTAGAGCAGGATTGAGCCCTTGGCTCATTGTGAAGCGTTTTGCACATGAAACTGTTAAACTTTATGTTCATCCTTGACGTATGACAAAAATGGCTTTCCATTACGGGTTCGGACCAAACACAAACTAAATGAAGCGAACAGAGAATTCTTCAAGAGACTAGCTGAACCATATTTAAGGAACCGTACATTTAGCTTGGTTGTGGCCTTCAACTGGTTCACAAGGAGTGGGACGGTCGCGGTCCGGATCACCAAGGTCGTCAGTGCGATAGATGCCCACCTAACCATACAGCACAGAAGAAGTGAACAATTAGCATCCCAGCACATGATCCAGCTGAAAAGATCCCGAACCGTGTAGCTACATCGCAGAGCTTACCAATTCAGCCCGGTAAATGAATGGACGGCGTCGATAACGTGCTGAAGGGCCGCGACTGGGAAGAACGAGTCGGCGGCCGCGGCGGCCACCTCCCCCGGGTACGGCGCCGGCACCGACGCCACCGCATCCGCGGCGTCCACGAGGAGGCTCGTCGCATCAACCTCGGCGGGCGGCGCGGAGTCGGCAGCCGGTGCGGGGGCGGAAGAGGAGAAGCTGCGGCAGGCCGTTCCTGAGAAGTACAAGGAGAAAGGGAGGAGGCTCACTATTTGTGCCGCTCTAGAACCGCGCAAGAGCGGAGCTTGGAGTGGCGGCGGCGACGGCGACGAAGGGCCTGCGGGCTCGTCATCAGCCCTTGAGGTCAGAGCGTGGGGCACTCCAGGGTGGAAGCGGCGGGCGAGGTGGTGGGAGAGGCGCGTGGCAACGCTCCTCCGCGCGGCGAACGCCATGGCAGGCTGATGGTGGCGGCGCGCGGTGGGAGGCGAGCCGGGGCCTAGCTCAGACGACGGCCGCGCGGCAGTGTCAAGGTCAGTGAAGGCGACATGGGCCGTGGGCTGATCTTATGTTTGGGCTTTCGAAAGATGACTTGAGCGGCCTATTTATTGCACACAAATAGGCTTTGAAGGCCCGTTTCTTTCGGCTTTGGGAGCCAGCGGATATGGACGGCGCGGGTTTTGACTGGACGCGGCGGGCCGCCGCGCACGGATCCAATGAAACCATCAATGCCAAAAGACTAAACTAATCGGACCCCATCTCCTTGGTCCGTGGGATCCCCCCTCCGCCGCCCACGGATCAGCTCCACCGCGCCGGGAGACCGGGATCGTGACGAGAGCGCGGGACACATGGTGGCGGCCGCCGAGTTGCCATGAGTGAGAGTCCCCGTGCCCCATTATCCTCTCTCTTCTTCTTCTTCTTCTTCTTCTTCTTCTTCTTCTTCTTCTTTTTTTTTGCGAGAACCCATTATCCTCTCTTTAACGAGGCATCACTGCTTCACTGGCTCGCGCTTCCGTAGAACACATCCTGTACTTGGCTGCACAGCTTCTGTTCAGACTTAAGACCGTCTGTCTTTTCTTCCATGGAGTTTATTGGCTTCCCGGCAATGGTCGTTTGCTTGTACTCCCTTCATTCTTTATGCCCGATCTGTGGCTGTGGTGTTTATTCGTGTGGGCTGATTGGGGGTGGTTCTTGGTTGTTTGTTCAGGGAGCTGGCTCGCCGGCGGCGTGGATCGACGTGCCGGAGCGGAGCAAGAGCGCGTTCATGGAGCTGAAGCGGAGGAAGGTGCACCGGTACGTGATCTTCAAGATTGATGACCGGAAGGAGGAGATCGTCGTCGAGAAGACCGGCGCACCGGGGGAGAGCTACCATGACTTCACGGCGTCGCTGCCCGCCGACGACTGCCGCTACGCCGTCTACGACCTGGATTTCGTCAGCGATGATAACTGCCGGAAGAGCAAGATATTCTTCATATCCTGGTTTGTGCAGTGTGCATTCATCTCCCGGGCCTCAATTCATCTCGTCACCTGCTTGGGTTGAACACAGAACAATCTCGTTATTTATTGGCTAGATTTTCAATTCATGTTTGTTGCTACGATGCCATCAGCAAGTAAAAAATGATACGAGTATTTGATTGTGAAGTGCCCAAATTAATGAGATTAGCGATTACCTGCATCAAGTGTACAGTACAGCGACTTTTCATCTTCAACTGTAATTTTGATTCCGTGTAACAGGGCCCCTTAAGGAAAAGAAAAAAAAAAACACGAAAACCCAAGTTCATATGAACTATCCTACGTATCTATCACTCCACCTTACCAGTGTTCTGTTTCATTGCAGGTCTCCTTCCGTTTCTCGCATCCGTGCAAAGACCATATACGCCGTGTCAAGGAATCAATTCCGCCAGGAGCTTGATGGGGTGCACTTTGAGGTTCAAGCAACTGACCCTGATGATATGGATTTGGAAGTTCTTAGGGGCCGTGCAAACAGAGCCTGATCGCGTGACTTCGCTAGCCTGATGACATGGATTTGGAAGTTCTTAGGATGTTGATCATAACCCCAGCATGTAATGCTTTTACTTTCTTCCTTTCCTCTCCTTTTCTTCTTCAGATACCGCTTCTGATATATTCTAACTAGATAAGTTCCCTCTATGATGTGAAAACTTTCTTTATCTAAGTAATGTTCTTCTGTTGCTAAGTGAATTTGTGGTTTCACTGAGTTTCCAACTGCCCTGCATTACCACTACATGTTCTAATCATGATACATGAGACAACTAAGTTCCTCTTGGCCTTTTCTGGAGTCATGTTTCTTTGGAGGGATTTTTGTTTATTTGCCACTCAATTTGCGTGCTCGAGCTCCCACAGATTGCTATTATTTTCTTTTTCTTACCATAGTGCACGTAAATTATCATTTTTATGCCACTATAGATAATTTTGCCTATCTTCCCTTAGAATACATTAACTCGTGCCCGTACGTGTAATTAACAAGGTAGGATACATACTTGTCGAGCACGCCGAGTTTGGAGAGCAAAAAGACGACCGCTTACCTCAGTCCTCACCGGCTCGAGACGTGCACGGCGGTGCGGCTCACCGGCCGGCCAGCACTCAGCAGAGGTCGGCAATCGCGACGGCCATGGCCACTGACCAACGTGGCCACCGGCAATACCGCACACAACACACTTGTTCACATGGGTCTGGCTATTCTTTAAGAGGATTTCAGTTGCCCGACCGATGAAGCACGGACGGCGCCGTACTCTTCTACCTCCCGCCTCCCCCTCGTTTTGCGTTGTCCGTGTCGTCCACCGGCCCAGCCCGCTAGCCTCCTGCGGCTTCGACGGCACCACTGCCGCCTCGCCGCACCGCCACGCCGCTACCCACCGCCGGACCAGCAGCCACCCCCCGAAAGCTTCCTCTAAGGCCGCCGGCAATGAAGGAGCTATTCCGCCGTCGTACCGACAATCCAGAGATACTAAGCCACCGGTGATAACCGTCACAAGTGCCGCTACCCACCGCCGGCAATGAAGGAGCTGTTCCGCCGCTGTGCCGACAATCCAGCGATGCACCGTCCGCAGCCACCCCGCGCTACGTCACCGCCGCCACCACCAATAATAACCGCCGGCCCGCGTCGCGGCGGCGCCCCCGCCGGCGCGACGCACCGCCACACCCACCCTGCGCTTTGCCGCCGCCACAACGCGTCACTGGCGCTGGCCGCGCACACCGCCACCCACTGTCGCGCGTAGCCCCTTATAGGACGTGGTCGACTGGTGCCGTTTGGATCAGGGGCTAAAAGTTTAGCCCTTGTCACATCAACTTTTTAAAAATTAATTTAAAATATTAAATATTAATTATTTATAAAATTAATTTAATAGGTGGAGGCTAATGGACGAGACAAATTTTTTAAGTCTAAGTAATCTATAATTTGAGAATGTTGTGCTATAGTAATTATGTGCTAATTATAAATTAATTAAACTTAAAAATTTATCTCATTAATTATCATACTTCTATATAATTAATTTTATAAATAATTAATATTTAATCTTTCTAATTAGCATCTGAATGTCTGACGTGAAGCTTCCGAACACCCCGTGAAGCTAAGCATCTGCAGTTCACATTGAGTCAACTGCCGGCCCGTGCGCAGTTTCGTACGCGACAAGACCCCAGCACGGCCGGCCCACGACAGCGACGTGGCGAAAGTCCAGGCAGTTCAAAAGCCGAGCCATGAGCGGCCCCTTTAGCCAAGCACTCCCGTGTCGCGTAGCCAACCGCGGGAGGACAGACGAGGAGTTCCTTGCCCGCCGCAAGCGTCTGTGACTCCAAGTCTCCAACAGGGAATCGGAATCAGGGAAGTGCTTCAAAAGTAATAAAAGCCTCGTCGGATGGTTGGGCTTCCGCATCGGCGCACCCACGAGGCTGTTCTCGTCGTATTCGTACTCACCCTCCTCTCGTTCCGCCGCGCGAGTGCGACTGCGATCCCCATGGCTCCTCCAGCGGCCGCCGCCGCTGACGACGGCGACGAGGGAACCCACACGCTGCTGGGGCTCCTGCAGCGAGTGCAGTCGGTGGCGCTGCGCGTGCTGGGCTCCGACGACTTCGACCCCAAGCTGTACGTCGATCTCCCGCTGGCGACCGACGAGCGCGCCGCGGCGGACGCACTGGCGGCGCTGCCGCGGCCGGCGCCGTCGCGGGCGGAGCTGGAGGCGTACCTGGCGCGGCACTTCGGGGCGGCCGGCTCTGACCTCGTCATCGCCGACCCGCCGGACTTTGAGCCTGAGCCGCGCGGGTTCCTGCCCCGGGTGGAGAACCGCGAGGCGCGGGCGTGGGCGCTCGAGGTGCACGCGCTCTGGAAGGACCTGGCGCGGCGGGTCGTGCCGGGCGTCGCGGCTCGGCCGGAGAGGCACACGCTGCTGCCGCTCCCCGGCAGGGTGGTCGTGCCCGGCTCCAGGTTCCGGGAGGTCTACTACTGGGACTCCTACTGGGTCGTCAGGTCTGCACCTGGATCCTGGCCCTAGGTTTCGTTTCATCCCTTTGCTCCATTATTGTTGCAGTCTCGCAGAGATTGCTCTTTCTTTCATTGTCTCCTGATAGCGGTACGGTGATCGAACGTACTACTTTTAGCTCCGAACTGTAGTACACTGCAAACACAACTGAATCACTTGCAAGTGAGGAATCTTGCCTTTTGGGACAAACGAATAATCAAGGCCAAACGAGTTGTAGGAGCTAACTTTACGTGTTCAGTGTTCTTCACTTGTTCTGTAGCTGTTTCCAGATCATGGAATCCTGTACTGCACTCTCACTTGTCTGTTCCTGCGTCGTACACGTTGTTTTCTGCATATTCTTTTGTTTCGGTGTCTCACGTATTATTGACTCCAACATCATACCAAACATCAACATGGGCGGCTGCATCATTGGTGCCACCGTCGTGGTGCATTGCTAGCCGTCATCAGTAATATATACTACGTCGAATATTCAAACGGGATTATAATTACGGGTCGACGACGGCGTTGACAATGTCCTTCATGGTAGTGACAAACCCCGTCCAAATGGTGCAGATCCTGTTTTATATTATACTGTGCAACAACGTGTGCAGTCCAGTAATAAATGTAGGCTTTGTTTTTTTCCTTGTTTCTTCATGGTACTACCTTCATTCTCTTTTTTTTCTCCCCTGACATCCATGTGCTAATGAACATTAATGAAAAAAGAATGGGGATACTAATTTTTTGGTGACTTGATGCAGAGGCTTGCTCGTGAGCAAAATGTATGACACGGCAAAGGAGGTCGCGCTTAATCTTGTGTACCTGGTGGAAAAATATGGTTTTGTTCTAAACGGTGCGAGATCATATTACACCAATCGAAGGTGACAATACTTGCATTTTACTGATCTTTAGTTTGCTTTGCATCAAAAGTCCAAAAAATTATATTCCCATGACTATATACTCAATGTTTATTAATAAGGTCGTAGCTTTGCTTTTATCAGAGTAGTAAAAAGTAAAATCGACTGCGGTAAAGTGCAGAGAGACATCTGATAAGTGATTTGTTTTGCAGCCAACCACCACTTTTGAGCTCAATGATTTTGGATATATACAATGCAACTAATGATTTGGATTTTGTAAAAAGAGTATTCCCCTCCCTACTGAAGGAGCATAGTTTCTGGATATCAGGTAGATTGTGAAAGAACACATCTATCGAGCTTTATTTTGCATTTTCACATGATTAGAACTAATCTACATTTACATTTACTCTTCTTGATGCAGAGGTTCACAATGTGGCTATATTGGACAAACATGGTCATGTCCATAATCTGTCTCGGTATCAGTCTATGTGGAACAAACCTAGGCCAGAAAGTGCAACAATTGTAAAATCTTTAACTAGTGTTTTCTTGTTATGGTGAAATTTTTTTTCTAATTAACTTGCTAATGCAACAAAAGTTTTGCCATATTACTGGTTATCTAAATACTTTTGTTTTTTGTTCAGGATGAATTACTGGCTTCAAACCTTACGTCTGGACCTGCCAAGAAAAAATTATACCATCAAGTTGCTTCAACGGCAGAATCAGGATGGGATTTTAGCTCTCGATGGATGAGGTTAGATATTTGGTAACTTGCAAATTAATCATAAAAGTATGATGATGTTTGTTTACTTGATTTTTGCACTCCCACCATGCACAACTCGTTATAGTTCTAATGGTGTCAATTCACAATTATGTCACATACCAAATTGCGTTTCTAATGGCTTTCTGCTTTTACAGAGATTCTGGTGATATGACTACGTTGGCAACGACTTTCATTATACCTGTGGACCTGAACACATTTATATTTAAGGTCAGTAATGCAGCTCGTCAGAATCTATATTGGATCATTGTATTTATTTCTCATCTGCAGTAGTAATGTTCACTATACCAAGTCAGTAATACTTTGTTTCCTAATGTGTTACTCTGTTCTTACTATAATCATGCACATTCTAGATGGAGCAGGACATATCAATCTTTGCCAAAGTCATTGGAGAGAATGCAATCTCAGATAAATTTTTAGAGGCATCAAAAGAGCGTCATATTGCAATTGACTCTATTTTGTGGAACTCCGACATGGAACAGTGGCTAGACTATTGGATTTCTAGTGATGGAGACTGTCAGGTTCTGATGAAAAAATTAGCATTTCGAATTATTATTATGATCTTATCAAACTTAGGTTGACAATTTCTAATTCTATTTAACTGTATATTTTTTTCAGGGAGTCTACCAATGGAAGCCTGATTCACAGAATCACCAGATATTTGCTTCTAATTTTGTACCATTGTGGTTAAATGCATACAATACAGGTGCGTATGCATGTCCTTGACTTCTTTGATTGTTTTTATAATTCCATTGCCTGAGCTCTTTTTTTTTTATTCAACTAGTATATTGTAAACATTATCTAGCTATGCTTTTATTGTAGCCCATATTTATAGTTATTTCCTAGTGAAGTTCAATCAGCACATAGTATTATTAACTTTGCTGCCACCAAAAAAACACTTAGATATCAAAGGACTAGGTAGCGCACAAAAAATGAAAAAAAAATCATTCAACAATTGTTTCTGAATTTTTTATGATACTGACAGTGTTAGGGTCACCTTTGGAAAAACAAAAGGAAAAGAAAAGAAAACCTTTTTGGTTATTCTATATTAAGAGAATGATAGCATGTTTCTAAGGGAAAAAGTTCTTGGACTCCAATCCCTCTTCTTAATTTGGGCTATGTAGTGATTCTAAAGATATTTTTATGTGAAAGAACACTACAACACATATAGGCTTCTGTGACAATTCCATTTCATCATAAAAGGATAATTTTTCTCATATATTGCAATCTGTGACGAAGCCGTGACGAAATTTTTTTCGTTACAAAAGGCTCGTCATAAAAGCTTTTTTGTGACGATACCATATTTTTTCGTCATAGATTATTTATTACGATTCTTCTATCGTCACTGATTTATGACACTCCAGTTTTGTCATTATTACCTTTGAGATCGTCATTAAATTCTATGTCCACTAGTGACGTGACGCTGACTAGGACGTGACATGACAGTAAGATTTATGACATTAATCTGACCCACTTAAACATTATGGGCCAAGCCCATTCAGCTGATGTAGATTGGATCAAAAGTTAGCAGTGCAGCCCAGTATAATGGGCCACATCGATTTGAACATTGAGTCAGCCCATTACACTATTACAGCCTATTAAAAAAATGAGTAATTCATTTCAACCCACCCATATATAGATCATACAAGAAATTCATTACAGCCCATCATTTCAACTACAATAACCAGGTAGACCATTATCATTTCAGCCACAAAAAGCAGTTACAGGTAGTACCGAACATCATTACCATCACATCCAAGACACATTACAGACCATCAAAATGAATCAAAATAACTTAGTGAATCTATCAAATTACCATTCAATGATACCATCCACCTAGTAATTTACATCAGAAAATAACAAAATAATAGTACCCATCGCAACATAATCCAGTTGAACCAAGTTCGGCTTCAACATAACAGGTAGTGTGGCTACTAATTAAGATTAGGAAGTACCAAAATAACTATTTGAGTCAGCTACAAGCTAACATGTGGCCCTCTCGATCAGTGTGAACAGGATCAGCTCAAATGCATCTTTGTTCACCACTGGATCTTCATCCCTACATACATCATGGCCATATTAATTTTATCAGCCAAGAATGGTATATACCAGTAATGGCAACAACCAATAATGTTACATATTAGTAAAAAATCAGTCAGCATGCTTATTCATAAGGCAAACACTACAGGTGAAATTAGCACATAATACTGTTCATTCCAATTTATATGACACATTTCTAAGAATATGTGCTGCAGTGTAATAAGCAAACAGAACCAGCTAAACTCAACACAAAGATAGCTTAATTAGCAGAACAAATATATATATACTAGCAAAGGTACTAATTAAGACCACAACGTACCAAAATAACTTTGTGAATCTACTACGCTTTGTTGTAGGTGTTGAATGACACCATAAGTCGAAGAAGCAACTGAGTCTCCTCACTATTCTTCATCAGCTTCTCAATTGCTTTATCTGATTGTAAAACCTTCTCCGTTGGACCTGCAACCACATCTTTAAGAGCATGTTCATTTTGCTCCTTCGTCTTGAGTTCAACCTCGAGCTCTTGAACACGGGCAGCAGCAGCTTTGTCAGTCTTCTTTGCAAGTGCTGGTTCGAAGCCAGCACTTTGAAGAAACTTATTCTTTGGTGGCAACACTTGAGCCACAACTTCAGCAGGTGTCTTTGGCACCTGTCCTTCCTCCATAGGTTCATCCAGAATAGCCTCTATTTGTGCCTAACAGCAACACAATTACTATTAAATAAGTGGTTTATCCAACTATCAGAAAGGGTGTGCACATGTATTGTACTAGGGGAAAAAGGAAGCGGAGTTATATTGCAAAATGTACTTACAACAAGAACATTTACTGGTTCAGTGAACCCAGTTTTGCTACTGCAATGGAAATCCTTGAATAGGTTAATTGGAGTGGGTGGTGAATCTTTATATTTCAGTCGCTGCTTCTGAAAATGCACGTGAGATGCATAAGTTAGTTTGGGACATAAGAAACAAACCGACTTTGGTGAACACGAAAATGTTTGTATAACTTACAAGGATATAGCCATGTGCAGTATAGCAACGAGAGCCAGTAGTGTGATGTAACAGGACTTTGTCACGATTCCTTTTGTTTGCCTCTCATTGATTCTACAAAGCAATGGTGTAATAAACCAAGCATTTAGAATGGAAGAAATGATACTATTCCATGATAGATTGGATTAATTACATAGCATGTTTGTGGAGTCACTAAGAAAAGAAGTCTTTCACTATGTGTAAAGGGTGTACCTTATGCTTTGCGGACGACCACATCACCACCAATGCCCTCCACTGATCATGACTTATGCTACGTACTAGCGATGTTGTAGGCACTTCATTTGCTGGGACACCATCAAAGTACTTCTTTTTTAGTCTATACTGAAACTGTCTTAGTCCAGCCTTCATCAAATCAGTGTATTGATAAGTGACTGGCTTGTTGTTGGGGTCAATGTTGAATTTACCCTAGGCAGAAGAATGTACATCAGTAATGAGGAATATTGGTGGAACATTAAGAATCAACTAAAACATAGAGTTAGTACTTACAGAAACTTTACCCATGAACTCCTTGAGCTGTGCAGCATGCTCTAGCTTCTTGTATTCCTTCCAGTGTGGGAAAACACTGATATGTTGATGCACTACAATGTCAGATTCTGATGCGAGCTTTGCAGCTTGAAACGATGCCTCAGGCCTCTTTTTCCCTTCAGCAATGTGCAATGGCATCTTGGAGTTTAAGCCTTGAGTTAGCTTAGACAACCCTTTGCCCATACTTCTGCCCCTTGGTCGTTGTACCAAGGCATTGTTTTTCACCTACGAATTACACAAGACAAGAGTTAAAAAAATAGATCAGGTACGAGTGATATGGTAACATTCAGAATAGACATGGTACAAGCTAAAAAATGTAATACTAGCTAAAACACTTGAGTGAGACTAACTTAAAAAAAAAAGACATGCTGAAAGCTAATTGTAGAATAAGCATGTACAAGCCCAACAAAAAATAGGTAAGGTGCTTGCCTTCATTGGGTAGACAGATCTGTTCATTAAGTTGGGCATGAGCATCAGGATTGACATCCTGTGGAAAATCTATAGGTGACCTTTGCACAGCTTCCTCACTTGCTTCCAGTTCCCTTGTCCTCTGCCTTGTCAATCGAGCAGGCTGGACAAGCACTTCAGAAGCCATAACCCTCTTTGATCTTGTGCATCCACTTTGTACTGAGATTGGTGTCAGCGGGTTGTCTCGTAAAATATCATCTGATATCATCTGACACCTGCATCGCCTCATAGGCAAAATACAGTAAGACATGTTAAAATCTCATTCACTGGTATGAAGCATAACACATTCATATTTCATTACAAAGACAGAATGCTATGACACTACAAAAAGTATTAATACCTTATCACCTTGCTTCCTCTTCATAAGGTCATATTTTCTAGCTTTAGCCTTTCTTTTTGATGACTGGTGTAGCAGTGTGGATAGTGATTTGACACCAAGTTGCTGCATCATTTGATTGTTCCTCATCATGTTTTTCATCCTTTGCTTCTCATACTCAGTAAGTACAGCCTCTTAATCTGCATTTAAAAAACTGATTGTAACAAAAAGCACCAAACACCTGACCTGGTAGGATAAGGACATGACGAGCAGAAAACAGGAGCACTGAACAAGAATGTATCATATATACAACCATACTAAAAGAAGCATGTGTATTTTTGTATGATAGGCAAAGTACAAATAACAAGATTCTCCTACGACAGCTTAAAGGAATACATGTTAACTTGTATGCAACAGAATTAGATTATCCCTGAAATTGGTTAGTAAAAGAAGTCAGAGAATCTCACTACCAGAAAATAGATTAGTAACAGCGGCATGACAAAAAAAAAAAGAACTACAAAACACAGCACAATCAATAGGGCAGGCACCTGCCCTAGCTAACGTCAGTGGAACTCAAAAGGCAGACCAAGCACTAGGGCAGCCACTATACCTAACGTCAATGTAAATCCTAACCTCTCCTCTAAAATCTTGAGCCATCCCGTGTACTACTACCGAGCAACAGGGGCAGGCACCTACCTAAAGACAACTACAGATTTACACCATGGCAGCTGCCGCTGCCCTCCTCTGCAGCTGCCGGCGACATGGCCTTCTCGTCATCGGCACCGTGGCTGCCTACGCCAGCCATCCCTAGCCCTAAAGCGTGTCTAGACCGATTGCACACGAAGCACAAGGAGAGGACCTGAAACCTAAACTTCTTCTGCTTCTGGTTTCCTCTTCAGGCGCGGAACCATGGTCGGGAGCAGCGCGGCGCAGCGGATGGGGAAGAGGATTGCGGCGCTATGCAGTGGGGGGAGGAGGATGGATGCGGTGGGAGACTGGGAGAGGAGGGCTGGTGAGCGCGGTGGGATATTAAAAGCAATGGCCTGGGTAGGGTTTGCACGAGTGGCGGCGGGAGATGAAAACGTACTGCGGCGGGAGATGAAAAATGCAGCGCGGCTTGGGTTCACATGGCGGAAATCACTTTTCCGCATATAAAGATCAGTCACATATATGTACCAATGCAGTCGCCCCCGCCCTGCAGCCTGCCCGTCGCGTGCCCGCCGTGCCCAGGCCGCCCAATCCCTGCGCAAATTTGGGCTACCGGGCAGCAGCAGGACCTCGATTCGCAGCACGGAAGTGGCCTTTTGTTGGTGTGTGTGGGGGCTGGCCGACGCGGAGGCGGAGGCGGGGGCGCTGGAGTTCCGTCCGTCGGGCAGCGTCGATGCTCCCGATCCAACCTCTGCTAAGTCCATCGCGACCTGGGCTGGTACACTAATTGAGACCCCCCCCCCCACACACACACACACACAAACGAAGGTGGATATATAATATTTAGTCCATCCTTCGTCATATTTCTTCGTGTGGTTCAGTGGCTACTGAGGCTTATTCACTCTTGATTCGATACAGGTGGCTGGTTCGATTCTTGGACACAACATGGTTTTTGCAATTTTTTTTATTTCTCACCTTGTATGCACAACATAAGGGAAAAGCCCTTTCATACAATTTTTCAGGCACATGTGAAAATATAATAACTTCCTTTATGTGTATTTTATTTTTCACATCATTAATTTTAATTTTTGTGATGAAAATTTGAAACAGTGACAATTTTCTAATGTCATATACTTATGACCTTCTAGAGAGTGTCATAAAGAGAAGAGTGTTTCGTCACAATATAATCCTGGCATAGTTAATAACGTTTTTGATCTAGTGTTTATGACGCACAATTCATTTTCGTCACTACACAAAATCAATTCGTCATAAACAAAATATTTCGTGACGTTTCGATTAATCGTCACCGTAAAAACGTCATAAAAGGCCAAATCTCTTGTAGTGGAAGGCAAAACTTATGGTTTTATTTTTATGTGAAAAGATCTTAATCTTCCCTTTGCAGCTAAAATTCGTGGATTTATTTTATAGAATTTTTTAACGCTTAAAGGTATCTGAGTTTGATTGTCTGAAATGTTCTAGAACTGGTGCAATTTGTGGGCAAGTCAAAATCAATTAAAGTTATGAGGAGCCTTCAGAAATCTGGATTACTCCGTGCCGCAGGAATTGCAACTTCCTTGTGTAACACAGGCGAACAATGGTCAGTTCCTCTAAAAGGCTACTTGGTGCAATTTGTATAAGTTTAATTTTGCTTCCATTAGTTTAACTGCTTAGATAATAAATTAAATAGGGATTTTCCGAACGGATGGGCTCCAATGCAGCACCTTATAGCTGAGGGATTATTGAATTCTGGCTCAGAGGAAGCAAGAGAATTTGCTAAGGACATTGCTACAAGATGGGTGAGAACAAACTATGATGCTTACAAAGCAACTGGCGCAATGCATGAAAAGTATGATGTAGAGGCCTGTGGAAAATCTGGAGGAGGCGGTGAATACAAACCCCAGGTATGGTTTGTAAGTTGAAAATCAAAGTTATCATCTTTCAATTGATCTTGTTTCCATTCTTTGGTATACTTTTGGTAACTTTACATGGGTATCATATCGTGAGAGCATTTTCTCGTCATTAATTCAGTTGATAAATTAACTTAGAGATCGAACTATCATTCCGATCCAGTTTGAGCTCATTTATGTCATTTTGCAGACCGGTTTTGGTTGGTCCAACGGTGTGGTACTGTCATTCTTGGAAGAATTCGGATGGCCTCAGGACAAGGAAATAGGATGCTCATGACGGGACGAAGTGGACAGCACAGCAGAAGCATAGTGTGACCAAAAAGCTATAAAAATTATACAAAAATTATGTACATCTTTTGTGTGCAGCCTGCAGTGCATGCACATAGTATTATGTGTTATATTACCGGAAAATAGTTCACGTACGACCCATATTTATTAGACTGCGGTTACGCTTCTGTAACTATATGGGTGCAGATAATTCATGTACTCGGGAGTCGGGTCTGTATTCTTCGTCCTATACATTTCAAGAGGGAAATCAATATTTGACCACTAATATAAAAGAGTATTCAAATTATTGTGAATCCTTTTTCTTTAAGCAACTCATCCTTTTGAACGCCTCCTACTTCAGGGAACTAGCTCGATGCACCTGGAGATTCGATGAATTAATCATAGGATGACTTACCGGACGATTTGTTGTAGAGAAGCACGTCATCTATTGTTGTAAGTTTGAGCTAAGCGGTCACAATATTTTCAAAAAAGAAGGCAGTATATATCCTATCCTACTACTATAATACACCTAAACATCCGTTTCACCGTCCTAAAAATATACCACCCCTCCTAATTACATTCCAATAATTACGAAAAAATTATTAATTATACTTAATTCGTGATTCATCTACTAAAATCAGATTATATGCCTCTATTTTAAATTGTATGGTCCCTTATTACTCCCGGATCTTTAATCAGAAAATCTTACAACCCCCTCCACCAAATCAAAAAAAGAAATATTCACGTATCCTATTTTCCCTCAAAACAATACATCTCCATCGATCTCACGAGCCGTTTTTTTCCTCAAAACATGCCATCTCCATCGATCTCACAAGCTGCCTGCCCACACGCACGCCGATGCCGCCGATGCCGCCGCCCAAGCCGACGCCACTGCGCACGCCGATGCCGCCGCCCATGCATACGCCGCCGCCCAAGCCGACGCCACCGCGCACGCCGACGCCGACGCCCAAGCCGACACCGCCCTTCCCGGCTGCCCACGCGCACGCCGCCACCGCCGCGCCTGCCTCGCACAGCCTCCGCCACCCACGCCACCGCCCACCGCGTCCCCTACCGCCGCCCACGCCACTAAATCCCCTGCTGCTACGCCCGCCGTAGCGCCGCGTCACCGCGCCACCTCCTCCCCTGCTGTCGCCACTCCGCGCCGTCGCACCTCTCTGCCACACCATCGAGTCCACGACACCATCTCGCCGGGTCGCCGTCTTCCGCCTTATAGTGCCATTGTTCGCATATTAGGCCTATTCTCCGTATGGACAGGTCACATGTTTGCATCTTTTTTTCTCTCATCAATCAATCGGCTTGGATTGTTAATTGCAATCGTATTATACAAATCATTGATAATTACTTCCACAAATACATGTTTATTTAAACTCTATATGTATTTGTATTACTTTGACGTGTAGATTTTAAATAGGGATGGATGCCTCAAAAGGATGTCAAACTCTACTTAAAGACCGAACCAACCAGACTGGTATGCTTTCCTTCTTTGTAACATATAATATGTTGTGCAAATTAAAGTTTTTATATGTGTACATGTAACAGATGTATATATATATACATACATGCATACATATATATATATATATATGTGTGTGTGTGTGTGTGTATGATCTTATGATATATTGTGCAAATTAAAGTTATTCTTTGTGGATACATGTATAAGATGGTGAAATTAATATTGCAGCAGCACAGCAAAGAAATAAAGACGAGGATCAACTAAAAAGAGATAAAAGAAATGCACGTCAACGGGAATATCGTGCAAGGAGAAAGGCTGAAAAAGATGTAATGTCCACTAATAATAAAAAACGTAAGGCAGAATTAGGTGAATATCTTCATCCCAGCCTATCCCTCAAAATGAAATTTGCATCCTGACGAACCACATTTAAAAATAATTGCCTTGACAAACAATGAAAATACTGACCAAGTTGATTCTAACAAAAAAATAATAACAAATCAATGGGAGTATCGAGCAACAAAAAAGCCCATGATCACATCGAATGCAGGACATTCTGGTATGAAACTATTCATTTTTGTAAGTACAAGCTTGTAAGTTCTCATGTCTTTATTAAATAGTTTGGCCTGCGCTGTATTGTCGTGGTGGTTTATTATTTTTCAATCACATTTGCATATGCATGCATAGATAACATGCACATTTCAGTGCTTGATGATATTCGTGCAAGGGTTTTGAGTACACGTCAATATGGATTATTATTGCATTCTCGCAGTTCAACGTCACCTCATGGTTAGTGTAATACCTACCATACTTAAATACCTCTGATTGCGGTGTGTTGTCGTGGTGATTTGTTATTTTCAATCATATTTGTATATGCAGACATGAACATGCACACTTCAATTCTTAGTGATATTCGTGCAATGGTTTTGAGTGCGCATCAATATGTATTATTATTAGATTCACGCAGTTCCGCATATGTTGAAATTCTTGTGCATAAAACACCACATCATGGTAATCCTGTCAACTACTACCCCCAGATCATATGTTGAACTATATTGTGTTTTGTAACTATTTTTTCGTTGCTAATATCACCTCTGACAATTTTGCAACATAAAACACTCATGACCAGGTGAGAGAACCGTTATGACAAATATAAACATAACATGCGATGGAGATACAAAAGAATAGATGCACATCTAAGAGAAATTGTTATGGAAAAATCATGAGTACAAGCATATGATAGCCAGTAAGTATATATATCCTACTGCTATGTTTTCTTTCAAATAGAGAAAGTCTCCAATTACTGTCACTGATGTTTTATTTGTGGTATATAAATGTGTGTCATATACTCAAATAATCTTATTATATATTGCTTTTTAATAAACCGTAGCGTTAGCACGGGTCATTGTACTAGTGTAATAAATTTCATGAAGGAAGTCTTTTTCCTACTCCTTGATGTAGTTACTCCCATTTTCATAAACACATCTTAGGTATGCTTACCCATTTATCTTTTTGAGTATATATACACACTCAATTCAAGATCATTTTTAAACGATAACCATGAAAAATATGGTTTGGAACCGTATTTTTTAATCTATAATAAAATATTGAATTATTTAATTTGTATGTATTTGTACAATCATCATTATATAATAAAAAATATAGTTCACTTGAAATTTGTTCATGTTTGTCTCTTTCAAAAATCTTAAACTGAGTATGTACACATACTCAACATGATAAATGTGTTATGTATATATCTAGAGTGTGTTTTTAAAGGAGGGGTAGCTACAGTTGTAACAGAGATGTTATTTTTATTTCATAAAACTATAACTATTTGTGTCAGTGTATCACAAATTACAACTTCTATAGTTCATTTCATAAGACTTAAACTAGTTGTTTCCACATATATACTATGTCAAATAACTTCTATAGTCATCTCATAAGACTATAGTACATTTGAACTGTCATATGTACATAGCCACAAAGTCATACTAAGAGTCAAAATAGTTCAAAAAAGAGAGTCAAAATAGTTATAGTTTTATATAGAATACGCTGAAAAAGTTGTTGCTTAGCTAGCGTTCAAAATTGATGCAAATAGATTCTACCACACGAAACCCAATTATTCACCTTGCAAACCCATTGCTAAGCTTACCAATTTGTACTTAGTTAGCATCACTGTGGGGCTATATTATAAGGACCAATATATCCTAAAATACAATTAGAGTGATTAAGAGAAATAAATAAATTGGAAAGTCCTTCTGCAAACTAAGATTGCTTGAATGGGACGATATGACAAGATGGATGGCCATACACATTTTTCTTTTCATCATTAAGACATCAATTTTAATTTATTTTATTTAAATTAAAATTGTTATCCTAATGAGAACAATGGAAAAAGAATATTCTCCCTTTTGGTTTTAGTTGACGTTGGTTAGCCGAAAATTAAAATCAGAGGTCGATGCAAATGCCTAAGAGATGATGGTTGTTAGGAGCACGTCTAGAAAGAGAGATGCCGCTACGTCCATGGTTCTCGTATTGATATTGGACCTGATCGAATGCACAGCGCTGCGGCTGTTTGCTTATTTCTTTCATCCTTCTTCATTTTTTTCTGGCAGCCGCAGCTGAAACAGCCTCTAACTTTTTTCAGGCCCATTAACCGCTTATACCCGCTTGGACGGCTCAGATCAACCTGGCCTAGGTATCTGAGAAAAAAAAATAAATTCCCCGACCCGAACTGAACCCGAACCGCCGTTGCACATGAGTGCCGCCGAATGCCGTGTTTGGTTTCATTATTCGCGTAGTACTGTGTTAGCGCCGCTGCGACACAACACAAGACATGGCGGCCGCGCTCCTGCCGGAGACGGCGCCGCGGCTGCTGACGCCGGAGACCCTACGCACCGCGGCCAAGCAGTCACAGGGAATCCACCTCGTCCCCCTCTCCCTCCGCCGCGCAATCAAGCGCTACCTCCGAGGTAATGGACTGAGCCGCCCTCCATCCTCGCCCGTCACCTGCTCGACAGATTGCTTGCTCCTGTATACCACTGATCCCTTTCACTCGCTCGTTCAGACCAGGACAAGGGGCACATGAACCGCAAGGTGCTGCTTCTCTCGGCCTCTCTCGACCGCGCTAAGGGCACAGGCGCCGAGCTGGCTGCGGCCGCCACCCGCGGGGCGCTCCTGGACGACCCCAACGCGCCTTCGGGCGCCGAGCAGCGGGCCGCGCGGTGGAAGGTGCGGTCCGCCTACGGAGACATCGGCCTTCGGTACCGCGAGGATGAGACGGTGGCATACGTTGCGTCACGCATGCCCGCCATCTATGCCGCGTGCCACCGCGTGCTCCGCGAGGTCAGAGGACGGACCAATTTGCTGTTGCCAAGAACGAGCTGAGTTTGTTTATTTTAGTGTTTACGTGATCTGATTCGTCGATTTTATAGGTTCGACGACGATTGCCGGAATTTGCACCTGCCAAGGTGCTGGATTTCGGTGCTGGGCCAAGCTCAGCACTTTGGTGAGTATTTCTTGCTTTACTGGTCTTCCAAAGAGTATATTTGCATTTTGCATAGACCTAATATTGCTACAATAATGCAGGGCGATGAGGGCAGTGTGGCCAAAGTCAATACAGAAGGTTAATCTGATCGAGCCTTCGAAGGAAATGCAGAGAGCAGGCCAGAGCCTTCTTGACAGTAAGCTTAGCTCCTGCTTTGGGTTACACGAAGTGATTCATACGAATTTGAGCAGTATTTGGTTGCATGTCAGTGCGAGTTTCAGAATCATATGTTCAGAAAACCCCTTCACGTTAAGTTGACAATATCGTTAATTCACCGCCAATGAAGTTGATTTAGCTGCTTACGATAAGTTTGAGTCTTGAGTATACAAGTTCATTACTGATCATGGCCATGTTGATGCCTCAGTGTCAAACACGAACTTCTGGTTGCTTTGTTCACAGTTTCTGAATTTGTGGCTCAATTTTAATTATTTCGTTTACTTGGAAAATATTTGTAGATTTGAAGGGATTGCCACTTATTCACAGCTATGATAGCATCCAAGATTTGAACCGTGACATAGGAAAACATGAGCGAGGGCATGATCTTGTAATATCAGTAAGTTCAATTGTTGATCTATTTTCTGTGGTGTCTCGTGAATCATATTCATATATCAGTGGTTAGTTGAGCAATATAAAGATTTCTTTCGTTGCTCTTCCTATACTGAGTATTGTTTTCCTTGACCTGCAGTCCTACGCACTTGGGGAGGTTCCTTCTTTGAATGATCGTATAACGATATTACGCCAGCTTTGGGACCTCACAAGTGATGTTTTGGTATAATCAAACCCCAATTTGATGCCTTTCCTGTGCTCCCTTTGTATTTGTACCCTTGTGGCGATATGTTTTTCAGTTAGTCTTTGTATCTAAATGAATAATGCATTTTTAGGTTTTGTTAGAACCTGGAACACCTCAAGGAGCAAAAATCATAAGCCAAATGCGCTCATATATCCTGTGGATGGAAAAGAGAGTATGTTCTACTCCCTAAATGTTCTACTTGGATATGTAACATATTCCTTGGATCATAGTACTTTATTTACATAGATTTCTGTTTTCCAGAAATGTCGCAAAATTGAAAAATCTTCAAAGCGACCTCCAAATAACATGAAAAGCATTGTTCCTCATGAAGCCTCGTTGAAAAATGGTGCATATGTGGTTGCTCCAGTAAGTTGGACTACAAGTTCTTGTATTATTGTTTATAGAGTAAAATTTACAAAACTACAACTCTTTGTGTCATTGTATCATAAAACAACGACTTTTGATGCCAAATTCACAAAACCACAACAACTTTGTTACAGTATGTTGTATCAGAAAACCGTAACTTTTATGTCGAGTCCCTCCAGTAACAGCCTCACAATGGCCATTTCTTATATTGTGAGGTTGACAAGTGGGAACAAACATAAAAGTTGTTGTAGTTTTCTGAAATCAGCACCAAAATTTGTAGTTTTCTGATACAAGGACGCAAATAATGAAATTTACTCTTGTTCTATATGCTTTTTGATAAGTCTTAACTTCTGCATCAGTGTCCTCATGATGGTCGGTGTCCACTGGAGAATTCAGATAAATACTGCCACTTTGTCCAGAGATTGGAGAGGACGTCATCTCAACGTGCCTATAAGGTTTTATTCTTCATTTCTTGGCTGTATGGTATTCTTTCAAGTAGTTAAATATATTTTATATTTCTTACATATGAGTTACTTAAAGGAACCAATGGTAAATGATGTTATGCTGAACATGAGGTACGGCATTGTTATATATTTGGCCGCCATAGGAGATACACGTTCAACATCTATTTTTATGCTGCACCAAAGGGGGCAATTGCAGTTGAACCACCATTTTGGATCCCAATGGTGACCTACCCTGTTTTTCAAATTTTGGTGCTTTCAGGACAACTTTCTTTTAACCTGAACCACACTTGTACCACCATTTGCCTCAAATCTATGGTAAAAACACAAACAAAATTTGTGGTAAAAAATGTGAAATTTTAAAATCAGCGTCTAGGTCACAATTGGTCTACTAATCTGTGGTTAAAACACAATTGTCAACAACAACAATGGTGAAAAGGGGAAAAGGGGAAGATACATGATGAAAAAAGAAAAAACAAACCAAAGGTAAAAACTGATGAAGCAACCAAACACAAATGGTTGGCAAAGGAACTGAGTGTGCACAAATTGTCCTGCACCAAAAATAGCACAAATTTATGTGATGAAAGACTTGAGTGTGCTTTAAAAGAAATTATTTTCCTCTTTTAGATACTTTTTTGGGGCATATGCAGTAGCGCAAACCCCTACTGCAGCAGTACAGTAATATATTTTACAAGCCCATAGGTAAAGTTCAAAAGAAAAGAAGACAAAAGTGTATAGCGGCAGCCACCTGAGGCAGGCAAACAAGACTTGTACCGCAGAAGGATGTACAGAAGGGAAAGAGAAAAACAAACTTAACTAAATAGAAACTGATACTGAAGGTAACTACGAGAAGCTATTTAGCTAGTCTGAAGATGTAGTTCTGTCATCTGTATCTAGTCTATACATCTTTACATGTACAGTCGAGATGAAAAAGAAAAGAAAAAGAAAAAGAAAATAAAAGAAAAGAAAAGAAAAGAAAAGAAAAGAAAAGAAAAGAAAAGAAAAGAAAGAAGAAATAGAAAGATGTGCAGTTCAGATGAGGTAGTCTTTCCAAGATTGAAAGGATGGAACAATGGCTCTGCATATTTTTGGGTACAGGATTGATGCTCCCTTTTTTAAAATTTTTGGGAGACACAGAAATTTGTTTTTGCCTGTAGAAAAAACTATCAAACTTTATAACCGTTAGTTTTCCTTGTCCTTTGTCACCTTATTCTGATATTTTCTGTAGAGGTCAAAGGGTGTGCCTTTGCGCGGTTATGAGGATGAAAAATTTTGCTATGTTGCTTTAAGGAGGGGTAAACGGCCAGAGTAAGAACTTGTGACTTCAAATTCACATTTCTCTTATTAAAATTATTAAATACCTCTTATTCTGCACATTAATATGCCCATGTGTACTTTGTCTAAGTAGTTGCATTTGTACATTTTCTTACCTTTAGTTAATTTTGATTTTTCACTTTTTTGCTCTCCCTTTTTCTCTTCCCTTTTCTTCCCGTCTTCTTTCGTCTGTTGTTTGTTGGTTTCATCTCTAGCCTACGTCAACTTGCTTGTGACTTGTGACTAAAAGGCTTTGTTAATGTTGTTGTTTTGGATTCGTACATTCGACTTAAGTCAGAATTCTTTATTCCCTAAACTAGGGGAGCTTGGCCACTTGATGGAATGACATTTGAGACTCTTAAAGAACGCCATGCCAAGCGAAAGCCCGAAGATCTTATCATTGACTATGGTAATTATCTATATTGATTGTTCCTCCAGTCCTTTTGTGTGTAAAGTTTCTGGAAATCATTTTTCCTGCTTGCTGATTTTTATAGACGAACAATTCCCAAGTGAGGAAGATGAAGAGGTTTCTGTTGAGGGTGGGGACAGTCTTGTTCCATATGGCTCTGATGCACACGAATTAAGTTTATTCCATGAGAGTGAAGGGGATGGAGAGGAGGAAGAAGCAATTCGTGCTGATCTCAGAGGAGGTTGGGGGCGGATTATATACAGCCCCATGCGTAGAGGGAAGCAAGTTCAGATGGATGTATGCCGTTCCATCAGAAGGGATGCATCTGAAGGCACATTTGAGCGTATAGTGGTCACCCAAAGCAAGAATCCTACCTTGCATTTTCAGGCCCGCAGGTCACTCTGGGGTGATCTTTGGCCATTTTAAGCTATAGGATGATTGATCAAAGCCATATTTTGATAGGATGGGAGCTCTGAAGTTAGACTCACTGCATGAAAATCTTGGTAGAGTTTTGATGATTGTGTTGCCAGCATCAGCCAAGAAATTGTGGCAATCTGTTGGCTTAAGGATTTGCCGGAATTCCAGTTTGGGCTGTTTGCGGCATGGCACGTCTTGGACCACTAGTATAGTATTTCTTAGCATTCTGTAATAATAATAATAATAATACCTGGTGCATCATTGTATCTAACCATTATTGTTCTGATTTTTTAATGTTTCTAGTGAATTAATAGTGTTGTTTCTTAAAGGAAAATGCCTAGTATACTCTCTTCAAAGTCGTGCGAGTAGGTATCGTAACACACGCTAGAAAAATATATTTTATTTTTATCCTTAATTTGATTGGAAAGGATATTTAATACTTCCTACATGTTAAAAAGTTACTCCCTCTATTCTTTTTTTTTTATCGCATCAATAACTTCGACCATTTGAGAAATATCAAATATTTTATTAGGATTTGATTTGATATTAAAGATTTTTTAAATCCTAATTTTTAATTTTATAAATTCAAACTAATGTTTTAAATAAATCAAGCGGTCAAAGCTATCAATCAAAGTTAATAACAATGAGTAAAAAAGAATAGAGGAAGTAATGTTTTTTTACTTTTAGATACCACGTTTAATTGTTGCCGCCATAGCCGACACCGTGTGAGAGCCTGGTGAGAACCCCGTGCTTTCCTATCTCTTTTGGGATCAAAAGCTCTCAGCATCGTGCGTTGTAGCTTGAGATCGAAGAGCTTCAACCTTGTGCCGCAATGGCGCCGTCGTTAGTCGCGTTCGTCACACCCTGATCGTCCGATCTGAGAATGCTCTAGAATAAACACCCATGGTTTATGCTCCCAGTCAACTATGAACCATGGACCAGGTTCGAAGTTGTCCACAAACCCAGTGTGTAACATCCCGAACTAAATTCTCGCTAAATCTTTTGTCAATAAAGACTTAATTGTGTTCAATAAAAATCTTAAAATCCTAAGTAATGATATCATAGGATCTAATCAACAGAACTTAAATTCAAAATTTAATTTGAAATCCAATCTTTACTGTCTTTCCGCTTCTCATTGCTTTCGCCCGTGTACCGCCGGCCTTGCTCCGCTCCGAGCAGGAACGAGCGCCGTCCGGTCTCCTCTGTTCTCCCAATTTCAAGCCGCCGCCCGAGTCCCTGCTCCTCCGGGTGCCGCTCCTCTGTTCTTTTCCATGTCTTCCCGACCCCGTCGTTTGGGAATCCGATTCGCCCGACCTCCGACCCAGAGGTCGGATGACTTTTGCGTTTCGCCCGACCTCCGACCCAGAGGTCGGATGATTTTCGCGATTCGCCCGACCTCCGACCCAGAGGTCGGATGATTTTCACGATTCGCCCGACTCCGACCCCCAGCGGTCGGACATTATTTTCCGTCTCGCCCGACCCGTCATCACTCTCCGCTTCGCTCGACCCGAGGTCGGACAAGCCGTTAGCTCCGTCTCGCTCGACCCCAAGGTTGGACAAGCCGTTCGCTCCGCCTCGCTCGACCCCGAGGTCGGACATCTTGCTCCGCCTCGCTCGACCCTGAGGTCGGACAAGCAGTTTCGCTCCGTTTCGCTCGACCCCCGAGGTCGAACAAGCCGCATTTCGTTCCGCCTCGCTCGACCCCGAGGCCGGACAGACTCGTCGGACCCGAGCTCGAAGCGGCCGCGCCATTAATGCTGCCGGTCATCTTCCCAACCGTAAAAGTGCCTGGCCGTACACAGCAGTGCTGCCACCGCGCCGAAAGTCTTCGTGATGGGACGCGCACGCCCGGCGCCCATGCGCTGCAGTACACTGCCGCCGCGCCAACTTGCGTCGTCCTGGAGAGACAAAAGGAACGGAGGCTGATATTTTTCCCTGAGACGAAACACTTCACTCGGCGAGCTCCTTTGCTCCTCTGCGCGCTCGTCTCTCTGCTCTCGTCTCCACTCCCTTCCGCCATTACAGCCGAAGAGCCCCGCAGGGCCGAAGCAGAGCCAGCTTCTCTCGTGCTCAGGTGCGCTCGGTAAGCCTTGCCCTGCCGACGGTTCCATCGTCCGTCGTTATCGTCTCTAACCGCCGCCCCATTCTTCCGCAGTATTTCAGCAGTAGCGGCGCGTCGACATCTCTTTCCGACGACCGGTCTCTGTTACTGTTCTTTTTCCACCGACAGCCCTCTGGTAATCTTTGCCGTCCGACCAGTCTAGCTAGTCCCGTCTACCGAAGCAACACTAAAGTTTGTTAGAGAGAAATTCATGCAACTTCACTCATCTGTAATACAAGATTACCTTGCATCTTCATATAGGAACCGAGCTGCAGACGGCCACTGAGGCTGAGGAGGACTTCCCCGCTGCCGACCCCGCCATCGACTGTGCTAACTTCTCCCCGAACCGAGGCAAGCCCCGGTGCACACCTAAGATTTAAAGTTTTACTTTGTCACTATGTTTGCAGGTCTTGTTTGTGCATTACGTCGAGGAGTTGTTTGACACCTAGTTGCATAGCCTTAGCAGGAGTTCCTATGGGATAATCCAGTAGCATCAGCTAAGCGCTAGCATGCCTTGCTAATATTAGGAATCGGTAGCACATGAGTAGTATGGAGACTACTCATTCGATAGCTAAAATCTTGTGGGAGGTGGGTGACTGTCAACTGTGTAGTCTTTAAGGAATGGGCACAAAATATGACATTAACTGTTAGCCAGTATTGCTGAATGGATTAAGTTAACAATGGTACTGAATGTCGGCACCCATGGGCAAGTATTGAGTTGTGTACCGAATACATACTGGCATATGGGACCCAGGAAACCGACGTAGCTCATTGCGCAGTGTTTGGACGATTGGCCATCTCTTTTTCCGGGTGAACGGACCAGTATGGTGGATGAATTCGCATTTCTGTTTTCTTGGGCATGTGCTAGTGGGAAAGGCTTGGGGCCGTACAGGAACGCAGGGCGTTGCCTGGAGGACCATGTCCTTGGAGAGATGGATGTTGGACCAACACTGTCGCGATGCAGTGAAAGGTGGCCACGTGCGACTCGTGGAGTGCGCACGTGTCGTGTTATTCGGGTTTCTCCTGCAGGATGTACATCGATTATAATCGCCGCCCCTCACGGTTAAGAGTACCCGCTTGTCCACTGTGTCACATCTTGCCGAGAATGTGGGTTGTATGGTGGGCAAATCGATGTATTGGGATCTCAATAAATTGTATTGCAACCATGTTTGTTTAGTATTTAAGAGCACATTTTACTACTGCTAGTGAACTCTTAAAATCTTGGCTAAAAACCTGAAAATAGGGTTTACCATTAGTGCTGTTTTTGCAAATACTTACCCTGCTGCCACAAATACTCCCTGCATACTAGGAGTCGGCCATTAGAAGGCCTATTGACGGGTAAGTCTTGCTGAGCGTCAGTAGCTCACGGTTTGTTGATTGCTGTTTTGCAGGTAATAGTGCTGACTGTAGCCAGGGTGGTTGGGAAGAGGAGACGCCCTCGGAGTGGACCTTCGAGTGGGTCCCCGCTTCTCCCTCCCATGGAGATTAAACACCATCGGGCTGGGGTGTTTGATCGAGGCGCCGAGTGTTAGATTTTTGCTTCCGCTGAAAGCCACGTGTTTGTTATCAAAACTACGTTTCCGCACTTCCAAAACTCCTGAAATCAGTTGTAATATAACCAGAATTAATGTATCTTTAAGTCATTTATGCGAGTCCTTGTTAATTATTGTACTGCAAAGTCACTTGTTTCAACAAGCGGCCCCCCCCGAATGATCCTGGATGAGCAACCGTACGATTTTGTCGGACGGGGTTGCGACACAGTGGTAGTGGTAGCCGCAACTATCTGTATCGATGAGCTCTATAAACTAATCTTCGTGTTTAAAAGTTTGACTGAAATTAAAAATTTGCACTGGAAATTTTATTCAAATTGAATGAAATTCATGTCAAGGAGCTCGAATATTTGAGTACAACTTCACTCCAAATGGAAAAGACTCTCCAAACGAAAAAAAAGCCTCTCGAAAAGTATATAAGAATCATAATTCCCTTTACAAACCTGTTCTTTAAGAAGATTTCTCTACTTTACATTTTGACCATTCATTACTCAGTTTTTGAATTTTCAAGAAGGAAATGAGTTTCAGATTGGAAAAATTCTGAAACAAAAAAATGAGAAAACACCACCGTCTCTCATAGAATCATCGAGGTTGTTACATCATGGAGAAAGGAAAGAGATTGTAAAATTAGAATGCGAGGAAGATTCATTGTACTTTTTAACCAATTTTTTCTTAAAATTCAACTGTAGAGGCCTGAGACTGTTTTCTTATTTTATTACCTAATCTTTTGGATATGGTTTTACTCTAATCTTTTACTTCTTTCATCGACAAATATAATTATTTGAAGCGATCTAATAGGTTTATTAAACATTCTATGCATCCGGATATAATATATGTCTGAGACACTTTTAAAAAAACTTTAAATGCTTATATAGACGGAGGAAGTAGATAGGAAGGGAGATGCTTGTAGAAAAGAAAAAAAAAGGCCAATAGCAGGAGTCAGAATTCTCAACCATTTTCTTGACACTGACATGTGGGCTCGGAGCTAGCACAATCCAAACCAGTATTCTCCTCTTGACTCCAGTCATCGTGTGGCCGGCCCTTCCAAGTCACCAGCGCACCGCGGTGAGAACCCTGCACCACTTCGCCATCGGCCGGGCCGAGCCTTCTTCAGCGCCGCCTCGCTCCTCCTCCGCCATCACTGACGCTGGTACACGGAAGCATCCTATCTCACTTCCCTCATCCCTCCAGACTGGAGACCCGGATTGTTTTCCCCGAACTAGAATCTCTCGACTGTTCCTTGTGCCTATCCTTGTGTTAGATTGATTACATTTTCGGAGTTTTTAGATTGATTACATTCCCAGGACAACTTAGGATTATGGGATCCTGGGCTATTACTTCAATGATTTGCTAGTCATCACTGTTAGGTTAATCTGAATGGAGCTGTACTTACCCTGCTGTTGTGGTGTGCCCAGGGCATCGCGGATTCCACTGTTGTTGATTGCGGAGGAGGCGAACGATGGGAAGCAGCACAGGCACTGAGACGTTCAGGTTCTGCATTGACAGGGGCGGCACCTTCACTGACATCTACGCTGAGGTTCCCGGGAGGTCAGAAGGCTATGTCATGAAGCTTCTCTCCGTCGACCCGTCGAACTACGACGACGCGCCCATTGAAGGCGTCAGGAGGATCCTGGAGGAGTTCACGGGTGAGAAGATCCCCCGGTCATCGAAGATCCCCACCGGAAAGATCGAGTGGATTCGGATGGGTACCACGGTCGCCACGAATGCGCTGCTTGAGAGGAAGGGAGAGAGGATCGCGCTGTGTGTCACGAGGGGGTTCAGGGATTTGCTTCAGATTGGTAACCAGGCTCGGCCGAACATATTCGACCTCAAGGTGTCCAAACCGTCCAACCTTTATGAGGAGGTGGTTGAGGTCGACGAGCGTGTTGAGCTCGTTCGGGATGGTGAGGGAGATGGGCCATCTGTGGAAGGGATCTCTGGGGAGTTGGTCAAGGTGGCGAAGCCTGTTGATGTGGAAGCATTGAAGCGTTCGCTGAAAGGTTTGCTTGACAAGGGGATTAGATGTTTAGCTGTGGTGTTGATGCATTCTTATACTTATCCTCACCATGAGCTCCTTGTTGAGAAGTTAGCTCTAGAAATGGGATTCAAGCATGTGTCCCTGTCTTCATCGCTGACACCGATGATCCGTGCTGTACCTCGGGGCTTGACAGCGAGTGTGGATGCGTATCTCACTCCAGTCATCAAAGAGTACTTATCTGGATTCATGTCCAAGTTTGAGGGGGGGTCTGAACAAGTGAATGTATTATTTATGCAATCAGATGGAGGACTTGCACCAGAGAGGAGGTTCTCTGGGCACAAAGCAGTTTTGTCAGGTCCTGCCGGTGGTGTGGTTGGCTACTCACAGACCTTGTTTGAACTTGAGACAACAAAGCCACTGATTGGGTTCGACATGGGAGGTACATCCACAGATGTGAGCCGCTATGATGGAAGCTATGCACAAGTTCTGGAGACCCAGATTGCGGGGGCAATAATTCAAGCTCCCCAGCTTGACATAAACACTGTGGCTGCTGGTGGTGGATCGAAGCTTAAGTTTCAGTTTGGTGCTTTCAAGGTTGGGCCAGAATCTGTTGGAGCGCATCCTGGTCCAGTCTGTTACAGGAAAGGTGGTGAGCTGGCAATTACAGATGCTAATTTGATTCTTGGAACTGTTATTCCTGAGTACTTTCCATCAATATTTGGTCCAAACGAAGATATGCCCCTGGATTACGAAGCTACAAAAAAGGCATTTGAGGATCTTGCTATTGAGATCAACTCTCACCGGAAAAATCAGGACCCATCAGCAAAGGACATGACAGTTGAGGAGATTGCGCTTGGGTTTGTCAATGTTGCAAATGAAACAATGTGCCGGCCTATACGCCAATTGACAGAAATGAAGGGACATGACACAAAAAACCATGCCCTGGCATGTTTTGGAGGTGCTGGCCCTCAACATGCATGTTCTATTGCAAGGTCCCTGGGTATGTCTGAGGTACTTGTTCACCGATACTGTGGAATATTGAGTGCCTATGGAATGGGCCTTGCTGATGTCATTGAAGACTTGCAAGAACCATACTCTGCTGTTTACAATGCCGATTCTGCTGCAGAGGCATCTAGAAGAGAAGCCCTTTTAGTAAAACAAGTGAAAGAAAAGTTGAGAGAGCAGAGTTTTGGAGAGGAGAACATCAGAACTGATTCCTTCTTGAATTTGAGGTATGAGGGAACTGATACAACTATCATGGTTAAACAGCCAGAGGCAGAATCTGGAAATGACTATGCTGATGAGTTTGTGAAACTGTTTCAGCAAGAATATGGCTTCAAATTACTAAACAGGAAGATACTCATATGTGATGTGAGGGTTCAGGGTGTTGGTGCCACAAACATCCTGCAGCCTCGGGAACTGACACCAGTAGCAACCATACCTGTGCAAGAAAGCTCATGCAGGATCTATTTTTCATGTGGATGGCAAGAAACCCCACTGTATAAGCTTGAGAATCTGGGTTATGGTCATGTCTTGGATGGCCCTGCAGTTATCATGAATGGCAATAGCACTGTGATCATTGAAAAGGACTGTAAAGCCATCATCACCAAGTATGGTAACATAAAAATTGAGATCAGCGCGCCTCCAAGCACTCTCGATGTTACAGAAAAAGTGGCTGATGTGGTCCAACTTTCTATTTTCAATCACCGATTCATGGGTATTGCTGAACAGATGGGCCGGACACTTCAAAGGACATCAATTTCCACAAACATAAAGGAAAGGCTAGACTTTTCGTGTGCTCTCTTTGGTCCAGATGGTGGCCTAGTTGCAAATGCACCCCACGTTCCCGTGCATCTAGGAGCCATGTCTAGTACTGTACGCTGGCAGCTGAATTTTTGGGGTGATAACCTGCATGAGGGTGATGTTCTTGTAACAAATCATCCATGTTCTGGAGGGAGCCATCTGCCTGATATAACAGTCGTCACACCAGTTTTTGATAATGGCAAACTTGTCTTTTTTGTTGCTAGTAGAGGTCACCATGCTGAGATAGGTGGTATCACCCCGGGAAGTATGCCTCCTTTCTCAAAATGTATTTGGGAGGAAGGTGCTGCCATCAAAGCATTTAAACTCGTCGAGAAGGGTGTGTTTCAAGAGGAAGGAATAGTCCAGCTGTTGCAGTCACCTCGCTCAGATGAGCTTGCTGATTATAAGATCCCAGGAACACGTAGGATTCAAGATAATCTTTCTGATCTACATGCTCAGGTTGCAGCAAATCAGCGAGGAATAGCTCTTATCCAAGAACTAATAAATCAGTATGGTTTGGTCACTGTGCAATCATATATGTACCATGTCCAGAAGAATGCTGAGGTAGCTGTCAGAGAAATGCTTAAGACAGTTGCTTCTAGAGTTCAAAAGGAGAATGGATCATGTGTCATTGAAGACGAAGATTATATGGATGATGGCTCTGTGCTTCACTTGAAGCTCACTCTTGATGCTAGTAAAGGTGAAGCTATATTTGATTTTGAAGGTACCAGTCCTGAGGTCTATGGCAACTGGAACGCTCCTGAAGCAGTTACAGCTGCAGCTGTCATATACTGCTTACGATGCTTGGTGGATGTTGATATACCACTAAATCAAGGTTGCCTAGCTCCTGTAAAGATCCTCATTCCTAAGGGCTCTTTTCTTTCACCAAGTGAGAAGGCTGCTGTGGTGGGTGGCAATGTATTAACCTCACAGAGAGTGACAGACGTTGTCCTTATGGCATTCCAAGCCTGTGCCTGCTCTCAGGGCTGCATGAACAACTTGACCTTTGGTGACGACACTTTTGGCTACTACGAGACTATTGGAGGAGGCTGTGGAGCTGGGCCAACCTGGGATGGCACAAGTGGTGTTCAATGTCATATGACAAACACAAGGATGACTGACCCTGAAGTGTTTGAGCAGCGATACCCTGTTCATTTGCACAGATTTAGTATCAGGGAGAACAGTGGTGGTTCTGGTTTCCACAGAGGCGGCGATGGGCTTATAAGGGAGATTGAGTTCCGCCGGCCCATTGTTGTGAGCATTCTTTCTGAAAGACGGGTACATGCTCCCAGAGGACTGAAGGAAGGGGGAAATGGGGCTCGTGGTGCAAACTATCTTATTAGAAAAGATGGTCGCAAAATTTTCCTTGGGGGAAAGAACACCATAACGGTTAGTCCTGGTGACATTCTTCAGATTTGCACTCCTGGTGGTGGTGGCTTTGGGTCTAGTTGATGGCACTCCTCTCTAAGTCTGTTCACATCTATTTATGAACTGAAAGAGAATAAAAAACGATATGCATGACATATCTGGTGTACATGTGAGACGTTATTATTGCTCCTGATGCTTAGCTGAATAATGCATGATCCATGATACTTGCTAAGTTGTTATTGTTCTTTTGAAGACTCGTGTAAACTTGAATTCCCTTTTTTTTTTTTTTGGGGGGGGGGGGGGGGGGGGGGGGGGGGTGCTAAATACCTTTGCTCCTTTCCTGCCTGTACAGCTCCCTGCTCGTGGCGTAAGAGAATCATGTTGATGTTAGTTTAAAGCTACCATGCTATTTTGTCTAGCCTATGTTTGTGCTTGAGAAGTTGCTCCAGCCATTCTTGCCACTGATACGAAAAACTTATTCTGTATTTACATAAGTTCATTGAACCAGAAGGTCCACCTATCTGAGAATGTTCGTACATGGGAAATCACAATGCTTATCAAATCTGATGTGTTAAGTCTGGTTCGATATATAAACCCTATCACTTAAGAGTTAATAAAATAGTGAGATGTTATCTCTGCCTGCATCGATCATCTTGATTATTTTTTTCGTTTCATTGCATATCGAAACCATTGTCTGGATTAGTTCTCCAAATAAAAAGTGAAGTCAGGATTCAGAACCGCATTGATGATCCGTTTGTTGCTTAGAAAGGTATAATATTTTGTGTTATATTTTCCACCTCATCCCGCACGAGATTGCTCACCTGATATTGATGATACCATCAGGTAGATCCATGACATCCTATTAGTAAGAATCAAGCATTATTTTTTCCATCATTCTTCAATTTTTACACTAGTAGCATTGAGAAAGATCATTCGATTCCGTGGTATATAACCCCCTTTGGCAGAGCTCCACGGAGCAAATTCTCAGAGAGAATCTAAAAAGCCCTGCTATCGTAGGAGAAGTGATTCTTGTTTGATTCTTTAAAGTGATTTTCTGAATGAACTAAGAGGTTGGGAGCTGAAAAGAATAGCTTCTTTTGATCCTGTGAAGTGATTCTCCGTTCTAACTGTAAGAGTATATCATAGAGAATCAAAGAGAAGTAATTTCAACCACGAAATCACTTCTGTTCAGAAAATCACTTGCAGATAAGCTCTACCAAAGGGGCCATACATAAAAAAAAGTGCCATTGATGAATGGCAAATATTGCAATTTGACTGCCGATGGCAGAGCTGCTGAAGTATAAACACGACTTGCTAAAAAATACAAATAACTGACTGACACTTTCAACTTGGATTGCATGTAACCAGGTCAGTCGATTACAGGATCCATGAGGTATTATAAATTCACGCTCACAATAGATCTTGCATTTCAGTGTGGTTGGACAATCTCAATCACAAATTACCTAGGATCCAAGGCCTGTATCAAGATAAATTATTTTGCTTGAGAATCGGAAGCCTGGAACAGTAGAATAAATATAACTTGCCCTCTGCAGATAAATAGGAGGGGTGTATTTGCCCCATACATTATAAAAGGGTATATATAACAGTTACAGAAAAAAAAAAGGGGGGGGGGGGGGGGGGGAAGAGAAATTGCAGTGTAAATTTGTTAACGTGATGCATTTTTTCCTTTTAGTTCCTAAACTGTACGATGGTTTTACCTCAGATGAATCTTCAACAGAGGTGATATCAAACCCTGTTAGAATGAAGTAATGTGGACAAACACTTGGCTATAATGCCTAGATTAGCATGAAACATAGATTAAACTTATGGAGTACCCGAAACCATTTCTGAGAGTATGGACAGACCTTACATGGTCATCCCTATTTGTGTCCTTTACAATACAAGCAATTTTATTTAGCATCCTTGTTCTTTGAAGTCCTGACCAATTAATTAAAGATCAAGGAACTTTAGACAGGAAAAATTCAGAACACATGTTGCAGAAATAAGATAATCGACACTGTCAATGTTCCATAGGCAGGACATACCATCCAATTTTCAGAACAATCCAGCAGTAATGCCAAAAGAGTGTCCAAACATGCTCTTTGTTCAAGGATACCCCGAGTCATCAGCACATTCAGAATTACCTGAGCAAGTATAAAGAATGAGATGGACTGAATAAACAACAGCTTTATGAAGTTTTAGAAACAAAGCAACAAAAGCAGCAGCATATGCTTTATCCTTAGTGACGGTGTTCAAAGGATCTGGTTATAGCAAGAACATGAATTGGGTCTACTTCGATTTTGTTCCCTTATCAAAGGATCATGACTCGGTAAGCTTTAACCAAACTCCTCCTGCCTGAATGGTACCGACTCCTACCATTTTTGGAGCACAGGACCACAACCACAATGCCTGTACGTCCAACATTATTTCAGGACTGTACCAGCATTCACCCAAGCTCTGAGGAAAAACATGCCAGACGAACCAAAATAGTCTAGGTACGTCCTGTACTGTTCTTCGTACCGCTCACCTATGTGACGAGAATGTCCCAACTAACAGTAATGGCACACTAGACGAACAATGCCATGTCTCAGCAACAGTCATTGAAGCTAAAAGAAAGCTAAAAACATGCAGTGCTGCACCATTGTCCATTGCAAAGGCCGTACCTTGACGGCATTGTACCGATGCGCGGCTGCAGCGCAGTCGGAGCAGAGGAGGCAGCACCCTTCGAGCACCCTGAGCGCGAGCACGACCTCGGAGTCCGTGGCGGGGTTCCGGAGCCTGGCGGGCTGGATGCAGCACCTGCCCCACCGTGACCACCGCGGCGTCGGTCGCCTTACGCACGCTGTGCTCGAACAGCACCGGCACCACTGCACCCCCAACAATCCAATCCGTCCTCGTGATTTGGTGAAGTGGAGGTCGACGAGAAGGAAAATAGGCGCGACGGCAAAGATGCGTAACCTTGGAGGTCGCGGATGGCCTGCGATTCGCGGAAAAGGCGCTCGTCGGCGTCGGCGGAGGAGCGGAGGGCGCGGAGGAGCGCGTGGAGGCCGCGCAGGCGCAGGAACGAGAAGCCCGCGGCCGCGTCGCGGAGGCCGCACCGCAGCGACAGCGCCAGGTCCCGGTACATGCGCCGCCGCTCCGACGCTGTCGGCAGCCGCCCAGCCTCCGACGCCGCTTCTAGCATCTCGCCCCGCTGTGTCACTGGGCTCGGCGAGCGCGAGGCGGCCTTGTCGTTAGTTCCGCGATACGAGGGCGGCGGCGTACGGAGACGAGTGGAGATGGAGAGAGGGAGAGATCCCGCTTGTCGCCGAACCGAGCGTGCGCTTGCTTCTTCTTCTGGGCTGGAGTCTGGTGGGGTCGGGTGGGCCGTCTTTTCGTAATGGATCGTTGGCCCCCACGCCCCCACCTACCACCGTACCGTATTACAGGATCTACGTCCGTCACTTTGTATGCTTCAAAGTTCAGCGATTGATTCGATAGCGTGCAACTGTGCATCATCGTGAGTTCAATTTTTTTTATTCCATAGCACTAATTTTTTCATATTGCCATTACTAAAAACAGAGAAGTACTACTATACTACAGTACAAACAAACTGGCATCAAATTTTGAAAATTTCTATACAATCTGGGTGGTGTTAGAGCCCATTTAGCCACTTTCCTCTGGAATCGCCTAGTGGGCTGGCCCGTCTGGGAAACAAAAACCAACTACGCGGCGAAGGAGCCCACGCCTCCTTCAATTCCACCTCACCTCGAGAGCTTCCCCTTCCTCCAGCGTCGAGAAAGGTCCGTCCGCCGTGCCGTACGGCAACGCAGCAGGCCTGGGACTCTGAGCGAACTGGAGAAGCCCTTTCTCGGAGGCCAGACAGAACTGAGAGCCGAAAGAGAGTGAAAAGCGCACGGCAGAAGCAGCAAATCTCACAGTGCTGTAGCGATGGAGAGGGATGTCGTGGTCTCCGAGCACGCGGCTGCCTCGGCATCCTCGGCGTCGTCGTCCTCCTTCGCGGAGACCAGGGTCATCTGCCGCGTGTAAGTCTCGGACCCCTCTCTCCAAGGGCATTGCTTTGCCCTCTTCTGCTGACTTGGAGGCTCAGACCGTGGTGGGATGGGTGTTTGCAGGTGCCAGAAGCAGTTCGCGCAGTACACTTGCCCTCGTTGTAACACCCGCTACTGCTCCCTCCCGTGCTACAAGGTTAGCCTCCTCTCATCTCGACTATTGTGTGATCATGTTGCGTGTTCTCGTGTTCTGGGAGCTTGTACAATTGCGCGTTCAGGGCGCGTTCTCATGTTGGATTGAATTCCGGGTCGTATTGTGTCAATGCCCACAAGGTGCTTGTCGTATTGCTGCAGTGGTTTTGGTTTGGAAGCCTTCGGAAAAGGCAGGATCTGACACCTGCGTTTAATTTGGTCATGGAATCTTTACTATGGATTTCTGCAAATTATGCCACGCCCAGGGGAATGGTTTCCTACATTATTTGTGCTTATTTTGTGCTCCACGCATCAAGGCCACAGTGACAAGTGCCATCGTGCATTTCGGTGCTTAGTAGGATGTTGAAGATTTCCTCGTTTTGTTGGTTGAAACAGTTTTATGATAGAATATTGCATTTGCATTACTGATTGCTGTAAACGGTATATCAATATGCATTTACCAGGTTCAAGGTACTAATTGGACGATTTCATAACTTCCCTGTTCCCCCATTTTGTTAATGTATCGTCTGTCTGAATTTTCATAAGTATGCATTTACCAGGTTTCGGATTTCAAGTGACAATGAGTCATAAGAGTTTATCAAAGCTCACACCTTAGTTCATATGATTTTTGGTGCCAATGCCATGGTTCATCTCTAATTGCAGGCCTGATAAGATCGAAATAGACATTTTGATCTATCTTTTGATAGAATATTTTATTCAAGCACAAACATCCAACTGTCATGCAAACTTTGTGTGCATCCTTTCTGTGCATGCAGATGCCAAAGAAGATTTGGGGTTGCTTGGTACTGCTTCTAATAATGTGTCTTCTTTGGTAGGGGCATAGCGTTCAATGCACTGAATCCTTCATGCGAGAGAATGTTCTGGATGAGCTTAAGCAGATGCAGCCTGAAGATGAATCGAAAAGGAAGATGCTGGATATCCTCAAACGGCTCCATTTGGAAGAAGATATGGAGCCAGATGGTGAAGATGGTATGTTTCCTGTGCTATGCATCTATGCCATTGATATACTGTTTGTTTTGCCAAGTGCATATAATTTTTCGTTCTATTCTGATCACTAATTCACTAGGCAAATTTTACAGGTTTACACCTTTTTCGCATAATGAATTTTCCCTCTGCTGCTTCATTTCTGCTATCAAATATTGCTTCCATGTGCCACCCTAGTCCCTAGACCCTAGATATACAATTATATTGGCATCTTTTCTTACACATAAATACATAATGCATTTGCCCTCTCCTGCTGCATTTCTGCCATCAAACGTGGCTTCAATGTGCCACCCTACTCCTTAGACCCTAGCCATACAGAAAAATATTGAAGTTATATTTTTAATATTCTGCAGCCAACTTGAAACTCCATCAGATATCTCCTTGTTGCTAAGCTTCATTATATATATAAATTACTGTCTACCTTTTATGCTTTGAGCATAGAAAAGAGTGGTGGTTTTCTTTATTTCATTGTAAGATGCTTGATTTATTTCTATTTGTTCTTATCACATATAAGTTTTTTTTTCTTGTGAATCTTTTTTTTTTCCTCAAGGAAATGCCTAGGTCCAGTAAATTAGCACAATGAAGTAATCAAAAGTGGTACAGCTGTCCACTAATGATATAGCTTGGTTTAGTATCTAATTTAGTTGGTTGTACCTAATGATATTGTTATGGGCCAAATCAGGACCCCGCCGCGAACACCATGTCCTAGGGCAGCTGAAGCTAGGGCTGGCTCTGCCGCCGCATTGGATGCGCCGTGGGCAGGGCTTATGGACTCGGAATGCGAAGTGGCTACTTGTTTTAGTTGGAAAGTATTCCTTTTAGGAAAAGATCAGATTTACATAGAAAGAAATAAATTAGAGATAGAAAGTTTGAAGTCCAATAAGATTAGGATTTGGATTAGAGGTTGAGTAGCCCTCAGGTCGATTCGCCCATTAATCTAGAGGGCTATGTAATCTGATCTAGTAAGAAAGAAAAGGAGTTTGTCTTTCTCCCTGCGGTAGCCGCTCACCGCCTGCCAGCCTCCACCCCTCCTCTCCATAGGAAAAGGGCGACCATAACAGATATACTACCTCCAGTTTCCTTTTGGTGATGTTTAGGACAAAAAGATATTGTACTTCTTCAAATTATTTATCCTAAACATCATCAAAAGATAATTGTAAGGAATAATTATGATGACTTGTCTTCGGAACCTTTTTGTATGCATCCTTTGAATTTTGTAGACAGCCTATTGTATATTTTAGATTGTTAAAAAAAATCATAAATATGGAAAAATGATAATTTTTTTTTATTTTGACTCAACTCTTGATTTTGCAGAGTCAATGCTGTCAGATGAGCTTATTCAAAAAGTTTTGTCTGGTATGTTATTTTTGCCTCTCCCTGTTCTATTTGCAGCACAGTAGTTTATGTGATACTAGTATGATTGTTTCTTTACATTTTGTTCTTTAAGCTTAGTTACATTCTTAGCCATCACAAATATGTTATGTGACCATAATATTTAGTTTCAAATTCAGCAGTGGCCAACGAATACTAGATAAGTGTGGGAAGTGATATTTCTCTCTCTTTTTTTTGTCACACAGGGGAGGAGATAAAACTTGAAGACCTCTCTGATGATGAAATCAAACGATTTCGTCAAGCTCTGGCATCCGGTGAACTTAGCAAGATGATTGAGCCATGGACACCATGGTGGAAAAAAACATCTGCTAGATCGATCTCCCTAAGCTCTGATGGAAGTCAGCTCATCAGAGAATTAAACTCGGAAGACACTGCAATGCCAGATCCAGTGACCTACCAAGAGCCTAGCATCATTGAAATCCCTGAAGGGCCAGAATCTCCTCTGCCATCACTGAGACAGTTGACAAAAGCGGAGCCATCTCCTCTGCTTGCTGTTCACTTGGTTGATATTCTGTACAGTTACTGCTTCACCCTTCGGTTCTACAATGGTGATTGGCGCTCCGATCCTTTTGGTGCTTCCAGTGTTGCCATATCTATTTCAAAAGTCATGGGGGAAGATGCTAAACCTGCGACAGTACCTGAAGCACTCACGGCTTGCATAGAAGAGACGTGCTCACCTGCTTACAGGCACACTGGTGGTTTTAGGTTTTCCATTGGACTTGTGGACGATATCATCACCCTCCTCTCCTTGGGACACAATGCCCTTGTCTGTGCACTCTGTGACTTCCGTAGACTCATTCTAGCTGCTGAGAATATGCTCAAAGCTGTGAAAGTGGGCAAGGCGGACAAGGCCGAAAGCTCTCTAAAGCTTCGTGCCGCAACTAGGAAACTATACTTCATGACTTGCTGGGTCCATGAGCAGCCAAGTGAGACCTGGACATCTTTAGCTCGCATTGTTGAGTTGCACAAGGCGTCTCTCGAGGAGTTGGACAGTGGGAGCCTAAAGGCCGGTAGAAAGAGTAATCCACAATCCAAGGTTCTTATCGAGGAGATGTAGGATATGAATGAATGTTACTCTGTAACAACTCTCAGGTTGCATCCTAAGAGATAATCTTGTCCTTGCAATGCAGTTGTTTTATGTATACTTTTTAGTTTTGCTAAGAAATATTGTATACAAGTCCGAGTAATCCTGGTTGAATCGATCATGTCTCTGACTGATTCAGATGTCCTTTACCCTTATGATGCTTCTGTTTATGTGAAGTGGCATACTTATTTTGGTATTCCAGATCCTTTACTTTTTTCATGTGTGAAGCTGTATCTGCCTCGTAGAAAACTTCCTTCAGATGAATCTTGAGCAAGAAATAAAACGCCACTTGGTACTATAGATGCTGTCTTCAGTGATATATGCAATGTTTTTTATAATTCACTATAGTTTAGATTTGCAGGGCTGAGTTTGTGTTCATGATTGTTTTAATCTCCAATGAACCATCCAGAAGCGTCTGTGGCCAAAACGCAGCTAACACTGACACCTCACACCTACTGTATGGGTCTTTGTGCTGGCCGTGCGTGATGCTGATTGCTGAAAGGCAAGCTTCAGCCGCTTGCTACCGTGCAAATGTCGGCAGTACATGAGGTCCAACGAATCATCGTCTCCCTAGGCCAAGTCGTGTAGTAGAATTATCATTATATCCCTAAACATTCATTTTGAGACCCTTCATTTTTGTCATCACTAAAGAATGTACACATTAATTTCAATTTAGGAAAATGCATGTTGCTACAGATAATGGGTATAAGATTACTACAGGTATAGATTACTACGTTTTTATATGAAAATTTCACATGTCAATGCAAAAGATAAGAATACACTGAACAATTCATGAGCCAATTGATAACAACCTATATCTTTATAATCTAGTAATATAATGATTTACAATAGGTGCCTAACTACGGGTTGTGCGTGCAAGTGTGATTATTCATGCATGTACTATAATCTAATATGCGTATACTATGTTTTAAGAACTGCATATGCGCGTGCATTGTGTTGATTTGGGATGTCCTTGCAACGGTTCCTCAACACATAATATTACTCCCTCCACCCCATAATCTCCTTAGTATTATAAAAATAAAAAAATCCTATAATCTTTCTTGTATATTAGTTGGAACATTAATTAGTCTCGTTGTTCTAAGACTAATTCCTCATATTCAAGAAAAATTTAAGGAATAATTGATATGAAAGTTTTACTTTTAATTGCCTTGCATATTATGTTTGTCTATGTCACGTGGACCCAGTGCTTTGGTAACAGCATAAACGTGAGTTAATGAGAGAATGATTAATTGCTGCAAGATGATTATGGTGGTTGTGTTTCTTTTCTTATTTATCATGCCATAGTCTAATACTAAGGAGATTAAAGGATGGAGGGAGTAATATATATTGTTGGTACGATAATACAATTAATTAGCCACCTCGTCTATCCAATCAATAGAGAGGCGGCCTCCCCAGCTTCAATGTTTTCTACGTAAGACATGACTTGATATTTATGAATAAAAAAGTTATAAATGTCGCAAGCCAATCTACTATCAATAACTATTGAAGATAAACGTCGATCCACGTATATTCGTTAAAGACGACCACTCATCATGGATTGTAAGTTACGCATGGCGGCCTGCTACCGTGTTGGCGTTGGGGATTTGATTTTTTTTTTTCTTCTTCTTTGACTCGATCACGAATATTGGAACTTCATCAACATTAGTTCGAGGAGGAGGAGCAAACATTTTGTCATTGAGTTCAAAGTTTGCGCAGCAACAAGACGTAAATTATAGTTTGAGGTACAAGATAGCAACATCAAACTCCTTCTAGAGATATGGGCCAACAATAAGCTCTATATATGTATCATTCAATTTCTAAATTCATCAAGACTAAAATCAAAATTGTGCATGACGCTGTGAAAAATCTTATGATGGTCGTGGAACTCCGATGACTGCATAGCATAGAGCTGGGACTATATTTCGTAAAATCTGACTCGCTTATTCAGATTTAAGTTTTGTTGAGTCCTATTATGTTGCATGATTTTACTGTATCCTATAATATTACGTAGTTATGACAGAAAAGACGTAACGGACTTAGCAAAATTAATAGGAGTACAAGTAGGAGAATTGTTCTGAATTGTTCAACTTATTGCCGCTGTCCCTTAGATATAGAGGTAGAATTGTCGAACGAACCACACTCCTTCGTAGACGTCAGGAGTCCATTGATGAAAAGGGCTGGGGAAAGCTTGAACCCAAGTCCTACAGTGATGAATATAAGCGCAATCGAAATTCCTGGGAGTTGTGCGATAGCCGAGAGGAAGAGGAGACAGACGTCAGCACTGACCCGTCTCCTTCACCGTTCCGCAGTCGCATCTTTGCCTTCTCGCCTCTTCCTCCCAACCACCACAGCCATCACCGCCGCCTTCCGCAATCCCCAAACCCTAGCACCATCCACGCCCCCCTTGCGTAGCCGGCCGCCATGGACGATACTGTAGACGACAAGGTCAGCTACTTCCAGGCCGTCACCGGCATCTCCGACCCAGACCTGTCCACCGAGATCCTCGCCGCGCACAACTGGGACCTGCAGCTCGCCGTCTCCTCCATCACCGCTAACCCTTCTTCCCCCTCCACGTCCTCGCGCGAGCCGGCCCCGTCGGCTCCGCTTGCGGACTCGGAGTTCGTGGCGCCGCCGATGCCCCCGCCCCCGCTGCCTCAGCAGCAGCAGCCGGGGATCGCCTGGAAGCTGGTCACGCTCCCGTTCTATGTGGTCTCGGGCGGGGTTGGACTCATCGCCGGCACCGTCCGCCTTGGCGCCTGGGTTGCCGGTGGCGTGCTGTCGCGCTCCCTGTCGCTCCTCGGTCTCTCGGCGCAGGGCGGAGGCGGGGACCGGTTGCTTGAGCTGCCGCCGTCCGCAGCCGAGGCGGCCGACTTTGTGGCAGAATTCGAGCGCGATTTCGGTCGTGGTCCGCGCTTCGCCGCCGAGGGGTTCGCTGATGCGCTGCAGCGTGCGCAGCGTGAGTATAAGCTTCTATTCGTGTATCTCCACTCGCCTGACCACCCGGATACCCCTGCCTTCTGTGGCGGCTGCCTCTGTGCTGAGCCCGTCGCGGCCTTCATAAATGAGAACTTTGTTGCCTGGGGTGGTAGTATCAGGAGAACCGAAGGGTTCAAGATGAGTAACAGCCTCAATGCCTCGAGATTCCCTTTTTGTGCTGTGGTCATGGCATCTACGAATCAGAGGATTGTGCTATTGCAGCAGGTACGATGTTGGAATGTCACTATGTCGTCTTGGCAATAGATTTTAACTCACACCTATGATTGAGCTGCTATGTTTCATAGATTTAGCTTTCTGAATTGTCTTGATTAGCATGGTAATGGAAAATTAGTTCAGCTAGACTCACATCATCAATGCTTACTTCTTACCATTGCTAGCCATGGTGTCTTGAAAATGCTTCATATAGATTGGACTTGAGAACTAAGGTTACCAATTTGAGCCTATTGTTGTCAAGTACTCGGTGTTTATGACCGTTTGTGCTATCATTATGAATTAACGATTTGGATTGTTTGTGTTAGCTTTCTTTGGTTAGATGTTGCCTTTTCTATTTGATATAGCAACCATAAAATCTTTTATGCTGCCCTCTGTAAAACACTTTATATTCAGTCCATTTTATTATTTTCCACATTCACAGTACCTTTTTTTTTTCTACATATGACATGTTTGGCTATTTTTACACTGCAATGGAATTCAAAATGTATAAACTGAGAGGTCAGATTGGGCGAGTGGTTTTAATTCTCACTTCCATTCACTTGACCAATCACTATGCGATCTAGATATGGGGTTTCTGTAGGAGTTTTTTCACAATAAATTCTCAATTTCTAGAAAATAGAATACAAATAACATGAATTTCAAGAGTAAATTAGTGGGTGTGGCACCCACCAATTCCCCATGCAGAAACTATTCTCTGGATTAGCATGTCTAGTGCTCATTTCCGATTTTGGATCCTTCGATTTGTACGAGCACATCATACTGTAGAAGTAGAAATGTAGAATGCATTAACATGATTTCACATGATCCTTCTACGTATCCACAATATTCAAACTGTGTGCTAATCGCACTTATGAATTTTGGCAACTACTGCCCAGTGCGCACCAGGTATGATATGAAAAGTAATCAGGTGACCATTCGTTATGATAAAATGCTGCAAATGTGGCTAGTTGGGCCTCATAGCTTTTCTCTAGAAGGTAGAGCTAATATGTGAAAATGAGATCTTGTTGACATGTATAACCCCCTATTCCTGCACCATGTTGATATATTGTTTTGCTCAATGTGACATAAACTGTCTATAGTGTCTGTAGTGAATTTTGTTCATGTAGTCATTCTTTTAATGTATCTCAACATCTGATAGCATGTATAGTCTGTGACCACATTTGGCATGGACTGCTTGAACACTGTTGTTTGTTTATTACCATATTTAGTTGATCGGGGTTTGTTGTACAGTATGTTTGCCATGTAAAACTGTAAGAATATTTTATCCTCTTACCATCTAAAGTTGATCACTATCACTCATGCATTTTGTTTTCATGTTCTACAGGTAGAAGGTCCCAAAACACCTGAAGAGATGATAACAATTCTTCAACGAGTTGTTGAAGAATGTGCTACACAACTTGTTGCTGCCAGGATTGAAGCTGAAGAGAGACTGAACAATCAACGTTTACGTGAGGAACAAGATGCTGCCTACAGAGCTGCACTTGAAGCTGACCAGGTACGTTTAGCAATATGGGCAGTGTCGATCCTTATATTTCTGTCACGTACGACTTGGTGGTTATGTTATGTGAATTTGCTATCTTTGTGCAACATCAATATTTCTGCATGGTATGCTGTTCCATAATACATCAATTAAGGCATCAACTTGGGGCAATGTACACGAATATGTATCCAAATGTTCTTCTACTGTTGGAATAATTCGATGATAACTCTGGATTTGCACTTTTTTGTTTTTATTTAAATTACCAGGCTAGGGAACGTGAAAGGATGGAAGAACAGCAAAGACGTGAAAGAGAGGCTGCAGAGGCTGAGAGAAAACGTAAAGAAGAGGAGGAAGCTCTAGCAAGGGCAGCCCAAGAAGCAGCAGAAAAGGAAGCTGCTCTAGCAAGGAGAAGGCAAGAGAAGGCCATGGCTCTTGGAGCTGAACCTGAGAAAGGACCTGATGTTACTCGAGTATGTTCAACATTTTTGGCTCATTATTTTACAATCTTTATTTATTTTTTTAATCTATGATTATAGGCTTAACATGGTATATTTCTTTCTGGTTTTGAAGTGTTCCTATTTGATGTCCACCTAGTATCACAATTATACCTGTTTTTCTGTTTCCACTACCATATATACTATGCAGTATTTTCAGTGAACTCGGAAAGCTATGCCAGCCTTTCTTTATGTTTAGGATGAGTTGCTTCCTGTTCTGAAAAGAAAGGCCAAATAAGAACACATCTAGTGTATAATTTTTTGTTTGTGTACATGCAATCTGCCTTAACTGCAGTTACATGTTGCTAATGGCAAATGTGATTGGCCTTGTTGCAAATTTTCGTGAAACTTACTTGGTGCCATGCTGCTGCTGATGTTGCAGGTTCTAATAAGATTTCCAGCTGGAGAGCGTAGGGAGCGGAGATTCCACAGTTCTTGCACCATCACTTCCCTCTATGACTATGTTGATTCTTTGGATATCTTGAAGGTAGAAAAGTACAGCTTAGTTTCGAATTTCCCAAGGGTCGCGTATGGTCCAGAGAAGCACAACCTGACACTGGTGGAAGCAGGTTTACATCCTCAAGCGAGCCTATTTATCGAGATAGAACAATGATGTAATAAGTTCCGAGGCCAAAAAACTTGCAAGTATAGTAGGTGCATTTCTTACATTTCTAACAGAAATGAAGGACTTTGTAATATGACAAAATGTGTGCTGCATTTATTCAATAAATTCACCTTCACCAAAATCTATCCGCAGCAAAGTCCCATGCGCAACAATTAGCTTTATGTAATGGATCAACTCGCGAACAGGAAATTCTGTTCCAGTTGATGACCAAAGACCTGCTTCAGCTTCAGAGTGTCACAGCCAAACCTTGAGAGCTTTTCCACACCTTGAGAGCTCCACGGTGAGTGTTTTGGAACACGCCAGAAGGAACTTTTTTTCCGAGTCTCTTGGTCAAGTTCTCATTCACAATCACAATCCACGACACGACCCACATTGCCACATGACCTCAATTTTCATAAGTCACAAAATTAACAAACCTTTCTAGTCTAGAGTCTCGAGTTCTGGACCATTGGTATACGATAACGCTAAATTGAATCGATTTTGCCAGTTCGTATACGATTTGAGCATCTCAGAGTAACTTTGGAAGGCCTCTAGTCCAGGCCTCAGACGCACCAGAACACGATGAAACATCACTGCACGGCAACCGGACATAATTGGTCCTCTATCCCAGCGGACCTTCTCGAGGATATCTCCGGCCACCTTTCCACCGACGCCGACCTTCTCGATGTCCACCAGGTCTGCGCTGCGCCCAGTGGCGAGCCTGCACCTCTCCGCCTGCCACTGGCCGCCCATGGATCGTTGACCACCGCACGCCCTGGAGCGGGGCGACCGCGCCCGGGGATCCAAAGTATTCCGTCTGGCTTCCTCGCCGCCTGCATCAGCAAAAGGTGGACACTGGCGGCACCCCGGGCGGCCCGCTGTACTGCCGCGGGTCGCCTCACGGCTGGCTCGCCCTGGTGGACGACCACCGCTCGCCTACGCAGTTCGTGCTGTGGGACCCCGCCTCCGGCGTTGAGTTCCCACTCCCGTGCCTGAGCCCCGTCTCTCTGGTCTTCCTCACCGGCGACCCGCTCACCTCGGCAGACTGGATGGCAGTCGCAAGCCAAGCTGTCTCTGAATTTGCACAGAAGTTACTTTTCTGGCGGCCTGGGGACACCGCCTGGTGCACCCTGAGCCAGCCCACGGCTGCGATCCTCAGCGTCGCGTTCCACGACGGGAGGATATTCCACGACGGGAGGATATACTACATGGACGTTAGGCTAATCGTCTTCGTCTACGGTCTCAAACTCGGGACGACGCGCCCTCCCGCGTTCACCCGCCTCATGTACATCGGGGCGCAGATGTCCGAGCCGTGCAGATGCCAACGCTGGGATCATGACGTATTGACGTGCGCGCGGACGCGGTGCGCTTAGCGACCTGCGGTGGCGACCTGCTGCTGGTCATCCTGCGCAGGGGGACCCTTCCGAAGGTGTAGCATCCAACCTCCTCCTCCTCTGATGCCCGGCTGGTCCGCCTGCTCGTCCTTTGCAGAGGTCTACAAGCCCGAGTGGACGGTGGAGGGGCTGCTCTCGCTCGGTGACAGGGTGACAGACCTCGGTGAGCACTCGCTCATCATTGGAGGCGGCCAATGCTTCGCCCTTTCTGCCAAGGAGCTCCTCTCAATCAGGAGAAACCATATCTATTGCCTGGCGAGCGATTGGAGATAGTCTTTAAAAGGTGATCGCACGGTGTCTGACTGGGAGTTCATGTTAGACCTGGGTTCAGATACTTTGAAAAAAAATTCCGTATCCCAAGGAGCTCAAGGATGAAGGGACCAATTGGTTGCCACACTCCTGGTTATGTCTCAGAAGCCCACTCTTGAAGCATCGAAGACAATGATTCCCCTCAGCTAGTGTTTCAGTCTATAATATGCTAACATGTTGTTTGGTAAATTTATTCAGAAGGAACTTCTTTTCGGGACTAAAAGTCATTGTACCTCATTTGATTACAACAAATGGAGGGGCATCTAATCCAATTTTTACTCTCATGGAACAATTACAAATAGAACGCAGAGCGTAATTGTATTTAGGTTGCTTCAAATCTGGTTGACCTTTGCATCAAAGTTCATTTATTAGACTTAATTAAATACATAACTGGAACGTAATTTCCGCACTATGTAATTTTTTTCTATAGTTGGAACAATTACTTTATAGCTGCAATATTTTCGTTCAATGCGTAAAACATTTGGGTTATGCCTTTTGTTTGGTACTTTATTTAAATAGGACATTCACTATCCAAACAATCCATTTTTTTCTAATGAAACATTTAGTTTTTACTAATCTGGCAATTAATTTTCACAAGTAGAACAATTAATTTTTCAAATAATTGATTCTAAAACCATTTTCTGAACTAAGTACAACATTTAATTTTCACTACATAAGAACAATTGATTCTCTACTAAAATAATTACTTTCTACTATTTAAATTGAGAAAATTAAAAAATCAAAAAAACAATACTCATGTGTGATTTTATTTTAAATTAATTTTAAGAAATACAACAATTCAAATAGATTTAAAATGAAGTGTTCAATAAAATTTTTTCCACGTTTAAGAAAAGACAAATTTGATTGTAGTACACTAGTTGTAACATAATACAAAATGTGAAGATTAGATCGAGTACATTAAAAAAAAAACTATCCTACAACATAATAAAATAGAAGTAATGATATTTATATATTTCACTCTTTGTTCTTAATTCATTACAATTTGAAACTTTGATGATCTAAAGCCACAATTTTATTTTTACATTTTATTTGTTTCTAAATGACCAAATGATTTACAGAATCTTAGCTGGATACAACCGAAATAAAATATATATGTAATAAAATATCTCTTCGTAAAAAATATTATAGTAAAAGGTCATGTGACTCTATAGGTAACAACCAACCCAATATATGAATCGAGATAGTAGGATCTACATGTTGGAGTCAAAATGAAGTGTTTCAATTAAATTTTATTCCATTTCAAGAAAAGACAAAATTGGTTGTAGTACACTAGTTGTAACATAATACAAAATGTGAAGATTAGATCGAGCACATTACAAAATTTTAAAATTATGTTACAACATAATAAAGTAGGACTAATATTTTATAAATTTTATTCTTAATTCATTACAATTTGAAATTGTGAGCCAACCCCCAAACAGTCGACAATTGGTTCCATAAATTTATTCCACCTTATCGTCACGGGCATCGAACTTTTGTTTAGCCTGCCAATCGGATGGAATCAAGTAGCGTCAACGTAAACCCCCACCACCACAGTGAAAATCAAACGCGACTGACGTGTAGTACTAGCTTGGATCCTTCCCAGATTGAGCTGCTGGATATTGATGGTTCCCCGTCCACGTCCACAAAGTCTCGCGGCGATGCGATGTGATGAGAGTTGAGAGGCGCCGGCGCGCGCGGTGGAACCCTCCACGAACCTTCGCGCTCGCTGGGTGCGCGCGTTCAATTAGCAGCCGAGCCGCCGCGCCGCCGCGCGTAGCCGCATTTGATTAGCGTGACTTCGCTCCGTTCTGGTGTCGTCAGGTTGTATGTGTAAAGTGACGGATCACATCATCAATTAGGGAGTGGAGAGGGATCTTCTGTGGCACGGCAGCACTGTATGGCTTTAGAAAAAAAAATTTGGCAAGAGAGTGTGAACACATAAGTATATTAGTGTTATTTTGGGGTGTGTTGAGAGTCAATATCAGAGGTGGTTAACCTTAGTGACCCTCGACCTTAACAAACATAATCAAGGCATAAATGGTCTCCCGCCTTAACCAACCTCCGCATCGTACGGGCACGCAACAGACCGAGTCAACAGGCGATCTCCGCCTCGCCCGACCCCTTCGCGGAGGGGTCGGGTCCTCCACGCGCGGGCGACGCGCTCGACCCCGTCTCCGTAGGGGTCGAGCGAATGCGTCTCCGCCTCGCCCGACCTCAGGGTCAAGCGAATCGCCCACTACGCTACGGGTAGGTTAGACGGTGACGGTTGAGAAATAAATGCCTGACACACCCACGCCCACTGACAGGTGGAGCCGGAAGGTGGGCGTTAAATACACACGACGTGCACCGTCCATGGGATGGGTACCGCTGCTACAGCCCCTGTCAGAGACTCATCGCTCCTTCACGACGGGACGTCCCGAGCGACGGCCACAACTACGGCGTCACCACGCCAACGCCAACAGCGGCCCTTTCCCATACAGACAGGACATCGCCGATTGACGACACAGACTACTCCGTCAAGCAGGACGACGTCGCCACGCCGAAGACGTCATCCGTCGTGGGACAGCCCAACTTGGGCGTACGGCCACGACCGACCCCGCGAAATCGGGCCTCCCCCCGTTATGGTATAAAAGGAGGAGGAAGCCGAAAGAAGGGGACAAGCTTCCACAATTACAACGCTCACTAGCTCACTCTAGCCTAAGAAAACACACGCACGAACACACTTAGAGACGGGGAACACTCTCCCTTTCTCGCCCTCTTGTATCCCCCTTTGTAAGCCTTGTCGCGAGTAACACGAGCAGCTCAGAAACTAGACGTAGGGCATCGTAGCCTGAACCAGTATAATCCTTGTGTCCTCTCGTGAACCATCGAAGCCCAAAACGCACCCCCCACGATAAATTCACTAGTCGACAGTAACGAACTTCGACAGTTGGCACGCCAGGTAGGGGGCTGTGCGTTTTCGTCGATCATCCCTCAGTTTCGATGGCAAACCACGCCAACGGATGGATCCCCGGTACTGTCGTGTCCTTCGGGAGTCTCGACTTCGTTGCCACTTCTGGAGGCAACCTGGTGCTGGACGATGCCTCCACGTCGCCAGTCACCGCCCTTGTTTCCCGTTGCACGCCGGGCGTGCCGGCTAACGGGAAAAAGCGACGCCCTGGCAAAGGCTCGCGCTCTTGAAAAACCCCACGCAAGGGTCCATGCGCGACCTCTTCACCCCGCCAGGGTAGTCCTGGTAAAGCCACGATGACTCGTACGTCATCATGCGAAAGCCCGTGCCCCACGGACACCGAGTTCGTGGGAATGACAGGCTACACGTCGGAATCATTCTTCGACCTCCTCGACGGGGCGAACGATGACTCCGGCACGGAACGTAGCGAGGGAAGCAACAATCCCTTGCGCGAGTGCCTCATGGCACATTCCGAAGACCTGCTCGACCCGGGGAGTAATCTCCCTCTCACCCAACTGCCACCGGCCTCCGAGACCCCCTCCCGTGACATACTGCCCGAGCAGTTACAAGCGTCGAGGGAGGAACTCCGTGAGGCCAAACGCCAGTTGGAACAGGAGGAAGCAGAAATCGACCGTGAGCTCGCTCACGGCGAGCCCGGCGGACGTGCCCGCTCCATGGCGCGTGACGTACGCCAGCGAATCATGGAAGAAGGCGATGGGCGCCCGCACTTTGCGCGGGCCAGCCAGAACCTTGCTGCAGCGGCAGCATTGCTTCGAGAGCTCCCCGAACCCATCACGCCCGAAGCTCGACGCACTCAACGTGAAGTTGAGGTGCTGTTGCAGCATGCGGCGGCACAGCAAGCGGAGAGCTCACGGTCACGAGCATGCAAACCGCACACCCCGAACGCATCTGTACAACAGACGCGTTCGGGGACAGATGAGGCCTCGAAAGCCTGCGTCCGCGGACGTCTCGGTGCAAACCGCGACGCCCGCGCTACCTTGGAGGCGCGACGACGGCAACTAGAGCGCGCCTCTGAGACGGGCCGAGGCCGCCACCCACGTCGAGGAGGGCGCTACGACGATGACGAAGACAGGAGTACGAGCACGGACGCTCCAGGACCTCGGGCTTTTAGCTCCCACATTCGGAGCGCACCATTTCCCCAGCGTTTCCGGTCGCCGACCAACGTGCTAAAATACGCGGGAGAAATGAACCCGAGCCTTTGGCTCAAAGACTATCGGCTCGCCTGCCGAGCTGGAGGAGCAGATGATGATCGTTTCATCATCCGCAACCTGCCACTTTACCTGGCCGACTCGGCCAGAACGTGGCTTGAGCACCTCCCCGCCGATCGGGTCACAAGCTGGTCTGACTTGAGAGAGGTCTTCATAGATAACTTCCAAGGAACCTACGCGCGCCCAGGCAATCCCTGGGACCTCAAGAACTATCGACAGAAACCAGGGGAGACCCTCCGGGAGTATGTCCGACGTTTCTCCCGACACTGCAACGAGCTGCCGGATATCGGCGACGCCGATGTCATCGGGGCCTTCTTGTCCGGGACTACATGCCACACCCTAGTCCACAAGCTAGGGCGCAAAAGTCCACGAACAGCCAAGGAGCTTTTGGACATCGCGACCAGTCACGCTTCCGGCGAAGAAGCCGTTGGCGCCATCTTCAACCGCCCCGAGTGTGACACCCCAGGTGTCACTAGGGTTTAAGTCGACGTATTGAAACCCTAATCGACGATTCAATCGCCTAAAATAAAAATCAACACTGGAAGTAATAAGAAATGATATTTGAAATGCTCCAAAGAAAACACCAGGAAAACTTTGGCACACAACAGAACGCTATAGCTAGATCGGAAATATTTCCACCAACAGTATCGAAATCCTATTAACGGGAATTAAATCCAAACCCTAACTCATGGCTATCCAAATTTCCACAAAACCCTAGCCATATTTTTACATAACAATTAACTACACATTAAAATAGAATTTTGGAAATTTTATCAGAATTTTTGGAAGGAGTTTAAACCCTTTTAAAATTCCGACAAATTTGAACCAAGTTGAAAAATTCACAGGCCTTTAGGGGCTGAATCAGGGAAAGTCCTTATAAGAAAAGTTGTTCCAAATAATTCACTTATCTTACACAAAAAGTTTCAAAAATGTTTGAACTCGGGAAGCAGACCTTTCAATTTTCTAACACAAACCTGAAAACTGTTGTACGGTGAACAGTGACGCGTCGCCACTGTTCACCACCAGGCACGGCGCTGCCGGGCAGCGCTGCACGCGCCGCGCGCTAGCCCTCGCCGCCGTACCTCCTCCTCCCTTTTCTATGCTCGCTCCCCTCCCTCTGTACCTCCGCGGCGTGCCGTCCTGGCGACGTGCGCCATTAACTTTTCCCCGTGCGCGCCGCTGCCACGCCGTCCGGCCGACCACCGCCGTACTGGCGTGCACCCGCGACCATCATCACCGCACGCACACCGAACCCTTCCGGGCGCCTCACCCTCCTCTATTTCTCCCTTCACGGCCCTCTTCTCCGTTGTTCCCCTCTGATTCCTCTTCTTCTTCCTCCCTGGGCACCAACGCGCCTCTGTTACCACCGACGACCCGCCATTGCCGCCACCATCGATTCTTCGTCGTCGGTGAGTCGTTCTTCGATTCTTCCCGCAGGCGAGACTCTCGCGAAGGCCCTTCCCCGTTTCAATTAACCGTGTCGCGAATTGTGGAGCAGCAATGACGAAATCGTCGCGCCACTGCCGGAATCCTCCGTGCCGCCGCCTCACCGTCGACGACCCCCTCTCGGTCAAATTCCCGCCCCTTCGTCGTGCGCGGCAGCTCCACTGAAGTCCACTGTTGCTCACACCGTCGCCGGTTGCACCTCCCCGATTGCCGAGCCACCGGAACGCCGCCGCCGCCGTCGACATTACCGTGCCACCGCCGCGGGCCCTACTCCGGTGAGCCACCGTTCCCTCCCTTGGTCCAGTGAACTCATCACGCCGTGCTGGTCACGTGGGACACCACGGAGTCCACTGCCGGTGCCAATTCCGGCGGGAACCACCGCCGGCGCGCCGTCGGGCGTTGCCCTAGCGCCGCCTCCCCTGTCCAGTGTCACTGGCAAACGGGCCCCAGCCTCCCTTCAATTATTCAAATCCCAGGGAAATTCACCAGGTTGCAAAAATTCATAGAAAATGGAATACTAATCCAAAAATAGCAAACCAAATCTTTTTAGAAACTACATGACTAGGACTAAATTTATATTAAAACACTTTTTATGAAATAACCACACATTTTCAGGAATAATTAAAATACTCCTTGCTGTTTTTGAATTTTAATTCAAATTGTAGAGCAGTGCTAAGTCTGAAATTTGATCTACAAGTTCCTCATGGCAGAGCACACCTACTGGAATTTTGTGGGGATTTTAGGACCACCAAATTGTATATAATACTTTCACAATACCCCAATCTGCCTATTAAAATACCATTTTCTAAAATACATTATAGAAGTCAGTAAAAAGTTTAGACCCCAAAAACAAAGTTGTAGATTTGGTTACCCTGAGTAACACCATAAAATTTCATAATTTTGTTCCAAGGTTTACATATGGTTTCTAATTTTATAAAGTCCAATAATAGGAACTTTGATGAATTATTGTAAAATCTAGAAAAATCACCTAGGCCTCAACCAAAGCTTAAAATTCATATTTTAGTGAGTACCACCAATTAAAAATAATCTTGAGAGGTAATTAATAATTTCATTTTTAACCTAGATAAATAGTCGCAGTTATTAAAACGATTAATACTCGAAGCAAAGTGTCGGTCTAACCCTAATTCCCAACCATGAAACCCTAGTTAATCTTTAATAAAAGCTTGGTGACTCTTTTCATTAAACATTTCACTGCACTTTCATCATATAGGAACCGACCAGGAACTTCAGCCGGTGAACGAGAATCCAGAAGAGGCACCCGCGGGAGCTAACTCCTTGTTTGAGTACTCTGATTATTCTGCAAACCAAGGCAAGCCCCGGTGCACACCTATGTTTACAAATTTTCTGTTTCCACTATGTGTGTAGGAATTGTTTGTGCATTAAGTTTCGAGGAAATTGCCGTGAAACCCTAGTTGCATGACTTGGTAGGTTTCCTATGGATTATTTTGGTAGAGCCCTCGATAGAACGCGATGCTTAAGTATAGGAATTCGGTAGCATCCGAGTAGTATGGAGACTACTCGTGTGTTAATCAAAGAAGGAAGAATATCAGGGAACAAGTTGATCTTAATTGTGAATAAAGTCGAGAACCCTATCGTGTGCGGTTGCATTGGTCAAGTTTGAGGTGTGTACCGAGTGCATACTGGTATATGGGACCAGGAAACCGATGTAGCTCACCGTGCTTTGTTGGACAATTGGCCATCCCTTTTTCTGGGTGAACGGACCAGCAAGGTGGATGCATTTGCTTTTGTTTTCTTGGGCTTGTGCTAGTGGGAAAGGCTTGGGGCCGTACAGGGATGCAGGGCATCGCCTGGAGGACCATGTCCTTGGAGGGATGGATGTTGAGCCAACACTATCGCGATGTTGCGAAAGGTAGCCACGTGTGACTCAGATGAGTGTGCACGTGTCGTGTCATTCGGGTTTCTCCTGCAGGATGTAAATCAATTATAATTGTCACTCCTCGTGGTTAAGAGTAGCACTTGCTCCTTTCCACCGCAACGATATGTAAATGATGGATTTATGTTGAAAAAAATGGCTGTCGCAAACTCTGAATTGTTGTACTGAACTCTTGATTGTTTAGAATAGTGGCAAACTTAGTATGTTAATAATGAAACCTGTTAACTTGGCTAAAAATGGAATAGACTATTAGCGCTGTGTTTCGCAAATGCCCGATCAACTTCCACCAAATACTCCCTGCATTTTAGGGGTCGGTCATTAGATGACCACGTTGACGGGTAAGTCTTGCTGAGTATTAGTTGCTCAGGCTTTGTGGATTAATATTTTTGCAGGTGATTCTTCTAACCTTGCTTCGTGTGGTTGTGGTGGTTGGGAAGGGGAGGCACCCTCGGAGTGGACTTTCGAGTTGGTTCCCGCTTCTCCGACCTATGAAGATTAAGCACCCGTGGGCTGGCGTGCTTAATTGTACCGTCGAGTTGTAATTCGTAGCTTCCGCTGACTTTTGCTTGTTTTCGAACTACGTTTCCGCACTTAAATTATCTGTACCAATGTTGTAATATTAAGAATCCATGTACCCTTTAAATCATGTTTTACGTGTCCTGGTTAATTATTGTACCGTATGGTCGCTTGCTTCGCCAAGTGGCACCCCGAATGATCCTGGCTGAGCAACCGTACGATTTTATCGGACGGGGTTGCGACACCGAGACGAAGGAAAAGCAGGGTGACAACGCCGGCGAAGGCCCCTTCAACCGCTCCCGTAAGAAGAAGAAGAACCGGCCACAATCGTCTGATGGACAGATGGTTGCGGCCGCCGAGCGGAAGGGCGCCAAGGCGCCAGCTACGGACACCTCGGACCACTTCGAGAAGAAGTTGAATGGTCCGTGCCCCAACCACGAATATCCCGTGAAGCACCTCTACAAGGACTGCTCACTCTTGAAGTGGTTCTTAAACCAGGAGCCTCCGAAGGGTAAGCCGAAAGGCAAATCCCGACAAGCCCCTAAAGGTGCAGACGGCGAAGGCGACGCCAGCGAAGGCAACGACGGCTTCCCCGAGCCCAACGGTTGCCTTATGATCTTCGTAGGTCCGGAGACGCACGGAGAAAAGCGCCGTGCGAAGGTCAAGCGTCGCGAGGTGTTCGCGGCTGAGCCCGCGACACCAGCCTTCCTCCGGTGGTCGGAGGCTCCGATCACGTTCGATCGATCCGACCACCCCAGCCACGTCCCACGGTCAGGTCGATACCCTTTGGTAGTCGACCCCATCATTGGCAATAAGCGTCTCACCAAAGTTCTCATGGACGGAGGCAGCGGCCTCAATATCTTATACGCAGAGGCGCTCGACGCCATGGGCATAGATCGGTCACTCATCCGACCGACCGGAGCCCCGTTCCACGGCGTCGTCCCAGGGAAGCAAGCCGTCCCACTCGGGCAGATCGACCTGTCCGTCATGTTCGGGACCCCGACCAACTTTCGGATGGAGACTCTCACGTTCGAAGTAGTCGGATTTCACGGGTCGTACCACGTCATCCTGGGGAGGCCGTGCTACGCAAAGTTCATGGCCATCCCCAACTACACCTACCTGAAGCTCAAGATGTCTGGGCCGAAGGGGGCCATCACTATAGGCACTTCCTTCCAGCGCGCCTACCAGTGCGAGACGGAGAGCGGCGAGCTCGTCTCCACAACCATCGCGTCTACGGAGGAACTTGCTGCCATCCGGCAGAAAATCACCGAAGACGCCCCCGACTCCAACCGCAGCGCTGGGTCCTTTGAGCCCACCGAGGGCACCAAAGAGATCCAGCTCGGCCCTGTCAACGTCCCCGAGAAGGTGGCCAAGATCGGGACGTCCCTCCCCGCCAAATAGGAAAGCGCGCTCGTCGACTTCCTCCGCGCGAACATTGACATCTTCACGTGGAAACCCTCGGATATGCCGGGCATTCCGAGGGAAGTCGCCGAGCGCTCCTTGCATATCAAACCGGATTTCCGATCGGCGAAGCAACGACTGCGCCGCTTCAACGAGGAGAAGCGTAGGGCCATCGGAGAGGAGATAGCTAAGCTGCTGGCAGCCGGTTTCATCAAGGAAGTGTACCACCCTAAATGGTTAGCCAATTCCGTCCTTGTAAAAAAAAGAATGGGAAATGGAGAATGTGTGTCGACTATACCAGTCTCAACAAAGCGTGTCCAAAGGACCCATTTCCTTTGCCACGCATAGACCAGATAGTTGATTCAACCTCAGGGTGTGAAGCCCTCTGCTTCCTTGATGCGTATTCCGGGTACCATCAAATCCGTATGAAGGAGTCCGACCAGATCGCGCGTCCTTCATCACATCATTTGGATCATACTGCTACGTCACGATGCCGTTCGGACTGAAAAATGCAGGCGCAACCTACCAGCGCTGTATGATTAGATGCTTCGACCAGCTCATCGGAGATATCGTCGAAGCATACGTTGACGACATCGTCATCAAAACCAAGAAGACCGACCAGCTCGTCACCGATCTGGAGCGGACCTTCACCAAGCTCCGAGCGAATGACATCAAACTCAACCCCGAAAAATATATTTTCGGGGTCCCAAGGGGAATGTTGCTCGGATTCATCATCTCCGAGCGTGGCATCGAAGCCAACCCAGAGAAGATCGAGGCCATCAATCGAATGGGCCTAATACAAAACTTGAAGGGAGTGCAACGCGTGACCGGGTGCTTAGCGGCGTTAAGCCGTTTCATCTCGCGTCTCGGAGAACGCGTACACCCTCTTTACCAGCTCCTGAAAAAATCCGAGCGATTTCAATGGACACGCGAGGCACAGAACGCCCTCGACAGGATAAAGGTTATCCTGACGAGGCCCCCGGTCCTGGTGCCTCCGACCCCTAAGGAGCCTCTCCTCCTCTACATCGCCACGACGACCCAGGTCGTCAGCATCGTCCTTGTTGTAGAGCGGACGGAGGAAGGCCATGCCCTTAAGGTCCAACAACCGGTCTACTACGTGAGTGAAGTCCTGTCGGAAACGAAGACCCGATATCTTCAGATACTGAAGATCCTTTATGGCGTCATCCTCGCTAAAAGGAAGCTCCGACACTACTTCGAATCTCACCCGGTAACTGTCGTCAGTTCCTTCCCACTACGCGGGATCGTCAAGAACCGCGACGCGACGGGAAAAGCCGCGAAGTAGACGCTCGAGTTAATGGGTGAGGGGATCACATACGTTCCCCGAACGACGATCAGTCTCAATCATTGATCGACTTCATAGCAGAGTGGACCGAGGTGCAATTACCCGTAGTTTCCGTTGACCAGGAGTATTGGGTGCTGTACTTTAATGGTTCGCTGATGCGAAAGGGGGCAGGGGTCGGACTCGTCTTCGTCTCCTCTTTGGACATGTGGAACAGGATGGACGTGCAAGACAAGATTTGCCTGAGTTTTCTTTGGAATTGAATCTCATAACGAAATTTGCCTCCATAGAAACCCGTAACTATAACGTTTACGTTTTATAATAGACGGTTCTAAAGATAAAGCGCCTCGTACTAGGGACGAACCCGCCGCGCCCGCTCCCCGCGAACGGGCCCTGGGATCGGGATCGCAATCGCGCGCGACAAAGAGGAACACGTCAAAGTGACGTGGAATTGGAAATCACAGCAGAACACCACGCGTGTTGTGTTCCTCGAAATTCCCCTGTTGACGAATTTTATGACTTCACTTCGCTTTCCCCAAAACCCTTTCCTTCGAAAGGCAGGCAAGGAACGATCGCCGAACCACAGTGAATCAGGCGCTTTCCTCATCAGTTCCTCTTCCTCCTTCTAGCTTTTAATTCGGTGACCGCTCCTCGATCGGCGCCTCAGTTGCTGGGACCTCCTCCTCGATCCCACGGCGAGCGGCGGCAGGAGCACCATGGAGTGGTCGTCGATGCTGGCCGACCTCCTGCTCGCCGTATTCGCGCTCCTCACCTCCGACGCCGACCGCGTCCGCTTCCGCGCCGTCTGCCGGGATTGGGCGGCGGCGGCGGCGGCCTGGCGCCCTGGGCCCTGGCTCGTAGGCTCCCACACCGACCGCTCTGGCCGGGGCGCCGGCGCTACCTCGTCATTCTGGCTGTCCCCAAGCGGCAGCCTGGTGCCCTTCGACGCCGCCGTGCCCGCGGGGCTCGAGTACCTCTCCTCCTCGCACGGATACCTCGCGCTAGCCGACCCGAGGACCAGCCCCAAGGCGATAGTACTCCTCAACCCGGTCACCGGCAGGCGCTTTCGGCTGCCGCCCATCGGCTTCTTCAACAGGTGGCTCGACGTGACCGCCGTCGTGCTGTCGGCCGACCCGGCCGCGGCGGCGGCCGAGTGGGCGGCCGTGGCCGTCGGGTTCCCGACGAGCTGCCTTGCTCACTACAGCTCCGCCACGGGGATGTGGAGGAAGCTGGACCTGAGCGTGGCCGGCGGCTACGTCGGCGTCGAGCACTACAACGGGCGGTTCTACGTGGCCTTCAAGTCCCAGATCTGGGCATGCGTGGCCGACGGGGTCGCGCCCGCCGCCATTCCGCTCGAGCGCGTCGACGACGGTAGTGAAGAAGGCGACGGAGGAGACGGCTCAGACGACGAAGAGAGGCAGGTTCCTTCGGGAAGCGGGAAGCGCGTCGTCGAGACGCACCTGGTGGAGTGCGACGCCGAGCTGCTCATCGTCTCGGTGCTCGAAGGCGTGGAGTACAGCTCGGACGACGACAGGCGGGTGGACCTCGTCGTTGACATCGGCGGGGGCTACACTGGTGACATCGCGCGCACGGTGGAGGTGCATAGGGTGGAATGGCACGACGACGGTGCGGTGCGGCTGGTTCCGGTGTCTGACCTCGGCTGGAACGCCTTGTTCCTGGGGAGGAACCGCGCGTTCGCGCTCTCGCCTGAGGAGTTCCCCGCGTGCCGCGTCAACTGCGTCTACCTCGTCGACCGGCAGGGCCACCACGACGGACTCGTGAGGGTGCTTGACATGGAGAGCCAGCGGTCGCGACGTGAGGAGATAATCCGCCCCGATAACGGCTGGAGAGGATTCCCTGGACTAGGTTGGGCGCGACGGGGCTGGTTCTTCCCCCACTACTGATGTCCATCTTCATTTGAACAATGAACATCAATGAGGTGCTAGTTTATTGGTCGAATGATATAACCTCATGTATGCGTACATTAAGAATCTCAACATAATAACCCTAAACGTACCACTAGAGTTTAGTATCCACACTCATCCAAGATAGAGTACAGTAAAACAAAATACACAAGCCGTTTGAAGCTAAATGGCTAACCTAATACAGTGTTTTACAAATTTAAGCCACTTCAAAATGTGGCAGCAGCTGCTATCCTATTCTTATACTGAAGTCCAAAACTACTGACTACTGAACGGAATCCCACCCCCCCCCCCCCCCCCTTTTTTTTTTTTGCTAAAAACAAACTAAATGTACATAGGCCTCAAAACAATCCAAACAAACGGTTTCTTTGCCGCTGCTGGCTGTTGCTACTGTAGCTGCCTCCTGGTGGAGCAACAGATATCCTGTCCGCGTTAGCCAGTGCCCACCTGTTGAAGTCGGGTGAGGACAGCAGCTGTTTCATAGCTTTCTTCGTCTCCTCTTTGGTAAATGCGTCATATTCCTCCTTCGAGAATTTCCTCCTCTCAGGGGTACTGTGGAAGGTTGAATAGTATGTCTCTCTAGCAACGCCTTGTGACGATGCCTTTGCTGAGCCTGGAAAAGCAAAATAACAAGCTAAAAAAAATATAATACTAAGCTGCAACTTGATATAGGCACAACTAAAAAATGACGAACCTGCAACAGGAGAATTTCTTCTTGGTGTACGCCTCAGGTATTCACCGTGAAGCTTCGTAAATCCTTCTTGCTGAGCTCCACTCATGTTGGCATATTCTTCACCCAAATCTTCGTAACGGGAGGAAGGACATGGGATTCCACTAGCAAGTTGCCTGCAGGGATGTATTTGTTTGGTTGTCACTTTCAAGGAAAAAAGGTTTCTGCTACAACCATATAACCAAACTGTCTGAACATACTAATAGAAACAAATGTTAATCATGTGTAAATATGCTAGATCTTGTGACCTCCATTACGCTGGATACTATCGACAACTACAAACATTTCAAAAACCCACCATTGTGAAACCAAAGCGATGGGATCTAGCTCCTGTAAATTTGATGGTACAGTAAAGAGATTTAAAGACTAAAATCTTTTACCATAGTATCAAGAGACTACATTTGGGACTTGTACAATATAGCTTACCCTCATTGGAAATTCCACTAGGACTTTGCTGAACTTCAAAGTGTTGTTATAATTATAATTAATTCCAAACTAGCTGATATGTTTCAGCATTGTAAACATGTCCTTTTGGTCTAATAAGGTACTGCTATCTCAAATCTCTCTAATCCTATACAGGCTACATCTTTCCACACCAAGAGTACCAAGTAATACAGATTCTTCTATTAGCAAAAATCCTTTAGGTCTAATAAGGTCATGATATCTTAAATCTCTCTAATCCTATAAGGCTACATCTTTTCACACCAAGAGTACCAAGTAATACAGATTCTTCTATTAGCATAAATATATCCGACATGTCAAGACTCAAGACTTTTAACTCTATTCTGTTACTAACCAATTGTGTCCCAAGTCAGTAAGTCAGTATGTTTAATGTTGTGTCCAATGTCATGAATGCACAACCTAAAAATTAACATCAAAATAAAAGCCATCATACCTTGACAAACGGCGTAATAATCTTAACTTTCCATCAATCCTTATGATTCCTTTGATGATTACACAAGAAACAAAAGCAGCAAATGCAAAGACATAGTCCAGCGAACTCTACAGGAATTAAGGAAGCAAAAATTAGAATGCCAATAAATTGACAAGCAGGGTATAAACAATAGGCTCTTAAAGAAGTAATTAATACCTGGAGGATCATAACTGCTGAAACGATCAAGATAGCCCACTCAACAAAATAAGCCACACCCTCATCCACAGATCCTTCTTCTGTAAGGACAAGTTTACGGACGCCCCAGTAACCAAACCAGGCTCCAGCTAAGATGACCAACACAAGAAGGAATATGCCTAGCTGCAGCATTGGCATATCAGTACAGCAGTGATAAACATAAACATTAAAAAGAATCATGTCAAACGTTGAAACATTAAGAATATCCTAATGGGACAATTTTCTAGCATTCTGTGTGCATACCATAAAAACATCTATAGTGCAACTGCATACCATACAAATACTGACAGCTTAATGAGCAGCGTCATATCAATTTTGCATCATAATATACTACTGCCAATGGGAGCTCGAAAACAAGCATAGATAATGTGGTGAAATTATAAAACAGTAAGTATTATTCCAACAGACTGAAAAGTGAAAAACATGACAATGAAGAAAAGCAGCCAATGCAAAGTCATGAGGTGATTAGAAAGATTTTGCCATAGATGATAATCCCAAATGGAGAACTTACATACAGGATTATGCATGTCTTCAGTGATCCCAATTTCCACAAGAACTGAGCGCAGCAAGCCCGACAGATAGTGCAGAAAATAGGTTGTCATGCCAATCTGTTGAGAAAAAAGATACAAATTAGTCATCTAGTGGTGTGGGACAGAAATTTTTTTAATAGAAAATTCAATACTTACAACTGTGGAGTATGCAAACATAGCAAGAGAGCCCTTTCTACCAGTGGGTAAAAGCTTCATTCCCTGACATACAAAAATTTAAAAGGTCAGGTAAAAAGGAAAAACTCACAAAGTGATCATCTGAATAACATTTAAAATGAAAGTTTCAAAAATTTGAAACCACTAGGTGTTAAATTTATGCATATAAATAGCATAATTTCATGATGTAAGTGACAAGACCAAAAACCGGTTGGACATTGTTTGATGATAAATAATTTGATCATGTAATCATGTTTATAAGCGCAAAAAAAATAATCAGATGATAAACAACACACAGGCATGTCACCTAGCAATATGATCCAAATTTGCATTTGGTGCTGAAATTCCAGCAAGATAAACAAGTTGGTATATAGGAAAAGAAATAAAGCTTGTTGCCCATGATATGTGAAAAAGGATGCGAATGTCCAACCAAAAAAGTAAAGAGGTAATTGATTATTATTTTCAGCTCTACGGTTTTTTCACATTTTCCATTTTCTTCCTTGCAGTTAAAAATTAAATCACAGTACGCCCTTATAGTGTATATAAGAGTCAGCAAGATGCATCTTTACATATCACAGCTAATAGTGTCTGGATACTCCTAAAGAATAAGCTTGATAAACATGATTACATAACTACACATCAAAGAAGAATGCTGATTAACTGTAAACTAGTAGTGCCATCTGGAATAATAAAACACAAAACTATAAGCCTCAGTCTCATTGAGGAAAGGAAACATTCTTGACAAAGAATAGAGTTAGAACAGTGTGACATTCAGAGGGTTCCGCCCTAGAAATTAATAATTTCATATACGATGCTTCAAATAATCAACAATTCAATTGACGGCTTCAAATATAAGACAATAGGATTGCCCAACTAAAAGAATAGGAACCCCAACCATTACTAACTTCAATAATCAGCTTAAGTGCCCAATCGGCATTATATACAGAACAGAGTGGAAAAGGATCAAATTACCTGAAAGAGTATAATCAGTATGACAAGGAAAATGCCTATCGTCATTGCTCCACCGTAGTAAAATACTACACACTCACTTAATGTGTGTGCCACCACCATTAACACCAGCCCCAGCACCAAGAAAACCAATCTATGTAGCAAGAACTCTGCATACACAACAATAAGAGATCCATCCCAATTACAAGACAAGTTTGAAGGACCGGCCATGCACTTCCTCCTAAAAGAAAAAAAAAAAACTACCTTCCTCACTGGATACCACAATCAACCTTGAAGGGTCAGCGGGCATCCGAAAATCCAGAATCCGGTGGTCGTATGGCGAGATGGCCTGTGCCCAGAGGCCACCCTTGGGCATCTTCTGCCACTGTGACGCCGCGCACTTGCAGGGCCCCACTGTGTCATTTCTACGAAAAACAAGCACACAATACACAAAGAAATTAGGCATAGCATAACTTGTAAAGCTACAAACCATGACAGCTAAGGTTTCAGTTTCCCCTTTCACATACCGGTGGAAGCATAGCTCGAGGCCCTGGGGTCGGGTAGCATTCACTCGCACGCGAAGTGCGTGGAAGAAGCGGGACGGATCACGGAGGCGAGAGGGGCGTCCGTGGAGGAGAACGCGCGTACAGTAGGGGCCGCCCACGGTGCCGTCATCGCCGCCGGACCCGGACAGGGCTCTCGCGGCTGGAAGGCGGATGGAGAACGGCGGCAGCGAGGTGACTGAAAGATACCAGGGAACGGAGGAGGTTAGGGTTAGGGCTTTGGAGAGTTCGGCAGCAAGGGAGAACAGGAGAAGGCAGCGTGCTTACCTATGAGCTCGATGGGGCTGGAGACGGAGAGGGCGGCGGCGGAGGTGGTCAGGAGGACTGTGGCAAAGGTCAGGAGGAGGAAGAGAACGTTACACCGGCGAGATGGCATGTCGGCGAGGGAGCCTGAGTCTGCCGCCGCGCCGCCGTCACCCGAGCGCCCTTCGCCAGCCAACGCGGCAGCTAGCTGGGGCCCGCCTGGGGGGTAGCAGACTCCTGCTTTGGACCCTTGGTGTACCGGCTTGGGAGCAGTGGAGCATGGGACTGGGCTTTGCTTTGATCCCCGCCTTCAGAAAGAAATGAGAGTATATCGTCATACTCATAACCGACACAAACGGAACGAAATCAGATAAAGATACAGGTCATGCTCGTGGAAAATGTGAGAACTGAGAATTTTTAGGATGGAAGCTAAATTATGAGCTGGTATACATTGTAGTATTTGAAATCTGGAAATATTTCCCCTTGAGACGAGACAACGTTTTGCAAGTAAAATCATCAAATCCTCCAAACATTGAAACGTAGCAGCATTAGAACTGTTATTTTGTTTTCTATATTGAAAATTCTGCCTTACTTGTTGGTGGTATTGATTTGACGAGAGTAAATTTTACTTTCATAGAAACATTTCTTTCGTAGAATTAAAGTTTTCAAAATCAACTTACATAAGTTCGATCAATTCATAAAAAGAAAAATCAATATCTACAACTACAACATAAGATAAGTACATTTTCATCAGAAAAAAAGACAAGTACATTTTAAAAAAATCACAATCGTACATTTTTCCTACAAGATTGCCTAAACTTTAATATATGTTTCAGGTAGAATTTATTACTGTTAGATTACATAAAGTCCTTTGCAAAAATTTAAATAAAGTTATTTTGATCACAAACTGAAAAGTAAGAACATTATAAGTTCACTAGTACCCCCGTTCCGCAAGAAAACTGTATTTTACTTTACTACATGAGTCCTTTATCATGATTAATCAAAACAACATTATATCGCACCCACACTACAGATGCTTATTCTATGCATATTAATTCAAGGCTGAAATTACTACAAAGCACTTTCCAGGAAAAGCAATCGGGCTATTGCAGCGCTTGACAGCATCGAATCAGACTGAAACTGATGCAAAATGTTTCACTTTCTTTTGTATAGATAGTATTAGGAAATTCTGAGATGACAAGTGAAAGAGAGTCTACCATCAGTGAATCTTCTTACATTACTCAGCGCGTGCATCCAAAATGGAGGATACAGCAGGTTCTGGGATTTGAATACAAACATCAATCATATCACTAAACATAAGGAGAAAGGGAGAAATTTTTTGTGCTGAAGCTAGGCTCTACTTTGCCGCGGGTAGCTCTAAGTCAAGACTGGCTGAACAAACTGGAAACCCTGAGAGCACTGAACCTAACAAAACATACTAAACTGATTTCCGTACCAGCCTTCTGATGCTCATGTTATTTAACAGTTTAGTGGAAGCGGTAGAGTATATTGGCTGTTCTGATGTCTGATTCGGTTATATGGTCATGCTGTCTCCTAAGGGTTCAGTGGCTCGTCTTCTGCAGTCATCTCCACAGCTTCTACAGGAAAATGAACTAACAGTTAGCACTAGAGAAGACCTAACAAGTAACAACCGATTCAAAGATGACAAAAATTGGTATACATTATACTTAAAATGAATGAGTTGAACATACTTGTCGATCTGTGAAGATCAGACACGACCATTAGGCGCCTCTGCAGGATTGCAGCCATGAGAAGGAAAATGGAACACATGCCAAACATGACAGTGATTGGGAATGCATTCACCTGACCAACAAAACATTTGTACAGAAGGGTTACTGAGATAACCAATGGGGTAACATTTTGTGGAACCATTTTTTTACCAAAGTGTGGTTTGAATTAGTTTTGCTTCTCAGGGTTGGTGAATAAAAAACATCCAACTGGAATCAAGGAGGCTTTGTCAGTATAATATAGTTGCTTACATTGTACAGTACCACGCAAACAAACAGGTTAAGTGGAATGCGGAAGAAATTCATGATTGTGCTTCTAGCTTCCTCAGGAATATATTGAGATCTCATCTTCATGATTGAAGGCCAGAATATGCCAACACATGACTCAAATGTACAGAAACCAAGAAGTTGTAGACAGCCCCTAAATGAAATGCTACCACCTTTCTCTGAGGACGGAGGTAATAGAAACTGTAAAATATTGGCAGTCAATGTAAGTTGGAAATCTATATGAAGAGAATCTGAGCAGCTGTTATCAACAAACTTACATTGGTGACAACTGGAAGGACAAGGGTGAAGGCTGATATCGAAAACACAATCTGCATATAACCTTCAACCTTCAGCTTTCGAGCTAATAGACGAGAAGCAATTGAGCTACCCAACATTGAAGAGAGCATGAACGTAGCAAATATGAAGCCATGAGGAATATCTTCATCATTTGGACTCAAAGCTGGAGTCCAAAGAAAAACAAAAGTGTACATTGAACCCTCAAACAATGACTGTATGGCTCCAAGCAATGCGATCTTTTCATCTGAAATGTAACATTAGGTCAATAACAAATTTATTATGTCACTTCTTATGCTACTGACAGGATACACCCTACCTGAAGCAATTGCCTTAGCTGCCATCTTGAACTGAGTCATCAAATCCTTGCTATCAGATGAATCTCCATAGTTCTCACCCCATGATGACAAGATAATTGCCATTCCTATAACTAGGAAGCAAGCAGCAGCATCAAATGGAGCCACAGGACCAAAACCCATGTTATCGGCAAGAAAATTTGCAAATAGCCCAGCAACAATGGCAACAAGACCATTGCCAAGAAATATAGCCTTTGAGAAAGTTATCGACAACCACTGTGGATCAAACCCTCTCTGTAAAAATAACAATGTGAATTAGCACATTGTCAGCGATAATAACAAAACGGTTTTTGGAAATAATTCTATGATTGGTTCATCATTAAAAAAAGATGCAATGCTTTCGAAAACAAAAAAAGAAGAAAAAAAAATGCTTGAATGCAGAATATAAACACCTATTATATTGCTATATACAGAAATAGGCTAGCCGAACTGAGCTGCAGGTGCCAGCCATGGAAACCAGTCAACAAATGGTATGGATCTCTTGATACAAGGGCTGGATTGCAGACATCAAGATGTGATACAGTGTAAATTGGATGTGTTGATGAGGCAGAAAGCCCAAGATCCTGATGCAGTTAGTGTGCTACGCCATGTATTTCCTTCTCGTTTACTATAACATCATGATTGTCATTTAATTCATTTAATATTTCCTCACAAAAAAAAAAGTCATTAAGTATGACTATAGTGCACTGGCAGTCAAACTTCCCTCAAACCTTATACTTTGTTCGCTTGACTGCTTCAGTCAACCAACATACTGTACACAAGATCCACACTAACAGGCCTCTGATAAAGACATAAATAAAAGCATACCAACTTCAAGTACAGTTGTAACAATTTGAGGGGCAAACCAGGACTTGTGATAGGAATTAAGCTAAAGCCAGCCCATGTACTACGCATCAATACAGCAGTATGACGGTAGAGAGAAAGGTCCGGGTATCTACCTTGTTGTGCTCCGCGACGAGCCATGACTCAAACGCGGAGAAGAGCAGCGACGTGGCAATGCCCCCAAGCACGCGCCCAATCATCAGAATCTTGTACTGTGGAGAGTGCTTAGTGATGCAGCTCAGGATGTAGCTGATGCAGTAGGTGACGCAAGCCCTCTTCCGCCCCCTAACCAACCAAAACCACCCCAACCTCGTCATCGGTGGTGCCACCCCCAAAAAAATCAACACAATTCATCCAAACAGAAGGGGAGCACGCACTGCTTATCCGCGAGAGATCCAACGATGGTGCCGAAGAGCATGGAGGACCCGAACCCGGCGATGAAGAGCCGGCCAATGTCGCCCTTGTCGAAGCCGTAATGGCTGTAGAGGTAGTACACGTAGGGGCCCTGCAGCCAATCCCCAGCTGCAAACCATTTGCCACAACGCGAATGCGTCAGAAACTAACCAAACCCACCTACATTGTGCCACCATTCCAGATCTGGAGGAGGTGGCGGCGCGACGCGCCGAGAATTTAGAGGGTTTAAAGAGGGGAAAGGGAGCGGCGGGAGGAATCGGAGGGGGGGCGTACACATCATGAGAGAGTAGACGAGGATGTAGTTGTTCTTGAAGGAGTTGAAGGCCGGGGAGGTGACGACGCGGTCCTTGCTGGACTTGCCGAGCTCCAGCGCCGCCACGACGCCGGCGAGGGCGCCGAACACGAGGTAGTAGAACAGCTCCATGGCGGAGCCGGAGGGAGAGAGGCGAGATCGCCCGGCGAAGAGGGGAAATGGTGGTGGGATTTCCGAATTTGGGGGTGGCGATTGGTGTGGATTTTATACGGCCCACCCGAATGGTTTTAGGTTCGAGTTGCACGCTCGATGGGAATTTGGTGGCGAAGCACGCAAGGATGGAGACGGACGCTGGCACGCAGGTGGCACCGTTGCAGTGGTCGCTGGTGACTGTGCTCTAGGGTGTGCGCTGCGCCTGCGCGGGCCGAACGGCTGGGTCGCACACTCGCACAGGCCGCTGACGATCGCTATAGATTCTTGCGGTGCGTCGCATTGTTAGGTTGTATGAAAACAGCGCAACAATACCAGAAGTACACTACAGTTTCTCGAAGGAAAACCATGTTTTGATAGCTACACATGGAACAATATAGAATTCCATGGAACAGAAAACACAGGAAAATTATAGGAAATGATCGTTTGGATGATGCACGTGAAAAAACACAAGAATTCCTACAATCCTCCAAAATCCTCCGGTCTCTATTGAACAAGCCATTCCATAGTAATTTCATAGGAATTGATTTTTTTTTTCAATCACTTGTTTCAAGGGGCTACTGAAGAAAGTTTTCCTATGGATTGAAATCCTTTATAATTCCTACAAAAATCCTAGTACAATCCCAAAAAGGCCTTATCAAACGTTTCGTACAGCAAGCAACAAGCAGGATACGGGTCATCAGCCTCAGATTGGAGAAATGACTTACATGGCCCATTTGCTGCCGCCCAACTCACCATTTCTCCAAAAGGGCCTTAACAGAAAGGGCCTGAGATAGCATGGGCTTGGCTGCTCAACTTACAAGAGTTTGTGCGCCATTTCTCCGAGAAGTAAATTATTCTTCATATAGACATCAAAGACGATCACACGAACCAAAAACCTTTGCGCAACTACACGACAGTCTCCTTCCGAATATTATTTAAGACGAAAAACTTTCAGCGAAAGAAACTTTTGGATGTCAAATATCTCATCTCAATCCTCATCATCCAGGTAAAAGATTATGGTCCTGTTTGGCACCACTTTTTTTCAACTAGCTTTAATTAAAAACCAACTTTCAGCTAATACAGCTTTGATGAGAATTGAAGTGATAATAAGCTAACCGTTTGGCAGCACAACTTTCTACTAACGCACGCCACCCATCCGCTGACGCCGTTGGCTCCGACCGCCGTACGTGCCCCTGGTGCGACGAGGCAGCGGCGTGCTCCGCCGCGCTCAAGCGCCCCCACACCATCTGAGGTGGGCTCGACGGGGACGCACGTCATTGGGGACCTCGGCGGCGCGGTGCTAGCGCTTGACGGGGCAGATGCGGCAGCCGGTGCGGTGCTAGAAGCTGCGCACACGAGCCGTCACACGGGAGCCCATCCTCACCTTGGCCGGAGCCGTCGCTGCTGCCGGTCGTCGGCTCGGGAGGAGACGCCACCGTCATCCGTCCTCGCCTCAGCCGGAGACACCGCGCTGCCCACCGTCGACTTGGGAGGAGGCGCCGCCGCCGCCCGTCCTTAGCTCAGGAGGAGATGCCGCTGCTGCCCGTCCTCACATCAGCCGGAGATGCCGCCACTGCTCGTCCTCGCATCGGCCGGAGACGCCGCGCTGCCCGCCATCGGCTTGAGAGGAGACACCGCCGCTGCCGCCACTCATCCTCAGCTCGGGAGGAGACGTCGCTGCCGCCCATCCTCGCCTCGACCGGAGGTGCCGCCACTGCCCATCCTCGCCTCGGCCGGAGACGCCGCTGCAACCCGCCCCCTTGCCTCGGTCGGAGACGGGTGCGTTTCTTTGAAGACCCTCCCGTCGATTCTGCGTCCTAGTTATTTCGGTGGTGTCCGCAAGAAGCGTGCCTAGGAAAAGCATTTTGAAATCGGCACGTTTAGGGAGCCAGAGCGCTTATATTGGATAGAATCGCGTCCAATACGGTACCAAACAGGACCTATGAAGAAGTAGTAACCATGTCAGACAACACCACTGTCCAACACCAACACGGAGATAGCTGCCCTTTACAGGTAAGAAACGACGCTGATTGCATCAGCACCACGACCCACGACGGCGTCCGTGGAGTTCGGTCTCACGCGTGACGCAGCCCCTGCCGAACCGATCCGAATTAGCATGCGCAAGTATGTCGTGCCGCCGTCGTTGAACTTGAACTTTGTGATCATTACCTTTTCCATCTGTACTACTAGTATTTGTGTTTCCTTTTCCCTCCTAACGATGGCCTTTTCATTTCTTATGGGGCGCATATACGGAGAGGCAAGAATAGCTCGTGACATGCGCATGCTTTACCTATACCTTCCTGCCCGGTGAAAGAATTCTCTGAGGTTCCTACTCCTCTGTAGTGTGACGACGACGACCAGAAGATCAAAGCAGATCTGTCTTTCTTCTGCAATTCTCTATTACATGTCGTCTGATCTATCAGATTGTTTATTAGGATGATGACGACACACGGTCAATCTTGTCCCCTTGTTCAACTGTACACATGGTCTTAATATTGGTTAGTTCGTGCTAGTAGCAAATTGTTGACACTTCAAATTTGAACAACAGTTTTAAAAGTGGGAGTAATAATACCGAGCACAATTTTCCCATTACGCACGAAATATTACATGCTTTGACGATGACTAGTACGTCGACAATGTGGCCAATATTTCAATACCTTTCAGCAGCGACAAATTTTTGCGAATAACTTAACATCTAAGCATGAAACTCTAGCTAGTCCCAAAAAGAGGATTCGCGAAAGTCCCATTTTGCAACGAAGCAATAGCACGAGTGCCGCATCGTCAATCATTCTTGTTAGTAGTACGAGAAATAAATAGTCGAATATAGATTGGTCGTGCAGGCATCGATCGACGATTCTTCAGACACCAGGTTAGGCCAGCGATGTGTATAGGTGTGACGATTAGATGTGTGATACTTTCTTTTCTTCTCTATAAAACTTGTGGCTTGGTAGGACGGTTTCTAGCTACGTTTCCTATTCAACACGAATATGTTCTTGCCAAAAGCTTAGCATGTCTCAACTCAAGGCTGTGATATCAAAGGCTGCATCTTCTGCAGAGTCTTTTCTTTTTTTGGCTTAAGTCTGCCAAGCGTACTCCTATATAGTATAAAATATACTTTTTTTTTATTCAACGTACCTCAATCTAAGAGCAAATCTTTGGTTAGGAAAAGCGTCAGTGCATCTTACACTTTTATTTCCTGTGCGTCCAAATGCAATTCCAGCTGCAAAGCTTGCTCTGTTTAGCTGGAGAAACCCGCGGAAAGCTTCTTAGATGTGTGGTCCAGAATTAGTGCAAATGGTATCGATGCTGGACGCACACTTTTCCAAACCCAGTAGTACTACATTTTACACAAACAAAAGGGACAACGGAAGTCCAACTGCTGAATTTATCTTCTTAATTAAGGAATATCAATGTTTTATGAAGTCTGATTACATGACATGAACAGAAATAGAATAATACTACATTCAAAAAAAAAGAAACAGAAAATACTACTAGAGATAGTGCTATAAGTACTGGTACTTTGCTTCCAGGTAAAGAAGATGACACAAGAGCATATATTCCTCATCAATTTCAGCTTCGGCACACATGATTAGTCAGTGGACGCATAACATCTCACTACTACAGTTTCGAAGGCGTTTTATTACCAGCAACGACGACATTCCAGGAGCTGATCCACACACAAAGGTCACTGCCGAATCATGGAATCAGTAAATCCTCTTTTTGGTACTTAAAGGAGAAGAGAATGGAATCAGTGAATAACTGGGTGCCGGATCGCTAATGCATCTCGACATCAAGGACGACGCGAGGATATTCTTTCCCCTCCATGACCCGAAAGGAACTCGTGCGCTGCCCCGTCCAATCTGTAAACTGTTGGTTTGGGCGGGGCGCGAATCTCGATAGGGACGAGCTGTTCGTCGGTTTTTCGTACTAAAAACCGCGACGTCGACGCCGCGACCGGATCTTTCCCGAAGCGAGAGATATTCCGGGCGTCGCGGTGCGGGTTTTATTAGATTTCCCCTCTCTCTTCATGGATCACGTAGATGGCGACCTATATGAGCTTATGTGGTACTGCTAGCGAGGAGGACCTTGCTCGAAGAATACAACCCACTAGAACTCTGAACCTCTCTTGTTATCCACATTTCGTTTTTGTCTTTTTCGTTCTCTCGCGATCGAGGCTAGTGTTTTGAACGCTTGTTCTATTCCTTAATATAAGTGATTCTGAGTTTTCTCAAAGTTTTTTTGAAATGAAAATTTTAATTGAGATAGGTTGAGATAGCTTACGAGGCTAAGCAAAAGCAGTCCAACGTCACGTGCTCTGCTAACCCAACTTGGTCCCATTTGTTTTGCAGAGTCAACTCAATGATCCGCTCGTTTTGTTTTTCTTCGGATGAGAAAACTTGACAGTACATATGTTTTGACTGATAAACACGCGGCAGACCCATGTGTTTCAGTCTTTCTCTGAGATATATTATTATCGTACGTGGAAGGCATGGGAGAGAAGGAAGCGAGGAACCCGCGGGCACCGGCCACGCAGAAGCAGTCCGGCCGTAGGCCTATTCGTGATGGATGAGGCCATCCATACAACCATACTGTACCGAGATGGCGATGGCGACTCCATCGAACGGCACAAGGGACGACAGCGACCCAGGAGGAGGCCGGCGGTAAACCCCGGGCGGGCGTGGCAGTCGTGACGAGATAACTGGCCGGACGCGTACGCGACGCGGGATCCGCCGGCTCGGCCACGTTGGACCTCGGTTCGGCCGTCCGCCCGAACCTGCCAACACCCAACCGCCGGGTGGCGGCTGCTCCGCTCCCCACCCCTCGTGTCAGAGAGCGCCAACCGTGCGTGCGGGATCGTTTGATTTGACTCTCAACCATGCGGGCTCGTTCGATTTGACCGACGCAGCGCGAAGCGAAGATGCGGGGCGCCGCCGCGCGCGGTGGTGCGTGCTCAGCTCAGGGGCCGGCTGCCCGGCCAGGGCTTTGCGTCTACGCAGTTGCTTCCTCACACGCATCGGTTTTAGACACGAGCCACCTGCCGAGGCCGAGGATAATGCTGACGCTTGCTGACCGACACCAAGACGGCCAAGAATGGATGGAGCCTCAGCTCACACTAAACACATCAACCAGCACGTTTTCACCACTTTCAATTGCGGGACATGCTTCCTGGAAGCTTCATACTATCAGCTGTGTTGCTCAGGAAGGAACAACAAGGTGAAACCTCTGGTCCAATTTCTTTGTGAAAAGAAAAAAAGGAATCTTATGTCATTTCTTTCGATATTACTAGTAGTTTTCCTATGTATAGATGTACTGTCACGGCCCAGTCAAATATGTGGTGACGCGTAGTGAACATGTGGCGCGTCGAGTTGGCGATGAGAAGTAAATACTACTACTAGTTTGCAGAAAGCTTGACGCTTGGGCTCTACTAATTCTATTTGTAAAGCGATGAAAAGACGTGAGAGTTGAGCACGCAAGGTCGTCGATCCGTACGTCTCGGAGCTTTCTTTTTCAAGCTGGAGAGATTGACGTCTGTTTTGTTATATATAGTACTACATTATTTGCAGCCTCCAGCCCATGCCATCGATCACAGCGCGATAATAATTTTTTTGTTGTCGGATATCACAAGAAGGATGTTCCATTTGTAGAGTGATGATAACCTGTCACAGGTCTGCAACTGGTGCTATTTGTTTTAAACAATGGACGACACAGCAAAGTCAACTATGATAATCAACATGCGTTTAGTTAGCAGTTGAGGCCCCTCTCAAGCCAGGAGAAAGAACTGTGTGGATAGTGTAGCAACAGTCGTCCGCGACCACAACTGGTACGGCACTCAACCTGAAGTCCTGAATATGGTGGTGCTCCTGATTAACAAATTGAACAGTCACACAACAGGTTTTTGTTTAGGAACGGGTCTATCGGGAGAATTTAACATGATGCTGCAGATTCTGTAGGAACAAAAAAAAAATTTAATTTTTTTTTCCTAGTAATGTGTTATTGAATTTTTTTTTTATTTGGACAGCCGTCCACACAGCCACATCACAGCGTTACAAAAGCAATCTGATCTGGACAGGTCATACGACGATGCGGTACGCGTCCTAATCAGTGTACGCAGTACCCTTGTGCAAACGCCCGTCCAAAAATCCCTACCTACAGGCAAAGATATGGTGGAACCTTCCACTCTGGCCGTTTTACCGCAAATCACATCATACCAAATCGGCCTAGTGCTGTAGTATTACAGTTGTACTAATTTGCCGTCGCTGCGCCAAATGTTGATTTGGTGTATCTTTTCGATCGAGCGAAAATTAACTGCTGGTTTGGTACTGTATCTCTGGCTTTTTTAATCAGCCAAATCACCGGTGATACTGTCAGTGTATTAGTTAACCAGTTCATAAACGGCTCATCTGGTCTAGATTAAAAAAAAAAGAGAGAGAAAGAATTCCACGGTTCAACCAATCTACAACACGCAACTTCCAAGCGAATATACGAGTCCCGAGCAGGTAAAACTCTCTTTCTGTCTCGCTCGCAAGTCGTCTCCAGCACACAATCACTTGTCCTGGTGATTGACGAAACCAAACTCAAATCACCCACGCCCGCACGTAACAGTCCTGGAATGAATTCGTCAGCCAGCCATCCCATCAGATTAGCGCCAAGTTTGGCTGTTCCACCCCGCCAACGATCGCCTCCACCTGGGGCACACGTGAGTCCAAACATTTCAAGCCAACGAAAAGACGAGGGCGAGATCGATCGATCGGAAGCCGCACGGGTCCGATCGTCCTCGCGCAGAGCAGCACGAGCCGTCCCCTGCTGCTTGCTTTGCTCCTCTTTCCCTCATATATCCCCCGCCTTCTTTGACTCGCATCACACACCGGTGCCGACCGAATCCCCCACCCACCCATCACCACAAGACGTCCAGACCGGAGAGACGAGACGTCCCGAGCCTAGAGTCCTAGACTCCCATAAAAACCCCGCACCAACATTCCGATCTCTTCCTCTCTCCCCCCTTCCACCATCCTCTCCGTCTCCTATCGCCGAAACGGACGGGCGGGCGAACGAATCGACGCGACCGGATCAACAGCACCGCGCCGGCAGCTTCTTCTTCGTCGTCGTCTACTTCTTCGTAGAGAGGGACAGGAGGAGGGGTAGCGCCGCGATGGCGCTGGACGGCGGCGGCGGTGGCTGGGCCGCGGTTGCGGTGGTGGCTTACTACGCGGCGGCCGCGGTGGTGGCGCTGCGGCTGGTGCTGTCGTACAAGTCTGTGGCGCACGCGGCGTGGCGGGCGTGGCGGTGGGCGGACGAGTGGGCGCAGGCGTACCAGTACTACGACGTGCCGCGGTACGGCGCGGACGGGTCGGAGAACCCCCTGTTCCGCAAAGCGGCGGCGTACGTGGCGTCGCTGCCGTCGCTGGAGGACGCCGACGCCGCCTGCGTGCTCTCGTCGGCGGCCAAGACCAACGACTTCTCGCTGCAGCTGGGCCCGGGCCACACCGCGCACGACGCGTTCCTCGGCGCGCGCCTCGCGTGGACCAACCCCGAACGGGGCGACGCGGGCCGGGAGCGCCTCGTCCTGCGCGTGCGTCGCCACGACCGGACCCGCGTGCTGCGGCCCTACCTGCAGCACCTCGAGTCCGTCGCCGACGAGATGGAGCTGCGGCGGAGGGAGCTCAGGCTGTACGCCAACACCGGGGGCGACGGCGCGCGGTGGGCGTCGGCGCCCTTCACCCACCCGGCCACGCTCGACACGGTGGCGATGGACCCCGAGCTCAAGGCGCGCGTCCGCGCCGACCTCGAGAGCTTCCTCAAGGGCCGCGCGTACTACCTCCGCCTCGGTCGCGTCTGGCGCCGGAGCTACCTCCTCTACGGAGCGCCCGGCACCGGCAAGTCCACCTTCGCCGCGGCCATGGCCAGGTTCCTCGGCTACGACGTCTACGACATCGACCTGTCCCGTGGCGGCGACGGCCACGACCTCCGCTCCCTGCTGCTCGACACCACGCCACGGTCGCTCATCCTCGTGGAGGACCTCGACCGGTACCTGCTGCGCGGCGCGGGCGACGGGGAGTCGGCGGCCGCGAGGACGGCGCGCGTGCTCAGCTTCATGGACGGGCTCTCCTCGTGCTGCGGTGAGGAGCGGGTCATGGTGTTCACCATGACCGGCGGAAAGGATGGCGTGGACCCGGCCGTGCTTCGGCCGGGCCGGCTGGACGTGCACATCCACTTCACCATGTGCGACTTCGAGGGGTTCAAGGCGCTGGCCAGCAACTATCTGGGGCTCAAGGACCATAAGCTGTACCCACAGGTGGAGGAAGGCTTCCACGCCGGCGCCCGCCTCAGCCCCGCTGAGCTCGGTGAAATCATGCTCGCCAACCGTGGGTCACCCAGTCGCGCGCTCCGCACCGTCATCAACGCGCTGCAGACACAACCGTCGCACCAGCAGAAGCAGCGGGCGACCTCCATGGCGCGGCCGCCCAGGCTGACCTCCAGATGGTCTGGGCACCTCGACGACGCCAGCTCGGCCGCGTCGGATGCCAACGCGGGGGGCCAATCGCCCTCCGGCGGGGGCGGGTTCGTCAAGGACGCGCCGATGAGGGAGTTCAAGAAGCTCTACGGACTGATCAAGTACCGGAGCCGGAAGGACGTCGGCGTCGTGCCGGTGGACGACACGCCGTCGCCGAACGGGCGGGGCAGCGACGTCAGCTTGGACAAGGATCGATGATTAATTATCGATAAATATATAGCATTTTGGCTTTTGCTGGGCGGCTTCGCTTTTCCTTTCTTTTTTTTTTTATCTGAAATTTGGTGGGTGTACATTGTAATTTGGTGGGAGTAGTAGTAGTAGTAGTAGTAGTAGGAAACTTCTTTCTTTTTTTTTTTGAAATTTGGAGGGTATGGATATCAGTCTCGGTAGGAAGGACAAGTTCTGCACTTGTTGGACTTTGAAAAAGAAAAGAAAAAATCAAGTAACACTGGAAAGAGGTACTCCAGCAGCATAAAAATCGTGCGTGTACTTCCGGAATTGATCATTGCTTTCTTAATTTGTGCTGCCTTGCGGATACGCTCGGGCAATTCTCAGAGGTGGGGCGCACGTAACATACGCCGCCACGAATAATGAGCAAAAACCTCAAGGCTAATCTCAGGAGCATAAACACAAACTGTGAAGCTTTAACCATCTGTTTTGAGTGAGGGTTATAAGAATTTTTTCCTTGACCTCAATACTAGTATGAAATTTCACAGGCAAAACAAGACGCCGTATTCAGTTGATGGGACTGTTTGAAGAGAAGGGATGTGCAAGCTCGAGACATGGCCCTAATGGTAGAGCAATTTGCACTTTGTACCGAATCGTAGTCACGAACCAGGACCACGGCCGGCCGGCCGGCCGGCCAGCCGGCGTCGACATCGAGACAACCGCTGCCGATTCCTTTCCGCTACTCCCTTTGTTCCGCTGGCAGTGGGCCGTGATGATGGGCTCGTCGCCTCCTCCCTTTGTTTCCGACGAGCCGAGCTCCCATATGATTGATCACACGGAAAGTTAAAAAAAAAAAGAAGCAGTACTGATACTACGAGCGAACTCCAACCAATTCGCCATTGCGATTTGATTACTCACGGGCTGGCTGCGGTTGCAGCCTCGCCATCACGCCGCTTTCAGGTGTTAGCCCCCGTTTGTTTAGACAGGGGAGCCTGAGTAAGCCGCGTTAGGCGCCGGTTTTCTTTCGGAACGGGACCTTAAACTAATGCAATGCGCGAGCAAAATACCAATTTGTCCCTTTGTTTATGGGGGAGCTAATGATGGGGTGAAACCCCTCTGAATGTCCTTCCGTCGATGATTGTGCTCGGCACGGCGCGGTGCGGCGCGGCCGCTTTTCAGTTGAAGGGTTTATATATATATATATATATATATATATATATATATATATATATATATATATATATATTGTTGTTCCACGAACTAGTTGCTTTTCGTTCCGTCCACAACAAGGTGGCGCACAGCACTGCACAGCTAAGCTCTAGGGTGGTGTTGCGCTGAGTTAGTAGTTAGTACTAGGAGGAGCAACTAGTACCAGTACTGAAATGCCAACAACACACACAGGTGTCCTTGGGTTGTTCCAGGCAGGTCGGCCCCGATGAACTGGACGGAGGTTGGCAACAGGCGCAAATTAAAGGACGCGACAGAGACAGGGCCTCTCATCACAGATTCACAGAGTCCATGCGTGCACATCGTCCTTCCCTTAGTATTTATTTATCGTTGCGCCGATCGCGTAATTAATGGGAACAAGAGGAGTATCCTAATAACCCATACTATATGCCCCGTACGTTGCATACTTCCCGTTGCTCTGTTTCTTTTCGTACTGCCTCGGGTCAGTGATGACGATGTTTTGGTTGATTTGAAAATTGAGATGCGATCGGAACATTGTCGCCGTACGTAATAGAAGCATAATAATCCCAAACATTTCAACTTTTTGAAGCGTACGTACGGGTACGACATTATCCAAAGAAGAAGAGGAAAAAAGAAAAAGAGCACGGTAACTCCTACTCCTCCGTAGCTCACACACACTCGTTGAACTCATCAGAAACAAGCAAACACGTACAATCACCACGGTGTCCCGCCCGGTGTCCGGCGACATGCCCGTGCTTTCATTAGTTTTAGATTAGAAAGGAGACTTTGTCCAAACGAAACCAGAGGACACAAGGACGGAGTCAGTGCTAGCCTTTCGGGAAACCGTTGCCATGATGTGGAGGCAAAAGGAGGCCGCCCCCCACATCTCTGCTCTGGTTCGCCTACTGCGTCCAAACGAGGGGGCCACGCAACGCAACCGGGAGAAGCATGCACATGGACATGCACGGTCGTCGTCTCTCACACCTCATCATCGTCACCGTGCGGCGCGCGGTTCCTTTGGTTCGTGATGCACTGGGCTAGTACTACAAAGCTGCCGTTAAAAGCACGTCATCATTCGTCGTCTCGTGTTGGCAGGGAGTCTGTTTTAGTTCTCGTGTTCCTCGGTTCAACAACAGGACGGGCCGGGAGATTTGATTAATTAGGACGCCTGCGCTGCCGCTGCGCGCTTTATTTGATGAGACAGAGAAGGGAAGAGTTGCCACTGCTCACTGGTACTGTACGCGCCGCGCCGGGGTTAATTTTGACTGGACTGGACCAGAGGCAGGCATCACCGCATCAGCACAATGCCGCACGCCGGCTTTTCGTTTGGATCCTGTGCTCCCCGTCACCCAGTCGCAGCTTTTCTCTGGCGTCCATGGAGCAGGGAGCAGCGACGCGCAGGCCAGGCAGTGTAGGACCTGTCATGAATCATCATGATGTGAAATGAATGATTGTGTTGCGGCCGGGGGGATTGACGTGATGCTTCCTACCGCCGCTCAGAGGTCAGAGCCAGAGCGGCCTGACGAGGATTCCGGGGTCTGGGGTTGGTTTGCTCCATCCTCCAAGGACCGGAACGGCTCGACTGGAGCTTCTCCCACGCTGAAGCTGCTGTTAGGTGACCGTCCGCCTACCTAATGCGATTCATACGCGCGCATTTGCTTGTACCGTGTAAGTAGTAAGTAGTACTACTACTGTCTTGCAACTTTAGTAACGATCCGGCCGGCGCGTACCCCTTGATCTTGTCGCGAGTAACATCACAGGCAGAGACACGTGTGAAGTCGGCATGAGTTTCGTTGAACCGGCCAGCGTCCAAGTCAGAAGCTTCGTTGCGTTGCGTGGTTCAGAAATCGAAGCTCAATATGAGACACTGCCGTCCTAATGGAAAGACACATGGATAACGATTTTTTAAGCATGTTTTATCTTCAAAAATATATTGATTTATATGAACTTATTTTGATTATGGGACTGTTCCATGACAACACCAATTTCTATAATTTTCGAGGTATTTTCCAATTTATTTGCATGAACGTGTGTTTATAATTTTTTTTTCAAATTCTAATCCACGATAAGACTACCAGAGTGGGGGCGCTGGTCGGGTCCTGAATTTGGGATTATGGGCTTCAGGTCGAAGCCTGTGAGAGTGTAGAGTCCATTCAAATGGGTCCAAGTGAAAGCATCCATGGGTCATGGCCCAAACTCTTCGAGTCTTGGTCTCCCTCGTTGCACTTTGACCCGCACAGTGAATCGCCACGGCACGCCTCTACGGCGTCGCCATGGATGGAGATGGAGACAAACTGGGGCGGCAGGGGAAGCCCGTCAAGAACCTCATCAAGATCCCTTCCTACCAGGAGGTCTTTGGCAGCGGCGCCTCCTCCTCGTCCGCACCACCGCCCTCCTACAATCCTCCTCTAGCCAGCTCTGGCTCCGGCGCCTCCTCCTCCTCGTCGGCCGCATCGTTCTCCCAGTCCTTCTCCTTCCTGAAGGCCACCGAATTCTACTCTCCGCCGCCGCCGCCTCCCCAGCCCACCACCACTCCAAGGTACTTTACTTTCCTCTTCTCGAAATTCCTGCCATACCGGCTTAATTCTGAGTTGGTGTTTTGTACAGGCCGCCTCGGGCTAGCTCCTCTGCGCCGCCGGCCCAGAGCAAGAATGTAATTCTCGTAAGCCATCGGCAGGTATTGAACCGCATTGCTGTCACGGTGACTTATGTTACTTCTTCTTGTCTGGAGATTAATCTTCCTCTCTCCCAAGACAAATTCCGGGCCTATATTTGTTTGTTGTTCGGCAGAAAGGGAACCCGCTGCTGAAGCACATCAGGAATGCCAGGTGGACGTTCGCCGATATTGTTCCGGACTACGTGCTCGGGCAATCTTCGTGTGCCCTGTACATAAGGTTCTCACTGTCCGAGTCTTATTGTTTATGGGTACAATTATTAATACAAGTTAAGGAGTGTACTTGTGTAAATTAGTTAAATGTGTCTTCCTAGAAATATATTTTATCATTGTTATGAACTTAAGATGCCTCGGTTTCAGACAAGACTCCACGTTCGCTTCACTCTTTTGTGCAATAATATAGAATCTTAGCAATATTCAGCGTTTATTATTAGGACACAGAGCTATAACACAGATTGATTTTTTGAGCTATTGGTGTCTTGTGATTCTTACAGTTTTGTTTCTGTTGTTGTGGATGCAGTATCAGGTATCATCTTCTGCACCCAGACTACTTGTATTATCGGATAAGAGAGCTGCAGAAAAATTTCAGGCTCCGTGTCATTTTGTGCCACATTGATGTTGTAAGTTTCGGTCACTTGATACACATATTTACTTAACCAGCATACCGAAACATATCAGCTTATTAAATTTAGCAACCTCACTGTTCATAGGAAGATGTGGTCAAGCCTTTACATGAGATTACAAGAACAGCACTGCTCCATGACTGCACCCTGCTGTGTGGTTGGAGGTATCAATCTATAACTGCTTTGCTTGAATTCAGTAATATGCTTGTTCCTGTTCTCTTTCTTCCATTCCATATTGTCATATCAGTTCTCTATAAATGTGAATATAATTTTGATCCATGTTTTCATGGTTTCGTGTGGCATGCTCCCCCCGCCCCTCACAGTGCCTAGGCGTTTGTGGCATAACTAAAACCCTGTGGAGTTCCCCTCACAACGCCTAGCCAATGCCATGGAAACAAGGATTCTGATATCTTGTATTTTCTCCTGTGCTTTGCCAGTGGAGTCTTATTCTGAGAACATGAAACTAATATTATTTACCATTTTACATAACTTTTTCACGAACCGGTCTCTTTTGCAGCATGGAGGAATGTGGTCGGTACTTGGAGACTATTAAAGTATACGAAAATAAGCCAGCTGACAGTATTCGAGAGCACATGGATAATGACTATTTATCACGGGTATCCATTATTCCTATGCACCCATGCATCAATAATAATAGTTTGGGTAGCTCTTGGTCATATGTAACCATGCAGAGTAGTCATGAGTTACAAAACTTCTCCCTCGGCCACGAGTTACAAAACTTCTCCCACGGCTTCGTTATTGATATTTCTTTTTATACCTGCCATTAAAACTTTGCATAATACCCTATGCTGCTGGTAGTGAATCATATGCACTACAAGGATTTCAGTCACACTCACACCTTAGGATCTGAATAATTTGTATGCATGAATATTGTTTTTGCAGTTGACTCACGCGCTTACATCCGTTCGCCATGTTAACAAAACAGATGTTGTCACACTTGGTTCATCTTTTGGGGTAAGTTGGATAGATAATTCTCCTGAATCCGTGTTCATCCTTACAAGTTCCTCAACTCTATACTTGATAAACAGTTTCTTATGCTTTTGTACTGTTATACAGCAACATCATTCGCACATAAGTTACTGTGCACAGTAATTAATATGCCTTTTTTCATCATATCCTTTCAGTCGCTCTCCCGAATTATGGATGCTTCTATGGAAGAACTAGCACGTTGCCCAGGAATTGGTGAGAGAAAGGTAATAATATTATTGATCTTCTCTTCTCTCTGAGTATCTTGCGTTATGGTTATTCTTGTCGTAGCACTCTTGTTTTGCAATGTTTTGCTGATGTGCTTAATAGCAAGCCCCCCCCCTGTTTCCATTCATTTATGTACACGGTTTCCTCATCCATTGTAGGTGAAGCGACTTTATGACACTTTCCATGAGCCATTCAAACGAGTTTCCGTCTGCCCAAACCTTGTAGTACCCGATACTCCTGACAGAGAGAAAGCATCAGGCAAACCCTCTGATGTTGGTTCAGAGAATACTGCTGAAAAGACAAGCCCGTCAAATAACAAGAAAGTTTCTGATGTAAAGTCGGCCCTTGCTGCCGCCTTTGCCAAGTATTCAGAAAAGATCCGTAACGACAGCCGTGATCCAGCAAAGGAGGCTGGTGAGGGTACCAGCAGCTCAACCGTGAGGGATGACAACCGAAAACTAGAATAGCTGTAGGACGTTAAAAGAGAGTAGAGGGCAAAGTTTTCTTCGTTTTAGGTATTGATTGTTGTTATACGTGCAAAATTTTCTAAAGTGTGCTTGACATGGATTATTGAGCTGATTATGTAAATGGATTATAATTTATAAGTGATTATGATTATTAAATATTTTATATTGTATAATTTAAAAGTATTTTATAAATGATTGTGATCATAATCACTCATAAGTTTTAGATGTTTGGACATATAAGAACGTATAAAATATAATCTGCTTACATAATCAGTTTTATAATCCCTATCAAACAAAACCCAAATATTTATTCTGTATTGACCGTCAGAAATATTTCTCACAAGAAAGGTAACAAGGTAGATTCGGTTTTCTCTTGTACCGTATGCTTTGTATTTCTGAGCGATAATTTGTAGTATTATTTACTCCTTCCGTTCTTTAAAATAAGTATTTTTAGGTTTGATAAAGTCAAATGATTTTAACTTTCACTATTGATATCTATACAAATAAATTGATTTAAATATAAATAATTATATACTATAATAGTTTATCCTTATAATAAATCTAATAATATTTTTTATATAATTATTATTATAATTTTTAAATTATTAATAATTAAAATTAAGAGGATTGACTTTGGTCAATCTTAAATTATTTATTTTTAGAGACAGAGTACATGTATATCCTGAAATATCTTCTGGGAGTGATCACTTGCTGCATCTGTTAGAACCTGAAGACTGAATCAGTCGGTGATGATATTCAACACTCACAGGCAGGCTGCTCGGTGGCAGTTTTACAATCCACGTGTGATGCATGCCGAAGTTGTGCGATTGCACGGGCACCTCTTTCCCATGCCCAGCGAGTAGAGTGGCGAGTCCGACGGCACCAAGATATTTTTATAAGTATTTGAAATATTTGAAACATTACTAATGAGTTTACAGATTTAAACTATTTTTGAAACATGACAAGTAGTCAAAGATGGCACTTTAAGTCAACCGCATCGCACAAAATAAACGGAGATAGAACGTAAAATGAGATCCCATGAGGCCGTGATTTAGATTGAGAGCTCAAGCGTGCCCACATTTCAAGACGAAGAATATCCAATAAACAGCTTTGGAGGTTCACAAATAGCAAGCTCAACCAGGGTTCACGAATGCGCCAAGAAATATACATTCTATTTCGCTAGATAAAATACATCTTATTATGCAGTCTTCAGCTATATCCTGCACATTGAGCTAACGGGCACCCTACGTACTACATAACCACAGCTATTTCAATGGTACAGGTATGGCCCATATAATAGAATATACCACGCCGGAATCTTGTAACCATCAAAACTCCATTGAAACAAAATAAACTGAAAAATAGAACTTTAAGAAAGCTAATATATGCACAGTAATCACAGTAGGCTACACGATAAGACTCCCAGAACAACTTCCATATGTAGCTTTACGAGACCATTTCAGGATCCAGCACATGTTTGCAGCTCAGAACCGCGAATGCATCAAACAGTTTTCCTTCTCTTGTTAAAACTCCTTATCACCAGGGATAAGCAGCCTAAAATGTATTTTTTTCCGTCAAGGACTGTAATTAATACTGCATGGATCTTGCACTGTTATGTTTCTTCATTGTCTTCATCCCTAATGTCTTCAATTTCTTCTCGGCAGTAAAATGTATTTAGCTCTTGCTGCAACTGCAGATTATGGGGGTAAGGCATTAGAATCCAAAAGATATGTAAAGGTCAACTTTTGACAATAAAAACAAATTTTATATTTTTGCCTAAAATAATAACCTCAAAAGATTACAAAGAGAAAATAACACCAACCTGAATATGTTTTAGCTTAGCTGCGATTAGTTCGTCACTCAATGTTATCATCCTACAGATAGAAAAGGTAAATATCCTTCAGTAATCCCACCAATAAACAGGAATAATCCCTAATGTAAACAATAAGCCTGATCAACACATTGAGTACATTAGGGAATGAACCCTACAAACATTGAGAACTGACAAAGTGCACTGAAAGAACCAATTCCATTTGGTAGTGAAAAATCTGTTGTAAGGTCAGCGACTCACTTGCACTTGCCAAAATTAAATAAGAATGACGCCACAACAAAACTCCTAACATGATATGGTGTTGTAAATTTGCCATGAACCCTAATTGTTGGTGCATTTTTATGAGTGGACTTACTCCATAATAAAATCACTTGTGCAGAAGTGGTCGTACCTAGACTGTAATTCTGAAATTTTAATAAGTAATGACCGCTCCTTCTCAGAGTAAGATGAATTAGCCTGAAGAAAGAATGAAAAGATATGTTTTCATCAGAATGCACAAAACATTGAATATCATCAGAACATAAAACACACAAACTAAGAAGATGCTTACCACTTTATTATTCTCCGCTATCCAGGTTTGAGAAGATATTCCAGGCTGTGCTCCTGAAGAAAAGAGAGAGTTGTAACATTTAATAGTAATAATTTTATTTTTTAAAAAAACTTCAAGGTCCACAAGGGAAAAGCATGTACCATCAACTTTATCACTCTGTTGCAGGCTACCTAATAGATTCATGATCAGATCCTGATGTAGAAAGATACAAATGTTGGTTAATGTTTGGTAAATAAAGTAGTTTATTAAGTGTTGCACATCTTTTAAAAGGATGAAATCAAATATTACTTTATACCTGCTGAAACATAGTTTGCTTCACAAGGTTCTCAAGATGGGGAATTAGAATTGAAGATGATACTGAGCTATTGCAGAGTTCCTTCAGTTGACTACTGTTGCACTGAAAAAATAAAATAGATGATCACCTCTGCAGGGGAGAGGGGTGGACAGGTGTTGAATGCAAATATGTGGGCGTGGGTTAACGGGGGAGGACCAAACAACACTGTTGAGTAATGGGGTAGAGGAAAATAGTCACGTTTCATATGATCCACAATGCTGCCAGCATTTTGAAGGTCTAACTAAATAATATTAATGCCATGTTTATTTCAGTGTGACATGTCATAATCATCAACAAAACAAAATAGTGAAATAATGATAAGTCATAAACCGATCAACAGAAGTGACAGAAGGGTAGTAATTTGTGTTAGTCTGCAATATTAGTGATTGTGGGGTATGTTTACTATTTCGAAATGTCAAATGCAGCATATGCAGGTTTCGTTTATATAGCGACTAGAAGAACAAATGGTGTTCCTGCAATATGAAACTAAAATAAGTATATGATCATGAGAAGAAAATTACCATTGGCTTCTCATTGACCAACCAATCACCAACACTAGCAGATTTTTTTAGCAGCGCACCCTGAGAAAATGACGAGTAAACCATGATTCTATGCCTAAGACACTTTGTAGGATGTAACTATGTTCTAAATCTTAGCATCCTCACTTGTGATTTGCGGGAGAGACCACTGGCCGGACCATCCTGAACCTGGTAAGAAGAAATTTATTCCTTTTTTCTTTTGAAGAAATTCTATTTGATTGAAGTACCGTTCACCTAATTTACTTACCTTTGCAAGGTCAACATTCTCAGATGTCACTGAAAATCGTCCTTTAATCTCCACTACATTACGTTTGGATTTTTCGCCTAGAGAATCTAACATAACCCACAATAAGCAATAGAGTACTCCAGTCCCATAATATTTTCGAAAGAAATTAATGTTCAAAGGCCATGCCACGTATAAACAGAAGAAAGGTATAGATAGACCCACTTAAATACGCTGTCAATTCCAGCAGTGCAGACTGCCAGTGCATGCTTCCATATAAATTAGTGAAAATAATTAACATTTATAATAAAAGTTAGATATGCACTCATACCTCCTGATGATCGAATAGGAGGAGCTGAAAAACTATTTGCTGAAGCACGCGTTGGAAGTGACAGTGGACCACTAAGATTTGATGTTTTCCTCGTATCACTTCTTTGTTTTTCAGAAATCATTTGGACAGCAGCATCCCTATTGTGCCAAACAATAGTGTTGGACATAACAAAAAGTTAGTGCCCTGATAACCACTTCCAATGTTGTCTTCAAACTAAAGTGACATGATAAGAAGAATGAATTATGTTCTTCAAGAATATGTTCTCTTCTACAGACAAGTACTAGTCGAACAAATATAAGATTTAAGAAAAAGGAACTGTTACAACCATTTGAAAAATAACTCAGATAAAAAAGTGTTGAAATTGGTGATGTAAATGCTAATGGACGTTTCAACTCTATCTTCTGTGCATGCATAAGATATAGCTAATTTATAAATACACTAATTTAATAGCATAAACACTTACAACTATAAAACATATAAGAATTTCGGAACAAAAAAAGTCACTAAGATTGGTGGCTAGAATTTCATTAAAAGGTCTCCATTCAGCCAATGAGCATTGTTCACAACCAAATGAACTTGAGATTACTCTTAAAATATTTAAAAAAGGAGCAAACATTACGAATAGTTAATGGACCTCTCAAAACCCTGGCCTTTTTCAACTGTTGTGCTATTGTTCACACCAGAAGTCTGTTGCCTGTGCTCAACATCACTTGTCCAATTAGTCGATTCCAGATCCTGCTTTGACGTAGAGGGCAATGAACCATTCTCTGCTCTGTTGTTTTGATATCCATCAACCCGCCTTATACAGTCAGCATCACTAAAATCAAAATCTTCATATGCACTAGGGCCTTTTCTATCTGAGTTAACTGTGGTGGCTAAGGTTTGCTCCCTGAAATATATCAAAACAATTTCACAATCAAAGTTGTACTGTAAACAATATCATAAAGATCAAGGACACTGATCCTTCATGTTATCTAGAATCCTACTCGAGGATAGTAAAAGTATTGTTCTAACCTGTAGTTATTTTCAGATGATGGTTTCCCCAAGTGGTTCCTAAATGATGAATCCTGCTGAAGGGACAAAAACTAAGAGTCACATACAAAATATCCAATGTTATTTTTTCTCATCACCATAACAAATTACAAATTAAAGTTAAAAGCAAGGTTAGCAATTGAGTTGTAGCAACTGCAGGGTTTCACTACAAAGATGTGAGCTTTGCAAAGAATCTCCCCACCCCACAGAAAACAAAAGAAGAAATCAAAACTGTACCAGACCTTTTCAACTTTAGTATTTCTTGCAGCGTCATCATCTTCTTTAATTCCTGGTGGCCCATCATCACGAATCTGAAATTTGCACAGCTTAGTGATAAATTTGAATATTCAGTTTACATTGGACGAGAGAACAATAGGTCAATAGCAGTAATCTACCAATGATGCTTGAGCCTTGAGATCCTCAATATCAAAGTTCCATGCACTAACACCTCGTTGGTATTCACTCTGCATTATAAGAAATCAAGAGTATTTCAGACTTTTAAGTTGAACAAAGTAGAACATTCCTATTAAACAAGCAAGATAGAATTTTAACTTTATTTTTAGTTATCATTTCATGAATTTAAGCAATTCAGTGAGAAGTACAAAAAATGCCAAATTGTGCAGAAAAAAGGATGTGCAAATGCATGAGGAATGACCATTTGTGGAATAGATACTCGGCTGTATAGATACTGAATCAGATACAGCTGAACAATACGAGAGAAGATGAATTTAAAAATGTTCCTATGAATTCTGAGACCCTAATAATAAAAACTACCTTTGGTTCAAAGTACAAGTGTGGTTCTTATGCCATTGCACATTTCAACATTAACCTGATATCTACTTGGTCATGATGCGGTCCAACCAAGACCATAGAAACCCCCGAATTGTTAAGTTAACTATTACTGATTATTCTTCAGTTCATAGATCATCAAATTTATGAATTAACAAAAAGATGTCACAGACATATGTTGGCATAAGTTTTAATGAATCAGGTTACTTATAAAATTGTAGTACAAAAAGCAGAAGCGCCACATAAAAAAACTATACCTGCCGGGGGATGACGGCCCCCAGCCATTTTTGGCAAAGAAAAAAGACTTCTCTCGCAAGTCTTGAAAATCCACCGAACCCCTGCCCCACGTACACAGTGGCATCAGCCCTGTGCTTTGACTGGGGCAGGCGAGGGGGATTTTTTGGTGAAAAGGTTGGGGCTTGAACACACAACCTGGGGGGTTGCAACCAGCCACTCCCACCACGCGAGCTAACGTTCGCTTGACAGAAGCACCACATGAAAAGGATGGATTTAATATTGTCCGTAAACTTTAATGTAGTACTCTCTCCGGTCTCAAATAATTATTGTTCGGACAACTCTAGTGTTGGCAAACAGGCAAGAATAACTCTCACTCACAACTCACAATTTGGACACTGGTTTGTGCTGCGATGAAGCTGCAGCGTTTTCTGTTTTTCTCCTCTTTATTTATAGTTGCTAAACTAAAGGAAATGGCCGTAGTGGCCCGCTGAAAACTAGGTGAGCCACTCGGCTGAGAGAGTGCCTCCTACACTCTAGGAAGACATGACAAATTCTTAACCACTAACTCTCTAACTGAAAACATGCAGCTGACTTGACCCTGAAAATAAACGTGCAGTCTAACTAACAAACTGGAGTGCATGGCTTACAGGCAACATCTAGTTCATTTATAAACTACAACTTTGTCCTAATGACAACATTTTGAGACAACAGGGGTATTTTCGAATCATCATTGTAGTGGCTCAAATAACTGGAAAAAGAAAAGCACCCTCCAACATCAATAACACAATTGAGAAGCATAAAATGCAAACTTAAAGTGCATGTCACAAACCATGGAAAGAGCCTCCTGTTCCGAAGAAGGCATTTTCTTCAAAGCCAACTGTGCTGCGTCTTTAAGCTGGAGGTACACAGAAACATCAGCTACATTCTTCCATGATCAGGGAGTGGAAAAAAAGATGAGAAATGAAAGAGTGGCACACCTGAAGAGCCTTTACACGGTCCCATAGAGGAGGTAAATCAGTTAAGATACTCTTCATAGTCAACTCTGGAGGCTTTGCATTTTTGAAAAATGAATGCTTTAACAATTTCTCAGCTGTTGGCCTCTTTGTTTGATCTTTGACCAAGCACATAGCAACCATCTCTTTAAATGACTGCACACAACTGGAAATGCCTACTTAGAAAGGTAAACACTAGAGCATAGCTTAAGGTAGTTAACAACAAAGAGAGGTTCATATCCGATGACCATCTGAAAGGATCATGACTACCTTTGAGAATCTTTTGTCGCGATCATAGTCAAGACCAGGTGGTGCATTCTGAAGAGTCATCAGAAGAACCTGCACCCAGAGTACACAGTTTATATACAGGACAGTCTGCTTCAGCAGCTTGACCATCTTAATAGTACATCTAAAGAATCACTATATGATCTTATGAACAGCACAGACCATCTGTAGCCTACAAATGCATTGAAATGGGCTGGGTCGCATAGGGTCAAGAAGACCGGAACTAACATTTATGACTGAAATTACAATTTGCAACATGTCATGGAGCATTTAATTAGGACAATTATTATCGTAAAAATAAACCAGCAGAACATCCAAACTTGTAAAATGCATTATTCACATGGTAAGAAGCATTACCTTCATAGGAGGGTATTTTGAAAAAGGAGCATGGCCATGCGCTAGTTCAAGTGCGGTGATTCCAAATGACCATATGTCAGCTCTGCACAAAGATTGCATTCATATTGACTAGCAGATAACAGCATATAAAAATTTTGAAAACACTTGGACAATGATTTTATCCAAGTAAAATGCATATAAGAAAAGACCAGACATAAATCCAACAAAAAAAATATGCATGAAGATTTATTCAATATAGGGAAAAGGACAGATATCCAGCCATGCAATATTTACAGAACAGAACAGACGTACTTGAAGTTATATCCAGTGCCAGGCTGAAGCACTTCTGGAGCCATCCTAGATAGAACAATAGGAAGGGGGTAAAATCATGTCAAACAATCTCAGGTTATAAAAATATTATAAAACCCCAAGATATAGAAAACATTATTTTAGAAGTACCAGCAAGGTGTTCCCACAAATGTATTCCTAGACCTTTGTCTATCACCTCTATCAAACATACAAGCAGAAACACCAAAGTCCCCAAGCTTCACCGCACCAGCACTATCGATAAGGATATTACCAGCCTACATAGTGCACAATGGAGCAAAAGGTAAGAAAATTGAGCAAGTATATAAAATAAGAATAGCATAGAGTAAAATATATTCTGCTACCTTGACGTCACGATGGATTTGACCTTGGTTGTGAAGGTATTCGAGAGCCTTAAGCGTTTCCTTTAGAATGGAGCCAATGACAGGTTCCTCAAAACCATCAGGGTATGCAATCTTCATTAAGTGTAGACACGAACCTTCCCTCATGAATGGCATTACCACCCAAAGGCTGTGCTCCACAACAAATGAGCAATAGGCTCTGATGACATTAGGGTGCTCTATCAAGCTCATTATCTGAGCCTCCCTTTGTATTTCATCCTACAAATAATGTTAGATGATAAGAACTAAATCCATTTATTCTAGAAGGAAAATAGAAATAACAGTGGCCATCATTTAGGGTTGCAAAGTTCACAATTGTACAAACTAAATCCATACCCTTTGCTTTGTATTCAAGACAAAATATTATATATGCCAGTTCAAGACCATACTAAAATAACAGTGAAGAAAAAAAAAAGTTCCAAACAAACGAAAAAAGCAGCTTTGACCTTTGCTATTAATGTTGCTTGCTGCCATAAAAGTGTCAATTTGAAACAGTCATGATCTCCTTACCTCACAATGGGGAAAAAAATCCCAAAAGCTTTTCATAATATATCAATTCTCAATTCACAAAAATGAGACCGAGGTTGGGAAGCCTTACATTAATTGACAAAACTAAAACACTCCGTCAAAACAAACATGACAAGATGTAACACACTATTGCCATCCGCAAGTGACCATGAAATGGCTCACTTCCATTGATGGCAGCAGTAGGGTTATCACGTGTGCATAGCGCGAATGGATTGTTGGGAAGAACACATTTTGGATACGCACAATGGAATTGGTCCAGCATTTGCTAAAAACAGAAAAAAAAAAGTGTAATAAATACATGAGTTATTTTTGTGAGACATTTACAACATTTTGAATTTCAAAGGAATCCCATTATTAGATGCTTTTTGAGTGCCACGTTAAAGGAATCAGTTCAATTTCACAGTAAAACACCTGATTCAATAATTTTCCTCCAATCCAAAGATGGTTGAAACAATGTAATCAGCAGCTCAGAGTATGAAATGTGTGGTGGAGGCAAACTGAGAAATATAAGCTTAAAAAAATATCCCTGAAGAATCACGTAACAAATGGCAAGATGCGACTATAAAAGGCAATTGATTATTGATTATATTTACATAACAAATGGCACGATGAGACTATAAAAGGCAATCCATTTTTCATTAAATTCAGGAAAATTCGGAGATTAATAGTACTCCTATTCTGTTGTCTATCTAGGACTAGAAGGGACTCAAACCCGGCTGCGTCTAACTCTTAAGGGCCTCCGAAACAAATGCTAGCACATGTTCCCAGGTCGCCCCTGTGTAAACAGAAACTGAAACACGATTGCATGAGACACACCATGAATATGCGTGCATGCATAGTATTTGTCAGGTTTGTATCGAGCAATGTTGTGACGGTGGTAGCACCCAACCTTGACAACCCGTTATGGTCATCCGGTCCGTACATTGGATAAGCATGTGAGTTCCGTGCGACTAGCCATCTCAACCGGTCGCACCCACAAATATACCATGGATAATAATAAGTGCGCTGAAAAAAGCTAAAATGCAGGTAACAGAATTCAACTGATCACTTCAACTCAGACTTGGACTACGAAACGACTTTAACAGAGACCAAGCAAATGTGAAGTTGCTACAGACAAAATATTGTATAAAATAAAGGTGTGAATTGATCTGATAGGATGGAGGCTACGGAGATTAAAATAATTCGCCCCAATCGCCAAACTACCAAATCAACAAAATCCACTGCCATCCCCAACGGATCTCTAGCCAGATCAAAGAGCAGATGGCAGGCGCAACCAGAAACCAGGGAATTTCGGAGGAAGGGATGCCTCGAAGGTACTCACTATGTTGTTATTGAGCTGGTCGAGATCCAGGCACTTGACGGCAACGACCTCGTTCCTGGGAAGGAAGATTGCGCGGTAGACGACGGCGTGCGCGCCATACCCCACCTCCTCCATGAGCCGGTAGTCGCCGGGATTCACCGTGAACGACGGCGGCGCCGCGGAAGCCGCCGCGGCCGTGGGGCGCTTGACGCTCCCGCTCCTCCCCATGGTGGCCCGCAGTCCCCACGCGCAGGAGGCAGCACCGCGCGCCGTATCCCCGGGCAATCGAAGCAGCTCGCCACGCCCCGCACGGCCGCCGAAGCCGCCGCCGGCTGACACCCGGCCGTTGACCAGTGTCTCGTGCAGTCGCGTGCAGACAGACGGCGGAGAGAAGGAAGGAGGCTGGAGAGAGACTGGAAGGGAGAGAGAGAGAGAATAGAAGAAGCAGAAGAGGAGGAGATAGCGAAACGGAAGGACGGACGCATATGAAACGAGGTCGTAAAAGGGCGGAAAATAATGATTTCGGCGGTGACGTGGCGGGGGTGCGAGGGGGAGCGGTGCTGGCCGGGATCGAGCCGGCCGCGATGTGGGGGAGGCTTTGCCGGTGGGTATGAAAGTATGACGGGTGGGGTCGGCTTCGCGCGGGGTCCGTACGGCAGAGGAAGGACGAGTGGACGACGGTCGGTCGGTCGGTCGGTGGTGACTGCGGAGGAAGCGGCGGGCGTTCGTGTTTGCGGCCGACTGCCGCCGGGTAGGTCTCCGCCTCCCGATGCATGCTGAACTTCGGGTGGGATTCTCTGCAGGAAGGCAGTTAGTTGTACGGCGGCAGGCGTGTCAGCCTGACTCGCGACGGGTCGGCGATTTTACTATAGAAGGGAATGTTTTCGGTGCGCTCTGGTAATCGAAAAATAGCTAACAAATTTGATCAAAAGAGTGCTTTTTTAAGAATCTTTTTCTGTCGTTTCAATGATTTTTCTTTTTTTTTATGAAAAGAAGACTGGGCTACTCGTTTGCACCTGGACGGGGTTTCGGATCAGTCTCCTGCCAAAATGATTCTAATGTTTACGTTAGACTATTACTGCAATAATAGGACCAGCAATTTGTTCCTCGTACAGCCGCTATTACGTCTAACGCCCACAAGGCAACGACGTCTACGCCCATTCATCAGGCCGAGCCAGCCGGACGGAGGACCTGGCTTTCGGAAACCCACGGGCACGGCGCAAAATCTGGCAGGAAGAATCTGCATGCGCAGGGAGCACCGGGCCCGCGCGGCTACCTGCCAAGCGGCTGGGCGGCTAGATAGCCAACGATAGGTACCACGGCCGAGGACGTACGCGCGCGTACGAACACGAGACTGGGGCGTCGGGCGTGTGCACGCGACCGGGCGCGGCTTGACGGGCCGGGTCCCTCGCTCGTGTGGGCGCGGTGGGGTCGCGCGGCGCGGGTCGCCTCCTCGTCTACCTGTTCCCCGCGAAGGGTGATGCGGCCATGTGCGCCGGAGGCGCGCCTGGGCTTTTCTGCGCGGGTGCGGAGAATTATTGCATGTTTACCGGAGGTGCGCCGGCCGGTGGGCGGGCTGGCAGGTTGGTGGAATTGACCCGTCGAGGCTGTAGGGTTACGATCGATCCAACGGAAGCTGCTGGGACGAATTGTGTGCGCCGTTCGTTCATGCGTTTTGTCTAAGCAAAAGGCACCTTGACATGAGTTCCTAGGACGTAATTTAGCCGGCTGCACAACCTATCTAATAGTACTAGTGGTGTTATCTAAGTGCATACTCTCATTTCTTTTAAGAATCTGCTTCCAGTGTGATTGCTCTATAGTTTGTTTTTTTCTCTCTCTTTTCTAATACAGTAATTCAATCATTAAGTTCGCTTACATCATTGTACTAGTATTATATTTGTTCTAAGTAAGATTATTGTATCCGCTCTTTTGTTTTCTTTTTGAGAGTGGAGATAAACAATGATGCGGGTAAAGTCAAACAGCTAGCCATACCAACTTTTTGGAAAGGTCTTTGAACAACAGAAGACTTGTACAAACTTCTCAACGACGTGACTTTTTTGACATGTCTTCCCTTCCACCATGTTAGGCTGGGTCAAAGATGTCTTTTTGCCCACTTCTTACTAGCTGGATGATGATTATCAATAGCAATGTTCTTTTACTTTTGTAGAGGTTACGGAGATGCACAACTTTTTTTTTTCTCGTACTTGGCAATTTCCTCATGGTTAGCGGTTCGGTGAAAAGCAAAAGATCTACTAGATCACTAAAACTACGTACTCTTACATGCTTATTAATTCTTTTGCACATGCACCCATATTCATTGATGAAGATGCTTACATACGCATGCAATTTTAATCTTCTAGATGTACTAATACCTCCGTATTTATATTGTTCAACATTGACTTTTAAGAACAAATTTAAGCGTTCTTCTTATATGATACACAACATATACATATACTCCCTCCGCTGTCAAAAAGAAAGTAGCAGGTGGGTGGCTATTTGCAAGAAAATGACTTATGGGTGGGTATCTCAAACTTGAAGTGACTTATGGGGTGGTTTTTGCAATTATCCCTATTTATTATAATTCACTTTATTATTAGAGGTATTTAAAACATGTGTTATAATTATGCATAGTTAAACTAATTTTTAAATAAGATCAATGATTAAGAAAACATTAAAAATCAATTATATTAACAATTTAAATTGGAGATAGTAAGTAACAATATATGGTTAAATGGAGAGTAACTCAAAATAGATGCATACTCACATAAGTGCACAAAATCCACTTTTCTAGTTTTGGCACGGCACACCAGCTTTTCGCATTAATTATGAGGTGGTTGTGTCCGACCGCAGATTGTTCGCACCGAAGAGAACATGACGTGAAAGCAACATTGCATCTCCAAATCTATCAATTATTAAAATGTTGCTAGCAACAATATCTTGATTTATCCGTACATATATGGTACGTGTGCGTATGATACGCATGACACCTAATAACATCTTAGTACAATCTTGAGGATTGTTTTGATGCGACCTATGTGCAAAGAGTTGTCGTTCATCACTAATCACAAGAGAGCAACGTGCAAAACTAACCTCTAAAGCCTTCAATTTTCACAGGGGCCCTTGAGCTCTTAATCAAATGTCGTGATACCATAGACGCTTCATTGTTGTCGTTGGCATCATCTGGTGTATTAAAACAAAGGATAAGAGGGCAATCTTATGAAACTAGCCGAGGGGCCGTTGAACTCTTGATCAAATGTCGTCGGTGTCATGTTAACTAATATATGTATCGTCCACATACAACTTAGCTTTCATGATCGTGATGATACACATGCAACATCACTATCAATGTTAGTGGTAACAATGTTGAACGATCAGTGTTTACGCATATATGATGTTTTTTTACAGTTAGCTATAAATTTGTGGCAAATAGAATAATTACGGAATTTTCGTGTCCCTTCTTGTATGCCAGTCATATCATACACAAATAGAAGCTTGTGTTTTATGTCTATCATGTGAGTGATAAAAAGAATATTTGAGTTGATCAAAATGTATATAAAGAAATGGTATTAAAATCTTCCTTAGACGCGTTAAAAGTAGTGAAAGTGAGTTGTAACAAAATTTGAATATACGAATTGAGCATCCCATTGTTTTTACATCATGTTTATATGTACAAATACTGCATGCAATGCTGTGACATTATTTTTGTCAGGATTATAGACGGTAATGGGATGGTGACAATGAGTAAAGAATATTTTGTTACATACTTCCACTCTTGTTTTCTATGTTCTGTTTTTCCTTGAGATGGATACAACAAGTATCTACTTATTTAGTAAATATTAATAATTTATATTTTAAGTATCATGTGTGATTTTTGACACCGATGCCAACGCTCCCTTTAACCATATTTTGTTGTGATTTGCTTTACCACTAAAGGTATTTCAAAGATGACTTACAATTTTACACATTGTGAACTAATTTTCTAAATAAGATGAATGTTTAAAATTGATGTTAAAAGTTATTTAAAAAAAACTATTAGAAGTTATTTTTTAAAAAAACAAAAGACCGATTGTTTGCACCTAAGACAATATGACGTGAAAGTAGCATTGCACCTCTAAATCTATCCGTCACTGAAATGTTGCCATCGCCAACATCTCGAAGTACAATGGCGCCTATAATAACATCGGCGTTCGTGTTCGTACGATGTTGTGGATTGTTTTGATGCAACCTAGGTGCAGAGAGTTGTCACTCACTAATTAATCAGAAGAATAACGTGCAAAAGATGTGTATTTGTATAGTCGTCTTCGTGTTATTGAAGTGTGAAATGCAGATCCGCTCGTTTAAAACGGTGCAATATTTGATAACTACGCTATATTCCTCCATCCTAAAGCGACCGGTCTGGATATATATCATATATATATACGCTTTGCTTTATGTCACTGTCAAAATGCCCATAATTTGACTGCCATTCCATGCTTATTTTAATGCATTATTACTTGCCCGTTGACGGAAGGCTCGCATGAGGTCACGAAGGGATGACTTCGGCAACAAATTGCCCGCTGATGCATTCTTCTTTTTTTTTTTATTCAGGAAGCTCCTATTCTATTACTCATTCTACAGGCTACAATCGTCTTGCACAAGCCGTAGCAAGGAATCAGGAATACGCTGCTCCCACACCCTCAAACTCATACTCGTAGATACCTCCTTGGCATTACCAGTGTGCTACCAGGTTTGCTTCTCGTTTTACATGCATAAACACAAAGAAGAAGAAAGTGAACTGCCAAAGGTCAACAAGCCGCTTTGAATCGTACTCTGCAATCACTGACTACGTTAGATGCATTCTGTGCAGAGAATTTGGTTAAAACAAATGAGTGAATAGGAAAGGTCAACTGATGAGCCAGCCTATGAAGTGCAGCCCAGCTGAGCGATGCGTCAAGGCCGTCCATTTAGATTATGCTCTAAGAAACTGGCACTTTAACAGACTCTAGCCAACCACTAAATCCCCATGGAGATTCGTGATACGGCCTTCGCCAAAACTGGCCGATGGCAATTTACTATCGAGCTCAATATTAGAGCATGTTATGTACTACCTCCAGTTTTTAGTTGTTAATGTTTATTAGTGCAAAGTAAACCGGAAGGAGTATACTTATCACGGGTTGCACAATGGACAAAGCCATAACAATAAATCATCATACCTTCATATATCAAACTGTTACAAAGGTCCGCAAACTACAGAATAATACGAGTTTACATCTTAAAACATCTCCTATGAAGACACAAACATATCGGCAGAGCTATTTTTACAAAGGAAAATAGGTCTATCGCCAACCAGTGGGCAAAAAATGAGTTACAAATCAACATATATGATATACATAAAGAAAAAAAAAGGTGCTGGATAGCCTCAGAATCTCTGCGCCTCTATCACGTTGCAGTTTTGCACGTCCAGGAAGTCATTAACCAGTAATAATACCAGCAAGAACATCACTTTTTCCCCTTGCAAAAATAGTGTAGACTAGACGTATGGCATCTAGCCAGCCGTCAAGAGCTTCCCAGCTATCAGCAACCTGTCAAAGGAGAGAAAAGGAGGGTGATACATGCCATTATTTTCGCTAGTGATAACCAGTTAGTTATAATAGATAATGAATTTGAGACCCATTGCAAATTAATGTTTAGATACTGGATAAAACGTGACATATTTGAATAGAAAAAAATGAAGGTAAAGTCCGCAAAAAAAGCATAAAACATGTGAAACTTTATCAATGAACTTGCAATCACATACCAAAAATGTAGGTCCATGAATAGTTTCTATACAAAGGCCAGCACCACTTGGCAACGTTAGATCAGCACATGCTGATACTGAAACAATATCTGAAACATTTATCCTAACAGGCTTTCTGCCCCTGTCCATATGAGCAGGAGACTGCGATGGAGGCTGCTCAGAAGCATCAGCCTACAATTTACAACAACACTACTAAGTTGCAGATAGCAAGACCTCATAAAGTGAATTAAATGACATTAGTAATACCAAAATACAAAAAAGGAACATCACAGGTGCAGTATGCACAATACTGAGTGAGCATTGACAAAATTACCTGCTGGAGTTCCTCGTGATTCAAAATAAACTGCGTCCTCACCCAATCTTTATGTGGTGCAAGAGCATTGTTTGCAGGAGGAGCAGTCAAATAGCCCACTTTGAGATATGGCAAAGGTAACTGCATGGTATAGAATGTCAATAAGAACAATGTTACTCTATCATAATCAAGATTTAGATAAGGAAACAACTAAAGAACAAAAAGTTGTGAGAACTATGATCGGACACATTATTAAAAAAAATGGAACCAGATTTCTAGCCTAGTTGTGTATATTTTTACTCATGATCAAACATGGCTTTCTGAAAGCAGATTTACAGTTCAACACTGAACGAATATAGAAAAAATTCACTTGCCAGGCACATTTTATTCTACTATTGTTGTGTAACAGCAAACATGTACTCCCTCCATTTGCAAATTTTGGGCGTTCGAACAAGCAAGTTAGTTCAAAATTGAGCAAACCTGCTTATCTTAACATCAAGAATTTGCAAACACACGGAGTATATAAATTAGCAAGAGTTTGATAAAATAGAAATGAATTGTACCATTGAGCGGACTAATCGTAAAGCACTACGATAGACCTGCATTGTACCAAAGTACACTGTCAGCTTAAGTTGTTTAAAAAACTAAAAGAAAACAGCAGGGGCATATTACAAAAAAATATATATACCGAATAGTTTGGTTTCAATGCATGAGCAGCTGCAACATAGATAGCCGATTGACTGTAAAGCTCATTAGGGGAAACATCTGGCTTCCCAGATCTCATAGTATCCTCTGCTAAACCGTACTACAACATTAAAAGGAAGACAATCTTGTCACTGTCAGAATCTTACTGTGCTAACATATTCAAAACGTGTTAGTCAATGTAAATGTATATAAAGGATATATATAATACAGTGTGCACAATATATACAGACCAACAGTGTCATTATGCAAAATAACATTATTATTAATGAGGCGAGGAGCGCACCAAGACAGTTCCAAGGTTGTATATTGCTCGATGGAAATCAAACTGCAGCTGGATTGCGGCACGAAACTACCGAGAGAGCACAAGTGACTGTCAGTGGGTTATCACAGAAATATCATTTAGAGAGCATATAATAACAGAACTCCCAGCACAGTAATTGGCAAGTATGTCTACCTTACTTATAGCCGTTTTTATAATTGTTTGTTTATCACGAGCAGGAACAATTGCACTCAGCTCCTACATATGAAACCCACACAATTAACAGATGGATAACACGGCTTAACTCAGAGCAAATGTGAAGGTGAATTCCAGGCCAAGGAAAGCCAAGATAACAACAATTCACAAGATACTGTACCTGTAGCCCAAGACCCCAGTTATTGAGAGCCTGCCATCAAATGTAAACCTAGGTTAAAACAGAAGTAGGGGTGAAACCATCAAACCATTAGGTTCCTCTCGGAACCTCTTTAATTCAAAAAAATGAACTAAGTTTTCGCATCTTGCATTCACTTGTAGAAAACTATAGTTCATTTTTGTACTAAAGAGGTTTGGAGGTTACCCCTTAGGTGCACCTTTTACACCCCTAAACAGAAGCCATGGATTTCAAGAGAACAAAAATAATGCAATGTATGTTCAAAATAGAATTATGAAATCCTTGGAAGAAAAGGATGAATCAAAATATAGCTGCTACGCCAGAACTCGGTGCAAAGAACCAACCAGATTGTCCCAGTGGATAAATAAGGAATACGGAAACAAAAACAGCGATTGGACCAAAGAATGAAATTGCATTATAAGGCCGCAATTGAACAGACCTAGCAAGTTCAAATTGACGTAACATGAAACCTATTAGTGCAAAAGCCCCATGGAGAGCGACAAAAGTCCACAGACCCCCTAATTGGCACCAACGAGTAAAATCCCCTTCCAAGATAGGAAGTTTAAGTTTTGGAGTCATTTAAATACTTCATTTCATGGCTTTTTCTAAATGTCGATGAAGAAAAAACAAACCCACCAAAAAATGGAGATCACTTTATAGAAAGTTAAGGTAATAATATGCGATCGGAATATTATATAAAGGCAAGTCATATAGAGCTCTAGTTCCTTAAATCTCTTTTTTCTCATTAGAGAATATATTGAAACATAGAAATCATTGTTTAAATATAGCCATTCACTGGTGAAGTAAATACATAAAATGAAGACAACGAAGAGAATTGAAGTGGAAAAAAGTTAAACTCCCCCCTACGGATGGCATTTTACAGTATAAACATGAGTGTAAATTATAATCATTTAAATTAAATTCAACATATGTGCATATTGCTTGTCCACCTAAATTAGCATTAGCAAGTATTTAAAATCAGTCATAAAATGTGGAGTGAAATAGGTTCAAAACAGACCTGTGGGCTATTCCAATTAAGCTGCACAGCCTTCTCATAATTTAGTATTGCCTGTAAAAGAAAAGAAGATTGTGAATAGTGGACACATTTAATTTCATTAAAAAAAAACCTCTAAACACAGAAGTCCACTTGTTTTTCTTTACTCAGCAATGTAACCTTGTTAAAAAATAAGAAAGGAGTGGCACATATCATGTACAAGTGCTGGTAGAGGGTAACTCACTACAATAATACAAAGATTCAAATTTTGGTTCCCTTTTATTTTGCACACCAAAAAAATGAGCAAGTCAAAGTTCATTAGAAAAGTGACTAAAAGGCTGTTTCACCAAGATGTGTTTGGTTCTAACGCATATGAAAGTACATGACAGAATCATAATCGACCTCTCCTATAGCTAGTCTGAGCATAATTCTTTACAAAATCAAACAAAGGTACTGGAAGGCAATGAAGAAAGGCGAGGGGTGATTATACATAGATAATATTCTAATCCCCTGGGATTGGCTTTGGGCTTTCATCACCAAACATTGCAGATATGTTGTTTGCCAAAACGTTTCAGTAACAGTTGGGTGGATCAATTTAATATTAGACCATGTACTTGTAACATATGTAATATTCATTTCAAGCTCCCAGTCAAAGCTAAGAGCTCAAAAGAAAAGTTGCACAAAATTTTATTATTTGAACAATATGATAAATAGCATAATAAGTGAACAAACGTCACAGTAATTAAAGAAGTTCACATCAGATTTAGTACTATATATGAAGTTCATTGTGATTCTGACAAATAAAAAAATTGTGTTAATATATGACACAACCTGCTTCCAGAGTTCTTCCGCTTCTTTTGTACGACCTCGCATTTTAGCCCGATCAGCAATAGCAATAGCCCAGTTATAATATGCCTAAAAGAAAAACATGTCAAAGGAGCAGAGTAGTAAAAGTATTGATACCTGTGAATGCTACACATTAGAACTGTGAACTCATGTTCTGCAGTTGATCTCAAATCATATACCATTGGAAAACAACAAATTCGGCACATCTGTATCAGTGGTTAAGAAATAAGAAACTTACATCATAAAGAGTTGGACAAAGTCGGGTAGCTTCAGCATACTTTTTGCAGGCCTCCTCAAGCAATGCATCTTTCGAAGAACCAGAATTAGGGTCCACATTGTCTGCACTCTCCTATAATAATATCTCAAAAGAATAAGATATATCAGTTTAGTAGCATACTTTAGCATGAATGCTTACTGCTTAGAACAGAAAATTAATGAGTGGAATCGAAATGAACCTGGAGGACTAGAGCCCAATTATAATATGCATCAGGGTCATCAGGATTTCTTTCAATTGCACTTACATACCTGTATACCAGAACATTAGAACTCAGCAGTAACAAGTAATTACATATGAGTTGAACCAGAAGGTGTAACTTAATTGCAATATCAAGAAACAAATTTTAATCATGCAAGGTACAAAAAACCTTTTGGCAGCAAAAGAAAGAATCCTTTGGCGAGAACGACCTTCCTCGTCAACTCCAGTTACACTATTTATCAAGTCCATTGCAACATCATGATGAGATGAGAGCTGCTGAGTGCTATCTGGGCTGAAATGGATTGAGAAAATTAATTTAACATTAGAGCCAGTGCATTAGAAAATTTTATGTCTCACGAAAAATAAATAGTCCATGAGTTATGTTGTGCCAGTGGTGAATCAACGTATACATCAGCACAGAGTATGAAAGAAGGTATAATTATAATGCATGCATTAACACAAAACAACCATGGTACCCATTGCCCATTTTCACATTGTGAAAATTGCTCACAACAATTCCTAAAAAGCAAAGTGACAGAAGTGCTTCCAACAATCCTCAGAATGTGAAAGTCTAGTAGATACGCATGAAGACTAATTTTTCTTTGGTAAAGTATCAAATCTTCAAACTAACAGCCGCAAATGAAACAATTATGCTTACAGCTAGCATTCCAATACAGCGATTACATTATACTCATCAACGCTACACATGCTGTGGAAACAGACCCAAATATGATCTCTAACTCTACTACAAAAATTAAGCAGATAACCACCAAAATGAAGCAGCTGTGGACTGTCAAGTCACGTAGCCGACGTAGAACCAACGCGAAGTCAGAAGCGTAAAGCTAAAACCCCGAATCCCGAATGTAGCAAACCTAAGTACCTAACAATTCGCAATGATCTAGTACACATGAGTGAGATCTAAAATGGGGCATCAGCGAGGCGCGAATCCCCACTAACCTGTACGACGAGCCCTCGGCATCGGCGGATCCGACCCTGCTCCCATCCCCGAACGCGGATCTCGCGCTGCCGCCACCGGTGGCCCCAGCGGCCGCACCTTCGTCATCCTCCTTGAGCTCGCCGAGGAGCTCACGCATGGTGAATGGCCGGGACCCCTCCGCTCCCAGCGCCGCCTTCGCCTCCTCCTGCTTCGCCGTCGCAGATCGCGGCGGCTCTTCGTCCTCCTCCTCCACCATCACCTCCGGCGCCGCCGCCTCCTCCGCCTCCGGCTCCCGCGTGCCGTTTGGAAGGTCCCCAGTGCCCACGGACCTGGTCTCCGCCGCCTCCTCCATGATCAGCTCTCGGGGCTCAGGCTCGTGCGGCGGGATCTGAGAGCAGGGGCTCGAGCGCGTGGTTGTCACTGGTCTCGCTTTGCTAGGCCGCTGCGCGAAACGAAGCCAATGAGACCCGTCAGCGCGCAGCGCAGGGGTAGGGAAGCTTACGTGTCAACGTTTAACTCACCACTATGGAGCTGTAGCAACCTGTAGTGGGCCAATCTGGGCCTAGAAGCCCAACACGACAGGAAGAACAAACCTCATTCCTATGAAGCCCAGTCCAGCTGGCTCACGAGGGTATGTTGGGAACACTACCACCGGCACCGGAAGGTAGGGGGACGGGGCGGAGTGCACCGGGCTCAAATGCCGGCGCCATTGAGTGCGGATCCAATTTGCGTGATTCCTCTTCGAACCCCGTGCGCGAGTACGACGAAGCTGACCGCCCACCTCACTTCCCCGACGGCCTCTGCCTCCGTCTAGAAGCACAGCGCAGGTGAGCTAGCGGCCAACCATCAGTATCCCAACCAATTTCGCTTTGTTGTTTTCGTTCCTAGATTCATTGCGATTTTGGACTTTTGGGTGCAAATGATACGGAGGTGGGTTTTACCTCAGGAGTAGGAGTCTGCCATGGCCGGCGAGAAGAAGATCTTTTTGTTCGAGGAGGTCGCCAAGCACAACGTCACCAAGGACTGCTGGATTATCATCGCCGGCAAGGTACGGTTTTTCTGCTGCTCCCTTTTGTTGCGCTACAGCTGCAAATGTTTTAGAGCTGGGAGAGTTCAAAGATGCTAGCATCCGTTAGATAGGTTGGTTTCTTGGAGGATTATATATGCTGTTAGACTGCGCGAGTCGAACAAGCGCAATCGAATTAAGTTGGGCCAGCTGGTAGCATCTACCTTTGTTACATGTAGCCATTCTGAGACTTCTGATTGTCTATCAGACCAGTAAAGATGCTTATGGATCACAGGTACTGTCAGCACAATGAGTTCAAATAGGCCATGGTTGTAATTTGTCAATAGTGATGATCAATCCAGGTCCAATAAACCGCCTATCCATTCACTTCATGTTATTTCATTTCATACCAGTGGGATGACAAGTTGACAACCTAGGTCAGTACATCTCTTAGATCCACTTTATTTGTTCCATGTGCCAGGATGGATATAGAACTAAGAACATATGGCTCATAATCAGCATTCATCACATAACTACAAGGACCCTATCTGCTTATGTATTTTTATGTTTTGCTCATTTTTCTATATAATGAGATGACATTGTAGATTGTCCTTATCAACCCTTTTTTCCTGTATACACTATTTGTTTGTGGTGGAAGGAAATGAGTCAATTATAGTATATTTCTCCCAAGTCATTTAAAATATAAATTGTGTATAGGACGATTTGTGGTCGATCTTTGTAGTCCCACCAAAAAAGGATCTTGGCTTATGTGTGGCTGTTTTCTGGCCTGTTTTCCAGTTTCCAAATATGTGGCCTTGGATGTCTGGCATGAGTTATATCATAGATGCTTTCGCTGCACCAGAAAAAAAAAAAAGGCTAATAAACTGCTATTTTACTTGCACCTTAATTTCCCCCCTCTAGCAATCTTTTGACTTCTTTATTGAGCCACATATATCTTTGACAGTCTCCCAAAGTTTTCTTAAAGAGTACTGCTATGCGTACAATTCATTTGTTAGACTTCTTTGCGACCAGAAGATCTGATGGCTAAAATCACTTAGGTTTTTTTTGTGCCTCTTATACTGGGTGTGCACTTGTAGCATCTGTTCATCACCTAGTCATTATTCACCTATGTATCAATGAAAGGGACCAAAACACTTGGTCAGAATAAAGTCGAACAAATGGGTGGTAAGTGATTACACTAAACATTTTTCTTTCTGAAAAGAAAATGCATGTCAAATATTTTAAGTGTTTTGCTAACTATATTCGGACTGTAAGGTTTTCTTTTTGAGTTTGCATTGGTTAGCCAGTGCTTAATGGCTATCTTAATTTGGAGTGTATATTGTAGCCCTAAGCTAACGGAGCAGTGGCCACTGCTGTCTTGTTCGTGCGATAACTAGACTTCGTGACATGCGCGGAGCTTCCAAATATGGGATATACTTGTTGTGTAGCAGTTGTAAGCACAATGGTGTTATCCTATTGTCAAACTTACTGTACTGGCTTGCTTCTTCACCTTTTCCATAAATTAAGGATGGAAAGCAGGAATTATGCAAGGAATTAAAATGTGTAAACTTAGGCCTCTGCTGTCTCATAATCACTCCCTCCATCTCAATATTTGTCATTTTGATTCATGTATTGAGAAACGAGAATGACAAGTAATTTGGGAAAAATGTTGAAGGCTAGAATGACAAATAAGTTGGGACCAAGGGACTTATCTTCACCGGTCAGAAATTGGGATAAATGACTCGAAATATCTGCCATCTGTGCTGGAAAATGCATTTGACCACAACATTTATTCCATTTAATTCAGGTATATGATGTCACTCCTTTTATGGATGAACATCCTGGTGGTGATGAGGTGTTGCTGGCTGTAACTGGTGAGCCATATTTTGGTGATTTCTCTTAGTTTCAACCTGAACAGTCAGGTTAATATTGAAAACTGATTGCTGCTCTTTAATACAACTAGGGAAAGATGCTACAAATGATTTTGAGGACATTGGCCACAGTGATTCTGCGAGGGAGATGATGGAAAAGTACCAAATTGGGGAGATAGATGCTTCAACCATCCCAGCAAAGCGTACATATGTACCTCCCCAGCAAGCACCTCAGAACGTAAACAAGGATAACGACATCCTCATTAAGATCTCCCAGTTTCTTCTTCCCATTTTGATCTTGGGCCTTGCATTTGCTATCCGGCAATACACCAAATCTGAATAGTTTCTGTTGTTAGCGATTGGAAGTTTGTGTTTTTGTGAATTGGTATGGATGAAAACAATTTATTGGCTGTAGAATATTTGTCAGGCTGTGTGTCATACCAATGACAATATGTCCGTATGGGACTTTATCTGATAAAGATGGTATCCCCCTCATGAACTGATTAAGATCATAATCTGATATAAGATGATATTCCCCAATGAAGTGATATAAGATGAGATCGACTCTTTCTTGCAAACTCTTACTAGATTAGGGTGCTTCTATTATTTTGTGTGGGCTCGAGGGTATTGAACAGAATCTGTGGGCACAAACAATGTTTGACGCATCTTGTTGGATGCAAAAATGAACCTGATGCTATTTGTTGGAATCATCAGTTCTACTGTTCTTTTCTAACGAAAATCCATGTTAGTGGTGCTCGACCTAGACCAAAACATTTTGTTAAGCATTCCTACCGTTTGAGATATGGTAAGTTTGGTGCCACGTTGTTAATACTAACTCAGAAATTTTACGTCTAGTGCTTGTTTGAATCAATTAGGATTTGAAGATTGCTCCCTGCAGTGAGGTTGGAGACATGATCATGTCTTGAATAATTTTCTTACATGGACGATTAAATTCATTAATATCAGAAAGACGCAGCCGAAATCAATTAAAGGGACACACGAAGAAATCAAGAAGTATAACACAAGTATAAGGACAACAGTGGCACTACAGTATACTTCGGTCAGCAAAAACAAAAATGTGGGCATTGCTGGTAAACTAGTCACCTCCAACAACGTGCTTACTATTGTCCATACGACTGGTGCTTTGGTTCAACACAAAGACTTGTTATATGACAGCATATTACACGTACTACTAGCAACTACAACAAATCGTACAAAAAAGTAATGAAGATAAATGTCTACTCAAATCCTATCCTGAAGGGTGACCACCAAATCATGTGCATCATCCAGGAGCTTCCAAATGTCCAGCTGGCCAGCCATGCTGTTACAGTCCCTTATGATCTCATCCATACTACTATAGCTTTCTATGATGAGTTTCCTCTTCTGCAGGACGCTAGCAGCAATTGCATATAGTAGTAAATCATCTGTCGGCGGGGATCCAAGCCACATTTTTTGCCAGGATGATTTTGCAATCCCAGCACGATTTGCTGCTTGGTCAGCCCACATCACCTCCCAAAGGCATAGGGTCTGCTCAAAGGTAAGCTCCCTTCGGAACATTACAACAACCATTCTGTAAACAAAAAAGCAATCTGCAGCCTCGAGCATCTCCAAATGTCTGTAAAGACGGAAGTCCTTGTATTTGATTATCCTGGCGACCATATTGAGTTGCCTGCGAATACCTGCTTCATCAAGCCTAAAATTATGACGGGCTTTCCTCATAAAATCAGCAAAGCACCAGAAGGCTTCATCGTCTTCCTCCAGCACAGCAAGGAGGGGTGCAAGGAGGTCACTCATGCCCTGGCAATATCCAATTTCAGGGTCATAGATTGCATAGGCCTCAAGTATAGCAACAAGGCGCGATGCATGACGGATCCTATGTGGTTCTAGGTGTTCATAGTCTTTCAGACAAACAGCTTTTGCAGATTCAATTGCCTTCTCCTTTGACACTGCAGCCTGTGATGGAGAATAGGAAACCCATTCATCATTAGCACGAACTGCATCTAGACGAATAATCCGTTGCCACGTCTCAAAATCCTCTATTGTCTTCGCAGACTTTTCAGGACGGGCAGCCTTAGATAACTCTATATCATTTTCCATATTTCCTCCAGTGTTTGAATACCTGGGGATACTTTCTTGATCATCTTCAACAGAAGACTTAAGAACTGCAGGCATATCCTTAGCAGGCACTTCTGCATGTGTCACATCACTTTTATCACTCTCTTCTGAATCAGATGAACTAGAACTAGAACTAGAAGAAGCGTGTTTATCTTTCATCTGCTCTGTATTTGTTTCAGATGTGTTATCTTGCACTTCTTTCTCTATACTGACTGGAGTTTCTTCCTCAACCGTGTGATCTTCCTCAATGGTTGATTCTTCAGCAATTACATCAGATTCAACCGAACTTAAATCAGATCCTTCACCTTTAGTAGGACTGGTGCTCCCTTCATGGTTGTACCCAACTGTTTTATCTGAGTTTTGCTTATTCTCTTCAATACTGTATGCAGATCGCCTCAGGCAATGCTTTCTCAATAACAGGTATCCTTTCCTACATTGAATCATTTATGCTGTGAAGTCAACTTCAGGCAATCAAAGAAAATAACAAGAAAACACATTTGTTTTGACCAACTTCAGACAGTCATATATATGCAGTTAAACATGAACAACAAAGACATGATAAAACTGCAGATAAATATACCTGTTTTGGGCCTTGACTGCATCTCTTTCTTCTTCTGAGCTATCAAGACTGTAACTGCATGAGTTGAAGTTCATGATACTACTTAGGAGCACATCATATAGATTGCAAACATACAAGCTATACAGTGTATGAATTTCACAACACATTTGCTGCTGAGGAAAGTTCTATTGGTGTACTGCATCCAACATAAACTTCACTAGCCGTGCCTGTACTCAAAGGAGGTTCATAGTGTGTACAACATGCATAGTAACTCAATAAAAATGTGTCTATTAAGCACAACTAACAGCCCAAGAATTACTCAAACTCAATTTATAAACTATAGGTATTCCCAGAAATGTAGGTGGCTCACCCATCTCCACAATTCAGGACTTCAGGTTATTGGATTTAAACAATCTCACCGAGGACATCCCATGCTCAATTACTTTGTGAACCTAGCTACACAACAGCTGTTTAGAGATCAAGATTCAGAGTAGCAGGGATTACTTACACTCCCAGAAGGAACGGCCAGACTTGTGGCCGGATACTCGGCTCGATCCCCTGCCAGAGTCCACAGAAACAAATAAGTTTAAGTCGTCATAACTTCATAGCACATCATGAGCTCATAAGTTGCTGCTGCCACTTACTCCTCCCCGAACTTTCTTCAGAAGCTTAACTCCGCCGTCCTCAAGCTTCCCCTCCGGCGTGAACAGATCGCGCCACTCCTGCGCCCTGAGCGGCGCCTTCCTCCTCCGCCGCCACCACGGCGATTTGATCCCGCCCCTGCATCCGAGCAAGCGCTGAGTAGGCAGGAGAGTGGGCCGCAGCAGCAACAGGGAACGATTTCAGGTAGGGAGCAGTTCGAGACCAACCTGCGGGAGGAGACGATGATGGCGACAAGCGCGAGCCCGGCGGCCGCCGTGACCCCGACGGCGACGGCGGTGTTCCATCGCCCCTCGCCGTGGGCGCCTAGGAGGCCGGTGGCCACGCGCTCGACGCAGCCCCACGCCCACATCGGGCGTAGATGCCGGCCGGATCGCTCCACGGCTACCCTCCTGTGCTACTGCTTGGCCGCCGCCGCTCCGGCCCCGTTGCCCTCGATCGAAAGATTCCGGCCGATTTCGGTGACGAAGGGGTGCGTCACCGACGGGGTTAGTCGCGTTCGTGGGTGGCCACGTTGCCGGTCGGGTGCGGCACGTAATGGGTCGGTTTGGCGCCTAGAAGCAGTGTACTGTACGGAGTAGGAGTAGTACTAGTTTTCTCTAACTGATGAAGAGCAGAATTGCTAAAAGAATTCGCAGGTCCCAATGGGACGGACACTAGGCAACCGGGCCTGCCCGTTTGCCGCTTCCCCTGTCGCGCAATTTACTTTCTTGTTTTCAAACGGATTCGTTCAATGATCGAGAGCAGATCCTGGATCCGATTAATATTTTCCTAAAAGCAGACAGACACACGTCACGTTACATGATCGTGCGAACCGTGCACTCTCAGAACTCGAAAAGAAATGGCAATGCGACAATGCGTAGTACTAGTAGTACTTCTCTGCACAGGGAGGGGGGGGGGGGGGGGGGGGTGGTGTCATGTTAACTCCTTACTGTACCAATCTAGTGCGTTTAGGTGCACCGATTCGGCACCAAACGCGACGCTGAGTGCCTGAGTCCACCGAAACCGGAAAGGGTTCATGTCTGCTTTCGCTTGTTGAGCTAACCGAAGCTGCCACGGCCGATGGAACGGTAGCTCAACGGCAACCACCTGTCTGCGTCTATATCCGCTTCAGCACATCACCTCCTATAAACACCCCCGTCGTGCAGGGGCGAAACCTCACGTCACTCGCACCACGCAACAGAACACGCATCCAGTTCCAAACAAACACAAGCAGCTAGCAACGCTACCTTCACTTCGCGCCCGGCGAGACAGCAACAGCAACCCGAGACCGAGAGCACCACCACCGGGGCGCGCGCAGCAACAACGCAATGGCCTCCTCCCACACCGTGACCACCGCGGCGTCCGGCACCGGCGCAGCCGTGAGCAAGGAGCGCGAGGGCGCGGAGGTGATCACGGGCGCGGACGCGTGCTACGCGCACTCGAAAGAGATGCTGAAGGAGCTGGGGTTCCCGGGCGGCGTGATGCCGCTGCGCGGGCTGGAGGAGTGCGGCCTGGTGCGCGAGACCGGGTTCGTGTGGATGCGCCAGAAGGCCCCCTACGAGCACTACTTCCGCGGCACGGGCACGCGGGTGCGCTACGACGCGGAGGTCACGGCGTACGTGGAGGACGGGCGGATGAAGCGCATGACCGGCGTGCGCAGCAAGCAGGTCATGCTCTGGGTGCCCATCGTCGAGATGAGCCTCGAGGGCGGTGCCAAGCGCGACCGCATCTACTTCAAGTCCAACGTCGGCATCGGACGGTCGTTCCCCGTCGCCGCGTTCGCCGACGAGGACGACGACGACCAGGAGGCGGCAGCGGGCGGGAACAAGGCAAGCGATGCTTCTGCCGGTGATGCTTCGGCCGAGTGAGCCCGAGCCGGCGATCGAGAGTCAGTTACTACCTACGAGCGCGCGCACGTACGTGCACAACGCGTGATGAATCGCATCTGTATCTTTCTTTCGTCACGAGTTTGTTCGGTTCGTTGCTGCAGGTTTCATCACCACATATGTCAATTGATACTACCTGAATAATAATTGATCCAGTCTGATGCATTCTAGTATTATGATACGAAGCAGAATGTTTGGTAGGCGTGTGGGGTGGCCGAATTCGAGTGGTTGAGCAACCAGCAACCAAATCAAAAACAATAGCATCTCATAGCTCTCTGTGTGTTCAACTCCTTGGGAGCGATCGAACAGTTGTTTCTTGGTGTTATTGCATTTAGGTATCGTACAAGTAAATAATCAACAAAAAGCAGGTGGCCGCAGTCACAGCCAATACAACGACTGTTGGCTGATTCGATCGCTCCCCTTGTTACAAAGAAGTCGTGGTGCTGCCTAGACTATGACATATTTTGATGCTTACTTCCGCACCACAGACCGACTTACTCTATCCAAACAGTCATGCTATTAAAAAAATAATTGAGAGTACGGGACATCGACACATTGAAGTGTATTACCTTCGTTTTTTTTTATATTAACACTATTGATGTTTAAATTTGACCATTATTTTATTAAAAAATGATAAATAATACTATCATCATTATGTCAATAATAAAAAACATGTAATTCATCCGTTCGAAAATATAAGCATTTATTGACTTTTAAAAAATATTTGACTATTTATCTTATTCAATTTTTTTATAAAATATAAAAACAAACAAGTAATGTATAAGGTTTATCTAATAATAAAATATGTCATAACAATAGAAGTGAGGTTTTTATAATTTTTTTGAATAAGCTAAATGGGCAAACGTACTGTTAAAAAATCAACAAACACTTATATTTTCAGACGAAGATAATATTTTATTATGATTTACTTTGTCATTAGAAGTTTTAACATAACTTAGAAGTTTACTCATTTAAATAAATTTTTAAATATAACTAATAATTAAATTTGATGGTAGAAATCACCAGTGTCAATATTTTTTTTTAAAGAGCCGGTGAGAGTATATTTACAAAAGACCTGATTACAAAGCCATTGACATTGATCATTACAGAAGAAGGGGAAAAATGTTCATTGCTCTTGTGACGGGGCCTTGCGCTACAAAAAAGCTTTGGGGATTTGGATACCCGAGTCAAGTTTGGCCCATTCACGAAGAATCTACCTTTTTTTTAAGTCATGAAGAATCTACTTGGAGAAAAAGCAAAGAGAAATGGCGAAAACCCTGGTGCCGCCGTCTGATACTCTGATGTCGCTTCGAGACATTTCTACAGCCTTCCACCGCCGAGGCGCGGTGCCGCTCGGTCGCACCCGACAGACGTGGCGGCCCACAGTTCAGTCACTCAGGCGCCGCACCTGCCCCGGCCACATAAAGCCTACCACTACCACAAGCCAGCTCACCCAGTCACCCTCAACCCCCTTCCCCTCGCGCTGTCTCTCGAAGCATCCCCTTCCAAAACCCTCGGCGCAGCCGGAACCCTCCTCAGCGCCGCTCTCTCTGCCAGCGCCCGGGACAGCCATCTATGGCGGCGTCGCTGCTCCTCCGCGCTGTGCGACGGCGGGAGCTCGCGTCCCCTCTCGGATCCGTAAGCTCCCGTCCCCTTTTCCCTGTGTCCCTGTACGTATTACTTGCGGTGTGGTGGTCCCATGTTTTGTGCTAGAGAATTTAGGTGTTGATCCGTGGGGAAATGACCCGTGTGGATTGGTGACTGTAGATTCGATCGAAATTCGCATGCCTGCAGATTTGGCATCGGAAGGATGGGTTAATGCTTGTAAATTCGATGTCCTTAAGTGTATTAATGGCTTAATTGGTCAGTTACAGTAGTTGCTGAGTAGCTTGTTGATGCGGTAGAAGCAGAATGTTTTCGCGATTTGTTAAGAGAGGATGCTGTGTTTAAAGTGATTTCCTGCACTGACGCACGAACTAGCATACTATTTTTCATGCACAAAATTGTAGACTTATGATTGAAGGAGTGCTTTAGAAGAGTCCATGACAGCAAGATTTGAAATAACTGACAGGGAACTAGCCAGTAATAAATTTTTATCGTGAGAAGGTTTAATTCATGTTTTTTCCCCCAGTGGCTGCGTTAAGTACTGGCTGCATTAAGTACAGGTTTCGGTTTACTTAATTTTGTAGCCTGGATCGTTTAACTGAATTGCTGCATAAATTTCTAATCTACTCCCTCCGTCCACAAATAAGTGTCGTTTTAGATTTTGATACATCATGTTTGACCACTTGTCCTATTCAAATATTAAAAAGAACAAGTACATATTAAAATATTTTTAATAGTGAAACAAATCATAACAAAATAAATGATATTTGTATAAAAAAATTAAATAAGACAAACGGTCAAACATGATTATCAAAAGTTAAAAAAACGACACTTACTTGTGGACGGAGGTAGTAATAAGTAATACAAGGCCAACCATGTTTCGTGTAATTTAATTTGTAGCCTGGTTTGTAATCTGAGTTGTTGCTTGTAGGTTGTAATACGCAATGCAAATCCATTTTCCTAGCTGGTTTTTGAGTTCTGATAGTGTTTGAATATTCGTGTTTCAGCTGGGGGCCAGCTTACAGTCGACATGTGCTGCCAATGTATGCTCCAAATGGGGTAGTTTTGCAAGACCTTTTAGGTAAGGCATCCCTTCGGGGTAATGGTATAATGCATGAGTTATTTCAAGCTTTAAGAACGCTGTAATGCTAATTTACATGATTACTTCTTTCAGTGCAAAAGCGGCTGGAAATGAGGTCATTGGAATCGATTTGGGGACAACTAATTCATGTGTCTCAGTTATGGAGGGGAAGGTTAGTAATTCCTAGTGGTTCTCCCTATGGTGTTTATTTTCTTCTCATTCCTCTTCCTAATAAATTGGTTAACTAAATGACTGCAGAATCCCAAAGTTATTGAGAATGCTGAAGGTGCAAGAACAACACCATCTGTTGTAGCTTTTACTCAGAAGGGTGAACGACTTGTCGGAACTCCAGCAAAGCGTCAGGCAGTGACAAACCCCCAGAACACTTTCTTTGGAACAAAGCGGTTGATTGGGCGGCGCTTTGATGATCCACAGACACAGAAAGAGATGAAGATGGTGCCATACAAAATTGTGAAGGCACCAAATGGTGATGCTTGGGTTGAAACAACAGATGGAAAGCAGTATTCCCCAAGTCAGATTGGTGCATTTGTTTTGACCAAGATGAAGGAGACAGCTGAATCTTACCTTGGCAAATCTATTTCAAAGGCTGTGATTACTGTTCCAGCTTATTTCAATGATGCCCAGCGTCAAGCCACAAAGGATGCAGGCCGCATTGCTGGCCTCGATGTTGAAAGGATCATCAATGAACCAACAGCAGCTGCTCTGTCTTATGGAATGAACAACAAGGAAGGGTTGATAGCAGTTTTTGACCTTGGAGGAGGAACTTTCGATATCTCTATTCTGGAGATATCAAATGGAGTCTTTGAGGTATGTTCACGATTTTGAGGTCACCTGTTTCGATGGAGGTATCTGTGAAATATGTTAGATTCTGGTTTGATTCTTTTGTATTGTTAGGTCAAGGCAACAAATGGTGACACTTTTCTGGGTGGAGAAGATTTTGACAACACTCTCTTGGAGTTTTTGGTGAGCGATTTCAAGAGAACTGAAGGCATTGATCTGTCGAAGGATAGATTGGCCTTGCAGAGGCTTCGTGAGGCTGCTGAAAAAGCAAAGGTTGAGCTGTCATCGACTGCTCAGACTGAGATCAATTTACCATTCATAACAGCCGATTCTTCAGGAGCAAAGCACTTGAACATCACACTGACAAGGTCAAAGTTTGAATCTCTTGTGCACCCTCTGATTGAGAGGACTAGAGATCCATGCAAGAACTGCTTGAAGGATGCTGGAATATCTACCAAAGATGTGGATGAAGTACTCCTTGTTGGTGGGATGACTAGGGTTCCAAAAGTACAGGAGGTGGTCTCTCAGATTTTTGGAAAGAGCCCTAGCAAAGGTGTCAATCCAGATGAAGCTGTGGCCATGGGTGCTGCTATTCAGGGTGGAATTCTCCGTGGAGATGTTAAGGAGCTTCTTCTCCTAGATGTTACTCCTCTGTCGCTTGGTATTGAGACGCTTGGTGGTATTTTTACCAGATTGATCAACAGGAACACTACAATTCCCACGAAGAAGAGCCAGGTGAGTAAATCTCTCCTTTTTTTCACACTATTATGTATCCCTATCCCATCAATATATTTTATCTTGACGCCTATCTCCATCTGTATTCTGTAATATAACTCTGTTCGGCCTCGCTCCATATTGAGTCGCTTGCGCATTATGATCTTTCATTGATTAAATATTTTGTTTGTATTTGCACATTCCTGTATAGGATTTAGACGAATCTATTCTTAATTATCATTTGCCCACCTAACGCTTTGCAGTTACATTGTTCTGATCTTGGGCTTCCGTTTTACAGGTCTTCTCAACTGCTGCTGATAATCAGACCCAAGTTGGTATCCGTGTCTTGCAAGGTGAGCGTGAAATGGCTGTAGACAACAAGCTTCTTGGTGAATTTGACCTTGTGGGCATTCCTCCTGCCCCAAGAGGGTTGCCTCAGATTGAGGTCACATTCGACATAGATGCCAATGGAATTGTGACTGTCTCTGCGAAAGACAAGGCCACCGGCAAGGAGCAAAACATCACCATTAGATCATCTGGTGGGCTCTCTGAGGCTGATATTCAGAAGATGGTTCAAGAAGCTGAGCTCCATGCCCAGAAGGATCAAGAACGTAAGGCGCTCATTGACCTCAGGAACAATGCAGACACCACTATCTACAGCATTGAGAAGAGTTTAGCCGAGTACAGAGATAAGATTCCTGCTGAGGTTGCATCTGAGATTGAGACTGCCGTCTCTGAGCTCCGCCAGGAGATGACCTCAGACGATATTGAAAAGATCAAGGCCAAGCTTGAAGCCGCAAACAAAGCCGTCTCAAAGATCGGGCAACACATGTCTGGCGGCGGTTCAGGTGGTTCACAGTCGGGGTCAGGACCCCAGGGTGGAGGCGATCAGGCTCCAGAGGCAGAGTACGAGGAGGTCAAGAAGTGAGGCAGCTGTGTAGCGTCGCTGTTAGAGCTAGCTACTCCTTTTTCGGGGATACCAGATAGATCATAGATGAGATGTAACCTTGTATTGTAATAAGCTTCGGATTTGGGACCCTTATTTCTTCTCTCCTCTACGGTGATCTGAGATCACGCAACATTGTGTTGTAGGTAGTTACCATACTCGCATGTGATGCAAATATGTGGGCCCGGGTGGACGTAGTTAGCAACGAGGTGTTACCGTTGGCTTGTTTTGCTATTGCACTGAGTTACAATTGATGCGGCCGACATTTGTTTCCTAATGTGCTCTACTCTAGCTTGATGTGCCGTTTTCTGTAGTGATCTTGATTGTGTTACTTGTTTCCAACAACGTGTGAATAAAGAACGAATCGCCATAAACCTTAGTTTGCATTTAAGTGTCATGCTGATTGGAGCTGCAGAAATTTCGAGTCAGTTTTCATGTTTAGTTTGTTTGCTGCTGAAAATATGTACCTCCTGTCTACATCAGCGCCTCAGCGGCGTACCTCTATCACATGGAAAAAATAAATTTCTGATAACATGAGCACACGTTTGGAAAACTACCAAGGGTGACATAACTAGAACCCCTAGATATTAAATGTGACAGAATCACGTGGAAAAAAATATCTTAATTATTGTGCACTGACCATCTCAGTGATTATCCTTGAGTTAATATTCATCTTTGTGATAAACGAAGTTGTATTTTCTGTAATAAAATGTCTCAGGATAATAATCTGCTTTTATCACCTTTCTGATCGAATTGTACTACTACTATCAAAAAAATCTATCAGAAGGTTCTGAAACATTTCTTAAAAGAAAAGTCACAATCGAAATATTGGGTTATGACTCGGTGCCATATGTGCACCGTATGCAAAACTACTACACATTACCACAAGAGCCGTCGGCGCATCTATTGGCCCGCTTAACCTAACCTAGCTGGTTTTGATTCCTGAATCCTGAGGAAGATCTAAAAATCATTTTCTTCTTTCATTTCTCATTTGCGCAACGCCTACCCCGAGCAAAAATCGCAAGAGTACACTAGTAGAGTATACTAGTAGTCAGGTACTGTACTTGCTTTGACTCCTCCACTCCACATCCGCCGGTGGTTGCTTTTGATAAGGACATCACTTCCACAGACACAACCAAACCAATTGCACAAGAAGGACCAATGACACGAGCTCGAGCGCGTCAACTTAATTATCAGGTCAAGTCATTCCTCGCTGTCCATAGTAGTTCTTTTAAGAATGGGGTACTGCTAAATCCTTTTGGTGATTTTGTATTAGGAACATGGGAGGAGCACCAGAACCATCAAGCAGGATCGGACCATCAAGCAGGGCTAGATTGTTTCGATCATAATTTTTCACTCCAGATGTTGTTGAAGGCTCATGAGTACTCATCGGAAAGATCTCGAAGTCTACTTTCAGATGGGTCCAACCTCAGCTTCAAACTCCTCCAGACGTGATCAGAATCGTCCAAAAGATGTTCGGACCTCCAGTCATGGGCTGAGGCCCATTGTATCCAGTTTAACCCACTAGGGGCCCTCTCTAAGTTAGGGTTTGAGTCCCCCACGCCTCCAGGATGTTTTTCCCACTATGTAAACCTGTGGTAGCCGTCATTTGATGGTGGGTTTTGTTCAGATGCAAGTTTAGCCTTAGCTACTTCCCTGTAAACGCGTGTGTCGACGAGACCACCCGATTTGCTTGATTCAGAACCCCAATTTCGTGATTATATCCAGATCTGTGAGTTGTCTATCTGTTCATCTTGTTCTTGTTTGTTCTCGATTGCTTGCAGGTTCAGGGTTGTTCTTGGCACAGCAAGAACAACAACAAATCGGAGCCGGTGTACCTGTTGCTAAGGCGCAGCAACCCTGTTGGTTGTTGTAGTCGGACAGCCAACGTCGAATCCACCCCAAATCGAAGTTATCCTCCTCTCATCGAAAGATCGGGATCAACCCCTGGCATATCATGTGGTATCAGAGCAAGGTTTATCGGTGAGAGTATCTACCAATCTGTTTAGATTTCTTTGCCTATAGTCCAGAGATTGCCCACAAAAAAAAAATAGGATAAACCTGAAATTTTCCAAAACAAAATTGTGCCTTGCTGTTCTGCTTGGTCAATACTTGTTGAGTTTTTGGTTACATCGATTGATTGAGTTGCTGGTTCTAGGGTTTCATCCATTAGAGTTTTGAGTTCTTTTCACGATTTTTTTTTATCACCACCAGATCCACCACTGCTGCCATCACCATCGCTTCCACCAAAATTTTCCCTAGACCAGAACCTCCAGTTTTTCCACCACCATTACATCCACCTCCGCTGCTATCTGAATCATCGTTTTATCTCAATTTGTGGTCTTACAAAGTTATAGTTTCATTTCCTAGTCTGAACAAGAGTTGTGATTGCTTTGATGTGCAAGTGCCGTCTTTGATACCCCTGTTCAGAGAAGTGTATGTTATGATCAGTGTTTCAGAGTTGTGCTGCCAATAAAAAAAAAATTCAAAAAAAAAGAAGAAAAGAAAAGAAAAGAAGGAAAGATTAAAAAAAAAAGAATTTGTTTCAGCAGCAGAATTATTTTTTTTTCTTCTCTTACTTTGCTTGCTCGTGTAAGTTACTGCTTGGTGGCTATTTTGGTGCCTAGGCTCACATCTCTAGCACATTTGAACCTGGGACCAGCACAATATCGTCGTTGAACAATTATTCAACTTGTTTTTCGACTAACGTGGTTCAAGCTGTCCTTGTTTCTGCTTACAGCCACATAGCTCCACAAATTTAACTACAACAACACAGGGTGACACTTGGTGCTACGATTGTTGTTGTTCTTGTTGTGCCAGCATCCCTGCTGCAACGTGGTAAGAACAAGTAAGAACTTGGTTGGGCAAGTTTGAGTGAAGAGGAAATAGCATAACTTCCTTGTAGTGATATCAACAAATCCTTCTGTTTTCCTCTGCACTAACCATGTCAGGAGAAGAAGACGCCAATCATCGTCAACACTCACCGTGCACAAGGGGAATCATACAACATTTTGAGCGTCATACAAGGAGACACGCTGAAGCTCTTGAGGAGGATGTTCGTGTTACCAATGAGCGCCTTGGACTAATGGAGACGGCGCAGATTAACACCAACCAAAGACTAGCTGCGATGGAGGGCTCCATTGGAGCAGTTAACACTTCACTTGATGCTATTTTGCGTAGGCTTGAGAGAATGGAAGAAGTGCGTAGCAACGAAGATCGACGCCAAAGCAATGGTGGTAGTGAGGGGAGTGCTGGAGCTGAGAATGAGGATTTTTATGCAGGTGACACTGAGCTTGACGATGATGTACATCCTCGCAATCGACGTCCACAACACCACAATCGTCGTGCTAGACCTCCACGTCGAGAGGTACGTGACAATGGTGATTCACTAGGAAATATTAAGTTCACTATGCCTTCGTTTGATGGAAAATATGATCCTGATGCATATCTCACTTGGGAATTAGCTGTTGATCAAAAATTTGCTTGCCATGATTTTCCTGAAAATAAGCGAGTTAGGGCTGCAACTAGTGAATTTACTGATTTTGCTTCCATTTGGTGGAGTGAGTATCATCGTGCTCATCCAAATCGTGTTCCTCAGACTTGGGATGCCTTGAAAAGGGTCATGAGACATAGATTTGTTCCTTCATATCATGCACGTGATTTGTTGAATAGGTTGCAGCAATTCAAACAAGGAAACAAATCTGTAGAGGAATATTACCAGGAGTTGCAAACTGGTATGCTTCGTTGTGGCCTTGTAGAAGGAGAAGATGCTGGAATGGCAAGGTTCTTAGGTGGTTTGAATCGTAAAATTCAGGATATTCTTAATTATAAAGAATATACTTCAATTGACCGCTTGTTTCATCTTGCCTGTAAAGCTGAAAGGGAAGTGCAGGGACGTCGATCTAGCATGAGAACTAATACTTCTGCAGGTCGTGCTAGTTCTTGGACATCAAAATCAGCTGCGGCACCATCAGTTCGTGCACCTGCTCCACCCCCCTACAGCAACAAACAATCTGCAGCATCAAAATCAATTCAAGCGCCCGCTGAACCAACAAAAGGGGCAGCAAGTTCTGCATCCATTGCTTCTACAGGGAGAACAAGGGATATCCAATGCCTGCAATGCAAGGGATATGGACATGTGCGTAAAGATTGTCCAAGCAAACGTGTGCTGATCGTGCGACAAGATGGTGAGTATTCCTCAGCTAGTGATTTGGATGATGAAACATATGCTTTGCTTGCAGCTGACCATGCAGGTGGAGAAGAAGATCAGGTTGAAGAACACATTGGAGCTGCACATGCTGACCATTATGAGAGCCTTATTGTGCAGCGAGTGTTGAGTGCACAGATGAACTTAGCTGAACAGAATCAGCGCCACACCTTGTTCCAAACAAAGTGTGTGGTAAAGGAACGCTCTTGTCGTGTGATCATTGATGGAGGGAGTTGCAACAACCTAGCAAGTTCAGAGATGGTGAAGAAACTAGAATTGGCCACCCAGCCACACCCCCAACCTTACTACATTCAGTGGTTCAACAACAGCGGCAAGGTGAAGGTAACGCGGTTGGTTCGAGTTAGTTTGTCAATTGGCTCTTATCACGATACTGTTAACTGCGATGTTGTACCGATGCAAGCATGTTCCATACTTTTAGGTAGACCATGGCAATTTGATATAGACTCGTTGCATCATGGTAGAACCAATCAATACTCTTTTCTGCATAATGGGAAGAAGCTTGTGTTACATCCTATGTCCCCTGAAGATGTCTTGAAAGATGAACTTGCTAGAGCTAAGAAGTGGAACATAAAGAAGCATCTTGAGAGTGAAAATCAAATAATTGCTAAAGAACTTGAGCAACACACAAAGAAAAACACCAAACCAACTCCTGATAACAAAAATGAGATTAAATTAAAAGGTACCTGCTTGCTTGCAACCAAATCTGATCTGCAAGAGTTTGATGTTTCCACTGATGTTTGCTATGCTTTGATTTGCAAAGAAGCTTTGTTTTCACTTGAGGATATACCTATGTCTTTGCCTCCTGCTGTTACTAACCTTTTGCAGGAGTATGCTGATGTCTTTCCAACGGAGGTGCCACCGGGGCTGCCACCCATTCGAGGAATTGAGCACCAGATTGACCTCATCCCCGGAGCCTCCTTGCCGAACCGTGCTCCATATAGGACCAATCCGCAGGAAACCAAAGAGATACAGCGCCAAGTGCAAGAATTGCTTGACAAAGGTTACATTCGAGAATCACTTAGCCCTTGTGCTGTACCTGTTCTTCTAGTTCCTAAGAAAGATGGATCTTGGCGAATGTGTGTGGACTGTAGGGCGATTAATAATATAACAGTAAGATATCGCCATCCGATTCCGCGATTAGATGACATGCTTGATGAACTGAGTGGCTCAATTGTGTTCTCTAAGATTGATTTACGAAGTGGTTACCACCAGATTCGCATGAAGTTAGGAGATGAATGGAAAACTGCCTTTAAAACCAAGTTCGGTTTATATGAGTGGTTGGTCATGCCTTTTGGTCTCACTAATGCACCCAGCACTTTCATGAGGTTAATGAATGAAGTTTTACGTGCTTTCATTGGACGGTTTGTTGTGGTGTACTTTGATGACATACTGATATATAGCAGAACGCTAGAGGAACATCTTTCTCATTTACGTGCTGTATTTGATGCCTTACGTGATGCTCGTTTATTTGGTAACATTGAGAAGTGCACCTTTTGCACGGATCGAGTCTCTTTTCTTGGCTATGTTGTGACTCCACAGGGAATTGAAGTTGATCAAGCCAAGGTTGACGCGATTCGCAGCTGGCCAGTCCCCACAACAGTTACGCAAGTGAGGAGTTTTCTAGGACTTGCTGGGTTCTACCGCCGCTTCGTGAAGGATTTCAGTACCATTGCAGCCCCACTGCACGAGCTGACCAAGAAGGGTGTTGCTTTCACATGGACACCAACCCAAAGGAATGCGTTCGACACACTAAAAGATAAGTTAACACACGCACCCTTGCTCCAACTTCCTGATTTCAATAAAACTTTTGAGCTTGAATGTGATGCTAGTGGGATTGGACTGGGTGGTGTTTTGTTGCAAGAGGGAAAACCTGTAGCATATTTTAGTGAGAAGTTAAGTGGACCTAGTTTGAACTACTCTACTTATGACAAAGAACTGCTTGCCCTTGTTCGCACTTTGGAAACTTGGCAGCATTATTTGTGGCCCAAAGAGTTTGTCATACACTCTGATCATGAATCCCTAAAACACATCCGTAGCCAAGCAAAACTGAATCGACGGCATGCCAAGTGGGTTGAATTCATTGAGTCCTTTCCTTATGTCATAAAACACAAAAAGGGAAAGGAAAATATTATTGCTGATGCTTTGTCTAGGCGTTACACCATGCTTTCACAACTAGACTTTTTGGTTTGGAAACTATTAAGGAGCAATATGTCAATGATAATGATTTTAAGGATGTCTTGCTGAATTGCCAAGAGGGCAAGTCATGGAACAAATTCATACTTAGTGACGGTTTTGTTTTTCGAGCTAACAAGCTATGCATTCCAGCTAGCTCCGTGCGTTTGTTATTGTTGCAGGAAGCGCATGGTGGAGGGCTGATGGGGCACTTTGGTGTGAAGAAAACCGAAGACATCCTTGCTGCACACTTCTTTTGGCCAAAGATGAGGCGAGATGTTGAACGGTTCGTTGCTCGCTGCACAACATGTCAAAAAGCTAAGTCTCGTCTTAATCCTCATGGTTTATATATGCCTTTACCTGTTCCTAGTGTTCCGTGGGAGCATATTTCCATGGACTTTGTTTTAGGTCTGCCTAGGACAAAGAAGGGGAGAGATAGTGTTTTTGTTGTGGTGGATAGATTTTCTAAGATGGCTCACTTCATACCATGCCACAAGACAGATGATGCTATACATGTTGCTGATTTGTTCTTTCGTGATATTGTTCGCTTGCATGGTGTACCAAACACCATTGTTTCTGATCGTGATGCAAAGTTTCTTAGCCATTTTTGGAGGACCTTGTGGGCTAAGTTGGGAACTAAGCTTTTATTTTCCACGACATGTCATCCACAAACAGATGGGCAAACTGAGGTTGTTAACAGAACTTTATCTACTCTGCTTAGGGCTGTTTTGAAGAAAAATATAAAACTGTGGGAGGAGTGTTTGCCTCACGTTGAGTTTGCTTATAATCGTTCAAAACACTCTACTACTAAGAAATGTCCTTTCGAGATTGTTTATGGTTTTGTTCCCCGTGCTCCTATTGATCTTTTGCCCCTTCCAACATCGGAGAGGGTAAATGTTGATGCAAATAAACGTGCTGAACTGATGTTAAAACTGCACGAAACCACTAAGGAAAATATCGAATGCATGAATGCGAAATACAAACTTGCTAGCAGTAAGGGCAAGAAACATGTAACTTTTGAACCTGGTGATCTAGTTTGGTTACATTTAAGAAAGGATAGGTTTCCTGACTTAAGGAAATCTAAGCTGTTGCCTAGAGCTGCTGGTCCTTTCAAAGTTTTAGAAAGGATTAATGATAATGCATACAAACTTGAGCTCCCTGCAGATTTTGGGGTTAGCCCCACTTTTAACATTTCAGATTTGAAGCTTTACACGGGAGAAGATGATGACTTTGAGTCGAGGACGACTCAAATGCAAGAAGGGGAGGATGATGAGGACATCACTTCCACAGACACAACCAAACCAATTGCACAAGAAGGACCAATGACACGAGCTCGAGCGCGTCAACTTAATTATCAGGTCAAGTCATTCCTCGCTGTCCATAGTAGTTCTTTTAAGAATGGGGTACTGCTAAATCCTTGTGGTGATTTTGTTATGATTAGGAACATGGGAGGAGCACCAGAACCATCAAGCAGGATCGGACCATCAAGCAGGGCTAGATTGTTTCGATCATAATTTTTCACTCCAGATGTTGTTGAAGGTTCATGAGTACTCATCGGAAAGATCTCGAAGTCTACTTTCAGATGGGTCCAACCTCAGCTTCAAACTCCTCCAGACGTGATCAGAATCGTCCAAAAGGTGTTCGGACCTCCAGTCATGGGCTGAGGCCCATTGTATCCAGTTTAACCCACTAGGGGCCCTCTCTAAGTTAGGGTTTGAGTCCCCCACGCCTCCAGGATGTTTTTCCCACTATGTAAACCTGTGGTAGCCGTCATTTGATGGTGGGTTTTGTTCAGATGCAAGTTTAGCCTTAGCTACTTCCCTGTAAACGCGTGTGTCGACGAGACCACCCGATTTGCTTGATTCAGAACCCCAATTTCGTGATTATATCCAGATCTGTGAGTTGTCTATCTGTTCATCTTGTTCTTGCTTGTTCTCGATTGCTTGCAGGTTCAGGGTTGTTCTTGGCACAGCAAGAACAACAACGAATCGGAGCCGGTGTACCTGTTGCTAAGGCGCAGCAACCCTGTTGGTTGTTGTAGTCGGACAGCCAACGTCGAATCCACCCCAAATCGAAGTTATCCTCCTCTCATCGAAAGATCGGGATCAGCCCCTGGCATATCAGCTTTGACTTTGATTCCCTGTGAAACCTAGCTAGAACCGTCTTGACATGGAACTAACGAAAATCATGATCTCAAGAGCGAGTACTAAACACGTTTGGTTGAGTTGACAAGGTACAAGGTACTAGTATGTGTTAGTAGTAGTTGTATGGAATAGGGAATAAGATATATATTGTTAAATAGTACAGTACGTAGGAATCCTCGCAAAAGAAGAAGAAAAAGAAAATAATACAGAAGGAACGTGCGGGTTCACGAAAAATGTCCTTTTCGTTTCATTTTAAACACAGGAGGAATCCTAAATCCTTTTTTTTTAAGAGCTGCTAAACCCGAGTCAATGAGGAAACAAAAAACACGAGTTATTGACTTGGTTGTATCACGGCTGTTCGTCCAGTCCAGTCCAGTGTTCATTAGCTCTCTACCCAGTGCCCCCGCAAACCGCCGTTGTCCACGGAAGGCAGCTTGAACCAAAACGTGGCCAATTAAATCAATCCGTCGAATCAACGTTGTGCCCGTGGTTCCGCAAACTTGAAAGGAGGCCGATCGAGTGATGATTGAACAGTGCCAAACATGCCCAGTACAAAACCATGAAGGGAATAAGTTTCGACGACCGCTGAGGCCTTCCCTGGCGCTCTATTATTTTGGGTCAGTCTATACGTCACTCCAGCGTTCTATCGGCTTTAAACACTCGAGTATTTTTTGACCGTAAAACACAGAAATTTTAATCCAAAAAAAATCTAGATCATCACACTGATTCTTAGACATCGGATCTGGAATCAACGTTCTAGTTTTAAATAAAGTCTAAAATAAAAATAAACATATAACTCCACTGTTAATCTAATAAAACCCAAATCTAAAAAAGACCCATGATATTGTTATCTGACACGACAGAACCCCTCCTCAAAAGAAAAAAGAACATGTGCAGAATTCAAATAATCACTATACCTGTCAAAGACAAAATTAGGTAGGAGTTATAGTGTTAAACCACAAAATACAAAAAAAAAATCATAATTCCACATAAGCAAAAATGAAAACAAAGTGAGCATTTGCTATATTTAAAAACGTATAGCTGTAATTCACAAAAGTTATAATAATTTTACTCTAAATTTATAGTTTGATTAGGTATAATTATAATTAATACATATTTATAATGATACGCCCTCCGTCCACTTTTGAACCCACTAGCTAATAATTAGTATTTATTGAAAAAAAACGTTAAAAAAAATACATCATCAAAAAGAGGACACATGAAGGGGCATTAGAAAAAAGGAATTACATATATTATACGTGTAAATTACAACAAACGAACACTGAAATTACAGTACAAAGTTGATGTAACTATAGTTATTGTACGGTGTACATAGAGTAATATGGTATAATACTGTAACCAAACTAATGGGTGCTAATACACTCTAATTTAAGTGAGCTTAAAAGTAGTTGATTGGAAATAAAAATTAAAAAATATAAGAAAAAGTTACAATCAGTAAGGCAGCCAAGGAGCGTGGGGACAAAAGATAATAAACGATGGATGAAATGAGGACTGAATATGTTAGGCACGGTTAGAATTCTAATTAACTACCTTACTGACTAGTGGGGACAAAACGAGGTGCTCAACATAATAAAAACAGAAGCCAGCATCCATCGCACGAATAAAGTAGCAGACATCGACGGGCTGCAAAATCGGATGCTCAGCCTGCACAAAACACTCGAGCGGGCTGTAGCAAAACCGATTATTTTTAGTGCCTGGTTCATGCAGCCAAGCCGAGGGTCCGAACCAAACATATATGCTCAGACGTGGAAAATCGCCTTCGGTGGCTGGGCTGAGTGGGCTCTTGCCTCATTTTTCACTTCCTCCTCTGCTTTTCGTCACGGTTGCACCCGGCGCTGGCAAATCGCACGCTCTTTTTTTTTCCTCCCCGTAGAAAATTTGTACGACACGATCGGCCAAACAACAATATCATCGATCGTCGCGATTGCATTGCGCGGCACGGGAAGCGTGTGTAGCCAAAAACTAATTAACCCCGAAGAAACTCAGCAACGTGCACGCGCGTACGTGACGCGACGCAGCAAATTAAAAGAAGTCGATCGTTCCACGTACGTCGGTCAACAATCTGAAACTCCACGTACGGGGCCTTTCATCATCATCATCAGGTAACTAGTAGTAGTACTTAGATAAGCACGATGGATAAGCGAAGCAGTACACGCCAAAGAAGCAGAAGAGGTAGGTTAAAATGGAAAAGAAAAAAAAAAACAGAAAGGGGATCGGCCACGTGCGATTAGCAGGCGCCGTCGCGTCAATGCGACTTGCTGTGGGAAGAGAAGACTGACGATAATGGTGCGAGGTCGATCGATGGAGCATCGCACCGGACCACGCGCGGCGCGGAGAGCGACCACACTCCCCCCCCCAGCTGAGCAGGGGGATCGCATCGCCGTCGCAGCTGGATGGCTGGACGGATCCCGTCCCGTTCGGATAGCCTCCGGGTCCACGTGTTTTCGTCCCAGCTCCCCAAAGCTCCAACCATCCAGGCGCCCGGGTGCGCGCGTTCGTATCGTCGCTTCCGTTCGTCCGCGCCCGCCGCGCCGCCGGTGAATCGCTGCTCCGATCCACCCCGTTGCGGCGTCAGCAGCTTCGCGTCTTCCGATCGATCGAGGCACGTGGAGTTGGCGGGAAATCAGTCCGCGTGCCACGAGCACAGAAGAAAAAAGAAAAAAAGAGCTTGTGATCGGGATCGCTAGGTATCGATCAGCCGGCTGGGACGGAACGTTTTTGTAAACCTTGGTGAGGAGTCTGAGGACTAGAGCTAAAACATCATTTACATTGTAACGGAGGCTTTGTGCATGTCTATGCACAAATAGCTCTTCTAACCGAAAACAAAAAAAAAAAAAGATCGACTAATGAAAGAGTGAGAAAAGCAGGTCTCCATTTAGGTGTTCTACACTTGTAGCCAACCACTGCTTGCAGCTTGGCAGCTCTGCCCCGTCGCTGAGTGCTTGTATGTTGCAAGCACGCCGTGATGATATACATACACGTTCGGAAGAAAAGGAAGGAGAAGCTGTGCACGGCTTTGCCTTTTCGACCCAAGCACACGACGATCCAGCGATCGACGACGAGGCCTCGTCAGACGCTTATCACTTCAGTCACGTTTCCACGCAAGATAATCGAGTACTATGTGACCGAAGCGGCCGAGAGAAGAAGAAGAAGAAGGATGTTCACTCAGCAACCTAATTTCCGGCGCTAGCGATAGACATTACTATTTGGCTCATTCACGGGTTCGATCGATCGGGGATGGGATCGCAGCCAGATTCATCATTCATTCATTCATTCATTCCGAAGATACTGCTGGCGCTGAGGCCGACGTACGTACCGCGTTCAGCCCCCACGACTCCGGATGCACGGAACGGGGGACGAGGCTGCCTTTCCTTAATTCCTGGCAAGTAGTACAGTACTACTTAGTTGTCTTCCCGAGTTTAGCATAAGCACGGTGACCAATTTTGAATTGTACTGCGGCAGGAGGAGGCAGAGGCGGCCTGTGTCTGTCTGGATGTGAGTTTGGTTCGTTGAACATGCCCGTATTTTCACCGCGAGAGCGAGTCTCCGAGGCCTCTAGGTACGGTCAAGCACATCACGCACGGGCACGGCGCGTGGTCGGTACAGGTGCGCGAAAAGGTTGTGAAGTCGAGGCGCACTTTCCCGAGAGTCCATCCACCTCGCAATCAACAACGTGGCAGCCATTGGTTAAATTTTTTCTAGTATTGAATACTTCTTCTTTTTTTAGACAAATCTAATGAGTAGAAGCACGTTATTCTAATTTCGTTCTTGCTGGTCGAAATTAACCTTTTCCTACACGACTATAAGTATAAATAAGCAACTGCCAATTAATTGGGGAGGGAAGGTGGCAAAGTTTTGCCCCGCTGGAATAGCTGTTGGTTTTTGGGTCGGGGACGGTGATGGAATTTGCCCTGCGGGCGAGCTCCAAGAATATAGGGTTGATATCTCGACCATTCACGTTCACCATACTAAGTAAATGTTTAAATCTCATGCTGCATGGCCCCAAAATCTCAATCTGCAACACTAAATACTACTAGCCAAATATGGGGTTCATGCGCCACGCTTGGCACACTGCAGTTACATCTGCAACTCTCAACTGCTGCAATCCCCCCTTAGCCGTGGAATGGGTCCGGATTCATACCCCACCATCCGCCGTCCGTCCCTGTACGCGCGCGGCTGAGGCTTGTCCACGTCTTCCTCGCCTATAAATTCGGCACATCTCAGGTTCCCCAGCCCCGCGCCGCCCTCTGATCTGTTTTTATTGTGTGATCTCATCTCCTGCTCACTTCCAACGCGCCTACGCATCCCATCCCAAATGGCCCAGGCTCTAGGAATGCCCGCCGTCGTTGCCTCCGACCTCGTCACCCTGAAGCGCCCGTTCCAGAACGACGACGGGACTGGCGACGAGAAGCCGCAGCGGCCACTCCGCCGCCGCGAGGCCGACCCCGCGGCGGCGCTGGCGGCGGCGCGCCACGAGTTCGGCGAGCACGGCGGCGTGAACATGTCCATCGAGGCGTCGGCGACGTTCACGGTGATGGAGCCGGACACCATGCGGCGGCTCTTCGCGGGCGAGCTGGGCCCGGACCGCGGCGACATGTACATCTACAGCCGGCACTTCAACCCGACGGTGCTGGCACTGGGTCGCCAGATGGCGGCGCTGGAGGGCACCGAGGCCGCCTACTGCACCGCGTCCGGCATGTCGGCCGTCTCCTCCGTGCTGATGCAGCTGGTGGGGGCCGGCGGCCACGTGGTGGCGTCGCGGTGCCTGTACGGCGGGACCCACGCGCTGCTGTCCAGGTTCCTCCCCCGGACCTCGGGCGTCCGCGCCACGTTTGTGGACGCGGACGACGAGGCGGCCGTGCGCTCCGCCGTGGTCCCCGGCGAGACAAGGGTGGTGTACGTGGAGACGGTGTCGAACCCGACGCTCGCCGTCGCCGACATCCCCATGCTGGCGCGGGTGGCGCACGAGGCCGGCGCCAAGCTGGTCGTGGACAACACCTTCACCCCCGTCGTCGTCTCCCCCGCGCGCCTCGGCGCCGACGTCGTCGTCCACAGCGTGTCCAAGTTCATCAGCGGCGGCGCAGACATTATCGCCGGTAAGGACACACATGCCTACGCCATCTATCGTCAACTGCATGCATCGATAGCGACAGGAATCCCTAGTTTAATTCTGCATTTTTGCATTGACGCGTAGTTAATTAATACTTGCAAGTTGCAATTTATTAGGGAAAAATGAACACTATCTAAAGGATCGTCGTAGTTAGGCCAAAGAGCTAGTATATGCTAACGTACTGTACTGTACTGTACTCCTACAGACGTATGCCGTAGTATCCGATCGTCACGGAGTGCCTGTGACCGCGTGTAGTGTCTGGTATAGTGATGATGAGCGTGGAGAAAAGCAAGTTTGTTTTTTTTTTTCAAAAAAAAAACATGTTTGGGAAAAAAAAGGTCTGTTACGGTGTTTGGATCAACAGTAATCGTTCATAATCAGATCTAACGGTTAAGAATATGAAAGTATCTACTAAAAGGTATTTAAAATAATAGACTGATGTCAAAATAGATAGACTCGATATCAATTTTTTAATATTAATAGTTAGGATTAATTTTTTAAAAAAATACCTTTCAAAGACTATAACAAAACGTAAAAAAATAGTACCAGTAATCATGAGTAATAGGAATGTCGAACTTGTGAAAGTAACGCTTACTGCAGCATTCCCAGCAGGATAACATCACGTACCCGTACAACACAATTTGGTGCACAGAGACACGTGCGCGGTCCAGATCGAATTGTTTAGTTTCCTGATAAGAACTAAAACTAGTAGTGAGTAGCGACAGTTACTTCCTTCGCTAATAAATTAGTATTATCCGAGAAGAGTTTAACACATGGAGGTAGTAGAATAATAAGCCTTAAGTGGAGCGCTAATTACTCTCGTCTGCGCTCTCTAACCAGATTCTTCAAACATGCTAGTAGGATCGATCAACTATACTAGTAGCATTTTGGAGGCCAGAACCGCAACTGTGCCTCGCAGAATTTACTGGAATGACATTGGCCATCAACCATACGCATGTGGCGACGACGCAGAGCGTCCCAAACTAGTACACAAACCGCCGAGTGCCTGGCCTGGCCCCTTCTGCACCCGGACTCCTGATGCTGGCATTAGTTTGGCAGCTGTTTGATGAGTGCGAAGCAGCGCGCGTGATGTGGTGACCCCATCTACTATACTGGCAGCTAGCTTACCCCACCCGTTCCCAGCGGCCTGGCATGCTCCATGTGTTGCACGTCCTCCTCCGTCGATTCACTCGACGTACAGATTGCTAGTAGTGCCGGCCTAGTTCATCATTGTGGGCGATGGCGTCACCCGTGATGCAGATTTGTTTGGTACCATCTCTTCCCTTAACCTTGGGAGTCGTACGTACCGGTGCAAGCAGACAAGAGGTGACCATGCTTTGCTTGCCTGTAGTTTTGTCGTTGAGGTTTGATCGGTGCATAATTGTACTGGCGCTCGTGCAAATCATCATAGCTGTCATTGCTACGTGGACGAAAGTTAATTTTGCTGATGTGCATTTTGTTTTTTTCCATTCCAGGGGCCATCTGCGGGCCGGCGGGCCTGGTGAACGCGATGATGGACCTGCAGGACGGCGCGCTTATGCTTCTGGGCCCGACGATGAACGCGAAGGTGGCCTTCGAGCTGTCGGAGCGGCTCCCGCACCTTCCGCTGCGGATGCAGGAGCACTCGCGGCGCGCGCTGGCGTTCGCGACGCGGATGCAGGGGCTGGGCCTGCGCGTGCTGTACCCGGGGCTCCCCGACCACCCGCACCACGCGCGGCTCGGCGCCATGGGCAACCCCGGGTACGGCTACGGCGGCATGCTCTGCGTCGACATGGGCACCGAGGACCGCGCCAATCGCCTCATGCACCACCTCCAGAACACCACCCAGTTCGGGCTCATGGCCGTCAGCCTCGGCTACTACGAGACGCTCATGTCCTGCTCGGGCAGCAGCACCAGCAGCGAGATGCCGCCCGAGGACCGCGTGCGCGCCGGCATCTCGCCCGGACTCGTCCGCATGTCCGTCGGCTACAACGGCACGCTCGAGCAGCGCTGGGCGCAGTTCGAGCGCGCGCTCGCGCTCATGCAGCCGCCGCAGCCGCAGCTGCACCAACTCAAAGCTGCTGCTGATCGCGAAGCGGATGCCGCCAGCAACAACCACCGCAAGCACTGACGACGACGCATCTTCTTCCGACTCTTTGCTGCTGTGTGCTGCGTGTCTGCTATGTGGGGGTACATATTAGTGTTACTAGGCTGCACCATTCAAGTAAGATTAAGCGCCGTCTGATCCCTCCGGTTCAGATGGACGCCTATGTAAGCCGCTTCTTCTGTGAGGAACCTGGATCGGAACTCATTAATAAATGCGTCTTTAAGATTTACTACTTGTTTTCTATTCGCTGTTTGGTCTTAACAACTTGCAGTTGCAGTTTCAGGTTCATAATACATATGCATAGATACTACCTTCTTTATCTAGGACCTTATATTTGAATCACGGATTGATTTACAAGGGCACTAGTCTGAAACTGGCAGAGGATGTTCTTTCTGATATACTAGTATACTCATGATGAGTGTCGTCCGTCACGTTTGTTGTTAAGGTTCAGGCTGTCTGAAAGACGTTCTGGATCATTTTCTTCGGAGCAGCCATTGCAGCGGATTCGAGCTCTGAGATTTCAGCAGGGCTCAGCCGCCAGCCGAGCGCGCCCAAGTTCTCCTCGACGTGTCTGACTGTTTTCACGCCCGGGATAGGAATTGTGCCCTTGCAGATGCACCAGTTTATGGCCACCTGCATTCACAGCATAAGCAGCATACCATCACCAACCACTGAATGTCTGAATCACAACACTTGGACCACGAAAATGCCATGCTAGCTGTTCAGCAAGCTGAGGCGGCATTGTACTGACACTCGGTCAGACCAGCCCTCTCCCTCTCCATGTTGAAGAACCGTGCAATGCATGTGCTATGTTTTTTTTTAAGGGTATGCGTGTGCTATGTGTGTGAACAAATGTACATGTTAAGGCAGAATTGCCCGTCGGATAGTCAAACTTGGTGATTTCCACGGCCATTCTGTCATCGGTGGGCACTTACCTGAGACATGGTTTTCCCCTTCTTCTCTGCAATCTTTCTCAGACAGGTCAGTAGAGACTCCAACCCAGGAAGAATTTGCCGGAATAACACAGACCTGTAGCGAAGAGAACAGCAAAATACACCCTGAAAACATGCACTTTTTAACCGTCAAAACCGAAGTTCAGGGAAAACCAAAGGAGAGCTGATCACCTCGGTCCACTTGGAAGGTTAGATGTGTTGTACTTTCCGGTAAGCATCCCTAATCCAAGTGGACTGTATGCGATGAGCCGAATCCCCAACGACTCACACACGGCTTTCAGTTCCATCTGCTCATCGCCCATGCTCAGCAGCGAGAATTGAACCTGCATGGCTTGGTACTTTCAGATAAAGCAGCACTGATGAGCCAGAAGTTCAACGAGACATAGGACTATTTCCTGTTCGTACCTGAGCTGAGCTCAAGGGAACACCTTTAGAGGCTAGATAGCTGTGGATCTTCAGAAGCTGCTTCGGCCCGTAATTGCTGACACCAACGGCACGAACGAGACCCTAAGAAGCACAACTTTCATTCAGACTGTCTGCCTAACCAGCCAGATCATATGATGCGTAGTACAGATTATACAGAGTGGAATTCAGTAACTTCTCGCTATGCAATAATAATTTGGTCAAAAATGTTTGTCAGTGCACTGACCCTGTCATACATTTCAACTAGACCATCCCAAAGAGCGCGCTCCTGCAAAGGTGCATAGTTAGCGGTTGACCAATGCAGCTGCCCTATTCCCAGGCGATCCAGTTGCAACCTTTCCAATGAAGACCTGAAAGTAAGCACGTGTCAAGTCACATAAATGTTCATACTTTTCGGCCAAAAGAATTGATGATTAATTACATTGCCTAATGTTCCTATCAAAGCAACTGCTCTATAATGGGGAAAAACTGCTATGAATAAAATGGAATATAGTTGATATACATTAAGCAGAAAAATTGGGAGAATACTTGCAGGCGCTGACAAACTGCCCCGATGTAAGTCTCCAGGGATATGCAGCAAATTTCGTTGCAATGACCACATCATCCGGAGATTTAATTTGTCCTGGGATATTGCAAAGAAACAAAATTCAACAATTTCAACTGACAGAAAGCACATTAGTTTTATAGTTTCCACTTTCTGGAAACTCAAGTTAAAATATCAAAGTAATTCAGTCTAACCTTCATATTCACGGATGAATTTCCCCAGGAGCCGTTCACTCTGTCCATTCAACTTTCCAGTTCCATAGGAGTCAGCAGTGTCAAAAAGGTTTATGCCATTCTTCAGAGCCAAATTGAAACACTCCTGAAGTTCATTGTCCATGCTTTCTTGGTAACCCCAGAGTAACTGGTTTCCCCATGCCCACGTTCCGAAACCCATAGGGGAAACGGAGAGGGGACCTACTTTCACCTAAATTCAGGAAAACAATGTTACTTTCGGAAGATTTTGATGATGAAAAATGAATGGTGCCTTTAATCACTAAATCTAAATTCCATATTGTGTGGCACAATGTAGTTCAGAGTTCAGATTCTAAAGAGAGCTCGGAAAGATAAACGGCTTGCCATTTTGGCTTAACAAAGGCAATTCAGAAAGCCTGAAACAGTGAAACTTGAGACAAAATAAATGAAACCATATGAGATCAAAATTGAGGCATTACTTTTTTGGACCATCGAAACTAGCAGAATTGATATTATAATTTAGTCCTACTCCTGCTAGATGAAAATATGAGAGTAGTTTGCCTGATCCTCCCACACATTGTACAATGCATCAACCAAATTCTATAACTCTTGACGTATTGTACGCACGACAGTAGAACCGGTTTGGACTTGAACCCATTGGACTGCTCATAATCTAATATTCAAAAAGGCATGTGCATGGAGCTTTAAGTTGGTGAAAGCAGTGAGCTTCTGTCATCTAGTCTGTCTTGTCTCTAACTGTAGGGAAACAACACGGGGTACAAGGAACTTCTTGGTTCCCGTGCCTGGCTTCGATTAAGTGGAATACAGCCATCAGTGACAGCAGTAGTAACCTCACTATTCGGCGCATAGCTGGACACTTTAAAGATGTTATTATCCTAATCACGTTCCTGCTCCAACTTCCATGAGCAAAAGCAGGGCTCCTATGGTCATCGGATCCGTCTTCGCGTTCGTGCTTAGGGAGGCAGGAGATCTAGGTTCAGTGACGACGTGCACATTCAGACAGAAATCAAGTTTGCACCAGCGTCCTCTTCGCGATGGCAAGCTGTAGATAAGATTATTCAACCCCGTGTCATGTCGCATGAATATATAATATATCTAAGACCAGCAATTAGCAATGGACGGTTTTTGCCAAAAAAGCTAATACTACACTACTGTCTAAAAAATTTCAAACCAAGTCACAGGACTGCTGCACCTAGGGATGCAAGTGAATGCCACGTTGGATATTTTGTAGGTCAAACACCCTATTTCATTTTAAGTGATTAGTTTGTGATGGTGTGATATAAATTAGTTCAGTTCGTAGAGTATTGGGTCTATCCATTGACCTAAAAACTGCAAATAAACTTGCTACCCTAGCTGCACCGCACTATATTAAATTTTGCATTATAAGTTTATGTACTATACAAAGGAGTAGTACTATTCAATTGTCAGTCGTAAAATACGATGAATTCTTGCAGTATATATGCAAGCAGCAGCTACCTTTTCCCACGGCCAGAAGAGGGGCCCGAGGCGCAGCGCCGCTGCAGGCGGCGATGTCAGGCGCCGGAGGCAGCCTTCTCCATGGCCGAGCGGCGGCGCTGCGAAGGCCGGCGGCGGCAGAGCCATCGGTGGTGAAGAACAGGAGCCGGGCGGTGGCAACATGTTCAGACGCGCGCGCGGTGCGCTCTGGTCCGTTCGTTCATCCGCCGATAACACCAGCGGATGAGCTCTTTCTCCTCGCGCCAGTGCCTCTCCAGGCCCTCTCGTCTTCCCCCTGGGTTCACGTCACAGCAGGTGTTAAGGCCCAAAAACGAAACGGACCAGATCGTAGAGGCCCAGACCTGGCCAGGAGCCCGCCCTTTTTTTTCGGCGAAGAAGTCAATTTAACCACCGTCAACTATTATAAGTTTATATAACAGTCCGGATTTCATTCTCTAATTACAAAATCAGATAGTCTAACTCCCTTAACAAGCAATGCCGTTCGCTTAAACTTCCCAGCTGGTTTTGCAATTAGAGGATTAATGTTAACATTTGACACGGTAGCACGCTGCATGGTTTATCGATGGAGTTCAGTAGCAGGATTTCAGAGCCAAAAATTATCGTTGGAGTTGCAGAGATATGCTGTACCACAAATGAATATGAATGGTGGCACTAATCGTCCAAAAGAAGAAGAAAAGGTAGGAGCATACTACAATATGATTAATATGTATACACGAATTTAATTTCAACAAGACAAATCCCGGCAATCTATCGATCAGTATGGGAAATCGTTGTAGCCACCGTTATGCGGCCCACGACGGCGTTCGCTTCCACCACCGACAACGTAGAACAGGTCATCAGAGAAGTCGGCCATCTCGTTGATGAGCTCCTCCAGCTGGCACGGCGGCGGCGCGCGGCCGCCGTGGAAACCGGTCGGGCGCATGCGCATCCCACCCTGTCCATCGTCGGCAGCTTTCACCGGGCTCGGCCTATGCACCGCTGGCGCGGGCGCGCGGACGACGGCGCCCCTGCCGCTGCAGCCGGTGAGGCGCTGCACGAGGTCCTTGAACCCCGCGGCGTCGGAGGCGACGAACTGCGTCTCGATGTAGGTGACCTTAACGTCGCCGCCGTTCTTGTCCATGCTGTGCTGCTCTCTCTTCCTCCGATCCTCAGCTCAGCTCACTCGAAGTACGTAGTACCGTCTAGTGAGTGTCGTGGCAGGCTGCTTGTTCTCTCGGAGTCTCGGTGTGTGTCGAGGAATGAGTAAACGATGCGGGCGTGTTGGACTGTTGGCGAATGGTGCTGAGCTAAGCCTTTTTGGACCTCTCCATTTATAGTGCACGGTCGTATATGGGGCGGGCTACTACGGCCACGGAGAACTCGTCTCGGCTTCGCATGGCAACTTGCAGAGGTGCAGCAAATGTGGGTGACTAGCACGTGGACAGGGACGTATGGGGCTAAAAAGTTTACGGGGCCGGCATGTCTGTGGGCCGGATGCGGTGGTGTGCTGGTACAGCGCCTTTGATGATTGATTGACTGAGTCGTCGATCTGGTCGCGCGCGGCGCTAGGAAGCGCTGACGGAGCCGGTCAACTTTCGGGTACCGAGCCCCGACCCCGGAGGCCGGAGCGGATGGATGGATCATGGATGGCGACGAGACGGTCAACAGCCCTCGTGCGGAATCATCATCAATCATCCCGTACCCAGCGCGCTTTGGCGGCGCTCGCTCGTCCGTCTTCCGTCTTCCTCGCTACTGCTGCTGGCTGCTCCCATAATGTGATGGCACAACTCATCAGCAGAGCCTTCGTGTTGCGTTCAGTGTGTACACTGCATCGACAGGTGACTAGTACGTAATCAAAAGAACGAGTCCAACCACTTTTTAAATTAAATCGCTAAATTAAAATTTAAAAAATAGCTCTTCAATCGTTTTCTATACTATGTTCCTAAACTTAACAAGTTGCTAAATAAATTCTCTCACTTTTCATATTTAAAGACCAAATTAGAGCTCCCAAAACATCAAAACAACTTCATATATGGGCTAGACCGAAGAAAATTACATACGTGATAAATATTTTAAGTAGATTTGATAACTTATATTAGTAGTTGTTAGATTACATAAATTCTTTTACTACCGATACTTATTTATAAACTTGATAAAGTAGTATTTTAGAAGTAAAATTTTAAAGATTGGTTGAAGATGCTCTTAACAAGTAAAGCTTACTGATGTGCGGCGGTGATTTTGGCTTCTTCTTCTTCTTCTTCTTCTTTTAGTTAACTACACCACTCCTCCATTTAGACCTTGTTCAGGTGCCAGGAGATTATTAGGAGGGATTAAAAGGGAGATTCAATCTCTAGGGTTCATTCCTCCTCGTCAATCCTTTTGGAATGAAAACAAAAAATCGAACGGGCCCTTAGGTGATTTCGGCTTTCTGATTCCGCTTTTCCGAGGCGCGATCTGTGGGCCGGTGAACATATGGTGGACGCGACGATGAACCTCAAGCAAGACCTGCAGGAGGGCGCGTTGATACTGTTGGGCCTGACGATGAACGCCGATGTGGCTGGCCTTCGACCCGTAAAACTTCTTCGTCTCTAACCGTAGTGATAGTGAAACAGCACGGAACTTTTTGATTCCCGTACCTGGCTTCGACTAGGAATTGAACTGTAGGTTGTTTCAAAAAAAAAAGGAATAAACCTGTAGGAGCTACTATGCAGCTATCAGTAAGACTAAGACAGCAATGCTCCTACAAATAATCGACTGCAGATATCGATTAAAATACACCACTCGATCGGCGCACAGCCGGGCACTTAGAGCAGGCAGGGCTCCGATGTATGTATGTATGGTCATCGGATCCGTCTTCGCGGTTCGTGCTTAGGATTACTAAGGAGGCAGGGATATCTAGGTTCAGTGACGCCGCGCACATTCAGACAGAGCATCAAGTTTGCACTGGTGTCCTATTCGCGAGATGGCAACAAGCTGTGTGTAGGTTAGATTATTATTCAACCTCGTGTCATGTCGCGCCTGAGTATATTCCAAACCAAGTCTATGACGGGGCGCTCTCGTCGGTTCATCCGGCGGATGGCTCTGGCTCTTCCTCCTCGCGCCACTGCCGCTACGGGCCGTCTCGTTTTCCCGCTCGATAGCGCACGTCAGAAAAAACAGAAGGCGTTCAGGCCCGAAAACGAAACGGACGCGCGATCGTAGAGACCCAGGCCAGGCCTAGTAGAGACGAATGGAACGGGCCGGAGACCGGAGAGACCGCGCACACGTGGGGGGACTAGGGAGTAGGGACTCGGGAGCGAGCTGCTCTCTGCCCCGCGGCGCGCCCCGGCGAGGGGAATCTCACCTCCTTCGGGGCTGGGGCTGGGGCTGGTGAGTAAAGCCGGTACAGTTTCGCCTGCTCTGCTCGCACTGACTGGTTGGTGACGGTGGTAACTCGAACTTTTACGCGCTGCGGCAGCGAGGGCATTGATGATTGATCGAGCCAGTCGATGCAGAGGCAGAGCACAGGCCCCGTGAGGAGTTTAATGGCCGCTGTTTCTCTTTCTCCTCAGCTCGTGCATGCAGAGCTGTCTTTCCGCGCTCCGGTCCGGGGAACGCACGGATCTCGAGGCCGCCCGTCAAAAAGGTCTAGGGCGGAGCGGAACGGCTGGCGTTCCCAGTAGTAGGAACAGATGCCGCGCCGGGGCCATGCCAGGTTGCCAGCCAGGCGGGGGGCGCTGCGCTGTGCTACTCCTTGGTGTGCGAGACGTCGCGTCGCTTCCGTCTGACTGAGGTTGGACTTGGTTGGCACCGCCGCCCGCCCGCCCGCCCGCGCAGAGGACCAGGGACGGGCACGGGCGCGCGGCAGCCGCGTGGCGCGGCAGGCCGACGAGACCGAATCATTTCGCAATCGATTGCGCCTGCATGCATCCCTGGCCGTGTGAGGGTCCTCTGACAAAACGCTTTTCTGGATTGGATCGCAATCTGCAGAGACGCTAAAAAGAAAAACCGAAACGGCCATCGGTATACATCTGGCTTCCCGAGGGTTTCGGGAGAGAAATTTGCAATCTCAGTGTACTACTACTAAGGGGCCGTTTGAACATTTAAGACAAAAAAAAAAAACTTACAGAATTCCTGGCCATGTATCTTCCTTCTGTATCATAACGTATACACATGGTTAGTTGTTGTCGGAGGAAGCAACCTTCTGTATCTCAACTTTCTACGCGCTCACTCAACTCTCGAGATAAAATCTTGAATGTAGTTGTTTTACAATAGTATTACAAATATATTTTTTTACATCATGTCTTATAAATTCATAAAAGTATGACCAGTATCATAAATTTTGTTGAGATTTATTTTGTCTATAGAAGAATTTAAAAACACAACTTACAATTTTACACATCTCAAGTAATTTTTTAAATAAGTTGAATACTGATCAAAAGATGGCATCAAAAGTGAAGGATGCCAAATATTTTTGAACAAAGGGAGCACTACATATAGCATATCTATTTACTAGTTTCTTATTCTGCTACACGCGATCTAAAAATGTGGACAATGACCTTTTTGGATGTGGACAAACTTTGTAGTCAGCGCATTGTTCATACCAGCAAGGTAGCAAGTCTACGACAAGCTGAGATGGGGGAGCGGGAGAATATATATGATGAAAAAAGTGAACAAAGAACCTAATTGTGAACTTAGAGCGTACGAAGTAGTAGCAGTATAGATATTACTGAGTATTAGAGATACAACTCTCCATTATGGTCAGCTGCAAAGCATAATATGGTACTGTAGTAGTACTACCATTATTCATACAGTACCATTATTCAGGCAGATTCATACGTCTGTATTTTTTTCCTGGGAAAAAACGTGAATGTATACCAGAAAATGAACCCGCATCTTACTATTGAAGACCTTTGTTAATTACACAGTCATCAGTCAGCATAAAAATCCTTTAAATTTTCATATGGCAAACACATGCTTCTCCAATTTTTGTGTTTTATCAAGTAGGTACATTAGGCTAGTTATGCGTACGTCGCCACATGGAGAGTGTATCGAGTAGGGAAAACGAAACAACCGAATAATCCATGATCTTATGTATCTCACCTGCAGTCATGTGCTATTGCAGAAATACTAAAAACCTCCCACGCCCACCAATGCAGTCCCTCAGTACCCAGACACACCGGCAGGCTTGATCGAATTAATAAGTCCCAACTAAAATTTCTTCAAAAGTATGTGAGGATTTAACGACTGAGGATAGGAACGATGCTATGTTCATCTGCATCATCCAACAAGTAAATAAGGAACCATATAATACTTTTAATGCTTGTGTTGAGCCACAAGTGGTACTCGGAGCACCCGAAAGATTGAGTACTTAGGATCTGGAATCTATACAAACAACACCCTGTCCAAAATGACAGAAGATCGAACTAAAACAAGCATTTTATGTTCAAGGGTTCAAGTGTGTTCATAGCCTTTTCCCTTGTACTCAACGAAAGTTACAGACAATATTCATGTCTCAGGCTAATATATAACTTACGTACGCAGTAAGGTTTTAGTTACATCTCAAACTGCTTCTTTGATCCAAATGTTCTCATTTTAAAACTGCAGATGGTTCTGCTGCTAAAAAGTGGGAGAGCTCCACCACACCGGCCGGTTCTTGAACTTGCACACTCAAACCACACATGAGGTCGAGCGCCCCGTTGAGAAGAACAACAAACACACCTCGATCCATCTCCACCAGGACCCATACATCGATGTAGTAATCAGCTCAAGCCTCGAGGAATACACACGAAATCTCATCTTGAAACTAGAAATACGTATACGTATAGTAGTACTAGTATTATATATATAGATAGCTCCAGGTCACAATTTTGAAATGACCGTAGCGAAATATTCAGCACTACACTGCATCTTTTCCTGATAGTGTGTCTATATCTCCCTCCAATACCTTGAAGAAGGGGCCAGCACCAAGAACAACTGACCTGTTCTCAAATCTTGAAAAGTTGAGCATCGATCTGAAAAAAATGCAAGAACATGCAAACAGACGCAGATGTGAACAAGTCTTTTAGCAGCTATATATATATATATATGGAAAAGTTTGTGAATAGCATCACACTCCAGTAATGGATACTAGACAGGATATTTAGGGTTAGAGGAAGAAGATGCAAGTGAACAAACGAATAGCCACAGAGAGAGAGAGAGGAAAGAGAGAGCGAACAGTATTCTCCCAATCAAGAGTTAATGATGAAAACTTTTCAGCGCTCTGGCAGGGCACCAGAGTGGAGAGAGGAGTCAAAAGCAGGTCATCATTACACCAATCTGCTTGCCCTCATTTCAAAAGAAGCAAACAAATAACAGAAAAATGAATATCATGATTCGGCTATACGAATCCAAATAAAAACCGTTTGAAAAAAAATGAAACAAAAACAACCGGTGCTACTAGATATCTCCGATTTTTTTGAAGCTATTCCTGAGGGGAATGAAGCCTGGTCCGAGATCTCGCAAATTCGAGAGGAAGAATAAAATCTATCAGATCATCCTCGAATCACAGGGCAAAACCTTGAACCAGACAACATTCCACTCAGAAGTAAATAGCTTCATACCCTAACAACCTCTCAGCTCTCCTCTTCCTTTGCTAGTACTCCTCCTACTAGGGTATGTGTGTGAGTGTTGCCTCTGAGAAGCATGGGTATGTATAGACACAACCACAGAGGTGTGGTGGCATGGTCCACTGCGTGAGCGGTCATGATATGTGAAATGATTACTGCTACACGAATTTTGAAGTCACAGCAATAATTCTGTTTACTACTATTAAAAATAGTGCTCCCTAACGCTGTAGTATGTCAAACCAGCCCTAGATTCGACACTGACAACTGGACCGAACGTGAGTGGCTCCCGCCTGTCAGTTGCAAGGTGCGCACAACGCTAGACATCAGACCGGCTACAGGTAAAACCACATGGAAAAAAACAGAGGGCATTAAATAACCATAAAAGCGGGAATGAATGGTGACAAGGACACGGCGGCAGAGGGTCGGACCTACAGCTACGGGGTGGTGTCGCTGTTGGAGAACCCGCATGGGTGTGTTTCCCACGGCAGCCGTCCATCACGATCTCGACGGATGAGAAAGGGGGTCGCGCGCAAGCAAAACCCTAGAGACGAACGATGATGACGCGAAGGGAGGGGGGGGGGGGGGGGGGGGGGGGGGCAGCCACTGGGGGAGTGGTTGAGTTAAATGCGCGGCCCAAGATTTGGAATTTGGTGTGGTGCTTGTTTTTGGTGCTGGCTTTGTTTGTTTGGGCCGGCCTCTGCATTATTCAATTCAATTTTCATCACCATCTCCAACAACACACAAGCTGTGCTCCAAAAAAAAAAATGGCTGTGTGTTTGTCGGAGAGAGAGGGATACTACTGTAGCTAGAGTTCATGGTGGCATGACATAGTACAGTATTACTGTAGACTCTGACCTCACAACACAACACCTAAAAATATGAGTTACGAGGGCAGGCCCTTCAAAAGTTTTTTTTGTTACTTTTTAATTACAACTTTGAACGGTGCCACCACCAACGGGCAGCAAAAGTTTACTACACTAGAGCGCGCACACGGAGCATCGTCAAAGTAAACTTATTTATTTATTTATTTTGCAAGGAGTCACAGTAAACTTTCGATAGATCGGCAATAGAAAACTAAGACGATCACATCTGTCTTTTACGTGTAGTACTCAGATATGTTTGATTAATGACCGTGTCTCGTGATGACACACTAGTACTAAACAAATCTTTTAATTTATCAGTCAAATCTCTGATTATGCATAGTTTGACGGTCATCATCTCGTGCACATCGCGAACGGCGAACTCGTCACACAAGACAACATCGTGTCTGCCGGCAATACAAAAACACAATACGCACAGCGCATATATATAACCCCCATATACAGATGTCTGAAGAACAACAGGTACTCCTATACGTGGATGCATATACTATGCTACTTTGACCATTCATCTTATTAATAAAAATTATTCAAACGTATAAAAGTTAGTCATGTTCTAAAAGTCTTTATTAATAAATCAAATCATAACGAGATATATGATATTTCTCATACTTTTATGATAAGAGCAGACAACAAGTCAAAAAGAAAAGGAGAGATTATGAGTTGCTGAGGCAGATCGAGAGCTTCGGTTTTTTTTTTGTGGGTGGGTGTGTTTGTGTGGGTTAAAAAGGTAAATTTGGATCCCGTATTAATTTTTTAATATCAACAGTTAGGATTAATTTAAAAAAATAGATATCGAGAGGTACCTTTCAAGTATCAGGACAAAACTCAAGATAAAAAGAAGATGTCCTCTTGTTTTATTAATTTACTGCTGTACATAGACTATACATATACTCTGTTGTTATTGATGCACTGGATTTGTTAGTACGTGTGAGGTGAGACGTGCGTGTGTGACAACGCTAGCATTAGCTGAAACACAACTTGCACACTGAAATTAAAACAGATCGAGTTCGTGTGTGTACAAGTTCCGTCCGACAGCTCTATTCAAATAGGCGCGAATATATGTCCATGGATTTGCATGTTCGTTGCGGGGTTCATCATTTGGCGTCCGAATTAGGATGGACACACCATTCAAAAAAATTTTTAGGATGGACACGGTCCTATCCAACAAATTTTAGTAGTCCGGCTTTGTCTGTTGGTCACCTAAGTATTTCTCACAACATACGCACAGAATTATTATGGCATGGTTTACTGAAACCACTAATTAAGTTTACCCAAAACAAAAATACAAAACCGTTCCTTTTTTGTAAAGAATATTCAAACAAACAAACCACTCCTTGCATGAATATTTTTTAATGTGCAGGAAAACCGGTGTTCTCCGGTGCTACTCCGAGAAGGATCACAAATGGATGGGCCGGATGATTAGATATGATGACCTGAAAAAGGAAGGAAGGTCAGCAGGCTGCGGTCTTTCACACAGAGGTCTATAGTAAGCCCAATGCAACATAAGTAAGGCCTTCCTTTGGTCTCTTTCATTTGCTGGGTCGAGGTCAAGCCCAGGTTAGTGGATAGTGCGCAAACCCTGACTTTGCCCTCAGGGTTCTCTCCCGTTGTGTCCTCGGCTCCTCGCTGCTCGCCTGTTAGCTTGAGACTTTGAGAGACATCGCCGGCGGCGGCGCGGCGCTGCTCCCCGTTGCTCCCCAGGTCCGGCACCGCGAGACAGGTCTCTAGTTCCTGCCCGCTCACGGAATCGCGGGAGCGAGCCCCGTTCGTCATCCCATCGCCGAGGACGCCACGTCCGAACTAGACGGCGGCATCGCCTTCCCGCCCGCCGACTCCGCGGCCTCCGCGAAGGAGCTCCTTCTGCTTCGCGTACTAGGACACGTCGAAGATAATCATGGAACGGACCGTCGCGCAACCGGTGAACCCTCTTACCGTGTATCAAGTTTTCTAAACAATTTATTAGCTGATTTTGATCAAATATTAGATCACTCCTCGTTGTAGTAAAGTTGTCGGACCTTCATGTCTCGTGTATTAGGAAATTGGGCCCCAAAATTGATACAGATGAGCACAATAGGAGGGTCTTGCGTTTCTGGAATCGGAAGAGCTTGTCATGGCCTATATTCTGTGCAAGTTCGATGTGTTTTTAGAACTCGATTTTTTTTTCCATTTTTTGGTTGCTGAATTGATGGCACTTGATTAATAATCCACCTTCTGTGCCGTTCTGTCCCATCCGATTTTTTAGAAGGAACTATTATTTCTTAGTACCACGGACTCGGATTGATAATTGAATTAAGCAAGGAAGGACCAAAAGTGCTAAAAGGCAACTCTGATGAGATGAAAAACAAACAAATTTCCAATGCTTGCTAGCTGCTAGTCCAACATTAAGTTCTGGACATTTTCGTGCCAATATTATTTTTTTGTTACTTGTTTTATCATTAGAGATACTTTAATCATGACTTATTGTGTTACGTGTCAAACATGTTGTCTAGAAGTCCAAAGCGCCATCTATTTTGGGATGGAGGGAGTATAGTTATACCATTATTTTATAGATTATTTAATAGATAGATATAGACTAGAGTAGTTAGGAGAGAATCACTAACTGGTGGTACAAGACTGCCTTATCTCAATGCTCACATACATACACGGACACAAAAGAGTATCAGGGTGGTACCTGTGATGCCTTGCGCATTCCAAATGCTCCTTGTTTTAAATCATCAAGCTCAATCTTACCACACCTCTTGTTTGCCTCACCAAATGACATTTAGGATACGAGCTGCCCTTTGGCTGCAAGCTCTACTCCTCTATTGGCTGCAAGCTCTACTCCTCTATTGATATAACTAGATAACTTAGTTTGTGAATCAAATGCTTGTTTCGAACTGTCACAAAATGCGTAGTATCATAAATAAGAATTGCTGATGAAATGTATTAGCAGTGTGAATTTGGAATTTGTATATCCTCAGTAGTATAAGACTGAGCACCATATGCTAACATGAGGTGTTGCCTGTGGTAGCTTCGAGCAGTCGCAATGTGCTTTGTTTATATTCAGCAACTTATTTGCTTCTCTTGTTCTTTTGTGGATGAATGCAGCAACTTGATGAAAAGGAGCTAGAACGGAAATTGAAGAAAGATCAGAAGGTACTGTATTTTAGCATTTTATATTTCTGCTTTACTGATTATTTGGGTCCAAAGAACTAATCAGTAAACAAATGCTTTTTAATGATGATTGGAACCCTGCTGCAGTGATTTTCACTGAGACCAGAAATTGTTTAAGTTATAAAGATTACACTGTTTTTTATTCTGCACGTGAATAGTATTTACACATTAAGTGTGACATCTGCAGGCAAAAGAAAAGGAGGAGAAAAAGCTTAAAGCAAAGCAAAAGGAAGCAGCAAGACTCCAGGTTCAAGCATACCTCTTGAATTTATTTACGATTAGACAGATGATCCAGATATCTACTAACTGGAATAGTTGCCGGAGATGTGTTTGCTTCTTTCTTAATCCTGATTTGACTTCTGTAGGCCCAAGCCACTTCAGAGGGGACCAAGAAGAGTGAGAAGAAACAAAAGAAGAAGACTGTTGAGGATGAAAATCCTGAGGATTTCATTGATCCAGAAACTCCTGAAGGGAGAAAGAAATTGCTTGCGCCTCAAATGGCCAAACAGTATAGTCCAAGTGTGGTTGAGAAATCGTAAGATCCTTGATTAGTAATACTCCATTCTTTATATTCCAATTCATAGCATTCGGATTGCCTGGAATAACTGCATGTGCCTGCCTTTTGATTTTATAATAGATGGTATGCCTGGTGGGAATCATCAGGATATTTTGGAGCAGATTCTGGTAGCACCAAAAAGCCATTTGTTATAGTAAGTGATTTGTTCTTATGAAGATTGCCCAAAAGATGCTATGAGCTTTCGTTTGGTCAATTGCATCATGTGAATTAACTGTAGTGTCTTTATACAGTCAAATATATGACATAGAGTTAAATATTTTCTTTCTTTTCAGGTTCTGCCCCCTCCTAATGTGACTGGTGCCCTTCACATTGGCCACGCGCTTACAGTGGCTATAGAGGTAATCTTTCTTATATTTACCGTTTTTTTTAGCAAATATTTGCAGAGTTCGGTATGCCATTTTAACACTACGTATACTGACTTAACAATGATTTGAGCAACACAGGATGCCATGATACGGTGGCGGAGAATGTCAGGCTATAATGCTCTATGGGTTCCTGGAGTGGACCATGCTGGCATTGCCACGCAGGTCTGAATTTATCAGTCTTAGTGTTTTTTTTTTTTGGAAAGAGAAACTCTGCAGGAGAAGCTCCCGCGGTGATAAATCGGACCTAATGCAGGACCCAAAATTGAACCCTGGATGGGAGCACTCCGGCCAGTGGCCTTTGCCACTGCACTGTGACCCCTTTGCTTTATGGAGCATATGTCTGCAGCTTATAGAATCTACTTGCTAATATATTCCTTGCATATGCTGCCCCTAATGTATGGAGCATAAAAATTATAAAAAAGCTGCTTTTGTGGTAGAACTTTTCGAAGTAATGTGTTGAATCCCATTTTCTACTCTATTAGAATTATGCATTGCGTATTGATCAAGGTCATATTGCTTTCTTCTTGCTTAATCGCCATTTTTTTTTTGTTCATTTCGAAATATACTAAGTACTGTTGGATGAAGGAATTACCGAATTATGTTTTTAGTCAAAACGTTATGAACTTCACTTTACTTCAATGTTATGTGCTTTCCTAGTTTGAAATATTTTTCTCCTGTATATCAGGTTGTAGTAGAGAAGAAGCTTATGCGTGAAAAGAATCTGACGAGGCATGACATAGGGCGTGAAAATTTTGTTTCTGAAGTAAGCACTTTTCCAACAAGATATGCTTATATTTGCCAGCTGATGGTTTATTATTTTTCCATATATATATTATAATAAATTGAACGTCCTAAGTCATATTGGTCATGGAGAATCATAGTTATAAACTGATCTTAAGGCCTCTTTATGTTCTCACCAGATTCCACAATCCTTGTAAGTAGTAGTTGAAACAAAGAGATAGATTTTATCTCTGGATTCCACAATCTGAGGCTTCAGATTTTACAATTTCACAAGCTGGTCTAGGCCAGCTTTTGCCAGATTGTGGTACAGATATTTACATCTTTGCCATTGAGGCCCACCACACATGATTGAAGCTAGATTGTAGAATCCAGACAAACAAACAACCCTTAGATTTTGACTTGTAGATTTCCACATCCCAGATTCCACAATCCACAATCTACAATCAAGATTTCACAATTTAAAGCTGAAACGAAGAGGGCCTTTTAAATGTCTGCACTGTTTATTTCATTTTGTGTTTGATACTTATTTTATTCTCTACCATGCCACGTTTCGGACAGGTACTCAAATGGAAAGAGCAGTATGGTGGTACTATATTGAATCAACTGCGCCGCCTTGGAGCCTCACTTGACTGGTCTCGTGAGGTAAAACTTCTATTACTTTCATTTAGGAAAAAACATGATTTTTTGAACCATGTACGGTTTTGTATTTTGAACTCTGACTAGTAACTTCATCTCAACCTGGCATCAGGCTTTTACAATGGATGAGCAAAGATCAAAGGCTGTAACTGAAGCTTTCGTAAGGTTACACAAGGAAGGCCTGATATATAGGTAGGTTTCCTCACTCTAAGTATTGTGAGCGTTAAATGGAATTATTTCCCGTATCAATTTCGCAACGAAGTTTACTTGTTACTTTTCTATTGCTGAGTTGCCAACACAAATTTACGTGTCTAATGGAGGACTATTTACATGAGTCTGTACTCATGTAACTCTACTGCAACCGCAATTGCAATGGTTATACTGGATTGGTGAATACCCAGAGTCTGTAACCCACAAGGTTTCTATGGGGTTTCATCTCCATAGAACGGTTCAAGAAAAAATTGCTGGCTCGCCAAGCCTATCTCAACCCTCCCTTTATCTGGTCTTGGCAACCAACTATGTTGGGACAACAAAGTGGGCTTTCTTCTAATGGAAATAAAATGCTAATTTTATTCATATTAGGAAAGCAGACTGTGCTTTAAATTTTTCTTTGGAGGGAAACCGATTATGCTTCATTAATTGAATGATAAATAACTACAGGTGAAGGAGATGGAGGGTTTATACCAAAAAATAGCCCAACATATTATTATTGAGAAATATGAAATATGATATGGAGATGGTCCACATCATGTAGTTTGGTCAATCATATTTTGTTTGTATTCCTATAGGAGGTTTTTATACACGCCTTCAGTTTTTTCTCTTTTATCGTTTATTTGTTGTCCAATAGGAAACAACTCTTCTGATTCTTTCATCCGTTGCAGAGATTATCGACTTGTGAATTGGGATTGCACACTTCGAACAGCAATTTCAGACATAGAGGTTTATCAAGTTTTTTTAATTGTTTGCGAATATACAAATCGAATTTACGCATACTTAACCAAATGAACTTTTTGGCATTTTTCTTTCAGGTTGATCATATTGAACTAAAAGAAGAAAAGATGTTACCGGTCCCTGGTTATACTGCACCCGTACAGTTTGGGGTGTTGATAAGTTTTGCTTATCCTCTTGAAGAAGGACTTGGTGAAATTGTTGTTGCCACTACAAGAATTGAAACAATGCTAGGTGATACAGCTATCGCTGTTCATCCTGAGGATACAAGGTATAAACATCTGCATGGAAAGTATGCTATCCACCCCTTCAATGGCAGAAAACTCAAAATCATCTGTGATGCTGTGCTGGTGGATCCGACTTTTGGTACTGGAGCTGTCAAGGTAGGAGAGGCTCTTATTTCACCTAGTTGGACCTTGTACATGATCCCCTCTCAGCCTGTATTATTGTTTGCTGGTCTTGTATGCAGATTACACCCGCCCATGACCCGAATGACTTTGAGGTTGGAAAACGTCATAAGCTTGAGTTCATCAATATTTTAACAGATGATGGGAAAATAAATAGCAACGGTGGTGCACAATTCGAAGGAATGCCAAGATTTACCGCTCGAGCTGCCGTCATTGAGGCCCTCAAGGAAAAGGTATTACTGATTTAATCATACTTGCAAAACATTTAGTGATGTAATAATCTGTAAAAAGGTAATGGCTGCTTCATGATGCATGTATAAGGTACATTTTAATAGAGTTTTATTATAACTTGCACGCTGCCTGTGATTATGAATTTATGATAATTTCGTGTCCTAATTTCCTGCATGTCTTAGATAATGATCATGCCTATGCAGGGTAGTTTTATTGTTTTTTTTTGAGGGGTTTTTTGGCTCTGTATATTCATTTTGTCTCATAAAATCTGTCCAAGTACTTCTTGGCTCTAACGATGTTTGATCCTGCCAATAAAGGGCCTGTACAAGGACACAAAAAAGAATGAAATGAACTTGGGTGTTTGCTCAAGAACTAACGACATAGTGGAGCCCATGATAAAACCCCAGTGGTTTGTTAATTGCGATACCATGGCCAAGGCAAGCCTTGATGCTGTAAGGTCTAAAAAGATTGAGATTATTCCCCAACAGTATGAACAAGATTGGTATAGGTATATTTATTCTTTTTGATGCACTTGAGATTGTTTCATCGCTTTCAACAGCACACCATAACTTCTGTCCTTGCAGATGGCTTGAAAACATACGTGATTGGTGTGTTTCAAGGCAACTTTGGTGGGGACATCGTGTCCCTGCGTGGTATGTGACACTGGGAGATGATCACGTGAAAGATCTGGGTACCGACAACAGCCGTTGGATAGTTGCCAGAAATGAAAATGATGCATACTTGGAAGCACAGGAAAAATATCCAGGGAAGAAATTGCAGCTAAATCAAGATCCTGATGTTTTGGACACATGGTTTTCATCTGGTCTCTTCCCATTGACTGTGCTTGGTTGGCCAGATGATACTGCTGATCTTCGTGCTTTCTACCCTACTTCAGTACTAGAGACTGGGCTAGATATTCTCTTCTTTTGGGTAGCACGAATGGTGATGATGGGAATGCAACTTGGTGGTGATGTGCCATTTCAGAAGGTATGGGACATATCATTTCGTCCCTGTCTCTTATATTAAATCAGGATCTTTCAGTAGCTTGTTCATGAAATGATATCTCTTCCTTCTATTTCCCTTTTGAATGTTGAAATTTTGCTTTCATGTAGATGTAGCATTAAATTATGATGTGGAGGAATCCTATATTAGAAAGTATTACTCTACTGATGTGCATGCCATTTATTTCCACAGTCCACACTTGATTTCGAGTCTTAAAAAGAAGAAGAAGAAGGTCAACACTTGATTTCCTTCTGAATGAGCTCTTTGACAGTGTGTGGTGGATCGTTGATTTAGCCTATTCTGTTTTTCTGTTGTAGTTAATGAATAGAGGCAGGTTACCTTTTGTTCTGGATGTAAATTATTTCTCTCTTCACTTAGCAAATTAACCAAACAATGATTGCTAATACACATTAAATAAGAGGTAAGGCATTCAGGTTGCATATAGGCTTTAATCTCTTGTGTGGTGGCTAATCATTAATGACTTGTGGCCTCATCATAGGTTTATTTGCATCCTATGATTCGTGATGCGCATGGACGGAAAATGTCAAAGTCACTTGGTAATGTCATAGATCCTCTTGATGTGATAAATGGCATTGCACTTGATGGTCTCCTGAAACAGTTGGAGGAAGGTAATCTCGATCCAAAGGAACTAGAAAAAGCAAAAGAAGGAAAGGAGAAAGATTTTCCTGATGGCATTGCTGAATGCGGCACAGATGCCCTCCGATTTGCACTGATTTCCTACACTTCTCAGGTTGCAGTGATACCCATGTTTTTTTTTCTGTATTATTATGCTACATTCCAAGTTTTGTTACACCTTTGCTATTTCAGTCTGACAGGATAAATCTGGATATCAAGAGAGTGGTTGGGTATCGACAGTGGTGCAATAAATTGTGGAATGCTATACGGTTTGCAATGGGCAAGCTTGGTGATAATTACACTCCGCCTGCAACTGTTGATGTGTCCTTGATGCCACCAGTCTGCAAATGGATACTCTCAGTGCTAAACAGGGCCATTGGGAAAACTGTTACCTCTTTGGAAGCATACAAACTTTCTGACGCAACATCTGCCATATACTCATGGTGGCAGTACCAGCTGTGTGATGTATTTATAGAAGCTATAAAACCTTACTTCTTCAATAATTCTCAAGAGTTTGAATCAGCAAGATCTGCCTCCAGAGATACGCTGTGGATTTGCTTGGACACTGGTTTACGCCTGCTCCACCCATTCATGCCTTATGTAACAGAAGAGCTCTGGCAGCGTCTTCCACAGCCTAAAGATTCTTGTAGGGACGATTCAATAATGATTTCAAAATATCCATCTCTTATTGAGGTACCTCACTTACGAAAAGTGCAACTCAGGAAGTCAAAAATCTATTACTATTTACCCATTGGAAAATATTTTTCTTTTTGATAGGAGTGGACAAATGAAAGACTTGAAAGTGAAATGGATATTGTGTTAGATGCTGTTAACAAATTACGTTCGTTGAAGCCACCGACAGAAGCAAATGAAAGGTGTGTCATCCATCTATATGGTTTGTGTGTTTTGTATCTACTTGTTTGATTATTGTTATTAAAAACAGTGCACTTGCAAAATATAATATCATATTGCTTTTTTTTTTTCAGACGGCCTGCTTTTGCACTTTGCCGAGACCAAGAGACTGTCACCACAATTCAATCCTATGAATCTCTGATCATCTTTCTTTCTTCTGTATCACATCTTAAGGTTTTGTCTCAAACCTATTGTTGTAGATTCTTTTTCCTTGGGCTGTCAGCAATTTATTCGTCTTTTATGCATTGAAATTTCTACTGGAATCGTTCTGGCTTCAGATAACTTGGGTTAGCTATTGATTCTTGCAGAATTGTAATATATATAATTTTCTCCTGGCTTTTTCCAGTTCTTAACATTTATATGCTAGATATATAGGAAGTTCAAAAAAAAAAATCCTTGTTTATTCGAAAAGCTTCATACAAAACAACCGCTGATGTGGTATATGAAACTCTTCAGATCCTGAAAGAGAGTGATGAAACTCCATCTGATTGTGCAACTGCTGTTGTGAACAAAGACTTGTCAGTCTACCTCCAGCTTCAAGGATCTCTCAATGCAGAAGCTGAGCTAGAAAAGCTGAGGAAGAAAAGAGATGAAATTCAAAAGTAACTTCTGTCTTCCCCATCTGTTTTGTGGATAGTAATGCACATATTTACTGTTATTCCTTTGTCACTAACATGGTCACATATCATTCACGTAGGCTACAACATGCCCTGGCACAAAAAATGGAAGCTTCTGGCTATCGTGAGAAGGCCCCGCAGAATGTCCAACAAGAGGATATGCGGAAGTTTACTGCCTTGTTGGAGCAACTAGAGATCATCAGTGAAGCTGAGAAGAAAATAGAAGCCAAAAACGGCTGCAACTGAGTCTGATCTCTATTTTTGAAGATTGGTACCTTGTTGACTTCAATTCTTTTCACTGGCATCTCAGTTATGGTCAGGCATATGAACTAATTGATGTTCAGACAGTAAATACAGAATCAATATTTGTCTCATGGATACAATTTTTTGCCTTTTTGATATTGATGCTGAATGGATTACTCTTTTTTTGTGTGTGTGGAAATGGAATGAGCAGACTTTTTGGAATGGTAACAAATGTGTGCATTTCTTGCAAAAAAATCTGTGCATATACTTTCTTATGATGTTATAATACTTAGTACTGCTGAGTGTGTGTTTTCTTAGGTTTCAGAATGTGCTCAAGTTGAAGGCACACCTGCTCTCCGTGTCTTCATAAATTTTTCCAAATAGTCGCTTTCAATAATTTTTGCACTAGGCGAGTGTCAACAACAATTTAGTCTTATTCCATCCAGTTGCCATATTGCTGCTTCCAACTAGTCGAGATTAATCAAGGAAAAACATTAATCAACCAAGCATCTTCTTTCTTGGAAGGTCATTGAATGATCTTTGCCGTATTGTCCTTCAATGGTTTTCATATAATATTACCATGTCGTTCATCCAATCAGGATTTTCAAGAGGAATTTCCTTGTGTATTACTGAAACAACTCCCAATTCCTTCTCGGTCACTAAAAAATTTTGGTTTCCTTCTCACCCACTGTTTCCTCTTTCCATGTCTTTACGTGTCATTGCCGTTTAGTTACCGTAATGGAGTGGTCATAACATGGGTCCCTGCTGTCAATTTTTTTGGATAATGGCCATCGTAATCCTGGCTCCCATGGTCCTCATTGCCCTACACTCGTTGGCCTGTCTCACTGAGCCTTAGTCTCACTGTTTTTTTCCTTTACTCTTGTTGGCTCATAACACGCCTTGAGTATTGATACGATAAATAAATCTGCATCATGTTCCCCTGTAGGATGAACCAAAAATCAAGTTTTCTTCTAGAGTGCAGAATCTTGAGTCCAAGTGCTAGGCCTCATTGCAAATGGTTTTCATTTCACTAAAGTTGTAGATTCTAACTTGACAAATTTTAAAGATTTGATTACTAAAATCTTGGATGAATTCCCATGTGGCTATGGAGATATAGTGGCTATAGAACATGTACACACCCTGAGGTCACTTCTGACCAAGAGCTACACGAAATGTTTAGAAAACATGATGACAACAAGGTCATCCGCATATCCATATCCTATCGACCACCTACATATGATCCTAAGCCACTACCTGAGTGAGATTCTCCGCAAAAACAGAGTGAGAGGACAGATCCTGAACTAAACAATATAGATGAGTGTGCTTTAGTTCCAATTCTTAGTGAGGGTACTCAAACCAATGTGAGCGAGACAACAAATGTGATCGAGCCAAACCAATGTGAGTGAGGTTGAAGACACATATCTACTGAGCCCTGAACTAGAAAATGAGCATGTTGGTGTTGATGAGGAAACAATTTACACTGAACCTGAACCAACCAAAGATATAACAATGTTCCCAACCCTGCTTCTGAATCTGAATTGGACTCTGAGCATAGGGAATGCATGTTCCATTTGGTGAAAATTTCAAAAAAAAGTACCATGGGAAGGTATTTGAAGGTCATCTCTGGGCTGCTGCGTATTCCTGGCATCCATATCTCTTTGAAAAGCATTGGCAAGCTATGGAGGAAGCTAAACCGAAAGCAATGCAATATCTTAGAGACAATCATAAAAAGTTGTGGACCAGGAGTTGGTTCTCAACATAGTCCAAAGTTGATTATGTGACAAACAATGTGGCAGAAAGTTTTAATAATTGGATCAAGGCCCATAAAGGACTAATTGTAGATGATTTTATAGACACACTCCGCAGCGGCTGATGTTGAAATGGAATGCAAGAAGAAAGATTGCACGAAAACTTCAAGGTAATATTTTGCCTCACATTGCTAAGAAACTCATTGAGCAAACAAGGAATATAGACATGGAAATTAGCAGTACATGTGATGGCATAGCAGAGGTGGTTGCAAAGGGTGGTACTGGGTTCAGGTATGTGGTGAACATATATCTCAGGACTTGTACATGCAGAGAATGGCAAGTTTCAGGAAAACCTTGTGTACATGCAATTGTTTTCATTACATCAATAAGAAATGCCAAAGTTGAATATTATGTTGACTCGTATTTCTCAGTTCATAAATTTAGAGCTGCCTATGAGCCTATAATCCCTGCTATACCAAACAAGACTCAATGGCCCAAAGGTGATCATGGATTCTTCATGTATCCTCCACTTTTAAAAGCAACAGTTGGAAGAAGGCAAAAAAAAATAGGTTCAAAGGGTGCCATGAAGGCAGAACAAGCAACAAAGGAAGACACAAATGCCCTATATGCAAAGATTATGGTCACCATTGGCACAAATGTAAAAAAGAAGATCTGGCAGATATAGCAGCAATGATGGCTGAAAGGGGTCCACCAAAGAAGAGGAAGAAAACAATAGAAGCTCCAACAGAACTCAGCATTGTGGCAGCATCTACCACTACAGCAACAATGACATTTTCACCAAGGTATGCTTTAGATTTTATTTGCTTCCTTACAGTTTTACCTAGTCATCATTCATGGTTGTCATTATGAAACAACACTTGTGCTACTTATCCTAAGAGGAAGAAGGTACAAGAAACTTCTACATCTACTGCAACAGACAGGTATTTTAGTGCTGTTCCATTTGTGTTTGCAATTTTGATACAAATTATTACTTAATAATTTGTTCTTTTTCTGCTATGCAGGTCTAGGTCATGTCAAGGCTCTAGCCAACCAGAGGCACTCTCTATTTTGTTCCCTTCTTCAAGTCAGGTTGAAAAGAAACCTCAAAAAAAAAAAGCAACAAGCAAAGGGAAGACAAAGAAAGGTAAAGAGAAGAAAGAGCGGGACGCCAAGGAGAACAAGCAACAAATCTGGACAAGTAACTCCTGATAGCCCATCAATGCGCACATGAAGCAAGCTAAATCTGAATGTGTCCACTTGAAGTTCTCATCTTGTCAATTTGTCATCCTGCTGATCATTTTGTGTTATTTGTAGGCTTGTTCATCTAATAAAGTGTAAAACTGTGTTTTCTTTTGTTGTGTTGTCTTAAATGTAGAGTTGTTGAAGCACTCAGGTGTTGATTTGTCGATCCAGTTCATGTGTTGAACTGATGATTTAGTCATGTGTTGAACTGCTGATCTACTCACGTGTTAAACTGCTGATCTAGTCACGTGTTAAACTATTGATCTAGTCCTATGTTTAACTGATATACCATTTATTGAAGTGTTCAACTACGTGATGTTATATTTGACGATCAGATTATATTGTATTGTTGCGTGCAAAACATCTCGTTGTATTATGTGATTTCCTCGTCATGCTGTACTAGTCTGTACTCTGTAGTTATAACTTAGTTTGATTTTATTACGTCTGCCTAAACCCAGAGAGTAAAACAGGCGTGGTAGAGTCCTTTTTTAGCGTCAAAATGCATTTAAAGGCAAAATGATCATTTCTAACATTCTTCTATAGATATCAAAGCTCAACTTCACAGCAGTGGCACGTAAGTATAGAAAAAAGGTATAGTGGGTGAGAAGAAAACCAAACTTTTTCGGTGAGTGAGAAGAAATTGGGAGTTGTTGCAGTGGTACACGAGGAAATTCCTCGATTTTCAAACACCGGAACCTGGCAAAAGAGCACAGTGCCCCACGAAGGTGTGTGGCCACTCGTCGCGGGACATGCCGAGCGCTGGCAAAAGCGCTTCCATCATTGTGTTCTACTACTAGCTTAGCTTAGTACCCGACCCGATGCGCAGCTAGCCTAGCAGCGCAAGGTAATAGTACACGGATCAGTTGGCGGCGTAGGTGCCCCGTGCCCGGCCAATGAGCCACGCCGGTGGTGCCGCGACCGGTTTCCTTTCCAGCTCTTGTCGTCGTCCTGCCGCCGCTGGATCGAACCGAAAAGGAAAGCCACTGCTACACTGCCCGGCCACTTGTCTTGTGTGTTATCTCCAACGCTTTTTCCGCGCGCGCGCGCGGACGGATAGCCTCGCACTAGCTCCGGGAGTTGGGATTAGAAAACTGAAGCCCCTCCCACCCACCTCCCCCCCCCCCCCCCCCCCCCCCCCCCCCACCCCCGCGTCTAGCTAGCTTTTCCCTCCCAAAGCGAATAAGAAATGCCTTGATCAAGCTCATGGGATCTGCATGCAAATCGGATACTCCTGCTATGCGGATTAAGAAATTACATCCAAATGCATGATACTCCAAGCTTTCTTATCAATTATTGTGCGATGATCATTGCTTTGCTACATGATTGTATATATACTATTTAGAACCCATAGCAACTTGTGTGTCGCACTGACAATTGACAACCGTAAAGTGGCGCACGACGATCGACCAAAACCTTGTTAATTGGTTAATATTGACCATACAGCCTCAGCCTCATATGAGAACTTTCACGGACAGATCGTTACGGATCATAAAAGGTTCTCTTAAGGATCTCAATTTGAAAATGTAAGAGAAAAAAAATGATTGAATCATCAACCACGGGCGACAAGTTTTATTTAGCATCTTTACGGTTTGTGGCTTAATCTTTTATATCTTGAGATTCACGAAAATCACCAACCAAGGGTGATACAAGCATGAACAGACTTAATCTTTTAGTATGTCTTGAGATTCACGAAAATCACCACAGACATCTCGACGTTGAAGGGCCGCAGATGTTGTCCACCACTAAAGAATAAATAGCTGTAAATTGTGCAACACCCGTACCGAGTCGATCTAGCACTCGAACCTAATAACCAGCTGAGGTTTGATGAGAGTTTGTGATTTGATCAAACATGGATGTGATAGTGAGACATGGCGGCGTGGGCGGCACGAACAGACTGGCCACCCGCTCAGTGCGACCGTCACTGACCGGCGACGGCTCCACTGCTGCATGCTGCGCCTAGCTAGCTAGGGCTCGTGAAGGCGGTAAGGATGACGACACCTTCAGACCGGTAATGGCGGCATCCACAGAGACGGATGGCCCTGTCGGAAGTGGGCTTGCCTTTAGTTCAGGCAGCATATATGCCCTTCATGGCCGGGGCCGGCGATGAGGCCGACCATCTGGATGATCACCTAAGCTGCATCGCGTACTTGTTCAGGGGCACGACGAGATCGAGTGATGAGATGATGGCGCTTTTGACGGCACAGTCTCTCCTGCATTGAGGTTCAGTTTCAGTAGTTGCGCCCGGACCCGGATTCGGAAAGAGACGGCATGTCGGCCCCGTCGCACGGCAGAGATAAGTTTTGTGAGATTCGCGATAGATTTGCTCTGCTTTAATTTTCTTATTGCAGCTCGATTTTACAGTTGGGGCCGGAGGGAAATTAACACGTTGATGACGATGACGATCCCCCACAGACGGAAAAAAATTCGACTCGAAAGATGCACCAAGAGACGTGAGGGATTCAAGCTTCGCGCGGAAAAAAGGAGCGCAGATAACATTGTTAGTTTTGGAGCAGATCGGTCTGTTATCATTAAAGCTATATATAATGCAGAATGTTGGTCCCTTGACAATGCACTGCACTTGTTGTGAGTGTGAGTGATTTTGACAGAAGAAACCAAATATTCACTCAGGGCTGCAGTTTGTCTCCTGTTTTCGGGGATGCTCCTCCGTATCATCCCGCCTGGTGAGCTGCTGGGATCAATATGTCAGTATACTTTTTCTTTTGTCAGATTATAATTACTCGAGTACCTAAGAAAAACTCCAGTGTGTTTGACGAGGCAGAAACAATATTTGATTGTAGTATACATAGTTATTCGATGATGATCTGAGAGCTGAAACTATGTGCTCACCTAGTTTTTATTGCTACCTATATTACATCAAGATCAGCTCATAAAGTAATTATCTGTATATTCATCGTGTGTTTATTGGTATCACGAACAGAAGAGAGAGAGAGAGAGAGCGCGCGCCATACTAAGATTTGTGATGAAGAGCCAATTACAATAGATAGAGATAGTGATCCAGGTCGACAGTTAGATTACTTATTGCAAACCCTCCACCATATCACTCTCGGCAAACCGGCTCGGTGTCACATCACGCGTACTTGTTGGCCCTCTTCGCTCTGCCGTTTTGCTACTTTTTCCAGCTAGTTGCCTGCCAGTGAAGCCCAGGTCGATCGCGCGCGCGCCCTCTATATTTACGCACACCAACCGCCGCGGAGCCAGGCACCACCTTCGAGCCGCCTCTGAACAGGAGCAGAGCGCCATCAGCGAGGCCAAGCAACCCCCTTCCTTCTCGATCCCGCTTCATTTCCATGGGTGTTCGGACGAGCGCCCTCCTCGTTCTCTTTGCAGTGGCGGCGGCGGCTCACCTCGCGGCGGCGCCGGCGCGGGCGGCGTGGGTCGAGGACTACCCGTCGGGCGTGCCGTGCGGGGTGACCATGCCGGTGGAGCAGTGCGACCCGGCGGACGCGGCGGCCAACAGCGCCTGCATGGACATGTGCCACTACGGCGGGTGCCGCCGCGGCGGGCGGTGCGTCTCTCTCGGCTTTGGCAGGGGACGCGGATGCAATTGCAAGTGCTGAAGAACTGCCATGAAGCATCGGCCAGACGGCAGGTCAGCAGGCAGGCAGAGGGCAGAGGAGCTCTCCTCGTACGTAGCAGTGGATCATCCAGACGGCCCCGTGCGGCTACATACTAGTAGTATACTACCTGAGTTTTATTTAGCCCACTGATTTTATTGACTCCTTTTTGTGATTTTGGAGTAGTAAAATGTTAACAGTATGTGTGTATTATAATCACTGTTATTACTGCACATTATACTCGCTTTTTCTTCTTCTCCTGGTTATACAATCAGCTACTATTACTACGTATCGTCATTTGTTTCTCCAAGTATTTGAAATGTTGAGCACTAACCAACCTTAACAATTAATACAGTATATGGAGTTTTGGAAAAAAAAACATAGAGGGAGTAAGCCATCGTTCATTCGTTAATGAACATAGTTTAGTTCTGCTAGTGCTGTAAACATGCAGCGCACACACTCCGACACTTAAAGCGTTCCCCTGTCACGTGCCAAACATATTTTTATCGCTGTAAAAATTTGTGCACGGCAAGCAGCCAACCTCTAACTAATGGATGAAAATCATCCCACGTGTCCGTCCGTCATCAGGAGGCAGTTTGTGGCTATAGATCAACTAACTATAGATCAACTATAGATCAACTTCCACTCTCTGCTTCCCATACAGTAAAATTCACACAACCAGGAAAAAGGTGAAAATTCTTGGTGCATCAGGGAATCCCAAGACACAGCCAGTACTACCTTTCTTCAACCCAGGAAAATAAAACAAAAATATGAAATCAAATACTGTTTCACTGTAGCAACAGTATTTGTCTACTTCCAGCTTCCAAGAATCTGTTTTTGGAAACAAAAACTTCAAATGGTCGGTAGATTATTATACATGTGCCAGATAAGTTCTTTTTTTATTAATTTTTATTTTATTTTGCACCGACCGTACAGAAAACTGAAAAAACAGGTTGTTTATGATCATGTTTACTGACATTAAACATCCTCAAAGAAAAGGGCAGAAGGCAACCATAAACTGGGCTTCTACTGAGCTGTTGATGGGCTCATTGTTCTTTCGGCGGCAAGGAACATCGTGTTTGATAACGGACGAATTCACTAAATCTCAAGATCAAACGTCCTAGGCTTCCATTAGCCCCGCTCATATTAGCACTGGTATCTTCCATCAGGAACATGCATGCTGGCATGCTGCCAAGAAATGCAGCGTCGCAATAAGGAAGCTAATTAACTCCCCGCAAAATAATTAAGAAAATATTATGTATACTATACTACGTTAATGCCCTGCCATGCCAGCAAACAGTACCGGTGGCGCGTGGCTTGCGTTGCCTGTTTTGGCGTCCGTTGCGGCAGCCACCTGGCTGGCGTTCCTGTAGCGCCAGCAGGTCCGTATATCACGCGCACCAACGCCGCCAGGAAGCCCGCTTCGTTGCCGCCGCCATTTCCCATCGTTCTCCATCTTCTCTGCTGGAGCTGAGAGCGCGGCGTCGGCGAGGCCAAACGAGAGAGAGAGAGAGAGAGAGAGAGAGAGAGCCCTTCCGTTCGTTTCGTTCACGGAGTTGTTAGAAAAAGAGATCGAATGGCGCGGGCCTTCCTCGTCCTCGTTGCCGCGGCGGCGCTCACTGGTAAGTGCTACGGCCCCGTGTCCGGCCGTGTGCGAAATATATACACGCGCACGAAACGCAGCGAAAAATGCCGAGTGCGCGGAAACGAAACGCCTGACCCGGTCGGCGGCGTGCGTGTGTTTTGTTGTTGCAGTGGCCTTCCTTGCGGCGGCGGCGCCGGCGCGGGCGGCGTGGGTGGACTCCGACTACCCGTCGAGCGTGTCGTGCGGGGTGACCGTGCCGGTGGAGCAGTGCGACCCGGCGGACGCGGCGGCCAACAGCGCGTGCCGAGACATGTGCCACTACGGCGGGTGCCGCGGGGGTGGGTGCGTCTCCGACGGGCCGCGAGGTCGAGGCGGCGGACGGGGCTGCCGCTGCCGTCGCTAGACTTGGCTACGACGCGGCCGGAGTGAATAAATAATGAACATGCAGATGCAGGCAGTGTGCTGATCTTGTCAAATTTTATTTGTTTTGATCTGGTGATTTTGCACTCTGCACAACATGTTCCCGGACAGTAGAGCAACCGCATTCCTGTTCCCGGACAAATATCTAGTTTCGTAGCAAAATAGTTTCCAAAGTCAGCAATTCAGTTAGTAGCAGCATCTAAAACTCCGCGTAGTACTCCTTAACTTTTTTATCGCCGTTGACTTTAACAGAAAATTTTGATCACTTATCCTATACAAAAAAATTATTTTAAATGTAAAATTAAAAATTAAGATTAAATTTATAAATAATAAATTAAATCTTAATAAAATATTTTAATATTTTTTATATTTTTAAATAAGATGAACCATCAAAGTGATTAATCAAAATCAACTGCGAAAAAAAAAAATCAGAGGGAGTACGAGGTAAGGAAAGCGTCAGGCAAACATACAAGAGAGCATCCCATCCACCTGCTGCATACTCCCCAACATAAAACAACACCATGTTGCTTATTCCCCAACAGGCAACGGCAAACACATCTCATAAATTCCACGTCGTAGGGAAGACATCATTTTCAAGTTACAACTCATAATCACCAAAGAAAAAAAAAAGTTACACTCATGGCGATGTTACCGCCACATATTACCCGTCCTTTTCTGTTGAGATCCTACACTGTACTGCAGACGCATCAAGCAATAGTCTTTTAACCACAATTTGCAAACATACATGCTGATCATGGATACATCATTTGTGTGTTGTCCCTATAATGGGAGCACTGAGGACAAGTGGCCGGCATCAGGGACCCCCAAACAAACCGCACCGCACATACTGCGGGTGTTCTGTACTCAAGCACACGGAACAGGATGGCTCTACTGTGGATGTATTAGATGTCAGGCAAAAGAAAACGATGACACCAAGGGTGCACAGCAGGCTGTTGGCGGGATATGCTTTAGCTTTACATCTGGATAACTATCACTTGTGTGACTATGATTATGGATGTGGATGCGATAAAATTCCACAGTTTGCCGCTTGTACATGTGCAGGATTCTGGGCAGACAGCAGATTAATGTATTTACAGCTATTATACAGGATTTTTGGCTGGCCTGCCAATCAATCGACACTGCTGAGGCAACAAACTACAACGAACTTGCCCCTTGACATGGAGTAGTTCACCATCAATACCGCATCCGTCATGGGTATTTGGAGCAGCCTTAAGCCTCAAGGATCTTACCTGAAATTCAGCATATCAGCAAATCAGAATAAAAGAAAATAATTGCATCAAAGCTTCTGAAGGGACAAATCATACTAAGACAATTAAAGTAATTATTATAGAAGAATGCAATTATAAAGGGTAGTCCGGTGCACTAAGCTCCCACTTGCATAGGGCCCGACCACTTTGGGTCCTTTGTATGCGGCCTTTCCCTGCATTTCTGTAAAAGACTGTTTCCAGAAAGTGAACCTCATGGTCACAAGGCACCGCTTTACCGCTACGCCAGGGCTCTCCTTCAGAAGAATACCACTATAAAGCATGAAACCAAAATATATGCAGCATGCCCTGACTAAAAAACACCAGGATCTTAAAATGAAGAAACCTTTTTTTTTCTCGAATATGCAAGAGAACTGTGTATCTTTGTATTAATATAGAACACCAGCACAAGAAAGTTTAAATTGAATACTTGACAAAGAAAACCAGCCCCAGCATACCTTTACATATTCTACATTTGGAAGAGATATATGTTTTCCAAACTGCAAAAGCACCAAAAATCTCAATAATCTCAGTCTTCCACTTCCACCAACCAACAGCAGGTCCAAACAGTTGTCATCATATTCAGCCTTGGGAGCAACAACCTGAGAGCTCAAACTCTGTACAGTCTTACAGGAATGGTTGCATACCAGGACACCTAGATAGCGGCCTTTCCTGATTATCCATCTTTCATCTAAACTTGGTACTAGCTCCTTAGTCAGACCAAGCTCAATGTCCTCTGGAGGAGTATGTAGCTCGATTGGAGTCTCAGGTTCCCAATTAAGTTGATTATCCCATTTAGGTTCCATGTCCCACTTAGGTCCTGAATCCCACACAGGTCCAGGATCTGAGATTGTGGAGGATGTGTCCTCTTTGTCATGTGTCGTGTTACCCCTAGAAGATTTTGAATCATTTGCAGCAGTCAAGCCTGGCCATGTCTTTTCTGACCTTGACTTCGATTTTGATCTACGCCAGCTGGGAATAGATGAATGGGCCTGTGGATGGAGCACTTCTTCTGGTTCATTTTGAGTACTTGCTCTCTCTAGTGACAGGCGCTTTGATTTCGGATCAAGGGCACGAACAAGCTCAGAGGGTTCATTATTTGCAAGTGGACTACAAACCTCAACCTCTCCCCCAGACATAATGCCTGTAGACATGATTGAATCAATGCTAGACAAACTTGAGGCACGTGGTAAACATTCAGCTCTTGATCTCTGAATGACATCATCATAGAGGTCTGGCTCATGAACCTTGTCTTGTTCTTCAACAATTTTATGCACAGTACCATCAACATCTGATATTGGAAGATATTCCAATTCAAAACTGTACTTTGGCAAACAAAGAAATTTGAGAAAGCCAGCTACAAAATATCGAAGGGGGCCAAAACGCTTCTGATATTTCTCTGAGAGTTCAAGAACTGCAAGACGTAAATGGAATAACACCATTGTTATTGCCAAGAAAAAGAATCACCTATAATTAGTTCAAGAATCATAGTTTGAGAGAACTAAGGCTGCAAGTTAATGATCTAAAACGCTGGTTCGGTTACCATCACTAACAAAACCAAAATATGAGACAGTTGTGCCAAAATGGATTTTCCCACTTTGAATCCACTCAACAGCAAAAACATCAATAGGTGTAAGACCTCCCTGAAAATAACAAGTGTCTCAATGAATATAGACATAGAAGAAAATAATCAATAATTGAAACAATTGCCAGTTCAATGCTTATTAGTATTCAATATTTGCATCAAGATTTAACAGTAAAAAAAATAAGTATAGCCATTGATTAAATTATGCAATTAAAATGAGATATCCTTGCAATAAAAATGAAATGATGTGGCTGAAGACAATAGAGCTACAAGGGACAAGTTTAGCTATGCTACCCAAGGTGAGCAAAGGCAATGCAGTTAGAAGTTAATTAGTGTAGAAATATGGGTGATGCTAATGCTGACATCAAGATGGCAGTCTACAATTGGTGCAATATGACAGAGCATGGATGTGAAGTACATTGATCTCAAAAGCACGGCAGCATTGCAAGGTCAAATGAATGTAGGGCAGAGACAAGACAGCTAGCTTAATGAAGACATGTGGAGAGGTCAGCCGTTTGATATGAAAATACTCGAGTGAAATCACAAAACAGAGATGATAGGAAAGTATTAACAATAGAATATTTCAGAATTGGAAACAGAGATAGTATATTGTATCACAAAAACACCATTAACCGCAAAAATGGCATTTAGCCTCACTAATAACCAAATGTGTCAGCTGTGACTAAAACATAATGTACCCTATCCAGCACAATTAACATGGTAGGAAACTCAATGAAAGTAAATTACAAGCAAATATAAAGTATGCAGCACTTAAGCAGAAGAATGTGTTGTTTACCCTGACGATTGACAATGCTGCGGATATTGGATCTTTAACACCCAACACAGTCCAAACAAGTGAGTTATCAGATCCAGCAGGTATTATGCCAATTGGAATGGAGACAGCTTCATTTTGATCATCTCTAGAGAGCAGACCGTTGAGAACCTACATAATGAGCTTATTACTTCATCGGAACCTGTAGTTGATACAAGGCTAACCATTTCTATTGGATGCAAGGAGAGGATGACTTCAGATAAGTAAAAACTCAACCTGGGCCAACTTAGTCAAATTAAGAAAAATTCTAATGAACACAGCATGCCACTAGGCCTCAACCTCAAGTGGGGAGAAAACTTCTCCTGGCGTCTTAGGGAAACTCCATTAACAACTAGTACTAGAACCAAGAAAACCAGGCAGTTCCTAGTGGAGTGGATCAAGTTGGGGAGCTACAAGGTTAACAAGATATAAAGGCGCATAGGAAACTTTTGTGGCCTGTTGATGGTTCTGTAATAAAAACTATCTGCATGAATTGAGTAAACATCTGAAACCAGAATAGACAAGTCTGTAATTTTTCTCTTAGGCGATCAAATGCACTACAAAAAGAAAAGATAGCAGGGGATATAAGCATGCATGTAATTGATAGATACTCCCACAGTTTCTACATTATAGTCATTAGGACAACAATTTTAATTCTTTTTGAAAAAAAAACCGGAGGTACTACTAACCTCATTTACAATTCCATCGCCACCCACACATACAATACCTATCATATACAAGCAAAAAAGTGATTGACCATGATCAACGTAAAATACTCATGTAACACGTGAAATTGATTTTATACCATCTGGACAGGTACAAACATCAATAGTTGATACAAGAGCTTTTGCATGACCAGCATGTGTAGTTTTAACCACCTCCATCTTGAAACCTGCAAGCTGTCGATAGCACTTATTATGAAATTGTATCTAATCCTCTGACATAATGAAAGTAGCAGCATGTCTTAACAAGCATGATGATAGGTATTTCTAATAAGACTGGGCTCACTTTATTCATTATTTCTCTGAAAAAAGTATGAATTCCAGGACTGATAGTACTTACCAAGAATAGTACTAAAAGGAGAGGGACCCATACTATTTAAACATATAAAAACTGCTAGACAGATTTTGCATCACATCTGAATAATGAAGTGAGAGACATGTAACTAGTTTGTGCCATGATTTCCTAATATGTGCAAAGATTTTCCTAACGTCGATCTGGAATGAGAGGCATCTGACTGAGCCTCAGCTAGACATACCTTAAATATCGGTTCCACTTTTCCATGGAAAACTTTGCTAGATCTACCATGTCCAGATCGAGGATTCAATATGACAAGTATCTTTGGCGGAGATCGACATTTAACATAAGGATCAAACATGGCATCAAACGGAATGAGTTCAGAAGAATGCTTCTTGCTAGATGCCATGGGGTGAGGCAACAGATTTACATAGCACTGCTGATCTGCAAAACTGTTAACCCACCGGAAGGCCTCATGTGGAGAAGTGGATAGGAACCGCAAGTCCTTTTGTGTTCTTATAGGCTTCATAAAGCATGAAAGTCCACTATATCTCTTCTCAAGAGGACAAGCATGCACAGTAAAATGTCGGAGACCAGAATTATATGATACCTGCAAAGTAATTTCGACGGGTCCTAGAATTAATCCCAAAAGTTGTGGACGCAATGTGGAACTGAGAAACGTATTGATACAAGTTATGCAATTTAATGAGATAGCAACTTACAGATATGATGTCCTCAAGCTTAAGGATATTAGAACCCCATATGAGAGCTTCAGTGCTAAGCCTAGCATCAAAGCAATTGTTACTAGATCCTGATCCAGAATGTTCACTTGATTCAGTTCTAGATTTATTGTCTAATGTAAGCTTCCCAGAATAAATCTCATATCCTAACAAATCAGACTTTTCATCTTCAGTTCTGATGCCAGGTGTGCTTGCTGTCTCTGGATCCTTGATGGCATCATCAGAATCCTTCTGCTCTAAAAATGTTGAGTTGCTTGTTTCTGGAAATACAGGAGACTTTTGTTGTTCTGCTGCAGTGGGAGAACGCCTGCTATTTGTTCGACGAAACAATTTATGGATTAGGCCTCTTGGTGAGGTAAGATTTTGCTTATGATGGTCAGAATTCGGCATCTCTGTCTTCTATGGGTAAATCCAGTACATGAATGACATCGAGAGATGCTACATGTTAAGAAAAAAACTTAAAGAAGCAAATCATCAATCCTGAAAGCTCATGAGAGGGCACTCATGACTGAGCCTGCAAAAGGTAACTCGATGTTAGCTTAACTTGATAAAACTGCAAAATGAAACTGAATATTATCCCAATAAATAAATACCATTTTGGATTATATATATGTGTGTAACCTAACTGGCTAAAATTTTCTATATTATAAAATGAATACCCAGAAGCGTAACATGTCCTTGATTAACAAAGGAAGCTTATTCTTCTATACTGATCAGCTTAACGGCCATTAACAAATTATAAAAAAATGAGACAAGCTACAGGAAGTGCATGGCACATATCACCTTGAACCATGAACTCTCTTTAAAGTGAAGAAAGAAGCTCAGAAAATTTTTGGGCAATGCTTCTACGGATCTCTAACCAATAGATGCAGACTAACAAAAAGATTACAAAGCAACGTTACAGAAACAAAATGTTAGGTACAACACAACCTGGTTCTTGAAAAGGATTGCCTAGCTTCAGAAATCTGAGGCATAGGTTTCACATGGAAGGTACCAAGGAACCTTAACAAACAGTACATGGCGTACACCTTTCAGGCTTTAGGACCATCGCTAACAAACTCTGGTACACCTCCAAGACAGATGAACTTCCACCAATAAAATTGCAAGGATGTAAGCTACTATTGCTGACTTCAGTCCCCCCCCAAAAAAAAAACGATCTAACTACTATAGTTTGACAATCACAAGTCCAAAAGTAGGTGAAACAGTGAAAGCACACAAAACCAGTAGCCTCTGTTGAAAGTATCGTAGCAATACATCAAGGGAACCAAACGCTTTGTTCACAACAGCAGTGGGTAATAAGGTCGCTAGTTCAATTCAGACTGAAAAACCTCTCACTACCAAAACTGGGCTAAACATTTCTTCGATTCAAACGAGCACGCAAGAACTAATAGCATATGAATATCAAGACGTTTATCCAAAGACGCAACTAACATTGACTTAGGGGCCAGAGCATGAAGTTGCCTTCCAAAACTTAGCGGACTCACTGTAACACCAAAATTGCAGCATTAGCACCCATCCCGATGCCGGATTCCAGTCCAGGAACGGACGTAACCACACGATTCTACCCCAGAACAGAATCCCGATTCCACGGGTTTCAGACAAATTCGCCGGAATGGAGGCACTGCCACTGTGGCCGGCGACGATAGAAGGCTCACAGCCCAATCCCTCTCAAAACCAGTAGAAACGGAATTCACAACAGTTCAGCCGAAACAGAGGAGCCTACCCCAAACCAGGGGCGGACCGACCAATAGGGCGAGGTAGGGCGGCCGCCATACCTAACGCCAAAGGAAAGAAACGCTCCTCCCCTCTACGGAGATCTCCGGACCCCGGTCGCTAGATGCAGCTGCATCCCATCCACAGGCAGAACCTTCTTCCGCCCCCGGGCTGGGATCAACCAATCCCCGCTACAACTAGACGAGGAGGGAGGAAGATTCGAGGATTGGGGACGAGAGGTCAGCTCTCACCTTCCGTCGAAGCTGGACGAGGAGGGCAAACGCAAACCAAGCTGCCAAGTTGTGCCCCGTTCTGGCGGCGCGTGCCCGCCCAGTAAATCGGGGAGGAGGACGGCGGCTACAGGAAGGGAAGGAGACGACGAGCAAGGGTGGGTATTCAGAGGCGCTGGATTAGAGGCTGTTTGGCAGCGTTCTTGCCGGCAGCACTCCGCGCCACGCGCTGGATTAGAATGTTACTCGCGGAAACGGATCGTCTGACGTCGTCAGAGGGACGGAGTCTCCCTGCGCACGGGCCAGCAGGGGCCGAGGGGCCGCCTGGCAGCGTCAGTGACGCTCGTCAGACGATCTCGTTGCGTTACTCGCTCCGTGTAGCTCTGTCCACGGATATCAACAAGTACAAAGGAGAGACGGGGGATGTATTAGAAGAGAGAAATGTGTAATCAGCTGTAAGAATCACAAATAAAACGAAAAAAATTAAAGAACCCTAAAATCATAAATAAAGGGTACGAAGGAGTACATAATAAAATTGTCAACTTCTTTTCATACATATTTAATTCTAAATAAGAAATCCGTATGCGTCCGTAAGAATTGAGTTAATATATTGCTCAACTTTGGGGCACATAGAATCTATTATCTAATTATCATTGATATTTATCAAAGAATCTATTATCTAATTATTGTTTTATTCATAAGGTAAGTTTTTATTGTCAATAAATCATTCTAGAATATTCTTTGTTTGATGTAATATATATATCTCATAGACGTTGGTTAGAAAAAATATATGTCGTATATTCTAGTTTTTAAATCACAAGTAATATCTTTTTTTGGTATGATTCAAAATGATGATTTAATGAAGTAATATTCACAATACAACGAAACGTCAGTATATGATGCAAATAAAACTACAATATAAATGATTATTACTATCATAAACTTAGTGTTAGATGTAGCATCGAACGATTTGATGATGTCGCATTATTATAAGTTTATTATTAAAATGTTAGTAAAAGTTGAAGTATTGTTATAAAAACATACATATTAGATTTTTAGAATTACTTTTATATTTGACATACCTACAATATATATGTAGGTCTATTATTGTCCGAAACCTAAACATCACAAACAAGCGTATAGGTGGATGCTCACCAAATCAAATCGAAGTTCGAGGCTCAAGCCCAATCCACCGACCCGCTGCAGAGCCGGACAACCCAATCGCTGCACTCAGATTTCGCAAGAGGTGGACCAAAGCCCTAACTCATGGTGGCCGAAGCTGAGAGCCGACCGAGAGTATGATGACGCTAGGCGCTCGAGAATGAAGACAAAGAAAGTGGATAAATATTTTTTTTTCTTTTTTTTTTTAATGGTGACAGACACACGACAATGATCGACTGCGGTTTGCTTTGTTTCTGATTGCTGAATCTGCGGTCTGATTAATCAACTGCTAATCGGGCGGGCTGCTTTCGGGTTCTAATTATAATTCCGACATGTAACGTACCTTCTAGGTACCTTTGGGTCTATCTTTATCCACGACCGCACTTGGGCCCGTGGACCTGTGGACTCAAGGCACGATTCCGAGCAGACCCATTAGTCGGTGCAGCTGGAAATGCGTAGTACTACTAAAAGAAAAAAAGACGGCTACCGCTGTTGGGTGCTGGCCCGCTCTGCTGCCAGTATTTATTGGGACCTATATACAGTTGCCTGTTGGGCTCACCTTAGGTTTAGTATGTATTGAATCGTCTTGTTAAAAATGGTTCTCTCGTTGGGCTGTGGTATGGCCCAAAATTAACTGGTTGGGTTCGTTTTTATTGTGGGCTGAGTTCCTATTAAAAGAGTACCTAAAGAAAATCAAACAGTTTCAATTAAAAAAAATTATTTATTTGGCCTTCAAAAAACTTCTTTTTCTTTCTTTGGCCCTCTTCCAAAAAAACCTTTTTACTTGGCCTCAAAAATTTTGAGGACTACTTCTATGGCCTTTCCTTTAGTTTTAACGCTTACGATGTTAGTTTTAGATCATATATGGACCTTTCTCTAATGTTCAAGGATTATTTTAATTACGTAAAAATAAAATTTGAATTGAAAAGATTCTTCACTACACTATTTTTTTTGATGTTTAGCAAACCCATAAAAAATAATTCTTTGTTATATTTTGAATATTTCTTTTATTAGCGTCAATTATAATATCAAAAAATAATTAAAATTTAAAACATTTTTTCTGTTAGTATAGTAAATAATATTTCTAACCTAAATTATATTTTTATGTAATTAATACAATCTTTAAATATTAGACAAAGTTTCTTATGTAGTCTCAAACTAACGCCGTTAGTGTCAAAACTAACGAAAAGACCATAGAAGAAATAATCAAAATTTTAGAGGACAAATAAGAAAGTTTTATTGGAAGAAGGTCAAAGAAGAAAGAAGAAGTTTTTTTAGATCAAATAAATAATTTTCTCTTTTAGTTAACATTGGGTTATACTCTAACCAACGTGGTTGGAATGTTGTCCCATCTAAAAATCTAACCAACCTAGTCCTTAGTAACAGAAAGGGTTGTCTAGTCTCATGACTTTCACCGATCGTTATGTTGAAGTATAAGTAGATAGTCTATTTTCTTTTATTCACTTAGTTTTTTTTGCCGAGTGGATAGGTATATATAATTACTAATATGTTGTAAATATAGCAGCTCTCTTTGAATAAATATTGACACAATCCGTTCTTGTCCTTTTTTTATAATTCAAAACAAAACAAAAAGGGACTACTAAATAAATAAATATATATATATGCATGCATGCATACATACATACACTTGTCACCGTTTTGTAAAATAGCCATGCCGCCGTCATGTTTTTTGTATGTGGTATGCTGGTAGAGAGCTACAAAGTTTTATGAAGATTTGGACGCTAGGGACCTCTCAAATGAAAGATATATTGCATAGGAAATCCCCATAGAAGACAGCAAGCCAAACAAAAAAGAGAAATGGATGGACGAAATCGAGTTACAAAACGAACAAACCGGGACAACGATATATAGAACCGCCCCCGGTCAGCCAGTCTTGCGTGAAAAAGCATGTGTATGCGGCTTCCCGAATTTCCGTATCGCACTCGAACACAACACAAACTCACCACTGGCCGGTGGTAGTACATCTAGTACGGACAGAGTGCTTTTCGTTATTAATTCCCTGTCAAACTGCTAACAAAAATCGCTTTGTGCCGTCCGCATGAAGTTGCTTGATGAGCTGTAGTTATCTTTGGTCACCGATCCCAACTGCTGCTTTCTGCAAGTTCAAGCTAGCCAACCATGCAGATCTCTCCAGGCTGTTTGTTTTACCCACACATCGAAGTGACAAATGGCAAAAAAACTTGCAACAAACAATGATTGATGGGGAATGAAGAACAGATTCTACAGGTCCCCCAAAAACAATTCTTATTATCGCAATCTCTGGACACATGGCAAGGCCTTCGATCGCTTTCCAAGCAAGCCCACCACTACGCTGAGATACTATTCTCTTCATCACTCGTGAAGCGTTCCGTTCACCTGCACTACAGCTACAAAGTCGAAGCCGTTCTTAATAGGAAAAAAAAAAAACGTAGTGTCGAGCCACCAACCAAACCGCGCTCCACGTGCATATGCTTAATCTTAAACCCCCCTTGCGAAAGGAGAAAAGTTTTTGCTTAAACCTCACTCACCGTTCATTTAAGTACTACGTGGGTGTAATTAATGCAAAAGCATTACGTACAAACACTGCGATCGTGAATTCAAATTCAAAACCTGAATACTTTAATACTAGAGATTTATTATTTAAAAAGCGGTCGGCATATAATTAAAAGTTTTTTAGAAAATAAACGCAATTCAAAATAAATGGGGTATTGCAACCGCAGGCAGGACGCAGGAGAGGCAGCCATCCGTCCCGCACAGTCCATCCTAAAACAGCGCCACGTCCCGCCACCCCCAAATGTCCGTGGCCACCGGCGGCGGCGTCGTCCACCCCCGAGCCCAATGCCCAAGCCCCACCACGCCGCCTCCTCGCCGCACCCGCACCCGCCGCAGCAGCCTCCGCTCCTCCCTCTCGCGCTCCTCCCGCCGCGGCACTGCCCGCTCGCCGCCGCGCTGCTGGCGCTGCTCTCGCTGCTCCTCGCCACGGCGCTCTGGCTCCTCCTCGTGCTCTCCCCGCCCCAGGGGGCCCCGCCCGTCTCGGCGGCGCGCTCCGCGGTCTCGGATGCGGTGGGCGCGGCGCTCGCGGACCCCGACGCCTCCTCGCCGCTCGAGCTCGGCCACATCGTCTTCGGCATCGCGGGCTCCGCGCACCTCTGGCCGCGCCGCCGCGAATACGTCCGCCTGTGGTGGGACCCCGCCGCGATGCGCGGCCACGTATGGCTCGACGCCGGCGCGCCCGCCGCGCCGGGGCCCACCGGCCCCGCTGAGGGCTCCCTCCCGCCGATCCGGGTGTCCGAGGACACCTCGCGCTTCCGGTACACCAACCCCACGGGCCACCCATCCGGCCTCCGGATCGCACGCATCGCGGCCGAGGCCGTGCGCCTCGTCGGCGGAGGGGGCGCGCGCTGGGTCGTGCTCGTCGACGACGACACCGTGCTGTGCGCCGACAACCTCGTCGCCGTGCTCAGCAAGTACGACTGGAGGGAGATGGTCTACGTCGGGGCGTCGTCTGAGAGCCACTCCGCCAACACCTACTTCAGCCACAGCATGGCGTTCGGGGGCGGCGGCGTCGCGCTCAGCTTGCCCCTCGCTGCCGCGCTCGCCGAGACGCTCGATGTCTGCATCGAGAGGTACCCCAGGCTGTACGGAAGCGACGACCGCCTACATGCCTGCATTACGGAGCTCGGCGTGCCCCTGTCACGCGAGTACGGATTCCACCAGGTATGCAGCTTATTCTTCAGCGTCTTGCAGGCATTGAAGCATAGAAATCTGGCTATCGCAGTTCAGAACCAGTTAGAATCCCATATGCTACATACAGTAACAATTTTGGTGTCTAATCAAGCAATTGAGAGGGCGAATCCTGTTGGGGGCCAGTATTTGGGTTCTGCTCGTAAACTAGCTTTCAGCGTCATCACTACCAGAGTAGAGGATTTCGACCTCTTTCCCACCCCATTCGACACTACTATATTTTAACAGAAAAAATGAAACGTATGCAGTCTTGATAAATAGTCCCAATGTAGAACTTGGTCTAGGTCCCGTTTGCCTTTTTTGATGCATTGTTTCGAACTTTATTATCTGTCATGCTTTATTCGTCATGGCGGGATGGAGGGCGCTACTTTCTTCTCTACCGTTGTGCCATCCTAGCTGTTCTCAGTGATTGGTTCTAGTACGTAAACAGAAGTAGGGTATTGCCAGAGTGGTTATTGATAGTGAAAGGAAGTTTGGTAGGACTTGAATGTTACTTTTGTTTGGGTACTTTTGTGGATCCTGTACCTTCTTGCCAGGACTTGCTTGGTTGTTTGCACTATTTTCTCATTGTCTATCCCATGGGGTTCCAAATAGGCAATGCAGTATTGCAGTGTTGAGAGTGACACTAGCTTATTGATTGATAATTTGTAACTATCGTCTTGCAAAATTAGATTGATAACTATTTCTAATATCACCTTTTCTTGTTCCTTCTCATATATCAGTGGGATGTCAGAGGCAATGTTCATGGTTTATTGGCTGCTCATCCAATTGCTCCTTTCATCAGTATCCACCATCTGGAGCTTGTGGACCCCATATACCCTGGACTGAGCTCTCTTGAGAGTTTAGAGCTATTTACGAAAGCTATGAAGATGGAACCCATGAGCTTCTTGCAGCGTTCAATTTGTTATGACCAAAGAGAAAAGATTACATTTGCTATCGCATTGGGATATGCTGTTGAAGTATACCCCAATGTTGTTCTTCCGCGCGATTTAGAGCGTTCGGAACGGACTTACATTGCATACAATAGGATGAGTCAGAGAAACGAATTTGATTTTGATACCAGGGATGTTCAGAAGTCTTTATGCAAGAAGCCAATCCTATTTTTCTTAAAGGATGTCTGGAAGGATGGAAACATAACCAGGGGGTCCTACGTACGTTCAGCTGATAGGGATGACCTCAAAAGGAAAGTATTTTGCTTTCGATCACCCCCTCTACCTGACATAGACGAGATCCAAGTTTCTGCGGCTCCATTAAGCAAGCGCTGGCATCTGGTTTGTACCATTGCTCCTTAGTCATAACACCTTCTCCCTCTCTGTCAAACATTTACATGTACTAAGTTAACAATATGCTGGTACAGGCACCAAGAAGGTTGTGCAGTGCGCTTAAAGGATCTATTAATGGTACATTGTTTCTGTTTGTTCGGCAATGTGGAAGTGGGACTTTTGGCTCAGCTTCTGATTCTCTTTGATTGATGAAAAGAAGAGATGTATATTTTCTTTCCAGATGATACATTGAAGACGTTGTTACCACCCTACATTCTTTGAATCAAGTGTTCTGGGGGCTCTTTTTCTGCCTCAAACGCTTGACAGTAACCAACTGTGTGTTATATTTGGTAGTTACTGAAGGTAGTATCTGTATCTTCTCTTAGTAAATTGCATTTATAAATCTCTTGTACCATCGATTGTGTGTTATACTCAGTAGTTACTGAAGGTAGTATCTGCAATGTCTCTTAACAGGTTGTAAGTGTAAGGCATGATAAATACCTTTCGCTATAAAGCATTTCAGGTTAAACTAAGATGGCTTCTCAGGGCTAATATGATTTATAGTTTGCTTGTTCCAGTGTTTGACCTACCCTGTGCTTGATTCAAACATTTTATTATTTCTTGTTGCCTCTTTGCCTCCATTTTTATTGTTTGCGAAGAATAAATAGATTAAAGCATCATTCGTTGGATGATATTTCTAGATTGCTTGAAACAACATTTATCATTTGATAATATCTAACAGCCTCAAGTTCAAAATGTAAGCTTTAGACTCTCAACATCATTGTCCAATCTTACTGTTTCTTGTTTTACTGCTATGGAAATGATATGTAGGAAGTCTTTTATTGAATTATTGTTTTACATTGGGAAAGTCTTGTGTGTTGTACCATTGTTTCAAACTATTTCAATTGAACTTTATTATGATGATGACAATGGCTGCTCTTAATTAATTTGGGTAATCCTCATGAAATAGAAGACAATACACATGAGCAGACTTACTTATCAAGATATCTTGCACTATTGGTTGACATTCTTAGCTTGTTTGATGGAGCAGTACCATTATGTTACTTGCATGCTGATGATCAGTGATTCGAAAAGTTCGAAACACCTGGTAGAAAACAAGTTTTGAATATAAATCAGTAAAAATGCATGTGACTAAATGAGAAAGGGATACCTCAGTAGTTCTCAAACTAAAACTGTCTGTGCCTGTTCTAATATATCACACGATTGAATAGTGTATCTGTTGTATTTGAACCCTATAAAAAAATTGAGATAGAGAAAAAGTTCTGAATCTAATCCAGCAAAAAGATACACAACTTTACAATAAATTTTTATATTGCAATAGTTTTCTATCTGGATTGGACGTACCTCTTCTAAATATAGCAAACAGAAGGTGATTGACGTTTGCATTATATTTGAACCTTCTTCCTTTTGTAGCATGATGATGCACATCCGCACACCCACTTCTCTCCTGCATGTTTGAGTTTTTTTTTTTTCTTCGAGTTACATTCACCCTTTGACAACCAAACTTGAAACTATGATAATTGCCTTTTCCATGTTGATATAAAAGGGGCCACTTGATAGATGAGCAAATAGATATCAAATTTCCAAAATAATTAGTAAACTTCGCCTCATTTTCTCCTCTCGCGAAAGGAAAGGTATGGATTGTTTTCTGATGTACAAAGGGTGGCTCTGCTTTACTTTCTACACATATATTTGACATACAATTGTTACTCTAGTTATCCTTGACTTTTGCTTTGAATATAAGCAGTTTAAACCTTGTTTTTGATAATTTTGTATGTTTCTTTTATTTGTAGCAACCAAAGTTTCCTTTGGGTTAATCAAAACTGTTTTATTGTTCTGTGTAGAAAATAAGACATCAAACTTTGTTTAAATTTTGAATTGTATTTGTTTTTCCATAGCTCAAAACTGGACTTTAGAGGAATGCGTAGGAGTTCATGTTGCTGAAAATTAGTATGTCTGCTGGACAATAGAGCACTCCTTTTCATAGAAAACATGTCTTAGTGTAGTTTAATCTCAATTATGCTAATACCTTGTTCTTTTATTTTTCATCATGGTTGTCTACATGGCTTGCTTTGATCAGCAGTTCATGCTGGGATGTAGGCATTCTAGCAAAGTTTTCTGTTGTTTGTGTTAACTTTAATGACAAGAATAAAGAATGGAAGTTGCCAGATCGACTTAAAGTTCTGAAATCGTTTTTTCTTTTGTATCAGTTTCTGACAGGAGAATTTGCTGAAAAGGAACATGGGAGGCTATTTGGGGCCTTCTATACGGCTGGTGTATGTATTTGTGGATTGGGGCCGTGAAGAGAGACCTTTGACTTTATTAGTCTGACTGAAATAACTGATTGGCTTCGTTCTCTGATAATAACTGCTTTTGTGGATTCTCCTTGAAAATGCATGAAATCAGGTACAAGTAGCAGTCTGATAGTTGTGGATTGTAGGACTGTAAGTCTGTATACACTCTCTAGAATTGTGAAACAGTGTAAAGTACAGTAGTCACGCTGGAGAATCCAATGAACCCATTCTTTCGTGTTACATTTAGAAAACTTCCATTTCATGCTTTTCTGTTGTAAGGGGCATCCTTTTCATGGTTTTCATATGGTTTTAGTTAGGAGCGAGTCCATTATAGCGATAATAGGATTAATTTGGTCTTGCTTATTTCTCGAGTCTTTTTGTGAGCCCACTCTATGCGCTTACCGCTGTCTGATTCATGTGGGTTCGAGACGATGTTTTACATTTACTGTTAATTTTGTCATGTACTCGTGTTTTTTCATCATACTGCTTTATTCAGAAACAACTGAACTCACTTGATTTTTTTTTGGAATCAATGAAATGATATCATCCACCTTAGTTCCTTCGTCAATCCAGCAGAAGACATCCTCTTCATAGCTTGTTTTTGGGTCTTGAGTTTGGGCTGCTTGCTGTTTCGGGCTACCTCCAAATCCTCCGTGATCGGTCTGCATTTGCGTGTGGGATCGGGCTGATATCTTTTATTCGATATAATTGCTAGTAGCACCTGATTCTGGGCCGAATTGGACCACATGGAAGCTTCTGTGTGACAGTGTTCAAGAACTCTTTCGATTCTTGCAGTGATGTGCAGGCTGTCTTCGAGGTGATGTACCTTTTTTACTAGTAGCGGGCTTTTTTTTTTTTTGTGTAAGAAGTCTTCCGCTACCTCGCGTCCCGGCAGGTACTACTTTAATTAACGATCCAAATTCCACAATCTAAAGTAGAAATAAAGGAGGCCTAAATTGTTGTTGTTGTTAATTTTTACCGTCAAATATAACTATTAGTCTTATTTAAAAAAATATATAAAATATATAAAATATTTTATTATGATTTGATTTAGTACTAAAAGTTTTTTATACATAACTTTTAGTTTTATATAATTTAAATAAATTTTTTTTTAGTAAGACAAATGATCAAAGTTGATATTCAAAATTAATGACGACAACAATTTAAAAATTACGAGAATAACTGGTTTCAGTGTAAAAAAAAGTAGCAAGGAAACGCTGTTGCCTTGCGTGACGCCGTGGAACTAGGGTATGGTGGACTGGTGGTGGACGGTGGACTGGTGGTGGTGTTGCTGTCCACCGAAGCAATGTCAAAGTAAAATTTGGTCTGGCACGAGGCGTTAAATTCTACGTAAATGTCTGCGTTGGGTGGGAATCAATAAAGTTAATGGCTGAAAAAAGTTAAAACTCAACGTGCAAATTAGCGACACAATGAACGATTTCATCAAAGCTCGAACGTCTGGTCATTGGCAGGACAGATATTCTGCTAATGAATGTGTCAAAAAGGCTCCCCAGCGGGGAGAGACAGAACTGGTCGATGAACAGCGAGTTACAACTGTTACGGGCAGCAGTGGCGCCAGCCGTGAGTGACGGCACGGGCGAAACCAGCACGTTTTGCGTGAGGACAAGGCGGTTGGAACTGCCACTGCTGGCGACGGAAGCAACGATATGCGCCGGCCGGACCAGATCAGATGCGTGCCGCAACAGGAGATGGAGAGCCCGCTCCCGCTCGCATGTCTGCCTGCCTTCCGTCTCGTTGCACCCATCTCTCAGATCGGATGAGCTCATCCGGACGCGCGTACGTACGAGGGGAATCGCCGCGACGACGACGGTGGCGCACGTGACGTTGTGGACCTTGAAGCACCACCACCTCCGGGCCTTGGCCCCTGCCACGGACGTACTAGTAGTATTAGATAGTACTATCATTCAGTGGCTTCCTTCAATGAGGAGCTGACCATTCCGCGCGCGAACTCGGGAAGAAAGAGTGCGTCCGTGAGGCATCGCACCCATCCTCAGTTATCTGACGATACGGGTTCAGGAATTCAGGGATTCGCAGTCAAATAACAGACGGAAATTTGCGGTTAGAAGACCCCCCCCGTCCGCTCTGCATGAGACGGAAACTGCACGTAAGCAACACCATCAGATTAAACACTGGTTTCCTTGCATGCCGTGGCAGCGAAATGGAGCGATGAGGATGGTGAAGACCGAAAAGACAGGATAGAACTCTCGAGGTAATCGTGGTAATTACTAAATTAGTACCAAGGTGATGGGAATATCTGTATGGCGGGTGGAGTTTACACGTTAATCAGGCGTCGTCAGTCGTTGTCATCGAAGCGTCAATTATCCAGATGTTGCGATTCCATTCTTACCGAAATGCTACGTCCGTGCTGTGCATTCCTTTTTATTATCGTAGTGTTGTGCGCCCGCGTACGTGACCATGAGTGTTCGATTCGTGAAGACAACCTCTTGCAGTAGTGTAGGGAAAACACTCTGTGTGTAGACAATACCTAAAGTAGTCGGATCCTTTTTCGGGTCATGCATGTAATTGCAATCGCAGTAAAATTAACAATGACTCGGGGAAAGCATTTCCACCAATAATTGTGGCCTTGTGTCTACATGCCTAGCTTACGTGCGTGTACCAACCTGGTAGGATTAAAACCACCCGCACCTAATCTCTCCGACTCCGACGACCGCCACCAATAATCTACCCGTAACGCTCTACCGCTAGTACGATACTTAATTATTACCACGGGTCATTGATTAGTTACTCGTAGCAATCACGGAACAAGGCTCCGCTGTTCATCGTTGACTCCTCCGCGCCACGACGCCGTACTGTGCGTGCGTGGTTTCCCACCGGCCGGGGCGAGAGCACCCGACTCAAATTAAAGTAGACCGTTTTTTTTAATTTAACGGTTTAAATAGATCTATATTATTTTAAAAATCGATGTAGTATAAGTTAGTATGAGAACGTACTATGAAGCAGTATAGATATTATGAGTATAAAAAAATAATGGCAGTTGATAATTTAATTGATGTTTGAGGGTCAAGTATTATCTAATTATACCCTGCAAAAAAGGTATTCATCTAATTATATAATTTAGAACCTATCATTATAACTCATCAACGAATATTGAGCATGTTCTTAGTTTCTCTCCTCTTCATCTCTATCCTCGGCGACGCGGCCATTAGTGACGACCGACATTCCTTGCTGCCTATGCGGCCTCCATCTTCTGCTGTATGATACACGACAGCTGTTTTCGGTCCTGTCTTCACCGGTTGAGCCGTATCTCGGTGTGGCACAGCGGCCGGTGGTTACCGCGAAGATGATGCGGCGACCGAGTTGACGGAGTTCGCAGTACAAAGGTGTCACCTTCTATGGGAGGATTGGGAGGACCGGCTTTGTAGTTTCAAATTATTTTTGTTGGGTTGTGTATATGTTCCTCACGTCAGATTACTTTCTATGTTCGTTCTGTATCTATTTTCTAATCAGATTGATTTCCTTTGTTACATATCTGTTTTCTAAATTTTTATTACTCAAATCTATACAAGACACACGGGATTAATTTATATTACATTGGGCCATGAAGTAGTACAATCCAATGTAACGGGCTCCCGGCGAACAGCCGCAGTAAAAACAGAACGAACAACGATCGCTCTGACTCTGACCGCCGCCGCGCGGGGGTTCGCTCGCTTCCGTGAAGAACCGGAACGCGTTTCGAGTAGGCGGGCCTGAAATCCCGATAGCGGCAGCCACTTTTACTAGTACTAATACTACGGACGCGCGGCACGGATGGGTTTGGTTGGTTACGTGCAGACGCCGGCGATCGATGCGCGCGGCTGCGTCCTCCTTCTGCGTTCGCTAGCTGTTCCCACTCAATACTAGTAGTACGAAGTAGTAGCCGCACGGTTAGAACTCAATACTACTAGTACTACAGCAACTACGAAGCAGAGATGATGAGCAGGGCGTGTACTTGCTTCTTGGTGATCCTGCTGGCTCTGACTCATGACTGATGAATTAACGTCGCTGCATCTATAGGTGGTATTTTCTAGTAGTATCTTATAAGTCTGTCAAAACCAGAGGTTCCGATTTCTCTGTAATGTCAATTCTGGTTGTCAGCAGGAGCAGTAGTATTACTTGTGCGAGGTTGTCCAGTGGTCGGCACTGAAAGGCTAGAGATGCTGAAAAAGCGTGCGTGTTAAATGTGGTGAGATAGATGATGGGAGTCTCTGATCTGACGACCCTTGTTCAGTTGCAGCAGGGTGTTTCAGAACCGTATCCTTTTCAGAGATCCTGCAGCGTCAGTCTCGCGATACAGAGAGAGAGTGCGATGTGGGTACTAGCTAACTACTGCGCGCGTACTCTGCTGTACGTATCATCCGTAAGATATAGTATAGTGCGTGCACAGGTTGTTATGGCCTCCATGGCCTTCTTGGCAGTTTCGCGCTCTAGGTGCGCTTCTGAAGTCTGAACTGAAAAGAAAACTGAACTGTTTGCGTCTCTGTAACCCAGGTGCCACTCCCACAGAATTCAGAACACACACCCTCTCTCGTCCCTATCTTTTGGAAGGCTCTCGTGGCTGCGTCTCGACGGGAAACCACGTTGTTTTCCACGCTTTTAATTCGTTTTTTTTTTCCGGACGGGACGGTGCGTCGACAAAGACAGCGATCTCGATCGATAGCTAGCTAGCCCAGTGAAGAACGGAAGAGACGTCGTAGAATTTGGCGCGTAAATAACCGCGCGTGATGCTTGGCTCGAGCGCGGCCACATGTGCGGCTGGCGCGGCCGATCTCCCTTTGCTGCTGCTGCAGTGCTGCTGTCTGCTGCTGCCGCCGCGCGGGTGGCCGAACAGGGACGCCACTACTAGCATCATAAGCATGCACGCTGACAACGAGAGATGCTTTCCAGTTTCTTTTGCTCCTCTTGGAACAGCGCATCCGTCGTTCTGCTGGGGCTAAAAAAGAGGGGGACCTGACGGCGACGCCCGAGCTTAGTTTTAGTAAGGAGTTCCTTTTAGTAACACTACTACTACCGTTTTGTGGTTGATAAACGGAGTGGGTTTGACGATTACATATGATGCGAGTGAATCGTGACCCCTTGTTACTAGTATGTTTTAGTTGGCTATGCATGCTCTCGACTTTGACATCCGTATACTGTACTACGCTCAATTATAAAGTTCTTTCCATTATTCTTGCTCCGGTACACAACAACATATGACTCCATGCAAATTGAGGGGAAAAAAAGGTCCAGTTCTTTCGATCCAATTTTAAAAAAGTCTATGAACGTTAATTTTAAAAAGAAAACTAGGGAGAGCCCCGTACTATTTTCTATCTAGTACTTTATCCAAAGTGCAGTTCTCCCTCGTCAGATTGATTACACACAAGGCCGCCAGGCCGGCCACCTCCGGGCTCCTGGGTACTGAAAACAACCAGCAGAGCAGAGCACGGGCCGGACAAGACGAAGCACCCGCTTTAAAACGGCAAACAACGCCAAAACCAGGTCAAAATGACACAGAGCAGCGAAGAAAAAGGACGAAATCACACCGAAAGGCTCCAGCCGTGCAACGCGTGCATATGCCCGCACGCATGAACGGAATGAACCGCGTTCCTCCTCGTCGTCACCTTCCTTCACCGGCCGCTCGGTAGATCGCGCCCACGGTTTCACGGTCACATATGCGGCCGCCGTCACTCTCTCTCTCCCGGCCGGGCACAACAGGCATGTCGGCCGAATTCTGCTGAACCCAATTGGCAAGCACTGTTCAACTGGTAAAAGTAAACAGCTGGTTGCTTTCGGGATTCAAAACTGTTAAAGACCGGTTCGTCGCCTCCGTTTCCCACGATCCGGAGAGATCCTGTCCAACCGCGCACTGTACCAGTAACTATCACTACTATTCCCCGCCGGCATGAACAGCGCGCTATATTGACCAATGCTTCACGATCGAGATGTTTGTCGTAGCAATGTCTGTGTTTAAGTAAGTAAAAAAAATTCGGTTCCTTTTTTTGGCACTATAGCTGATTATATATATATGAGAAGCATTCTTTTGCATTGTAGAAATAGGACTTTCTTCTCTATGTTCTTATCAGTTGTTTTGTTGATGTTTTGATTAGTGCAAATTTATACTACTAGTACTACTAACTAAAATCAACAATATGAAATTCTAGGGAGTAACAACTCGCAAGAATTTCTGGTTGGGGAGTCTCAAGTACATAATATGTATCTGCAAGACTGCAACTAACGTCGCTCGCTTTGCGCCGCTTGTGACGAAACATCGCAGCGCGAGTCATAAAGTTCGTTGCCAAAGTAAATAGATACGTCCACACGATTATTATTGTACGAGTTGAAGCTGTTACAGCCAGCGGAGAGACAGGTCCCATACACCACCCTATACCCACGCTTCCTCCTTGTCCGGCATCTCGTCGTCATGGACTTCGCGTGAACGGACCATCACACGCAACGCAACGATTATTAACGCAGGCCAATGACCTGACCAGCTGACTAATCAGTTGGGTTCGTTCAGTGACCTAATTAAGTTTCTGCTCCTGCCATTTGTTTCAGTCTTGTCAGCTCGTACTGTACCAACAGCCTGCACCTGCAGCTAGCTAGTCATGTATACTGTATCTACGACAAGCAGCTCTCCATCCCAACAATACCCAGCCAGGAAAAAAAAAAGTAGTGTCTTAGTTAATCAGTTGTTTCAATTAACTAATCTCAAAACGGAATGTGCAGCTGTCTCTCCAAATGTGAAAGGACTGGGAGACGGATGTGGACGGACGGGTGACGATCGATCCGTGCACTGTTGCGCATTGATTTTTCTTAAAAAAAAAACAGAATTTCCGCCATCCGTTGATGTGAAATCCTCTTCTGTCGTTTAACCCGCAGTGGCTGCCATTTGGAGGGGTTGGTTATCATTTGTTACTTGTTTGATTATCATTAGTTACTAGTTGAGCAGACACTGCACTAGCTAAAATCTGTGCTAGTATGCAGTACACTATACTATATATTCCGTTGGAGATAAAATTACTCTTAAAATGATCAACATCACAACACTGCAATCTCCAAACCGGTCAACCCATTATTTCAGTTTCAAATTGTACCTGAATTGTAGTGCAATACGACGTACTACTATTGTATTTCTTTTCCAACGGATCCATACATACAGTATACACGAGAGAACTGAATTGCCTCTGAACAATATCACTCCCCTTTTTGCATCGATGGGAAGAAAGGAAAGAAAACACCGGCCCTGGCGACGCTAGCTAGCTGCACTGTAGGAGTGCAGGTGCAGGCGCATAATTTAGGTGGCCACAGCTTTTTCTCCCTCCCCCGGACGCCGGGCGCGTACGGCGGGCAGCCGGGCAGCAGGGCAGCAGGGGATCGTCGTCATCATCGTCTCGGCAACGGCGAGTTTGGGAGCATTCCGGTGTCAGCTTCCTGGGGGTGTTGCCCAAAGCTGGCGCAGTTGTGCTGAATTTAAGGTCTCACTCACTCTGCAGCCTGCAACTTTGTCCTCCGCCTGCGTGTACTACGTCATGCTTGCTGGTGCTGCTAACTGGCAGCTTCTTTCTTAAACAAATTTATACTAATTAAACCTTGGATATTCCAAATATGGAGCCTCTGGGTCTGGGAGTAGCTCTTGTTCATGTTTGAAAATGACAATCCATTTATTTCTCCGCTTGAGACGCAGTAGTACGTCCTCGGGGAATTTCAGGTGAAATAGTTTAGTTGCCGCAGAATTAAAATGATGAAGATGTTTATCTTCATCAACGCTACTTAAGAGGAGATGTCCATACATACTCTCTCTGGTTTTATATTATTGACATGACATTGGTTAGTGCAGAATTACACTAATCAACGTTAATGGAATAAAATTAAAGGAAATAAGAGATTCTAAAATAAAAAACAAAGGAAATGGATGATGCGATAGCAAATAAATAAGAGGAGATGTTGATATATAATATTCCAAGGCGATTTTCCAGGGATATCTTTTTAGCACAAGAGGATTACTGCACGCTATCATTAACAATAATCCGCTGGATATGATGAGTTGAGTTGTTATGGTAAACTGTCATCGACGTGTGCAGCATGCATCCCATCAGAAAGTGACCCCTGCATCGCAGCGATTGTGCCGTTGAGTTCAAAAGAAGAAGATGAAGTAGTAGTAGCTGGAAAAAAAAAACCTCAATTAAAGTCACAACAGTTGTGGATTAACACGCCGCCAATGTGGTCAGGGAAGTAGGACGTCTACTTGCAAATGTTTGGGACCCATACTTGATTGATGAAGACGGGATTAGACATTGCATATTTAACAGAGCAGATTACTATTACGCTAAGCAAATTTACCTACACTTCAACCTTTTCTTCTAGGTAAATTTGTTACCTAACTCTAATGCAACTCTCTGTCTTCCATTATGGGCATCACCGTTAGTTTGCTAGGTTTGACTTTCAGAGTTCAACCCAGTTATCGGTTGGTCTGAAATGTTGTTTTCATATTCTAACTGCCTAAAACGTGGTAAAATTATTCATTCAAAAGAAAAAAAGATTTGGTAAAGCTGTAATTGGATATTAAGATAAAATGGTGGATAAGTACTTGTATAAGCCAGTTAATCATGATGCTATTGTAAAAATTCGATAAATATGACCTTTCAAACACAAAGTTAATTCTTTTGTTTTTTACCATGGTGTTTGGGTTGACATAAACAATTCCCTTCGCCAATGTAGTAGTAGTTTGCGTTAAGAGCATAATCATTTTCTAACAAGCCTATGGAGTGGTATTAGCAGTATATTTATTGATTGGGTGAGTTCCTTTTACATCCCTCAAGGCATCCTCAATCATTATACTCCGCGCCCGGCAGATCATGGGTGATGTAGGTGGGATCGTGAGCCAACTGGAAGGAAAGATTCCTCTCTCTCTCTCTCTCTCTACCCTTAAAATTTCTTAGATATGAGAAGAACGCTACACACACCCGAGTCTTCTTAAAACAGCACTCCCTCTATCATCTTTTAAATAGTATTCTAGCGTCCACCATTTATCCTAAAATATTTGACGTTCTCGTTTTCTATTAAACCTTTCTCTCTTTCCAATACATTTCATCTCTCTCTCCTTTTCATTTTCTATACATATGTCTTATTTCTCTTTTCTTAATTTTTTGCCTAAGGTAAAATGTCATTTAAATGGGAACGGAGGGAGTACTATAAAACACACACACATACCTACAGAGAGAGAGAGGAGAGAGAAAATGAACAAAATAGGAGCAATTTATATTTTATTATTAGTTTATGTAGTTATGATCGAAATATTTATAGAAAAGAATACAATGAATAGATACCCAAATAATTTAACACAATAGTTTATAGAGTATCCTTTTTCGGTTATGATGTCACATAGTTTGAGAGATGGGTATGAATTAACTTTTTTCCCTTGTAATCATATGCATCAAGCATGCAGTTACACGAAAAGAAAATACCAAATTGAAGAACATATACCATTACACTGCATTCGCTATTTTTTTCCCAGTACATAGATGCCATAATTATTTTTATACAAACAAATTGAAAATACTGTGATATTTCAGAGTACAAACTAAATGTGTACATGGAAAACTTACGGTCAAAGTGCTACTGAATTTTGAATTGGTGCACCTCATCAGTTAGTATATCTTGTATAAATGCATAAGAATTTATCATCTATTAATTTTGGCATTGGCGTGCACATTTATGCCAAAGGATACAAATGTCGTAGAGTTCTTTGTTATCCTACAACAAGCATTCATTTTTGCAATAAAACTATAAATAGTAGCACATGTATAATTAATTTAAAAGGCATTGTGATATATTGTCATGAATGCGAAGATGCAACCAATAATGCAACCTACTCAATTTTTATTTAAAGCATGCAATACAATATATATAACTATAACACATGATATATTTCTATTATATTCCTCAATTTAATTATTTGTTGCTACGATGGGAACATTCACTTAAAAACGATAATAAGTATATCCATTGTCTAATGTAGTTGGAGCTTCATAAATCATTTCAATATTTTAATGCAATATAATATGTCTTACATACATTGAAAATTGCACTTGTTCAAAAGTTTCTAAGTATATACATTTAAGCCATGATATAGTAGCCCTACGAAATATGAATCTAGATGGATACAAATTTTCTATAATGCAACATAAAAATTCATTCAAATAATATAATAACAAATGTTGAGATGAGATCCCCTGTGCTACATGCGCTGCATTTTAGTCAATAGAGATAGAATGATGTGGCGAATCACATAGAAACAACTTACTGTTGTGATATCTCAATACCAAATCAATTGTATAGGAAAAGATATGGTCAAACGGTGCTAATTTCAGTTTGAACCGTATGCAGAGATACGGTGAAATTAAAAAAACGGCACCGCCGAACATATGTTGAGGGGCATATCTATTGTGACCATAGCTGCGCTCCAATTCAACTCTCCCTAAGCCCATCCTGTCCTTAATTTATTCCCATGTGAACGGAAATGGCAGCCGCGTACATTAGCTTAAACAGGGGATTAATAATTAGGGCGGTTAACTTAATTAATCTCCTAGATTTTTTTATCTAATCACTAAAAATGGCCAGATGAGCATTTATAACCTGGAAGGGAGGGATTAACCCACAACATGCCAATGCATGCCCATTTTTATATTCTCCTAGTCCACTTAGGCGTGTTACTGCTCCAGCAGCACCAATGACATGTGGGTCCGCTACAAGTTCTGGTTGCACAAACCAGTGGCTGCGTTCTAGTGGGTCTTGAGCAGTCTGATTTTGGGGTGGGGGGTGGGGGAGGTGGGGTCCGCGTTAATCGCCGGGCACGTTGTGTAGCCCTTTCGCTCTCGGGGAGGGCGGGCCCACATTACAGCTGTTATAATGTGGCCTTGTCCGCCTCTTCACACTCCTACTACCTTTATCTTTGAAATCTTTTCTTTTCTGGTAGTACTAAAACTAATTTTGGAAATGCTAATTTTCAATCAGCTAAAAATTGAGCTGTTGATTTCTTCTGTTTTAATGACTATTAGAAAAAAAATTGAATGTATAGGCTATAGAAAACAAAATATAAATTATAGTTTTGATCAAAATCCATGAGATATGAGCTTGATTTATAAGACTCCTAATCTGAATCATCTGAAAATTAGACACTCCCAACTAATTTTATTCTCTTACCTGATATTTTTTATATTTACTGCATATGTAACTACTAGTACATAAAAAATTTACTATTTAACAAATGTAACCTTAACCATAATTTTATAGTTCTATTCCTATTTTTATGGTGGTTGCTAACTCAATGCTCTGAATTATTAGATATAGATCACATACCATAATTTACAATTTTGTCTAGTCTATATATATATTCATATTCATATAATAATCATACAAAAAACAGAAAAACTACTAAAACCTTGTATTCGTAAGATTTAGGTCTAATGACTGTGAACGCTGAGTGAAAGGAGTTGTAATTTTTGGGTGCTTGAATATTAGTATTATTGTAACTTTATGACCATATACTATATGGAAATAAGTAAGATCATCACAGAATCCAACATATTCCTCCATGGGGATTGAGGTAGGGAAGTTTTGTAGAGGGGTATTTGTGCTCCCTCTCCCTTTTATTACAAGCCTCCTCTCTCTCTCTCTCTCCCTCCCCACACACAGTTCCAACTTCCTCCTCCTTCACATGTTTCTCTCTACCATTTTTCCCCTACACTCCTCTCTATTTTCAGTTTTAACAAGCTGTATTAGACAGGTAAAGGCTCCTGACAGCGCAGCATCTTGTTTGTTTTATCCCCACATCATCTCCCTCATCATCTTGTGCACAAAGACAACGCCCTCCATCCTCCATCCTTCTCTCTCCTGCATCAGCAGTACTCAACATTTCTCAACTTTCACTTCTCTCTCCTTCACCCGACCCACATCTCCCTCTTTCATCACAGCTATCATATTCTCTCTCTCTCTCCTCCATCCTCTCTACTACTATTATTTATGGCAGGCTTCTAATTCTTTTTCCCTCTGCTTCTCTTCTTCCTCCTCTTGCAGGAGCAGGAGTACATTTTTTTTAGCCAGCCTTCTTGTACTAGTGCTCTCTCCCTCATCTTCATCTTCTTCCTCTTCTTTCTTTCCTTTTTTCCCCTCTCCTCCTTTCCTTCTCTCTCTCTAGGCCTGTCTCTCTCCTCTTTTCCAGTTGTCCTTGCCTCCATCTTTTTCACCTCCCCCTCTCATGTACTGATCATCGCATCACCTCCATTCCCCAGTGGTAACAGCACGGGCCGACGTGCACGAGCGCGTGTGCGGGAGCAGGAGCTGTTAGCATGCAACAACAGCAGCACGGGGGAGGGGGAGGAGGAGGAGGAGGAGCAGGTGGCGGGCCGGCGCAGCAGTTCGGCGTTCATCAGGTGGAGATGCCACCACCATTCTCACCGGCCGGGCAGCGGATCTCGATGGCCGAGGCGCCGTCGCCCATCAGCAGCCGGCCGCCGGCGCAGCAGTTCGACGAGCTCGCCGCCGCCGCCGGGGGCTTCGACGCGGAGGGTCTGGCGGCCGCCGCCGCCGGCGAGGAGGGCGCGAGCGGTGGCTCAGCGGGCAACCGGTGGCCGCGGCAGGAGACGCTGGCGCTGCTCAAGATCCGGCAAGACATGGACGCCGCCTTCCGGGACGCCACCCTCAAGGGTCCGCTCTGGGAGCAAGTCTCCAGGTAACTGAATTGCGCACCACGACCCACTCACCGGTCACCACTCGCCGGCGGCGACGGTGCCTCAGCTCGCCGCCGCCGCAAAATTCTCGTCGCCCGAATGCTGCATGAAATCTCGGCGGTCTCCGGGACCAGTCCGGGAGTGATTTCTCATAGCTAGGCGTAGTTAATTAATTACTTAACCAAGCTAAAGAATACTTCTTTTCTACTTTCCTTAACTATCTTTCACGAGCACAGTGACTTTTCCAATTTTAAATAGCATCATATCGCTCTCCTTCCCCACTTTTTCCAGAAAAAAATTTCATCGCTATTATCCATCTTTTCGATAAGAGAAGTACTACCCTGCGTGGGTAGCATAGTGCTATTCTCAGATCCAGAGGCATCGATCCCAAACTTATCCCTTTGCCCTCTGAATTTTGCACAAAAAAAAAGTCGGAATTTTTATTCCCAAATTTCTTAGTATGCATTCTTCTTGGGATTTACCACTTCCTAGTGCTGCATGGATGAATGTGTGCATCTGCCTTTCTTTATCTTCTCCATGGGTGCCCCAATCGAGTAAAATTCTACCTGCATGCAACTTTTGCGTGAGGGCTACAGTTGCATGTGTGTGAGCAATTGTGGCGGTAGGTGGTGCTAGTAGTACGCCATTGATAAGAGGCAATTAAGTTTCTTGTTTGTTGCCGCTAATGGCGCGGTTGCTGGCAGGAAGCTGGCGGAGCAAGGGTACAGCCGGAGCGCCAAGAAGTGCAAGGAGAAGTTCGAGAACGTGCACAAGTACTACAAGCGCACCAAGGAGAGCCGGGCCGGCCGGAACGACGGCAAGACGTACCGGTTCTTCACGCAGCTTGAGGCCCTGCAAGCGACCGGGTCTCATCAGGCGCCGGCGCCGGCTCCCTCTCCGGTGACGTCGTTCGCGCCGCCGTCAACGGCCGTCGGAGTCTCGGGGCCCCTTCCAGTGCGGGCGCCGGCGGAGCCGCCGCCTGCCTTGTCAGGCATGCCGACGAAGATGGGCAACATGAGCTTCTCGACGTCCAACACGGAGGATTACTCCGACGAGGACGACTCGGACGGCGAGGGCACCCAGGAGCTGGGAGCGGACCAGAACAGCGGGAAGAGGAAGAGGGTGTCGGAGAGCGGCGGCGCCGCAACCGGCGGCAGCGGCAGCGGGAAGATGATGAGGTTCTTCGAGGGGCTGATGAAGCAGGTGATGGAGCGGCAGGAGGCGATGCAGCAGCGGTTCCTGGAGGCCATCGAGAAGCGGGAGCAGGACCGCATGATCCGCGAGGAGGCGTGGCGGCGGCAGGAGATGGCGCGGCTCGCGCGGGAGCAGGAGATCCTCGCGCAGGAGCGCACCATGGCCGCCTCCCGCGACGCCGCCGTGCTCTCCTTCATACAGAAGATCACCGGGCAGACCATCCCGATGCCGTCCATCGCGGCGCCAGCCATCAACGTCATGCCGCCACCGCCGTCCGCCTCGCCAGCTCCGCCACCGTCGTCACAGCCGCCGCCACCACCACAACCGCCACAGCCCTCGCCGCAGCCGCAGCACAAGTCGCCGACGCCATCGACGCCGCAACAAGCGCCGCCACCACCGCATCAGCAGAAGCAATCCTCGGACATTGTCATGACGCCAGCAGGCGAGACCACGCCGCACGCTGCCGACACCCCGGGTTACGATGGCGGGTCCGGTGGCGCGACGTCGTCGCGGTGGCCTAAGGCCGAGGTGCACGCCCTGATCCAGCTGCGGAGCAAAATGGACATGCGGTACCAGGAGGCCGGGCCCAAGGGCCCCCTCTGGGAGGAGATCTCCGCCGGCATGCGGCGGCTGGGCTACAACCGGAACGCGAAGCGGTGCAAGGAGAAGTGGGAGAACATCAACAAGTACTTCAAGAAGGTGAAGGAGAGCAACAAGAAGCGCCCCGAGGACTCCAAGACCTGTCCCTACTTCCACCAGCTCGACGCGCTCTACCGCAACAAGGCGCTCATCGGTTCCTCGTCCGGCGGCGCCGGGGCGGCCCATGCATCGTCGACAACAACGCAGGAAGCCATCACGGTCACTGCCGCGGCGCCCATCTCTCAGACGCCGCCGCCGCAGCCGTCCCAATCGTCCCAGCACGCTGCCAAGAACGGCAGCCACGCTGGCGCCACCGGCAACGGGAATGGTGCGTCGTCGGAACACGGCGCCAGCTCCGGTGGCATGCAAATGCAGGCGACCAACAAGGTAAGCTAAAGCTGCGTGTGCGTTCTTTGGTGTGGCCTTAGCTAAATGGCACGTACATGTGGTACCTGCTGTTCGTTTTTGGTGATCGAATGCTGATCGCATAACGCTGCACATTTAAAGCCAGAGGACATGATGAAGGAGATGATGATGGAGCAGAGGCAGCAGGCGGTGCCCAGCAGCTACAACAGAACCGACGGCGGCGCGGACAGCGACAACAGGGACGAAGACGATGACTACGACGATGATGATGAAGACGACGACGACGTGGACGCCGACAAAATGCAGTACGAGATCCAGTTTCAGCAGCAGCACCATCACCAGCAACAACAACATCAGAGGCCGAACGCCGGCGGCGGTGGCAACCCGGCTGGCACCGCGGCGCCCGCCAGCACGGCGGCAACGACAACCACCGGATCATTCTTGGGCATGGTCCAGTGATCAGCACCGTCCATGCATTCTCTCCGGTGACTCTCACCCTCCTGCGTCCTGTCAATGGCTTCTTCTTCCTCCTCTCCCTTTTATACCGTACCATTTGTATCTATACACCTACCTTCCAACTCCATGCTCGTGGATATCTCCAAATTTCCAAAGCTAAAACCTCAAGAATTCCCCCCTTTCACCAAGCTCCGGCAATTCTCCACTCCTCATGCACGTGTAGCAACACCTCAATTTTTCGTTGCTACTCATCCCCCTTCTTCCCTGAAAGAGCTACTAGCTGTGCTTCCATTTCTTGATTCGTTCCGGTGTTAATTACAGTGGTCGCGTCTTACTAGGTGTTACAGTAAAAAAAATTGGTTCTGTGGTTATTTATTGATTTGTTGTGGTAATTAATAAGAACCCTCAAGCATGTGGGGTTCACGGAGAGGTTCAATTGGTGCGGTGAAAACGGCACGTGAAGGCGGTAAATAAGAGCTCCATCTCGCGGTTAAAGAGGACAAGACAAAGTGACAAGAGAGAGAGAGAGAGAAGAGAAAAGGCAAGGCACATGATGCAGTGCGAGTACACTGGTATTTACTTGGGTAAATTTTGTGCATGCGGCTACTATACTCTACTACAGTGGTGTACTAGCACATTGCAAGGGATCGGAGCAGTTGAAAAATATGAAAAGGATCGATCTCCTCGTCATGTGGCGTGGACAGGGGCCGGTGCTGCTGGTGCATGCGGGAATTTTTTTCCCATCTTTTTTTTATATTTTTTCCGATTTATTAAACTGTCCATTATGTATCACTTAAGTTTTTCTTTCTCCCTAAAACTGTTGGTACCAAACTTTACAGTGTATACTTGAGGATATATTATACTATGTTAATTTTTTTGTTACTATTGTACAAGAAGTTATTTCAGATGAGATTCCTTCATTTCAAATAGTTGTCTTCTTTCATAAAAAAGAATAAAGAACAGTGCCTAAGATAAAATTACACATTCACTTCTGATTATCATTGAGGATCCAATGTAACTTATTAGTATAAAACTTTAGGTGTTAGATCTCATAAAGGATCTCTCTCGGATATTAATATATTAGTAACATGCTAAGATTGTTATACCTTTGAGAGATTGCCCCCCACATGCATGCGTAGCTAGAAAATGTACCGTTGTTAGAAATGTGAGATCACATTCTTTTGAACCAGGTCAGGTATGCAATCTGATACATTGCATCTCAAAACTTCATTGAATTATGCCAAACAGCCTGTAGATCACAGTACCATATTATTCAGAATGCACATCTATAATATCATAAAACGGGGAGAAGTGTTGTTTTTGTCTTATCTTATATCATTCTGCATGATTTTCCTTTTTAGTGCGCTATATTCATAGCTAGAACAATAAAAATAGCCAAAATTGGTAATTTAGGTAATTTGGTATTTGCAATTTTATCACCTCAATCATGCTGATTCATCTAAACAACAAGATATACATTTCACCGATCTCAAAAATATTATTGTGAAACTTTGATCGAACTATATATGCATGAACCCAATCGACCTGTATCAGGATCGTATTTATCCGTGGTTATATAAACCATCCAACCTTGCGACGGGCAAGCAACGAGCTTCCATAAGTGATAATTAACTCATTATTATTGCAAAAATAGAGTCTTGTAGACTTCAATGCTGAAAATGGAAACGTTTTTCCAATTTTTTGCAAAAACGAACCCGTTTGATAGAGGTTATTGCAAAAGCGAGTCTAATTTGATGGCAAATTTGTAAAGAAAAAAAAGAAAATAAAATTAGAAGCAAAATAAGTACTACAATAGATTTTTGTAACAAGTTGGATGAAAACAGGCACAATCTTTTTTTTATTATGCGAAAACAATGCATACTGTATGACATGGTGAAACCGTATAGCTCACTGTAGGGTGTGAGAAGAAACAGAAAATGATTGATAGTTCATCATTACAATTCTCAACAAGTTGTTTAAATAAAACTGCTATACTATAGTATTCAATTCCTAGCTAGTATAGTATTACTACTACCGCTCGAGATGCTCACTCTCTATATTAGTATACTCCTATTTATTACAGCATAGTATATATTATTATCTTTATTTTTTAATTATCGACGCTTTCTGCTGATAGTAACTGCTTAGTAGTAGTATTTGTCCTATATATGAGCCTCGAGATGCCTCGGAGTGAGCGCCAGGCGCCTGAGTCTGTACCACCCCCCAGTACTGCATGCTAGAAGGAGTAGTGCACGATCCATTTGGCAAGCTTACAAAACTGGTGTTGGGATGAGTCAGCTGGGGATCCGTATAGAAACGGTTGGAGCGTCGCCTCTCTCGCCTGGCCGTGGCCTGCGCCTGCCATAAAAAGTTAAACAGAGCCGCGCGCGCGGCTGTGGGATCGATGCCGGGCCTCTCTCTCTCTCTCTCTCTCTCTCTTCCTCCTTCTACATTTGTGTACTACTCCAGAGAATGCTTGGGCAATTAGCATGAGAAGGAGGAGGAGGGGCATGCATGACTGGGTCTACTTTGCTGTTGTGGCCACGGCCGCGCGTTGCAGGTCCGGCTGAATGATGCACATGGGAAGGTGTGAGAAAGGTTCACAGCCAAGTACTACTAAGTAGTAGCAGTAGTACTGGGCGGGGTAAAAATAAAAAATAAAAGATGGCGAGAGAGGAGCCCACATTTTGCAATCCTGCCTCCTCCCCTTTTCTTCCTTTGCTTTGCTAACCGCTGCTACTGTTGACCTTTCAACCTTATACTAGCTAGCTTTGTCATGGATGGTACTGCAGTAAATCCTTGCGTTTACACTAGCCGTGTGGTGGTGCTTATGCGTACGTGTCACTCGCACTGTGAATCTACTAGTAATAATACGGTTACAGAAAAGCCCTGGCAGCTTTTCATATGGTTACAGAAAGAAAAGCCAGGCCAGAAGGGCTGGAAGAAGGCGTGGACACAGCTAGTAGCACAGACCTCAAGAACTGAGGGACATTCCGAGAGCGCAATGAAATTTCACTTCGCTGAGTTCGTTGTGCATGGCCAACTCTCATGCAGTGCTTCAGAGAGAGAGATCGCGCTAGCTGAAGAAGATTCTCCAACAAGAGAGAGAGAGAGAGGGAGCAGTGCTGGAGTACGGATCATCAGGAAGGCGCGCGACTGGAGTAGCAGTAAAAATGGCAAATGGGCTAGCAGCAGTAAAAAGGTTAAAGATCGAGCACGGCTGCAGTGTACGAATTCGCTGGGCGGCAGCATGTGCGGCGGTGACTCCACGGTTCACGAGGCCCTGCCCTGCTACTCGAGGGCCGGGCAGCAGCGCGCGGTATAAAGCCCCCAGCGCGCACCGTAGCTACGCGAACACCACGGCACGGCACGGCACGGCACGGCACGGCATATGCTCTTCTTCTGATCAGGCCGTTTGATCCGGTCAGTGCACGCGCCTGGAAAAATACCGGTTTTTTCTTTTTTCTTTGTACTCATTTGGTAAGGAACCATTGTAGTAAGTTTGTGTATTTTTGCTATGGTACCTGAGAGAGTGTTCCCTTAATTTACCAGTTAGTAGTAATCGTCCGGTCAAAACTCTCACCAGACATTGTTATTCCAGGAGCTACAGATTTGGAGATGGGTGGTCTCTGACAACGTAAATTTTTTTTTTTGCACTAACCAACATCAACAATTCAAATTAAGAGAGGTTAACACTATTCTGAGACCTTTACAATGAACACGATTTCCACCTCAGCTTCACAATGAGCTCTTTGTGAATAGGTTTCCCAAAAAGAAAATTCTGACCGTACGTATTTACACTTAAAATTCAATTGATTTCAAAACTTATATTCAATCATAATGACCATACTTGATGATACACGGTACTACACGACTCTACTACCATGACTAGTTGAGTGCTGATTCAGATACTACAAATTAAGGGGGCAGTGACGTATGGCGCCCGAGCTTGTCAATGCAGGCCTTTGATCCGTTTCCAAAACATCCACGCATGGCACGCATACAGTACATCATAGCATAGCCAGCTAACTGTTGGATCTACTCATCAAGGGGACTCTAAAATTAACCACACTGCTGCACGCATGGATCTGGATCACAGCATGGTCTGGTCATGTGACAAGCTAGCAATCTCTAGTAATTTTAATCAATCTACCATGTTGTAGCTATAGATCTTGAGATCTTAAATCTCTCAACGATTCAATTTGATCGTTTTATCTAGCAAGAGCTTCTCATTTCATAGCTTCGAAATGCCTGCCGTTTCTCTAATTAAAACAATACCATGAGCCCCGCTGCAAAAAAAAAAAAAGAAAACAATACCACGAAAAAGTCAGAAGTAAATATATACCACGGTTGCACCATTATTTATTCGATCTGGCTCGGCCCTCAGGAGTCAGGAAGCGTAGGTGGTACTTGAACCAGGTGGTGGCGGTCTTTAGGTTAGGTGATGCGGTTCAATCAATTCATCAGGGCCCCATTTAATTAGCTAATTAATTAGAGTCATAAGCTTAGTTAACCATCGGATGTTTGTAGTTTGTACCAAGTGACCCTTGTTTGTTTAATGCCGAACAGTTAGTTAACCGAAAACACCCCCATATGACTTAATATATACTAATGTTTCCTCCGTTTGAAATTGTAATCATCAATTAGAATAACAACTATATTTCAAAAGTGAATTAAAATTATTGTCATAACGACAACATTTGAGAACAGAGAGGTGTGGTATAGTATATATCACTGGGGTCCTAATTTACATTTTCTCAAAATCTATTCGGTACTCTTAGAGTAAGTATAATTTAGTGTAACAAGTCACCATCTTACACCTAATTGATTAATCGGCTGTACTTTATTTGCCAATTATCTTCGATGTCGGCCCCAAATTAAAATCTGATAGAGTTGAGTTAGCAAACCAAATAATGTATTCATGTCGGCGCGGACACATTCCAAGTAGTACAAATGTGGGGAAGCACCAAGAAACCTAGGGTGACAAACTGGTAAAGAGAGAGATAAAGCGCATCGTCCCTGGTAGCACGAAAAGGTGATGTCAAAATGATTGGGTCGACCGGTCGAGGCGCAAATGATAAGATCAGAGAGATCAGAGAGATCAGAGAGTGTGTGCATTATGCCCCAATTTCCTAATGGCTTATGTTAGCTGATGATGCCCTGATAGCGACATCATCATGATGAGCTAGCTAGTACTAGTCTCTTTTGATCTGTTATCTACAGTAGTATAGTATTAATTCTTTTTTAATCTGCTTCACTGATGGCACGGCATAAATAAGACCACCTCCCCGGAAAAAGTTGCGGCTATTCTACTGCACTCCATTGCACGGCTGAGTAGTGAAGCAAAATTAACAAAGGGGAAGTGAATGAAAAAGAGAGAGCTGTGTTGGTCGTGTTCTGTGGTGTCACTCAAAGCAAAGCAACTGAGATACATAGTGCGTCCATGCATGGTAGCATCACTGTGCACTCAGTTACCAAAAGAAGCCTTCCAAATGAACAATTTGTATTGGTTGAACTATACTATAGTAGTCCCTCCCGTTTCCAAACTATTGCCAGTAGAAAAATAATTCTACAAAAAAAGTTAATATCTTAACGAAAACATTTAAAACGGAGTAGTATATAAGCTGTTAAAGGGCAATAAGCTGATTCACAACCTAGATGACAAAGCTGATGGATGCAATCTTAGATCAGAGGCACAAATAAACTATAGTTTGGCGCAGCTTTATGCGATATTATAATATCTAGGTACAGCTAGGTTATTAATAATCTAGTGCCTCTGTTTTTAAAATATAATCATTAGGACAACAATTCTAGTTCAAAAATGCTAATGGAGCACTTTCCTCCAAAAAAACTAGTATATAAGAATTATTCTAACGAGAAGCCATCAATATTATCTTTATACTTACCAACAAATAAGGACCGGAAATTCGTACCAAATTATAATTTGCATCTTCATATATAAACCACCCCACACGCGTAAAAACGACACTTCCGGGGGGCTGCAGTAACTCTGGTCCCCGCCGGCTAGCCACGGTGATGGTCTATATGGCCCTGCCAGAGCACAAATATTTATATATGCTGGTCCCGTGTTGCTCTGGAACCACCAATTGTGTATCTTAATTTCCTTCTTTCCTTTGTCCTCTTCAAGCTTGCCGCAAGTAACTAATCAAACTCACGAACCACCCATGATTGCAAGATAAAACCACAAATCTAGCTGCTTGCTTGCTTGCGTGCTCAGCTGGACCACGCGTACCAGATCGTGTTTAGCCACGAACCTTACCTTACCTCCCATCGAATCACATGCCGAGACGTGACTCTTAAGCTCGCGGAATTATTAGAGCTTGCGCCTGAAGAAAATGAACAGCATCCCAGCTAATCAGAGCACCGGTCTTATTACCCAAGCACATGTACATGTACATACAGAAGCTAATTAATAACCACAGATTAGAGAAAAAGGAAGCTTCTTTCTTGGAAGAAATCAAATACTGCACTGCACAGGCTAAAGCCGGTGCGTATGTGGGGGAGAGGACCATTTTCGTTGCAGCAAAATCCAAGGTTGTGCTGTGTCCAAGATAGGATAAGACATATGCTAACCTTGGCCAATTGGTTGGGGCCCCTATAAACCCTCTGTGTGGTGGTGTGCATCTGTGCAAAGCTCTAATGCTGCCCTCCATTAACCTTTTTTAGAAGCACACCCAACCAACAGGGTGAAGCTAGGACCAACTGTTGACAACAATGCTTCAACCGCCACAATGAAAGAGAGCCGGCCAATTTGGTTGTCCCTGTGTGAACTTGTACCACGGGATAACAATAGAGTGCCGGTATCGGGTTGCAGATGTTTATACACTCCAACATCTGGCGCCACTAACCAGGAGAAGGAGAACACTGTGGCTGTGGCTGTGGACGCAACACAAAGATAGGCAAGGCAATCTTGCGTAGAAAATGCCGGTGTACCTCGCCCAACGTTTTTGGAAAAAGGTGCCAGTCTGGTGCCACTCATTTGATGACGGTGAAGAAATTTAAGAGCTGACCATTGGTGTGTGAACTAACCAGACACTGACGCCGAAGCATATATGAGCTGGAGCGAAGCAATTCACCAAACATGCGGATCGGATTTGATCTCAGAGCGGTTGTTGCTGTCTTTGACGCCCCTCTGAACTTTCATAATGGAAATTTGGCCACGCTCGAATAGGCGTCCTGCCCATGTGACAACCAGAGCTGTGAGCTTCCTTGTGGTTGGGTTAAAGCGTCGTCGTTCGACGTAATCATGGTTTTTACTGCAAAGATTCCAAATAGGTACCATCACCTAAAGCACACACTATACTACTTGAGTGAGATTGTCCTTACAGAGGAATAGAAAGTGATGGTGCCCGTCAGAAGTTCATTTCAACTGAATATGCCTAGTTTTACCTCACACAGAGCCACTGATGTGGTGAATATTTCTGGTGCACTTCCCAGGTCGTCGGCCATGCCTTATGATTCAGTTAAACGAACCAAATCTGTAATGTATCAGGAACCTCTTCCAGATATCCGTTTTGTTAGACTGGTGCAGAAACTTTAAGCAACGAGAAGGTATCGCTGGCAACAATCTTTTCTCCACGACCAGACCAGAGCACGCAACGCAAGGCCCCTCCCCTGCAACTCCATCCATCTAAGCTTGAGTAGGAAATGATAGGCGGACAGCTCTCCTAAATACTCCGTATCTGACTGCTCGGTACGTAGCTTTTGAGGAATCAGATTTTTTGTCCCGCTTTGTCAAGAAAACCCAGACTAATAGAAAGTATCATATCTCAGGGAATGAATTCTCTTCCAGGATGACCGCCAATCGGAATAGGATCTGCAAAAGCAAAAAAAATGAGAAAAGAGGGAAATAGTAAAGCTTCCGTTCCTTTTGGTTGCTAAATAGAGGCAGAGAAAGGGTAAGAGATGTAAAGGCGAAGTGGGGGAATTATGAGTCCTCGGTGGTTATTCCTTTGCCAGAGGAGTCCAGCCAACAGTGAAAAGCTGTACACAAATACACACACTAGGCAACATGGAGCGGCATGGCTCCCCATGTTATCCCGTGCAACCTCTGTTCCCCACTCGTGCTCTCGCGTTGCACATGGCCTTGTAACCAGCCAGCCATTCCACCCCCTCTCACATTGTCATGGGACCTTCTTCCCATACAGAACAATTATCACCATCGTCTTTTCTCCGTTCCGCTATACTCTAGTAGTATACTTCTGTACTGAAATAGTGCCAGCTCAATTTGAAGTATGGTATATGGTGAGAAAACATCTCTGTTACCATAAAAGAAATTCTTGAAGGGGGGGGGGGGGGGGGGGGGGGGTAATTATTGCAGACACTAACTATGAACAGGAACCCAACTGTACATGATAAAAATGCTCCAAGCAAAGTCGCTGGCGCAAAAAAGAAAAGCTAAATAATTGCAAGATTAGGGAATCTTTCTTCAGCATCCTCAACCACGTGTAGGGTTGAATTCAGTAAACTGATGTTGAAGATAAATATTCCAAGTTGGTGGACTCCCAGTTCTTTAGAAAGCAACAGGTTTTATCATTTCACTTCGATGCCTATCTTTCATTATCAGGCCAATCTTGGAGGTGTCATTCTATCATTTAGTAATTTACGACAAAAGTATGTGGGTTAGCGCGCTAGCGGGCCAGATAATCCATTAGCTGACCTCAAGATTGGCTTTAGAGCCCAGAAGGAAATTGAACATTATCGTAGGAACTGCCATAAATAATAGAAACCTTGCTGATTACTGATAGGAACGTATGGGCATAATAATTATGGAAGCTTTCCAGCCATACTAGCGGATCGGCCTTTGAGAGATCATTTTCACAGGCCATGGTTGCAGTTGCGCAACTTTGATTGCGATAATGTAAGCTGGATAAGAAATCATTTTGAGAAAATACCTTTTAGTCGTCAACAGGACGGTTCTCACTATGTTGGACCCCATGGATCGACACAACACAGACCTGACAATGAGTCAAACAGCTGCTCAAACAGCATATGCACCAGTCTTAACATTCTTTCATCTGAAATTAATGTTTGGAAACAAACACCTGAATGATAAGCTAAGTTCATCAAAATAGATATATAGAAATGAATTGTTTTAAATATGGCATCACATCGAAAATATAAAATGTCGTTTGGCCATTCATTTATCTATACTGACTCTTTAAATTAAGATCAGGTATCATATAAAATAGGATAATGTAAATTATATGTTTTGACATTCAAAACTGAATACTGGTAGCAAGGGTACCATTATACTACTGGTAAACGTGCAATTCGGTCAACTGGAATCGATAGGATAGGCAGGCTATTCTAATATCTTGAAGTGATCACAAGGAAGCATAGAATATCTTGTCACTCTACATGCTGGATAAGAATCGAAGTCCAGAAACTATTTTTTTTTCTTAACAATGAAGTTCAGAAACTATTATACTTGAGTTTCACACAGTCATCCTCCTTATCCTATGTTATAAAAATGTCACATCAAACAATACAGGCCACCCTTCAATCAGAGTCAGCGGATATCCCCTTCAAATAAATTATTACTCAGTGTAGCTTGCAGTATGTAGGAAAGCCTGCATGAACTTATTTACAAAGAAGGAGCCAAACATTACATATCTCATACTAACAACTGGCCTACTGACCTAAACAATACAGGATGTGATATGTTGCAGATTGGGTATGATGACAGCAGGATTGTTCAACAGAATAATCATTCACTCATGTCAATGTCATTAATCATTTGAGAACCTCATGCATCACTGTTTTCAATGCTTTGCATAGATTTGCAAAATCAAGGACATGACAGTTAGGGAAGATACTGAATACTAGTATTAGCTCCTAAATTCATTCTGCCACTTAGTCCTCCACAGAAATGCACCCTTCCCACTAGTTGTTACAGTATTACTTCTTATAAGCCCCTACGTATAATGCGATACTGCCATCAGAAAAATAAAACCATCATGAATAGTTCGACAATTCAGAGGCTGCGATCAACAGTACGTGAGGCAGAATGGGGTCGCAGGGCCACCGCTGTCATTCCCACAATCGGCTGAAACGCAATCAACCCGCCGGCCAGAATGCGCGCGAGCCGAGCACCAAGAAGAAAGCAGACCAGAGGAGGGGAGGGGCAAACAGAGGGAGTGATGAAGTACCGGCTCCGCTGCCTGTAGAGGCCGGCGGCGTCTCCTCCCCTCTCCGCGGCTCATCTGGATCGCGTGCGGCGGCCGTGGCCCGTGGGGTTTGGACTTTGGAATGGCACGCCGCGCATTTGGAGTCGATGGTGGGAGCGGTTGGGGGCCCTGTACGGCCCACTCATCAAATTTGAGCAACTTCTTTTTTCTTTTAAGGTCCGTAGGAGAGCAAGCATCATTTATGTGGGTGTTTGGCGCAGGGGGCAAATGAGCAAATGTGTAAAAACTTTAGCTCATTTGCGGCAAAACTCTCCAAACGGACGCTGCAAAAGATCGCGAGCGAGGCAGGCAGTCGCTCCCCCACCCCCGCCCCTGCCCTCCGACCGCGGGAGAGAGAACCCTGACGCGACCAATCCCCCGGGCGGCGTGGCCCCCGCCCCCCGCCCTCCCCCGTGGCGCCGACGGTCCCCTCCCCCTCCCCCCCCCGGGGCGGCCGCCGGCGAGAGGGAACCGACGCCCCCCCCCCCTGCGGAAACCCAACCCCCCCAACCCCCGACGCCCCCCCCCCCCCCGGGGCCCCGACGGAGGGAGCCGACGGCCCCCCGCCGGTGCGGAACACAACTCCCCCCCCCCCCGGGGCCCGGGGGTTCGGCGGCGCGTCGGCTCGCTCCGCCCGTCGACTCGCTGCCGTCCGCCGGGGGCGGGGGGCGGGGCGGTGGTTCGTCGGGCGCGCGCGCGCGGGGGGGGGGGGGGGGGAGGGGGGCTAAACTTTTAGCTCGCAAGCGGCTAATTTTTTTGCTCTTTTGCTCTTTTGCACAACGTGCCAAACACCCCCTATATTAGAGGAAAATGCCTCTTCTTTTTTTAAAAAAACAAAAATCCTCTTCTTCCATCGCGTCACTGTAGATACAGAATCGTAAGCGATTGTTTGTCATTCCCTTCACGTTCACGACAGAACGTTTTACGTGTGCTTTACAACTTTTTCATCCAAAAATTTCTTAGTGGTTCACGATCTTCGTCGACAACGGCCAAATAACAAGTCAGACTGGAGTCAGACATGGGTCAATGTTGGTTGAATTTTTTTTTAATGCTAGTAATACAGAAATTCAACCAACATTGGGTCAACACTGCCATCTTTGGATCAATGGATCGCATACTCGCACTCGATGCTCAAGTCAGACTGGAGTCAGACAGAAGTGTAGCACTGTCCACAAAAATTGACACATGATTGTAAGACGCATTCTTCGCAAGTGACATCATTACGTAGTAACCCATGGAAACTAGTATGACAGTACATGACATTGTTTGACTGTTCGGGGACCAGTAAGGCTCAGATAGTTTACAAGCTCTTTCTTGGGTCAGTTGCTCTGCTATCCTAATAAAAATGGATTAACAAAAAGCAACGGCACGAGCGACGGCTTATCTAAAGAGTCCTGGCACCCAATTCTTGTTATGTACAGTTGCTGAAGCAGAGATCCCAAACAAGGCGTCGCGCCATTCACAAGATGGACCTCCTCCTCCTCCTCCTCTCTGTATAAAGCAGGAAGGAAATAATTTTAGATAGGCAGCAAGAGCGGTGTATAACCTCTGCAACTGCAATGCGTATAGTAGTAAGAAAGAGCCAAGTGTGGTACTAGCAGGCTTACCAATACTGCTGCCGCTGCTGCTGCCGTTTCCGGCACTGGACGATCATCGGGTATATGTTCTCAAAGGCGGTGTATATCTCCTCACGCTTCTTGGCTCCGGTGAGAACGACCTTGCCAGAGACGAAGACGAGGAGCACGATCTTCGGGTCTGCCATGCGGTAGGTCATCCCCGGAAAGAGCTCCGGTTCATACTGCGATAATATATCAAAAACCAGCATCAAGTTCAGGCTAATGCATGCATTGCTCTCATTGGTTTCAACATGCATGGCCAAGGGAAAGAAATTAAGGTTCAGGACTACGTTCGAGGTATATAGAGCAAATAAATTGGACAACTATAAAACTTACGGTGGAAAAGACGCCACAGGCCATAGAAAGGCTCTCGAGACGAATCGGAAACTTGACGTCACAGGAGCTGACCATATTCTGGATCTTGAAATCCTGCTCTCACAAGAATTTATTTGTATCAAGGTCAGGCAACTATATATATATTGTTCTTATAAGCGCCGGATCAAAAGTGAGAAATACTAGCATTATTACCTTGAACTGAGCTGGGTACCCGAGCTTTTGGACAATCCTCGCAAACTGAAACAGAATCGTCGTTAAGAATTAGAGATAACGCTAGATAACCATTAGTTTGCGATACCTAGACGATCCATACAAGTTACTTGTTTTTCCGCTAGTCCATGCATGCACATAAAACAGATAAACAGTACTATAGTCGTATAATTTACCTTCCTGGCAGCAAGCTTTGAATGATCTTCGGACTTGGCACCAGTGCACACCATCTTCCCTGAAGAAAACACCAGTGCAGTCGTCTTTGGTTCCCTTATCCTCATGATTACCGCCGCAAAACGCTGTCGAACAATACACAGACGTCACACAGTGAGATGATGCATGGATTCCCCTTTCCCACTAAACCAAAACCAGCATGCATGAATTATGTATAAGTGTAAATTAGATAATTGACAACAGATCAACCATACTTTGGGGTTGTACTCCGCATTGCGCGCACGCATCGCTATTGCCATCAAATCCAACTGGCATCCCAAATTGACTGTGGAGACAATGTTCCTGCGAGACATTGAACGAAGAAATTAGTAGCTGGTTAATTAGGACACTTATATCCAACACTATCGCCCACAGATCCCCGCTCGGTTAACTACTTCGGTAACCACCATGTCCATTCATCGACAGCTAATCGAACGGGCACTCACTGGAGGGTGGGCACGATGCCCGAGGGGTGCCTGTCGAGGTCCACAGCCGCCGGCTCAATCTCATGCGTTGTCGTCCCGTACGACGGCGCCGGCGTGACCAAGGAGCATTCGCCGCCGTTTCCAGCTCCTCCCCACGCACGCGCACCGGTCCCGCTCCGAAGCCCTAGCCCCAGCAGCGCGGGGTCCACGCCCGCCGCGGACGACATGATGCTTCTCAATCTCAGCGCAGGGTTTCGGCCTTTCGGGGAGGAGGCAACAAGCGTTTCGAACGGGACGGGTTTTATACGGCGAGGGTGCGGCGGGGGCGTTGGTTTGTTTTGTTGGTTGGACCGAATGCGGGTTTGGATTTGGACTCTTCGTTTTGTGAAAGCAGGCAGGGCAGGGCAGGGGTGATGAAAGCCTGGATTTATAGGCGTAGGTGATGATGGCGTTGTCTGAGTCGGAAACGGGAGAGCCCATGGTGTGACGACAACAATTCGGGGTCCGAATCCGAATGGTTTCAGTTGAGATTGGAGCGGAAGTTCCAGTCCGAGTCCTAGCTAATAGCCCGTATGCAAGGCCCAACGCAACCGCCGACTGCTGGTGGGCTCGGTTATAATTCGGTGGATCAGTTCCTGATCTCCCGTCGACACGTCGATCGTTTCACGTCACCGACAGGCGCGCGCCTTCCATGCGGCGGCACATGGGCCGCACAGGGCCAGACCCTCCGGATTTCCAGTTTCCACACGCTGCGACTGCCGTGCCGGCGCGCGAGAACGCCCCCGCTTCCCGTAACCGTCGATTCCCGCTCCACCGGCACATGCTCTATCTACGGATCCCACTGACACCGTGGGCCGCGAACAAGATCCTGGTCCGCCATGCTCCACGCGTCATTGAGCCATATGGTGGGGGGAGAGACTCCCTCAAAACCGAAAGCATCCATCGGAGCGGATCCTTTGCTTGCCATGCCATGCCATCCCATCCCAAGCTCGCCATCTTTAGTTGCAGGCCCACCTCCAATTCCAATCTCTCCGTTCCCATTCTTCACCGGCCATTAATTAGAAGAACCCGCCGCGCGTTCCCTCTTCCATTCCATCCGCGCCGCCGCCGCCCAGATCCATCCAGCAGGCCATGACGGTGTCGCCGGCTCTGCCGCCGGCGGCGAGGGAGGAGCCGTTCCGCGTGTTCGTCGGGTACGACCCGCGGGAGCACGAGGCGTACGAGGTGTGCCGCCGGAGCCTGCTCCGCCGCTCCTCCGTGCCGCTCGACGTGCGCCCCATCCGCCAGCAGGACCTCCGCGCCGCGGGGCTCTACTGGCGCGCGCGCGGGCCCACCGAGAGCACCGAGTTCTCCTTCACCCGCTTCCTCACGCCGTACCTCGCCGGCTACCGCGGCTGGGCGCTCTTCGTCGACTGCGACTTCCTCTACCTCGCCGACGTTGCCGAGCTCCTCGCGTGCGTCCCCGCCACCACCACCACCGCCGCCGCCGCCGCCGACGACGACGAATCCGCGGCGTCCTCCTCCTCCTCCTCCCGCCTCGCCGTCGCGTGCGTCAAGCACGAGTACCAGCCGGCCGAGGCCACCAAGATGGACGGCGCCATCCAGACCGTGTACCCGCGCAAGAACTGGTCCTCCATGGTGCTCTACAACTGCGCGCACCCCAAGAACGTCGCCGCGCTCACGCCCGAAGCCGTCAGCACGCAGACGGGCGCCTTCCTCCACCGCTTCGCATGGCTCGACGACGACGAGATCGGGGACCTGCCCTTCGTATGGAACTTCCTCGTCGGCCACAACAGGGTCGACCCCGACGACCCGGCCACACGGCCCAAGGCCATCCACTACACCTGCGGCGGCCCGTGGTTCGACCGGTACAGGGACTGCGAGTTCGCCGACCTCTGGATCAAGGAGGCCGAGGAGCTCAGGGCCGAGAAGGAGAAGCTCAAACTCAAGGACCACGCGGACGACGAGGAAGACAAGGACAAAAACAACAACAACAACAACAAAGAGGAGACCAATTGATGATTCATTCGTTGACGATGCTGCATTGGATTGGTTCTTTTTCTTTCCCTTCATTTTAGCGTAGCTGAAATGTGAAATCCCCTTCTTTCTCGCTTCTACTAGTACTATCTATTCATTTCTTGCGCCATTGTACTAAGATTAGTACTAGGAGGGAGTGGTAGTGGTAGGCCATGATGAGAATGAGAGTTATTGGTAGCAGTGTGTATGCTCTCGTGTAGATTATAGCTGCAAACAAAACATTGGTGTTCTTATGAATGCTCATTGCTCAGGAATGTTAAATCTCTCTGATGTTTCGGCATTGCGTCTATGAATGAATAGAGGATACGACCAGCTCATTCTGCCCACTGTTTTTTTTTTTCTTCCCTCCTACTAATCGTTTGCATGGGGAATATTACTAGGTTGCATTTTGGTGGCCCATGGAGGAAATGTGATTCTCTACTTCATCTGCATTGTAGAAACTGCATGGTAGTGCAACTTTACAATGGGGTTACTACATCGAAACATTGCTCCAGAATATGCATTTCGTCCATAGTGCAGATCTTTATTCGTTACCTGGAAATGTTCGAAAAGACAATCTTGAGAGATCTGGTCGTCTTCATTGTTCAGCCGTGGCTCGTGGACCAAACATGGAGAAGCCGTGTACTAGGACCGAACGTGTCCTGTTGTCTCTACAATGCACTCAGGTGCAAGGATTCGAGGCCGACAACAGTTGAGGGTCGGCCTTCAGGTCTCTGAATTCTTCAGTGTCATCGGCAGATCGCAAACAGTGAACAGTAAAGTATTACAATCTAGAATGTCGCTACGGATGGATTGAATCATTTCTTCCCTTTCTCCCTGTGTTTATATAGGATCCACGCTTGCGTCCCCTGAAGAAAGTTTAATTAAATATTACAAGGAGAAAGGAAAGGAGTAACACTCTTGTTATGGGTTGCATATTGGCCAAGCAAGGTAAAGTGCTATCAGATTCTTTTCACGCCAGATACAACTAGCTGTCAACGGCAAGCTGCCAGTTTTACTATTCGTGCTCTGCTACTCGTTCGCACGTGCGCCAGCACGCGTTTTTGTTTCTAGGGTCGAGGTTGCGTAGCTGCGAATTCCGTGCTCACTTCACAGCCGCGGATGTCGTTTTCTAGCCCAGTAGTATCACCTACTCAATCACGTGCTGTTAGATATCGCCGTTGTCCAAGATATAAGCTGTTAAACCATCTAAAGAATAGTACTAGTCCGTAGCATTCACACGTGACAACATCTTACGCGGGCTCTGGGGTTTCGATAATGCACACATGAGACTACAGCCGAGAAGACAGATCTCGCCCAGCCCATGTTTATTGACAAATCGCAGCGCTCAACTCAATTTGCTTTACATACATCTCCATACATGACGGTTTGCCTTTATTCTCCTGTACTGAAAGAAGGTATTAACACGCCACGTCCTGATAGGTACTTGGCTCGTGGCAGATCCTACGCACTCCTCGTAGAGTTGCTTATACATGACGCAGCTTCTACCTAGGGCTTTCCAGTTTGTGACTCGCGCTAGATCAACTGTTCCGACTCCCAATGCATCATAGGTTTCTGAATCACTATTAGCCACGACTAAATGATACAGTATTTACATTACTGTATAGCCAGGCCCGCCTCCACCTTCCGGGACAGTCCACTCGATGTTCTGCTTTGGATCTTTGATGTCACAGGCCTGCAAATACAGTGAACAATAGGTAGGAAAAGCGAGTGGGGTCATGAAGTTTAGCAACTAACAAACGAAAATGCAACTAATCAATCAAGAAACAACATGGTACCGAGAATCATGGGATGTGTTAGAATTGAGTGCAATCAGTAAAGTGAATTGTGGTACATATGCCTTTCTAGTTTCTACCACTCAATTTTCAATCAAAATGCATGACACATACACAAGTTCAAGGTTCCAGCAGATATCTAGTGTAATAATTTACCTTGCAGTGAAGACAATTTTGCGCATTTATATGAAGCTTTGGGCCACCATTCTCGTCAGAGACATATCTGCATGAAAAGCATCGAAACTGATGATTGTTTTCGATGAATTTGTCTGTAATATGAAACACTTCGATCAAGTAACAAAAACTCATCAGGGCATAGCTAATTTACATACTCGTAAACTCGGGCTGGACAGTAGCGTGATTCTGGTCCAGCATACACAGGAAGGTTTATTCTTTCAGGTACCGTAGGATCTCTCAATCGAAGATGAGGAGGTTGATCATGTTCATGGTTTGTATTGCTCCTGTGTAAAGGAATGGTTAGTGATGAAATCAGAGAATGAAAATGTATGTATTGAAAGTGAATCTGTAGTGGGCACACGGTTCTTTGAAACTTATACAAAATAAAAGGTACAATGTACACCTCAAGAACATTTTTCAGTAGCTTGTCAAGGTTCAACTCAAATCACTGTGTGCTCATAAATGAATTATTGCTAATAACTTTCTAGGTACATCTAAAAGTTAAACATTAAGACCATCAACTCTATACCATGTTTAGGCATTTCTTATACTTTTAATCCAATGAATAGAAAAACAACAGTAAAAGGAACAGAATGGACAAGTTGTAGGGCTTTCATCACTTGGTGCAGGCATTACCTGTATAAGGAAGTTGGAACATCAAAGGTTATCTGTCCATCTGGATTAGGATACTGAATTGGTGTGTGTAGATTTGCCATCTGATCAAACAGAAATCTTATTTCAGTTTCATCAGCGTTAAAATGAGATTTTGTTGCCATGCATTGAGATGTCTTTTCACGAAGTGTCAGCCGTAAGACACTCACATCTGTTGCTTCATGGTCTGGTCTCCCATGCTTTAACGTGTAAGGCAACTTTCCTTGGAATATGTAGCTAATAGTTGAACCAATCAATATTAGTGAGCACACAGGAGCACAATATCTCAATAATAAAACTTGATTATTATATCGAATAGGAGCCTCACCGTTCCAGTGCTGACAAAGCCATGCCAGGAACTAAACCATATTCAAATGCCTGAAAGAAAAAGGTAATAAGTGTCCATTTCCTTTTTTTTCCTTTTAAAATGTTTGGGAGAATCAATGTAAAATAATCACATACTGGTCTATAATTTCTAGCTTTATGAAGTTCTTCCCATATCCAGGACTTCTTGAGATTCTCCCAGTACAGTTCCATGGAAGATCCTTCAGCAAGAGCCTTGAAAGTTGCTTCTGCCGCAAGCATACCTTTTTTTGCACACCACTCCCTTCAGTACAATGCTTATCAAGGTACTGTAATTAACATTTCATTAAATAAACACACGCAAATGTGGCAATAATACCTGATTTCATAGCCGTATGCGTTCCTTTGATTTTCGGAACATTTAAAAAACCTGCAGAGCATCCAATAATTGCACCTCCAGGAAAAACCGGATACGGTATGGACTGAAATCGTACATAAACTTCATCAGTGTCTTATCATCGTTAAAAAAGGACTCTTCTGAACAACATATGTAAATGTTGGAAGCAGTGTTCAAACTTGCAATGCACAGCATAATGAATACCTCAGTATAAATTCAGCTATCAAAGGCCACTATGTACTTAATCAATGACACAAGGTGATATACTAATGATGCCCATGTGCAATGACTGAAATGAAAGAAACTAACCAAATGATCAATATGGATAGCGTATATAGCTTATAATTTTTTTCCTCATTTCTACGAAATTGTTATGTATTTTAAAATGTCGTCTCACCTGGAAACCACCTTCATTCAAAGTACGAGCACCATACTGAATAACTGTTCCACCTTCCAAAAGTTTTTTGATAGCAGGGTGCTGTTTAAATTTCTGAAATATGATTGCAAGACATTAGTGAAACAAATATCCACTTATCCGTTAAAGAGTACTATAAAATCCGTCTGCCTTCTAAACACCAATATTTGGTGAGCAATGCACAAGGAGATTTCAATCCTAAACTGTAGTCAACGAAAAAACCATGCAAGGGGTACTTCAGGAGGGTTCCTCTTCTCAAAATTCTACATTGTCTTACCATTCCTTTAAAAGAAAATTGGGGGGGGGGGGGGGGGGGGGGGGCGCTTGTTATCAATATTTATCTACAAAGAAAAACTTCATACCTGAAATTCATCATAAGGGCTCACGAAAGGATTTCGATAATTCAATGCGACAACCAGGCCAATTGCTAACTGGAAAATGATGCATATAACGTATTTAGTACAATTACTTGCTACTTACTGTAATGTAAACATTTGAACAAACATTGCAGGAACTTAAATGCTATTAAACGAAAACCAATGCAGCTATCCACCCTGCGATAAAAAGGGCCCTATGATAATTTCACAATTTGTGGTAAGACTTCTTCTCAGCAGAGTAAAAGGAAATTTTCTCTTTTCACTGAGGAGAATAATTCACGAAGCACAGGCAATACAAAATAATGTTCTTGTTACTTTGGTTGTGAAATGCAAACTATAACCTGATATTATTTTCCTTTTGTCCTTTACTCGAAAAACAAAACCCGAAGTTGAAATTTTGCATCTTATGTGATAGAAATCATACAGAATGAATCAAGTGTCAATTTGCATTGTCAAACAGAAAGTTACCTGTCTATCATCAAGGTGGTACAAGAATGACCCCCCATATGTCTTTGAGTCCAGAGGCCATCCAACAGTGTGAATAACAGAACCTGGATCATGCTTTCCTTCTTCAATCTCCCAAACCTAGTAGAATCCAAATAGTTCTAACTAATATTACCATTTATCTACAAGTAATTAGGTAGAGGATGCAAACATTTTGAAATAAGTCACAATGGGTTATGATACAAAGGGAACTAGTGAATTCACATACAAAAATTCAAGGTGGAAACAAGGACTTCTGAAACTGGCATGAACATCAATGATCAAAGTTACGGTCAAAACAACAAAGGTGCGCCTATATATGGTATATTGCATTATTGGCCATGTATTGATGTACACGAAGTGACATCGCTCAGGAAAACAATCTAGTGTTCATTGTGAGGTGTGGCGGTTGGTGTCGTCAAAATTTAGAATAAGGCATATGGAAATCACAAGTGGTAGAATGATCATTAGAATACCTCCTTAATTCCAAGAGCATACGTTTGGTGTTGCCCTTGCCCTTTCTCTCGGAGCTTGTGATTCCTTATTATTTTCTGAAATATGGATACACTTTAGCATCATATTGCAAAAATATAAACATACAATCTTTCATACAATAGATTTACAGGAGCACGATTCCATATTCTGACCTCTGACAATGAACCTCGACAACCCTCAGCAAGAAGTGTTATGCGCCCTGCATACAGAAAAAAGACAGGCAACCATGAGACTAAACCATTATCCACAACATTTTGAGCATATGGGTGACTAGATCATATCCATGCTTACAAGGAGAGGTGGGGTTACTTGCCTCTTAGTTCTACACCGGGTTGAAAAGTTTCCCTTTTGGTACCATCTTTAGCAATACCAACATCATTGGTCACAACGCCTGTAACTATTTGATTTTCATCATAAAGGATCTGTTAGAGAAGAATCCAGACAAATATTAGTCTTTCCATATAAGAGTATGTAGAACAAGAAGGGATGGTACCTCACTAGCAGCAAAACCTGGATATACTTCAACACCCAACTCTTCAGCTTTTGTGGCCATCCATCGCACCAGTTGGCTCAAGCTGTACATAACAGATTTATAAGCAAGGAGAAGATCAGAGCAATGTACAACTTCTCTGAGAAAAGGTGTGTGGATATACTAAATGATAAGCATGGCGACATATTGGCACCTTATCACGTAGTTTCCTTTGTTTTCAAATGGAGATGGGAGTGTCCAGGCTTTGTTCTTTGTCAGTAACCAGAACTTGTCAGATGAGACAGGAACTTTGATGGGGGCCTGTGAAACACGAGATATCCACATGAAAAAACCAGTCCCTAATGTGTAATTTCCAATCTACACAAACTGCATCCCCAGCTGGATCATTATTAAAGAAAAAACTATATAGCATACTATATTTGCCGTTTCAACAACTTTTCATCGTTCAAACTGAGAGCCCTTTACCTGTATACCATCATGAAAGTTGCCTCCAACCTACAAGCCCCTAAAAAGTTCAACATCACCTGTGCGTCCAAGTTCATATTTTTTTTGCCCCCCACACCATTCCGTGTCCACTCTGTTTAGCCTTTAACGTTTGGGTGGTCTTACATATGGGCTCAGGCAGGATGAATGTCCATCGTGCCCCTCCTCCATCGTGCTTCCTCTCTTATCCTCTCACTCTCCCTCTCGCTCCTTCCCCTATCGAGCTCTCTCCTATCCCTCCTAACCTTAGTGACGGCAGAACCCACAGCGACGGCGGATCTGGTGGCAAGCACGGGCGTCGGCGATTTGCAGGCGGACGTAAGCGAGGAAGGCGGAGAAAAAGCGGCACGGAGGCGCACCGAGTCAAGTCGCGGAGGAGCGCGATTTGCAGCTTGTGCCTTGGTGCTACTCGATTTGGCCATGGCTTGAGGCCAACTTGCTGCCGGAACTCGAGCCGTTGCTGCCAGAACACGAGCCACCGCGCCGGACTTGCTGCTGGTACTCGCACTGCCGCCTGCCCGACTTGAGGACGAGCTCGTCAGTAGCTGGTCGTACAATTCGTGTCCGCCTCCGCACATCCCATCTGGCAAGCAAGGTGATCCTCCCTGTCCCTGCGCCGTTTCCTTTTGCACTGCGATGTCTATTTCTTCTCTCTCTGCGCCTCTGTCCTCCATTTCTTTTCTGCACTGTACTCATCCGCCCTGCTGTATGCGCTGAGCCGTTGAGTGTTGTGGGGTTGCACCCCTAAATTGTAGTATATTGTTTAGTAAAATATACATGCTGCTTTGTAGTGTTTTGGGTCCTATTTAGTGTATACAATGGTTTAATTGCAAAGCTATTACTGCTAGCTATGAGAATGTAATATAATTCAGATAAGTTCTATTAACAATTATCTTCTACTCTGTTATTTATATTTCTTTTATTACTACTGATTTAAAGATATTTTCCTCTCTGGTACTTGTAGGATTGCCAATTATTTCATATTAATATGTTTAAGAAAATAAATGTTGTTACAGACAGTTCGTATGTAGGATGGATCCAGACAGTTCGTACAACTTAGAAATCCGGATTGTTGCTCCCAATTGTCGTAGTCGTTGGTATGAGCTGAGCAAAAATGTGGATGCTGACTGCACCAATTTCAGTGACCTGGTTGCTGAAGTGGTTGACAAAAATCCTCATGGCTATGGAGATTTAGTGAAAGTTTTTTATTACTGCTTGGATACGAAGGTCAACATCGAAGTATGCACTGACCATGATTTGCTTGACATGTTTGCGAAACATTCTGTTTCCAAATGCTGTTTCATGACTTTTGCATATTTTAAGCCAAATAGTGGTTGTCCAAAGATTCCAGATTGGGAGTTTGGTAGTAGTGTGGAGCTCAGCAGTGTGATATCTCCAAGCTTAGTAGAACCAAGCCATAGCACAGACACTGAAGATACTGAACCTGAAGTCCTGGCTAACCCAAACCCGCAGAATGAGCATGTAGGTGTTGATGATGAAGCCTTATATATTGACCTTGGTCCCATGCACATACCAGCACCCCCACCCACAAATCCTAAAGCTGGCAGTAAATTAAGGAAAGATGAGAGTTCTGATGAAGAAATCTGCTCTGAATCAGATGACAACTCTGATGATGAGTCTGATGATGAAATGATTACAGATAGAGTCCCTGAACCTAGGCCTGATGTTCATTATGACAAGAAGAACCCCCCTATGTCTGTAGGAACTTTGTATTCAGACATGGCTGCTTTTAAGATTGCTTTAGCTTCTCATTCTGCTAAACATGAGTACCATTATAACATTGAGAAGAGTGAACCAGGGAGGTATAGGGTGCACTGCAAATTCAAGAATGATTTGTGTTGCCCATGGAGAATTCATGCCTCAACTCAGAAGGATGGCGTGACAGTTAAGGTATAGTTGAGTACCATTATTTCTGTACCAATTGTGTTGCAATGAATGATTTGTTTGTAATAAACCATTTGTCTTGGGCTGTTTTGCAGGTGAAAAAAAACCCACATCCTCATGAATGTCAGAGTGCTAGAAGGGTTGGAGTGTGTGTAGGGATCACACAGTTTTGGGTTTGCAACCAAGTGATAGACTGGTTGAAGGAAGATGGCAACATCAAGATGAAAGATTTGATTAAGAGGTTGAAGAATGAGTATCAAATCAGTGTGCCATACAGGAGAGTGTACAAAGGTAAAAATCTTGCCATGGATAAGATTTATGGGCCTTGGGACAAAAGTTTTGACAATTTGTTTAGGTTAAAGGCCCAGATAGAGGAATCAAGTCCTGGATCATTTCTTACTATTGATCACCACATAGTTAGCAATAAGATCAGGTTTCATAGGCTATTCTTTGCATTGAAACCATGTGTTGATGGATTTTTTAAAGCATGTAGACCTTATCTTGCAGTAGACAGCACCTTTTTAAATGGAAGGTTCAGAGGACAGTTGTGTGTAGCTTGTGCAGTAGATGGACATAACTGGATGTACCCAGTAGCTTTTGCTGTAATTGATTCAGAGACCACTGAGAATTGGGTGTGGTTCATGGAGAGGTTGAAAGAGGCAATTGGATCCCCAGCTGGACTGACATTCTGTACAGACTATGGCCAGGCAGTGATGAATGGAGTTAGTGAGGTTTTTTCTGAAGCTGAACATAGAGAGTGTATGTATCACCTAGTACAGAATTTCAAGAAAAGGTACAGTGGACAGATTTTTGATGATCACTTATGGGCGGCTTCATACTCATGGAGCCCATATATGTTCAACAAGCACTATCAAGCAATGGCAGAAGCCAAACCAGAGGCAATGCTCTATCTGCATCAAAACCATAAGAAGCTTTGGAGCAGGAGCCAGTACAGGACAGCTTCAAAGGTGGACTATGTTACTAACAATTTGGCTGAGTCATTCAACAATTGGATAAAGCCTGAGAAGGCAAAAAACTTAGATGACTTGCTGGACACCATAAGACAGAAGCTGTTAATCAAATGGAACCATAGGAAGAGAGTTGCCATGAAGTTTACAGGGAAGATTTTGCCTCACATTGAGAAGAAGCTAAGGGAGGACAGTTACAATCTTGACATTGAAGTGATCACAGACTCCCCTGAAGGTGTGGCAGAAATTTGTGCTAAGGGGGGTAGTACCTACAGATTTGTGGTCAGTTTACCTGAGAGAAGCTGCACCTGTAGGGTTTGGCAAGGGACAGGAATACCTTGCACACATGCAATTGCCTATATTACCTCAATCCCTGGTGCAAAACTGGAAGACTATGTGGATAATTACTTCTCTGTCAGCAAATTCAAGCTTGCATATGAAGGTTCCATCCCTTGCATTCCTGATAAAACCTTGTAGCCAGAATCCACTCATGGCTTCTTCATGCACCCTCCATTGCTTAGGGCAACAGCCGGAGGAAGAAGGAAGAATAGGATGAAATCAGCCCTTGAAGGTGGCAGCAGCCAGAATAGAAGGAAACATGAGTGTCCAATATGCCATGAGAAAGGGCATCACTGGTATACATGCAAGAATGGGAATCCTGAAGACATAGCTGCAATGGAGGCTGATAGGTAAAATTAGTTAACTTAATTGCATGTACATCTGCATTCACATTTTTTAAATCTTATATGAACTTATCCAATGCAGGGGTCTCCCAAAGAAAAGGCTTAAAAAATCTACATGCTGTAACACAGAGACCAGCATTGTGGTTGCTACTCCCTCAGTGATGCAGTTCCCAAAAAATGATGCTGTGGAAAAAGCAGCAGCCAAGAAAAGAAGTAGGAAGGCATCTTCTTCAAGTGTAAAGAAAAGGAAGGGGTCAGCTACAAGTGCATCAACAGGTACATCTTGGTCATCTTCTTCATGATACTCTTTTTAAAATCATTTGGACTCATCTAATCGGTCATCTTGGTCACAAGGTCTGGAACTGGCTCCAATGACCCAATTGAGGCAGCCCCACTGGACAGCATGCTGTCACAGGCTGCTTCACCAAGGAGGAAGATAGCAGTCAAGAAGAAGCTCACACCAAAGAGGCCACCAGCAACCATCCAAGCTAGCCCAACAAGCCCTGCTTCAAATACCAGAAGCAAGAAGAAGTTGGAACTGCAGTGAAAACATGGCTGAAAACTGCTTATTTTGTTCTGTGATGAATGGTAGTTTTTTGGATGTATGGAACTGGTACTTTTGCTCTGTGATGCTACTACTTAGGATGGATGGAACTGGTACTTTTGCTTTGTGATGCTATGTCATGTACTTGTGGTGTAGACCTTCGTTGTAATGTGATTAAACCTGGCTATTGTGTGATGAAACTTTATGTGTTATGAAATCTTTTGTGCTCTACTGGTGGTTGAAACCTTACCTGTAATTTTATTAAACATGGCTGTTATTCATTCATCCATCCATCACTGCCTCTGGCGCACAAAAATTGCTGACTTTGGCGTCAAAACGCTGGCCCGCTGAGTGGCACAGAGGGAAACGCATCAAGTTCGGCTTAAGGGCATTCAAGTCTTTTCTTAGTGCTGTTAAGCTCTGTTAGCATGAAAACTTGACAGAATGGTGTGGAGGGCAAAACAAAGATGAACTTGGGCGCACAGGTGAGGTTGAACTTTTTAGGGGCCTGTAGGTTGGATGCAACTTTCGTAATGGTATACAGGTAAAGGGCTCTCAAACTGAACTATAACAAATTTGTTCTAAAGCCATGTATCAGGAACCAGAGGAACTATGTCTGTAGCACTAATAATTTGAAGTTAATGTATAATCGAAATGAAAACTTGATAAATAGTAGTAATGATGAGTTGATGACGTTGAGACAATTCTGAAGTGGATCAACCACAACCACAGGTAATTCGGTCTGTAAATATACTAAATGATATGCATGATCGAAATTTTGCAAAATTAAAACATCCATCATCACATTGCATAAGACAGAAAATCGTACGTCCTCTTGCCTCCACTTTGGAATCAGCTCATCCAAGGCTCGTGGCTCGAACACATTCCCTGACAGCACATGAGCACCTGCAGCGCAACAGAAGCCAGGAAGAAAGAGAAACTAATCACACTGATTGCCGCTACCATAGTAGTACGTACTACGTAGTAACAACGAAGTTCGTGAGAGAGGCGCGCGCGCACCTACTTCGGAGCCCTTCTCGAGGACGCAGACGGAGAGGTCGGCGTCGGCGGCCTGGCAGAGCTGCTTGAGCCGGATGGCCGCGGCGAGCCCCGCCGGCCCCGCGCCCACGACCACCACGTCGTAGCTCAGCGCCTCTCGTCCGCCGCACATCCACCTCGCCCGCGGCGCCGCGCCCCAGCCCAGCGCGCGGGGACGGGACGCCGCCCCTGCCGACGGCAGCAGCGCTCGCCCCGAGGAGGCCGCCACCGCCGCCGCCGCGGCGGCGCGGAGTGCCCGGTGCATTGGTGGTCTGGTCATGCTCGCGGTTGGTTGGTCGGCGATTGGGATTTGGGAGTGCGGCCGCTAGTGAGTTGAGGAGAAGGCCGGGAGGACACGGAAGCGTGGGAGTGGCAGTTGTTGGGAATTTAGGATGGGGATCGCTGAGCTGAGCTGGACGAAGACGTAGATGAACAGCTCTCCTTCGTGGACCCAGCCAACAATTCTGTTTCGGGCTGCAGCAATGGGTCGAGTGGGCAGAATGTATCGTTTAAGCCTAGCCCATTATAAGGTGGCCTGCTAAATTTTCTGGCCCATCCGAAGGTGGTCCAGCTAAGGCCTCGTTCGGCAGCTGTGTTTTGGATCCAATCAGTAATTGAAACAGGGCCTGGTTAGAGTGAATCCAGTCTTTCTCACTCAAACCAGGCCATCACTCCATTCCGATCATTATTTGAACCATTGTACATCAAGTTGCATTCGGATGACAAAGAATAGTGCTAAGAGCATGTACAGGAAGAAGTTCGCTGTCGTCGCGCTGCGAGAAGTTGGCCGTTGTCGCGCGGAGACCGGAGCTTACTCACCGTCTCCGCACAGAGACTACAGTTGAGGTCGAGGCCCACTAACGCCACCTCCAACTCGCGCCATCTCTAGGAAAGGACGCCGTGCCGCCGCCAACTCTCGCGCGCGCGAGGCCCCGCCGCAAGCCTCCTGCTCGCGCGCCGCCACTAGGAAAGGACGTCGCGCTGCCGCCAACTCTCACGCGCGCCGCAAGCCTCCAGCTCGTGCGCCGCCTCTGGAAAAGGAGAGAAGAAATATTAGGTTTGGTTCCAGAGGTAGGAGGATTAGGTTTTGTTCCGGGCCTGGATGGGTGTGAAAAGACGTAGATCGGGTTAGTTTCATTCCGGCATAATATTAACCGAACACCTATTTCAGTCTAGACCGGATTTCAAAACGGGTCGAGGCAATCCAGCTGTAACGGGCCGCTTTCCAGCCCTGTAACGGCCTAACCGACCAAGGCCTAAATTTGTGGAATGCCCCGCCGTTGCTGGCCAGAGCGCCGCCGCGTTCCGGCCGTCCTGCTACCTGTCTTCATCTCGGGATACCTCGTTCCGGCAGGTAAATCATAGCACGCGCATGAATGAAGCACATCGACCGTCACGCAAAGGCCACATAGCTAGGAAGTGGCGTGAAGTTACACCATGCGCGCACGCACGCATGCCCTTGGCACGAGAGCTAAGAGCTTACGTCTCGACTGGCTCCCTCACGACAGCAACTCGGACACATGCGTGCAGTGCAGTGCCTCCTTTTTTTCTGCCGGCCGATTCACACGCAGACTGGCCGGTATCTCTCCGGCCATCACTCGATCGTCCTACTCGTACTCGGACGCGCTCGCTCGGCTCGCTCGATCATCATCGGGTAGCATCGGTCGGCGCCTCGGGTAGCTAGGTTAGTTCCAAGTCATCCCAGCGGGGGTACGTTCGTCGTCGAGGAACAAGAACAACACAGCTTCGACTAATTAATCCCGGTATAAAATGTTGTTCAGAGATTTGAATAAAACCAGCAGAGCTAGTCTAGTCGACTAGTCCCCGGGCACGCACGCAGGCAACCAAGGCAGTCGAGGGCTCTCGAGCCTACCTGCGAAGGCGATGCAAATGCACAGCTGACGCACTGCTAGTGCTAGCTCGCACCCGGCACCCGCAACTGGGCCGAATAAACGGCGCCGACACCCGTACATTTCGGGTTGGTTTCTTTCTTTCTCGAGCGCGAGATGATAATAAAATAATCCTCGTCCACACACGAGCGATCGTTTCGTGCGCCCGTGAACTAAACGCCGCAGTCAATGGCCTGAGAATTTAATACTAAAGCGCAAGGGAAATTAAAGAATTATATATTTTTTGTAGACAATTAAAGAAATATATTCGGTTCAGTTAGCTAAATAGACCTGGGTATATGCGTCTGTATGCGATTTCAACGTTGCTGTTGTAATCAGCACTGATGACAGTGATAGGAACCATATAGGTAGCGTTTGGGGGTCCTTTTTGTATATTATTGACATTTGTAAATTGTAGCTTTGATGCGAGCTGTTGCAGCTTAATTAGAACTTGGTCTCTTTTGTTCAGTTGGAACGTCGTTTGCTCCTCGCACGTACGTAGCTTCCAAGCACACTGCACACGCGTCAAAATTTCTCTCTCGTTTTTTTTTTCTTTTTTACAATCTCCTTTTCTAATGATCCACATAATCCATTGCACCGAACTCGTCTTGGTCTGGTGCTTGTCAAGGCAAGCAAAGACACTGTTTCTCCTATTAAATCGTCTTCAAACTAACACGCATTTATTCAGTACCCGCACGCGCGCACGGCTTAGGAAGAATGTCTTTCTTGTCTGAATGTCTGATTCGAGAGGACTTCTTATTATTTCTGAATTCTGAATCCCTCCTCGATCGCGTGAAGCTTCTCGCTTGCTTTCATACGTGTTGTCCTCGTTTTAAATTTCTTAATTTGCAGGAAAAAAAATAAGTACAACAGTGCACATCATCACGTCTCGTCGCTTGGCTTCGCGATCAAACGCTTGATTGGTCTAGGCTCTAGGGCGGTGCAACTTTTTTTCAGAAAAAATGTGACGGAAATGGGAGCGCCATCTTGTGGCCCGTAGCAGCAGCGTGTGGTATTACATTCTTGTTTATTTCGTGCCTAGGAAAATTTAAAAATCGTTTTCACGCGAGACTGGAGAACTTTGTTGTAGTGGTAGTCGTCGTCGTAGTTGGTATGTTAGGACGTCGTCGTCTACCTTTGTATTAAAATTGGGACCCTCTCTCTATCTAGCCGTCCGCGCTCTCTCTATCTAGCCGTCCGCCCTCTCTCTATCTAGCCGTCCGCGCTCTCTGTACATGTACTCGCGCGTGGACATCAACCCGTTTTCCCTGATGTGAACTGTGACCAGTGCGATTTGATACGATTTCGACGTCTGTGAAAAATGACGTACTAGCAAACCACGATCGATCGATCGATCGGGCGCATATATACGAACTGACTCTCTACCGTTTCGTATTTTCCATTCAGTTACGTGTACGTGTCTGGCAGTTTGCTTCTCGATCAATGGCGGCTTCGATTCCATCCCTGCAGAATTATTATTTTATTGTTAGTACAGTACAATATATGATTTCAATGTTCTTTCTTTTGTGTGTGTGTGTGTGTGTGTGTGGCAACTGAATTGTTTTAGTAAGAACTGTCTTTCTCTTTTCCCTGAAGATCAACTGAATGATGATTACGATACCCCCAGTTTCTGCGAAGCCGGAACTGTTTTGAATTTTTGTTGGGCCCCTGACTCCCAGTGACTTGTTAACCGAAACGGCAGATTGAAGCTCCGCCTGAATAAATGAATGTTTCATGATCACTTGCACGAACTGCATGTTTTGGTTTTGTTCACCTCCACAAGTTTTCAAGAAACAACGCCTTGTTTATGGATATCGGTTGCTTAACTGCGGAACAAAGGACGACCCAGCAGAACGCTACGCGGCGCACGCACTATCAGAAAATCTGCTAAGCCTCTGTCACGCAATGCAATTAAGTTGTTGGGGGCAGTAGTACGTAGTATTTTACAAGCTTCACAACCGGAAAGAGTCTGACGCACAAGTGTGAACTCTATGTATACTACTAGTGGTAGCAGTGTCGCGCAAGGCAGTTTTCGGACATGTGTTTTCTCACGGCGCAACTCAGAGTTGAGCTCAGGCTCAGCAGCAATTCAGACATGTAAGCTCGGCTCCAGACGTTTCGCTTTCAGAATCAGAGTGCAGCTCCTTAATTTTGGCAATTTCCTGATGCAACTATATATTCTTAGTACTACTGCTTATTTTCTAGGCGGTCGCCAGAAGATGAAATTTTTTTCAGTATTTTGCTCGAGAAGCTAAGCAGCAGATTGTGTCTCACAGATCGAGGTCTAATGTCAGTACTGTACTACTGAAATTGTGGGGAGTAGGTTGCTGTACACAAACATGACGCTAAACCACAGTGACTGGTCCTACCTGATGATAACATTAAAAGTGTCACTTTTCTCAGTGGCGAAGGACGGTAGCTGATTGTTATTACTAGCCACGTAGTACAGTAATTACAGTCTACTAGTATTCGATGACACACTATTCATCTCGGCTCGCTCGCCTTTTTCAGCGATACTGCTAGCTGTTTCACACTCGAACCATTTCGATCTACTAGGTTTAACTGGTAGGCCAATAATACAATCTACTACTGTAAATAAATTACAGCATCCGATTCCTGTCCCTAGAGAGAACATTTTAATTAGACCGATCGCTTTATTCAGTTGAGTGATTATCTGCTCTTACTTGTTCAGTGAACCGTCCGAATCAGCACCCACAAATGATTGCATGCTGGCCTACGCCATAGCTTGCGCGCGCCCCAGGACGCTAGCCACTGTGCGTGGTGACTCAGACCCAGCGACGACCTTTTGCTTCTAGTAGGAGTAGTACCGGTACAGGGCCGGTTCTCGTTTCCGAGCACCAGCCGTGGTACGTTCCCTTGGGCCTTGGCTGCCAAAATTAACGAAACGCAATCCTGAACCTGATAGGTGGCGCGTCACGCCACCGAGTTCTGCACCGCCAAACCCTTTATTCGTTTAATAGCGAGGCCGTGGAGTGCCAGTAGATCACCCGTTTGCCGTATGCTGAATGAATTTCAGAAGCAACTTTTGTCGGTGTACTCGTACATGCATGAGAGTTTCAGGAAGCAGAGGACGGAGGTTCCTGAACAATGGAGGCACGGTGCTTTTTGTTTTTTCAAAAATTAAGAGGCTGAAACAGCAGCTTACTTACTGAACTCGGGGACGGAAGCAGAGCAGGGGCTAGGGGGCAGCCGTAGAAGCCACTTTGTTACCCTTGTCTAAAAGTGACTTGGCGATCACTGCTGCTGCTACACTACTTGTCACCTTTTTCCGTGTCCGTCTTGTCCCTGTTGGATTGGATCAGACTCCTCATCAACGGCGTTGCATTGCTTCGCAAGTTTTTTTTTTAAAAAAAATGAGCGAATACGTCGATCCATAAAGAACCGGCGGCCAGCTCGGAGCGGGAGGAGCAGGGTGGCCTCCATCGCTTAACGCAATAAATCTCCCCTTTAAAACGCTCGTACTACCCGCGCTCATGCAGATATGTTGAGTCCACTGAACGCGATGGATGGATGGATGGATCGATCGACCTCGCTCATCGCCCGGAGTTCATGTGAAAAGCTGAGGAATCCGATGTGCGTCCATGGTCCCTGTCCTTGAGAAGGAAAACAAAAGGTTCTGCTGCGCATCATCGGCTTTAACCTTGGTCACAGCTCATCAGTAGTACTACGTGGGGTGGGTTATTAGTACTAGCTAGCAGCAGTATAAGACAGCTCAAAAGTGCCCCATGTACTGAATGTAAGAAAAGATGGTTGATGGCTCGATGTCCAGAGGATTTTCACGATGTTCCGGAAATAGTTCCACGTTCCAAACTGAAAAAAAAAGAAGATGGGGCTGGATCACTTGACACTTGACGCAACACCAGCCAGATGCACGAACACTGCTAACAAAAACCCGCAATTCAGTTTCCAAAATACTACTGTACCAGACTCATCATGATGATGATCATCATCATAAGAGACCAAAACGCATTTATCACGACGACTCTGGGATGCCTCTCCTGAGTCCTGACCTCCTCCGCACTGCAGATTGTAGTATGCATGGATCAGGCGGGCGTCCTGATCGAGCAGCCAGCGTGCCCACAGCGCCCGGCTGGCCGTCGCCTCGGTCGCTACTCCTCCCCTTGACCACCGCCTCCTGCACTGCACTGCTCCACACGGACAGACGGACCACACGCGCCACCGCCACGACACCAAACCCAACTCAGCCAAACCAAACCATCGCTCTCGCCTCTGACGCCTCGCTTGACAGGACGCGAGCACTGTTCAGGACCTCAATTCACCTAATGCATATGGTCGCTGGGAAAATCGTACTGGTAAGTGCGGTAGTTAGACGGGATAATTAAGTTTTCGCCTTTTTCCAGTGAGCGCGGTGAGCTCCCTCCTCCTCCTGATCGGAGCTCGGCAACGGCAACCGGCAGCACGCAGCTGAAGCTTGAGCCCGGCTTTTCCACGGGCACGGAGCACCATGCCATCATCGTCTACTTCACCTTCACCTTTGCCTAATTTCAGCTCTAGCTGACTGGAACAGCGCGGTTGTTGCGAGAAGTCCTGGATCCTCAAGGAACTGTAACTGTTTCATGGTTCGCTTATTGTGCGGACCTCCAACTGTAATCTATTTTGGTGGAAGCTCAATACAAATACATAATGGACTCACTCACTCACTGACCATTATAAAAAAAACATGTTATATATATGTGTGGTCATATCCATATATTGGTGTACTAGCTATAGTCCAATTATCAGTCTAAAATACGACACGAATTCGCTGTAATCTACCGGTACTATCAAACTCCACAGATAATGGAGAGTATTAAGAAGAAAAAAAATATGATGATTTGATGTGTTCAGGAAGCATATTAGGTGAGGCATAATAGCATTGGGTGACTTGTGAGTAAGGTGGTCCTACGTGTCAGGCACCTTCATGCCTACTACTCGCTGCTGCTGCTGCATACTCGGACAGTATTTTTCCCATCTCCACCACGGCTTCACATCGTAATGTAATGTGGCACTTCACAGTTCACACCCCCACCAAATCTCAATTCCTACTCCCACCTCTATATAAACCTTCCCCAAGTACACAGACACAGTCGCAATACAAAGGCGCCGCTGCAGCATAAGGCCGCCTCCTCACAAGCAAGTTGTCTCCTCCTCCGGTCCTCCCCCTCTCCTCCGTCTCCTCCTTTCTCCTCTGCTGTTTGGTGTGCAAGAAACCATTTTCAAGGCAGGAAGAGGGTGAAAGCAAGAAAACTTTCTCCATGAAGATGGCGGTACAGAGGTACAGGTTCTTCTGCTGCGGCTGCGGCGCCAATGCGACGGCCGGCGACATGGAGGCCGAGGACGACGTGGACTGCTCCGGCGCCGACGACGTGTTCGACGAGGAGAAGGGGGACGTAGCCGGTGGGGCGCGGCGGCTGTCGCTGGCGCAGGTGGAGGCGATGACGGGCGGGTTCACCTCGGCGGTGGTCGGCGAGGGCGGGTTCAGCACCGTGTACCTCGCGCGGCTCTCCGACGCGCTCGCCGCCGTCAAGGTCCACCGCAGCAGCGAGCGGCTCCACCGCGTGTTCCGTCAGGAGCTCGACACGCTCCTCCGCGTCCGTCACCCTCACATCGTCCGCCTCCTCGCCTTTTGCGACCAGCAAGGTGTGTGTGCTCTGCTCTGCTCTGTTTTTTTTCTTTCTTGCCCTCGTCTCCGGCAGCAGTTTGTTCTGAAATGCTGTTTGTGGGTTTGTTTGATGCAGAGGAAGGCGTGCTGGTGCTGGAGTTCGCGGCGAACGGGAACCTCCACGAGCGTCTCCACGGCGGCGGGAAGGCCGCGGGGACGATGCCGTGGGCGCGGCGTGTGTCGGTGGCGCTGCAGGTGGCGCGGGCGCTCGAGTACCTGCACGACCGGTGCGAGCTGCAGGTGGTGCACGGCGACGTGAAGGCCTCGAACGTGCTGCTGGACGCGGCCATGTCCGCCAAGCTCTGCGACTTCGGGTCGGCGCGGATGGGCTTCTCCGCCGCCGTGCGGTCGCGGTCGTCGTACCGCACCATGCTCGGCTCCCCGGGCTACGTCGACCCGCACTACATCCGCTCCGGCGTGGTCACCAAGAAGAGCGACGTCTACAGTTTCGGCGTCCTGCTCCTCGAGCTGCTCACCGGCATGGAGGCCTTCTGCGCCGGCGAGGACGGCCGCCTCCTGACCGCCGTCGTCGCGCCGCGGCTCGGGGGCGACGCGCGCGGTCTCGTCGACGACAGGCTCGGCACCGCGTACGACGCCGCGGAGGCCGCGGCGGTGGCGGCGCTCGCCGCGGCCTGCGTCGGCGAGAACCCGAGCCTCCGGCCGTCCATGGCCGACGTGGTGCGCACTCTCGAGCAGAGCGCGCAGGGCTCCATCTCCGCCGTCGAGAAGAGATCGGACGGCAAGGGGAAGCTGTGATTCACGAGGAGGAAAGTCGTCGCGGCCACCGAGGCCGGCCCCCCTCAGATCTGGCTTGCTGAGCTGTGAAACTGTCGTGGTGATGTGCGTCGCACACGTGGCGCGTAGCTATTGGGTTTCGGTGTGAGGAGAACAAAGCGTTATTAGTGAGCGGGCATATCAAAAAAACGAATCAAAAAAAAAGAGAGAGAGGGAGGAGAAAGTGCGGTGAAAAAGCGTTGATTTAGGAAGAAAGAATTTGAAGGAAAGGCTGCTGCGCTGATCGGGAATTTGAATCACATTATGCCAAAGCGGCAGTGATTTGTTGTTTGTTTATTGGGAGAGCGGAGGAGGAAGGAACGGGATCGTTCATCATTAGCGATTCTTAAGATTTTGTTCATTCTTCAATTTGCTTTGCTGCTTTGTAAAGGACGGTTGGGCACCCGTCATTCTTGTTGCTCATGCATGCTGTTCAAATTTGTGGTGGTTTATTCTACTTGTACCTTACTTAGGGTAGTAGAATCAGCTTTGGCGTTTTCCATTTGAATGTTTGGATTTGAGAGCTTAATTGTGTGTGAAGATTCTGTGCATGCATATATAAAAATCCGTGCAAAATCTGCTGTGTTTGCTGTTAAGTTGCAGCAATATATAGTAACTGGAGCGATTGACAGTATGGTAACTGATACGGTCCGGCTTAGATGCGCTTAATTACAAGTGTCCGTAGCCCTGGTTAAAAAGTAGTAATAGATCGGGCGGGCCTTAATACGACTTTATTCCGCTGTCAGAGCTCGTGCAGGACTAATAATTGGGTCTTTGCATCTAGCTAAGCGTTCAAACCCACTTTTTCTTCTTTTCTCTCTGAACGAACGAACATATTCGCCTCTCCTAGTCCATGCTGTGCTCTGGCTTCTGATGATCAGAGCCTCCCTGACCCAGCACAGTGCTGACCCAGACACATTGCGAGCTGCCATAATAATAAGAAAATAAACGGTGTGTTTGGTCAAAATTTATGTATTCCACACCTCTAGGAAATACTACTACTATGTCCCTGCATTTCAATTCAAGCTAGAGTTCTCATTTGCAGCAACCGTAAATTATACTCTGTCCAGTTTTAAATTACAAATAACATTTATTCGTTGAAATTCGTACCAGTAAAAATTGATAATTAAAAAATTGGAGGAAGTACTATATAGTACCAGTACTTGAGAGAGTCGTCGACGACGAAGAGAAATTTCAAGCTATAATAATGCAGGCCAAATGATTACTAGTATAGTACTAGTACTCGTAAGCAAGTATACAAGGGCTGCTGACTCGGCCTGTGCAGTGCAGAGCTTGACTTTAACAAAGCCGTTGGAAAGGGACACATGTGCTCCGGAACTCAGCCGGTACTGGCGAGGGCAGGCGTCGTTGGAAAACGGGGATCGGACGAAAGAGAAAGAGCTCCGTTCCGCTAACTGGCCTTGCCGGAGCCTCACGTCGTCGCAGCGCCGTGGTCGGGCTGCCGACGGCGGCGCGCGGGCACACGTCGCCAGCCACTGAAGCGGAAAGCGGTCACGGGCGCTTTTGCACCGGCCGGTGGCGCGTCCCCGTCGGCGACCTCACGGGGAATTGGCCCGCCGTCTCGATCGGCTCGGCGGCACCGCGCCCGACCGACGCGACGCGCATCCGCCTGATGGACTAGCAGGGTTACGCTTACGCATCACCAGAGCTTTATTAGTTAGGTTAATTAATCCTGACGCTGTGCTGCTTCCTTTTTTCCTCTCTTCTCTTTCTTTCAGGGGCGTGACAGCACTCGCACAACATCATCTCGTTATTGAACATGTAAACGTGTGGCATAATTAAACCCTCTTATTATTTTGCAACAGAGCGAGACCAGAGGGGAAAAAATAAAGAAAAAGAAACAGAGGCTGCTAACGAATCAACTAATAAAACACTCTGCGTCGTGAGTCGGACCGCGCTCGCTCTAGTGCGCGTCTTCCTCCTCACAGTGCTTGGTGTAATTGGCGGCGTCCAGCAGGCCGTCCACCTCCGCCGGGCTGCTCGGCTTCACCTTGATAATCCAGCCGTCCCCGTACGGGCTCGCGTTGATCTGGTAGCAGTAGTTTTTTTTCATGGCATTTGCAGTAATAACATGACTCAATAATCGACACACAGCGAAGAACTTGTCGAAGAGGTTGAAGAGAGGGGTGAGTGTGGCGGTATATGCATACCAGACCGGGCGTTTCCGACAGCTTCGAGTTGACCTCGACGACCTCGCCAGAGATGGGCGAGTTCACGTCGCTGGTCGCCTTCACACTCTCCACGTTGCCGAAGGAGGCTCCAGCCGAAACTTGGGCGCCGGTGTCAGGCAACTCCACGAACACCACCTCTCCAAGGTGGCCCTGTGCAACAAACAACAACGCCAAGTTTAGTACTGTAACTAGTATGCGTCACTATTTATTCTGAATTTTCACTGGTAGTATCTGCTACGTACTCTGACGATTTAATTGCACACCTCTCAGCATGATCTCCAATGTAACACTTTTGTGACCCCCAAAAGCATGTTACTAGATCTTTTTTAAAAAAAAATATTGACACTTAATAAGTTCATAAAAAAACAGAGTATGTATGCCAACAATGTTTTGTCAATTTTTCATTTTACCAGTTTTCAGTAGAATAAAAAAGTAAATGTTCTCTCTTATTGCGTGGAATCAATCGATCTATTGTAGGAACTTAACATAAAAATATATGCAACCGATTTTTTTTTTAAAAAAAGAAGATTTTCTCGTTCTGGTAGTAGAGCTCGCTCTCACAAACACGAGCGTGAGAATTTATATCAAAAATTGCACATGAAAAGCATGGAAATTGTCGAGTGCCTGGACGACGGTTCACCTGAGCATGGTCAGTGATGCCAACAGTTGCCACATCGCCCTCATGCTTGACCCACTCATGGGTGGACGTGTACTTCAAGTCATCAAGCACTGCAACAACGAAAATTCCGACATAACCATGGCTTAATTAATTTTTTAGTAAAAGAACTGTTCAAAATATAGCTTTCACCATAGAAAATCTGCAGTTGTTTTGCAACAGTTTTATTCTAAGTATAGTGCTTTAGTCCCACTTGCCCTTTTTTTTTAAGCATCCACCAGATGCTGTGCATGGACCAACACATAGATAACTGGACATGGAAATATATAAAAGAGCAACATGATACCACAATGCAGAGACTACATATTTCTGGAAACTTGTTTTTAAGAACTCCGAGAACAGGATTATTGCAGTCCTTCCTCAAAAGCATAAACAACACATTCTTGAATTCTACTACTAGTAGTATACTAGTACTTCGTCATCAGCTAGAGGAGATAGAGGCTCTACCAGTGGCAAAGTATCTGGAGATGGAGTAGGCAGGGGCAGCCGCCCTGGCTCCGGTGCCAGAGATCTTGAGGGCATTGGCAGCGGAGCTTGCCCACAGCCACAAAGCCATCGATCCAGTCCTGTGCAATGGCTAATGGCAGCAGCCACGGCACGGCAGGTGGTGGTGTATCTCTCACTACTAGTGTGTTCACTCTCCAACTATACTAGGATACAAGCCAGAACCCTCGTCACCCAGCCGTGGTGGCGCTAGTGTTTAATGAAGTGGAAAAAGGCAGAGAGTGTGGATAGGGGGATTTTGATTGTTTGGCTCAGGAAGAGGCCAAGATGGGGTGCGCTTGGGATAGGGTTTGTATGATTCTGTGGTGTGCGGGGAGCCTCATCTGACAGCCTTTAGTTAGTTCTTCCCAGCTTGATCCTTGATTACCATTTTCTTGAAACAAAATCCTTGATTATTGTCACTGTCAACAGAAGAAGTAATAAAGTTCACTAGCACTTAGTTTTGCAACAATGCAATGGTTCAAGGCTTCTTTGGATCGCATGATTTTCATAGAAATCACTTAGGAATTTCACAGAAATTAGTTCGATTTCACAGGAAAAAACTAGCCTTCAGAAAAATTCCTGCAACAAAAAAAAAAGACCCTCGGTAGGAACTAGGAAGGACATTCATTAAGATGGAGAGGGCTAGCTAGTAGTAGTATACTACTGCATTACTCCTCACTAGTATGAAACTATGCTAGGTTAATTGATGAATTCGTAGCACTTAGTTTAGCAACAATGACTGTTGCGCCATATGTTACTCTGATGCGTGTGGTCAATTGTCATCAGTACTATAACTCTTTTTTTTTATTGTTAATGGTTAGTTCAAATTTGAGGCGGCGTGATGTACGTTACTCTAAACTAACTGAGGTATAAATCTCACCTTATCAACATCAGAATAAAAATATACTACCTTTGAGATCCAATGTTAGTGAGGCGTGACATCATGCTTACCGAGAGTGGATCGTGATCGTGACTGACGAAACTCGATCTACATTGTCCCTATTCCCACACAGAATCTTCACGTGTTCGGGGGAAAAAATACTTGGGCATGGGCTCCACTATCTGGGACCAGGACCACCAAGCAAATTCACCAAAAATCCGACAAGAACTAAACTTTGTATCCCACGAAACTGGACGCGCACAAAATTCCTCCGGAAGTATTCGTTCCAAACACGCGCGTCCCTGCTTCCGCGACGCGACGACGCGAGTGGTGCCACGTACGTCGCCGTCTGAATCCAGCGTGTAACATGAACATGCTCGGCTGGGTTGTGTAGCCTCGAGGACCAGCAGGCGGCGATGACCGGCCGGCACTGATAACGATCGGCGGCATGCAGGAGGTGCCCGGAGAATTATACATGGAGAGGTGGAGCTAATTAACAGGTGTTTAAATAGAGACTGAGCTAGCTAATTAACAGTAGAGACAGTTAGAGGGCAATAAATTATTGTTTAGAAAAAGGGACAACAACACTTAAAATCATTCGGATGAAGCCACGAAATATTGGTGTCTCTCTCTGATAATAATAGATCTCATCCCGCTGGATACGGGTGCGCGACAACTAACCAGTGGACGCTGCAGACTAAATTCATTCGCTTTCTCGCTCCCTGCAGTTTTTCCAAGATGAAAAATAAAAATGTTTGTTTGCTCAGGAAAATAGAAAAAGAAAAAGAAAAGAATTGAGCTGCCTGGCTCATCGTTGGAATGTTGGTTGGATCATTTGCCGATATTATGCGTGCGCCACAATTCATTCTTTCACACACTAATAATTTGGAGCCACGAGCGTCCAGTTGGATGCATTGCTAATCTAACGCTGTTCCCTCTGCATGATTCTGTAAGGAATGTAGCATGCAGGTCTCATGCCCAGAGGGGGGGGGCGGGATTTCAATTTATTTTGCCCGATACGACTACAATTTTGTAGTAACAGATTTTTTTTATTTCCAACAATCTTACAAACCCTTTTTCAAAGTTCTAAAAACGAGAGAGTGAACTTAATTATCTGCCCACATGCCCAGGACGATACAATGCAGAGGCAGCACAATGCAAAATCTTGTTGGTGTAGTGTACTCCACAATTCCATTCTCTATATTCTGTCATTTTTGACTTTGATGTCAACTCTGAACATTTATCTTATTAAAATAGTATGATAGATATCACATTTTTTTTATATTATATTTACTTTATCATTAATGGTACTCTAACCACAACTTATAATTTTATATATTTGAAATTTTTTTGTCAATAAGAAAATATTTAAAATTGATGTTAGATATCAATGACGATAATAATTTAATATCAGATGGAGAATATATCCTCACTTTTTTCAAGATTCCATAATGAATTTAACTGAACCGAGATATTTGTTTGAAAGAAAATTAAATATTTTCCCGGCAGCTTCGGACCATTCATTTTGGATAGCAGCAACGTCTTTCCTTGGAATGAAGAGAATGTCCCAATTCAAAATAATAAAGAGAGAAAAGAATGATGATAATGTTATTCTGCAAGTGGCTCACGATTTTGATGCCCTCAATCAGGAGCACACGTCACATGCACTGCAAACAGACCTGCTATATAGCCATTTATGTGTGATTCCGTTGGCCTTTGCAGTTGCCCGGTTTAGAACCCACCACCCAGCAAGTTCTTTTCTTGACATGAACATGAAGCTATCATGTACTACTATCATTGGGAATTCCAAAAGAAAAAATAAAGGTGTTTACCTTTTTGCAAATGTAAAGGTAGCGAAAATCGCTGCCCCGAACCTAAGACCACCTATGCAGAATCGATCACATCGGAGCTGTTAAGCGTCCTATCATGCGAGGCCGGTACTATTACATCTTGCGAATAGAGAACATGGAGTGGCGAAAAGGTGCAGCAGCAGCACACAGGTGAACCCATGAAATTTTCAAGAAACGCATGATGCAGTCACGCAGAGTACAGGTTGTTCTTGGATCGCGAACAGCAACCAACAAACCCATGCATGCATTGCAACCACCCAAATCCAGATTGTACCACACCCACTGTTCGTGTTCGTATATATGGACGGGAGCTGAGGAGAAAAAAGGCAGAGACCTTTTAGTTTAAAGAAGGGCACAATCAGTAGTCGAAGCAGCAGCAGCAGTAGTTAATTATTGTCAAGTGTCAACCAACAAACTAATCAACTGCTACGCTGTGTCCTCACATTCTATACCTACTGATGGAAATGAGAGGGATCACGTACGTCATCCGGCGCCACGGACACCGGCACATGCCAAACGGCTCAGCATGAAAGGCTGACGACATATGCGGATCGATGGGAGGTTAAAGTAACCACCACCCATTGCAACAGCAGCATCAGCGACAAATAACAACTGAAGGAAACGGCCAGTGCCAGTGCCAGTGCCAGAAAACAGAGCTCTTCTGAACAACTGCTGCAGCTGTACGTATACATAACACTACAGCAGCAAGTAGAATAATATCCACATGTGGATCGTGGAGAAAGGTTTAACAATCTTCCGGGTTTGGCCTTAAACTTAAAGGAGTTCACCCCATCAGCAACCCCTGCTCTGAACTGTCATCAACAAACATTCATCCTCTCATGAAACATGCTGAGAGAGACATACAGTAGTTGTAGTGCATTACATCTACCAACTGGTAGTGCGCGATGGGTTGAAAAGCAGTAAGGCGCGGCGCGCGCGGGAAGCACGGCACATGCGGAAAGACGCTGCTGCTGCGGTTGGCATCCACGAACGAACTGTTGGGAGGGACTGAGATCGATATGGTTCCTTCTGGACAGGCATTTGGGGGACAGGGGCGGACCTATAGGCGTGCCATTTTTGAGCCGTAGGTCAACCTAACAATGGATCTATAGGACCAGACTTCCTGTCATGTGAGGAAGAATATCATGAACATTACAGTATTATTATCGGTAATTAACTAGTAGTCCCACATGCTTATTATTACTATTACATCTGTTTTTTTATTGTTGATACGTTTGACTTTTTATGTTATCTTTGATCGTTCATCTTATTCAAAAAATTATTTCAAACGTGTAAATTTTTTAGTTATGATTTAAATACCTTTAGTTATATATCAAATCATAACAAAATATTTGATATTTATCATAATTTTTTGAATAAGACAAATAATTAAAGATAATGTCTAAACTCTAAAGTGTCGATAATAAAAAATAAAAGTGGCAGGAGTTACTACGTATTATGAGATATATAATATTATTGAGTAGGATAGGGGTACATTCTGAAGCCATCATGCTAGCTAGCTCTCTACCTCCTCGCGCGAGGTCCCCGAGTAACCGAGATAAACAACGATCACGTTGGTTAACGATACAATCGAGCACTACTAGTACTACTTGATAGTATGCACTGCACCCATCAAGCCGATCGATCGAATTGAGCTGGCAGTAGCAGTATAGACGATACTACTAGACTAGAGGCTGCTCAGCGAGCCAATAAGCTAGGCCCTGCGTGCGTTCTCCTGGTCCTCCGAAGCATAATTGCTGGGGCAGATTATACGAACGTGCTCCCTAATGCACGGCACGGCACGTCCTCCATGTCGCCTCTGTGTATCCGTTCCTCCAAGCACACGGAAAGCTGCTGCTGCGGCGCGAGCTCCTCAAATGATCGAGAAGGGCGTGGAGCCTTCAGGAGCACACCACCTCCTGAGCTAGTAGTAGCGCCTATCCATCCATACGTAACGTGTCATTGCTGCGTTGTTCCTGGGTGAAGGATAGATAGATCATAGCCTATGTGCGCGGGCTTCGGGGGGTGAGCGCTAGCACATATGCTCTGGACCTCACCTTATCCATGGCCACGGCGCATGTCCATGCCCATGGCGCATGGCGCGCGTCCATCATATCATTGCGCCGCGCCCATGACTCCATGAGATAGAGATGGCAACATACTATGACGAAAGGGCGAGCGAGAGGGTCCCCATCCAATCCAAGTCTAGCAGGAACATTCTGCGATCACTTACTATGCAAAGTACGACCCGGAGGCGAGGATGCTGGCGGGGGCGCACGCCATGTGAGAAATGAGATGAGATGGCGGCCGGGGGATCGGAGGAGACCACGCGCGCTCCCCTGTTCGACTTGATCGTTCATCGACTCATCACTCATCGTTGTAAGTTCACGTCAGACGACGAACAACGACGGCAACGTGTCGCGTCTCGCGTGGCGTGGCACTAGTACTACTGTAGTGCCAGCAACGGTAGTGCAAAGTGGAAGTATTACTAATACTCGATTACAGTATAATTGTGCGACGTGACAGATGGATTCTGTGCAAAGTGCGCGCGTGGTCGTCGCCCTTGTGCCTCTCATGTCCCATCCCATGCATGCTCTGGCACTGCGCTGGCTGGAAGACCTCTGTCTGAGGCTCTTGGTGTGGCGTCACGAATCATGGCAGGTGTGCCTCTGCGCCGCCGCTGGGTTGGATCCCCAGCCTGGCAATAGTTTGGCTCCACACCCCTCGGACCGCAGACTCGCAGTACTACTACTACTACTACTACTAGAGCCATTGGATTGGATTGGATCTCCGAGCTGTGTTGTTCCTGGAGTTGGAGCTCGGCTGATGTCCGCATCATCCATCCACCCTGTGCGGCTGTGCCCAACAAAAAATGATTATTTTATTAAAAAAAATGAATTTGAATTTTGGCGCCCTATGCGAGGAGCAAATCTGGCCCCCGGCGAGGGCACGTGCCGCGCATGCGGTCACGTGAGCGTGGTGGCATAGGTCGGCTAGCCTTCATCGATCGCCACACCACCAGCCACCCACAAGCCACAACTCCACAAGCCAGCAGTGCCACAGCTCCCGCCGCGACGTCACCAAACTTCTGTTTTTGAATTAGCTGTAGTACCTTGGAAACGGGCGGCGGGCGATCGTCATCAGCATCCACCTACTCCAAGCACGGTACTAGCAGTACTGTAGTATAAAACGTACGAGTACTACAGAGAATTGCAGCACGTATCTGAATTCTGAACCACTCCCGATTCTGCGAGTTGTATATGGATGAATGGATTGATGGAGGTGGGCTCTGGCACATTTTATACTGGCATACGTACATGAACGACAAAGGAAATACTAGTATTAGAAAGAATACTAGTAGTGGTGGTATGCTTCCATGGCATTCTCGTCGTCGCCATGTAACAGTATCAATAACTCCCAGCCCAACCGCCGGTCTGGTCACCCAAATTCCAATCATCAACGACCATATGTCGCGTCGTCAGAGGGCCATCTCTCGTCTCGCCGGACAGAGCTGGGTCCCGGCGGTATCCCACCACGTCTTCCGCCCATGCATGTGGCCGGCCGGCCGGCCGGGCATAGCTTTCCAGCCAGCCAGTGCCATGGCTGATGCCTTGATGTGGTACACTACGCGTTGTTCAGTGCAGGGGTGCGTGCCACGCGCTTGGATAAGGCCGTCTCGCTCTCGGCGAGCAGGGAGCATGGTCGTAATCCGTCGTCGACATGGCACATGCAGCCATGCATTTTTGTATTTTTTTTTGGCGACGGCTTCAAGGCTGCAAAAAGGGCCGGCGCGCGCGCGCGCGCCTTTGCGTCGCTTTGATCTCAACCTTCCCTTTTGTTGCCTTTGCGTATGGCGCCGGCCGCTTTAGCATCTGCTATTCTGCTCCGATCTGAGGACGGAGTTCTTCTTTCTGGCTGTGCGCCGTTCGCGTTGTTTATGCCCGACGAGGAGGAGGGAAGGGGCCTTATGTGTCGAATGGATAGTGAATAAGGGTTCGTGCGTGGGTTGGTGCAGCAGCATCGCATGGCAGAGCTCCTTTTCGAGTAGAGGACACAGCAGGCAGGCCACGGGAACAGGGCCATCATGATGATGTCATGCCACGGAATCCAGTGCAGCGACCACGTTCGTTAGTTCCCCTCCCGGCCTACCGGGCCGCCGTGCCTTGAGAGAGATTATCCGTATCCTAATCACGCTAATCAGTGCACCACGGTACGTACGGCGGAGTCAGTAAAATTTGCTGCCACCACCGTGCAGAATTAGGTCGGCACATGTCTTTTAAGTTTTAATTTCCGACTCCTACACTACTACTGCTACTAGTAGGAGAAGATGTGGTCCTCCAAGACGGAAAAGAAGAGGAACGGAGCGCAACATGAACCGGTGCAGCTTTTCAGAAGCGAAGCGAGGGCGTAATGTTTGTTTACCAGTCCCGCGGTACGTGATGACCGTCTCTTTTTTCTTTTCCCCCATCACGGATTCATGCGTTCGAGGGTGACGCAACAGAGCAGACACGTGTCGTGAATTTGATGACGGGCTAGTACTGAACTGAGCTCTACTACTAGTACTACTATGCTCGTAGTAGTACCAGTGCGAGGCAATCATTGGCAGCGGGGCAGCGGGGCAGCAGAGCGTGCCTGCCTGCCTGGGTGGGAAGCCGCATACCGAGGCAAGAAGCGTCCCAATCCGATGTATGTACAGTGCTCGGACGCCGTGTTGGCAGTCAGTCAACGTGCACCGCACTCTCAGCACTGCTCATCACTGCTCATCACGCTACGGTAGGTGCGCACCGCACGGATCTCGATGGGCTGGTGCATGCAGTGAAAGGGATCCTTGGCAGCGCGGCCGCGGCGTCGCCGTGCTCGCTCACGTATCGAGTCCTGATTTTCTTGGGAAGGATGAAACGGCCCAACGCTGGTACACAGAGTTTTGTATACTGCCCGAAACCGGACGAGGCATCGAATGATCCTGCAAGAGACAGGACCAGCATGTTGGACCAAAAGGTGGCCTAGGTCAGTTATATGGGCTGCAGCAGTTTGGGCTGACTCTTTTCTTCTTTGGCGAGCTTGCTAACTCTAACACGCTTGCAAAATACTATGGATTTTCTTTTTCAATCAACGTTGATAGCTTTTAGATGAAGTTGCAATTCACAATCTTTTTTATATATTCTATGCATTCATATTTTTATATAATAAATACATATTTTTTTAAAAAAATAGCATTGATTTGTACTATCTAAGAGGGTCTCTTTTTTTTTTCTCTCTTTTTTGCAGGGATGGAGTATGTAAGAGGGTCTGAACGTTGCGTCAAATTCAGAACCTCAACCCCTAGGCGTTTCAAAATTAGCATTCATGATGCGTGCGAGCAACAGAGGTGTCCTGTGTAACATGTTACACGTGACCCCACCTCCAGATGGCCGACTGATACTTACTTATTTGTTAGTTGGTTGTTCCGTTACAGTTATGGATTTGACATTTTCGACTGCTTTTCGATTGTTTTCATTAAGTCGTCCTTTGTTAATAGGTATAACCCCCCAAAAGAAAATTTTCGAAACTAGCTAGCCCAACCATGTTTTGGGCCTCGTTGTTCAGCATCGACACGTCGTGATCGGAGCGGTTGGTACGTAACCAGCCAGCACCGAAGTGGGCCGCAGGACGCGCGATTTCATCCAATGCTGTAGTGTAGGAAACGGGCGCGCGTAAATTTGGTCGAAATGGATGTGAACGCCGCCGCCTGAAAGACTGCAAGGCCTTGGTGTGAACTGCTGCCAGAGTCCTGCGCGTCTTCCTTCCGATTTCAGCCTCACGCATTCAGAGTTGCCATTGCCACGCAGCGCCGTCCGCTAGCGTCCTCCTGGTCGGCCCCCCATGCTTCTGTTGCTTTCGCACGTCCGTGTGCAAACAGCGGCGGAAAGCTACGTAACAGAAGCGGCACGGGCGGTACGCTATAGAGAGCAATCTCATCTGCTTGTTGCTGCTGCTGATTGAAAATTTGGACCGAGTGTCCACACACGATCGAGGCCTTTCACGGTTCCACCACACAACACAAACGTCCAACCTGACACACAGTGACGGTGGTGGCAATCTGTAACTCTCAAGCATCCCCCTCCCCCCCACCCCCCAAACCCCCCCCCCCCCCCCCCCCCCGGACGAATCAGCTACAATCTTCTTTTTCTTTTTTTTTTATGCGAGGGGGAATCTAGATTTATTACTAGATCATAACAGGCTCACAATCAGCATCCACCAGGTGCTGTGCTGAGCAAACACTGGAACATGCCCAATCCGGACACCACAGGGAGCGCCATCCGACAATGCATGAGCAGCTAAGCAATGGGCTACCACCCCTATTCTGATCTCGTTTACAATGCATAAACTCGACTTCCCTAAGCTCATCGACCAGCAATCTGATTTCAGCTAATTCCAGCGATAGTCGGGACCGATCATCATTCTTGGACTTCAAAGAATAGATTGTAGAGTTCGTGAGTTGATTCGCTAACAGTTTTGCCGCGGGTGAAGGGGCAGCCGCATTCTGCTGCTCAAAAGACTTTTCAGTGCGATCTTGTCAGGCAGACATGTTCACTGCAAGGCACATCGTAACTTAACGGTAGTAGTACTAGTAGTAGCGATTCTGTCGTCTACAATTCCTATGATATTTTACATGACGATGGAATTAGTAGGTATTGGAAAAAGGAAAACTAGTACTACTAGTTGACAGTCCACTCTGTTAATGCAGCTTCATCGATTCTGGCCAGCTAGTGGGCAGCGACAGCGCTCTGATTCCTCCTGGGCACGAGGTGCGCGCGGAGCGGCTTCTTCATGACGGTGGTGAACTCGATCTTCTCGGCGAAGTCAACCTCGTGGCCAGGCACCTCCTTCCACTCGAACTCTTTCACCATGTTGGCGACGAAGTACTCGAGGTGGAGCATGGCGACGCCGAGCCCTGCGCAGATCCTCCGGCCGACACCGAACGGCATCATCCGGATCCCCTTGGTGCCCGTGACGTCGACGCCGTCGGCCTCACCGCCGGGGAGGAACCGTTCCGGCGAGAACTCCGCCGGGTCCTTCCACTCGCGCGCGTCCCGGCCCATCTCGGCCACCATGAAGTTCACGCTGGCGCCCTTCGGGATGAGGTACCCGCCGATCTCCATGTCCTCGGCGGCCTTGTGCGGCAGCACGAAGTGGCCCGGCGGGTGCTTCCGGAGGCCCTCGAGGATCACCGCCTTCAGGTACGGCATGTTGTGGACGTCCTCCTCTGAGACCTCTTCCTTGTCGTTGGCGGGGGCGGATTTGATCTCGGCGTAGAGCTTGTCTTGGATGGCGGGGTTCTTGACGAGCTCGGCCATGATCCACTGCAGCCCGGTGGACGTGGTGTCCGTTCCGGCGTTGAGGAACTCGGAGCAGAGGATGACGATCTCGTCGTCAGTAAGCGCGCGGCCTCCTTCGTCCTCGGGGAGCTTGATGTCGAGGAGGGTGTCCACGTACGAGTGCTCGAACGTCGTCGTCTCTGCTTTCTTCGTCTCGGGCTCGCCGTCGCCGCCGCAGGCCCGATTCTTCTTATACTCCCGCCGCGCGTTGATGAGCGGCAGGAAGAGCTCCTTGATCCGGCGGCGCAGGGCGCGCGCATTGTCGAGCCGCGCGCGGAAGAGGTGCCTGGTGACGGGCGGGAAGAAGGCGAAGACGGGCATGTTCCTGGACAGGTAGATGAGCGACTCGCGCTGCGCGGCGGCGATCGCGCGCACGGCCGGCTCGTCCAGCCGCTCGCCGAAGCACATGAGCACGAGCAGGCAGAACATGGCGTACTGGAACGCCTCCACGACGACGGGCGGCCCCTCTACTCCGCCGCGTTCCGCGAGCTTGTCAAGGAGCACGCGGCGCACCCACGCGCGCGCCGGCGCGAACAGCCGGACCCGCGACGGGTGCAGCGTCTCGGCGACGAGGTTGCGGCGCAGCAACCGCCACACGGGCCCGTAGCTGGCGCGCGTGATGGTGTGGTCGTTCTCCCCCATCAGCCGCACCGACGCCATCGTCGGCCGGTCCGCCAGCGCCGCGCCGCGCTCCACGAGCGCCGTGTGCGCCAGGCGCCGGTCCGCGACGAACACGGAGAGACGCGACCCCACGCGGAGGGACACCACGGGGCCGTGGCGCGCGAAGAGGCGACGGAGTAGCGGCTCCACGTTGGCGGGCGAGTTCGTCAGCCACACCACGCTGCCGAGAAGCGGCAGCCACGGCGGGCCCGGCGGGAGGCGGCGGCGGGGCCTGCCCGCGCGACCGAGGAGGAGGAACAGCGCGGCGGTCGGGATCAGGAGCAGGAGCGCGCCGAGGAGGAGCTGCGTCGCGTCGTCCATGCCGCCGGTACGGTGTGCTGTGTCTGTGTATGCGTGTGTGGATCGATGGATGTGATCAGTAACCTTTGGGATGTCGCTTTATAAGGCGAGTCTTACACGTGGAGGTGATGAAGCGACAGCCGCGCGCGGTGCGATTGAGCACGCGTTTACATCGCCGTAGCGCGTATGGTCACGGCGATTCGGCTATGCGAATGCGAGTAATTTCTTTTTCTTTTTGCTGCTGACGCACTTCGTTGGTTTGCGCTTGTGCTCTGGGGACGAAGCCAATGTGCTAACCGAAGTTTCGTTTCTTCAGCAACAAGGCTGGCGTTGTTTTCGTCGGGATGCAGTAGGAGGCACTTTAGTCGAGTCTGGATGACATCAGGGATGATGGTTGCATGTATCTAGATGTAGTAATGTGGAGAATGAAAAATCAAAGGCTAAGTGTCCTAAAAAAGATAACAAACAAAGGCTGATATTCAATTCCGGAAACGCTCCTTTACAGAGGATTTCAGTCCATGCCGCACATTACGGGGAGTGCAACGGGCGGTGGGCGCTGCGTGAGTGGTGCGGGCGGTGCATCGCGACGACATGGACGCTGTTGCAACCTGGGCCGACGGACGATATAGAGTAAGGTTCTAGAAGATGACGGTCAGACCGGCGGCGGGTGATGGCGCGGCGGTGCGGCAAGGAGACGCCGGAGCCAAGGGTGGCCGGCGGGCGGCGGGTGGCGGACGGCGCAGGAGATAAAATGGAGGAGGTGGCTAGAGGAAAAAGAAAAAGACGGATCATAACATATACTCTCAGCCAGTCAGCCTGATTAACCGTCAATGTTGAATTCGACTTGGGCCGAGATTTTGCATGCGGCGGCTATCTTGCATAATAATAATAAAAAAAAGGATTGCAAATGGACTTGTTTGCATCTCTAATGAAACAGCATGAGCACAAGAAACCTCGGTTCCCGCTTTTGGCCGACGTCGCGCTCGGCTTTGAGCCTTTGACAATTCCTCGAGCCTCCGGTGGTGCAAGTCAAACTGGACCTGAAGAGCTGTGTCGAGCAGGACATCATCCATCTGAGCGCTGCCACTGCCACACCGGTGGGGAGATGGAGGCTCCAGAGGGGACGGTAGGGGGAACAGAACTGTTCGCCGCCAGAGCCTCCGACCCCGGCGAGCGCGAGCGGGACTGCGCGCGCGGCTCTAGCTGCGTGCCTGTCTCGGCCTCGGCTCCGGGTCCGGTCCGGCGACGGCCGCCGCCTCGTCACGGCTGGTCTGGCCCATCCCCACATGGCACGCCAATCTTCTTCCCCTCTGCTCCCTCCTTTATCCGCGCGGCTTATTAGCGGCGGCACACCACTCCGGCTCAGCGGCGGATGAGGAACCAGTCGCGTGCAGTGGTCGGACGGCGGCGAGACGACGGAGCTCGCATCGGGCTGCGTACGATGCGCGCAGTGTGTTCGTCCTAATGCAAGGTTCGCCCAACAGTTTGTTGTGTCATCTTGACAAAACGAACAATCTTCCACGGTTTTCCAAACTGATCTAACTGAAAGTTGTTTCAGATTTCAGGCAGTTTAGTTCATGTTCATGTATTTCGGCAGAGTAACTTTATCTTAATTTGATTTCTACATGAAGCTCGTCTGCACTACTTATTTCAGTTGCTGCATTTCTGGGTGAACATAGACGTTTCGGATTCACACACGGGTTCCTCACGAACAGGACCAGGTCAGTCTCCCAGAGCTCAACTAAGTTCCTGTCCTGAAACTTACTGAACTTCAAAATTCTATCTGGCCAGTGTACATTTGAGGTTTACCATGGCAGAACTCTAGCGAAAGTAAGTTATCTATGTTTAGAATTTCAGATACATACAGTTTTTTTTTTTTACATGCTAGTTATTCTTCTGCGCTGCAAAGGTACAAACTCACACGAGCAAACATAGGAAAAAGACTGATACAGGCATGCTTGACAAGGACAAATCCAAGAACATACTAGTACTAGTAGGATGGACTAGGCATCATTTCGTTTAATTCAACTGACTGACACCTTTTCTTACTCCCCGAACGCGAAGGCGGTGGCGTCGAAGCTGTCAGACAAACCGGTGCCGGTCTTGAAGATGACCTTCTCCGGCGAGGCCTCGGGAACGTAGACCTCCACGACGCTGAGCCAGAGCATGAGCTCCTTAGTCTTGACGCCGGTGATCTTCCTCAGCTTACCTTTCTCCGCGACCGCCGTCACCTCGGCGGCGTAGGACACGGTCTGCTTGATCTTCCTGTACGTGTGCTCGACCTTCTACCTCCCCTGCACCAGCCACATGAACCCCTGTGGCGCGGTCGTACCCAAACTCCGGGATGTCTTCCAGCGGCAGCAGGCCCCTGGGGAGGCCGAGCTCGTCCAGCAGCTCGATGGACTTCTTTCTGCACATGGCGTCGTCTCCTTTCACGACCTCTGCGCCGGCGCGGTGGCTCTCGATTATTTGGGACGCCGCCATTTGGGCTGCAGTTTCTTCTCCCGGGACCAGGTGGTTTCTTTTCTTTCACCGGTGAATCGGTTGTGCGCTGGCTGATGAACTGAATTGAACTGAACTTGTTGTGATGGAATATAAGAATACGGGTGCAGTTTTATATAGAAGCCTGAAGGCTTCCTCATGTGCTGATCAATTTTGACTCTTGAAAATTTATAGTATCGGTGCCAGCGTCAGACTCTCAAAGTCAGAGGTAACCGTAGTTGACTCCTGAGTCCTAACCACGGCATGGCATAATTTGAAGCGCAAAGTCACACACCAAGTCAAGAGAAGCGCAACTATTATTTTAGTACTTCTAGTTCTCCAGCCTTTCAGTGCGCAAACGACACAGGTATAGCCATCCATGTTATTGGAAATAATAGTACTACTAGTACCAAAAGAGAACACATTTAGCAAATCACAACAGGGTAGCCAGAGGCGACTGGCATGCTTATACAATTGCAATTGATCACTTTCAGACTTCTTTCTGATGTTTAATGGAGCTGAAAGTTGGAACCAAGGAAAAAAAAAGGTACTATTTTCAGTTCATCCAAAACAGATTATGGTATTACAAATTTAAAAACAACTTATTGGTAAATGTGATCATAATTACTTATGAATTTTAGGTGTTTGATAGTTATAATAATAATAATAATTTACCCTTAATCTAATTTGGGGCTCGATTTATTTAATTGAGCTGGTGGGTTAAAATTAGTTTCATTGGGCCTAGAGCCTACAATGCGAAATGCTTTTAGTGTGTCTTAAGAAATGGGCTCGTCTTTTACTTTTAGTGGGCTTGGTCCACCAAGTCAAATAGGTCTGGCCTAACTTTAAATGGGCCTAATCCATAATGGGTCGAGCAAAAAAAAATGGCCTAGTTCCATATAGGGACCACCTCATGTAACATGTCATACATGTCACATGTTGACGTGACATGACATCCATGTCACACATATCAAACTATGATGGATTCAATTCGACACTATATTTTGGACCTTCCATTATGTCTAGATTCATCTATGATGGCTCTAAAGCAACAAGATCACGATCTGCTTCAATCTATGAAGCGAAATACATAATGATTCACATATTAGAAATAGATGGATATGTATATTCGCAATTAGGACGTACATGACAATATTGGTCCGCCATATATCTCTGGATTGCTTGCAAGTACGTGTTCCATGTGGTCGTGCGGGAACCAACCAGCTTTCCCTATATATTCACCTTCCGCGCATCCATTTTTTGATACCTGATTTAGCTATTCACAAAGTTGTTGAAGTTGGTTGCAAGTTGCAACAAAGATACTCGAGATGATAAACATTACTACAAGCAACTAAATACAAAGATACGTAACTCTCTTACGTATTCGAGAAAAGAAAGCTATAAAAATTATACTTGAGCGCCAGAGATTACCTTTCGGAGATATATGACTGCATTGCCTGCCAAAGAAAAATGACCATAAATAACATGAATATTAAGGGTAAATGAATTGTCATGCACAAACTTGTGTTGTGATAACTGAATCACCTCAGCTAAGGAGGACTTTTATGGTAGAACATGATGCTAGTGGCTTAGTGGTATCATGGCTATAATCTAACCGTCTATTTGTTTGGGTATTATTGTAATTCTCTACTAATCTAATGGTCATGTGCCATACCCTTTGGATTAAAAGTTAGATCAACAACAAATCATTCGACAGCTGTGAGGAGTGCCAATTAAAGGAGCCACCGATTTATTCATCGCCTAATCGTCCTACTGCCGCTGCCCGGTCGCCGCACCGCGCGCCATCACCATTAAGAGGCCTCCATCTCTCACGCAGGACGGCGTCAAGAATTGCAAGTTTGCAGCTCATGAGACTGCGCCACCTCAGCTCCTGATAGCGTCGGACGAGAGCAGGGAGACGAGCGGAGACTCCTCGATCGTTTTCGTAACCTTCTTCTTGTTCTACAGCGTATCTAATGAATGTGTGGCGTGCAGAAGCTTTTAAAGTGGGAGTCGTGCGTGCATGAGGTCCGTAGCTGACAGTGACTTGACAGTCGTTGAGTTGGCTAGGGCGAGACCGCGAGAAAGCTCGTAGTCAACAACGGATTTACCGAGTTCCTGTAACTTGATCAACGCTTCATTCCCCTCTGTTCTTCGCCTGCTTTCTACTGTATTACAATCGTGCTCCGTTCTTCCACCAGAGTCCTTTGAGGAATTTTTTGCCTCAAGTTAGTCAGGGCGGTCGACAAGGCCTGTGCTGGCGGCTATGGGGCTGTAGAGCACGAAGAAAGCCGTGGGGGACGGCGGCAGCCTCTGCTGCTTGTCCTTCTCTTCTCCAAGATAAGAAGAGCCGCTGTTCTACTAATCTCTAGAAGCAACAGAGACGAATAGACGATAGCCGATGTCGCTGCCTGCTTCCGATCCATGGCATTCAGTGTTCCACGTAGGAGGAAACTACAAGACGAGTTTCCCTTTGCGAACGGTTAGACGGACACTTCGAACGAGCAGAGCTCGCTTGTCTTCTCCCCACCCCTCACAAATGCCATGCACATGAGTACATGACTCATCTGGAAACCCCTGCGTGCTTGCCGCGCTGTGCCAACGACGTCGTAGACGTAAGCAAACAGCCGAACGAGTAAGCCGTGCAACACGTTCGCGGCGCAGGAAGGACGCTGCGCCGTGTCAGCTACTCTGTCCATACTGTATAACTCAACACGGCCGGCCGGGAGGCCCACCTATAAGAAGCGCAGGTGTGAATGGCGAGCAAACGGCGAGAGAGCACAACGGGCCGATAAAGCAGCTAAGTGCGGCACAACAGAGCGGTACCATACCACCAGTAATGCCGACGCAACGTTCAACTGAGAATGCCACCGGCGGCCGTGTCCGGGTGATTTCCCGGCGCGTGGTCCGTCCCGACCCGACGCCGCCGTCGTCAGCGCCGGCGACCATCCACCTGACGCCGTGGGACCTGCGGTTGATCACCATCGACTACATCCAGAAGGGCGTCCTCGTTCCCAAGCCCGACCCTGCGACGCACCCTCGTACGGACACCGTCGACCGCCTCGCGTCGGCGTTCGCCCGCGCACTGGGCCGGTTATACCCGTTCGCCGGCCGCCTCGTGGTCGATGAGTGCGCTGAGGGCGGCACCGCCTTCACCGTGTCGCTGCGCTGCACCGGCGAGGGCGCCGAGTTCGTCCACGCCGCGGCGCCGGGCGTCTCGGCCGCCGACATCACTGGAGAATTGTACATCCCTCGCGACCTCGTGTCATCCCTGTTCCCGCTGAACGGGCTGGTCAGCGCCGACGCCGCGACGCCCGTCGAAGACTGCGGCGGCTCGCGGCGGGCGCCGGTGCTGGCCGCGCAGGTCACCGAGCTCGCGGACGCCGTGTTCGTCGCGGCGTCGCTCAACCACGCCGTCGGCGACGGCACCACGTTCTGGCACTTCATGAACACTTGGTCGGACTTGAGCCGGAGCGGCGGGAAGGCCGTCGAACGGCCGACGCCGGTGCTGCAGCGGTGGTTCCTCGACACGAGCCCCGTGCCGGTGCCCATTCCGTTCGCCAGGCTCGAACACGTCGTCAGGCGATGCGACCACGTACCGCCGCTGGAAGAATGCTTCTTCCATTTCTCGGCCGACAGCGTGAAGAAGCTCAAGGCGAGGGCCAACTCTGAGCTGGACAGCAGTACTACCGCCACGGCCACCATCTCGTCCCTGCAGTCCGTGCTCGCGCACCTCTGGCGGTCCGTGTGCAGGGCTCGGAAGCTGGACCCGTCGCAGGAGACCTCGTACGTGCTGCTCATCGGATGCCGAGGGAGGGTCAAGAGTATTCCGCCGGCCGGGTACGTCGGCAACGCCGTGGTGCCCTGCAAGGTGATGTCGACCGCCGGCGACGTCGTGAAAAAGGGCCTGGGCTGGACGGCGCTGCAGCTGAACCGCGCCGTGGCGTCGTTCGACGAGGCGACCATGGTGACGGAGTCGCTCGAGCGCTGGGTGCGGGAGCCGAGGTTCGCGTACACGGCGGACCTGCTGGACGGCGGCTCGGCCGCCGTCGGCACCGGTGGCTCGCCGCGGTTCGACGTCTACGGCAACGACTTCGGCTGGGGGACGCCCCTAGCCGTGCGGAGCGGACCCGCGAACAAGCTCGACGGCAAGACCACGGTCTATCAGGGCCACGGCGGCAATGGCGCCATAGGGTTGGAGGTGTGCCTCGCCCCGGACACGCTCGCGAGGCTCGTCGCTGATGAAGAGTTCATGGGCTCGGTGACAACGCCGTGACTCATGCAGATTCGGTTCGTACGCAGCGTAGTACAATCTGTATCGTTTCCTTTGTCTTCAATGGCAGTTATCAGAAAATATTTGCTTTTTCTTTCTTGCTAAATTCTGCCTCCTTGGCTGGTTTATGTATTCTTCTTCTTTTGTTACCTGGTCAAAACCTCAATATATACTGTACTTTTTATCTGATTCGTGCACACTACCTAATATGCGGAAGATATTTGCACCCATGCCAGATTCTTGTCAGGACAGTGAACGGTCAAATGTTTTGAATTATTTAAACCAATTCAAAAGGAAAGCTCCCTTCCTGTGTAAACCAACTAGTCTAAGTGGCGCGTTTTGCCGCACCCGTAAAATTATAAATAAATTTAAAATAAAAGGTTTTATAAATATTTTAAAAAATGTGAACAATAAAATATAGAGGATCCAAACATGTGTCTAATGTTTATTAAAACAAATTATATGAGCCAAGAGAAGAAAACGTTAAATTTGAGAAATACAACATACTAAAAATAAATTTAGAGGGTATTTACCTTTTTTAAAAAAAATATGTGATAGATCAGAAATAAATTTATCATGCAATTTCTAAAAAGATAACCTTTGAACGAATTTAACTATAGTCTAGGTTCTTAAACCTTAAGAAAAATTAGTTTTATTTAAAGAAAAAGACATACATTGCACTGGATTGATAAGCTTTATACATAAAAAAGGGAGTGATGTGTGATTAACCCTAAATCTAACCCACACCACCGGCATGCCAATGGTGGCGGCTGCCGCCACAGATATGGGTTGTCCCATGTTCAAACATTGAGCTGTCATTTCTGTAGCAATTCATTTTCATTGTTGGAACAATTAACTATCACTATTGGAAGAAAATAAAACTCAAACATTCGAGTCATTATGATGGCGGTGGTCGTCACGGATATGAGTTGTCCCATGTTCGAACAATTAACTGTCATTTATGTAACAATTCATTTTTTCTATTGGAACAATACCTATCACTATTGGTAAAAATAAAACTCGAACATACGAATCATTATGATGAGACATTTAGAAGTTCTAAAATTCAAATTTCAATTTTTGAAGAAAAAGTATATCTTGTGTGATCATATTTTGTTGGATTAATTATAAAGAACACGATGTTTCAAATGGTTTCGAAAATAGAGTTACAGTTTAAAAGAAAAATCAATTTAAATTTTTGTGTTGGCTAAAGTATATGTAAAAGGCAGATGGTCCCACCCATATACAGTAGGGGAATATGTGTCAAGAGGATGAGGTAACCAAGGAGTCTTAAAATCTGTGATTGCTTCATTTTCTTTAAGTTTCAACTATTGGATATTCACTAGTGGTAACTCTAATGAAAGGAAAGCTCCCCTTCAGTGACATCGGATCCAATCGCTAGCCAACACAATGAAAGGCCAGGGTAACTCTAACGTCTAAACTCCTCTCATTCTCGGCGAAATTCCTTGGTGGCCATTGAAAAGAGTTAAAGATCCTTATTAGCCACTTAAAACTTTGAATTTCCTTTTCGCCATCACTTTTATTGTTTTCATTCCTTATTGATCACTTGCACAAATTGTTATTTTCATAACTTGCAAATGGTACGAAGTTTTAGGTTGAAATTTTGTATACTTCCATAGCATAGGTGCAGTTTTGGATCGTGCATTTTTCATAATTTTTTGAAACTTCAAAATATGTTTATTTCATAAAATTTTAAAAACATACTCTAACATTTTGAATTTTTTAAATAAAAATCAACATCCAAATTTGCACATATATTATGATGATGTACAAAATTTCAACTTTGAACTTCATAATTTTTGCGATTTACGAAAGTAACAGTTTATGAGAGTAGTCAATAACGAATGAAAAATAAAATGATAGCGGAAAGGAAGTTTAGAATTTTCAATGGCTGATAAGGAACATAAACTCTTTTTCTTTTATGGCCAATAAAGAATTTATCCCTCATTCTCATCGCCGCCACTCCATACGCCTTCGTGTCCTTCCTCCTCGCGCCCTCTGATAAGTGATCTAAACTTTAATACATGCATGGCCACTGTTTCGCTTATGGACATATTCAGAGGTGTGTGTCGGTGGAAAGAAGGGAAACTCATTGGATAAGGAGATGAATGCTAGATGGTGGGACAAGGAATTGAATTCCAGTGTTATATCTGACAATTAGAGTAAAAATAATGGTACAGGAGCAAAGTTGTTTTATTTGAATGGTATGAAAATAAATCTGCTTATTTCTTTCGCTCGATCAATAATTTATTCTTTCATGTATGCTGGGCCGAAACAAAAGGCACAGAAATTTTTGAACTTAGTTTCATGTTAAAGGTAGTAATTCGGTACCAGATGAACAACTGACTGGTCTGCGACTTGTCCCAGACAATCAGGACAGATTAGTCCAGTTTCTTCTGGATCACGTTACCACCCAGTCTATTTTCAGTCTTCAGTAACATAGAAACTGAGCATCAGGTCTATTTCTTAAAAGCTGAAATGAACAGGATCAATTTATTTGTATCAGTCAGAACAGCCGCCGATCAGAGTTTAAGACTACTAGTGAGTCGTAGTAGCTGTACTCTGACTCCTGGGTACAAGTATTGCGCGCAGGGGCTTCTTCATGACGATGGTGAACTCGCGCTTCTCGGCGAGGTCAACCTCGTCGCCGGGCACCTCTTCCCACCGAAACTCCTTCACAAGGTTAGCCACGATGTACTGGAAGTGAAGCATGGCGACGTCGAGCCCCGCGCAGATCCGCCGGCCGGCGCCGAACGGAATCATCTTGATCTCCCTGCTGCCTGTGACGTCCACGCCCTCGCCCTCGCCACCGGGCAAGAACCGGTCGGGAACGAACTCCATCGGTCTCACCCACAGCCGCTCGTCCCACCCGATCTCCGCCACCATGAAGTTCACGGCCGCGCCCTTGGGGATCAGGTACCTGCCGCCGCCGATCACGATGTCATCGGCCGCCTTGTGCGTCAGGAGGAAGTGCGCGGGAGAGTGCCGCCGCAGGCCCTCGAGTACGACGGCCTTGAGGTACGGCATCTCGTGCGTGTCCTCTTCGCGGACCTCCTCTTGCGCGTCACCGCAGGTTGCTCTGATCTCCGCGTAGAGCTTGTCCTGGATGGCCGGGTTCTTGACCAGCTCGGCCATGATCCATTGGAGCGCCGTGGACGTCGTGTCGGTCCCGGCGGTGAGGAACTCGGAGCAGAGGTTGGCCATCTCGTCGTCCGTGAGCGCGCGGCCTCCTTCGTCCTCGGGGAGCTTGATGTCGAGGAGGGTGTCCACGTACGAGTGCTCGAATGTCGTGTCCTTCTTCGGCGCCTCGCCGCCGTGGCTGAGCTGTTGCTTGCGCTCCGGCGGGCGTCGATCAGCGGCATGAAGAGCTCCTTCTGCCTCCTCCGAGCGTCGAGTCCTTTCTGAATTCGGCGGCGTAACAGGCGCTTGGTCAACGCCGGCCAGAACGCGAACGCGCTCGAGTTCTTCGCCACGAACGAGAGCCAGGCGCGCTGCGCGGAACAGATCGCGCGCACCGCCGGCTCGTCCAGGCGCTCGCCGAAGCACATGTGCACGAGCAGGCAGAACATGGCGTACCGGAACGTCTCCATCACCGCCACCGGCACCTGCTCCTCGCCGGACTGCTGCCGGAGTTTCTCGAGGAGCACGCGGCGCACCCACGCCCGCGCTGGCGCGAACAGCCGGACCCGCGAGGGGTGCAGCGTCTCGGCGACCATGTTGCGCCGCAGGAGGCGCCAGACGGGTCCGTAGCTCGACCGCGAGATGGTGTTGCCGTTCTCGCCGAGAAGGTCGCGCGTCAGCGCCGGCCGGTCGGCCAGCGCCGCCCCGCTCTCCACCAGCGCCGCGTGCGCCAAGCGGCTGTCCGCCACGAAGATGGATAGGCGGGAGCCCATGCGGAGGGACACCACCGGCCCGTACCAAGCGACAAGGCGGCGGAGAAGGGGCTCGATGTCGGCCAAGGAGAGCGTCAGCCAGAACAGGTTGCCGAGAATCGGCACCGCCGGAGGCCCCGGCGGGAGGCGGGCGCCATTCTTGGCCTTACCAACGGCGCCATACTGCCTTGCCAGCAGGAGGGCGACGAGAGGGAGGAAGAAGAGGACGGCAAGGAGCACGAACGGCGTGTCCATGGCAGCGTGGTCTCCCTCTACGCTGCTGTCTTGTCGGCCGATCTTGTGATGAGTATTGAGTACTACTACTACTGGAGTATTCTTTTGCTAGAGATTGCCATGGACATCATGGCTGACGAATCGATGATTGTGTTTATCGCTTCGGCAAAATGTCCACATGGGATTCTCTCTGTCTGGAGCAAAAAATAATGAAGTGCAGTACATTGTTTTTTTATTGATCATACTTTATAGTATAAATTTATTTTGAAAACGCCACCAATACAAAAATGGAGGATTGATTTAAATGATGAGCAGCCCAAGGCGTCCTTGTCTCTAGTCCATACTCCGTACGACCATACCCATACTCCAAAGACCATACAGTAGGTCTCTTTTTTTATTATTATTATTATTCTGAAATGGGTGATATTCATGGTGAAAGACTCGGCAGCAAATACAATAGTGGCTATTGGCGGCTAACAAAAGAGAAGATGATCGGTTATGAAAGACTCGGCAGCTGCAAACAAAGAAGACTTCTGCAGATTCCTTTAATAACCATTGCGGTATTTACTAAAATAAAAGCAATAACTCATTTCGGTAGATTTTGCTCCTTGTTTAACCAGAGGACCGATTCAGAAGGGCTGAATTTCAGACAGTGTTCCCCTTTGGATTTTTAAAAGGGCCGACCTTAACGAAAGAAAAAAAATGATCGGACTTCTGTATGAAGGAACAAGAACTCCAAAACACAAGATACCGACACACCAATACACCATCTTTGTTGATGGTCTTTCAACGCAAATGAGATAATCCATTCTTCTTAAATTGCTGTAATCAAGTTCATTTTCAAACTAAAATTGTCCCAATAACAATAGAGGGAGTACGACAAACAACTTAGTGATATCAGACACTCTGCCATAATTTTTTCAACTCATATACCAGAAGGCATACATACAATTACTGCATGATCGCTGTTATATATTTTCAACTCCACAGTTTCTACAACATGGTACTTACCAAAAAGAGAGGAACTACAGAGAACCTACGGTTACGGCACAATTATACAACCACTAGACCGCACGTTACATAGATAATACACGGCTTGCACAACAGAGCAGCACACAATTATGCACAGTACTTCTGATATGTGGCCCCAGCTTAGTATTTGTGGGGCTGAGCAGGGTCCACAAGTCAGAAGCAAAGCGTATAATATGTGCTGCCCACTTGTATGTACATACACAACAGACCTCCGCATATATACTACCTCACCTTGGCAGCAACCTTGCTCTCATCTGAAATCCTGAGATTGCAGAGTAATGCGTCACGTCCTGTAAGCACGATCTGGAAGAAGTCACCAACTCTCTTTGACACCGAATCCAGCCCAAGTCGGAGCCCCTCCGCGCTTTTTGACATGTTCGAGATACAGTACAGCAACTCTTCTCTTTCCAAACCATTGGTCTCAGCACCATCAGCCTGCTTCATATTATCATGTTGGCCCTGTCCATTGCTTGTTCTCTCAAGCATCATCACTTCCTTTGCATGGCCAAGGCCAACAGTCTCGGCAACCAGCTTTGTCTCACCTTCCTTCATTACTTCAGTAACACTTTCTCCCACAATCACTTCATTTTCCGAGCTGGTGTCACCAGACAGTTTAAGATGATCCTCACCGAGTCCTTCTTCGGCTGAAGAAACTGACGTGACCACTTCCTTTGAATGGAGAACAGCAGAAGCCAGGTTGGCACTCTCCTTTTGATGCTGAACACTGCTGGTCAATGCATGCAGCTTTCTAGCACATGCTTCAACTTCCTCCAGCTCTTTCACAGCGACTACACCGCTTCTGAACGATTGCCTTCTAATTTCTCCATTTATAGCAGAATAAAGATCACTGAACGCTTTAGACCAACCAAATTTCTCAGGAACCTCAAACTCTACCAGTGGCTTCGAGCTACCTGACAGCAGAGCAACAAGGACGCTGCAGATAAAGACCGTAATGGCCTCAATTCCATACAAAGCATGCATGAGTACCTTCCCCTTAGCAGAATGTTTAACCTTCATCAGAGAAAGGTTCCCAGCAAGCTCCTGTAACACTGCCGAGCAATCCTCAAGCCTCGGAGATCTCATGCTAGCTTGCTCCATCCATTCCTTGAGTGACGCCTCAGCACTTCTAAGCTGCTCCTGCGACGGCACGGTGCTCTCGGATTGCAACACATGCACGACATACTGCACAAGCAGCTGGCCCTGATCCAACCTAGCGAGCTCTGAGCTCAGAGCAATGCAAACGTCCAGCAGCTTCACGCTGCTGTTAAGGTAGATGTCCACCCACTTCTCGTCCCAATCGGAGACAGGCAGCTCGAGCTCGGTGATGAGGGTGGCTATGTTGGTGTGCAACTCTGATAAGCAATCCACTGCGAGCCTCATCCATGATAGGGTGAGCACCTCTGAGGTGTCCTGCAGCTTGAGCTTCCTCAAACTCGAGGCCAGGCCTTCTTCGTAGGAGGTGAGCAGCTCGGTGAGCTTCGGCGACAGGTGGGCTCCCCTCGGTAGGATCATCCTGAAGGGGTTCCCCACCGGGAAGAACAACCTTTGCCCGTCCTGTGCGTGACTCATCTCCGCTGCAAATCGAAGCAGAGGCCCTAGTTAGCTGTCAACATTACAAGCAAAGTGATACACTGCTACATAGGTACACTGCACACACACACAAAAAGAAAAAGAAGCACATAACAGTGTGAAAACTGCCCACGCTTCTTCTTTCTGAACGATTTCTTTTGTTCACTAGATTCACTTCACGGACCAGCCTTCCTGACACAAGCTAGTGCACACCCTAGTGATGCTCCAGTACACTGAACCGCACGCTCGCTAAGGCGCCTCTCGTACGCATCCGGTTCATTCATACCCTAACCGCATTGGCTGCATAGAAACCAGGCGCAAATAAGAACAGCAGCTATCTAACCACCTTAATAAACATAAATCGAGCCTATGCATCCGCAAAATCCATGCGCACCAATCGAACAAATTATACGCTACTCTCAAAAATCCAACAGATTCACCGAAAAAAAAAAAAAACTTTCCCCAAACAATCTGGGCCTCCCCTCGAAACCAAATACACCTACCGCATCAGATCATCAAGGGTTAAAAGTGGCGGCTCAATCGGAGAGACGAGAGATCCCCATACCTGGATTCGGGACAGGCGCGCGGACTCGATTCGAGATCTTGATGAACCGGCGGCGGCTGGCGGCGGAACGGAACCGGCTGCGTTTGGGAAAGTGGGCTGTGTGCGCTTGACTCTTTGCCGTTTGGTGAGCGTGACGACGCTGGCGATGAGAGGAAGGCAGAGACGAGAGAGAGAAGATAAGGGGGAAAAGGCAATGTGAAACGTGGAAAGTTCGAGACGGCCGTTCCGTTGGGTTTGGTTGGATCGGGCCGCCGTGGTAGCGACTCGTTGGGCTTCTTTTGTTTGTGGGTGTGAGCGCCATCTGGCTGTCTGATTGCCCCTGGGCCCTGGTCAGCTTACAAGTCCAACAATCTGACTATGGCCAGTTGGGCCCTAGCTTGTACTTGAGCCGGAACGAACGAATAGGCGGCCCTCCACGCACGGGTGGTCGTCGTTGTTGCCATGCATGGTCAAGTGGACGACGGACGGACGGAAGCTTCACGCAGGGTCGCAGGCTAGCTTAAAGCAGCAGCAGCCGCTGCGAGTGCCTAGCCTTAACCTAAGCTTAGTACCTACGCCGTCCGGCGTCCGGCACGCGGACTCGACCCGCCGTCACGTCGCCACGCGCCAGATGAGTTCGGCCAAAGCAGTCAGAATCAGCGTGTGCCTGAACCACGCGCACAGCAAGGCGACGGCGGCGCGTGGTTGCGGCGTAGTCACGGGAAGCTATAGTCCTCCGTTTCGAGCTCTCTCTCGTTAGTGGACTTCGCTGCCTAGCTAGTCTCCTCTCCTCCATTCGCGTGTTATCGCCCCAACAGTCGCGCGGATGGCGCGCGGTCATTGGCCCCTCCTGACAACAACGATTCGACGTCGAAAGGATTATTAGCTGCGTCACGAAGAAAAACACAACCGTGATTTTACGAATGACAGCTGGAGATCACCTTTTCTGCTTGCTTTAGGCTAGACACTGGGTAGCAGTAGTACTCGCAACTGCAGCACCGAGATATATCATTCCTTCGATCTCATGCATTGACAGCTTGAGGTCCATCCATGGGCCATGGCGCTTTGCCTGCCTCTGGCGCGGCTGGCCGTTGATTACTCGCTCCTCTCGCCCTCCTGTCTCCCACTACGTACCGCGCCCGCACGGCGGACAATCATATCGCAAACAGATATCTGCCGCCCGCATGCCGAATTTTGCCAAAGAGAGGGAGAAGAAAAAGGGCGCAGCTGGTGTGTGTGGGCACTGGGCAGAGCCGCAGAGGGGCAACGGCGACCACCAATGGCGACGATCAAAAGGGAAATCTAGAGGCCAGCGACGATTGCGGCCCTATATATCCATTCCTCTCGGCCGCGAGCAGCTTTTATTTACCTGGAAATGATGCATGCCAGCTTCGTTCCCGGACTCAAGTTTTTCGCCGACTTTTGCGTTGTGTTTACTGATCGATAAGGTTGCTATTCCGGTGCAGATGATGATGGTGTACGTGTGACCTATACTAACCTGTGCCTGCCAAGCAGAACAGATGCATGCTCCGCGCTGTTGGATCGTGCGAATGATCCGTGCCGCTTTTTTCGATCCTTGCTCACGAGTACTAGTATATAGTAGACATGCATAGACTAGAGACGCACGGCTGGAGCCGCACTATTCCGTTTCAGGCTGCCCGAAAATGGAAGGACATGATCCAATACGAAACATTTCTTCTCAGGGGTCTCTCTCTCTCTCGCTTGGAGGTCGCCCGCCGTGCACAGCGGCCGCACCACCTATCGCCTGCATATGCGCGGCCATTCCACGCGAAAAGTACAGGAAAAGACGAGAGAGAGAAAAAGGTACTCCAGTACAGGTGCTGTCCCCTTCGGTGAATCTTCTCCGTCCTCATCGACAAATTAATTCTTTCGTCGTCTCTCTACTCCCCTTTTTGTTTTAATTTCTCCGACGAGGTATCATGACCCTGAGGAAGATTTTGCTCATGACAATTATAGACGACTATGCAATCCCCTTTGTTCCACTTTATTACTGTAGTACTATACTAGGGGTTGGCCGTTTTGCGTGTGCTAGACCCGTCACGGTCGTACTACATTATTATTTGACAACATGTAGTAGCACTGTTTGTTACTACATACAGTAGTCGCGCTCGCACGCAGATTCAGTAACAGTGAAGCGATGAACAGCCAGTGCTGCTGGTAGTAATAAAGGAGAAGTTGTAAGGTCTAAAATACTATAAGTATGTTTTAAGAGTATCGAGATACTGAAGATCTAACGATGGTGATTTATATGATTTCATATAACAGTATTGGATAGTATTTTATTTTATTAAGAATAATATTAAAAAATTATTATTATTATTTATATGATTACTATTATTTAATAATAATATGCACTTATGTTTTTGTATTAATTATTATTGTCAATAATTTTTCCATTTAGGACTCATATTTTCGTCTTACAAAAGTTTAATAAAATAAAAATTAATTAAAATAATTAATTAAATAAATAAAAATATTAAACTATCCTTATAATATTAATTGAATTTTAATAAAAATATTGATCAGTATTTTAAATCTTAAAACTGCTCTAATAAAGAGCGTCAAATAAAGAGCGTCAAGCTCAATTCTCTCATGTCCTCCTGAACCCGCCAATCGAAGAAGCTGTGTGACAAGATCACACGACCAATAGTGCGCTGTGCTTTATACTACTAATAGTACTCAGTACTAGCTCGAGGGGCAGAGGTCACGGCGTCACATCGCCATTATCGTCGATCGACCAGCACACCTCACACGCCTATCCTAATGACCGCCGAGACGAGAGGACAACACAGGCTATACGCGCAGGGAGCTAGCTACTCTCCTAAGCACGTCCGTGTTTCCATTCGATGGCCGCCGCATTCACCTGCTCCGGTCGTGTCTCCGTCTCCTACAGGCTAGTAGTACCACTAGTACATCGTCCCACGTTCCAACGCCACGAAAAAAACCCGGCCGCCTTTTCCACGCCAGGTTGTGTTGTTCGTTCGGCATCTGGAGCTGAAACTGAGAGATTCCCCCACTCCAGCCAGGCAGCGAGCCAGCCATCGGATGGCCCGAAAGAAACGCCTCTCCCTCGCCACACATTTCGCTTCATTCAGCGATGGTGAGACGGGGGTCCCTTTGCGGTGCGCGCGGTGCTTTGAGATGCCGACACTCATGGCACGCGCCTGCAGGCGGATCATTTCCTCCCATCATCTATCTTCTGCGACTCTTGGCGATCGATCCGTCCATCGATCGGGCGTTTCTTCAGGCATCGAATGGTTAAACCGCCGGGTAGGGACTGGTGGCCTAGAACTGCTGCTCTACAGGTAGGGAACAATTGCTTTCATTCTTCTCTCATCCTTGTTGTACAGTACAGGGTCACAGAAAAGTGGCCAGAGCTATCTGCTGTTACTAGTACCACTGTGTGCTAGCGTGAAGAACGCACGGAAGGTATGCTACACAATACAGGTGGACGTGGTGTTAGCTAGTAGCTGATGAACTTTGCTCACGGTCACGGCGAACACATGGTCAGATGAGCTTTTGGACGACTTGTAACCAGGGCGATCCTGCCTACTATAGTACTACTACCCCATCGGAAAGCAGATCATATAGTAGCGTTCAGTCCAGGGCTCCAGCAGGCCGGCTGCTGAAGGAAGGCAAGGCATCAGCCCTGCTTCGTCCTGATTCTCGACGTGCCGCAGGGTCACGCCATCACACCATTCCCTGTTCACGCACGCTTCAGCTTCCGCTTCAGCTTGACCGTGCGTCTTGATCGATCGGTCGAACGGAAGAGCAGGTAAAAACCTTTTACTTTACGTCGCGTATGATGACGATGCTAGCTGCTAGCTTTTCAAGAACTTTTAATTAGTAGTATAATAACAAAACATTTTGAATTTTTTTTTTAAAAAAAGTACTAATAAATGCTTCTACTGAAAGCCACCTTTTTGAGCGCTGGCGATCCGTCTTGTTCGGACCGAGGAGGATCAGATGCTTGCATCGTGCTGTTTCACTCGACCAAAATCAATAAAGGCGGTGATCATCAGTCGCACGACAGACTGTTGCGCCACGTAGTGAGCATCAGCGAACTCTGATCTTTTCGATCCTTTCTCTGGTTTGGTGTTAGCCGCAGCTAATTAACCAAGGTATGTAGGCTTTTGTTTTGTTGTTGCTGACGCCTGGCTCGAGGAAAGTTTGCGCCGAATCAGGCCATCGCTTTACGCATCCATGACGACGATGCTTTTGTCCAGCAACAAAATTAAAGCCGTTTAATATTAGTACAGTACTATACTACACAATACGCAGCTTTTGCGATTAATTAACCACTCTGTTGCGTGGCTGCTGTTGATGGTACGGAGAACGGAGGCATCGTCTATCCCACCGTCGGACTAACGCTCCTGCTAGCTAATCATAGATGAGATCATGCAGTGCGTGCAAAAATCATCAGCTCTGTAAACCGCGACAGGCAGCAGAATTCGGACAAAAAAAAGTCTTAACAAGTGTACTACCCAGTACTCGATCGGCGCCGGACATCGGAACATGTTGGACACAACACAAGGAGGCGATCGAGCACAGAAAGATTTGACCTGACCACACGGGTTCGGAACCACTCACTTGCACGCAAGTCCACTAGTACCACAGTAGCACGAATGGGTACGGTGCACCGCACGTGCTGTAAAAACCAAATCTGATTCGAGATCAGGCAGAGAGAACAGGACAGGAGGATTGAGTGGAAGGGGGGCGACGCCCAAGAAATAATAACACGCTCCATGCGCCTTCCATCAGGCTTCCAAAGATCTCGCTAACCCATTGACCTCTGGATTTTTTTCCGATCGAGGCTGCTGGTAAGCTCGTCCGTCCAGGATATTTTGCTCGCTCATCTCTGGCGTTTGATGCCAGCCTGACAGATGCGTGTAAAGTGTCTACTACAGAACGTATATTATACGAGCCCCTATGCCGAGAATCTTCGGATTCACCAAAAACTAAAGACGCTTGATTGATCGCTCTTTACTCCTCCCACTGTGCATGAGTCCATCTCATTATTTAAGGATCCCCTTTAGATGAAAGTCCTCATGTTAATGGTTTGAAAATTTTAGAAACTCCAAAAAAAGAGGATGAAACTAGCCATCTCTAGCCAAAAAGAATGGTAAAAAAGCTCTATTCGTAGAATCCTCTAGACAGATATATACTCCCCATTTCACATCATATACAGTTCTAGAAAATGTATATAATTTGCATATTCTAGAATGCGAGTTAGAGACAATTCTTCCTGAAAACTAGCAAATTTAATTTTCAAAGTCGCTAGCCCGTGCCGTGCATCAGCTTGAAAACGATGTAGCATCAGATTGCTCGCTACTACTACTACAATATATGGTTTAGAGATCAGATTGCACATGTGCTCGCCCAGTATTTTTATTAACGAGCGAGGCCTTCCTGACCGGACCGAGTTCCAAATCAATCAGAGCGTAATGATTAGACCCGGAGTGGTTAAACAACAAAACGAAGCTGCAGATCAGGAACAGGACTTCGCAAGTTATTAACCTGGTGGGCGGCGGGACAGCACACTCCTGACTTTCAGGAGTAGTATTAATTGAGCAGTACAAGAAGAACATTTCCAATATAACCGTCTGGGTGTATATACTGCCAATTTGAAATCATGTTCGAAAAAAGAATATAGTAACTTCCACAGAGAATTTCGCTAGAAATTAAATTAAATTTGTTGGATCGTGAAATTAGGGCTTTTTTGGATTGTAAGAATTTCAAAGGAATGGTGTAGAAATTTCACAAGAATCAGTTTAATTTCACAGGAAAAACACAGGAAACAGAAAAAATTCCTCCAATCAAAAGATGACCTTAACGTGGAATATAATTTTACGCTAGAACTCGGTGTGCACACGCCAGGGGCAGCTAAACTACCACACAATCTCTATCAGACTGATCAAACTACTCTATGAAGCACTACTAAGTAAAGATCGATAATTTTAGTTTTGGACAAAATGCATGTTCCCTTATTTTATTGGAAGCTAGCAATAGTTTGAGCCAAAAATAAAAGCTAGTAGATCGTTTGAGCTAAAAGTAAAGATCGATAATGCATTTCTCTATCTTTCAGTAGTACTACTACTAGCCTGCAGTCTGCAGCATTATTTGGGAGCAGTTGGGACTTGGGAGATGCCTGAGTGGACGGGAAGGGCAAGGGGGTGTCATTGACCTCGATCCGCCCCCGTCATGTGCGTCTCTTGCTGCCTATATACACAGCCCCGTGCACCCACACCTTCTTCCTCATAAACCCATCCTCACCCACCCTGCTCCAGATCCTCCTCCTTGCCACCCAGTCGCCTCGTTGCTCCCTGTCCTCCTCCACTGCATTGCACCTCACACACACTACCCTTGTTCTTTCTTGGTATGCAGCTCTCTCTATCATCCACGAAACCTTAGCAACCTAGAAAGACAGTTCTTCTGAGAGAGCTGGACACCTCCCTACCCATTACGCCTTAGCCAAACCTCGAGAAAAGCTTGTGAAGCATGTAAGTCCAGTCCCTGTCCAAAATCCAGATCCTAGAAAAAAAAACACAAAAAAAAAGAGATCGAAGCCACTTCATCCAATCCAAAAGCGATACCGACGGCGTTGCGAGGCGAGGCGTAAGTTTGGTAGGCTGGATACTCCTCTCCCACTAATTCCTTAGCACAAAATCAACAAAAGCCTCCAGATCATGTAAGTTTCGCCACCACTGTTACTCTGTTTGCCACCAAAAAACCCCAAAAAAAGTAAGTAGGTAAGGTAATCCGGAATGGATCGTTAGTGCTGTTCATAGCCTTCAGTCAGAGTCTAGCGATTCTGGAGCCAGTCCTTCCATTACCGTAGCATTACCTCAGCAAAAACCATCAAATCATGTAACTAGTACCCCGTCTCCTTCTATTTCTGCTGCACTGCCATTCGTCTGAAAAAAAAAAACAAGAACTTGTGTTTGTGAGACTAGCTAGAAAGCAAAAGTCACAGTCGGTCGTCTGAAGTGATAATGGAGGACGCGGCCTCGACGCCGCCGAACGGGTCGGTGCCGGCGACGCCCGGCACACCGGCGCCGCTGTTCGCGGGTCCACGCGTGGACTCGATGTCGTACGAGCGCAAGTCGATGCCGCGCTGCAAGTGCTTCCCGGCGATGGAGGCGACGTGGGGGGTGGCCACGCACACCTGCGTCGTCGAGATCCCCGCGCCGGACGTCTCGCTCACCCGCAAGGTACGCGCCTCCTCCTACTCCGTTCCGTCCGATCCATGCACGTGCGCCCGTTCTTGCATTTCTCTGCATTTTTCTTCCTTCTCTCAAGCTTCGATCGTTAACTGCTTCAAGTTCATTGTCTGTGTTCCACACCCGTGTGTGTGTGTTTTATGTCATTCGTCCTGAGTTTATTGGCGAGATATTTTTCAGGCGAGGCATACAAAATAAATGCAGGGAGTTACAAACATGCTGATATCCTTTTTTTTAAAAAAAATAGTACTTCTGGAGTATATTATAGTGAAAAAAAAAGAGGTCAAACAACACTGCAGAGGTCATGACTCTGCAAGCCTGTACCGACAGGGCCCTGGTAGTACTAGTTAGGGGTGTTCAGATCCAGACAGATTTTTTTTATCCCTGTCATATTAAATATTTAAAAATTAATTTAAAATATTAAATTATAGATTTTTTAGATTTAAAAAATTTGTCTCGTTTATTAGCTTTGATCTATTAAATTAGTTTCGTAAATAATTAATATTTAATATTTTAAATTAATTTTTAAAGAGCTGATGTGACAAGGGTTAAAGTTTTAGCCCTGAAATCCAAACATCCCCTTAGAAAATAAAATAAAACTTGTCGCTCAGTGTCATAGTAGCCGCTGATTGTTCAATTTGATTCCCTGTGGCGTTTTGAGGTTGTGACCAACCTCTCTAGGCTTTATTAGCATGAAGACTGAACAAGCAGTTAAACCAGAGCTAGGTTTAAAGCTCCTGGAAAATCTATTTTCCTTGCTTGGTTAGTTCTTTCTTGTCACTTAGGTGTCATCGTCTTGTGTAAAGCTTTGTGTACTATATAATGGTTTTGTTTTGAGTTAATAAATTACAGTAGGGGCTTGCCCTGCTGTTTTCCTTGCTAAAAAAAGTAGCTAAACCAGCCACTACAACGCTGTCATGCACGTTGCCGTTACAGTAAAATGTTCCAAAACGAGGTAACATCTGTTCTGGAGTTAGTATAGTAGTAGTGAGAAGCAGCCTAGAGACGAATGGAGATTAGGGATCTGAAACTTGGATCTTATGGAGGCTGTCAGGCAGCAGCTACTCAGTTTGGGTTGTGCTGGCTGCTGGCATCTACCGTGTAGCATCTCAAGGGATCTTGTTTCAAGAAGCATCGCTGGGAAGTGGGAATCTTCCGAAAAACAATTGCTGAATTCACACCTGCTAGACTAGCTTGCTTGCGACAATAGGGCCATTAACAACTTGTTTAAAAATGGGAGGAGGGCAGCCAGTTTGGGTTCGTGGGTCTCATGGGTGGTGCTCTGGCTGTCACCCACACGCCGCGCGCGTCGTTTCGTTGCAGCCAGCACCAAGGTGCTCTGAGTTTTGAAGTGTGCCGTGCAAGTTGCTGACGAATCAATTTGGCTTGGCTCGGCGGGCGCCACCCTGTTGCCATGGCGCTAATAACCGGGGCGGATATATACCACTCCACATAACATAATTAGTGTCTCCCAACCAACCACCATGAGCTTTTTTTAAGGTTTTTGTTCAGAACTGATCTCGATCAGTCACGTTTGTGAAAGTCGATTTTTATACCACAAATTCACAAGGACAAGTCCTACGCTCTTTTACTCGAAAAAGGTATTCCGTGCAAACCAGTGAAATACTAGTGAAAACTCTCTCACAGAAGATATTTATAAATTGAGATATCAACAAAATTATGAAAGGAAGAAGAGCATCCTGAAGACGGGGACACACGGGAATGTAGCGCATGCGTTTTGCATTTTGTATAGTTTGAGAAAACAAACCAGAAGCCGCAGTTTATTTTTTTCAAACGCGAAAAAGGACATCGAAAGTAGTACAATCATTTTGCGATAAGGTTCTTGGACGTGACACAAAAAAAGGAGCATTAGTAGTACATAGGTATGTCCAAGCTCAAGTTGACCCAATGATAGCTTCAGGGCGTCCGTGACGAGAGTGGACGTTTTGGCTCTCTCGACATCCATCCATCAGTTCCGGTCCGATCTGTCGTCGATCGATTGACACGGTCACTGAATTATTGGGCCAGCAGTTTCGGGAAAAAGTGCGGCTGCCCCGCCGCCAGCCTAGGGCACGAGCCGCCGGAAGCCGCCGCCGCTCCGAGGCTCCGAGCTGCGTTGTGAGGAGAGAGAGGAGGGCACGAGCCCGATCGATATGCGTCGTTTTTTTTTTCTCGGGTTGGATGAGGCAAAAAAAATTTTCGGCGGAAAGGGTGGAATATGACGGATTAGTAATGGGCCGACCGGCCTTCCAAACAATTTTTTCCCACAGCGCTTGGAAAAGTATTGGACTGGTATTTTACAGTGCTTTTGATTCAAACACTTGCCTTCCAAACAGAATCTTATTAATCATAGGGATGCCTTGTTTTTCTGATAAACATGTGGTCCACAAATCTTGCATGCAGAATAACTGAAACCAGCCATTCCCCTACCTTACTAATGTGGGTGTTTGTGAAACGGAGAGAGTATTTGCAAGTCATCACTAGACCTTGGAAAATACTGATAACCAAAATGAGACATTGTATGCCATTTCCCAGTTCGATTGATTAGTGAAGTGTGCATTTTTTTTTTGTTGGCTGCGCTATCATGCAGGCCCGCGTGGTTGGTTCATTTTCTCTGTCGTCATCATCCATAAAAAAAAATTCTTTTTTTTCTGGACTCTCTTGGACATTAATTCAAATCGTGCCCTGTGGCGCGCTCTCTTGTGTGCATGTGCAGCTGGGCGCGGAGTTCGTGGGCACGTTCATCCTGATCTTCTTCGCGACGGCGGCTCCGATCGTGAACCAGAAGTACGGCGGCGCGATCTCCCCCTTCGGCAACGCGGCGTGCGCGGGGCTCGCCGTGACGATCGTGATCCTGTCGACGGGCCACATCTCGGGCGCGCACCTGAACCCGTCGCTGACAATCGCGTTCGCGGCGCTGCGCCACTTCCCCTGGCTGCAGGTGCCCGCGTACGTGTCGGTCCAGGCGCTGGGCTCCATCTGCGCCGCCTTCGCCCTCAAGGGCGTCTTCCACCCGTTCCTCTCCGGCGGGGTCACCGTGCCCGACCCCACCATCTCCACCGCGCAGGCGTTCTTCACCGAGTTCATCATCTCCTTCAACCTGCTGTTCGTCGTCACCGCCGTCGCGACGGACACCCGCGCCGTAAGTATACTTTGTTCGAAATCAATCTCCTCTCTCGCTCGCATCATCCGCGTCGCGTGCGTGCGTTCTTAGCTACCTGTGCTGATGGTGATCGTCCTGTTGTTTTCCGTTGTTGCATGCAGGTGGGTGAGCTCGCCGGGATCGCAGTGGGAGCGACAGTGACGCTCAACATCCTCGTGGCCGGGTAATTTGTCACTAACTAAGTACTACTAATTACCTAAACGCGCGTGGTCATGTCCTTTTAGTTTGCATTGCATAACATGCCGTGCTAATATATCCCGTGTCTGATCCTCCCGGGCGACAGGCCGACGACGGGCGGGTCGATGAACCCGGTGCGGACGCTGGGACCGGCTGTTGCGGCGGGGAACTACCGGCAGCTGTGGATCTACCTGCTGGCGCCGACGCTCGGCGCGATTGCGGGCGCCGGCGTCTACACGGCCGTCAAGCTCCGGGACGAGAGCGGCGAGGCGCCCCGGCCCCTGCCGCAGCGCAGCTTCCGCCGCTGATCCACGACGCGCGCGAACGAAAAGTTGTCTGTGCCTCTCTGCGTATTGTCCATTTACCCAGGATTGGTTATACTAGTAGTATTGGAACAAATAATCCCCGTTTTTTTGGCTTCGTGAAGAACGGCCGGAGTCGTAATTCAAGTCCTCGTGTTGTTACTTGTGAGTTTCGTCAGGAATCGTCGTTTGTTAGATTTGTGGAGTCTTTTCTCGTCGTGTGCCAGAATAAAAAAGCCATATGCCGATGCGCCGGATGACGAGCATCTGGCCTGACTGGCCTTATGCGGATTGTAATTCGTATGGATTTGCATTAAGCTTGTAATTCATTTCGGTAAAGATTGTTTTTTTAAAGGCGCTAAGCGTAATTCTGTTGATCTAATTGTTCTAAATAATCCTGGCAAAAAAAGAAGAAAGAACGATGGATGGATGGATGGGCTATTTTCAGAACAGATGGAGTACGTCATAGGCTGTCCGCTGTCAATGTATTGCTAACGGCCGTTCACCCGAGTGACATCTTGTTCCGGGGCCCGATTTGCATAAGTTAAGTCCATCGATCATTTTTTTCCCCCTAGTTTCGGCCCATCACGTCGACGGCTCTTGAGGACGACTCCAGCTGTTGATCCAGTCGGCGGAGGCTGACGGCCGACCATCCAGCGACCACCGGATCGCGACGACGTAGCATCGTGTACCCGCGGCGCTGGCCTTTACTACCAGAGAAATGGTGTGTACTTCCCACACGCGCCGGCGCCGGAGAAATCGCCTACGATGATATCCCTCTTCCGTGCCTGCGCCGTCTACGGATTCTTGCACGTACGTATGCATACAGACAGGAGAAATCCGTTCTTCGGGACGCTGCCTCGCCGCCGTCAGCCATGGCTCCCCGCACAGGACTGAACCAGCTTTTTTTGGTCTGCACTACCGGAGTAGAAGTAACTTGGAAGGGCAGAGACACTCCAACCGAGTCGCGAGGGCAATGGCCCACCGCTAACCAGCTGTATCAGTATCTATACTTAATTAATTAACGCTACTTTTTCTTGACACTCTTGAGACTGTCGAGGACGACAGGTTCCATGACTCCATCTTCTGCTGTCCTTTCTCTCCACGAGTCAGAGTCTCAGATCATGACATGCGTGCGTGTTTGGCTCGGGAAAGTGACGGGGTACGTACTGCACGTAAAAAGGTAACGGAGCACGGACAACACCGTCACGGAATGGAATGGAACCATCCGCCATGAATGAGTATGACCACGTGCTCCCTCCTCTCAGCCTTTCATATGCTTCCCGTCAGAACACGAGTGGAATATTGATTGGCCCGATCGGCCGGGCTTCGATCGTCGGCTCCGTCGTCTTTTCTCTATCATTGTAGTCTGGCATCGTCTGCGGCTTCGGTTCCCCCGGGCTGAATGCATGTTGTTTCACGGCCGTGTTGCCAGTTGTTGGCATGTGGCCGCCCTTACTGCAACTGTGGTGCCGCAATTCATTGCCGATAATTTCCCCTCCAGCTCAGTTACGACACGGGTCGTAGAAAGGCTACGTAGTACTACCACGTAAAACTTTTCACAAAAAGTTATTGGGTCCAGAGTCCAGAGAGGCCCTGCGCTGCCTCAAATAAGTACACGCAACAACGTCGTACTCCGGAGTAGCAGTAAGTAAAGGTTTATCGCTTGGAGCCATCTGCGTGGCGTCGTCTTTCCCTCCTGCCACGGTGGTCCTACTGGGCCGGTGGCCCACGTACGAGACGTAAAGCCCGTTTCTTGGCTCCAGGCGCGGTAACCCTCACAGGCCCACCACGACCCTTGCTCTGCACTCAATAAATTCATTCTACCGCTCCGAAAGCGACGCTGCCAGCGTGCGCCCCCCACCCCCCCCCCCCCCCCCACCCCCCCAAAAAAAAAAGGAACAAGAAATGTCAATTCCATATGGTGCGGTTATTAGCAGTGTTCTTACGATAATGATTTTAGTATTGGGAATGTCTATTTTTCAATCAATTAAAAAAAATCAGTCCATAAATCTCGAATGCTGGATCGAGATCGGATGGTATGCACGCGTTCTTTAACCTCCCACCAACGTCACGCTCGCCACCTCCTCGCCGCGCCGTGACAACGGACCGCCGCCGCTTACTTCTAGGTCTGTCAGGGAAGAGCACCAGATAGCCTCCCATCCTAACCACCATCATCGTCGGTGCCATGCTTCGTCCTGTATAGAGACGTCATCGATTGAGATCAATTTCAGTCCATAAGGATTGCCGTTTACTATTACAACCAGAACCCTGCGGCTTTGTTCTATTCTCAAGTTTCACACGGAGAGGGCGACACATTGTTTGATTCTCTAATCCGGAGCGCAGTATTCTATGGCATGATGGGCACATGCATGTGGCTTGCAAGTCTTCTACTATGCCCTGCAAACATGCCTCTATCTGTGCCAGGGAATTTCCAGCGGGTGTGCAGAGACAAACCGAGCAACCGTGCCTGCAGCAGACGCTTCCTTCGATCCGGAGGTTAGAAAACTCGCAGCACCCGTCATTAGTTTACTTCCCTAATAATCACTACCGGTGGTTGTTTTGTTTGTTCCGGTGTCAGCTTGGAAATGGTGGGACGCTGCTAGTGTTGTTGGCCTAGTTGGCAGTGAGTTCGGAAGTCTGATATGGTTGGTGATACGCAGTTGTCCTGGTCTACTGCGTAAAATTAATTTAATACTGCTAGAGTCATCCTAAACAAGGTAAAATTAGAGTGCTACTGCAGGTTACTTAAATGGCAGTGAGATCCCAAACAAGTGGCGACTATATGGAAGGAATTGATCTGCATAATTAAGATGTATAGCTGTTTTGTAATGGAGGATTGGAGAGTTTGACCAGCCAGTGGTTGGCACCATGTGTACATTTATAAGAAATTATTATAAAGGCCAAAAACAATTCATGACTACTTCATTTCATCAGTGTGATATACTAGCTGTTAGACCACGAATAATTCGGGGTCGTGTCGTCTGTGTCCTGTACAAATGCGTATGCTACTACCCCCACATGGTATACGTACAGTTTTTTGTTCGGTGATAATAGGAAGCCTGCTAGTGCTCGGAGCGTCACCACACATCTGACAAAAAAACGGCACCTTGTGGCTGCCATCGCGTGCTGCGCACACATCTGGGGTAGTACGTGCATTGTGGCTAAAGACAGAGCTTCGCTCTTGCCGTAAGGACGACTCGCCAACAACCATGCTCTGCCCGTCCTGTTCTAATGCCGATTTTTTTTTTTTTTGGTTAGCTCAACATGCCTACTACTTTACACCGGAATCCACTCATGATATTGTTGCGGTTGATTTGATGGGATGTTCGATTGTAACGTTGCGTTTTTCAATGAAGTGACGGATTTTATGTTTTTGGTCCAATAAGAAGAATTAATGACGTTTTGGAACGATGGATTTACGTTTTTGTTACAAAGTTGATTTTGAATGAATAGGATTTGAACCTATATTTCTTGAACACACGTAGCCAGAGCCTAAATACATTTGTCGGTGACTTGTAGTGCCGATAGATAACCGTAGTAGTACTATTTTTCCTTTTTGCGAAGAATCGTACTACTATTAATTGAGCAAGAGACACATTAAAGAAAACTCAGGGTGCATCATCACTAGTAGGAAAATCATTGCCTTTCCTCAAGTCAAAATCAATTCCTTTCTAAGGTTGTTGGATTAGTCTTTGGGACTTCTTTTTCTCTTCTTGTTATTGCTTTTTTTAAAATAATATGGTTTCCACCCAATTCTGTCATGAATCAAATCTAGGTCGACGATTATTACTACGTTTCAATTTCTTTCTAAGGTCGTTGGATTAGTGTTTGGGACACTTTCTGCTTCTTTTTTTTTCTTCTTACTATTTCTTTTCTTAATAATATGGTTTTCATCCAAATCTGCCATGAATCAAATCTAGGTCGGCGATTATTACTACGCTTCAATTCCTTTCTAAGGTTGTTGGATTAGTGTTTGGGACACTTTCTGCTTCTTATTTTCTTCTTCTTACTATTTCTTTTCTTAATAATATGGTTTTCATCCAAATCTGCCATGAATCAAATCTAGGTCGGCGATTATTACTACGCTTCAATTCCTTTCTAAGGTTGTTGGATTAGTGTTTGAGACACTTTCTGCTTCTTATTTTCTTCTTCTTACTATTTCTTTTCTTAATAATATGGTTTTCATCCAAATCTGCCATGAATCAAATCTAGGTCGGCGATTATTACTACGCTTCAATTCCTTTCTAAGGTTGTTGGATTAGTGTTTGGGACACTTTTTGCTTCTTATTTTCTTCTTCTTGCTATTTCTTTTCTCAATAATACGGTTTCCATCCAATTCCGCCATGAATCAAATCTAGGTCGGTGATTATTACTACGCTTCAATTCCTTTCTAAGGTTGTTGGATTAGTGTTTGGAACACTTTCTGCTTTTTTTCTTCTTCTTGCTATTTCTTTTCTTAATAATATGATTTTCACCCGGTTCTGCCATGAATTAAATCTAGGTCGCGTTATCTTTCACATTCGTGTGAGGCTGTGAGCTCATCTATTTGGTTTAAGCTAGGTCGCATTTACTACAAAACACTCATTGTTTGCTTTGGAAATCAACGCAAACACGCTTTAATCCTGTCTGTTGACTACGTACGGTTAAATTACTGATAATTCATCTGTTGAGAAATGGTCATGTAGAGTCATGTCCTAATTCAATTTTAAGTTAATCCCAGTGTCTAAACTTCAATACTTTTTCCAACCCTTCTGGTTGATCCAGTGAGATAGCACTAAGAAAGTTAGCACCGTAACGTTCTCCATTCAAACAAACCCAAACACAAGTTACAAAATACAATTTGAACCTGTCTACGCAATCCGTTCCAATAGAAAACGGCTGTTGTCTTTATCATTAGGTTTAAACAACCTTATTTTTAGCAGTAAGCATGGGCATCCATCGCTATCGAATTCAAATTGGCATTTCGAACCACATCGAAAGTACCAAATTACCACCCCATCAATCGCATAAAACAATATGCCATAAATAAACCAATCAAAATCTTGTGCGCCGTGCCACCGGCAACAATTCCCGCTTTGCTCGGAGAGCCGCAGCGGCAGATCGCCCGCTCTGCTTCGCCAAAGTGGCCGCCCGGCACGGTGCGCTCGTGTCCACGCCTCCGCTTTTTCGGCGTTTTCACCGTGACTCCTCCTCCCGCGTCTCTGGTAACTGGACCCCGGGCTTCACCTTTTCCTGTGAAAATTTTAAAATTTCCGCAAGAAACTAGACACACCGCAGTTATTCCCGCTCACCACGCGCACTCCCCACACCACGTCCCTCCCATTCAAATTACCGAGCCCCACCCGCGGCGCCTGGAGCGCGGGTCCCGGATCCTCGGTAGACCCGCATGTCAGTGAAACTTACTAGCCACGTGGCTGCCTCGGTGGTCCCGACACCTCGGGCGACGTCCCCTCTCCCCCTACGGCAGCAGCTAGCACAGTGTCGCCTCCCACCTCCTGTCCGCTGCTGCGCTGTGGTCGCTTTAAAATCCAGCGACGCCGTGGCCGCTCGACTCTTTTGGAGCAGGCCATGTGAAGCCTCTGACCTCTCGATACCTTCCCTCCCACCGCCTCTCCCCTCCCGTGCTGCGGCCAGCAGGGCAGAGCACAGCCCAGCCACCCGCCGCGCGGAGGGAGCACACGCGAGATCCGCCCGCCATGTCGTCGCGGCCGTCGTCGTCCTCGTCCTCGTCGCGGCGGAGCAGCTCACCCTTCTCCGCGGGGCACCGGCGCCCGCCCACCTCGTCGTCCTCCTCCAGCTCATACTTTAGCGCGGGCCGCCTCATCCCGCGCTCGTCCCCGTCCTCCGTCAGCTCCCATTTCTACGGCGGCGGCGGCGGCAGCGGCAGGTCCGCCACCCCCGGTCGCCGGGGCGCCTCCTCAGTGGCCCCGGCGCCCGAGCCGGTGCCGTTCCCCAGCTCAGACGAGCTCGTCATCGAGGACACATCCCGATCCGGCGACAGCATCTCCGTCACCATCCGCTTCCGGCCGCTCAGGTGGGGATCCCGGAGACCGTTGCGTGGATCTGTCAGCGTGGGATTGTGGGTAGTTTTCGCATGTGCTTCGACTGGTTTTGAGCTGGTTTTGGTGCGGTTGCAGTGAGCGGGAGTTCCAGCGCGGCGACGAGATCTCGTGGTATCCGGATGGGGATCGGCTTGTGCGGTGCGAATACAGCCCGGCGACAGCTTATGCTTATGGTGAGTACCCTTCAGTTTCATCTTCGGTTAATTGGGCAATGTAGCTTGTGGGATGCGCGGTTTGTGGTAACTGAGGCAACGACATTTTACTGTTGAGCTTTCTGTGATTTTTGGGCTTCTGAAACTGTTGGAGTATCGGTTTAGACAATTTTCAATGCCTTTCATCCGTTGGACGTAAGGCCTATATTGTGCTGATAGACATACGTTTCTCTTGTACCGACAGATTTCAAAATATTCTTCAAATTGGGATTGATGATAAAAAAAATTATAGATCCCTTCCTGCATTCTTGGGAGATTTTGGAAGTCATATGCTGTTGTTGAAGAGTGGTGTAGTCACTGTTGGTGAGGTTTACAGTATTGCATTGAGATTTAATCTAGCTGATAGTTCTTCTAAGGAAGGCTCTATGCACAGCAACAGTCATAAGGAATGATAAGCTGCGGAGCTGTAGTCATTGAAATTTTAGTTGTTCAGAGTGGAAAAAGTACCTTATGAAAGAATTTGAAGTTTTCCGGCAAGATAAGTTATTATTTGGCAGCATGTAAAAGGCTGAAGTATTCTTTTGCAGATTGTTTTTTTTTTAGCAATATGAATTCGACATTGTAGAATCCAGTAGGCTTTATGTTCTCTGCTGTGGTTCTATGAGTCTCCATTATAATGGGCATCGGATGATGGATGTTCATGAGGCATTGGCGTGCAATCATAACAAAATGCATGCATGAGCTAAATAAAGGGGAAAGTCTAAAAAAACACTGTAGCAGTGGAATTGATAGCAATATGTTTTTGGACAAGTTTGATTACTACTTTCTGAATCTATTATGCTTGTGCTCTGATGCTTTGGACTCACCGTACTCTATGTTTCTGATCTGATCTGAATTATGTTTGAAAGGATATACATCGCACAGTTCATTTTGCATTCATCTATCAGATTGACATTGACATCTATTTGATAATTCATGATGCTTTCTCTGTTGTTTAATTTGTGTAGATAGAGTATTTGGGCCTTCAACGACTACCGAAGCTGTTTATGATGTTGCAGCACGTCCTGTAGTGAAGGGTGCTATGGAAGGCATAAATGGTAAGCCATGTTTGACTTTTTTACGATCTTACAAATTTTTTTTTTGTAATGACGGCATGCCATTTTTGAAAAGATATTTGAAAATCTTTCTTTGATGAGTTTTAGAACTATGTTCACATCTAACATTATTTGATCATGGTGGACTTATGGGTCTCAATATACTCCTAACTAATTGCAACACAAATATTTTATTCGTGCTCCATTAATGTTTACCTTGCGAACAGGCCTCTAGCCGAGTTGGTAGGTGGCTCTAGTACCATTCCTCTGGTCCTAAGTTTTATGTCCCATGGGAGTGAATCAACGAATTTCAGCCTGGGGTAAAAAAAAAAATTCCCCTTGTTTGCTCACACCAAACCACAAGTCTTAGGTCTGGCACTGGTTGTGGTTATTCTGACATGGGCTATGTTGCAGCTATGTAAGGGTGGGATATGGGTTTGGGTGATTTCTTGATCTGCATGAGAAGGTTTTCTTCTTAGGAAATTGCCTGGGGGCTGTCTTATGCCCTGCAGGTTGAGTTATTTTTTTAATGTTTACCTTCTATAATGAACTGTCAACCTACCAAATTAATTGTATTTCTGATGAACCGTTGTATCAAATTGCAGGTACAGTTTTTGCATATGGTGTCACAAGTAGTGGGAAGACTCACACCATGCATGTAAGTTCTTACCTAATTTCTGCTGAAATATTTTAAAAGATGTCTACCTATGAAGGGATGGGTCCGTAGTTTTTTTCCCCTTGCAAAATTAAGGAGATCTGGATATCTTTATATTTAAGATAGAAGAGAACAACATACACCTGGTTCCATACCTCCTATGAAGTACAGGACCCCGTGAGCTTGTAGTGAGTTTATCTGCCATCGTGAATCCTAAGAAAACACACTCTTGGAGTAGTTCTACTTTCACGATATTTCATACAAAAGCTAAGCAAATTAAGAGTTACAAGTGCAACTTTGACATATTCTTCATGAATAGTGTTTTAAATACATGTTCCTCCATGACTTCCAATAGCAAGGTTTACATTGATCTATTTGTTCTTAATGATCTTTTGCAGGGTGACCAGAACTGTCCTGGAATAATTCCATTAGCGATCAAGGATGTTTTCAGCATGATCCAAGATGTATGGCAGAAAATACTTTAGTTTCATAATGGAACAATCATACATTTTTGCTCTTGCTCTTGAAGCTATAGTCATGGAACTTTATTTTGGCTTCTAGTAATACATCCAAAATCTGCATGTCTTCTTGGCCACTTGTAGCACCCCTCTGCCAGTATTCATAATACCAGCATCATTGTTTATACCAGATCCAATCCATGTTAATGCAACTTAAGTGTGTGTTTTCTTGCGGCCGAACATGGTTAGAACTTTAAGCCTTGGTTTGCTTAATAGTATGGTGTTTTTTTTTTTTGAAAATTGGTATTGGGAAACATTCTGAATTTGAGAGGGTTTATTATTTGGTATAATGATAGAAATCGGCAGTTAGTTCCTATTCAATGATTGGGAGAAAAAAAATCTAAAGCCATTTGATTAAAGATTTTGGGAGCATATGTAGGAAGATTGGTAAGTCATTTGGTCAAGATTGTGAGAGACTGAGTAGAAAGATTGGTGCCTACCAGACATTATGGTCATAAAAGTTCAATATGATGCAATTCCAGCATACACATCCCATTTCTTTCAAATCTTACCCCTTTTTCGAACTGTACCATATGCTCTTTTCTGATTAATTCTATCATGTATCTCGTCTACTCTGGCTACTATTAACTTCGATACTTGCTTTCTCTGTCTTTTTATCAACAGACTCCTGGAAGGGAATTTTTGCTCCGCGTGTCTTATCTTGAAATCTATAACGAGGTATACAAACTGAGCCAGTTCGAGAAATGTTTTTCTTCATAGATTTCCTGTATGGCATGCATTTGGTTTCGATCTTACTTTATTGCTGTAGTGATCAGCAACTTCCCTTAAGTCACCCTATGTTTTTGTTAGTTAGTCTTTCCTGTCACAGTGCTGGCGAGAGGAGGCATCCACTTTGTGGAATCACACGTCTTTTTGTTTTGCTTGTTACAAATGTTTGAATTATGCACAAATTTATACCTGTTGCAGTAGTATCTCCCAATAGTATCTCCCAAGCTGTAGAAATACTAACCAAGTGCATATTAATGGATTTTCAGTTTCCTTTTTCCTTTCTCGGAGGTTTAAATAGTATATGGATGTCATTTTGTATTAAGAATCAGAGCCATATGAATAAATTCAGTATGTGTATCTCACTGCAGGTGATAAATGATCTACTTGATCCCACTGGCCAAAATTTGCGTGTGAGGGAGGATGCACAGGTCGGTTTCTACAACTTTTGGACTCTACATCTATATCTCTGTTTCTCATCTGTTCCTGATTTTTTAGCCATATTTCTGTGCATTCTTCTGTTGATGCTGTTCGTATCAATTGGCAATGTCTTGCCTGGATTTTCGTTATTTCCATGAATAACAAATTGAGTGGTAGTTCAACGGAGTGTTTTATTGCAAATTATGAAAGTGAATAATCTGATGTGAGTTACCATTTGCATCGAGTATATCTAAGTCTTAGAAGTAATTTCTGGATTCTGTTTCTGGTGAGAGCCATCTGGTTCTGGAATAATTAACATGACATGAATTTATTGTTCATAATCACTGCGTGACAATGTTCTTCTATCTAATCTTTCTAAGCCTTTCCTTCATAAGCCACATATACATGCAAATACTGCATTATATCTTGCAATGGCTATTTTGTGTGAATTTATTGAGCGGCTTTTCATTTTTATTTTTCTATAGGGAACCTACGTGGAAGGAATAAAAGAAGAAGTTGTTTTGTCTCCAGGACATGCTCTTTCTTTTATTGCTGCCGGCGAAGGTTATTATCTTATTTCTTTCCCTGTTCCTTACCACTATGACTTGTATATTTTAAGTTGTGGTGTTCACCAAAAACAAACCTTATGATTGTGGCTGTTAGAGGTGGTGATAAGCCTTGAGTCCCGTTACGGTGGATTACACTACTTTACCCATTAAAGTAGTGTGAATGGATCCTAAGTGTTGATTCATTAGGTCATAAATGTCTTTTACTATCTATTGATTTTATTTATGAAACATGCGACCGCACACCAGTTCCGCCATTACATTGTATGAGCACCTAATCTAATTTCCTAGGCTGCTGCCGTTAGGGAATCATTCTGCTGCTAGAGTTCTAGTGCGTTAAAACAGTGGAATCCTTTATCTCAAACAACGAATACTACCTGATTCCAGTGTATCAACCAGTCTAATCTCTCTTTCCTTGTTTCAAATCTTTGATCTCATACTTCAAAGGATAGCAGCAAACACAGGTGCTCGGTGCTCCCTGATATGGCTGAGATTGGGTACAAAGGGCTAGCAGGAGGAAACTGGCAAGTCACCCTCCCTTGGGGGTTCTGACTGCTTTCTTTAGGTTTCTTCTTGCCTGATTACAATTGATGCACATGGTCTCCTTATATAGACCCAGCCCCTCTGATATGATTAAGCACTATCCTGACCAATATGCCTATCTTATCTTTAACAAACCAACCAATTCTAATCTCCGTGCTACTGTTCGCCCGCTACAGTAACCACGTGACAGTACAATCTCACCCAACTAATTATTTGCATGGCCCAGATTACCAAGGTCCACACCATAACATCCTGAATCCTCAAAGCATCTTACATCGACAGGAGCTTTGAATTCTCACTTCAGCCTTCCCGTGGAGGTATACAGTCAAGGCAGGTAATTAGATGAAAGCAGGCAGCAGCCAAAGGCACCACGAAAAAGAGGCAAGAACTCTGAAAGTTCCAACCGTGAGGCAATCATACTGCCGCGTCAAACATCGCCTCTTCATACTTTGCGTTAATAGCGGATCAGCTGCCGTGCCAAGCCTTCATTCACCACAAGGATTGAGTCTAAACGAATGATTCCTGTTTATTGATCTAAAGATCCTCAATTACAGGACTCTGTTTTGTGGCAAAGTCTATAATAAATCATAACATGCTGCTTTCAATTATTATCAATCATCTTACCACAAAAATAATTATTATCAATCATCAGTGTTTTGAAATCAGATCACTCACAACCACAATAACCATACTTCTAAAAATTTATCTGGTGATCCAAATCTTTTTTTTGATAGTTTAGGACTTCAATGATCTCATCCTGAAGTTTTGATGCAATTTTCATTGTACCAAAACTGGCATGGCTTCATATTGTGGTATTGATACTAGTGCTACATGACATGACAGAGCATCGGCATGTGGGCTCTAACAACTTCAATTTATTTAGCAGCCGAAGCCATACTATTTTCACAATGGTGAGTTTATAATTTCCTCCAACATTTAGTGTCAAATGCTCTTCTACATTGTTTGTATTTTTTCTTGTTTAGTATATGCTTGTGGGTTCCTGGCTTCTCCTGTATCATATTGGTTAACCACGTTCGTGTTATGTTGAGTACTTTATTTAACTATTATTTTGCAATCTTTTTCAGATGATTGAAAGCAGTTCCCGCGGTGATGATGATGAAGGTGTCATGTATTCACAGCTTGTACGTTGTTTGGCTTATGAGCAACATCATGTTCTGGCTCTCCAATTGCCTGTCTTTCTAAATTCTAACATTACCTTTTTATGCTTGTCTTTTTCCAGAACTTGATAGATTTAGCTGGTTCTGAGAGCTCTAAGACAGAGACTACGGGATTAAGAAGAAGGGAAGGGTCATATATCAACAAGAGTCTTTTAACTCTTGGAACGGTAAGCTTTCATTGCCAGTTGCCTAGGACAACTCAGGATTGCTATGATACCATCAGTTTCTTGAGTTGACCCTGTCTTATAACTTAAGATCAGCTTCTTGAGTAGTTGACCTGTCTTATTACTTCCATATTCATACAAAGATTAACTTGGCATTGTGACAGAGACAATCTATTAGATGCTTATTATGCTGCTAGTATTTTGTTATTGCATATTGACTATACTTTGATATGCCTGGCTTGATTGATTCTATACAAAAAAAATTGCAAATATCTTTATTTCTCTTGACTTGGAAAAATTTAATGTGAAGGTTATTGGCAAGCTCAGTGAAGGGAGGGCAACCCATATACCATACCGTGATTCAAAATTGACTCGTCTGCTGCAGTCTTCGTTGAGTGGCCACGGCCATGTCTCAGTAAGTGCTATTTTCTCTCTTTGGAGGACTTTTGGATCTATTTCTGAACTTGTCAGCTGATAAGCTTACCTTTTTTTCATGCAGCTAATTTGCACAATTACTCCAGCATCAAGTAACATGGAAGAAACACATAATACACTGAAATTTGCTAGCAGAGCAAAACGTATTGAAATTTATGCCTCTCGTAACCGGGTACATGTTTTAGCCTATAAAAATCATTTCCTAGTCACCATTCTGGGAACTGGAATGAAGTCTCATAGATAATGATTTTTGCTGCCCAGATGGTTGATGAGAAATCTTTGATCAAGAAGTATCAGAGGGAAATATCCTCTCTCAAGCAAGAACTAGATCAGCTAAGGAGAGGAATGATTGGCGGTGCTAGTCAGGATGAAATTATGATATTGCGTCAGCAGGTTTGTTCCAGTTTTTACTGTGGATAGATCTGTAAATAAAGTCGTAGTTATATTTTTTCTATTTAAGGATACACACATTATATGGTAGTAACTTGATAGCTGCTTTAGAAATACTTTTTCTTTCTTTTTTGTTTAGTTGGAGGAGGGCCAGCTTAAGATGCAGTCTCGTCTAGAGGAGGAAGAGGAGGCGAAAGCTGCTTTAATGAGCAGGATACAACGTTTGACCAAGTTAATACTGGTTTCTACAAAGAACAATATTCCTGCCTTGACAGATAGTCATCAGCGACCAAATACTGTCAGTGAGGACGATGTAAGTGGTCAAATGCTTAACTGACACATGCTACCTCTGTTTTTTTTTGTCGATGCTCTGTAGTACCAATTTATACTAGAAAGTGTCAACAATAAAAAAAGGTGGTAGTTTCTGTTATTAGTTTTTTCTAATTGTCCGGAAACTCTAATCAATTATTCATATTTCAGAAGTTAAGCACTGCAGGAGATAGTTCCACATCTGGGCAAACCGAAGGCATGGTGAAAAACTCTCCAGACTCATTGGATGAGATCAATCAATTAAGATCTGCCAGTGGGGAGCATTCTTCAGTTACTGGTTCAGCATCAGATTCAATGCAGGTCAGTTACCTGTTCACTCCTCTAATTTACAATGAAAGCTTATATGTCAGGTGTTGTCCTTTGTTATTGTGGATGTTAGTGTAGCGTGGCTTGAAGTTAATTGGGATTCTGCAAGGAGATAGACTCTAGATTGAGTTGAAGAAAACTTTTTGGGTGCATATCAGTTCATTCTTTCTTAAGAACGAATGGTTTTACATGATGTTATCCCTTCTATAGGCCAACATTTGAGTGGCTAGTTATAATTTAGTCACATGGCCGCTATTAAAATGGATTAGTGGTAGTTCTAGGCATGCAATTTCTAATATCAATTCAATATGCATTCTTGTTCATTACAGACGTTTTCTGATGGGCCATATTGTACATATCTCATGGCAGAATAACATTTATAATTTATTAATGTTGATTTTATTCCACAGTGAGCAGGCTAATTTATGATTTTAGTTAATTGTTTACTGTGTTCGGCATATCAGGTGGGGTTCACAGCATCGGATCAAATGGATCTATTGATTGAGCAAATTAAGATGCTTGCTGGTGAGGTTGCATTTGGTACCAGTTCTTTGAAAAGACTGATTGAACAATCTATTGATGACCCTGAAGGGACAAAAGACCAAGTATGCTCCCGTATTTTCTAGCAACTTTTAGTTTTTACCCTGTGCTTGGTGTCCAATGCTGTTCCAATTGAAAGATCACGAATGATTCATGGCCAACCTAATTTAAGGAAAGGATCCATAATTCAACAAATATGAAAGGCATCGTTAATTAATAATTCAACATGTAAGAGGCTACAAAAGAATCAATAGTTTAGAACTTGGAAGTGACAAACTGACATGGGAATCAATCTTTTTTTATTTACATGCTGTACGGCAAAATGATATTCTACATAACTGGGTTATGTACTCTATTAGTCACACAAGTTTTTTATATTTAACAGATAGAGAATTTAGAACGAGAAATACAGCAAAAGAGGAGGCATATGCGAGCCTTGGAACAACAAATCATGGCAAGTGGTGAGGCAACAGTTGCTAATATTTCCATGGTGGATATGCAGCAGGTGATTTATCCAACATATGGATGTGCCCCTTTAATTTCTACAGAAAACTTTCTCAACTGTAACATATTTTGTTTTGTGTATAACAGACTATAACAAAACTTACAGCCCAGTGCAGTGAGAAGGCCTTTGAGTTGGAGGTGATCTTGAACTCACCATTATTTCCATCAAAATAAATATCCTGAAAATATTTTTCTGTGAGTCTAAGAGTTTGCTTTCTGTGGAGCAGTTAAAATCAGCTGATAATCGTGTCCTTCAGGAGCAGCTACAACAGAAGGTAACCCCATCCTCCATTTTTCAATTTTCAGTTTAAATACCTGTAAGTTGGATAAAGTTTAAGATGGTTTTGCAAACTGCAGAATGCAGAAATCGAAGATTTGCAAGAAAAGGTTCATCGCCTTGAGCAACAGCTCTCAGTACAAGTTGATGTTGATGTACCCCCTGAGCAATGCACACAGCAGGAGATTATTGATTTGAAATCAAAACTTCAGTCCAAGGTTCTTGTCCTCTGTGTTGTGTGCTCTTTTTCACTGAATTGTTTAAGCATGTTAACAATCCCTTTTTGTATTTTTCTCTGTCTTTTGTCAATAGAAATAGGATGCATGTTCATTTGATGAAGTTGTGCTACTACCTGCTGTTTTGTGCTTTCCTTACAATCAATTTATGATTCAAGCTGGCTAACTTTGCTGCTTTGACAGGAAGCTGAAAGTGAAAAGCTGAAATATGAGCATCTGAAAATGAGTGAAGAGCATCACGATTTGGTCAATCAAAACCAGAAATTAAGTGAGGAAGCTGCATATGCAAAAGAATTGGCATCGTCTGCTGCTGTTGAACTTAAGAATTTGGCTGAAGAAGTTACAAAGCTATCTGTACAAAATGCAAAGCAGGCAAAAGAGTTGTTAATTGCACAGGAGATGGCACATTCAAGGGTTCATGGTAGAAAAGGCCGCATAACCAGTAGGGGCAGGGAAGAGGTTGGGACATGGAGTCTTGATTTAGAGGACATGAAGATGGAGTTACAAGCCAGAAGACAGAGGGAGGCTGCTCTGGAAGCTGCTTTGGCAGAGAAGGAGCATCTTGAAGAGGAATACAAAAGAAAGTTTGATGAGGCAAAGAAAAAGGAACTATCTTTAGAAAACGATCTAGCAGGCATGTGGGTTCTGGTTGCTAAGTTGAAGAGAGGTGCGTTAGGAATATCAGATTTGAATGTTGTTGATCGATCAGTCAACCTAGCGGATATAACTAATGGTACAAAGGAAAACAAAGGTGACAAGAACTTTGCTCTAGTTGAGAAGCAAATTTCAGATGATTCTGTGAAGTCATTGACCGCAGACGAACATAAAAATCCAGAGTTTGAACCACTACTTGTTCGTCTAAAGGTATATGCAAATTTTTTGGTACTATAGTACTACTATTTTGAAATATAACCTTAGTCCATCATGAAAGCCCTGATTTTGGAAGTGATGCCTTCTTAGTTAATATTTGTCAAACTGGTGTACAAAAAGGAGTAAATGTTCCCTTGTTATTGCCAAGTGCCAAGTCATATTACCTACATGGGATCTAATTATAGCTAGTTAGATAAATTTCTCAAGCAGGCTAAATGATGAAAATAAATGGCATGTTGACATGGTTTGCTCTCTGTGAACCACTGCTATGATTTGCTCTGTTATCAAAACCTAGAAGCAAACAGATTGGTGGTTCACCGATTCAACCAGTTAAATCAAATGATACCTGGTGCTGGGTTGCTAATGCGTGCTGCTTGTATGAATCTAATAATTTTTTCCTGCTACCAGGCTAAAATTCAAGAGATGAAGGAAAAGGATACTGATGCCTTGGGTGATAAAGATGGTAATTCACATGTCTGCAAAGTTTGTTTCGAATCTGCAGCAGCTGCAGTATTGCTTCCTTGCCGGCACTTTTGCTGTAAGTATCTGTCTTTTGGCGATTGGTATTCATGCCGTCATGCACTGAATTTGCTGATAGTTCTTTCTCGCTAACTGCATGGTTCCCCCTTGCAGTGTGCAAACCTTGCTCGCTTGCCTGTTCAGAATGTCCCCTCTGCCGCCAAAGAATTGCTGATAGGATAATTACCTTCACGTGAATTTAAGGTGCCAAACACTAAATTACTTGTACGTCAATGTTTATGCTAACATCTGAAATTTCTTCTTTACAAAATTCTGCGTCTCTCTCAGGTGGTTTTGATGCACACATTCTCCTGTAAAATCATCAGCGGTATATCCTTTTCTCGTTTCTAGCAAAGAAGGTGCCTTTTTATGTTCCTTCTGTGTTGTATTGCCATTGTTTAGGGCCCCCCCTATAGCTTCATTTTGTTTCTTTGTTGTATCGGGAAGTTGCAAGGGATTACTTCTCGCTCTGCAAAAATGTATAGATATGCGACTCAACATTGTAACATTGTTTCTTCCCCAGAGGTAAATCAGTGAATCTTTTGCACAAGCTGAGTACTGCTCCTAGTTTCGTCTGTTTGATTACTAATCTATACGTTTCTGCCTGTGACATGCTAAAGGAAGTGTGGGAAATTTATGCTTTGTTAAAAGGAATCAAAATCTCACTTTTTAATTCATTGATCAGTCTTTTTGATTGTACTGATGTTTTGGTTGCGATACATTTAGTGGCACACTCTGTGTAACGGAATAACTACACAGTTATAAGAAAAAAAAAAGCATGTTCATGTTGAAATTATAGTCATTTTGCCTTTTCAAGGTAGGAGCAAGAAAAAAACAAATAAAAGGTGGCAGTTCAGGTTTACGCATTTGTAGTTTGGGCTGTCAGGGATTTTAAAGTCGTACATGGGTATAAATGTTGTAGTTGTGAATTTTTTAATGCTCGAGTTTTTTTTTTTAAATGCATGTGGCTATGTTGGCCCATTCAAACGCCAAACCAACAACTTCTGTCGGAGTCCGCTAAAGTTTGTGGGCTATCTTGGCACATTCAGTCCGTTCATTGTTTGAACATGCAATTCTAGCATAAGGGAAATTTTTAGCTGTTGCATGTGCAACCGACAATTGCCTCATGTGAACGGACAGTGGATTCAATTATGTATGGCGAGCAATAAAGCTTCAGCACTGGACGTAAGGCATGAGCCACTCCATAGAAATGTACTACTAATGGATAACACGATTGAGAACCCGATTCTTTGTAATATGAGCGTGTATGGCCACATAACTACGGAATTACGCATTCATGGCAAAATATTGCATTCTAATCAAAACGATAGCTAGCAAAATATAAGAAAACAAAATAACACGCACAATCAATAGGTACATATGGTTTCCAAAAAAAAAAATGTTTTGCTTAAAAAAACCAAAAAAAAACGTAATTTCAAAACAATGTGCTCCCGCCCCTTTCCTCCATCTTCAATGGTGGGTCCGTAGTTAGCATCGTGCTCCCCTAGCCTGGTCCTACCCAACCTTCGTCTCCCTCGCCACCATCGTCGAACCGGTCGTCCCGAACCTATTTCTAAGTCCGGCAGCAAAAAATCCTCACCGCGGCAACAACCTAAACAACCCTAACCTTGAACCCCTCCATTGTTGGATTTTAATCGACTAAAAGCTGTTAAATCCATTCTTTTCCTCGTAAGCATCTAGTGTTGAAATTATACGGATTTTTACTGGTACTTTTTAAACATTACCGTAAAGCACCTACAAGTGTCCTGCAGTTTTCGCAGATTGAAATGGCTTTTTATAGGTACAGAGAGAGACAATACTGTACAAAACAGCACTGCACATTCACGAGAAGTATACTTGAACGGTAACATGCCAACATGGCAACATTGGACACAGTAGTACAGTACCAGTGTTTGTACCACATCCGGCAGCGGCACCGACGACTCTCCTCTCCTGCGGTCCTGCCCGGTCATCTCAGCCGTCCGAACTCGTAGGACGTGTGATCAACAAAAGAAAGTGAGCCAGACAGAAAGAGAGGCCGGAGCGGGGAGCCTCTGACGCCATCCCCTCCTCCAACGAGGCTCCGCTCCTTCCACCTCCCCGGCACCGGACCCCGATTCAGATCTCACCTCGGGCTCCCGTCCACTCCTCGTCAGCTCCATCACCCCCCCTGCCACACCAACAGCACCTGCGGCGGCGCTGTTGAGGACGGTGGGCAATGGAGGCCATCCGGAAGCAGGCTTCCAAGTTCCGGGAGCAGGTCGCCCGGCAGCAGCAGGTGAAGGCACCCCGCCACCCGCCCTCTCACGATCGCTCACCTGGATCTATTACTCCGCTTCATTCCGCCTTGTTTGCGCCCGGTTCTCCGCGCCGTGACCGATTGCTGGATCTCCCTACCTTCGCCGGGTTGATAAGCTACTTACCGCGTTCCTGTCCGCAGGCCGTCCTGAAGCAGTTCGGCGGCGGGTACGGCGCGGACGGCGTGTTCGCGGACGAGGGCGAGGCGCAGCAGCACTCTAAGCTGGAGAAGCTCTACATCTCCACGCGCGCCGCCAAGGTGATGCAGATGCTCCCCCATTACATTTTCGATTAACTCTCTCGGCCTGGCCTAGTAGGTTCTGCTTAACGTGTGCGTTTCCTTTTCCTCCCCTTCCAGCATTTCCAAAGGGACATAGTCCGTGGCGTCGAAGGCTACATAGTCACTGGTTCCAAACAAGTCGAGATCGGTAGACAGCTGAATTCCCTCTCCCCAGTGACGAAATTTGTGGATATGAATTGGCATTGTTGAAGTGTTATGGGCTGACGAGATTGGTGGTTTGCAGGGAACAAGCTATTTGAGGATGGGAAGAAGTATGGTACTGAGAACACTTGCACCAGTGGGAGTACATTGTCGAAGGCCGCGTTAAGTTTTGCCAAGGCACGGTTCCTGATGGAGAAGGAGCGGGGTAACCTCCTGAAAGCCCTGGGCACCCAGGTATTTCAGTCTCGTAACATACATTGCATGGGGTGGTGTGAAATGATTTATCATTGTGTTATCCGTTACACGTGGAATTGTTCTTCATTTATTGAAGTGGAGCTGGGGAATGCCTAGAGGATTTGATCCATGTAATGTTTCTTGGACCCATATGCTAATTAGCAACTTGGTGTAGCACAAAACATTACCATTTAGGTTTCCTTTTTTTTACGTGGTTATGTTATACTGATAGGGTTGCACTGTGTTAGGGTGTTTGTACTGATCAAATAGCTTGGTCGTTTGCCATGATATATGTTGCTAAAGTTATTGTTGAGCAGTTGCACGTACAGCTATTAGTTTCCTTTTGCTATGAATGGTATGGCTTTATTGTATAATTGTCCATTTATCTTACTTAAACCTACACAGAGCTTTTTGTAAGTAATGCCTACTATTACCAGGTGGCAGAACCACTGAGGGCTATGGTTATGGGAGCTCCTTTGGAGGATGCTCGCCACCTTGCCCAAAGATATGACAGAATGCGTCAAGAAGCTGAAACACAGGTTAATTCACTTTGAATAATTATGTTTTATGTTTCCTTATTTGTTTTATCACATCCTTTCGCTTGACAAGAAATCACATACATTACCTTGTTTTGTTCTGTTATCAAAGTAAAGTGTAAAAATGGCATCAAAACTATGATAGTGCATATAAGATGTTTTGGTAGTAAAGGACGGAAACTTCACAACCTTAGTGTATAATTTAGAGTTCATGTAACTGTCATCCGTAATGCACCAAGTGAATAAAGCTTTTATGAGGAATATGCTTTAGGGTTTGACCTATAGCCACCAGATTCTGGACGAGGCAGTGAGCCGCCTATCGGGGATGCCATTCGGAGTCAGGGTCAATCGGGATCGCCATCCTGCGGCTCTGTGCTCTGTGGAATCGGGAGCGGATGCAAAAGATTTATGGGAGAAGAAGACGATGGAATGTTTTCCGTGTGGAGCCTACGACCCGGGTTCAGCGAACCAAAATCTTTAAAGTCGCGTACCATGTCCCTTCAATTCATCCCAAGGAGATATGTCCTCTTTAGACGTATATTTTTTTCCGGCACTGTCCTGCATCCCGTGAACCTGTCCCATGAACCCATCGAACCGGGTGTTGTTTGACCACTGCCTTGTGTAAATCAAGCTCAGGTCAAATCTTTAGGCCATAAATAGAAGTTATTTGACAAACTGGGCACAGCATTATCTTACTCTCTATTTTATGTGCTAGAATCTAATAAGTTAAAAGTTGATTAGTTCTCTTCAGGTTTCAACATCATATGATATGATATTAGTTGATAACTTTAGTCTTTAGACATGAACAAACTGGACAATTGCACGACATCGAGATTTATTTATTTATTTGTATGGGGTGATATGCTCAACTCGTACTAAATAGCATTGTTCAGAATTCTTCTTTTCTCTCCTTTCACTCCATTTTTCAACTGTTGATCATAGACATGCCTCTTGCATTTTCATCTTTCTCACTACTTAATTTTTATTGCACTATAATTTGATAACATTTAGGCATCTTATGCTGCTCTTTTTATTATTCCTGCAATAAACTTAGAAAGTTATTTATGAGTTTTGCAGGCTATTGAAGTTTCAAAGCGCCAAATGAAATTAAGAGAGGCATCTGGAAATAGTGATATGATTTCAAGGCTAGAGGCAGCTGAATCAAAGCTGCAAGAGTTGAAATCAAATATGGGTGTATTGGGCAAAGAAGCTGTTGCGGCAATGACTGCTGTTGAAGCCCAACAGCAAAGGCTGACTTTACAACGACTTATTGCATTGGTACTTGCTTTGTTTTAGCAATGTGATAGGGTCACTTCATTGCCTTGTTTGGCTTAAACATTGTGTCATGTAACACTTCTTGACTTAAATTGAAGGTTGAATCTGAGAGAAATTATCACCAAAAGGTCCTTCAAATTCTTGACCAGCTTGAAAGAGAGGTACTGATGGTTTTGCATTGCATCCTTATCATGCTTATATTTATAAACTCTACATTTTGCACAAAATCTGGTTAATCTGGTATCCTGATTCTGCATTCTTATTTTTCAGATGGTATCTGAGCGGCAAAGAATAGATGGGGCGCCTCCTCCGGCGCTTGAGGTTAATATGCCACCACCTCCAGCATACGAAGAAGTTAATGGTATATTCATGAGAAACTCAACAGTCAAAGAATTCGTCGAGACTGTGGAGTACTACTTAGCTGAGGTGACTTCATCACAACATAAGTTTGTAGCTTGCTACTCCCTCTGTCCCTTTTTACTTGTTCGCTTAGCTTTGGGCACAGAGTTTAAGAAAGGAAGAATAAGGTAGGTGCACAGAAAACCAGAAAGAGAGAAATAGAGATAGAGGTGTATTGGGAAGACATGAAAGATGCATTGGGAAGCGAGAACAAGTAATTTGGCACAAATGTGGGATCCTAGATGAACAAGTAATTTGGAATGGAGGGAGTACCTCTTTATTTTAACCCTTGATAAACATGCTATTTATGGTCACTTTTCTTCAGGCAATCCAGTCATATCGTGCTGAGGATGAAACCGAGCTTAACCTTTCAGCTGGTGACTACATTGTGGTCCGAAAGGTAGTCTCTACTCATATCTTAATGTTGGTTGTTTGTAATAATGTTTGTCATCTTGAAAACGTATGCAATATCTTCGTCGCAACCTGCTTCAGTAGTAACGATTGCTTGCTCAATTCCATTACTGTCTCGGCCTCTTTTTAAAAAAAGTAGACTACTGAACCTGAACTCGTGTGACCACTAAATCAGGTGTCGAAAAATGGATGGGCGGAAGGTGAATGCAGAGGGAAAGCTGGCTGGTTCCCGTACGACTACATTGAAAAACGGGAACGCGTACTTGCAAGCAAAGTTGCGCAAGTCTTCTAATCGTTTCACTGAGATACATATCCCCATTCCCCAGTGTTGTACAATCTGTATCATGTTCGTTGTCGTCAATGTTCTGCATTTCTTGCTGAAATCTGCCTGCTGGATGGCTTCTGTATTCTTCTATTATCCGGTCAATATATACACCCATACTTCTTGTTTGTTTCAGGCGTACGACATAGTTTGCACAAAGATATATCCATGCATGCCAAAATTTTGTCAGGACAGTGAACTGCCAAATGTTTCGAATTACTAATATTTCACAAAGATATATCCATGCATGCCAAAAATTTTGTCAGGACAGTGAACTGCCAAATGTTTCGAATTACTAATATTTGAATCCATTTAAAGCAAGCTTCCGCCTGTGTAAATCATGATTCCTGATTGTTTTTACTTTCTAAGGCAGCTGTGTGTAAATTGAATTACAAGCAATGTGGTTCTTCGGCAACAGTGGTAGGGGACCACCTAAATTCCTTATCCCCTTCTACCTTCGTTTCTGACTTCTGAGAGCTCGGGCCTTCGCCGCTTGCTATCCCCTCCTGAACGCGCGTCGCGTCGTCGGCATTACGTCGAGCATCATGGCGGCGGCGGTCACCCTCCTCCGCCCTCTAGCCCGTCTCGCCACCCACCTGCGCTCCGTCCCTTCGCCTCCTCTTCCGCCACCTCGCCTCCGCATCGCCACGCCCCACCGCATCCTCTCCTCCTTTAGCCACGGCCCGGCCGCCGCGGCTGCGGACGAGGTGGTAGCTGTGCCGGACGCGGAACTGGTCGATGCAACTGAAGATATCCACGAGGGGGAGCCGGCGGAGGACGAGGCGGCGGCGGAGGCGCCCCGTTCATTCGTACTTCCGCGGCTGCCGCGGCCGAAGCTGACCGTAAAGGAGCGGAAGGAGCTGGCCTCGTACGCGCACGGCCTCGGGAAGAAGCTCAAATCGCAGCAGGTCGGCAAGTCTGGCGTCACGCCCTCCCTCGTCTCCGCCTTCACGGACAACCTCGAGTCCAACGAGCTCCTCAAGGTATTCCCGCACCCCTTGTTGTGTAATCCGTGCTACTAGTATTAATCACTCTAACTCATGCCTAGTTTTACCTAGGAGATTGCGCACTGCTTCAGTATCCCAACGAAACGACAGTGTAGGACGAGGAGAAACTAGGAATTAAGGCCATTGTAGTTCTCCATTAGCTACTTGCAGTGCCGTACCGGAGATTTTGAGGCCCCTGTGCGAAAAAACAAAATAGGCCCCTTCTTTTAAGAATAAAAATAATTAAATGAAATCATTTAAAAGAAGTACACATTTCTTCAGTTAAAAATAATAAGAAATTCGATAAAAATCCATTGTAAATGTTGCACCTTAATAAACAATATAAAGTCTTTTACTAAAAGGTGCGTACATATCATCTATGTCTAGTATTTTTCAAAATGACTTTCTAAAGTGGGAGCCTCAGCATCGTACGTGTTATCACCATCATCCTAATCAAGATCACCCTTAAGATTTGATTTTTCGAAGGAATTGAACCTTTATCATGCAAACAAAATAAAACTAATATTAAGAGATAAATTTCGTTCTAGAGTATGAAAAAATTGATTTGTCATCAACGTAATTAAAGGTAGCTAACTGGGAATCGGGGAGATGGAACGACATGGGAGCAATGCTTTGGAGCAATCTGTTAGTAGGGATCAACCTGCCATCACGATGCTCTAGCTTGATCAGAGGGCATCAGATAGTGTACTACTAGTTCTAAGCTCTATATTACTATGCCTAATATAATGACTAATTAACTTTGGGGGCCCCAGAATTTTAGGGCCCTGTTCCATCGCCCTCATTGCACATGGCAATCGACGGGCCTGGCTACTTGTTGAATCACAAATGTGGTGGTTAGTCCAGTTCTAAAAGTGGTGGTTCTCTAATGGGAAAAGAATTCATGGTTTAATGGGTTTAAGGAGCAAGCTAACCGATGGCTCTAGGAGCAGTTCTGATCAGAGAGCTGACAATCATGGAAAGGAGCAGTTCTGATCAGAGCAGCCCACACCTGTTCATGTATGCTAGAAGATCCTATCTTCCAATAATAAAGGCTGTGGAAAATTGGTTTTGCTGACATGCGTGGAGTATATTTTGGATAGTCCAGCTCTGCAAAGCTGGAAGATTTATTGTGTCTCTTGGGTTGTAAGTGGTAGAATAGGTATCAGGTTGCAATGTTCCAACTTTTATTAATTTGTTAATTAAACTAGTATAGGAACCCTTGCACTTAAACCTCCTAGTCACAGAAGATTTTCATTTCAAAAGCACCTTTCAGAAAACTGTGTACTTGTGAAGATATCTGATCCTGTAATTAAATATGGACATTCAAATTCTAAACTTAAGTGGTCAAGTTTGTCATGCGAAACCAGCGCAAGATATCCACTCAAAAAAGAAAATGAAAAAGTAACACCTTAAGGTTAACATGAGAATCACGTGTTTTGACCTGACACACTTTTGTTTGGAGTCGGCAGCTCTGTGCTCTGCTCGTTGGTGTGTTCAGCTTCACACTTCTGATTGCTTGTATAAAAGTTTCTTTCTTTCTATAATGTGCATTGTGCAAAATGTACCTTGGTCCCTTTCTTGCTCAACCTTTCCATTTTCTTCAGCATTGTTCTCACAGCTTTTATGTTTTCTCACCAATATTTCGTATACTATAACAGCTAAAGATTCATGGAAACTGTCCTGAGGAGCTACCTGATGTGATACTGAAACTTGAGGAGTCAACCGGATCTGTTGTTGTTGACCAAATTGGCCGCTCGGTTATTCTATATAGACCTAGCAGCAGCAAGATGAAAAAAAGGCAAGAAGTTGCTAAAAGTCCTAGGAGATTTGTAAGATCTGAAGAAGCATTGGATGAACGACCGAGAGCCGCCAGTACAGGCAAAAGATCATTCAGAACTGGATCGACATTTAGGGCTCAGCAGAAGAGAAGACCATTGGTATCTAAGGGATCTTCATACAGCCGGGGGTAGGAGCAACAGTATTTGTTCGTCCTTGCTTTTGATGCCTGGAAAATTCATGTAACACCCAGATGAACTAATTGGATGATGGATCTTAGTGTTTACTAGTTTTGTGAAAGTAAGCATTGGTTCCCTGTCTTGCCAACCACACAAATAGGCACACTGATGAATTCGTCTGATGAAATTAAATTTATTACTAAGAAGGTAAGATTTACATGAAGTTGGGTGCTCTGAGTCGAAATATAATCCTGAGATAACATAGTCTACATATCTGACCTACTCCGACAAAATTTTCAGAATACCTCAAATTTCTTCCTTCTGCCCAGGAACGTGGATGTGGTTACACATGTAGTATTAGCCTGACACGTTCCACGGTTTGTATTTCTGTGTCTGCGCCCGCCATCGAAGAACCTGGAGCCTTCTCTTTGTAGTTTGGTGAATCGATGCATTGATGTCATCATGAACCCCACTCATGATATAGTCTTATACTACTACTATATGATTACAAACGCTACTACTACTTTGTTGGACTATATGGTTTCCCTCTTCCTGATCGTTCTTCCCTTTTGTTGTCTCCCCCATCCCCATCTTTGAATACCACACGTCGTTTCACCAAGTCGTGGTGTTGTTGGTGAGAGTTTCGCAATCTTTGACTTCGTTTTGTTTGTACTCGAATTAGCGGAACCGTGAATCAATTGATGCGTCCAAGTTTGAACATTTCCCTCTGTTATCTGGCCTTCAGTTCCCATTGGCATTTGGCGCTGGTGTTTCGACCTGAACCGCAACAATAAAAACTTATGCAGTACTCCATTGTTACTAGTACTCTTTATAATTAAAGAAAATGACAAGGCTCCCATCAGGATCGATCTTGTCGTATCTCTCATTTGTCGCATTCAGCCTCACCGTCAAAGCGTGACCGCCCCAGCAGCAGCACGTTCGCACTCTCTTTTCACCCAGTTGAAGATCAGGCATTCGGAAACCAAAATTAACTGGTTTTCTGTATGAACACCACACTAGCAGATACTAACAAGGTTGTACTGGAACAATGTGGAGACTGAAGAGAGAGAGCCAGATATTGGCAGTCCTGACCCTGACTCGCCGGAGAGAAGATACGCACCACATGGAAACTGGAAAGCAAGTCGCCGTTCTGCCATTACGTCCGCTTCTCTGTAAACAACGTCTGCTCCTTTTACACATTTCCGTGGGAAAGTGTGCTCACTCACGACCTTTCTGCATTTCCTGACACGCGTCTCTGATGCTTCCTACCTACGAGGCATAATAATAACGTAAAAAGCCGGAGATGTTTACACGGGAGAGATGTAGCAAAGATACAAAGCAAATGACGTTGACGTCTTCTATGCTCTGGTCTTTTCCATTTCGTTACTGCATGCAGGAACCAAAGCAATACCCCGATGAAGAAGAGGAGGGCACCTTTTTTGTTTTTTTTTTTCCTGTTCGAGTATGCTGCAAAGCAAACCTTTTAACTCCACCCAGCTGTAGCTGCTCCCGGATGAGTAGCTATCAGGTATGGGTGGGCTGCCATCTTCAGTTAAGTTCTAGGGTCACCACGATCGGACAGAAAGAATTAGGGGAAAAGGTTAATAATGGATCTAGTACAATCATAATTACTTATGATGAGGACCGGACGATCGGTGCAAAAGTAAATAAAAAAATTCATCATTCCATTAGGTTGTGAAACGATACGGATGTTGATGCAACGATACGTAATGACTTCTAAAATTATTAATGTCGTTCAATAGAATATTCATTACTCTCTGCACATATTTAAAGGACCATGCTAATACGGTAGCGTGCTCGTCGGAGCATGCTACCATCGCCCCCACCATACGAGCTCTACCTCCCACACCCCCGCCGCTGACCCTTCCTACCACCCTCCTGTCGCCCATGGCTCCCGTGCCTTCCAGCCGCCTCGTCGCACCGCCAAGCCGCCTCCCACCATTGTGTCGCCGCCTCCCCCTGAACCCTAACTATAACCGTTGGGAATAGAGCTCATCGGCGCCACCGATGTTGCCCCAACAACCCAAGGCCCCTAAGTCACCCACGATGATCACCTCCACCGCGCTTGCCCCAGCCTCCCGCCCCCGTTCCACTGCTAGTGCGCTTCAACTAGCGCAGTATGAATAGTTTCTTAGGTTGATGGTTTAAATTATTGTACTTTTGATTTTTAATGTTAACTTTGATCATTAGTCATTGATGATACTTGAACCAAGTCTTGAATACTCCTTCAGAACTTCAATTGCTGGCACTTTTGATTTCTAACATCAATTTTATTTATTGTCTTACTAAAAAAATTAGTTAAAATATATATAAAATGATAAGTCGTGGATACATGTAGTTGTTGAAAGCTCAACCTCAAAATATGTATGCGAGTACATTAAGTAGCTTGTAAAGTAACTTTTGCACTGTTTTTGGTTGGGTAGATGATGTGTGCAGTGTGGTTAGTGGCGTATGTACCTTTGATAATTAAGTCGCAAGTAGATTAAAAGCCATGCGTCACGCTTAAAACAGATCCACGCCATCACGCACACGGTGTATTCGAACTAATAATCTATAAAAAGTGAAAGGAAGCTACTACTGCATTTGGAATTGACCTGCGATACTAGTGTTTATGCGAATGATGAGTTGTTGTTTTGTTGATCCATCACTAGGATAGACCATAAGTAGGATCTCTGCCCCTGCCTGATAAAGTTTTGCCGTTGAAAAGTCAGGGGCCTGCTTTGGCACTACGTTTCAAAGAGGGGCCCACGTATTTCGCTATGCTGGACTGACGATGTGTGCAATGCTCGTATAGGTACCTACAAGTCTACAACAACAAGCACGCGTTGGGCCAAAAAAAAAAAAAGTGTGTACCAACAACAACAAGCAGTAGAAGTAGATCCTCTTCAAATTTTTTTTTTGACGAAACAAGCAGCAGATCCTATTGCCGGCGACATGAAGTTAGCCATCTCCTTCACTTCACTACCGGTTCTTGGGAGTTTTACAAGCGTCGTCATGTTTTGCTTATTATCATCATTACAAGGAGATAAGCTGTGCTAGAACTGTTTATGATGCGACCTCACAATATTCTGGTAACCTAGACTAGTGCGTAAAGGGGTTTGGCGGGGCAGCGACGTTGTGACTTGACTTTGTTTTTTTTTTTTTTAAACAAGGATAACATAGATCAACTGGTAGTATCTTTGTTGAAATGAGAGTTGATGCATGATTACGTGGTAATGACGATAGATGCTGTCGGCTACGTATCACTCCACCATTTTTATCTTTGGACCAAAAACTCCTCTGTCCTCTATCATTTGCAACAGTGAGCAGATTCTGGTGCAAGTTCCTACTGCTAGCTAATAATATGATCTTTCCGATTATTAGGCATGTCCATCACTCAAAAAAAGGTGCTGATGATGGAGTGTTCGTGGGCTCGCGGGGGCCATCCAGCACGACTGGTCGGCCCAAGTATTGTCATACTATCATTTTTTTTGCATTTCCTTTTATTAGTTCTTGGCTCGATTTACTAAATAAATTCTTGGCTTGATTTATACTCCCCAAATAATTTAGATTGGTGCAATTTACTCCCTAATGTATTTTTTCAGTTTTTGTTTCTCCCTTTACGAGTTGATCACTTTAAGCCTCAAATTTTGCACAACAATAATCATATCAATCCTTTGTGGAAAAAATATATTTTGTATTTGTGTATAAATATATTGTATGAATATTTAGATGTCTAGCATTAAAATATTATCAGTTAAACTATACAAAATATGCTGAAAAATGTCTTATAATGTCTTGGTGCTATGCAGTGTCATTGAGGAGATTTTCCCTACATAGAATTATAAAATTTATGTATGCAGCGAGGATAATTGCTTGGTCGTAAATTGGTGGATGACTGGCCGCTGGAGGTGTTGTACATTGTCGTTGAGCACCACTTCATTATCCAGATAGCTACCAGACTAAATTATTGCTATCAACATAAAAAATTTTAGTTTAAAAATAAACTAGAGTTATCATCCTTCTCGCCATAACAAATTGAAAAGGTAGAGAGTAGTCCAATAGTATAGTCACTTTTCATTTATACCAAGTGATGTGTATAAAGATCGGTGAATAAGACTGGTTCTGTTGGTTTGGACTGGCGCTGGAGAGTAGTTGGTAAGATAGGATCCCGCTGACCGTATCCTTGCATGGTTTTGTACTGGTACTAGCAGTGTACTAACCTACCTACCTACCTCTCTCTCTCTCTCTCTCTCTCTCTCTCTCTCTGCGAGAGACTAGCAGTGTACTATTGCTACAATGGATATTGATTTTCGATACAAGTTTAATTTTTGAGCAGATTAAGAATCACCACATGTTCGGACGGTTCGGTAAGCTAGGGCCTTCTAATAATTTGTCAAAAAGCTGATGTATGCTTGGAAAGCCCAGTCATGGCGTTGAGGAAGAAAGCGGCTTGACTAAGCGATCGATTTAATTAGCTACACACAGTGCTTGTTATAAGCCTTATATATTTGTCCTCTTTTAGTGCAAGATCTCAAAAAGATATTTTGGAAATCTCCCATCCGAACTTGCATGCTGATGACAGGATGAGCTATAGATTACGAGTGGTGCATTTAGGAGAAATATGAAAAAATAGTCCCATTTGTGTGAGAGCATCTCCAATGGAGATTCTAAAATATTTTTTAAATTAAATTATAAGAGATTTGAGTAAAAATATCATCTTCAATAGATATCTCAAAACTGTTCCTATTTTTTTGGCTCTTCGTAAATTCTTTCTATTTCTATGTAGAAATAAAGATAAAATAGGCAATGTCAATTACATCGTCCGCTGCCCGGACTCTTGTTTTTGAAACCACCAACTAGGGCTACGATCGGAGAGAGGAGACCGGACTCTTTTTTTAAACCACCGACTAGGGCTAGGATCAGGGAGATGATGACGGACACTAGACTTTCGATTAAAAAACTGTTGACATGGCATAATTTAAAATTTAAGGGTTTGTTTTTACGCACTCTGTTGGAGGAGGAAATAAAATTTAAGTCTAAATTTTTTTTTATTGCTCTTAAATTGATGTTTTTGAGACTCGTATTTAAGTGGACCGTTGAAGATGCTCTTTTGCTAGGTATTTGGGGTTGCCATGCCCGTACGTATTTATAAAGGAGAAACCGTAGGGTTGAACCACACAACCGAATTGATTTTGGTATCAAAATGTATTATTAGACACGAAAAAGAAAAATGAAAAGTGATTTTTATTACGATATTTGAAAGGAACTAGGGAGGAACCAGAGAGCGGGTATATTTCCTTATGAGTTAATCATAATTGTTGATATCTAGCTAAAGTATCTTATAATTAATTTAGGAAATGAAATAATTAATTACCAGACCTAATAGTTTTAAATAAGTACCAATTCACAACTTAAAGTAATTTTCAGTAGGTATCTTGATGTTGCCAACAATTAGAACTGAGCAAAGGTACCAAGCACCTTAACATTTCAAAACTGAAAAAGGAAGTTGTGCAAAACCTTATCACAGTACAAGACTAAACCTTTGACAGTTTTAGGAATAACTTTGAAATAAAATAGACCAAGCTCTCACATAATTCCAGTGGTTTTTGCTGTCCGTACCGGCCTAGTCAATATAGACCTTTTCTTTTGAGACCAAGTGTTCTATATATTATTTTTTTCTTTTTAATTTCTTCTAATAATGTCATAAATTTAGAATTAACCCTAGTAGGTTGTACAGAATTACACATCCTTTTTTGTCTCACTTGTACGTTGCATCCGATCCTTTGATTATTATGTGGAATTAATAAGGACGCTGAGAAGAAGCGCGGTGCATTGTTTGGACCGGCGCTGAGTTTATAAGGTCTCCGCAGACCGTAGCTTTCATGCAGGGCCATACCAGTTTGCCACGCTAGATAAGTATTTGCTAGTACTACTATGCAACAAGGGTGAAAAATCAGTTTGTGCCACTATGGAACATGCAGTTGTAGCCTTGTAGGCCCATGCTTTTTATGCATGGTTATCACATCGTGTCAGTTTCTGGTAACCGAGTGAGATTTCTGTACCCTGTAGCGACGTCAGCATCTGTAACTAACCACATGCGTGTCACATAATACGTATTGGCCAGTGAATCAGTGATTTGTAAATTTCAGGTTTGGTGCTTCTCAGTTGTCAGTTTTGGATATACTTGAAGGTCCAGGAAATACTTTATCAGTTACGGGAAGGGCAATGTTTGGTCGACCAAACCACCATGGTGACCTTAGAAAGCTAGCGTTGATCTCTTGTTGCAGGAGAGTAGACAGCACTCATGCATCTGTAGTTACTTTTTGAGGAAAAGAATCTAGCGCATTATATACGGCACACAACAGTTGACCCTCCAAGAACAGGGACAATTCTACAGCTGATGGTTGGAAGGATTCAATCATCATTCATTACCTTAGTGTACTATATTGATGTTACTTAATTAATTTTTAATGGTGACTAAGCTATTATAGCTTAACTGATCATGATGCTTCTCAAATTGAACGGGTGTAATAAGGTTGCCCCTAGCCCATCCTAGTTTTAGAGTTCTTCACTTCTCCTTTCTTTTCCGAAAGATTTTTCTTTCTCCCTTCGGATGATTTTTTTCGAAAGATATTAATCTCCTGACTTAATATATTACATTAGGAAATTAAATTCTTTGCAAGTCAGCTAGGGATTTCATTAATCCACCCCAATCCACTCCATTGCCCTTCAACCCCTACTTAACCAAACAAGTCCGAGGTGATCTTATCAGTGGTGTGGCATAGTGCCACCTTGAGACAGTATATATTGGAGGAGCTCACCTGAACCATTTCAAACACCTAATGCATAATTTCCAACCACTGGACATGCACATGCTAAAAAAACTTAGCTGATCAAAGTTTTCAATTGGAACTTTGGAAGGAGCTTAGCAGTCATCAATTTCTGACACATTTGCTAACACAAGGCTCCATATGGACAAAGATTGAATCTGTGGTCATGCTGCATTCTTTTCATGACCCATTCTTATAACATGACGTCCGATTGAAAATGCAGTACTTCTTCGTTGTATTAAAATTTTTATTGTTTTACTGACCAACATCAACAATAAGAAAACCAGAGAGAGCAATACGGTGCATAGTACTGTATGTCGTAGGCCCACTTTAACATGTTGCTTTCTGAATATATTGGATTAGATGAAGTAAACTCTTGCTGAACGTTTATATATACAGTATGCATTACTACGTCGAGCAACAACGTGCAATACTTTTTGGACAATTCGAGACTTTGTGGTTGCGTGTTGAACGAGTTCGGTCACGCAGTCATTTTGCCGGCCAGTGCCATGCGCTTGCTACAGCTCAGTGGAATTGATCTCTTCTTTGATTAACGATTGACGCGGCCATTAAGTTAATTAAGTGCATACTTTCAATGTGACCGCTTACAAACAACTAAGATCGACACAAAACTAACATATGTGCACAAAATTGCTGATATAAAGCAAGGATAGTGGTTTACCCATGAATAGTAGGTAAAAGGTTAAGGCTACCTTTGAAACACAGGAATTTTTTCATGTTTCAAACTTTTTTCCTATGCAATTCATTTACAATTTCTATAAAATTTCTTATTTTCAAAGGGGCTAAAGATATTAAAGCACCCAACAAATAGACACCCCCCCCCCCCCCCCCCTCATTTCCCTCCGGATTCTAAAACAAAGGTGATATAACGCAGGAATTGTGGAGTCAAATTCTAGGATATGAGGTTCTAGATTCTATAATCTCATAATTTACCAGGTCGTGATATAAATATTTACGTATTTACTACTATGTCTCATTGAAAGTGACTAAAAGTTCAGATTTGAACGTTTAGATATATATATATATATATATATATATATATATATATATATATATATATATAAACAAAGAGCAATCAGACTCACCAGCTTGGCATTTCTGTATTCATGCAGCGTTTGCTTGACAAGGCTACATGATGTCACATATACGAGCTGAAATTTGGGTTTACCTGTACAAAAGTAAAACTAGAGGATGCATATTGTATTAATTGGTGTATCTGAGAAGATATGATGGGATAATTCTGTGGGATAAAATTATGGAGAAACAACTGGCTACTTATTAAATATAGTATTTTCCGTAATTTTGTTTGGTGTGTAAAGTTAAACATGGAAATGTTCTTTATTCAGGTCAGCTAATTTTTCTCCAGTCCGGCGAGCCTGATATCTAATCTGAAGTCATCCTCCACCTCCTCACCTACTCCTCCACCGTCTTGTATATAAGCCCTGCACCCTCCCCCATTTCTCCTCAGCTCTTCTCCAAGAGCGTTATACCAGCACACCTCAACTTAAAACCTATACTAAGATACAAGAAGAAAAGGCGTTGCAGAATGGCTGCCATGGGCAAGCTCGCCATGGAGTGGCTCCAAGACCCTCTGAGCTGGGTGCTGCTGGCTTCGCTGGCCTTCGTGTTCCTGCAGCTCCGGGGCCGCGGCAAGGCGCCTCTGCCGCCGGGCCCGAAGCCGCTGCCGATCATCGGAAACATGAACATGATGGACCAGCTGACCCACCGCGGCCTAGCGGCGCTGGCGCAGCAATATGGCGGGCTCCTCCACCTCCAGCTGGGCCGTCTGCACACGTTCGCGGTGTCGACGCCGGAGTACGCGCGCGAGGTCCTCCAGGCGCAGGACAGCGCTTTCTCGAACCGTCCCGCGACGATCGCAATCACGTACCTGACCTACGACCGCGCAGACATGGCGTTCGCGCACTACGGGCCCTTCTGGCGGCAGATGCGCAAGCTGTGCGTGATGAAGCTCTTCAGCCGGCGGCGCGCCGAGACGTGGCTGGCGGTGCGCGACGAGTGCGCGAAGCTGGTGCGCGCCGTGGCGGTGGGCGGCGCCGGCGGCGAGGCAGTGAACCTCGGCGAGCTCATCTTCAACCTCACCAAGAACGTGACTTTCCGCGCGGCCTTCGGCACCCGCGACGGCGACGACGAGGCGGAGTTCATCGCCATCCTTCAAGAGTTCTCCAAGCTCTTCGGCGCCTTCAACATCGGCGACTTCATCCCGTGGCTGGGATGGATGGACCCGCAGGGGATCAACGCCCGCCTCCGCGACGCCCGCGCCGCGCTCGACCGGTTCATCGACAAGATCATCGACGAGCACGTGAGGCGGGGGAAGAACGCCGAGGACGCGGACGCCGACATGGTCGACGACATGCTCGCGTTCCTCGCCGAGGTCAAGCCTAAGCCCGCCGCCGGCAAGGCCTCCGCCGACGACGACCTGCAGAACACGCTCCGCCTCACCCGCGACAACATCAAGGCCATCATCATGGTACGTATATACGTATTCCCAACCCCCGTCACGCCAATCACGGCCGTTTTTAATCAATTCATCTAGACGTACGTGCGCCGCCAAGACGATCATGTGTCCTCTGCCTTTCGCGAAGATCATGCGTCCTGGCCAAAGGCTGGCTGGACACATGAACAATGGCATGCAAGGTACAAACAACTGTGCCAGAAATAACAAGCGTCGCCGAGGAAGATCTGCCAGAACAGGACAAGCAAGGATTTAATTCTGGGAAGATCTCTGTATATAAATGGCATGCGTTCGAGGAAGGAAATTAGTAGTAGGTGCGATTTGGTCACATACTGCACATACCTACAGCTGCAGTATGCGCATTAAGAGGATTATACAGTTACTACTTATTATTATAGCTGTGCATTAATAGTAAAGATAGCATACCCAAAAGCAAGTAAGTACTCAGGCCTATATTAGTAGTAGGTAATTTTTCTGGCTGAGTCATCTCGATCTGACAGAGTTGACGTTGGTTGATCATGGATGACCAACTTGCATATACGAAGCTGTGACAGCCATGATCCTACTAGCTACCATACGCAAAGAGGAAACTGATAAATGTGATTTGCTCATTATCCTCTCACCACCATAAAAAACCCAGCCACTGTCCACCAACTGACCAACCTTGAAAGACAATCACTTGTCTGACGTGTTGGAGGTCAAATCAGTTTGTGTTCCACTGGCTCAGTCCTTCTCATTTCTAAAATTTGCTTTAGATTCAAATCCATTTTTGCAGCGGTGGATCGAGCTTATATATACTAGCACTTGAGCTCATATGAGGGATAGTTGGCTTAAATCGTTGAAACTTTAGGCAAATAGTAAAATGATGAAGAGGGAATTTAACATCCTTTTTTAAGGGACGCAGATTCACAACACAACAACATTTCTTTTGTGGTTTTAATTCATTTACGAAAATTTCCCTTTATTTAGGCCCTGCTTCTATCTACGACTGTACAGTACTTACTGAGAGACTCATGAGTAGACACGTAGTAGCCACAAGTTGGGAGTGGTAGGTGAGGCGCTTTGAAAATTCGTTTTCACTCTCTTCTTTGGTCATGACACCGTAGGTAATTCAAAAAAGTCTCGTCAATTACTAAATGCTCAGACTTTTTCATAGGTCGTGCATGTTCTTCTTGACTTCTTCTTCTCATCTCTGATTTATTCAAATGATTTCAAGAAAATTTCTTTTTGAGTAATGATTTGAAGAAAATTTGTGTGTCAGCGAGTTTACCTTTTTGTGCACTGCTAGTCATTATAGAGCAAAAGCTAGATTGATCCTGGCCGCCGTGTGTTCTTACTGTAGTTAATTAGTTCCTCATACAAGAAAAGGCAATTAAAACAGTGACGGTTTTGCAAGCGTAAATGTGGACCATGAAACTTTTGCACCAACTATTTCGTATTTTTCGTCGAACCTTTTTTTTTTGGTGGTTTCCTTGGTGTGTTGAAAACTAGACATATGAAAAATTTTCCAAGACTGAATATTGAACCGATGTACATACACGTCACATTCGGAGTCTTTGATTTGGCTTATTACTATCTCGTGCCATACTTAACTGATAAGCTCTGGGCACCTTTTTTGTCTTTAAATTTTAATAATATGTAGGGAAGGACATGTCCTCCACTCCACTTCACTAAAAAACAAAAATGGTGGCCGCGCGCATGTCCCCATTGCAAAGCTAAAAGCATCGTTTGCTATGCTGACTCTAACCGCCGCCCCCCAACGTGTACCAACCGCACTGTTTTCTTAAGTGCCAAGGTAAAAAAAAGGGAAAATGCTTCACGTATGATCTATTGTGAGTAGACTTTGCTACGACGATCCAAGAGTTTTAATCCCTTGTTGATTGATATATAATTATAGACGAATAACAATCATTACATCATTCTAGTCGCAACAGTCTATCAAATGAGTCCTCATATGTAGATATAGCAGTACTCTAACTGTATTCCAAGTATTTGTATGCATATATATGCCTGTATTATAGTTTAATTCTATTACTGACATGCATGTGCATGTATGGATGGTGGATGATACAGGACGTGATGTTCGGCGGCACGGAGACAGTGGCGTCTGCGATCGAGTGGGCGATGGCGGAGATGATGCACAGCCCCGACGACCTGCGCCGCCTCCAGAAGGAGCTCGCCGACGTGGTGGGGTTCGACCGGAACGCGACCGAGTCGGACCTGGACAAGCTCCCGTTCCTCAAGTGCGTGGTCAAGGAGACGCTGCGCCTGCACCCTCCGATCCCGCTGCTGCTCCACGAGACGGCCGAGGACTGCGTGGTGAGCGGCTACTCCGTCCCCAAGGGCTCCCGCATCATGGTCAACGTGTGGGCCATCGGGCGCCACGCCGGGTCGTGGAAGGACCCCGACGTGTTCCGCCCGGCGCGGTTCGCGCCGGAGGGCGAGGCCGCCTCGCTCGACTTCAAGGGCGGCTGCTTCGAGTTCCTGCCGTTCGGGTCCGGAAGGCGCTCGTGCCCCGGCACCGCGCTGGGACTGTACGCCCTCGAGCTCGCCGTCGCGCAGCTCGCGCACGGCTTCAACTGGGCGCTGCCGGACGGCATGAAGCCTTCGGAGCTCGACATGGGCGACGTGTTCGGGCTCACCGCGCCGCGCGCCACCAGGCTCTACGCCGTGCCCACGCCCAGGCTCAACTGCCCGCTGTACTGATAGGTGACGCGCGCGTGGTGCTGATTCAGGTCGGGCGGCGTTGCGCCATATTGGAGGAGTTTGCATTTGCATGGATGGTTGCTTTCTAGCTCTGTGGTTTAATTTTGGTGCCTTTTGTTTTCTGTTATTTTATCTGAGACTATAGGGCAATAAGGGGACTCAACATTTGCTTAGGTACGGTGCAATGCATGCTTAATTAGAGTATATAAGCATCAAACTGTGACATAAGAACAAGAACTGTATGTATAAAGGAATGTTGGTTACAGGTTATATAATATATGTGAACTTTCATGTAAGAGTAAAGACATCTTTTCTTTGGACCCCGTTGTACACATTAAACTCAGTTTCCTCTGCTTTCTTTATCTTATTGTTATGGTACGGCAAAATAACCTTTACGTAGTCACGTAGTATGTGTTCGTATTTATATGTGTGCTTTAATTTGAGCACCTTTGTAAATTCTGAATCAGGCGTTCAAAGTTTTGTTATGGTGCTTGAAAGGTACCTCTCGGTACCTCTCCTTGTGAATTAATTCTAATCGTTGATATTAAAAAATTGGTATCAGCCTCAACTTTAAGTATATTTTAGTAGGTATCTTCGTATTCTTAAATTTAAATCTAATCAAATGAACAATTGTTATTAATTCCAAACACCATAACAAACCTTAGCCGTTTAAGTTGCTTAGAAATGTGTGTAGCAACCACAGCACCACAGTTATCATTTACAATTGAAGAATCGAAGGATTTCATTTATATTATTAATGCTATAGGATAGCAAAATTTAATTTTGTCTAAAAATGTTTGTATGTATGTCGAGAAATCTATATTGGCTCAAATTGTTATCGTTTAGGACAACAACTTTAGCTCATTTTGGAACTAGAGATTTGTTTCTCTAACGAAAATTGTTTAAAAACAGAACAAGGGAGTATCTGTTATGTGGCCCTGGATCTTCTTTATTATAAATTAAACTGAAAACTTATTGTGTAGTTTTGGCTACAGTTTCTACCAAAAAGTAGTCCTTGATTTGTAAACTTTTCTCCTGCTGGTTGGGTTAGGTATTTTTGGTGCATAAAAATGCTACCACCTAAATAAATCATAGCATAGTACACCACAAATGTTATTTTTAGTTTTTTTTTTAAATTAGTCCCGGTAATGCATTATGAGTGACTTGGGTCATGATATTGATCACCAAAACTAGATTCATGACATACTAGTATGTTATTGTCCACTTTATCTTTTTCTGCAGCAACAACCTTCTTGTTGGAAATGTGAAGGAAATGACTCATCATGAACAGAGATACAGTAATGATTCCCTGTTAAGAAAACGCCAAATTCAGGCGCATGGCCCCTAAAAAAGATAGGTGCATCATTTTTTCCTTTGTGTCAATGCACGAACGAAAGGGATACCTCAACATATGTTCAGCTAAAAATTACATTAGTTTAACTTTTCCATTCCAAATTTCGAGCATGACACGGGCCTCCTTAAATTGAAGTTCCATGTGTCCACACAAGTACCTCATTATGTTCTTTGTGGGGTCTATTAATTGTGGTGATATATACGAACTTCTATGTCCTATTTAATTTATTACTAGGCCTTAAGTTCGGTTCTTCGGACCATCTTGAGAGTAAGTAGACAAACAACAATTTGTCTAATCATATTCTTATAGGATTCTATAATCCAGGCAGTAGTAATTTTGCCCATTTGATCAGCTGTGTGCAAGTTAATAGGGATTTTTGTCCACAGAATATTCAATAAACACGATTTGGTCTATAGGACACTACAAAATTCGATTTTGTCTCCTATACACTACGAAATTGTAATATTTGTCTACTACACACTCAAAGCATAGAAACATACTATTTAAACTTTTTTATCTCGATATTTGAAATGAATTACAACTTAAAATTTGGCATAAAGATAAAATATTGTGTTCACTATACATTTGAATTTTTATGATTTTTATATGACTGTTTGCGTAGTTTGGTTGTAAATAATATTATTTTATAAAACTTATTGGAACAATCAAAATAAAATCAAATAAAAAATAAGTTATGAAACATTTTATGCATTGAGATAAAAAGTTCAAAAAACATCTCTTTTCATATTTGAATGTGTTGTAGACAAATATCATAATTTGATAGTCATCAGGAGACAAAATCGAGTTTTATAGTGTGCTACAGACCAAACCATATTTATTGAGTGTCATGAAGACAAAATTCCCAAGTTAATATGTATCCATGTATGTGACAAAGACCACTGATTCAATCTGTATTGTGTAAAAGTTGATCGGTGCCATATCCCGTATCAATCACATAGATGATTTTTTGAAAAAAAAAAACTCACATGGATGGTGTTGAAAACTCGGAATAGGTTGTGCAGAAAAAAAAAAGCTTTAACCTTTTTTTTTTCAGGAATTGACTGCCTAATGATTATTTTTCTAAAAGGAGATATAGCTAGAGCCTCTTATTATATGTAACTTTCGACTAATATAAGCTCACGGTAGCACCTATTTATATTAGCAAATAATGTTATGGTGTGATGAATCAGACAATCAGTGGAGGTTTTTTATAGAAAGCCTAGATGGAGTAAGCTGTACAGATCATAATGGTCATCCAACTCTAACAAATGCGGAGCGCATGCATGCCACTTCAAAGATTCCCAGGAAGTGGGCGTTTAGAGGATTGAAACCAACAAATTCACGATGAACAACAACATGGCCCTTTTCATTCATTATTTTTCCTTATTTTTGAAAGGAAGCCATTTTCATTCTTTCGTGAAGATCGTGACTTTTTCATGAGTGGTAGAAGCTACGATGTAGACATTTTTGTCCCACTTTGTGCAAACTGCAAAGTATATTCTATAAAAGGAGATGATCATTTCAACAAAATCCGCCGTCTACATCAAAGCTCGATGGGTCTCGCAAAAACTCGCTACTTACTACATATATATATTGTTATGAATAGCACTTGTATTCATTATAGAGGGACTAGGCCCGAATATATACAGGGTCAGGTGTGTACAAATATGCAGAAAGCCTCCTATACAATGGACTAATAGATATACAACTAACACCCCCCCTCAAACTCATGGTGGATCAACAACACTGAGTTTGGAGAGATAAAAATCATGCTGAGCTCGAGTCTGTGCCTTTGTAAGAAAATCAGCCAACTGCAACTCTGAAGGCACATATCGAAGAGCAATAACACCATCCTGAACCTGTGCACGTGTATAAGAAGCATCAACACCAATATGTTTAACAAGATCATGCTTCACCGGTTCACGAGTAATACTGATAGCACCTGTACTGTCAGACAAAAGAGGAGTCGGCGCTGAAACAGAAACACCAAAATCCTCAAGTAACCATCATAACCAAGTAACCTCCGCTGTCACAAGAGCCATAGCCCGTAACTCAGCCTCTGCACTCGAACGAGATACCGCTGTCTGCTTCTTAGTCTTCCAAGCAATGAGGGAACCACCAAGAAAAACACAAAAAGCAGAAAGAGAGCGACGATCAGAAGGATCGCTAGCCCAAGTAGCATCAGAATAAGCTTGAAGCTGCAAAGAGCTAGACCGAGGAGAAAAAAAAGACGACGAGATATAGTACTACGAAGATAGCGTAAGACACGAAGAAGGTGACTATAGTGAACACTAGTGGGTGCAGAAACAAACTGACTCAGGATATGCACAGCATAGGAAATGTCAGGACGGGTGACACCAAGGTATACAAGACTCCCAACAATATGACGATAACGAGTAGGATCATCAAGGGGAACACCATCGGAGGCACGAAGGTGAACATTAAGCTCTATGGGAGTCGCAACAACACGATGATCAGTAAGAGCAGCACGATCAAGAAGGTCCTGAACATATTTTTCTTGGGATAAAAAGAAACCCTTAGATGTAGAAGTGACCTCAATCCCTAGAAAATAACGCATAGGACCCAAATCAGACATAAGAAACTACTCACTAAGACGTGTTTTGACGAATGCAATATACTCAGAATCATCTCCAGTGATGATCATGTCATCAACATACAGAAGGAGAAGCGTCCGACCACGAGTGGAAGTGTGCACAAACAGCGCTGGATCATGATTGCTGGCAGTAAAGCCAGCAGCAATGACCACAGAAGCAAAACGCTGAAACCAAGCACGAGGAGCCTGCTTGAGGCCATAGAGAGAGCGGCGAAGATGACAAACCATACCCTCAGGCACAGAATACCCCGGTGGTGGCTGCATATAAACCTCCTCACGCAACTCACCATTAAGAAAGGCATTCTTGACATCAAGCTGAGAGATGGACCACTCACGAGTAGAAGCCACAGCAAGGAGAGTACGTACAGTGGTCATGTGAGCAACAGAGGCAAAAGTCTCGTCATAGTCACGACCGTACTCTTGCTGAAAACCACGAGCCACAAGACGAGCCTTATAGCGCTCTAAAGAACCATCAGAACGGGTCTTGACCTTATAAACCCACTTACATGTAATGGGACGAACATGTGAGGGGCATGGAACAAGATCCCACGTACCGGTACGCTCAAGAGCAGCAATCTCCTCAGCCATCGCATGTTGCCATTCCTGATGATGAATGGCATCACGGTACGAACATGGCTCAGAAAGAACGGTAGCAGCAGAAGGATTATACCGATCAGGAGGCCGACGAATACGATGACCACGTCCTAAAAGCGGCTCAGGTGAAGAATCCTCAGCAGGAGAGGATGGCTCACTAGGAGAGGAGTCTCCTAAATGAGGCGACGCATCGGAAGTAGATGGAACAGCAGGCGACGATGGTTCATTATCAGAAGATGGAACATCAAGCGACGGTGGTGTAGCAGAACCATCCGTAACGCGCCGTGTATAGACCTGTGTCACCGGAGGCTTCGTGGTATAATCAGGAACCACAGGAGAAGACTCTAAGGAAGAAAACACAGGTGGTACCATAGGAGAAGGTACAAAGGGAAAAGGGTTTGTAGGAACACTAACAGTATCAGAAAAAGTCATAAAAGACAGTGGCTCGACTAAAGATGTATGAGATGCATCAGAGGAAGGACGAGGATAGAAGGGACGAGTCTCATCAAAAACAACATCCCTAGAAGTCCGCATCCTACGAGCAACAGGGTCCCAACAACGATACCCTTTGTGTTCAGCACTATACCCTAGAAAAATACACTCAGCGGACTGAGCGGTCAGCTTCGTGCGCTCACGAGGTGCCAGCAGCACGTAGCAGACACAGCCAAAAAGGCGAAGGCTGGAGTAATCCGGCGTCTTGCCACAAAGACGCTCAAAAGGAATCCCTCCCTGAAGTGCTGATGTAGGCTGAATATTAATCAAATAAGTGGCAGTGGAAACAGCCTCAGCCCAAAAATGAGGGGGAACAGAGGAAGCTAGCATAAGAGCACGAGCTGTCTCAAGAAGATGACGATGCTTGTGCTCGGCTACACCATTTTGAGCATGAGCACCAGGACAAGAAAACTGAGCAAGAGTACCTTGCTCAGAAAGAACCTGGCGAAGAGCGGCAGAGAGGTACTCTCCTGCAGAGTCAGCACGAAAAACACGAATAGGAGTGTTAAAATGAGTGCGAACCATAGCAGCAAAAGTCCGGTAGATAGACAAGGCCTCACTCCGATGTTTCATGAAATAAATCCACGTGTGGCGCGAAAAGTCATCTATAAAAATGATATAATATTTATGACCCCCTTTGGAAACAAAGGGAGCCGGACCCCATACATCAGAGTGAACAAGATCAAAAGGACGCTGCGACACCGACGCACTAGAATGATAGGGTAACTGTGTCTGCTTCCCTAATCGACAACCCTGACACTGATGTAAAGACTCATGACGACCGGAAACGGTACCTAAAAGACCACGAGTAATCAAACTAGAAAGACGCGAGCCACTGATGTGACCAAGACGATGATGCCACTGAGCAAACGACGAGGTGGACGAAGCAGCCAAAGCAGAGCCAACAAGACTAGCACGCGCAGCGGAAGGAAGACGAAGCCAGTCAAGCTCCCAAAGACGCTGTGAATCATGACGACGAGGGCCAAAACCAATCAGACGATCCGTGCGACGATCCTGAACATAACAGAAGTCAGGATCAAGAATAACACGACAATCATGATCAGTGATTTGGCCGGCCGACATGAGCTGCATGGTCAGATCGGGAACGTATGACACATTTGGAACAGAAAAAGAGTTAGATAAAAGAGTGCCTCGACCTAAAACAGAGAGAGGAGATCCATCGGCTGTGTAAACAGTAGAGGAACAGGAAGAAGGACAAATAGAAGCAAGATGGGTTCGATCAGGAGTCATATGAAAAGAAGCACCAGAATCAAGAACCCATGGAGTACCTGAAGCAGAAGTAGATGGTGGTCCCTCAGTGGAAGACTGAGAAGCAGTAGCAGAACCTGTAAGTGCAGCGGGTAGTGTCACAGAACCAGCAGCGCCTGAGGACGACGAGGCAACAAGGCGACTGAGCAACCTGACGATCTCCTGTGCATCAGAACCAGCTGAACTCCTCTGAGAGCCTCCAGTATCAGAACTACCAGCACCCTGTGAAGAGCGGCGAGCACAAGCCTTCTCCTTTTTCTTCCGAAAACAATAAGCCTCCACATGTCCATCCTTTCCACAGTAAGCACAGTGCAGACCACCACCCCCTCCACTCGTAGAAGACACCGTAGAAGAAGGCACCTGTGGTGGAGAGGTGGTGCGAGGAGCAGAACGAGCAGCCAAAACAGAAGAAGTCTGCAACAAACCGACAGCACGAAGACGCATCTCTTCATTACGAATAGCAGTGAGAGCCTCCATCAACGGAACACAAGGATGACGAGCAAGCAACTGAGCACGAAGAGGCTCAAACTCATCACGAAGCCGAGTCAGGAAGTCGTAGGTGCGGCGTAGAGCAAGGGCATCCTCTTGGGCTTTGCAGGAGGCACATGTGCTAGAAGCTAACTGAGGACAGAGAGAATCCAACTGACGCCAAACAACAGACATCTGATCAAAGAACTCATCCACAGTCGCATCCCCCTGACGTAGCAACTGCTCCTGACGTATAGCAGCAAGATAGGTAGACTGACCAGTAGGCGCATATCGAGTACGGAGAAAAGTCCACATCTTAGCTGCAGTATCGAGCTCAAGAATATCAGCAGAAAAACGCTCCTCCATACTAGCAACAAGAATAGCAGAAGCACGAGCATCCTCATTCACCCAAGCCTGATAAGCAGCAAACTCAGACTCAAAAGTAGCATAACGATCATCATACGCATCTGTCAATTTCTTCTTCTCATCAGCTGTAGCCTTCTCTGGAATCACAAGCGTTGGAAGAGTAGGGCGAGACGGACACCGAAGATCACCAGTGAGAAACTCCCAAACGCGCAAGCCCCGCATGTGCAGACGCATGCGAGGCACCCAGTCACGATAGTTCGTGCCATCAAAAATCACCGGACACCGAGGCACTGAAGATACAACAGACGATGACGACGGGGAGGACGAAGAGAGTGCCATGAGAATGACACAACGAACAGCAAGAGCAGCGGAAAGAAAGCGGCGCGATTTTTTTTTTTTTACGAGTACCCTACCTCCTGAATGAAAACGGCGGCGGCGACTAAAGGTCAGCCACAAATGTCCGCAAAGAAAATAAAACAGGAAAAGGTAGTCCTCTTTTTTTTTTTTACGAGTACCCTACCTCCTGAATAAAAACGGCGGCGGCGACTAAAGGTCAGCCACAAATGTCCGCAAAGAAAATAAAACAGGAAAAGGTAGTCCTCTTTTTTTTTTTAACCCAAACCCTAACTCACGTGAGAGCACAGAGGGCAAGGAAAACAAACCGAAAAACAGAGACGGAGGCCACGAACCGGCGGCAGCGGCCTGGAGAGAGACAGCGGCGACGGCGGCGGCGACCCGAGCAGGGAACGGCGACGACGACCCGAGCGGGAACCGCGACGGCGACCCGATCCCGCGAAGCGGCGGCGTCCGACAGAGGGATGGTGGACCCGAAAGAAACGGCGGCGTCCCGAGAACCAGCGGCCGACGGGAAGGAACTCGACGACAACGGCCGGATCCGACAGCCCAAGTTTGACGGCAGCCTCCGACGGAGAAGACGGCGATGAAATCCCCACGAGAACGGATCCACAAGGAGAAGAATCCGAAAAAAAATAGAAAAATTGGCGCAAGTGCAACGCCAGGAACGATGCCTAGGGTTGGAGAGAGAAAACTAACACTAAACCGGCTCTGACACCATGTTATGAATAGCACTTGTATTCATTATAGAGGGACTAGGCCCGAATATATACAGGGTCAGGTGTGTACAAATATGCAGAAAGCCCCCTATACAATGGACTAATAGATATACAACTAACATATATAAGCAGTAGACCTTCGGAGCTTCACAAACTAGCTACTTGGTAATAATAAAGAAACATTAAAATTAACTAAATATTTACAGCTCTCTGTGGACACCGCCATCTTGTAAAATATAAGCAATATATACCGTGTAAGAAGAGTGAAATTTGTTTTCAAAGAAAATTTGGTTTCTACGATACCACCCTACAATTGGTGAATATATTATATTCTCACAATAGGTTTCAGAACAATTATATTTTCTTATGAGTAGTTTTCAGAAGGAAATAAACTGGCAAATATGTAGGAAATATTCATGTTTGTTTTTTTAGTAAAGAGAACATAATCATGCATGTTGTGTTGGTTTATAAATTGACAAATATGTAGGAAATATTCATGTTGGCACGGGGACCCCTTTGCGTGGTGTGTTCCGGGATGGCTGAATCAACGGCGCCTCGTCACGGTGACGAGCGTCAGAGAATCCATTTGCTTTTGTTGGAGTGTACCCACTGCGTGTGTGGATCGGAGCGGAGAGCGGACAAGTAGAGCGTAGAATGTTCGTTGCAGGTCCAAAAAAGGCAATGAAAAATTGACAGAGATAGACATTAACCGGTGAAAAAGGAGGAGGTGGATATCAATCATGGAGGTGCGATGGGTTGGTTTTATTTGATCACCCGGGCCTGGCCGGCCAGCAAGATCTCGCCGTCGCCGTCGACGTGCAGTTCCGCCTGCCTGATGAGCCACACGTCGTACGTCTGACTGCCGCACGCGCGACGTCACACCCATTACATCCTTATATCTATCGAGGGGCTGTAAATGGATGCGTTCCTAGTAATAAAGTAGTAATACTAGTGGTGGTGTCTCATTTTACTCGTGATCTATACTTACTGTGCATAGAGGTTACCGGATGTTAAATGGCTCGGGTACACTATTTCCAGTGCGTTTGAAATAACGGGTCCTTTGAACCGGTGATGTGTACGTGTATCATTGTCGCGCAGGATTTATTCGTTCCAAGGAGATTGGATCGTGACAGTCAGGTACTCAGGTCAGACGAGAGGAGCCAGTTCCAGAGACTAATAAAGGTATTGCTCTAAAGTCAACTGCATATCAGAGTCGTCCATTTGGACCAAGTGAATGCCACGAATTATCAGTTGAGTTCCTTCACAATCACACACCGTATGTATAACGGCGTCCATCATCAGTCCCTGTCTCAGTATAATAATAGATCTCACCAGCAAAACGACGAGATCGAGCGCAGCTAGCAGGCCCGTCAGCCGGCCACAGCCCCACGCCAACTGATCGTACGACGTCGACTCGTCGTTCTTTAATCTAATCTAATACATCGCGTATTCTTCGATTATTCTCACGTTCGGATAAGGCTGCCGCACCAACCTTCTTGATCCGAACGACAACCGACGCAACGGCATTTCTTCCTGTCTGTCTTGTTCTCTAGTGGGGCATGCAAATATGATCCATCGGTCACGGTCACGGGGGAGCCAACAGCCATAACACCAGGCTACTCTACTATAAGGCCATGACGCGCATTCTGTGCGTGTCCCCTCTTGAGTTATCACGCTCACGCGCTAGACCGGACGATGCTCCTTCCTAAGCCTCGTAGATTTCATCCTATCCTAGGTGCTCGCTTACCACCACGCAACTGTGCACGCACCGGGGAGACGTCCCCGTCATGGTTGGTGCGCTGCATGCGCATCGATCGTTCTGGCTCGTAGTATTACCTCTCTCTTGCGAGTTGCGAGACGTCACCAACGCAAGTGCAAGCAAACTCTCCACGCAATTCCAGAGCAGAGAGGACCACTAGCCTAGTCGGTTACTATATCGAGAGACTGATGACAGAGGTTACTTCGTTAAACAAACAAAGAAAAAACCACTCGATCGAGTTCCTGACGAACGAACGCCCCCGACAGAGATAAAGGCACCTTTCTGATTTTGCAGGGAAACGTATGCGGGCAGGCCAACTGAAAAAAGAATCGAATACACCGTTGAGCTTCTGATGACGAACGCCCGACAACAGAGAGAGTGCAGCTGCTGTGCTCGTGTCGTAAGAGGTTCAGGATCAAGCGAGATTGGCTTGACTTCTTTTCTGCCGCTCTGATATGTACTGCCTGCTACTGCTAGGCGCCCCATATACAATACAGGGCGTTGGTTGGAACTGTTTGAGGACCGTGTGACCGAGTGTGTTTGTTAGCTTTGAAACTTTCAAGGTCTGTAATTTGTACTCACCTTTCCAAAAAGAACTGCCATTCTCCGTAGACCTCTTCACCGGCAAGTTTACTGAAGTAGTACAAGTGAAAAGTGCACCACTCCCGGGCATACCATCCGTTAAACATAACAGATTGGAGTAAAAGTAAATCTATAGGCACTGATGCTCCAATTTCAAAAGGCTAACATCAGTTCTTTGCTGATAGATACTATTTTATACCAACTAACTGGAGCCAATACTGTAATTGTCTACTAACAACTAACTGGGGCCAATACTGTAATTTTCTAAAAACAACTAACTGGGGCCAATACTGTAATTTTCTACTAGCAACTAACTGGAGCCAATACTGTAATTTTCTGCTAGAAACTAACTGGAGCCAATAGTGTAATTTTCTACTAGCAACTAACTTGAGTCAATACGGTTAATAAGCCTCCTACTAAACTGACTACGAGCTAACCATATGGTGCTATACAAAAATGAGGCAACGAGGCAGTTTATGCAGCGAGGTTCAGCTAACGATGGAGATTAACGATGTAGATAATGGCATTTGTCGCCCTTGTAACAGCGGCCACTCTCATAGTACTTGCACACACTTCTTGGTGACTGCCCTTGGCCTCTTGACCACCTTGATGATCCGCCACCACGGTCATGATCCTGACGATGATCAAACCTCCTAGAATGATTTGAGCTGCCCCGTCGCGAATCGCTGCCATGCGAATACCTCTCATGGTTGTAGCCCCCATGGCTGCGCTGACTGGCATTACCCGAGGATGGGTTCCAGCTTCTATTGTTTCCGAGAGCCTCTCCCCAGATAACAGTGTTCTTGTCGCTGTTTCCCTGTCTCTTTGGTGTTTCCCATGTGTTCTTAGCTGTTGGCCTCGATGCTTGGTGGCAAGAAGATGATTTGTGGTCCTCATTGGTGGAATTAGCCCTTGAACTCTCACGAACTGATGGATGACGACCTGAGGCTTTTCTACATCTCTCTGGAGATGAACTTGTTCGTTGCCAGCCATCAACTTTTGCATTTCTCTCTGCAGAAGAGCCTGAGGGTTGCCAGCTTGAAGCATTTGTGTTTCCCTGGGCAGAAGAATCTGACCGTTGCAAACCTGAAACTTTTCTGCTCTCCTCAGGAGATAAACTTGATTGTTGCTGACCTGAAGCTTTCATATTCCCCTCTGCAGAACCTGACGGTTGCCAACATGATCCTTTCCTGCTCCCCTCTGGAGATAGACTTGATTGTTGCTGACCTGAAGCTTTCATATTCCCCTCTGCAGAACCTGACGGTTGCCAACATGATCCTTTCCTGCTCCCCTCTGGAGATAGACTTGATTGTTGCTGACCTGAAGCTTTCACATTCCCCTCTGCAGAACCTGACAGTTGCCAACATGATCCTTTCCTGCTCCCCTCTGGAAATGAACTTGATCGCTGCCAACCAGAAGCTCTTGTGCCCTCCTCTGTAGAATAATTTGATTCTTCCCAAGCTGAAGCTTTTACCCCTCTCCCTAGAGATGAATCTGATGGCTGCAAACACGAAGCTTTTGAACCACTCTCTTTACATATATCGGATGATTGCCAATCAGAAGCTTTAGTAATCTCCTCTAGCAGTAAGCCTGGCGGTTTCCATCCAGAAGCTTTTGCACTACCCTCTAGAGCTGTTCCCGACAACTGGCAGTCTGCAGTTTTTGTAGTGACATGTATAGATGGGCCTGGACCTGACGCAGAAACTGGTTTTGTTTTTACCTAAGAAGTATTAAGTTTAGTCAGGACACCCGAGTAACTATAACTTTTCCATATTCAAAAGATCAATCAAGTTCGAAGTTCATTTTAGTTTTCGAATAGTATTACCTGTTCCAGTTCTCCAGAACCTGTGAAAGCACTTGAATTTCCTTGTTCCATCTTTTTCTCCCCTTGTTTAAGTAATGTTTCAACACAAGTACTATTTTCATGAGCTGCCATCACGTCATCTATGACGCCTGAGACATCTTTTCCATCAGCCCCAAGACCTGTAAAAGATAATATAAGATTACAAGTTGTCAAACAAAGAAAAAAAACTCATACAATATGCATTTTAATCAACCTGAGGAAGGTTGTATAGCAGGCGTTGGTGAATGCATCGACCACATGTCATTTTCATGGTCATCTTGGACACCCCATAGTGCAGAATCAACAGCTTCACCCTGATAGTAATTCTGTTCACCCCAAGGAGATAATGCAATAGGGCTAGAGCATTGCGGTTGTTCTTCCTCAGTTGAGGCGGGCATGAGACCTTCTGAAGAAACTGCTCCATGTAAATTATTTTTTTCACAAATTTTTTCAGTCAATGATTCGAACACATCAGACACAGCTATCACTTGAGCATCAGAAATAGGATTAACCACTAAGTTCTTTCTCTTAAGTGACATGTTTCCTTCATTTAGTTGCTCCTTTTGGGCTGTAGTGTCCCTATCACTTGAATGTCTTTCCACTAGACACGATGTTAGGTCGAGTGACGGCAAACTACCAGTTTTGCCAGCAGGTGGACTGGATTCAGATACAAACGATATTGAAGAGTGGACACATGTCTTTGTACCTGAATCCTTAGGGGCAACTGATATTAATTCAGATTGGTTCATGGAAGTCTGCTTTCTCTCCAGTTTGGCGGTCGGACTAGGGTGCTCACGATCTTGATGAATACCAGAGGAAAACACTGGATCGTTATTAAGTACAGAATGCTGATCAAATGGTTTACATGATGCATCAGTGAGGGATGTGTTATGCCAATTTATGGTTGCAGTCTTGGGTGAATCAGTGGTAGACATATACACAATTTGTTGTGGTCGGCAGGCAGAAGCTGAACTAGAATCCCTGTCTTCAACAGGATTTGTAAGTGAAGAGCTCTCATGCTTTGCTAAACCAATAGATAACTGTAGGTCATCATGGGTGCCGTCATTTGTTGCTGAGTGACAGCAAGTGTCTTCCTCCTTGCACATGAACTCTGATGGACTTTTAGTACTGAGAGAAGCAGCAGGATCTCTATGAGATTGTTGCAGAGTAAGATCAGGTACTTTCTGCAAATCTGAATCAATTTGAGAATTAAAACTTTGTACAGATCCCGCTGGCAGATTACCTTTAGAACCATTTTGAAACTTGTCCTTCACGCTATAACCATCAGGATGTGGATGTGGCTCTACATTACTCTTCAAACTGCAATTCATGGAGGGTGCCGTTGAACTCCACATACCAACAATGTCCTGAGGATTTTTCCATTCACCAACCTGTTCTCTTGGGACCCGCTCATCATGAGAGCCAGATGCTGTTGAAGATGGAATTGTGCATGAATAGTTAACCTGATGCTGGACCTGCCCATGTGAATTGTGAACATCCTTCGTCGATTTTGATGGCAAAGTTCCACAAAGAAGTGTCGAACCTTCTTTTGTTAGACCAGAAAATTCAGCAGAGTGAGAAGATAATCCAGACAAATGGTTCACATTACAACCAACAGGGGAGGACGAGTTATTTGCAACCAAACAAGAGTTGGTCCTATCTTGCCCGGTGCCTGTCCCTATAGACATATCCTTGGTCTCAACTGCTGAAGGCAGAATGAAATCCTTCTGTTGCTTTAGCACTTCAGTCAGCAAAAGCGAGTTCTTCTCACTCTCAAATGTAAGCCATATTCTAATATCTCTTGGGAAAAAACTTTCCCACTTGGATAACTGCAAAAGAGTAAATGGGCCCTGAACATTTCCAGAAGGGTCCTTGTAATGCCAGACTTTTTCTGGCTCTGTATCACTCAACACAGCTCCAGATGATGGAAGTGATGCAGTTTCAACTGCGGTGCTTTTTAAGTTGATGACCGTCCCTGATCTATTGGCCATGTCCTCCATTGGCAGCCTACTCATGTGAACACTTGCATCTAGAGACTTCTGTGTATCATTATCCATGGAATTTGATTTTGCCCCTTTTCTTTCAGGAAATAATTGCTCTGATCTGCTCCTATTTATGGTCCAATCAGCTACATACAAAATCAGGAAAAAAAAAAATCCCACATAAGTTCATTGTATAGAACCAAAAGTGTGCAACACATCATTGCAATTAGGAACAGTTCAGAAAGATTTAATACCAGCTTTCTTATAATACTGTTCATCAGCGGATTCATAATCAGGAGCCATACGGGGGTCAACATGCACTTCTGGAACTTCATTAATCTTGCGTGCTCTTTCTTCAGGTGTATTCAGAAGCTGCAACTTTTCTACACACTCCCTCAATGTATGATACAGTTAAGGATCATAAATGCTGTAGACGTCAATCACGATGGCACAGGAAAAGAGGCCTTATGACGATTGAGGTTACAGAATAAGTTCATAAATAACAGAGAAATTCTGATGACAATATAATTACTGCTAGCAAGAATACCAGAACTATAATGTCAATCCTAATGCCCTAGAGTGGCAAGACAGGAGCACTCTTAGCAAAAGTTGAAATTCACAAAATTTGTATAATGCTGTTGATGTCAAGATCATGGAAAGCAAAAGCCTGTTCTGTAGAATGAAAGCTGAAATTCGCAAAGTTGTATGCAACTAATATACCTCGCAAACACATAAAAGCATACATCATGCATGTTTTGCTAATACTTCCAACACAGAAATTGTTTAAACTCTGCAAACAATATCCTTGGCCATACATGATTAATAGTAGAAATCAATGTTTTAGATCATTACATACTGTTAAGTTTACTTGACAACATATCCTATTGATATTTCATCAAGTAATAGTTCTATGCCAATTTTATGGCGTCTCTACTAAGCTTTAGGGACAAACCAGGGGTTTGTGATCAAAGAATGAGAACCACTAGATAATATAGTACACATGAATACCAACAAAACATCTATACTGCAAAGAAAGGATATTCTTTTCGACGTCCAGTTTCACTAGCACGATCACGAAGATGGCTCAGCCTCTGCTTCTCATTCTCCAACCACTGGAGGAAAAAATAACAAAGGATAACAATTACGAGCTAGAAATATTTGAAACTAATGAACTTTCAGGATACAGCAGAATTTCCTTCAATAGTATTTCCTTACATCATTAAATTGCAGAGATTGGAAGATTTTAGCTTTTTCATAGATATCTCCCTGAATTGACAAAAAAGGCAAGAAGATAAATCACACTCAGTAATTTGCTAGACAAAGGCATCAGATGGGTACTCAGATATTGAATCTCAGCAGTACCACTTTTAGTCGGGCAACTAGACCAAACTTCATGCTCTGCCGTAAGCGCTTGCATTCCTCCTGCCCAAGCGCATGCAAATATAGAACAAAGAAAGAACAAGCAACTATTCTTAGCAACTTCTGATTAATGCAAACAGTATATCACATAAGGGTATAAATCCAGAATAAGATCTAATTGGTCAAACAAGCAAGCAACATACTGCACTTTATTATATCAAAAGCAAGCTGAATAAGATATGATATATCCGTGTTTGAAAAAACATACCCCCTTCGTCCCAATTTATTTGTCATTCTAGCCTTCAATATTTGTCCTAGATTATTTGTCATTCTCACATCCCATTACACCTTTCTCTCTTCCCAATTCTTCTCTATCTATATCTCTCTCCTAGTTTTCCGTTTACTGAACCTTTTCCAACCACCTTAATTCTTGTGCCCAACTCTAAAACGACATTTAAATTGGGACGGAGGAAGTATAAAGTTAGTACTAGTACAAAAGATAATTAACCTAATACCTTAATACAAATAACAACGAAAGAGTACTTAGTTGAGGATTAATTAGTGAAAAAATTGTATCTACAGTTAACAATATCAAAAATTTGTTCGTTCTGGAGACCTAAGGCATAGAAAAGTAACAAGCTGCATGGCATTGAAGCACGAGTACAGATTCCTTTTACCTCTGTAAAATCCTGATTTGAGATTGTATCCATTGTGATAATCTCCTTTTTATCCAAATTCAATATCTCAAGTGCATAATCTGTTGTCTTCTTACCAACACTGTATTGCTCGGTAACTTTATGTGTACCTGCATAAAGAGCCAAACCCTTGTTACATGCTCTCTCCATTCCCAAATTGATGCTGTTACAATACAGATCTGGTTCAAAATTAAACTAAACTTGTTCGCCTAACAACAACAATTTAGTAACGGATGACTAAGATTTAGCATTATAGGTCTGTACTCTGAAGGGGCACTAAAATTACCAAGAACTTTCACTAAGCGGTACATATCTTGCTTCTGGCCAAGTCCAGAAATTCTGATCCTCACAAAAGCACCAGCAATTTTGTCTGAGAATGCAGCCTTATCATCAATAAGATCTTCCATCAAGCTACGACGCAAGTAGATTAAATTGATATTATGCATGTCAATGGCTGCATAATCCTCTGGATTGGCTGTCAATTCTTGATTAATCTTATGAATCTTCCTCCTCTTATCAGAATCTAATTGAGCTGAATCTGGATTACTATCAGCATTTACTGCTGGATTTTCTTTCACATGAAAATGCATCTCCAAAAGCTTTAGCATCTCAAAATGAGCAACACGTGGTTTTCGAAACAAATTGTTGAGTCTTGCATCACAAATAACTTGGCTTCTCTTGCGCGGGTCACGGAGGTTATTCTGCTTTATATATTCAAGCAAGAGAATATGAACATCATGTTGGGAAATGTAAGAATTGTCACCATTTCGTACATGCCCAATGAATTCCAACAGCTCTGGTGAGGCCCATTTTGTGTCACCCTGCAAGACCATTCCTTTGGTTGGTAATCTGTTTGGTAAGCTTTCATAACCCTTAAATGAAATTTCATGCTTCCTTGCAGTTACACCCGCATCTTTTTGACGTTTCCGTCCTCGTCTCCCACAAGAATTGCTCTGTCTGCGTTTCCTTGAAGAGATGTCAAAACTGGCATCTTGGTCATTGTTTGCATGGTATAACTCATCAGACGATTCTGATTTCTCTCTCCTACTAGCAGTGGTAGGAACAATCCAACGGCTCTTGGCACTGATTAATTCTTCCAACGTTAAAAGGTGTTTCCCTTTCTGATCCAACCAGTATAACTTGAAAAGGTACTCCCAGCTCGTTTTATCATCAAAATCAACCTTGATCTGAAGCAGATAAAACATGATGACACTTATTAGTGGTAGCCCATAGAGAGGGACATGCAAGCAAGTCTAGGAGGTACAGGCATCAGTTCCTACAAACTGCCCAGTATCCAGTTAAACCAAGCGAGTGTAGGTGGGAACATATTTAAGAATATCACACGACTCTCAAGTCTCCTGAATGAGGATCAATGTATCTTCACTCCAGTTATAGGAAAACTGTATCTTAACTCCACATTGTTACAGTCTTCCTTCAAACTAAAACTACTTAAATGAACAGGGCCCTGTCAGTACAACCTAAAGCATCTATGCCGGATAAACTGTCTACTCAGCAAAGGCTACAACTTTATAATAAAAGTAACTGATCCTAGATTTAAAACATCAGGCTGTCAAATTATCTGAAGCAAGAACAAGGCATCACATAGCAAAGAAATGTAAAATACGCAGCACAGCAAGGGGTCCTAGACCAAAATCACATCAAACTAAAATAGATCAATAACAAACTAACTTGTTGTCTCGTTCTACTGTGTCCCAAATTGTCCTATAAGATTTAGGTTTCCAACATAAGTGGAATAATGAAAGGGCTAATTCATGATGAAAATGGCATAGATCTGGATATGGATCTGGCTGAAGCTTAAAAGTAAATCTTTGATCCACTGGTGATAATATATTTATATTCTGAAACAAGGGACCAAGAGCAGGATCCATGCCATTTCTAAGAAATGGAAGCATGTATCAGGATCAACAGCCATACCTTTGAACCACATTCATCTTGGGACTCTATCAGCAATATAGTGCCATAACAAGTATCACAGAAGCCCTTGTTCCCTCTAACAGCAAAAAAGTCGCCTTTTGTGATGCATCCTTTGCAGAGCGAGTATGTGCAGGTATAGCACATGTAGTGCGCTGCCTTTTCACAAATGCTGCATATGTGCCAACCTGACATGTGAGACATCAAGGAATAAGATGTTGAATACGAAACTACCACATCTTTGGAACATAGTGATCCATACAAGCATATATTCATCAAAATGATATGCTGCCAAATCTTGTTTGTCAGTCTCCCACCCAAATACGAAATACTACCAAAATGATAACTGACTAATTTATCACTCCCTCCGCACGTTGACTTTAACCGATAACTTTGACCATTTGTTTTATTCAAAAAAATAATTTAAATGTGTAAAATTAAAAAAATGCTTTAAAAACCTTAGTGATAAATCAAATCATAACAAATATATAATATTTCTCATGCATTTTTAATAAGATGAACAGTCAAAGTTGACATCAAAGTCAATGACGACGGAGGGAGTATTTATTTTTATTGGGATAACATAAATGAGTAGGAGTATCAATCATCAGTCTGTGGTTCGGCATTTACTCTTCTTTCAAAAAATTTCCTCATTTACTCTTCTTTCAAGCATTTCCTCATTTACTGTTCTTTCAAACACTTCCTTTTTTCTCAGCAACAATGACAAACCATAATTTCAAACTGTTCTTACATTGAAATGTTTTATTCATCTACTAACATCTAATTAAAGCATCCATGAAGCAGTACATGATAGAAACTACTGGGACACTAATCATAGAGAAGACACACAAATGCACGAGAATAGCTCACCACAATCCCACTTTACCCGAGCCTTGAAGAATGACTCGTCACGCTTGATGCATGCGGGGTGGTACACCTTGGGGCAACCCCTAATAAAGGGACAAAAATGAAACGTTTCAGCATGACCAAATTAAAACCAAACCTGCATTACGGGTTGATGAGGAGGAAACGCAACCGCTAATAATAACCACCATCAACGCACCTCCGATCGCACACGACGAGGTTCCCGCCATCGAAGCAGATGAAGCACACGACCTCCTCGTCCTTCGTCGCCGGCGTGGGCCTCGCGGGCGCAGCAGCCGCCGCAGCCGCCGCCGCACCGTCCGGGTTCTTCCGCGGCCTCCCTCTCTTCCTCTTCACCAGCGCCTCCGGCGCCGCGGCAGCAGCCTGCTGCGGCTGGGGCTGGGGCTGCGCCGCGGCGCCCATGATCGAGCCGAGGAAGTGCTGCTGGTCCTCAAAACCCTGCGCGTGGCGAGGCGGAGGCGGCGGCTCCTGCTTGGGCTGCACCTGCGGAGCCGAGCCGTGGTGGGCCGTTAAGGAAGGCGGCGGCGGGAGGCGGAGCTCGGGGGGCCACTCGGTCTCGGCGGGGGACAGCAGCTCGGCGCCCGGGCCCGTCCCGCCATCCATGGATTAGGCCCCCGGGCTAGTTCCAAAGCCCTAACCCTAGCTCACCCTCGACCACGCCGTCACCGTGGCCGCGCGCTCGTGAGCGTGCGCGGGCGAGCAGAAGGGGGGCTGGTTGGTGTACGACAGCGAGCGCGTGGGGGGAAGGAAGAGAAAGAGAGAGACGGAAAAGCTCGAAACGGGAAGGCGGGCAGGGGGGAAGGCGAGCTGGCGTGGCGAGTTGGCGTAAAAACGTGGGGTCTTTTTTCCGGCTAAAAAATCGCAGTGATTTTGGCCGGTTTCCACACCCTTTTTCTCTGGGTTCCGGGACGGGCGGGTCTGGGGCGGCGGTGCGTGCCAGGCCAGCCGTGCCCGAGCCAGCCAGCGGACCGATGAAATGGAGCACGGGACGGTGAAAGAAGAGGGAGCGGCACCACCACGACACCGATGGGGCCCGCGCTTTTTTCTGCGCTACGACGGTCCCCGTGCCTGTCGATGATGGCTCGGCGATTGGACTTAGACGTCAGCGGAGGCCGGAAAAGAGAGGAGAGGAGAGGCAGGGAGGCACGAGGAGTCGGGCAGGCGTTCGTGGACCTTGGCGTGGTTGGTCGCTGCAGTTATAGCTTCACCTTCACCTTCACTACACCAACATCTGGCGCGCGGGTTGTGACTTGTGAGAACCGAGGGCGAGGGCGAGGCCGAGGCGTGGTGCCGTCACCTGGCCTTGGCGTGCTTGCTGTCTTTGACCCGTGTCGCCGGTTGCCGAGACGGGCAGTTCGGTCTCCCGCGCCGCGCACCCTGGGATTCGGCCACGTTCTTCGCGCGCTTTTTCGGGTTCCCTTGCGGGCGCGCCGGGTGGCGTGGGCGCCTGCACGAAGACGACGCATGCTTCCTCTTCCTCGGCTCGTTATATCCGGGCATCCGGCCGCGAGCCCACGTACGAATGCTGAACCCACTTTGCGCCGGTTGCTCCAGTTGCGCATAACTACTGGCACCATGCTCAAACTTCTCGTCTTGGTGGTTCTCGTACTTGAGTCGTGACCACCTTCGCCGGTTTATTTTTTTGGGCGTGTGTTTTCTCCAGTTTTTGAGCATGCCTCCCCTCGCTGCATACCTATCTACAGGCAAAAGCATCCTTGCGAGAAAGGTGACGCCACAGCAGCCGCACAAAATTAGTTCTTTCACCTCACTGAATTTTCGCTTTTGCATGCGTCAGTTGTGTCTAGCTCAAAGCATCGTTTGTTTCTTATTAACAAAAAAAGCATTGTTTGATTCCCATACGCTTTCTAGTAGTAGAGGTAGTAACTAGTAAGAGGTAACCCATGCTGAGAAAGAAGTTGAGGACATGTTCAGAACATCAGTTGGACATCTAAATTGGTAATGGTCGCAAGACCAACTTTTGGAACGATCGATGGCTCCGGTGAACGGCCATACAGAGTATGGCGGCTGCTCTGTGCCATGTTGTTCAAGACAAGGTACTGCAAACAAGAACAGTACATGATGCCCTGCAGAACAACTAATACATCAAAGACATTACAGCCCCATGACCATCTCGGCCCTAGTTCAATACCTTGAGCTGTGGATAAAGATCCAGGACATTAATCTAGAACCGGACTTGAATGATACAGTCACCTGGCTTTGGACGGCCACGGGATGCTATACGGCGAAGTCGGCCTACAACAGTTTCTTCTTGGGTGGCCTCGACTTCGCAGGGACCAAACTCATCTGGAAGTCCTGGGCACCTCGGAAAACAAAGTTCTTCATGTACATTGCGATGCAACAACGGACATGGACTTCAGACCGTAGGTACCGTCATGGACTGCAGGATAATAACAAATGCGCACTATGCAGCCAAGAGGGAGAGACAATTGAGCACCCGCTATTACACTGCTCGGTGGCACCACAAATGTGGTGGCAGATGCTTATTATCTTCCAGAGCCGCTTCACCATGAACGCTGCTGCCATCGTTGACACATGGATGTCCCTCCGCGCAGGCCTATGCAAGGAGGGAAAAAAGGGGATAGATACCGGCTTCATCCTGATATCCTGGAAACTTTAGAACGAAAGGAACAACAAGGTGTTCCAAAACGAAGCAGCAAGCGTGCCTCAGATTGTCCGAGGGATCAAAGATGAAGCGAAGATATGAATTGAGGCAGGCGCAAAGAATTTTGGTCGTTCGATGACAGCGACCATCTCTTCTAGACGGTAGTCTTGTACCATGTGATTCAACTCTAAACCTTGTAAGACCTCTGGCGGCCGACAAAAAGCGGCGCGCGGCTTGTAAGGTCGTCGATCAACTTCTTCTTAATACAAAAATACGCAACTCTCCTGCGTATTCTCAAAAAAAAGTAAGAGGTAACCCCATCAGGTACAACGTCCCGTCTACCGTATGTGTAGTTGTGTGATCTATGCATATATATGCATGGGACATTAAATGAAGTTTTTTTGGTTTTCAACTTGAGCGTCCGCCGGTCTCCGAACGAAAACGATGGGGGGTTACCGTTTGGTGATTCACCGATGGCGACCGGTGATTGTTGCGTCTGCGTCGAGTGAGATGTTAGTAGTATAACCAACTTTTGATTGAGAGGACTTAGTGACTCTGTCCTTTAGGGGTGCGTTTGGTTCGGAGTCTAAGAGGGATGGGACAAAGTCATCCCTGGACAGAAAGGACAGAGTCATCCCCTATAATGTTTGGTTGGAAGGATGAGTATCAGGGATAGACTCATCCCCAATAATGTTTGGTTGGGTGGATGAAGAAGGACAAGGGCGAGGATCGAAGGGTGACGGCGTGCGCCGGCACGCGGGTGAGGGTCAAGGGGTGACGGAGTCACACGGGCAAGGACGGCAGGCGGGCGCGCGCGCGGGCGACGGCGACGGCGACGCGCGCGAGGGCGGTGACGGTCATGGGTGAGGGCGGCGGGCGAGGGCCGTGCGAGTGGCGAGGGCGGGCGCGGGCGACGGCGGCGGCGGTCGCGGGCGAGGGAGGCGGGCCGCGCGAGGACGGCGGCAGGGCGCGCGAGGGCAGCGACTGGCGGCGGGCGTGGGTGAGGGCGAGGGCGAGCGTGGGCGAGGACGCCGGCGGGCCGCGCAAGTGGCGAGGGCGGGCGCAGGCGACGGCGGCAGGCCGCGCGAGGGCGGCGGCGGCGCGCGTGAGGGCGGCAGCGGCGGCGGTCGCGGGCGAGGGCGGCGGCGGGCGTGGGCGACGGCGGCGGGGCGCGCAAGTTCGGCGGCGGGGTGCGCGAGGGTGGCAGTGGACGCGCCCGCGCGGGCGAGGGACGAGGCTGTCCGCCCATTTTTGGAGGATGAGTCTATCCCGCATCTGTGAAGAATATTCCTTTGACGCCGTCCCTCGTCCCCGAACCAAACACTATAACGAAAGATACGTCTATCTCTATCCCTCTTCGTCCTCTCCTATCCCTCCAACCAAACACACCCTAGATCGTGGATGATGAAACCTGCTTCTATGTGCTTCTTGCGTGTCGATGAAGAAGGAAAGACCGCGCACGTCTGGTCCATAAGAAAATTGAACAAAACAGACCAGCGGAAAGAGATTAAAGTACAATGAAGGAAAAAATTGTTTGATCTCTGAGGAGCTCAGGGAATATGACACTGGTTATTGGCAAGCATACTCATGGGTTTGCTCAAAGGACCACTGTTGAAGGAGCATTCAAGCCCTGTGTAAGATACATGCTGCTCTCTCTAGCTCAATCCTCGTATCTTAAATAAGGATTACAAGTCTCAAACGTTTCATCAGTAACATTATGAAGCTTTCTATAAAGTTCATTTTTGGAACGACCAAACAAATGATTATTTTTTTCGAACAATTGGATGTATATGGCCAACGCCATGTTACTAAAGGATCTACAAATCTACATTTGCTCTCCCCACAACTTAATAACACGAAGTTACCACGCCCTGCATAATAAAAAAGAAGAAGAAGAAGATCTGCACCAGATCAGAAATTGAAGCGCATTCAGAACGCAATGAAGTTGTGCAGATGCGCTTGTATCTCGAGTCCCTAGAGATCCATACCCTTACATTGATGATGGTTCTTGGCATTGCGAGAGCCACATGTCAATGTGCTTGGTGATCTGCTCTCTTACTGTTCCCACAGCTGCTGGGGATGAACAGTTTGAAGCGTCCCCTGAGTTGTGTGAAACATGTGAGAGTTCTCTTATGGATTAAAAATAAAGATGACTTAAATATGTGAACATTAGTGTCATGTTCAAATGCGTCATCTTCAGAAATATCAAGATCAGTACATTAATAAAATCATAACAGGCTTTATGGGCCGCAGAATATTTTGGCCTACCTTCAATCTGGAAAGGACTTTGAGGACAACCTCTCAAATCAGTACCATGTCCACAATTTCTGCATTTGATTATGTACGATGGCACTGCATAGTACCACAAACATCTCAGAGTTGTATGCACGAGATTATTAAGACAGATGAAGCTACAGTGTAATAGTAGATAGAAGTTCCAAGGGCTCACTGTCTCTTGATGATTTCTGTTTGGACGCATGACGCCAAGGATCTTGAGAGCCGTTTGTAAACACAATTCTAGAAGCTGCAAATATTTAATTGAGGGAGCATCAGAAAAAACAGGGAGAATAGGAATGTTATAATAGGAAAGCAAGGCAAGGCAACAACAAATATTTAATTGAGGGAGCATCAGAAAAAACAGGGGGAATAGGAATGTTATAATAGGAAAGCAACAAGGCAACAATGGTATGCTTGCAGTCACTTTGCACTAACAAAGGAAATTTTGAGGCTCCTCCTCCCGCTTCAGGCTTCATGAGTGTACCGAAGGCAAGGCAGGTGTGTGGCACTTTATGGGCACAGATGAAATAATGATTGCAAAGCTCCTAACTTCACAGATTGAAATGATAAATGCATAGATAAATCAAAGGTAGCTAGTAAGACAAACCAGCAATGCTTGTGCCTCCGTAATATAAGTTTGTCATGAACACATCAGGGTAAACGCCTTCCCCAAAAACATTCTTACATAGGTCCAAATGGTACCTGACGGTACAGAAAGTGGTACAAACAAAAATGGTTATGCACGGACCCATGAGGATTGCTTCATCCACAAAAATGCAGGGAATATACAGCTGCACGAATGTGGTTGATCCACACTGTACCTAATAGGAGAGGCATAAAAAATACAGTAATCAGTATGCTGTAGTACTTCAATCTCTTTTTTATGCAAATACTTCAATTCCATGTTATGGAGTATGCAAGAAATGTAATGATAAGTTTATGTAAACACTATTAGGAATAACCAGAACATCAGATGCTCTAAATGTACGCAATCTTGAATGTAAATCAAATATACAGGATGTAAAATAGTTAATGCTACCTTGTATTGATCCTTGCAGAACGAACACTATCAGTTTTGGGTGCCACTTGAAAGTAGGCCACCTCGCTGCAAACTTGGAACCACCAGAGTCTAGAACCTAAAGCCAATAGTAACACATGATAGGAACATATGGCTATGTTGCTTTTCAATAATAAACAAACACATTTTCTACTGTAAACAACAAGAAGGGTAATCATTACTAGAATCATCAGGTGTTGTGTTCTTCAAAGTCTCTTGATCATAAGAAGATACTGGTGTGTCCATTTCTTTTATGTAAAATTCTTTGACAAACTGAGCATATGTCTCCTGCAAAACAAGTAACATGGCAGTCAAACGTTTGAAAGTGTTCTGATTTCCTTTACAAATTGAGCAAGTTCTCATAAACCAGCATCAGGAAGATCAAAAGCTTGAAACTCATGCATGCATTTAAAAAATATTGCTAAAATATTTCAAGAGAAACTGTTCTAAAATAGTGAAAAAGTGTCAGACATGAAGGAAAAAAAATCATGCATTGGTCTCTTTGAATAGAAATCTGCAGAATCTACTAAAAAAGGGCAGCTCAGGGTGCACGGAAGGGCTCAACCACTTTGGGTCTTTTTTACACAGTGCATTTCTGCAAGTACTTTGCCTCTTCATAGAAGTACTTTGGCTGCCTTTTATTTTCTATTATATGTAGTGTTGTTTCTTTGCTTTCGCTCAGCTAGATTCTATAGATGCCTAAGAACCAACTAACAAGAAAAGCTAAGGTATGATCTCAGAAGTAAAGGGACGCACCACCAAATTTTTTCCATTCTTCTTTGCATTTATAAGAGGAGAGCACACGGCATCAGGATGCCCATACTGGAACTGCAAAATATAGCATAGCCTCAATAATCACAGAAGAAAATTTGAGGCGACAACACTTTTATTTTACTGGAAACAACACTACTGAAAAATTATCTCGTGCATACTGCTTCCGCTGCCGCATCTGCCAGTAAGTACAGGAAGTCATCGTCTCGCAACTGCATGTAAAGATTAGAAGCAATTTTTTATGCTGAAAACGCCTCAAAAGTCACAAGTCCTTAAACGAAGGAGTTACCTTCTCTGCTCCAAACAAGGCCTTCACTGAGCCACTGTCAGACTGAAGCCGTTCATCGATAAGTTTAGTTACTTCCTGAAGGGCGGCTTTGCACTCAGGGCCTGCCGATTCTCCAACCTACGAAAAGGAGAACATCCGAAATGGGATGAAATTAAGTACTAGATAAGATCAGAAAGTGCCACCCCTTCCATTCTAGTTTTACACAGAAAGAGCCACAAAGTCCGTGCATCAATATGACCAACCTGCTTGTCAAAGTCAGTGTAGTTGTACACAGCTAGCACCACACCTGAGCTCGCAAGGCTCCCACAGGTCAGGTGGGGTAACTTGAGTCTGAACCAGGCGCTGAGAGCCCCGGAGTAAGACACTCCGAAGACGAACCATGGGTTGTCAAATCCCGAGCGGTTGTACCGAGCATTCAATGATTCCTACAACAACGTGGCGAGAAATTAAAACACTCGATTGCAGACAAAGACTAATCAGGGAGCAAAATTGCCAGTGCAACCTGAATGTACTGCCGGAAGACGGCCAGGTCGAACAGTGCCTGCTTCGAGGACAGGAACCGCAGGTTCTCGGTGGTGAGCTCCTTGAAAGGGGAGCTCTTGCCATAATACCGGTGCTCCGGAGTCACCACCGCGGCGCCGAACTTCTTGGCGAGTACCTGCGCAGTGGCAACAGGCGCAGTTCACTTATTCAGCACAAGGTCGAGATGGCGGCAGGCAGAGGAGCGCGTGTCGTGTCGTCCAAATGGAAGGCGACTCACGGCGAGGTAATCGTTGGGGATGCCGTTGCAGGAGGACTCGCCGCAGATGCGCAGGAAGACGGGACCGTCTGGGGTGCGGTGGTGGTCCAGGAACTCGAAGTAGCGCTGCTTGAACCGCCGGTGGTCCTGCAAGGCGAGCTTCGCTGGTTAGGTAGTCAGGAGTGCACGGGTACGAGTCAACCTGTTCGATCCTCGCCAGACACGGCAAGGTTTCGAGACTCGAGCTCGAGAGGCGGAGGACACTTACGGTGGGGGAGAAGTGGTCGAGGCGCTGGTTCATCCACCGCTCGTCCTTTGTCAGGTACCTGCTGGCGGCGGCGAGCGGCTCGGCCGCGTCCGCGAGTCGCGCAAGGAGGAAGGCCAAGAGCAGGGAGACGAAGCGAGCGCGCGACGACCTCATCGTCTCCGATCGAGTCGCCGAGAAGCCTACCTTTCCGGTTCCGGCGTCTCTGTTCTGGGACCCTCCCTGATCGGCGTCTGGGTCAGGTTTTGGACTACAAGCGACGGGGGACTGTCCGCCGATCCGATTGCGCATGCTGACAACTGACTGGATCGAACCCCGCGGCAAGCAGAATGGGCGCCGGTATAGCTGGCTAAAACGACCGGCAAAGAGCACAGTTTTTTTTTAACCGGTTGAAGCATGGCCCGGTACGATTTGAAACGGGTCTGTGCTAGTCCGTGGAACGTTAAGAATCGTGCTCAGGCCTCGACCTCAAGTTTGTGGGTCGATATGACACGGCCCGTATAAGTGTCGATCAGGTTGGCGGCTCGCGTAACCCATAAGAACCATGCCACTCCAGCATGGCTCGTTTTTATTTTATTTATTTAATATATTTTTTATTAAAAATTATCAATTTAAATAAAAAAATAAATATATTAAATTTATTCAGGCTACAGGCTAGCTTGGCACGACATAGCCCGTTTATAAACCGGGCCAGCCCGATCCATCAAAACCAGGCCATGCCGTGCTTTGGGCCTAGACGTTTCGTACCGGGTTGGCATGGCACGGCCCGTTTATGAAAAAGATCGTGCCGACCCAGTTATAAAAAAACACGGTCCGGTTTAGAACCGTGCCGGACTGGCCCGGCACGGTCCATTGGCTAGGTATAGGCGCCGGAATGCGCCGCAAAGATCACTAGAAAAACTGATTCCACAAAAAATCACAACAATTGAAAATTTTTTATCTGAGGAGTAAAAAATGACGCGATTAGGAATGACCCATCAACAAAATGATCGTGATACTGATGGATGACGTGTGCTGACCATTCCATCCTCTTGGAACAAAAAAACAACACTTGCTCCCCCGTCTCACTTTAAAACAGAGCACGCCGAGCAGTTTGGAGGCGCTCTTATTCAATTTGTTCCGTTTAGCCCACGATTTGATTGCATTTAGTACATATCATGATGCGGTCAACTGATTAAAAACTTCAAGAGCCTTGAGGTGGCCATTCCGTCACGTCTCAACTCTGTTGTAGTATACTACTGTATTACAAAAACCTATTGCTCAGAGGTATTAACAGATGCATGATATTTTAATTCCGAGGCTTGGTTTATCACTCATCTGGCTGTATACCCTGTAGTGTTGTACGTACCCATATTTGCCGTAGCATTTTATGCTCGGTAGCTGGCACGGACAATCAAAAAGTAGCTATGTTCCACCCATTTCCCAACGAGGGCTCCTTGTCATGTCCTGAAATAAAGACAGCGCAACAATGTTTTAGGTCAAAATTGAACAAAAACTGAATGGCAGATGGTGTTGCTCCACTTCATAATGCAAAAGGTCAGAGTGAAAATTATGGAAGCTTAGGATAGAAATTAGTAAGCCATCAACCACAACACATGTCCAACATGAAGAAAGCCCCAAAACTGACCTTGATCTTGACATTGTGATAGCCAGAGGTCAATGTGACCCTCTATCTGCTTCCTTACTTTGTTCAGAGATTCTGGCGGTGAGCATTTGGATGAATCGCCTGGTCAATACAGAATACAGCAAACAGCTCACAGTTGCGTTCAGTTATAAATCAAACAAATTTTATATTAGAAGTCATCTGATCCTAAGATGGCACAATGAAAGCAAAATTTTTAATTCAAAGAATCAGACTTCCCTGTGCTACTATAATAAGAGTAGTTTTCGAATGTAGATCTACCTTCAATATTTGAAGGAGCTTGTGGGCATCCAGAGAGATCACTGCAGTGTCCGCAATTCTTGCATTCAATTAAGTACGAAGGCACTGCATTCATTGTAAGACTTTACTAAGCCTAGTAGTGGTACTGGGGAGCAAAAAGGTGTATAAAATCTCGTTATCATTGCCCATAGTGAACAAAAAGATAGGACACAACGAAACAGGTAAATGGTTAGAGAATGAAACTAAAATTGTTTTACTTTCTTCTGATGATTTCTGCTTGGAAGCATGGCGCCATGGGTCTTGAGAGCCATTTGCGAAAACAATTTTAGAACCTGCAAGCATTTGACATATATTAAAAAAATACATAAAATTCTGACAAGCAGATACCACTATAATGTAAAATCTAAATAATTATGCCCTTACCATAGTGTAAATCAAACATAGGAAAGACCAACCGATAGTTTCCTAGAATAGAAAATAGGGTATATCCTATTATAGGAGATATGAGGCCATTGACCTATTTGGTCTTTCACCTACAAAAGTTTATCGATCCTGAACTTATACACTTGTCTGCTTAGTGTGCCTCAAACATTCATGCATCACAACACTGCTGTGCTAATGAAACGTTGGAAGTGCAATCTCTTAACAAATGAAACCAAGGTAAAATTCTCATAATTCATGGCAGTTTCTTTCATTCATTTGTATGAAAATACAGATCAGAACCATCCAAGAACAGTTATTTTTTACAATCAAGAACGAGAGGTGGCTCATTTTCAATGTTCAGAAAGCAAAATGAAAGAGACTTGGCTGGGGCATGCCTCCATCAGATGAATGGGTAGGGCTGTCACGAGCAGGGGAGACGGGGTTGTTTGTCGGCACAGATCGCCGGAGATAATACTTAAACGAAGTAGTTGGCCTTGGCCCTGAACCTCGCCAGCGCGGAGGAGCCGTGATGGCGGCTCTGAACCACGCACCGTCGAGGCAGGTTATAGAGGCTAAGCCTAATGCAATTCCCAAGCTACTATGCCTGATCGGCTGGCCTGCTTATAAGGGCGCAGTCCAACCTACTCCTATCGAAAACAAGTCCCAATTGAATACGATCCTAAAACAAATTGGAAACTAATCTCTTGTAGTTCCTGCCTGTTACGCCTTTGATATTGACGTCTCCACATGACATGCCCAACCCCCCCCCCCCCCCCCCCCCCCCGCGCCGGACAATCAGCTCATCCGCGAGCTGAAAATCAGGGTATAGACTTCTGAATTCATCCAGCTCCACCCAAGTTGCCATTCACCTTTGGGAATCCCTCCACAAAGTCCATGACCACGTCCGACCATACTGCCGATGGAAGCTGCAGGGGCTGAAGCAAACCGGCGGGGTGAAGACGTTCGCTCTTGTTGCGTTGCCAAACGGGGCAGGCGCGCACAAACTCCTGGACCACCCGTCGATCCTCTGGGGTGTGAAAATCTGCTCGCAGCCTGTGAAGCGTTTTCTGGAACCCTTCGTGACCAGTACCGTGTGCATTTGATAATAGTGATGCCAACTGTGGCGAAGATGATGGAATGTAGACACGGTTGTTGAATGTTACGAGATCATCCACTAGCGCCCATCTTGCGTCCCGCGCACCGGCATTGATCTCATCGCACAGGGCTACAGTGATGGGTCCGATGCAAGTTCTTGGCGAAGGTCATCGAAGAGCTGGAAGGATGGTAGGGAGAGTGCCGCCAATTCCGCCTCAGCGTCCGCTACAATGTTCGTAGCACCTGGCTTGTATTCGACACGAAAGTCGAAACCCAACAGTTTGCTTGCCCATTGATGTTGGGGAATTGTCAACAAGCGTTGATCTAGCAGAAACTTCAAACCTAAGTGGTCAGTGCGTACCACAAATGTTCGACCCCAAAGGTACGCGCGCCAATGGCGAATTGCTAGCACCAAGCCAATGAGCTCGCGTTCATAGGCTGCTAGCTTGGCGTGACGTGGCACAATCTACTTGCTGAAGAAAGCCAATGGGCCGCTACATTGGTGAAGCACCACGCCAAAGCCAAAACCCGACGCGTCGCACTCCACAATGAACTCCTCATCGAACGCCGGTAGCTGCAGAACTGGAGCCGATGTCAGCGCTTGGGGAGTGAGCGAAACGCCTCCTCGGCCTCAGGTGACCACCGAAACCCTTCCTTCCACAGGAGCTTGGTGAGGGGCGCGGCTACTGCGCCGTAATCTCGGATGAATCTCCTGTACTACCCGACGAGTCCCAGGAAGGCACGTACGGCCCGCACCGTTCGCGACACCGGCCAGGAAAGCACCGCCTCCACCTTCTGTGCGTCCATGGCGACCCCCTCGGCTGAGATGATGTGACCGAGGTAGGCCACCGAGCGTTCGCCGAAGGAGCACTTGGAGCACTTCAAGAACAAGTGGTGCTCCCGCAAGGCTGTGAAGACCGGCGAACATGGTTGAGATGTTCCGACCATGACGAGCTATAGATTAATATGTCATCAAAAAATACAAGCACAAACCGACAGAGGAAGTCCGGAGCACTTCATTCATAAGGGCTTGGAACGTGGCCGGTGCGTTGGTGAGGCCGAACGGCATGACGAGGAACTCGAACAGGCATTCATGTGTGCGGAACGCTGTCTTCTCCACATCATCTGGGTGCATACGGACCTGGTGGTAGCCCGAACAGAGATCTAGCTTGGTGAAGAACATGCCCCGCAGTTCATCCAACAACTCTTCGACCACCGACATCGAAAACTTGTCCTTGATGGTCGTCATTGAGCACGCGGTAGTCGACGCAGAACCTTCAGCAATTGTCTTGTTTCTTCACCAATAGCACCGGCGCCGAGAACGCCGATGAACTCGGCCGGATCAAAAACCTTGCTGCAGCATCTCGGCGCATTGCTTCTCCAATTCTGCTTTTTGTGCATGCGCATAGCGATATGGGTGCACCGCGACAGCATCCGTTCCAACTAGCAGGGGGATCCGATGACAACGATTGCGCTCAAGAGGTAGACCAGAGGGAACCTGGAACAATGAATCGAAGGCAGTCAACAAGTCCTATAGGAAATCACCTTCGACGGACGCGATGGCTGGGACCAGCGATGGTGTTGTAGAGCCAGTCCACAAAACGCGGCGACCGTTCCGGACGAATGCCATGGTGTGTCTACGGAGGTCCCACACGATTGGCCCTAGCGACTCGAGCCACATGACGCCGAGGATCATGTCGTATGTGCCCAGGGACAAGCCGTAACAGCTGATGTCGAAGTCCTCATGGCCGATGCCAATCTGCAGCTTGTCGCAGTGGCCCGAGCTCCGGATGTGGTCCCCGTTGGCCACTGCAACATTGAACCCGGTGTTGTTTAGGAGGTTGATGCTGGCCCGTGCTGCTACCCTCGTGTCAATGAAGTTGTGCGTTGAGCCAGAATCGAGCAGAGCCGTAAGGAAAGTGTTGCCGACTGCAATCCGTGCGTGCATTGTTTTCCCTGAGCGAGGAAGGATGCCGGTGAACGTGGAGATGGATATGACCGAATCGGTCAGCGTCTCATCCGGGCTCTGCTCATAATCATCATAAGCCAGCTCGATGACGAACAAGCGCTTGCAAACGTGCTTGTGAGCCAACGTGTATGGTTCGTCACAATGGAAGCACGTGCCCGCTCGCCTGCGCTCGGCTACCTCCATCGGCGACAACTTCTTGCGCGTCAAAGCCGCCGCCGATGTCGTGCCGATGACGCCGTGGCGTCGCATTTGTCGCCGTGATCCTAGGTTGCGCGCGGATCGGGCGCTGGTGGTGCCGGCTCCGGCTCCAAGCGTTGCTCATACACCCGTGTCCGTGCAAGCATGATAGCTTCACTATGCGTCTTTGGCCGCTGAAGGGCCACATCTATTCGCAGCGGCTTGCGGAGTCCCATAGTGAAGAGTTGGATCTGTTTTTCCTCGTAACAGATATGGCACGGCAAGACAACGCGAGGAAGCGGGTGCAATAGTCGTCAATGGACCCCTCTCGCCGGAGTTGCGCCAAATCGCCGAGGGGACTGTCCGTCAGGGGTGGACCAAAACGGGCATTGACCAGCGTGACAAACTGGTCCCACGTCGTCGGCCCGCCGTTGAGATAAGCCAGGCCAGAGGATCGCCCATGCCGTCGTACTTGGGAAACTCCAGCTTGTGGAGCGTCGGCAAGATGTCGTCGCCCTCGTCGTCACGCGGTTGCTGCATTGTTGTTTTGCGTGGCACCCTGGATTCGCCGTCCGACTCGGTGCTCGGCAGCCCCTGTTCAAGCCTAATGAGAGCCAGGTAGAGTGCCGCCTGTTGTTGGCCCTGATCTTGCACTCGCTGTTCCAGGGAGGACAGCTTCTCCGCCACGCTGTGAAGCGGCTGGAGGAGGCCCTCCAGGGCTGCGAACCTCTTGGCTAGATCATCCACCGTCATTGTGCTTGTTATCCCCTTGTCGTTGTTACCGCCGTCGCCCATGGTGGGATGAACCTGCGTCACTGACACCAAGTTGTCACGGGCAGGGGAGACGGGGTTGTTCGTCGGCACAGATCGCCGAAGATAATACTTCAACGAAGTAGTTGGCCTTGGCCTTGGACCTCGCCGGTGCGGAGGAGCCGTGATGGCGGCTCTGAACCACGCACCGTCGAGGTAGGTTATAGAGGATAAGCCTAATACAATTCCCAAGCTACCTATGCCTGATCCGCTGGCCTACTTATAAGGGCGCAGTCCAACCTACTCCTAATCGAAAACGAGTCCTAATTGAATACGATCCTAAAACAAATTAGAAACTAATCTCTTGTTGCCTGTTGCGCCTTTGATATTGACGTCCCCACATGACAAGGGCAGTGTATGAAAGAGGGGGGAACAAAGTAGGGCCGGACCTGCAATCCCTGTGCCTCCATAGTATAGGTTCGTCATGAAGACATCTGGGTAAACTCCTTCCCCAAAAACATTCCGGCACAGGTCCAAGTGGTACCTAGTAACAAAACCACGTAAACCAAAAATGAATAATGAAAAGTAGAAAATCCTTTCCCAAAACATTCCAGCGCAATCCAAAATGATACCTAGCAAACCACAAGGGCACAAATATGAATACAAAATCTAGAAACATAATCACATAAGAACCAAAAGACTAACTGGCAGATCGTCATCGGTAAACTTAGACAGCATTCGACATCGCATAATTGACTGAGGAAATGCATTGTCATCTTCACGTTGTGATAACAAAGGATCCATGTTAAAAAAAGAATTGTAACCAGCGAAGCATAAAAATAGTAACCTTTCATCAATCTTTGCAGAACGGACACTATCATTTTTTGGTGCCACTTGGAAGTATGCAACCTCACTGCAAACTTGGTACCACCAAAGTCTATAGGCTAAACAATATCAATAGCAGAAAGTCAGTTACAGTATGCCTGAAAATAGAGAGCATGCATACTAGTCCACTTCAAATTATCAAAGTACGATATTTCGTTAAAACTAATAAAGAATGGGTTGGCATTTACAGGATTCAGCAGGAGTTGTGTTCTTCAAATACTGCTGATCATATGCTGCTACTGATGACCCAAATTTTCCAATGTAATAATCTTTCACATAATGAGAAAATGTTTCCTGCACAATTGAAGTCACTAGAACATGACTGATTTTCCAGAAAGTTAGGGTAGCACAGATGGAAAAAATAGTAAGGGTCTAATTCGTTAAAGAAGTAATATGGCGATGGTTTTCCTCAATTCTTATATGAAGAATCGTGCTTCCATATGATGGTACTACTTACCACCAAGTCTGTACCGTTCTTCTTTGCTTCAACTAGTGGGGAGCACAGGACATCAGGATTACCATATTGGAACTGCAAATGGTGCAGGTTTTCAGTACAGCAGTTGTTTCCAATAGACAATTATGTAAAAAGGATATATGGCCTATAGTGAGCCTACCGCAATAGCAGCAGCATCTGCCAGTAAGTAGAGGAAGTCACCGTCATTTTCTAACTGCAAAGATTTCCAAAAGGATTCATGAATATGAAGGTCTATAGATAACCCAAGTTGATGTAACCGGTAATTAAAAGATATTGTCATGAACCATTAGTAGCCCAGTTAAAAACTTAGCTATCTTTTAAGGGCATGACAAAAACCAACAATAGTTCGTTAGGATAGATATGTTATGTTGGAAACAGTAGAAACAAAATGTTGTCATTGACTTTTTTTTTTGCAAATAAATGTTGTCATTGACTTGGATGTTCTATGCCTCAATAGTATCCGATACAATGTGTACTGGTCACCTGCACCAGCTATATTATGCTAGATTGCACAAGAGTCTATTTGCCATCTATGTTAAAATTAGCATGTTCGTTTTAGGAACATCAGTATATTTATATGACACTTCATAGTTGTTCTTCTTCTATCAGGTTTCTACATGCCATGACCATTCATACAAGATTCGATAACTCCATGAGAAAATGGTTGAATTTAAAATTAATAACCAGTTGTAAACGAGATCGATTGGAAACTTATCAAACCAAAAGAAATACAGTCCACGTCAGATGAAGGATTACCAGTGGTGCCCCAAACAACTGCTTAACTGAGTTGCGTCCAGACTGGAGCTGCTTATCAACAAGTCTTGTTACTTCTTGAAGCGCTTCTTTGCATTCAGGACCAGCAGACTCCCCAATCTTCAGCGATGTGGATCACATACAAAAGTAAAATTTAGATGGAGCCCAAGTTTCAAAGATTCTAGCATGAATTAGGATATGCAATTCTGCATTCACCAACCTGTTTGTCAAAGTCAGTAAAATTGTGAACAGCAAGAACAACACCGGAGCTTGCAAGGCTTCCACAAGTTAAGTGAGGAAACTTCAATCTGAACCATGCACTGAGTGCTCCAGCATAAGAACCTCCAAAAACAAACCAAGAATTGTCTCCTCCAGTGCGATTATACTTGGCATTCAGCGTTTCCTTCACATGACAGAAGAGGAACTCAGAACATGAGAGTATCATATGCTGATGACAGACAATAGTAACTATATACACACACACCTGATAGTACTGACGAAAAACTGCAAGATCAAACAAAGCCTGCTTTGATGACAGGAACCTTAGGTTTTCTGTCGTCAAACTCTCAAAAGGAGAACTCTTTCCATAGTATCGATGTTCAGGAGAAACCAATGCCGCACCAAATTTCCTTGCCATCACCTAATAAGAACAATCCATCCCATATGTCTGAGTTGGAGTTGTTGCAGAGATTCTGATGCATAAATTACTAATTGTAGCTAGTGTGTGCATTAAATAGGATAATAGCTAAAAAGTGTTAAGACACTATAATCATCAAACTCACAGCTAAGTAGGTGTTTCCAATGCCATTGCATGTAGCTTCTCCACATATATACAGGAAGACCGGCCCATTTGGAACCCGGAAGTAATCAAGAAATTCATAATAACGCTGTTTGAATTGACGATGGTCCTGTAAAGTATAACAACAAGAACAAGTTCAGGCTCATGCATGCAACAAACTACATCTTAGTTTTATTTTGAGTAAAAAAAAAAATCTGGCCAAACAGTTCCAAGCTAACTAAACATCAGAATCTCCCTACAATTAAGGTTTCGGAATCCCACTGGATCGAAAATGCAAAGGTAATGAGAAAAGGGTGCTCATATTTCACGGCGTGCAGCAAGTCCACCCGCCCCACAACCATGCTTAGAACCAAGGCATCAAAAAGTTACTAGGCACCTGATCTGATCCTATCACTGACTCACTGATTATAGAACTTAGAGACACTGCGTACGGGCAGAGCCATTGTTTATTGCAGTTCAAGGTTGCAACGAATGCTGAGGATCTGAGTACAGGAAAATAGTGCTACCAAAGGTATCCACGTATGGAATGCTCAGTTTGCACAAAGTATTCAATCCAAATGCTGAAAGCTACGATCCACCATCTATAGAGCTCTACATGTTCATTAATTTAGTGTGACCTCGTAGCGGAGCTTTCTTCCGTGAGTTGCCTACAATCCTACAGAGGGGAATCCAAGCTCGTCCGATTCCCAATTTCCCCACAGTCCGAATGACTCAGAAGAAATTCGAAGTGGAAATAATCCAATTCAAAGGTGATAAAATGCGAGGGACAGTGGCACGGCTAAGAGACTTTACGGTGGGGTTGAAGTGATCCAGGGTTTGGCTCATCCAGTGCTCGTCCCGCGTCAGGTACCTGTCGGCGGCGCCGCCGAGGTGTCCGCTGCCGCTCTCAGGAGGCGGGAGCCAGAGCCCGACGGCCTCGCTGCCGCGCGCGAGCAGGACGATGAGGGAGGCGATGGCGACGAGCTGCGTGGTGCCGGAGGTCGACCCCATCGCGGATTCCGTTCAACTGCTGCTGCTAAGCTCCGGAAGCGGAACGGAAGTGGAGGCGAGCGGAGCGAGCAAGTTAACAAAATGCGTGGAAGCAGCGAAAAGCGTAAACGCCTTTCGCGTGAGAGAATTCCGTAACCGCGCTCGCGACACAGATGTGGATAATTCCCTCTTTTTTTAGGAAAAAAGAAGGGTTTTTTAAGTCATTCCAAATGGACGAAAACCAGTTAACTTTTTGGAAAGTCAAGCGTGCGGGTCCAGTCCATCTGCAGCGGACGGCCCAGGGCAACAAATAGAGAAGGAGGTCACAAACGTAGGGAGCAAGAACACGGAATAATGTGAAATTTTACTGTTGATGGAAACCACACTGATGAATAACATCAATTAAAAGTACATCAACACACTTAGCAAATAGAGTTAGGCTAAATTCCTTAGAAAGCCCCATTACCACGGGTGGAGCCAGGGTAGGGAGGCAAAGGGGGCAGCCGCCGTGGGCCTCCTCCGTAACATTTCTTTTCATAGTTTAGAAAATTTAGTGACATATTTTATATTTAAAAATCTAGAGGACATCAACTTTTAATTTCATCATGGGCCTCTGAAATCAATAGACCGATCCTGGGTGGAGCCAAGGCATTTCGTTGAGCTCAACCCTAACAACTTCATGAAACATGAATGGAAATTAGTGTTCCTTTGATACATTGCATGCACGACGACATAGAGAGACCGTGACGGACTCCCAATGGTGTAGTGGGTTGGCTTCACTCCCACTACCAATTACATGAATCTTTCTTCAGGAGAAATATTACCTTTAGTATCTTCATCTTCAATGGGTGTAATACATGACCAAACTTTTTAAACTATTGGTGCGTGATCATACATAAGCTTTGGAAATAAAAAAAAAATCAGACATGGACACATACACAAAGACCTGTCCGTTATTTTTTTCATTCCGACCGTCTCATTCCCTCACTACTCTGGCCGCCAAAGTTCGGTAAGTTTGAATTTGCATCAACAGTTCGAAGAAGGCACGGCGCAGCGAACCAAAACACGGTGCTAAACGTCTCCCGTCAAAATTGTGGAAGAAAAAACAAAAGGCAGAGAGAGGCGGTCGACGACCGGACCCGCCACCGCCGCCGCTGCCAAGCGCGTGCGTGCGCGCAGGCCCCGGCAGCGAAACGGACAAGCGCGGCATCGAGGGGGCAGAGCATCCGCGCTGCCGCGCCAGGACCAGACCGGCAGTATACGTCGAAGTAGTAGGTGACCGGTGTCTCGGTTGGTCGCTAGCGCGCTGCCGCGGCCGGGGCCAGAAGGCCGGGCCGCCCGGCGCCACCACCGCAATATTCCCAGCTTCCCCTGTCCCTACCGCTCCGTCCGTGTCACGTCAGTCGTATTCCGGCGCGCGCGCCCCCGCGCGCACACGTAACGTACGGGCGCAGCCGCCGGCCGTGGCAGCAGAAGGCGACGAAGGGAGCCGGTGGCCCGGTCCGGGGCGGTCTCGACGTGCCGTGTCGCCTGGTTACTGGGCCGATGCGGATGCCTGCCTGAAGAAGTAGCTGCACTACACTGCACGAGTTGTTTATAGTAACTTTGATCGGTCTGTTCTGTCTCCCTGAACAGGCGTCGTCGTCGTTGCTTTAGGATGGCAAGCGAATCCGGAATCCTGCGCCTGGGAAATGGGAGGGGTTAGGTCGACGACGGTCGGAGCATGGCCGTGACCGTGAGAGCTAGCGGCGACTGCTCTGTGTTGTTGAACGAGCTTGTCACGTTTTTTACCCGGGAATGGTAGGTCGGTGGATGGTTTGGCGTTGCGCCGTGAGAGGTATTTCGTGCCTAACTCGGGCCTGCTTTCCTTTGATTCGACGTTGAAGTCGATAACAAATCACACTTCCATTTGACATACGAAACGTCTCCTCTGAACAGTGGAGGTTCTTCACGTAACCAAGGTTTGTTTATGTGAAGATAAGCTACTTAATCTCCCACTTTTTAAAGAAAAAAATAAGCTAATTAATTCAGTGAACTGAAGGCAGTGTGCACCATCCTTTTCATCGAACAAATTGAAATGAGCCTGTCACCGGCGCAGGAGTGCGTGGAACCGCTACAGTTCTTGGCGTGGCAGGGGCAGCACCAGCGCGGTTCCTGACCATCAGCCAAACAAGCATTTTGTTCTGTACTGCCTGCCTCGGCGAAGAAACGTCTTTTTCCAGGCAGGCTACTCCTGTTCTCGATTGCACAAAAGGCTGACGACGCGCGTGAGGCCGCTTCTCTTGTTCAGCCGGAGTCTTTACGCAGCACATGACACCAAAACCAAAAACCACACTCATCGATGTGCCGACGTCGACTACTGCTCGATCTGCTCGAGCATGGAAACCCACGAACCCTCGCACACTACATCTGACCTGAGCACTTCCGACTGCCCCTCAAATCGGACGAGCAGGGCCCCCTGCTCGTGTTTCATTCAGCATAACACGCACGCGCAGGTGGGGGAACGTACCACAATCGGACGAGCAGAACCAGACGAGCGCGCAGCCGGCTCGGTGAAAAGAGGGGCAGTTGCGTTACATAGATCAATTCAAAATGCTTGGCCTTGCTCTCGATCGTGCGCGAGCGGCGAGACCACGAGACCCTGGGTGCTGCTCTGCTCCTTTTCCCCACGCAACCTAGACGTACGACGGCGCGCCAAACCGCCGGCTTCTTCTTCCTCCCTGCCGCGTGCGCAGACTGCAGACGGACGCCGCCGCCTGCATTTCCTGCCTGTTCCAAGGAGAGGGCACCTCCTTTTGCAGAACAATTACAGTCAGGCACATCAAAAGAAACCGAGCAACAGGTAGTAGACGGGCGTGTGTAGGGACCGGACGGCCGGCCGCGTTTGACGCTGTCGTGTAGGCGCGTGTGCGCGCTGAAGCAGAGGCTCCCTCCTCCGTCGCCTCGGCGCTTGTTTCATGCTTTGCTGCTCCTGCTGCTGCTAAGGACCGGGGAGATGGAGACGAGAGAGCAGTTGGTTGAGAGCTAGAGATTCCTCGGTTTGCGACACGAGCTTGGCCGTACGTGCTTAGCTCGCGGAACAGTGTATGTAATTGAACAGGGGCATATTCTTGTACTGTACGAGAGACGACGCTGATTGGATTATCATCATGAACAGCGTACTACGATGATGTGTCTTTGGCATGATTACGGTACCAGCAGCATTGCTTAAATGGACTCATTAAGAGTCCATTACTGCGGCGATCGTGCCGTGCTGGTACGTACGTACTACTACAGAAAGCTTAACAACTTTTTGGAGAAAACTGGCGCCGGTAAGAGTTATTATTGATTAGAAAAAGGAGAGAACAACGCGCACCCGAAGTTCTTGATGATGCGCTGTCTGTCTAACCGAGACGGCTGCTGCTGCTGAATTCGAATTCGACCTTAGTATATCCGACGACCCAGCCGTAGCTGCGTGCTCGGGCTCCAACAAAACCGAGTGATGAGGGAGTTCTTTAGTCTAGGCTGGACAGTTGGCACTCACGTGGATAGGGTTCTCGTCTCGTCAGCCGACGCAGAGATTAACTTGCTCATTGGAAGCTACCATTCTGACTCTACTTTAGGACCGAATAAACTACTCCTAACCCCTCTAGGACTGGGATACTACTACTAACCATTAATATGGACTTATCTTTTGCGCAGTATACTAGTACGTACTATTTTATTTACTTTTTGAATGTTTAATTAGGCTGGGAGTCTTGCTCTGCAACGCGAGAATTCTTTTCTGGACCCTTCTGGCAAAACTCCTACTTCATTTTTAGTGTGATCCTAAATTTAGCAGTCCCAATATCAAAAGCTAGCAATGTTTTATTTTGACTGCTAAACAAAAATTCAGTTTCTCTAAAAATTGAACTCAAGAAAGAGAGTCTACAACAAGTTTAGTAGACTTTCGCTGTGAACCTGCTACCACACATGACTGTTTCAAAGAAAATGTTGAGACGGGATTAACTAGCAATAAATTCCTAATTTAGACAATAGAATTAGTGTTTCTCACGATTCCTTGTAGCCTCGATAGTGACGCAGCGGCCGAATTACAGTTTGTTTAGTGCAATTAACCGCTATGTAGCCGACTGCCTAACAAACAAGTGGCTGCGTCTTGTGGTTGCTGGTGACTGCTCAGGTTGGAATCTGAGACTTTGACTTGACCCAGTTCACATCTTTTTTTTTTTCTTTCGTTTTTTTTCGTGGATATATGCAAGCATTCTGAGATTTCACTTTCATCAGCCGTATTGCTACTTGCATATCATTACACTCGGTCTCCTGAACTTGGACAAAAGGTTATTGGGCCCCTGCCGCCTACTGATTCATCACCGTAAGCACAGAAATCATCTTGTATGGCACTCATTTGTGCCATATATATACTTATATATATATATATATATCATTAACAAATATAGATTTTGTGAGCACAAAAAATCACGTGTGTACCTAGTGATAACGCGATAAATTATCATCCCTCAGATCATTATCGGATAACTAAGATTTAACCATGTCGAGCGATGTGGATGGCCACGTGCTCATGTGCTCACCTAGTATTGTTTCTCAGCTCAAAACTTTTTGCCAAGATTTTCCCATATATTCATAAGAGAGCCGGCACAGCCGCAATATTGTCGCAGCAAACATGTTGCTGCTTTTGCTACTGCCACCAGACACCAGCACAGTTTTCCTATCTTCACCCGAAACGAACAGTCTCAAGAAGAACGGCTGTCCGATCTGGATTCTGGGCATGTACTGTAACACGACAAAACTGAAGGTACAACTCTCAACTATGCTCAGTGCGGAAGAGTAGAAAAGTGCCCCATACCATTATGAGAAGCTGGAAGACTGGAATGCACGCGAACGTGAAAACCAAGCGACCCCATTTTAGTAGTATTTTACAGTGTGCTAGTATTTCGTCGTTCTGCGTCACTCTCATCCTAAAAGGCCGGACAGTGCACGGCTGAGCTTTGACGATGATAGCGCTAGCGAGGCGCCGATGGAGCCAGCTCGATCGAGACGATGGTGGAGTAGGATGCAAATTGCAATCCACCGCCTCACTTCCAGCGTTCGTGCACCACGGACGACTTTAAACTCATCCCCGGAGCTGTCATTTCGAGCGGAGTCTGGAGCCCTCCGTGTCGAGCCCGGACCGTCTCTGACTCTCCCCGTGCCGCTTGGATTGGACGAAGAACAAACAGGGGTACTGCGAGGGTAGACTACGAGTACGAGCCGACTCCGACTGCTCAGAATGAAGCAGCTTTGGCTGGCACTGGCAGCAAACAAGCCGACTCCGACTGCTAGCGCTCCCCGGCCATCGAATCCTTTATTTTCCCTGTCGAATTCGGTCTCTCACGTTGTCAAACGCACGGCCGCGTCTTCGTTTTGGTTTGCTGCCGTGGCGATCCGCAACCGCAAGTTTGTAAACTATTCACGGAAGCATCATCTCCATCTATCCCGTGCCAGCCTTTGAAGCCGAAACGCTCTGAGACGACTGTACTTTACGCGGGTTTTAATATTGGCCAAGGATATCTTCTCAGCATCTGAGACCCGTTTCTTTAATTTAAAATAGTAGTACTTAAAGGAGTATTTTAGTTTGGAGAAGTCATTGGGGGGGGGGGGGGGGGGGGGGGGGGGCGCATCACGCCATGCACGCAGCAGAGATCAAAGATGCTTAACTACAGAAGCATTGTCCTTCGTCATTTCTTATTTTTCAAGTTTTTATTCTTTAAAAAAAAATCTGAAATCGTAGTAGAGTATAATCAAGTTTTGCTATTAGAAATTAAGTTGCTCAAATTCTTTTGAACCACTAACTGCGGAGTTGGCAATTGGTCATTAGGATTTTGTTTGGACAGGAGTTATGACTTATCAACAATCGACCAAACAATCATTTCTTCTCTACAGCATGATGCAAGCAAAGAAAGCCCGGAACCTACACGAAAGGCTTGGAAAGTGAAGCTGCTGCAGCGAGGACCGTCCACCCATGAATCTGTGTGCAAACCAGAGGACAGTTCGAAGCAAGCGTCAAATGCACAAAACTAAACTCCTGTCAAAATCATCATCAACGAGGACATGGAAAATCAAAGTTGGTGCAAGTATTTTCACAGACTGTTTACATGTAGGGGTGGTGTTTGGATTTTAGGGTGGAAATGGTGACATCACATGGCATTCGGTGTGGGGATGCACTGTACTTTAGTTTGGGGGACAACAAGCTAAAAGTGGTGAACTACTCCTCCCTGGCCTTGCAGAGCGATAGGTAAGGTGATGACAGTTGAGCCCCATGAGAGGTTGTGGTCCACATTGCCCACGATGGCAAGAGGGAGCAACGTATTGTGATCTCTCCACGATGAAATTGTTGTATGCAGTATGTATGATCACCCACCTTGATTGTAAACCGCACAAACCATACAATAGTTAGTCACATTCGAGAGGAAAATTCATAGAGGCACAAATTGATGCAGCAAACATGAGATGATTTCTTGAGGAATTAGGCACCCTATTGAATGGAAATGAGGTACCCAACACACAATATCATTTTCGAGATTGCTAGAGTATGGTTGTATTATTATACGACTCATAAATAAGAATATAGTACTCACTCCTCTAGTATCAAGGATTTACAAACTTGATAGAGAAATTAATGTATCAAATATGGAAAATTCCTAAGGAAAATTTCTAAGACGTACTCACACATGATATCAATTCGGAGCTTGCTATTGGAACGGTATGTCATTCTACAACTCATAAATATGGACTTAGTACCTACTCATCCATTCGGCTGGATTGGTGAAAGCGTAGATATTATTATCGAGTACATATACATGAGGTGATATAAAGATATGGATATTAACCAGTATTAAACCACACGCGCACGGGTCCAATGCATGAAGACGCGGGCGACAACGTTAAAACACAAAATTGCTTTTATGTTGCAAAACAATAACAGTTTATCGTTATCGACAAACGTATCTAGTGAGCTACCAAATCATGTATTTCCTCTAGTCATGTTCTTTTAGAAACATGTGGTATGTATTACATGGGAGACTTTCATATCAAGCTAGTATTAGTTTTTCTCAAACTATGGAAAATAATAATAATAAAAAAAGGGTCCGATGCTTTCCCTATCAGAATGAGAACTTCGTGTACGGTGGCAAAATTCAAAAATCTCGCCGTACAAACCTTTGAATGTATCCATCCCCTCACTCACGGAAGCAGCCATCCCCGACGCAACTGCCAGCCGGGCACGCTTCCACTCAAAAACTCTCTTGGTCCCAGCTGTCATGGACCTGTACCCCGCTGCTCGTCCCTCCCGTCTCGCAGGTCGCGCAGGCCGGCACACAGCAAGCAGTACAGCACCAGCACCACCCTCCGCGGCTCCGCGGCAGCGCGTACGTTACCAGTGCCCGCAGCAGCCCCCTGCTGCATTTTTCTCGTTCCCCCGTTTCGTTTCGTCACACCCCCAGACCACCCTTCCCTTGCATTTCTCTCCTCCTTTCACTCCATTAATACTCGCCACTCCGTCCTCCCTCCCCCCGCGCCCCGTTCCACTCCTCCGGAGCTATAAATCTCGGCGGCTCCGCTGCCAAACCCCGCATTACTGTGCGGGAAGCTCCGGCGATCGCTGCCGGAGGAGGAGAGGAGCGATGGGGCAGTGCTACGCGAGGAACGTCCACGCCGACGGGGACGCCGGCGTCGTGGGGGCGACGACTATCACGGTCTCGGCCGCCGGCGGGGCGGAAGATGCGGCGGGGGTAGGGGGTGGAAGAGGAGGAGGCGGTGGGAGGCGCAGCGGGCGCCCGTCGCCGGTTGGAACGCCGCGCGCGGGGAGGGCGGGGGCGACGCCGGCGAGGTCGTCGGCGGCCGCCAGCCCCTGGGCAGGGAGCCCGCTCCCCGAGGGCATCGCGCCGTCGCCGGCGACGTCGGTGTCCACGCCGCGCCGCTTCTTCCGCCGCCCGTTCCCGCCGCCGTCCCCCGCCAAGCACATCAAGGCGTCCCTGGCGCGCCGCCTCGGGCAGCGGTCGCCGACCACCGCGGCGCAGACGCAGGCCACGCCACCGGCCGCGGCCCCGATCCCGGAGCACGTGGGCGCCGGCGGGGCGGCGGAGCGGGAGCTCGACAAGAGCTTCGGCTACGACCGCAGCTTCGCCGCTAAGTACGAGCTGGGGAAGGAGGTCGGGCGCGGCCACTTCGGCCACACCTGCCTCGCGCGCGCCCGCAAGGGCGACTTGAGAGGCCAGGTCCTCGCCGTCAAGGTCATCTCCAAGAGCAAGGTCTCGCCGCTCGTGATCTCACTCCCCTCTTTTACCAAATGCAAAATCTTTTGGCTTTCAATCGCCTTCGTTCCTCCGGATGAATCATGGATTTGGGAATAGAAATTGTCATTCTCTCGTGATCCTTTTGAGTTTCCTTCACTAGATCATGGACTGGTCCTTAGTTTCATTCGTCAATTCTGTAGCTCGACAATGTCCCTGGCACAGACTCTGTAATGATAAGTTCATCATTTGTCTGTCGTGCCCAGTGAGCAGGGTATCTGCAACTGCGATCGTAGTGGCATTGGCATTTCCTGGAGGCTTAGAAGTACATCGTGGAGATCTTGTTTCAGCACTGCCACATTTAATACTTTGTCTGTTTGTATGATCTTAGTGTTTGCATATCTGCAGTAGCTATTTCTGTAAGATATCTCAGGGTATTAGTTTAGGCCTTGTTAGATCTCATGCTTGAAAGTAGCTGAGTTCTTTGTGGGGACTTCAGATTGCTTGTCAAATATTTTCTGGAACGAATCAGTATGAGGCTGTAATACTAACATTGTTGCTGGATATTTTCAAATTCCAACATAGTGGAGTTGATTGGCATGTGCTTGGGAGTTTCTTAAACCATTTTGTACCATTCTAGTCTTGATCAGCAGTAGAGTAAGAGTTAGAAAAAAGGGTTACTAGATTCAGAAGTATCATTTAGATTTTGAGAGCCAAAGCTAAGAGCATGTCGATATAGGGCACCGTCCTATGACATTGTCCTTAGCTTCTTGCAGAGACTGAAATTGTGGAATTAGACGAGCATCCAGTTTTTTCGTTGCTGCTTCCCTTGACATCTATAATATTTTTTGAAGTAAGTTGGCAAGAAAATGTCAGCATCAAATAAGAGCGAGAGAACTCTACGTGCGTATACGTGCATGGCAGCATTTATTTTCTCATGCATACAGACACCTTTTCCCGCGAGCGTTACGACTTAGTATTGATTATTTGCCTATTTCAGTCTGCTATCTTTTTCTACGGCACAAGCTTTACCTACATGATTTGAAGATCATCAGTATTTATTGGGTGCTTCACGTTTCTTCTTCATTGGTTTTTATGCTCGTAACATGAATTGTATTCCCAGTTACCATGTATGATGTATGAACTTTTCCGAGCTAGAAGCTAACTGTTACTAAAATGATTCTTTCCATGAGGCGAAGCAGTTTGCTTGCATAATGTATCAGTAGTGTCAGAATTCAGTTCCCACCTTGTTAGGCTGGGGGAAAATATCAGTAGGTCTTGATTTCATTCCACATTTTATTCTGTTTACAAGTGATGTCAACCTGTTGATCTCTAGCAGATGACAACAGCAATAGCTATTGAGGATGTGCGCAGAGAAGTCAAAATTATGAAGGCTTTATCTTCATCTGGACATTCCAACCTTGTCAGATTTTATGATGCTTGCGAGGACGCTCTTAATGTCTACATAGTCATGGAGTATGTTTCACCCTTATCTTACCATATTTTTGATCTAGCGTATCTGAGCTGCTACTAGTGCACGTTGTCACTTATCTTAGTGCCATATATTTATGCTTAAATTCAAACTGTCCATCTTAAATAGGCTCTCTTTATTGCAAGTTAATACAAAGTTGATGTTTTCTTCACCTGTTATTGATTAGGCTTTGCGAAGGTGGAGAGTTGTTGGACAGAATCTTGTCCAGGTATTGCATTTTATATGAAATATTTCATGGATATCAATAGAGGCATGGCTTTATTACAGTACTTTTTGTCTCGTTTTTCAGGGGTGGAAGATACCAAGAGGATGATGCAAAACTTATTATCGAACAGATATTAAGTGTTGTTGCCTTTTGCCATCTTCAGGGTGTTGTTCACCGTGACCTGAAGCCAGAGGTCTGTTGATTTTGTGTTGGCCTTCACCGTTGACTATATAAGCAACAATTTGTCTTGTCGGTAGAAAATGTGGTCTATTTCTTCTGATAAATACACCCTTGTTTTTTTTTCTTCTTCAGAATTTCCTGTTCAGCACTAAGGACGAACATTCTCCTATGAAGATAATTGATTTTGGTCTCTCAGATTTTATAAGGCCAGGTATTCCTTCCATGCTAGGATCACTCCAATCACGAAGGCTTCTGCTTTGATATTCGTTGACAAATGAAACATGTTAAGACCCTTCTCTTTCAAAATACCTTTCAATGCCTGATGCTTTTTTCTCTTTTACAGATGAAAGGCTTAATGATATTGTTGGCAGTGCATACTATGTTGCTCCAGAAGTCCTTCATAGGTCATATAGCACTGAAGCAGACATGTGGAGTATTGGTGTTATCACTTACATATTGCTGTGTGGTAGCAGACCATTTTGGGCACGAACTGAATCAGGGATTTTCCGCTCAGTGTTGAGAGCTGATCCTAATTTTGGTGACTTGCCATGGCAATCAGTATCTCCTGAAGCTAAAGATTTTGTCAAAAGACTTCTTAACAAGGACTACAGAAAAAGAATGACTGCTGCCCAGGCACTCTGTAAGTACTCACTGGTGTTCTTTGTTCCTTACATTTTTTGATGTTGACATGAAACTGTAGTAGATTTTTTTCTTGAAATTTCTAATTTATGCAAATAATTTCTTACATGTTTGCATGCAGCTCACCCCTGGTTGCGAGATGAGCAGCGGCAGATTCCTCTGGATATGCTAGTATTCAAGTTGGTTAAGGCGTATCTTCGTTCAACACCCCTCAAACGGGCAGCATTGAAGGTTTTCCTTTTATATCATATAGTTCTTTTAAATGATGGAAATTCAACTGTAGCTCATTACATCATGATTTATTGAAAAATTATTCTTCTACTATTAACAGGCTTGCAATAATAATTACCGACTATATTTCTACTACCTTGCAAAATTAATTTGTTAAGTTTAATAGACTGAATGGAGTTAAAAAGATACATCTATATGTGTTATTGCTACCGTTTCTTGTTGCGTTGTTCTTTCTGAAAATTAAATTGCTCATTTTGCACTCATATAATCATAGCCCTCTCTTTAATTCTTCAGGCTTTGTCACAAGCAATAACAGAAGATGAGCTTATCTATATCAGAGCACAGTACAACTTGTTAGAACCAAGCAGCAGAGATGGCCGGATAAGCATCGATAACTTCAGGATGGTAGGCGCTTAAAAATAACAAGTTGTGATTTGCTAGCTTGGATTCTATGTTGGCGCAGTATTAAACTTCTTTCCTTATGTGGGATTTCTGAAGTCACCCTGTCCTTTTGTCCTTTTAATTGTGCAGGCTCTTCTGCAAAAATCCACTGACGCCATGAAAGAATCTAGAACCCTTGAAATCCTAAATGCGGTATGAATTACACACTCTATAGCCAGCAGTATTTCCTCTCCATTTTTTCTGTATATGATATATATTGTTCAGTGTTTCATTTTATCTATGCAATCACCTCCAGCTGGAGCCACTAGCATATAGGAGAATGGACTTTGAGGAGTTCTGTGCAGCTACAATCAGCCCCTACCAACTTGAGGCTTTGCCCCGATGGGACGAAATCGCCAGCATTGCTTTCGAATACTTTGAGCAGGAAGGCAACCGTGCAATAACGATTGAGGAGCTTGCTCAGGTATGCAGCAGAAACATACTGAGCACAAAGAAACCTTTGATCTTGCATGTATGCTAATCTGCTTACCTCCCCCCTTCCATACAGGAGATGAATCTGTCCTCAGCAGCTTACTCGGTAGTTCGAGACTGGATTAGGCCGTCAGATGGCAGGCTTAGCTTTGTTGGCTACACCAAATTTTTGCATGGACTGACGATGCGAAGCAACAATGCGAGGCGGCACCATTGATTTTTGCATTGGCTGCTTTAATTGGTTCCATTGGTTTGGTTCATGGGATGTTGGTGCTTTGTCTCCTCTTTAGTGGCTTAGCTTCCTGTAGAGAATGCTTGTAGAGAGAAAAGAAAAAGAAACGGAAAGAGAGAGCTCAAAATGGGGTTCTAGAAAGATTATGTTTATCCTTCTTTTTTTTTTTCCTTTTTGCCTTGATTCTGGTACATTGTTTCGTTTTTTGACAATTAATGGGCATTGTACAGTTGGTTGATGATCTGATGCTGTGGTTAACTTTAGGTTGCAGGCAGCCATATAAGAGTAGGGCAGTCATTCTGGTGAAATTTGTTGTGGGGAGATCATGTGATGATCTTAATGATTGGGAAGATATGTATTGTGGTTTGGCAGCATGTTCTTGTCATACACCAAAGCGTAGCTGTTTTAACGCAAAAGGCCCAGCAGAAACCCAACATGCCTTGCTTTTCCCGGGCCATTGTACGGCGCACTTTTATGAACACAATTGCGTGCAAGTACATTGTACAAAAAGGTGTTTTGAAAATGAAAAAAGCACACGGTAGTCTCCAGGGTTGAAGGGTCTTTCTTATCCGTGGGGGTAGCCCACTTAGAGCTTGTTCTTGATGATGATTTGAGTGACACTTTTTGTTGGAATTTGGCCCTGAACCGAACTGAATCCCCCGTCCCTTTTTACGAAAAAGTCGGTATATCTCCCTCCGGAGTCCGGATTCAAAGAGGTTGGACACAACTTCTCTATGACGAACAGTTCTTTTAGATCAACTATTTCAGGTCGGTTATGTTTGCAGTTCTTTTTGTTTTAGATCTATGCTGCGAGTCAACTCAAGTATTTCATGGAATTTTGACATACATTTGAGAAAGGAAACATCAACGGTTTTTTTTTTTTGAACAACAGGAAATATCAACAACTGAATTCCAAACTATACCACCCTTTTTTCTTTTGAGTATAAACTATAGGTTCCTAAACAGTTCCACCCTGATGTGTTGGGCTTTCTGAAACAGGGCTTGTGCTCGACTTCAAAGCCTTCCCCTTCGTTCTACGGACGGTACTGGTCAAGCCCAACACTTGAGCCGGGCGAAAAAAAAAGGTCCTTTGTAAGGCCTAACAATTGTTTTGTAGGCCCATAGGAAACAAACACATTCATGAGTCCACCAGCCATCAATCAGGGTTTTTTTGGGTTCGCACTCTCGTTCCACTCATCATGGGATTCATGGACAGTTGCACACGCAACACTAATCATCGTTCCAGAGAGAGAAAAGAAAGAAAAAAAAACATGCCTTCTAGTCCACTCACTTCTAGAAGTCCATTAAAAATTGGTAGTAGCAGAGTCATCAGCCAAATTTAGGGACCGGCGCGATTATATCCGCGGGAGAGAGGAACAGTTCGCGCCGCGCCCGCGCACAAGGAATCAGATTCCATGGAAAGCGGCCGCAAACCGATCACTGTCGCCGTAGGCGCTGCGGTCCTTATCGATCGACCCGGCCTGCGTTCAACAACTAGACAGGTCAACCGACGATTGGATCATCACCATCAATCAATAAGCTAAACAACTCTTTTGCGTTTTCAAATCACGATGAGATTATGACGTACGTGTGTGAAGCGCGTTGACGAGGCGGACCCGAACGACGATGGTTCACGCGCGTAATCCATATTCCATAGAAACTTGTTGGCATTATTGGAGAACATATGTTCTCTCTCTTTCTCTTTTTCTTTTATGGCAAATTTTAGAGATCTAATAGTATGACGACTGTATGAGTTGTGCTTCGCGTCATTCCATTTTTCCAAATGTATGTAGAAGAGAAGAGCACAGGGGTGTGCTGAGGAAAAAGTCACCGTACGTACGTGAAAGTGCTCGAAAGAAACAGAAGATCGAGACACACAAAAGCAAGAACAAAAATGCAATAAGCCACCTAATTAGACAACGTGGCCTGCATGCCTGAAAGTGAAAAGCGTTGTAATCGAAAGCGTCCGTGTGGCATGGCTCTGGGGACTTCACAACATTTCCTTCCTCTTGCTAGTAGTGGAACGGCCCTGGGCCTCGTTGGTGCGTGCGTGCCGTACGTTGACGTTTCGACAACGACGGCCCCGTTCCTAATGGATCGGAACATACTAGTACTACGAGATAGTACAAGTACCTTGCCTACCTGCTCTGCTGTTCTTGCAGTCGCAATCGCAACGTCATCTCCATGCGTTGTCCCTCACCCATATACTGTACTACTATTAATTACCTCTGCTTGAAAATTGGACATACGAACATGCCACCGGATCGCCACTGCCCAGACGCTGCAGAAGCGACAAACATAGATCATCTCTGATCGGGTCCCCCCAGGCCGGCAAGTGCTGCGTCCTAAACGTTCTTGGGTTGTCGTCGCCGGCCGCCCACGCGCGCCGCGCTGGAAGAACGCAATCTGGACGAGGACCACGACGCACGGAGCGAGAGGGCAGCGCCGGCAGGCGCGGCATCATCACCATCCTTGCTTGCCGTGTGTGCGACCGAACGAGGCACACACGGCACGGGGCAGCATCCATTCGGTTCTGGTCGGGCCCGGGCCGGCGACATGCCTAATACGCCTCACCACCACAACGGCAACGGAGACGGACGGCGTGCGTGCCCAGGGGCCAGGGGTCTCACGGGCCCGGGATGTCGCTGCTAGTACGACACGAGGAAATGGAGCGCAGGTCGCATGGGCACAAGCTTTCAACTGCTGATCGTACTAGAGTGTTTGTGTTGTGTGTGTATGAACTGTCGTGGCTCGTGGACAACATGTTGCGTGCATGTCAGTAGCGTTCACGTGGCCTGTGCGGGTACAAGGTTCAGCGTTTTCCGTCGGCCACCTAATTACTACCAGTGTCGAACGGAGTTCGAATCGTTCAGTGCCAGCGCTGCCGTTGACGTAGCTAGTCTGGAAATTAAAAAGAGGCGAACAGAGCCACCGTTCGTTCCTGATTACTCGAAACACGTCTCCGTGACCTGTCGTCCTTGCAGCCGCACAACAGATTATCCATCGTCTGGACGCTGAGATTGCAGTAGCACACGGCGCGCGCGCTGCAGATTGGAGACACACACACACACACACACACACACAAAAAAAAAAAAAAAAAAATCCTCCTCCTCTGAGGGCGCGGGCGGGCGAGCATGCTTCTGCTGCCTGCGTAAACAACGCCCGGGCGGTACGCGATGCAGGGGCAGAGGACCAGGTTACCTTCCTCTCCCTCGCCAGCGGAAGCCTCCACCTGATCCAGCCTCCCCCGTCAAATGACCATCGAGTTGCCGACGCCGCACGGTCCCAGTTCCAAGGCGAGCACCGCACGACGCGAGAGCGGCAGCGGCAGTCGTCTCGCGCGTTACGTCAGGTGCCTGCTGCAGTCCTGCCAAGCGTACGAGGTAGGTACGGTGCGCCCCGAGAACACGATTTGTCTTTTTTTTTTCTTCTTCTTTTTTGCGAAGGGTAGAGAACACGATTTGTTGGTGCGCCGTCCACCAGGCCCCGCCGGGAGCTCGGAGACGCAACGTAAAAAAGTCCCACGGGTGAAATTGGATAGTACAGTACTACTGCTGTATTTTTAAACACGGGGACATGGGGTGAATGGGATGATGGCAAGTGGAGTCGGTGTCGATGCTTCCGTGCACCATACGCGGCGCAGTTCAAAAGTTACAGTAAAAGAGGAGCCGCGGATCGACGAGGATCAGCTCTGCAATTGAGTCCCGGATCCACCAGAGATTTGCCCACCGAACCAACCTGCCATCTCTGACCCTCCTCCCAGCTTCTCTTCCAGTTCTTTTCTCTTCAGTTCTTCTGAGTTCTGACTCGGTCGGTGCGAGCAACCAGGGGGCCTGCCTTCCAGGACTCCGGGGGCCTACATGCTGCTGGAGCCGTGCGTCTGCGTGGACAAGAAATTCCCCTGGGGGAGGGAGGGCGACGCGTCGAGCGGTCGAAAAGGCGCGCGGCTCTCGGTCACCGCCCCCACCACGCATCACCCCGCTCCCCCGCCCGAAACGCCGGGGAAAAATGAAATCGATAGGTTCGCCGCAACGGACTCGAGTGCGCTTCCACTCCAAGCAAAGAATTCCCTCACCCGGCCCCGTCAAAGAAAAAAAAAAACAGCGGATTCTCTCATCGTAATCAAGTGCAGCCGTGCAGTGCAGGTGTGCGCCGGGCCACCGTCACCCCGTCACGTCGTGGCGCCACCACTCGCGTCGCCTCTGTCGCGTGGCATGTCAACGCGCGCGGAGCGGGACACAAGCAGAGAGGGAAGCTGATCAATCTACATCTACCCGTTCCTCCCCATTCTCTAGATGCTCTGCCACGAAATGTTTCATGCGGGGTTGATGATGATGCGGCGCGGGTGTTAATTGGACACGCCGGCTCCCCGCGGGCCACTGTGGGGGATGGATCGATGCGGTCAAGTCCGCGTTCCTCCTCGTCCGCGCGCTTTAAAAACTCAGTGACGTTGACGCCGGAACGGTGCGTGATTAGCGTGGGCACTGGGGGCACTGGGTGAGGACTGGGGAGAGCATATGGTCCTCTAGTACACGAGTTTTGTGACAGGGTTCACGTTTGCCTCATGCGAGGATATATAACAATTCTCTTAGGCGCGCTTTCTTCTTCTTTTACACCCCTACAAAATTTTCTTTCTGTTTTCAAATATCCCTGACTGACGGACTAAGACGACCTCTACATATAGTCTTCGTCGCCAAAGTGCTTTTTCAACTTGTCAAGAGAAGACTCTCCAATAACTTTGTCAAGACAAGTTTTCACCTACTCCACTATGAGTTTCCTTGATGTTTGACGCGGGGGGCGAGAGCTGATTTACTATAATACAGTATTTCCTATATTTTGACCGAGGACACACGACCATCGTTTATGATTCTTTCTGTGAAGCGAGCTCCGTACATGACTCTTTTCATCCTAGTTAGCGCTGAGTCATGTTTTTTCTTTTTCGAAGAAGCGCTGAGTCATTTTTGCGGAGCATATCCATAGATCGAGTGGCTGGAAACTAAATAACAACGTGCAACTTGGTATAAAACGGTACTCCTTCCGGTATAAAAAAAAGAGTTTAGGACAAGGACACGGTCCCAAAACATAATTTTGACTTTAATTTTTAATAAAAATATTTATTAAAAAGTGAAATATATATACTTTTATAAACATATTTTTAAGATTAATTTACTCATATAATTTTTATATTTTTAAATATAATAATTTAAAATTTATTTATGATGTATATTTTTAATATTTAATCGGAACCTTATATTAAACCATATTTTTTGACACCTGAGGAAGTATTTGTTTTTATTCCTAAGCATTAAAATATACTGGTTCCTAAGAAAATTTAGTTTCTCTAGAATCTGAGACTGCAGACTGCAGTTACGTAATTTTAGATCAGCCTACGGAGCTAGTAGTAGTAGCGCTTGTTTGGTGAACACCCCCACTCACCCAGCCTTCGCAATCAGGTGGTACACTCAGCTGATAAATAGCCCTGCCGTGCTGTCGTGTGCACCGTGCCGCGCGTACCTGTCCCTGTGCGGCGCGGCGGGGCCACATCCCACCCAAATGGCCACACACATGATCGTTGCGCCGGAGCCACGAAACGGGAACCCTGGCCACTGCGGCCCCACAGCTGGACACGGAGCGCCTTGATCTCAGGTTCGATCGGGAACTGTGACAGCTCGACACCCGAATCGCCGGATAAGTTTGGCATAAACCTTTGGCAGCTGGCCCAGCAAACGACGACGCGAACGCTACACAGCACTGTCAAAAAAATTCGTCACCGCGCACGTATTATATTACTACTACTACACACGCGCCGTGCCGAGACGGGCAGAGACGGCGAGTCGCGACGCGACGGGAATCTGAATCGAGATAACCCGTAACGGTCACGAGATGCAAAGCTCCGTCTTTATATTATTTTGGAGCGCGCGCGGGTCGTGCCCGGCCGCCCTCCCGTCGTCCCAGAGGCAGCAACGCACCGGCGCGGCGGCGCGCTCGTGTGTGGTACGGTGTCCTCTCCAATCTCAATCCAATCCTCTTCGGGAAAAAATATCTCGCGCTCCCTCCCTCCATCCCTTCCCGAGGGGTTTCGTCGTTGGCGCTTCGCGTGTGACTCTGCTGGGTCGTCGAGCTCGGTCTATCTCGGCCAGGTCCGACAATGGAACGTCGTCAAGTGGGTTTGCCTAGGAACGTACGAGCAAGACGCGAGGAGAGACTCGATCGAGAACCGTGTGCGGCGTGGGCAAGTGCGAAACGTTCATATGTTTGCAACGAAACTATAAAAAAATTCAAGCTTCCTTTCGGTTGTGTGCATTTGTGTTTGCCGTTATATCAACGACGACGAGACTTCGCAGCTAGCCAAAGTTCCAGATTCCCGTCCCAACGAACGAACGAATCGACACCGTCATAGTAGTATGTTAACTGCAACGATCGTCGCGCGCGGTCAACTCCGGCGCAGCCATAGGCGCCGCGCCCATCATTTCGGTTACGCCTCGAGACTACCCGTTCCAACCAAGAAAACCCGTTGTCTCGTTCCAAGCGCCAAGCACTCACGCACGTTACCCCCTTGGTCCCTTGATGATGATGTGATTATGATATTCATTCAGTTCATCGTCATCGTCTGGCCGGTCAACCCTGACCCAAAAAAGAAGAAAATAAATAATCCAAACCCAACACGCGAACACGCGCGAGATAGCGTCAGAAGTCAAGGCCCCCAGGCCCCAGCTCGTCCCGGACGAAAACAAACCTCCTCTATCCGAAGAAGAAGTCTGAACCGAACCCCAGCCGCAACCTGCTTTGCTCCCCGCAACGGCCGGGTCGATCGGGCAGGCAGCTCGCGACGCGCGCCCTTCCTTATCCCCAAAGAAACGAAACAACGCGCGCAGCACCGCCGTGCCGCCGTGCCTTGCCCCGCGGTTACAGCTAGCCAAGCCAAGCAGGCCGGTCGCGACCGGTGTGGGAAGCACGCGACCCCGGCATGGGGCGACCGCGCGCGCCCGCCCGCCCGCACCAACCCCACCTGGTGCCAGGCCAGGGGCGGCTATAAAAGCCGTGCCGTGCCTCCCCAACTCCTCCGCTCGCTTGGCATCGCAAACTCGGAAAAAAAAAAAAAAGAAAGAAAGAAGGGAAACAAACTTGTTGTCGAGAAGAAGGCAAAGTGGAGTAGGCCATGTCCAACGTGCCCACCTCCCTGCGCGACTCCTCCCTCACCGTCTTCCGCCTCGCCATCTCCAGCTCCGACCCCTGGCCCTTCTCTACTTCCTGCCTCTAACCACCAGGAAGCCGGCCTCCCTGTAGCTCCTCCTCCGCCTTGACTTCCTTCTTCAACAGCCAACAGCCAAGCAGCTCGATCTTCGGGCAATCAATCGACGCCCGACCGACCTGGGGCGCCTGTTGTCGATGACCATGCACGGCAAACAGCAGCAGATGATTCCGGTGGCGCCCAAGGGGTGCGTAACGGTGCGCGTTGGCGCGGAAGGCGAGGAGCAGCGCCGGTTCGCCGTGCCGCTGGGCCACCTCAAGCACCCGCTCTTCGGCGCGCTGCTGGAGGAGGCCGAGCGGGAGTACGGCTTCCGGCACCAGGGCGCCCTCGCCATCCCCTGCCGCGTCGACCGCTTCGTCCAGGTCGAGAGCCTCATCGACCAGGACCTCCACGGCCGCCCCTGCGCGCACCACCACTTCGTCGACCTCGACGGCCACGATGGAGGCGGAGTCCAGCACCACCACCACCACCACCACCTCCACCTGCCGCGCTTCGTCGGCTGCTTCCGCGCCTGATCTCTAGATTCCTCCCTTCCCGTCGAGGTGGCTGTGCTGTGTCTGGCTTTCTTGCGTGTTGTTGGTTGGTTAGCTTTCGGTCGTCGGCCGGCCTCCATTTCTCTCGCTTTGTTTGGTTTGGTCAGGTTGTGATGTCACGGCGGTTGTTGCATGACGACATCGATTGGTTTGATGCGTGTGGTCAGAGAAATGGAGGACGATCGACTCTTCTAGATGTTGTTCATGACGATGATGATGATGATGAAAAATTGAGATGAGCTTAACTGTAAAGATTTAGAGAGGATCCTATATATAAAGTTTTAGTTTTAGTTCTTACTATACGTGTCAATATAATTTGCTAATTAATATATGCTCTCTCTGCAAAACTGGCTTTCTTCCTGTAAATTAGTTACTTTTTTTTATATAAATGATTGTCTGAATTTGCTTTGCTTCTGCTGGCATCACCAACGCGTCCCTGCTGATACATTCATAGGGTGTCTGAAATTTGAAAAAACAATTGCGGTAAAAATAGGCTGTTAGGAGTAGATCTAGCGGATGATGAAGTAATAACTCAAATTGGAAAGGGATCTGCACTTCCTGCAGTTACTTTGTTTTACATGGCAGATTCAGAACGGACGGCATAACTCAGATTGTTACGCGTCCTCTTTATTCCCTCCTCCACCATCTCGTGAGGAGCATATCCACTGTAATATCCGGAGCATATACATTCGTACCTATCCTCCTGTCAAATTGGAAAGGTTGCTTCACGTTAAAAAGAAACGGAGAGAGTATTTCCGAGCGGAGAGAGTATCTACCAAAATGTCTTAGACGACTGGATTTCATGTCCATAATCATTTGCGAGTACAGTAAATAGCAAGCATACAAGATCATACTGTATATGATTTAATCACCAGATCGAGACCGCCATCCATACATTATCGATCGTTCCTTTTTTTTTTCCTAGCAGTGCACGATGACATAGTGTCGATCGTAATGAGAGTTTGGATGAGTATGCCAAAACTGGATCCATACTTCAATGGACTTCCTGACGAAAAGACAGCTCTTAATTACCTCACCTTCCAAACCTGCTGGAGACACTCCAATCAAAGCACCAGCTGTTCATGTTCATCGTATCATAGAAATAAATAAACCGCCGTAGTTTTGCCGTACATCACAGTTCTGGAAGTTGATCCTGAGACCACAACTTTGCTACTACTAGTTGCGGTAGTCGTTGATTATGGTTGGTGCTGCGGTTGGAAGCTTAGAGTTGAACAGAGATTACGGCGGGGCGGTTAACCGCGTTTTGATCTCACACGCCCTGCCAAGTGCTAACTTATTGGCGCTGTGAATCAATTGGTGCTGGATGCGTGGCGTGCTCGAGTGAAAAGTCCAGATAAAGCCAGCTAGCTACTAGTAGTAGGCGGCGTTAGGAGAAGAAAATGCCGCATTTTGCGCTGCAAATGAACAACCAAGCAGGTGTGACAGCACAAGCACGCAATGAGCTAGGTAACCTGATAATATCCTATCCCATTAATCCGCCAGTTCTTGAGCCCCTGAAACACAGAAACACGCCATGATTTTGGCTTCAAGCAACTCGACCGTTTCACACTGGAAGAACGCCAAGTAATTGAAGCCTAGTACTAACCTAGTAATAATGTCCTAACTCTATCCAAATACAGACTCCTAATTAAGGATGCATCTCGAAACCCCTCGTTTATCCGGTCAACTGAGTCTAACGCTGACTTATCCAGACTGGCTAATTTCGGCGTTTATTCCAAAATAATGTCATTCTCGGCCTGCAGTGGATCTCGAATGGAAACGTCCCAGCACCTCTGACACTGGCAAATCGCTGTGTATGACTTTGCTTCTCCGAATTCGGGCAACAAAACAAAGGTGGTTCAGTTAGCCGTAGCTTTCAAGGAAGGACGGCATAATGACAAACGTTAGCTTTTCACTTTGCCTAAGAAATTCGATAAGAGAACCGGAAACCAGAGCTTTAGTAAAGTGGATAGATAAAAAGATAAAGATGGAAACCACGTCACGCCAAAGATAAAGGACGCGGGAAGGATAATAAGAAATAAGAAATCATTATTAGGCTTTTGTTACTGATGATGAAATCCATCCATTAGGCATTAGCCTCTAATAAATTGCTACATCCTTTTTTAATTATTGATGCAAACATCAACAAATAAAAAAGAGTGGCGGAGTAGTTGTTAAACCGATGCTAGTAAGTACGCCGAAAGCACGGAGCTTGGAGCTCAGTCTCGTAAGCAAAATCGCTTTCTGTATTATTCTTTCCCTACCTGTAATACTCTATAGTTGAAACACGAAGGATTTGCTGCCTCCACAGGATTTGAGACTTTATAGCACTATCTTCTTTCCACACGTGGTGTTATACATGTGAGTACATTTGATCTTTAAATCGATTTTCTCTCAAATCATAATTTTGTTTTAAAATTCGTTCGAACCATTGTTTCCCTTAGAATTAATTCAACAAAATAAGATTTTCATATGAATATATTTAAAATTTAAATTCCATTTTAAAATTTTGTTAGATTGTTGCATGACAAATAAATGTTTGGATTGAGAAAATACATAATTTTCAATAGTGAAAATATATTGTTCCAGTTATAGAAATCAATTATTCTAGCACTGAAAATTATACATTCTAATACTAAAATATTTTAAAACATAATAGATTTTTCTCATGCACTAAATAAACTATTCTCTTAAGATTTACGGCCGCGACGGAGCGCGCTAAAAAGGCTAGTTATGTTGAAACGAGTAGGGCCCAAACCAAGCACGACGCCTTGAATGGAGGACGGGTCACGGGCTGGCCTTCCACCTTTACTGCATGCTGTAGCATCTCTTTTTGACTCGAGCACTCGATATACAGTAACTAATTGCTCAAATCCGTTGCTAAAATGCATATTCATTGGGCCTAGACTAACTCTATAGCATGGGCCAAAATTTTACAGAGAGGAACCAACTGAACATCATTATGGGCCGAATAACTCGAATCTGGAAATCGGAGCCACAGTACCATCGACCTGTTACCGGTATTCATATACCGGAACAACCATAATCTTTGCAACCGATGAGTCTTATCTTAAAGAATATATAGACAGACACCGATGACTTGTATGCACCAAGGACAAGTTCAAGCACTTCAGAGATCGGAAGCATACTGAATGAGTGCCTATTTCAGTTAAAAGCAATAACATCAAATAACACTGCCTGTTCTTTCGGTGCCAGAATCTTAGAAACTAAAATCTATGCTCTGCCTCGTGTAAAACTTTGGACCAGGAATTATACGCACGACCTGTAGAATCTCTTCTACTACCAACTTTATATCGTCAGAGGCCCAACCACACTCCCAAAATCTTCCGTGAACCTCATTTGATTGGAACTACAAAGAACTCAAGAAAGGCGAAGAATCAACTACCCAGCGGTCTCGTACTACAGTGAGATGGCCAAACTCTGATACCATCATCAAAGCTGCTAAAAGATGTCAGTTCAGGTTCAGCGACATGGCACGTGTTAATGCTGCTCTGATGCATCAGCAGTCCAGTAAGTCTTGACAGCCATGAGAATCTTCTCTGGGTTGAAGGGGCCGTCCTCATGGTCCATGATGCGGCTCTCCCATCGCATTCGTTTCGTTATTGCCTGGACTTTGGTCAGGACATCCACTGTGTCACGGATGATAGCTGTGCCCTCGGGCCTCAATATCCTATCCATCTCCAAGAGAATATCAGTTATATCACACCTGAAAAGTTTGAGAAATCAACACTATTAGAGCCTGACCATATTGAATTGTATTATTTTCTGGTATTATTTATATTTAGTGCAGAACTTCTTTGTTTTAGTAATAGCAAGGCCACTAGCAGAGGTAGAAATATAACAGATGCACTAGCAGAAATGCCTTGTGTTCTGCTATACCACAGTAAATTGTGCAACAAAAAACACACGGTCATCAACTGGGAAAAGTTGCGAGCTAGCAAGGACTGAAAGCACCTTTTATATACAAGTTTCTGCCATTGCTTCCCTCTTCTCCAGTTAAAAATTTATTATGTGGTGAACACGATAAAATGAGCTGTCTAGTACAATCTTCACTCTAGTTGATTGCCACTAGAAAACAATATCTACTGAACTAACTCAAAAGTATCTTCAAAGAATCATAAAAAGTATTTTATCGACAAAAGTAAGTTTGATTCATAATTATTATCATCTTTCAGGCTGGCAAAAACGATGTCATAATATGAAAAAGTAACAAGAAACAATCAATTTAATGGCTAATAGAAATGCTGAATTATAGAATTTCCTGACCTGTCTTGGTAGATGCTAAACAAATTGTCAGCATGCAAGAGGTCATAGGTTCTTGGATACGTCGAGAATGCTTCGCACCAATCCTGATATGTGCCAATGAATCCTCGCTCATATATTGCCCCAAGGGTGTCCCGATCAGAATTAACAGGGACGACATTCATCACCCAAACAGGGTACTTCACTAATGAAGCAGCAAACCCGCCCATGTTTGCGTTCATGTCCATAATATTTCTGTATCTATTCTCAGCAATGGGTATGGTTCGCTTGTAGTACGCTAATCTCTTTTCCCACAAATTATTGTCCTCATCAAATTTCTTCGCATCTAATCCTGGAATCATGCCCCTTCTAATTCTTGGGGGGACTGTAAATGCCCTCTTTGGCCATTTCTCCACTGCCCCACCTGCAACTTCTCCCTGATTGCTTACTTCAGGCAATGGAGTAACACAGGCTTCAAGCTGCTTGTACCTGTATATGGCATGAGAAAATAAGATAATTCACTAGTAGGCAACTAAATTTACTTATCGTATACTTTTGTGCTTATTTAGTGATTCCGTACCAAGCAGCATCAGGATTGTCACTCTTGCAGATATGGGGTATCTTATAGGTTTTCTTAACGTTGGGACATTCAAGGTGGTTCTTTGGCTTCTGCCAGATAGAAAGATCACCCTTCTCAACCACTTTGTTCCAGCAAAGGCTCCTTGCAACATTTTCAATTTTGTCTTGCTCTTGCTTGAGGTCGTCCTTAGTCCTCTCCCATCCTGTGTGGTGTGTCTTCCAGTTGATTGGTGGACCAGATAGAACCCAATAACCTCCTGGCCTTAGAATTCTATCAACTTCAGCAAGGTACAGTCCATCTAAAGGAATTTACAAGTAGGCATTTAAAAAGTCAGTTTGTTTTGTACCCAAGAACAACACAAAGGGATGACATCATTTTCGAATGAGTTTCAGAAGCATGAAGTGCTCACCATAAGCATACCAAGGAATTAGACAGCGTGAGCAGTGAGCCATATCAAATGCCCTAGATGGGTAAGGCAATCGGTGCTTCCCGATCACGCCGATGATGGCAGGGACACCTCTTTCCAGGGCAAATTGCACCTGAGCTTCATGCGTATCTCTCGGTGCAAATGACATGGCAATGATGTTCCTCTTCAGCAAGTAAGCCCCCCAACTAGCAACCTTTAGCAACAACAAAAGCAAAAGCATTAGCACCACCACCACATGTATAAATTTGAACACAAGATATCCTTCCCCTTACCCCGCAGCCCGTGTCGACTGCCGTTCTAATCGTCCCGTCCGATAATGAGATGAGCTTATTAATGTCATCAATGTAGGCATCAGCACCACGCGGGAACATGGTGCCACCACCAGGAAATCGGAACTTGTCGCCTTCCACCTGTATCCAGTTCTGCACAGCCTTCTCAATGCTGAGCTCCTTGTGGGGGATGTTGTTGAACCAGGCGTAGTCCCTGCTCCGTGGCCACTTAAAGGGGGTCTTGTACCCGGGTGGCGCTGGGATGAGACACCGGATCTGCTCGTCCTTGCCGGGGCAGTGCCGCTCCCGATACACAAGCATGGCACGGTCGAACCGCCGCCCACGCGTGCGGTCCTCACACGGCGTGTACTCGCTGAAGTTGAGTGCGCACACTGGGAACTGCTGCAGCGCATCGCTAGCGTCTGTGTCGTTGATGATGAGCTGGTGGTGCGCATCAAAGTCGAGCGCCTCACCGGTGGCCAACCCGAACGATGGCACAGCGCTAGATGACTGTGTCTTAGCAGGGTCACAGCCCACCCGAGTGATTGCTGCAGAGTCGCCAACAGGCTTCGGCAGCGTTGTGTTCTGCCACGCGCCAAGGACGTAGAAGGCGACGCAGAGCGAGCTCACCACGAGGATGTAAGTCAGCCGCTGCTTCTTGGACTCCTGCAGCTGCTGGGCTTTGGGAGACGCTGGGTAGTCCTTCGCCATGGCTCCTGAAAGTTCAAGAACTAGTGAGATGTTAGCAAAACTCAGCTTGATCTCAAGAGTAAATTAAAATCTTAGGCTAAAACTATTCTTCAATTTGAACAGAAGCGAAAGCTGAAACCATTAGGCTTGCACAGCTGAACAAATTGAAACACACGGGGTTTTTAGCAAATCGATATGATATCTAAGATTTCAGTAAATTTCCATCTACCGAACACCAGGTTTCTATTGAAGAATTCAGATCACAGGATTTCAGACAGTGGAAAGAAACACAAACAGCAAATTTGTTTGATTCGTACTCTGAACGGGACCTGATTTACGCGTATCCTAATTTTAAGCTGCACCCCCTACAGAGCCAAACCATTAAAGAAGCAGGGCAAGCCGGAGGTTGCCGACAGAGCCTCGAACAAAATCAGTACTAAGATTTATGCGTCTTGGAGAGGGCAAGCATATGGGACTTGGGTAAAAGGCAAAGAAGCTAAACAGTGAAGATTCCGAGCGAAAGGAAAAGCAGAAGCAACGAGATAGTGGCAGCTAAGCGCACCAGGCTAAAGGAATCTAAAATCTGGCAAAACGGCAGGCAGACCCATCAATGTCAGCCAGCAGAAGCAGTTGCATTTCCTAATGGATCTATCCTCTCCAAGAAACACAAAGCAAGAAGAAACGGAATCAGCAGAGTCACCAGCCAGACCTGTATCGAGGAAGCCAGCTCAAGAAGGAAGGGGCACGCCAAGACGAAGAGGAAGAAGCAGGGTCCCCCCAAGCTCCAGAGGATGAAGGAGACAGGAGAGCAGCAGCACGGCTCTCCCTATTTATGCGAGCTCCGCAGCAATGGTGAGTGAGTGAGGCAGGCACCGAGGCCAGTGGGGGAAAGAGTAGCGCAGTGGTGGTGTGACGCCGAACGCGCTGCTCACATGTCAGCAGCCAGCGGCCCAGCTAACCCCGTCCTCCCTTTCATCATCATAAATAAAGAAAGCGGGGTGTGAATGGGGGCCACACCGGGAAAGATCAGGCCGACATGGGGATAAAATAGGGTGGAATTGGAAAGAAAAAAGCGGGGGCAGCGCACCGAGGCCAAGGGAGTGACCAACGTCTGTGTGCTTCTCCTTAGACATCACGTGGTAATTGCGATGATCCAATGCACTGTTGGAAGAAGAAAGATTTGGGCGAAACAGTCCAGTCCTTGGAATTAGGCCTCTCTGCACAAATTTCGTCTGCCATTGACGTTTCTTCAATTGGGTTCTAAACAGATCATGGTGTGTGGAAGAAATGTGCTCTGAATTCCTGGCCTATTGGTTTCTGAACAACAATCTTTGACATTTCAAGGGTTTACTTTAATTTTGTTGATCTGCGTTTTAGGAGAAAAATAAGAGAACGATCTGATCTCTGAATCGGGACATTACATCTACTGCAACAGGAAACCGAAATCTCCTCAAGAAAATGTTAAGAACAATCTTGCTGACAGAATAAAATTGAGAAATGAAAGAGAGAACGAGATTGACCGAACAAGAACAGTGCTAAACCTTTTCGATTACTCACCTAACCAGTGCAGATCCTAGTACTCCGTCGTCAGCACAGCAAATCTGGCGTGCCTTCTCTGACTACCGCACACTCTATCATTGGTCTGGGCAGCTTTGCCTGCCCATGAGATGCTCTTTCGCAGTAGAAGCAGGGTGAAACCAAAAGGCTCTTCTTTCGAGCTGCTCCCGTGTTTATCTCCTTCAACTCTACTGCCGGTGATATTTCCACCCCGTCTCGTTCCCGCCTGCATGGACAGTGGACAGGATTTGGTCAATGGAAAAAGAGCGCCACAGAGGGTTATGGGGAGACATTGCCGGCCCTCCATTTGCTCCCCAACATTTCCAGCTTTTCTTTTTTGACTTGCAAAATGTACTAGTAAAACCTTGGAGCATGGTGGAAAAAAAAAACATACTGGCTTTGTTATAATGACAATGCTTGGGCATTTGTCCCAAAAAAAAAAGTGCTTGGGCAGTGTCGGTGCAATAAAATGCATGGACCAAATGGTGCAACCATTCGTGATGTTTGTCCCCCCTACCTGAGTCCTTTGTCCTGATATTTTGAACAGGGTTACAACAAGAAAAATAATTGATGGCGGCTCCTGTCCCTCTGGTTCATGTTTGGATTGAAAGAAAAAAAAAATTCCTATGTTTTCCTGTGAAATTGAACTGCTTTCTGTAAAATTACTATACGATTCCTTTTAAATTTCATGTAATCCAAAAGCACCCAAAGTGGGATTCAGAGTGCAATGTCAAATTTCATGGAACAGTTGGAGATATGTAGAATAATTCAATCCTATATGCGTTGCGTAAGCACCCATCCTATTTTTGGAACAAACGAAGTTGAAAAACCATAGAAAAGTAAGCAGGAGCATGTAGTAGATGGAATCTCAAGAAAAGAAGCAAAAGTGGATGCATGCAATGGCACATCATCCCTCCTCCTTTCTACCAAAGCGCCGCATCGGTGTTCCTCCCCGACGAGGGTTTCCGAGACAGGGATCCACTCTTTCGCCGGATCCCAGAACCGGGAGTCCCCCTTCACGCGATCAGCAACGGAAGAACAGGAAAAAGAGCAACTCAATTCCAGGTAAAAAGTTGAAACTCACCTGATGAAGTTGTGGATTGCAGACCACGATGTCTTGGGGATGGTCGACGTGCTACTAGTAGGATCTATGAATTCGTTGGGATTTTTTGGGTAGGGATTCTGGGATCGTTTGAAATTTTGTTGAACATAAATCACGAAAAAAAAAAAGGAAACGAAAATTAGTGCAGCTAACTTCGAGCTCGGCGACAGCCAAACCTTTAGGCCCAGAAGAAGAGCGCCGTATCATCTCCACATGCCGAGCCCATTTGGCCCAACAGGCCAATTGCAAACCCCGCAATCAGTCCATCGGATCTCAGCCCACGAGGCGAGCGCGGCAGGAGTCCGACGAGTCCCCCCATCCCATGGCACCACCGCCGCTGCGCCTGCTGCCGGCGCGGCTGCTGCACGCGCGGGGCAAGACCACCACGGCGCAGCACGTGGCGGCGCGGCACCTCGACCACACCTTCGAGCGGCGAGCGGCGGCGCACCTCCCGCTCGTCGCGGCGTCGCCGCTGATCGATGCGCTGCGGGCTTCGCCCGAGCCGCTCGCGCTCCCGGGCCTGGCGCACCGGCTCCCGCTCCGCCTCCACCGCCGCGGCGCGCTCCACTTCATCCGCCTCTTCCCGCGCGTGTTCCACCTCCAGCCGCCGCTCCCCCTCTCGCTCTCGCTGACGCCCGCTGCCGCCGCCCTCCTCGCCGTCGCCGCGTCCCCCGCCGCCGCCGCGCAGACGCTGCACCGCCTCCTTGCGATGTCGGCGTCTCGCTCCCTTCCTCTCCGCGCTGTCTTCCGCGTCTGGCGCGAACTCGCACTTCCCGACGACTTCGAGGAATCCGTCGTCGCGGGGCACCCCGAGCTCTTCCGCCTCGTGCCCAACCCCGCCGAGCCCAATACGCATATCCTGCACCTCGTCGCGGATCCTGCAACCGAGGAGTTCACCGCTGCAGTGGAGAAGACCCGACCGGACAAGCACGCCTTCAAGCTTCAGTTCCCACCGGGGTTCAGGCTGACCAAAGAGTACCGCAAGAAGGTGAAACAGTGGCAGCAGCTGCCATACGTTGGCCCGTATGAGGTGGTTAGTCAGAGAGCTGGTAGGAGCAAGAGGGTGTCAAAGCTGGCGAGGAGGAACATGGAGAAGAGAGCCGTGGGGATTGCCCACGAGTTCCTGAGCCTGACTGTGGAAAAGACGGTGGAGGTAGAAAAGTTCAGCCAGTTCAGAAAGTGGTTTGGGATTGAGGTCAATGTTCGGGACGTGTTCTTAGATCATCCTGGGATATTTTACCTATCAGCAAAAGGAAAGCGGCACACAGTGTTCTTGAGGGAGGCATATCATCGTGGGAGGCTCGTTGAACTGAATGATGTGTCTGAGGCAAGGAGCAAGCTTGTTGAGCTCATGCTTTTGCGCCGTCGTGGCCTTGGTAACGCCAATTCGAATGCTAACGTGGCTTTAAATGGTTCCCCTCACTCCAGTGAGAGTGGTGATGGCTCTTCTGAGCATGATGACTGCTTGATGGAGATATCAGAGATACAGGAACTGTAAGGATGTTTTCAGTTTCATGGAAATCCTGTTTACCACAACATTTGCTAGGATGCCTCAAACATCTTTGGCATGATGGTGCAACTTGGAACATCTTTGGCTTGATGGAGCTCATGGGTCTGTGCTGGTGAAAACAAGATAAGAAGGTGGATCGTTGCACGCCATAGTCAATATGGCTATTGCAACGGATTTGAAAGTTTCTAGCAACAGTCAACGCAGCCCTGGTAATTGGTCAAGATGTTTTACAGGCAAGGTTGAACTATGAAGTTTAGTTGTTCTCTGGTAACAAACATTTGCAATGACAAATCAATCTGCAAAGCTTGCATAATGTCAGGTAATTTGAAAGGATATGTTCATAAGCTTGCTCTGGCTTGTCTCTTGGGTCCTTTGGAGGTGCTAGTATTGGTCATAGCTATAGAACCTGAAGTTGATTGAAGTGCTCTATGATGCTTCCTTGTTGGCGGCATTACCTAAATTGAAAAGCCTATTACTATTCAGCAATTTTGCAAGTCCGGTCATTATTTCAATATCCTCAGCTTCATTATGCATGAAGGCCAGGGCCAGCAATATGTGCTTCCTAAACTGAAGAGCCTGGTGCATTTCTTCAGTTTGTGCGACTCCAGTCATTGCTGCAATATTTCGCAATTTTTTTTTTATCATTCATGAGGGTCAGCATATGTGTGGATTTGGTTGGAAATTTAGTGCTGGTTGGCATTACAAAACAAGTGCATGATGTGCAATAATCTTGCGAAGAACTGACGCTCAAACAACCTTGTGCTCCTCAGTTCAGCTCCTTCGTGTGCAATACTGAAACAAGATTGGTATTGCAGCCTGTTCCTCACTTATAAGTCGTGCTTAGTTTCGTTTTCGGACAAAATGTCAGTTGTCACCGTCATTGAATCTTGGAACTAATCCATATTATTCCAGTTCTTAGTGTGTCCAAATCTTGTATTCTGGAGAGATTGGTCATACTAATTTGTGCATTCATGCTCGTGCTCGTGCATGATCTGGACATCACACTAATTTGTGCATTCTGATGTCACTGCCATCACCATTGGCACCTCTGCGGTAGAGAGGTGGTATTTGTCATGGACGAGCAGCAAGGCTGAGCAGGCTTGGCTGGGACGGCTGATGACAGTGAGAGCAGGAGTCGTTGCGACAGGGACAGGATGGAGGGCATTGGCATCACACAAAGTAACTGGCATACTACATTAGTCCATTTTGTCAATTGCCAACCTTTTTCTCTTGCTATGGAGAGAACTGCGACACCTTTTTTTTTTTTTTGGGGGGGGGGGGGGGTGTGGATAACTTGTAATGTAGAGAGTTTTACAACCATTCAGTTATGTAACAGAGAGATCTTACACTAAAAACTTAATGAGGAACACTGATTGAAGAAAACTCTCTTAAATTTCCCTATGTATCCCGAGGCTCATGAGTTCCACAAGAGTTTCTGGTCTCAGTAAAACAGAAGATTTGTATTTATAGTTACAACAGTGGCGTAGCTAGTTTTCAGGCGATTGAAACTCATTTCATTCGATCATTCCCAACTCTCCAATTGGATCTAGAAAGGAAAAGACAGGCACGTAGCAGTTGGTAATTTGATCGAGAAAGGATAAACATGTAGAATCAGGGGGCAGAGCAAATGCATGACCCAGAAACACCAGCTTGCTCCGGTCTTCCTTTCAACAGGCTGGCTCTGGACTGGACATATTTGTGATGCACTGCCAGAGTATAACACTGTTTAAGCACGACACGGTGGTTCAACCACACCTAGCGGGTGCTTACAAGTCTCAGGCTAAAAGATCAGCTTCTTACAGCTATTTCAACTGGGAACAAGCTTGTCAACAGGAAAATGATAACGAAAACATAAGTACTCTACACAAACTTCAAGTCATGGGGGTTCAGTGCATAAAGATGACAATATGTCAAAGCCTTCTCCATGTGGGAGATGCGGGAAGCTCCGGGAGCTCTCCACCTTCCCTGGAAAATGGTCAATTCCTACACCACTTAATCCATATCAAATTCTATGGATTTTAATCAATTTTATACTATTGTGGAATGAAGTAGTAATCAGGGAAGGTACTTGGGTTCGACAAAATGCTCTCATAGGGCATACGAGCAGAGGTGCCTGACAATCTTAAACTGTTGTCATTAGATCCAAATATCGTGCCACCCATTTGATTTTGCTCTGCTTCTAAGTGATGCATCTCTAAGATCCTGCCTGCATTGTGAACACTTGTAACCTTGCTCTGTTGAAGTGGCCCATCTGACTTTGGCTTCTTGTCACTCAGGAACTCGTCATCTGCCTCTGCTTCAGATTCAGCGTTATTTGGTAATGAAGCAGCCTGCTTCCGCTTTGACCGTGCCCGTCTATTCTGAAACCAGTTGTAGACATTAGTCTCTGAGATTTGGCCATGATGTGAGAGCTCCTCTGTTATCTCCTTTATTTTCTGCTTGCATGGTGTGCCGTTTCCTTGATCGAAGATGCTCTCAAGGATCTGCAGCTGCATCAGCGTTGGCTGCCATCGCTGCCTTGCAGTGATCTTGTGACCTCCAGGAACAATTAGTGGATCACAGTACAGATTAAGATTACTAAACCCCATTCCTGAAAAGGAAACCAAAAGTCATCTCATTAGATAAATCTTTCCGTTGACAGCATGTAACATTGTAACAAACAAAAAACAAATTTCGTACAAGGAAGAGGGAATTATCTAATAATAACAGAGTGGACACTCCTGGAGTGGAGGAAACGAGGTTTTGAAAAACAATCTGCTTGCCTGCTGGAAGTTTCGGGTGGTTCCGAACAAACAGCAAGAAGAGAAGACTAATAAAGGCTAGATGCAACTGCTTTGCCTGCAAGGTAAATGGACGGACCTGAAACGGAGTCCTGATGCTCGGTGAGTGCGCGGTGCATCTCGACGAGCTGCTCGCAGATGGCGGCGTAGACGGAGATCTGCTTCCGGAGCACGTCCACCTGCTCGTCCGTCATCACCTTCACGAACCCGAGCGGCTCCCCTCCTCCGGCCTCCTCTTCCGCCGCGGCGGCGTAGGCGTTGCCCCTGTCGCCCCACTCCATTATTGCCGCCGCTGGCTACAGCACGCAGGGGCACTGTGATCTTGGGTGCGCACTGTAGAAAAGAACGGAGCTATGGAAGGGAAGTTGGCGGAAACGGAGATGGAACTGTGGAAGGAAAGGAAAGGATGGGGAAAGCGGGGAAGGCACACTGGTACTGTAGCGGCGAAAAGAGTCAAAAGGCTGGTAAGAAAGTAGGCGCGGCCGGGTGGCGCGCGCGCATGCGGACACGGAGCGGAGCGCGTCGCGGACTCGCGGTGGGGTGAGGTGGGTGGGTACTGGGTAGCCATAAGGAGCCCGCCCCGCGAATGCTCACCACAAAGGAGCTTGCCTAAGCTCAACAGCACAGCACCCAACGTTGCGTCGTTGTTGCACGCGCGCGGCGGCCATAGGACGAAGTCATTCAGGTGATTGTTCCAATTCGTCATGAAGCCGAAGAACGGGACAGATGCGGGGCAAGTTTTTTCATTCCTTGGACGACGACGAGTCGGCGACCAAACTCTAGAGATCATGAAACATACTCGAAATCTTTGGGTCCGTGATACGAACTCCCTCAAATAATATGACCTTGCTTTGGATAGTTGATCAGGTTGAAAATGATAGAGAAAAGTGTCGGTTCAAAATTTTCGATATGCTAATAGCAATTTTCTTTATTCTCTTTTACAGTAATATTAGTGTTCTAGACGGATTTATATAGACTGGTCTCTGTACCTAACAATGTATGCTCATTGGTGAACGCAGAACTCATAAATATCATGCATATGCTGTGGTTTATTAGTTGTCACCCGAGACAATGACTTCAACATGTTCATTTTGCCTTATTGGTTTGCAGACAATGTTAGTAGTATATTTTTTTTCTGCATCATCCTCAACGTAAACATGGTATTCCCACTTTAAATCTCAATGGTGAGAAATACAGTAGAGATGAGTGTTTGTGAGAGAGATGAAAATAAGTTTGCAGAACATGGCATATAGTCACGGTAGAATGACATCATGAGACAATTTATTTCAATATCGATCGATCCTTCTTAACAATCAAATTACTGCATCACACACCGGCAGTGAGCTCTGATTCTGAAGTCATCATCTCCTCAGTTGATATTGAAAGGAATTGGTGCATAAGCGGCTCAGCCTCCGCCGTTGTTGGCGCAGTCATTCACGCAAGCCTCAACATCGTCAGCGCCTGCCAAGGCAATGCATACATACCCAATCAAAATTCAGATAGCCAATATCCAGGCGGCATGTACTCACTGATTCACTGGAACACTGATAGTAGAAGAAAATAAAAACATAATTCCAGAGGCTGGTTCTGGCCGGAAATGAAGTCTCACCTGGGGCAGCCATGCCGCAGATGGACTGCGGGCGGCGGCAGATGCCGTCGCAGTCGCCAGCGGACTTCAGAGCGGCGTAGACTGGTTCTTCAGCTTTGAAGATGCAGTCGTCTATGCACTTGGGTATGCACAGCGCCCTGGGGATGTGCTCTTCATTCATGCACACAGGGTAGCAATCGTCGTAGCACCAGCAGAACAAGCTCATGGCAGCCACCTGCTGCAGCTGGCCGGACAGCACGATCATGAGCAGGCAGCAGAGAGCGGCAGCTTTCTTCCCCTCCATTTCTTTTGTTCAGGATCCCTGCACAGCATGCCAACAAAATTATACTACTAGTCATCAGAAGAGGTTAACACACACAACTACCAGAAAGAAACTGGATCACGTGATGAGATGCAAACCATACTTTGGGAACTGATCGGAGAAATGTTCTTCTCTTCTGTAGTCTAGTCACTAGTGCTCTATGTGGAGTGAGTGTTGATATGTGCTCCTCTCTCTCCCCCTGTATATATAGTGGAGTGAAAGGTTTTTATAAGGAAAAGAAAACAATTACCCTCTTCATAAAAAAAAAACAATTACCCTGACAATGTGGGCACAATACATAAACGTGTCTGTGCAATTCTATTCTCTTACAATCCAAAAAAGTAAGATACCAGAGCTGTCAGGTCCTAAAAAAACAGGACAAAATATTCATTAATTGACTTTCTAAAATGGAACTATTCTTGAGTGAATTGAGTCTGATTATTGAGAAAAATGTAGTAGCTATTGACGATTAGTACTGAATTTTTTTTAGTAATTTATGTTGGTTTTATTCGGTGAAAATTACTTGGTGAAGAATAAGGGTGAGGACTAGCACTACCAAATGAACATATCAGCAAATAATAATTATGGGGGAGCTATTATGTACCTCATAAAAAGTACTATATCATCTTGTTCTCTGAGATCCAATTAGAGGGACGATATGTAGTTATTTAGCACTCCGGTAAAATTTCTCATATATATAATCATTGCCTAGTGATTCTATTCCATATTCTTCTTTTAAAGAAAGAAAAGAAAACATAAATACAATTGTCATAGAAACAAAAGCATTTACAAAACTAGTAGGGAAACTGAATTCCTTGTCCGTTTGCATACGGCCAACTGCTTGCCTGATTGAGTGATTGACTCTTTTATCTGAACTGTGCTATTCAGTTTTCTTTCCACATAAACATATACTCTCTAGTTCCCGCGTGAAAGATGCGTGTAGGAACTAGCACCTGCCAATATTAGAAGGAAAACTGAATTCCCTCATCCACCTGCATACGGCCACAACCGGCTTATTGTTCCTATATAATATAAAAGCTGTAATATTCAGTTTGAATAAAAATTCTCTATATTAATATAACATGGCCACATGGGTGCTGGTGGAGTGAGGACTGTATTTGAATGTGTGTGCCAGCTTCACCTGAGATCATCTCTTGCATTCCTTGAAGAAAAAAAAGATCACCTCTTGCATATGTGATGTAAAGCAACATATGGCTTTGCGTTGACGGTTTTTGTTTCAAGATCATGCCTTACATGTTTCATATATGGTCGTGTCTCTTTCTCAGATGATTGAGATTTTTGTATCCCTCAGTCATATTTTTGAAACAATCAATATATATCAACACGTGTGGAACATCATATTTGTGAAGTTAGAACAATTTGTAATTTAAGCTGAAACATTTAGTTTCTTTAGCTAGAATAACGGAACATTTTAAATAAAAGAGATATGAAAATTTTTCCAACTAAATCACTAACTATCTAGCTTGAATTCCAAATGGTTTCAACAGTACAAACAAAATATTCCATATATTGATATCGATTGTTCGAAAAATGTGACTGAGAAATATGCAAAATCTCAATCGACTGATAGGAAGCAAATCTCTTTGTATATTAAGAAGAGAGAGATATGTGTGCCTAAAACAAATGAAAGAGGGAGATGTGTGTTTTCAGATGTTCTCCACTTTGTGCCGTTCAACCCCGTTGGCTGTGAAGTCAAATCTCAAAGTCTCCAAATCAATCGGTTTGATTCCACAATATTTGGTCTGACTGAAGTATATGTATGAATGTTTTCAGCCCAGTAGAATGAGAAGAGTCGGAAGCAGGCATACTGGGCTGAGAAAAGCAAAAATAGTGGCGTTCCAAGGGCCACCAGAGAACAGATAAAAAAATGGAAGATTCAGACCAACGGGCCCGCCCGGCCGGCGGTCGTATGGGTAAACAATTCCACAGTCGTATCCGTAATAAAAAAATTATCAATTAAAAAAGGAGGTAGTAAGTAATTTTCTGAGTCCCCAAAATGCAAAGGTGGTCTTTGTTCCTTACCGGCGATGAGCTGAGGTTCACCTTGACCCACCACCGCCGCCGCCAGCTAGGTGCATTCCCAGTTCGAGGGGCACGAGCCGCGCGCGTCCTATGGCCGCGCAGAGATGGCGGCATGTACCTTGCTTGCGAAAAGACACGCACCGCGACCGCGTCGGGGTGCAGCAGGTACCTTAATTGCCATGTTGTTGGGTGCACCGTACCACCGTTGCGTCTCGCGGCGGTAGCAGGAAGTAGCTCTGTGTGGTTTGTTTTACCGATTCGGATTAATTTCTATATATCTTAAATCAAGAAACAAAGTGTATTTATAATGTAGTACTAGTAGCACGGGCCTTTGGATAATGTTGCGTGTGTTTTAATCGCTCATGGAACGTACAAACTTGAAATCTTCGGTCCGTGATATGAACTGCCTGAAATATAACTACACATAAAAAGAAAAACTGCCTCAACAGATATGACCTTGCGTTTGATAGTTCATCAGGTTGAAATGGATACTAGAGAAGAGTCCATCATTTAAAATTTTTAATATGGTAATCAGTGATTCCAATTAATAAACCACCCCTTACGTAAACGTCAATTCTTCTTTTTCTCTTGCAACTACGCACTGTATACTGATTGCTGAACGCCGAACACTAGCTCATAAATACCATGCTTGTTTCTGTAGTTGCCACCAGGGAGGATGACTTCAACATGTTCACTTTGAATAAATCTTATTGGTATGGGCTATGACCACCAAAGAGAATGTTATTTTTTATACATAGTCAACGTAAGTAAACGTGGTATTCCCAGTTTAAATCTCAATTATGAGAAGCGAAATAAAGTAGAGATGAAAATAAGTTTGCAGAATATAACAGTCACGGTAGAATGATATCAAAAGGGATTCATTTTATTTCAACATTGATCGATCATCCTTCTTAACAGTCAATTACTGCATTAAACACCGGCCGTAACTCTGATTCTGAAGTGTCATCGTCTCAGCTCACACTGGAAGCAGTTGGTGCATAGGCTCTGCCTACGCCGTTGTTGTTGCAGTCATTCACACAAGCCTCAACATCGTCAGCGCCTGCCATGGCAATGCATCCATACCCAATCAAAATTCAGACAGCCAAAGATGCAGGTAGCATGTGCTCAACGGTCTAGTATATACGAATGTTACTGTATCAACAATACTACTAGAAGCGAAGCCTCACCTGGGGCAGCCGTGCCGCAGAGGGACTGCGGCCGGCGGCAGATGTCGTCGCAGTCGCCGGCGGACTTCAGAGCGGCGTAGACATTTGGTTCAGCATTGGGGGCGCAGTCCTCCATGCATTTGAGTATGCAAATCGCCCTGGGGAGGTGCTCTTCATTCCTGCACACAGGGTAGCAGCCGACGTAGCACTTGCAAAACTTGCCCATGGCAACCACTGCAGCTGGCCGGACGACAGCACGACGATGAGCAAGCAGCAGAGAGCGACAGCTTTCTTCCCCTCCATTTCTTCTCTGTTCAGCGGCTCTACACAGCATGCCAACAGAATTATATATACGTTGTAGTCATCACTCATCAGAGAAGAGGTTAACACACGACAGACAATGACACAACTAGCAGAAATGAAACAGGATTAAGTGAGGTGCAACAATACTTTAGGAACCGATCGGAGAAATGTTCTTCTCTTCAAGTCTCTAGTGCTTTACGTTGAGTGTTGAATGTGCTCCTCTCTCTCTCTCTCTGGCCTTGTATATATATAGTAGAGCCAACGATTTTTATAAGGAAATGAAATAATAATAATAACAAATTACTCTGCAAGTCCATTAATTCTCTTGCATGCCCATCTACCAAAGGAAATGAAGTATTCCAAAAATGTAGTATATCATAGCTGTCAGATCCTTAAAAAAAATGAGACATATTACTTCATTAAATGACCCTTCTAAAATGAAAATTGCACGTATATAGAAGCAAAGCATTTGCAAGAACTAGCTAGTAGGGAAACTGAATTCCTTGTCTGCTTGCATACGACGAAGTGGCTGATTGAGTGATTGTCCCTGTCATCAAAACTGGAGTAGTGTTTTTCTTTCCACACGAACATAAGTAGTAGCCCAGCGAAGGACTAGATGCGTCATGCGTGTAGGAACTAGCACCTGCCAATACTAGTAGGAAAATGGAATCCTCTTACCCATTTGCATAAGGCCACAACTGCTTAATTGTTCCTGCTATAAAGGCTGCAATGTTCAGTTTTGAATCCTCTACATTACTAATATCTTGAATATTATTGTCTGAGTGAAGTGATGAGAGGCCGTATTCACCTGTTGCGTATGCTTCGCAAAGCAACATAACTTGCGTCGCATCTCTACATCTTTAGGAAAGAGGACGTTTTTTTTTTCTTCTTTCCAGGTAGCGTCTTTAATCACATGTTTAATATCGAGGAGAAGAGAGAAAGAAAATGTGTATTTTCAGATATTCTCCACTTTGTGCCCCGTCGTTGGCTGTTGTGAAGGCAAATACCAGTGTCACAAAATAAGTTGTCGATTCATTCTGCTATTTGGTCTGACGGAGTCATTCTGCTATTTTGGTCTGTGGTTCCAGCCCAGTAGAATGAAAAGAGTCTGAAGCTGCCGTACTGGGCTGAGAAAAAAAAAGAAAAGAAAAAAGAGCAGCGGTCCAAGAACATCCAGACCAACGGGGCCGTGGATGATTGTTCAACTCGGTCGTTTACTTGAAGTTGAGCTGAAGCTGCATGCAGCAGGTGGTACGCAACGTGTGAGCAACCAGATGGCGATGCAGGTGAACCCTCTGCACAGCGTGCACAGGAGAAAGCAAGGCAGTGCGGATCGAGCGTATATAAACACATACGGAGCACCAACAGGCCGGTACTCCTTCCTATTCGGTAGACAAGATATTCATATATGGGGGGCAGAAGCAGAACACGGGGTGTTTTTCCTCTTCCTTGTGCGTACACGTACGTGAGATTTTGGAGGGAAACAAAGGAGAGAGACTCATCCCAAGCTTGGCACCCTTACCAGTGCGGCTCCGTGGGGTCCTTGTTGAAGGCCATGCCCCGTCTTTCTCCCAGAGCCAGAGACTCTGCAAAACAAGCTCCGCCTGGTCCTTGTTGAGAAAGCTCTCGCTGTCCTGACAGTCTTGCGAACAAAGTACGGATCGGCTTATTGAAGCATAGGTGTTCAGTGATAGATATCTGTAAATGCGAGCAAGTATAGGTAAATGTCTGAGTCGCCTGGGGCGGTCGTTACCGGTGATGAGGTTCGCCTTGATCCAAGTATCAGTCAGTACCAGTGATGAAACTACCGGGTGCCGCGACCTTGCATTGGGCGCCAGATACGGATGCCCGGTCAGGGCGGCGACGAGCGAGCGAGGAGAATGGCTTGTTGTCGACAAGGATCTCATGTGGATGTAGACGTATACACCGCATCTGGGATGTACCTTGTCTGCGAAAGGAGTTCAGCAGCAGCTGGTAACTTGCCATGTTGTTGGGGCCTTGCCCTTTGGGGTATATTTCATGTTTTGGTCCTTCTCAAAATAAAATTTTATAAATGACCTCTGCAGTTCAATACCTCCAGAATCTGGAATTCAACTCGTCGGCAGTCGGCCCTCGGAAGTCGCTAGTGCAGTCACGGTTCCCTCTCGTTTGGATCCCACATCTACGGTGTTCAGTCTGTCCAGCAGCCAAGTCTGCAAGATGAACTTAAAAACTCATATCTCTTTCCCACAAATTTAACTAAACTTGAAGACATTAAAATTCATGCCAATTTTACTGATGAAAGTCCAAACCTTGATGCAACAACTTGAGTTGAAAAAACTTTAAAAAGTTTGATAGAACTTAAATTAAAATTCTTTCTAGTTGGTCAGTCTGTAACCGCATTTGAATTTTTATTGTAAAAACATATTTTATAAAAAATTATTAAAAACTACCTAAATTCATTTTATCAGGTACACTGCAAATGCTATTTTTTGGGGGGCCAAATTATATGAATTAATTTAAATAATGTTACAGACTGAATTTTAATTTAAATTCTAGCAAACCTTTTACAGTTTTTCAACTCAAATGGGTGCTTCAAGGTTTGGACTTTCATCAGTAAAATTGTCATGAATTTTAATGTCTTTAAGGTTAGTTAAATTTGTGGGAAAGAGATATGAGTTTTTAAGTTCATCTTGCAGACTTGGCTGCTGGGCAGACTGAACACCGTAGATGTGACATCGAGCGGAGGAAATCGTGACTGCACCAGCGACTGCCGAGAGCCGACTACCGAGGACTTGAATACCAGAACCTGGCCCTTTTGACTAATCTTGACCAAACGACATGTAAGAAAAAAAATACTGAATGGATATGTTTATCATATACAACATTAAGCCACGCTAAACATAAGTCATACTAATCTGATCGACGTAACCAAAACGGGCCAGATTATAGAAGTATAGATCTAAGTTATTTGTAAAATATTAGTTTTAAAAGGGTCAAAATATAAATAAAAAAACTTTGGGGGCACCGTACCCTTTCATCGCGCCGGGCAGGGGAGTAGCTCTGTTTTGCTGCACAACTGAAAATCATAAAATCTGTTTTAATTTCTATGTATGAAAAATCCAGGAAGAAGGAGTATCTATACTCATCTGTCAGACTCTGAGTAGCTGTGTGTGCGGGCGCGGCGCGGACAGGCCGTGCGCACGACGCAAGACAAGCCGCCCAACTTCGAGATCGGGTGGAAGGGCAACAAGCAGCTGCCCCTGGAGGAGCCCCGTGGCTGGGGGGCATCGCCGACTTCCCAGGAGAAGCTGAAGGAGCTGATGGCGCGCGGACGGTACGGGTCCGCGCAGATGCTGGGCACCGTGGCGGGCGTCTTGACGGAGCACGCCCGAGAGGACGTTGAGGTCCTGCTGGCCGAGGGCGGCGTCGAGGAGCGCGTCGTCATCGAGCTCCTCCGCGTGCTCCAACTCGTGGAGATGGACGTCGAGATGGTCAAGGCCGTAGTCAAAGAGCACGTCGAAACGGCGCGCACACGGTGCCACAAGCCCATCCCCATGGTGCTCTCTCTGAGCTGGTGGGGATGGTAGGAAGCAGTTGGGCTCTCACTGCACGCGGGCCAGCATGGGGGCATGGGCCCACCTGGCAGCCTTCCCCTGATCCTTGTGTTGAGGGTCAATACCGGCGATGACCGGTATTAATGATCCTCCGACTGCTTTACGTATAAAGCACCAAGGGAGGTTACTCCGTCTCGCCCGACCCCGACGTCCGGACGGGAAGTGCCCGACCCCTGAGGTCGGACAAAAGTTCCGCCTCGCCCGACCCGACCTCGAGGGTCGGACGAGGGTTCCGCATCGCCCGACCTCCGGGGTCGGACAAAAGTTCCGCCTCGCCCGACCCCGACCTCGAGGGGTCGGACGAGGGTCCCGCCTCGCCCGACCTCCGGGGACGGGCAAGACTGGGCGATCCAACCACCCCGGACGGGACGGATGTCCGGGGTCAGTCAAGCCATTAATAAGCTCAAACTCCAGATGGGACGGTGGCGATGACCGCTCCCGGAAGAGTAAATGCGCACAACGAGCATCGTCCACGGGGTGGGCGTCGCCCCAACAGTCCCCTGTCAGAGACTCACCGTCTCGTACGATAGGACGCCCCGGAGCGACGGCCATCACCACGGCGTCATCAAGCCGGCTCCTACAGTGGCGCTTCTCCATACGGATGGGACTCCATCGAGCGACAGCTCGGACCACTCCGTCGACAAGAAGCAACACGGCCACTCCGAAGACGTCATCCACAGCGACCGGCACGGAGTTTGAAGCATCAACAGCGCGGCCTACAGGACATACGGCCATGCCGCCGCCGCCCACTCCCCAGCGCCAACCCTCTGTACGCCCGCCTCCCTCCTTGCAGTATAAAAGGGGGAGGCGGGAGGACGACGGGGGGAAGAAGACTAGTGCAACACACACGATATCTCACCCCACGCCGAACACCTCACAGAGACTTGGGAGCTCATCCCTCTCTCGCCTGTTTGTAACCCCCTACTACAAACTGTCGCGAGTAACACGAGCAGCCTCATCGAACTGGACGTAGGGCACGTTGCCCGAACCAGTATAAATCCTTGTGTCCTCTCGCGAACCATCCGAACCAAAACACGCACTCCACGATACTAATTACTCGTCGGCCACAACGAACGCCGACAGTTGGCGCGCCAGGTAGGGGTTCTTTGTGCGTGTTTTCGTCAAACCCCTCTCTTTGTTCGGATGGCTAGCCGCGCAAACACCTGGGTTCCCGGTGCACACGTGCGTTTCGGGAGCCTCGACTTCGTCGCCATCTCAGATGGCGCTCTGGCACTGGCCGGTGCAGCGGCACCACCGGTTGCCCCGCTCGACCCCGGGCGTATATCGCCTCTCGCTGGGACATTGTCTCGGGCGTCGACGCTCCCAGCTCCACGCGCCATGAACAACGAGTTCGTGGCCATGGTGGGCTGCGCATCCGAGTCTCTCTTCGACCTCCTAGATGGAGCGTCAAACGAAGATTCCGATGCAGAGTGCAGTGAGGGAAGTCATCATCCCTCACGCGAGTGCCTTATGATACGTGCGGAGCATCTTCCCGCTGCGGAGGGCGAACGCCCTGCGGAATCGTCTGGCCCGCAGGACGGGACCCCACCCCGTGACGCGCAGTCAGAACGACTGCGCGCACGAAGGGAGGAACTCCTGGAGGTCCAGCGTCAGCTGGATCAGCAGCGTGCGGTGATTGATCACGAGCTCGCTCAGAGCGAGTCCAGTGAACACACCCGCACTGACGTTCGCGACTTACGAATCACAAGTCGTGACGATGGCTGCCCGCGCTTCCCACGGGCGAGCCAGAACTTGGCCGCGGCGGCGGCATTGCTCAGGGGCCTCCCTGAGCCTGTCACGCCGGAGGCCCGACGCGCCCAGCGCGAGGTTGAGGCGCTACTTGAGCACGCGGCAGTGCAGCAAGCTGAGAGCTCGCTGTCGCGTCTGCGTGGACAACGTGCCCAGAACACGTCTGTCCACCAGACTCCCCCAGCAGCGGATGGCACGGCGAAAGCCTCCGTCCGCGGTCGTCTGGGGACGAACAGGGACGCCCGCGCCACCCTGGATGCGCGGCGGCGCCGCCTGGAGTTCGACGATGGCACCTCCCGATCGCGTCATCCGCGTCGAGGAGGACGCTACGACGACGACGAGGATAGAAGCCCTAGCCCGGACGCCCCGGGACCGAGGGTCTTCAGTCCTCACGTTCGGAACGCAGCATTCCCGCGGCGTTTCCGACCCCCGACCAACGTACCGAAGTACGCGGGGGAAACCAACCCCGGCCTGTGGCTCGAGGACTATCGCCTCGCGTGCCGGGCTGGGGGCGCGGACGATGACGACTTCATCATCCGCAACCTGCCATTGTATCTGGCCGACTCGGCCAGAACGTGGCTCGAGCATCTCCCCGCCAATCAGATCACCTGCTGGTCTGACCTTAAGGAGGTTTTCGTTGGAAACTTCCAGGGGACTTACAACCGCCCAGGTAACCCCTGGGACCTCAAGAACTGCCGGCAGAAACCTGGAGAGTCGCTCCGGGATTACATCCGGCGCTTCTCCCGGCAGTGCAACGAACTGCCGCACGTCGGTGACGCCGATGTCATCGGCGCATTCTTGTCCGGGACGACCTGTCGCTCCCTAGTTCACGAACTAGGGCGCAAGAGTCCCCGGACCGCCAGAGAGTTGCTGGACATCGCGACCAGCTTCGCCTCTGGCGAGGAGGCGGTGGGTGCGATCTTCGATCGCGCCCAAGACGCCAAAGGTAAGCGGGTCGAGACAGCCGGCGGAGGCTCCTCCGACCCTCCGAGCAAGAAGAAGAAGAAGAACCGGCCGCGTCCGTCCGGAGAACGGATGGTCGCTGCCGCGGATCGCAAGGGTGCCAAGGCACCCACGGAGGACATCCCGGACCACTTCGAAAAGAAGTGGAACGGGCCGTGCCCCAACCACGCCTTCCCAGTGAAACACTTATACAAAGAGTGTTCGCTGATGAAGAAGTTCCTGGCCGAGGAGGCCAAGAAGGGCAAGCCGAAAGGCAAATCCAGACAGGCTCCCGATGACGCCAGCAACGACGTCGACGCCGCCGACGGCGACGACAACTTCCCGGAGACGGACGGCTGCCTTATGATCGTCTCTGGGCCGGCGCCACACGGTGGCCGACGTCGGGCCAAGCTGGAGCGCCGTGAGGTGTTCGCAGTTGAGCCCGCCGTCCCGTCGTTCCTCAAGTGGTCGGAGTCTCCGATCACGTTCGACCGGTCAGACCACCCCAGCCACGTACCGCAACCAGGCAAGTACCCGTTGGTGGTAGACCCGATCGTCGGCACTAAGCGCCTCTCCAAGGTGCTTATGGATGGAGGCAGCGGCCTCAACATCCTCTACGTCGAGACCCTCGACGCCATGGGCATCGACCGGGCGCGCATTCGCCCGACCGGCGCACCCTTCCACGGCGTCATTCCTGGGAAACAAGCTGTTCCCCTCGGGCAAATCGATTTGCCCGTCACCTTCGGGACTCCGTCCAATTTCAGGACGGAGACTCTCACCTTCGAGGTGGTAGGATTCCACGGATCCTACCACGCCATATTGGGACGGCCATGCTACGCCAAGTTCATGGCCGTGCCCAATTACACCTACCTAAAGCTCAAAATACCTGGGCCGAAGGGGGTGATCACCGTCGGGACGTCCTTCCAGCACGCCTACCAATGCGAGGCGGAGACTGGCGAGCTCGCCTCCGCAACCGTGGCGACGGAGGAACTCGCTGTCATCCGCCAGCAAGTCACCGAGGACGCGCCCGACTCCAACCGCAGCACTGGATCCTTCGAACCCGCGGAGGGCGTCAAAGAGATCCGGCTCTACCCCGACACCGCCGACGGCAAGACGGCGAAGATCGGGACTGCTCTCTCCCCCAAATAGGAAAGCGTGCTCGTCGACTTCCTCCGCGCGAACATCGACATCTTCGCGTGGAAACCCTCGGACATGCCAGGCATTCCGAGAGAAGTCGCCGAGCACGCCCTGCACATCAAGCCGGGCTCTCGCCCGGTCAAGCAACGTCTGCGCCGCTTCGACGAGGAGAAGCGCAGAGCGATCGGGGAAGAGATCGCCAAACTCCTGGTAGCCGGTTTCATCAAGGAAGTGTATCACCCCGACTGGTTAGCCAACCCCGTCCTTGTACGAAAAAAGAGCGGGAAATGGAGAATGTGCGTTGACTATACCAGTCTCAACAAAGCGTGTCCAAAGGATCCGTTTCCTTTGCCACGAATCGATCAGATAGTCGACTCAACCGCGGGGTGCGAAACCCTATGCTTCCTTGATGCGTACTCCGGGTACCATCAAATCCCGATGAAGGAGTCCGACCAGCTCGCGACGTCCTTCATCACTCCGTTCGGCTCGTACTGCTACGTCACGATGCCGTTCGGACTGAAGAATGCAGGCGCTACATATCAGCGCTGCATGATCAGAACCTTCGACGAACTCATCGGAGACATTGTCGAGGCCTACGTGGACGACATCGTAGTCAAGTCCAAGAAGACCGACCAGCTCGTCGACGACCTGGAGCGAGTCTTCACCAAGCTCCGAGCAAACGGCATCAAACTAAACCCCGAAAAATGTGTTTTCGGGGTCCCGAGGGGGATGCTGCTCGGATTCATCGTCTCCGAGCGTGGCATCGAAGCCAACCCGGAGAAGATCGAAGCCATCAACCGGATGGGTCCGATCCAGAGCTTGAAGGGAGTGCAACGCGTGACCGGGTGCTTGGCGGCGCTAAGCCGCTTTATCTCACGCCTCGGAGAGCGCGTTCACCCGCTTTACCAGCTCCTGAAGAAATCCGACCGATTTCAATGGACTCCCGAGGCACAGGAGGCTCTCGATAGGATAAAAGTTATCCTATCCAAGCCACCGGTCCTGGTGCCTCCGACCCCGAAGGAGCCACTCCTACTCTACCTCGCCGCGACGACTCAGGTCGTCAGCGCTGCTTTGGTCGTAGAACGAAGGGAGGAGGGCCACGCCCTCAAGGTTCAACGCCCCGTCTACTTTGTGAGCGAAGTCTTGTCCGACACGAAGACTCGGTATCTCCAGATACTGAAAATTCTTTATGGCGTCGTCCTCGCCAAGAGAAAACTCAGACACTACTTCGAGTCGCACCCGGTAACGGTGGTCACCTCTTCCCCCTTGCGTGAGGTCGTCGAAAACCGCGACGCAACGGGGAAGGCCGCGAAATGGGCTCTCGAGCTCATGGGCGAGGGAATCACGTACGCCCCTCGTACAGCGATCAAGTCCCAGGCCTTGGCGACTTCGTGGCGGAGTGGACCGAAATCCAGCTCCCCACTGCCCCCGTCGACCAAGAGTACTGGGTCCTCTACTTCGACGGCTCGTTGATGCGCGCAGGAGCAGGGATCGGACTCGTCTTCGTCTCCCCCATGGGAGTACGCATGAGGTACGCAATCCGACTCCAGTTTCCCGCCTCCAACAACATGGCGGAATACGAAGCGCTCATCAACGGGCTCAAGATCGCCGACGAGTTGGGGATCCGACGTCTCGAGGTCCGAGGCGATTCCCAACTCGTCGTCGACCAAGTCATGAAGGAGTCAAGCTGCCACAGCGATGTCATGGACGCGTACTGCCAAGAGGTACGCAAGCTCGAACACAAGTTTTTCGGTCTTGAGCTCAAGCATGTCCCGAGGCGACAGAACGAAGAAGCCGACTCCCTCGCGAAGATGGCGGCGGGTCGGGACCAGATCCCACCAGGGGTCTTCTCCCACGACCTAAGCCAGCCGTCGATCCGACCCCAAAGACCCAAAAGGGGCCGACAACGAGTCGACCCCAGGGGAAGGGGTCGGGTCGACTCCCGCGCCTCCAGGACCCGACGTCATGGAAGTCGATGAAGCATCCACGTCGGGGTCGGGCCCTCCAAACGATTGGAGGACCCCATACCTCGACTGCCTCATCCGAGGGGAACTCCCCACGGACAAGGCGGAAGCCCGACGCATCGCGCGTCGGGCCAAGGCCTTTGTCCTTATCGATGGGGAACTCTACAAAAGAAGCCTCACCAAGATTTTGCAGCGCTGCATCCCAACCGAGCAGGGAAAGCTGCTGCTGCAAGACATCCACGGTGGCATCTGCGGACACCACGCGGCGCACAAGACCTTGGTCGGGAACGCCTTCCGACAAGGATTCTACTGGCCAACAGCTGTCAACGACGCTGCGCATATCGTGCGCACTTGCGAAGGCTGCCAGTTCTACGCCCGGCAGACCCATCTGCCGGCGCAAGCGCTGCAGAACATCCCCGTCACATGGCCGTTCGCGGTCTGGGGACTCGACCTGGTCGGACCGCTCAAAAAAGCACCCGGGGGCTACACCCATCTCTTGGTGGCCGTCGACAAGTTCACCAAATGGATCGAAGCCCGACCGGTGGCAAGGATCCGACCGGAAGAAGCGGTGGAATTCTTCCTCGACATCATTCACCGCTTTGGAGTGCCCAACTCCATCATCACGGATAACGGTACGCAGTTCACAGGAAAGCGATTCCTTAAATTCTGCGACGACTACCATATCCGCGTCGACTGGGCAGCCGTAGCGCACCCCCGGACGAACGGGCAGGTCGAACGCGCAAACGGCATGATCTTGCAGGGATTGAAGCCTCGGATCCACAACCGCCTGAAGCAGTTCAGCGGTCGGTGGGCAGCCGAACTCCCTGCCGTGCTCTGGAGCCTGCGGACGACCCCTAGTCGGGCCACGGGGTTTACCCCTTCTTCATGGTATACGGCTCCGAAGCTGTCCTACCAACCGACCTCGACTACGGTGCTCCGAGGGTGAAGGCGTACGATGATCAAGGGAACCAGACGTCCCTCGAAGACGCGATGGATCAGCTCGACGAGGCTCGAGACGTGGCGCTCCTCCGATCCGCCAAGTACCAGCAAGCACTACGCCGGTACCATGGAAGGAACGTGCGGGAGCGAGCGTTCAACGTCGGCGACCTCGTTCTTCGTCGCGTCACCAGCAGCCAAGGTCGACACAAGCTGTCGCCACCATGGGAGGGGCCTTACATCGCGCCAAGGTTCTCCGACCCGGCACCTACAAGCTACAGACCGCGGACGGACAAGAGTTCACCAACGCCTGGAACATCGAACAGCTACGTCGTTTCTATCCCTAAAACTCGTAGCTTGCCTATTTTCCGCACCCCCCGAGCAGCGTCCGACCCCTGCTCACAGGGGTCCAACCACGCTCGGGGGCTCAACACCTGTAAGGTGTGCGCACGTATTCCATGTGCAATACGTGCGCGGCCCGACCCTCGATGTTTTCAAAAAACTCACGCAAAAACATGTAAGTCAAAGATAGGAAAGCTTTGAGATCGAACTGGTCGGACCGCGAAAGTGCTAACGAGCCC